>OY770108.1:6936663-8262778 GCA_963669365.1 Verbascum thapsus
ATGAGGTTGTGCACGAAGATTTGTCCCCAGGAAAATCTTTATCATTGCTTGTTTAAGTTCACGAAGGTATCCAACACGAAATCCATTATCCGTCTTCCAACCCGCAAGCACAATGTCCTTAAGAGATGCCAATAATGCCTCCTCCTCTGCCCGGGTCCAACTCCTACGTGACTGATCACATGTTTTTATTTGTTCCTTGCCATGATTGTTTTTGCTGCAAGATGACGCCATTCACCTATATCCACAAGGTATTAGAAGTTTTTGAAAATATTTATTCAAGCAATAATCGTTCAAATTAAAAAAATCAACATAATATTCTTATATTATACATAAAATAATAGTGAATATACTAGTTGCACATATTACATTGAAGCAAAACATGTTATCGTTCAATTAAGACTCACTGGTACACAATATAACCGACGTTAAAACACAAACAATTAACGCAATTCAATATGAAACACTACAAACTGTTGCCAAGTTTATACATATCAAACTATAACGAATACTCAATAATGGTTTACATACATGAAAAACTTGCGAAAGATATGCTCAAAAGCATACTACAAATCACGGAATCAGCCGAAGCAGAATACACATAAAAAAAATTAGAATGGCAAAAAAAGACCTCCTACACGCACGAGAAACACTGAAATAAAGTTTCTAAATGGCATTCAAATACAAAATAGTCATTGGTGAAGCAATAGTAACACAATAATTTAAATCCTAAAATATTGCATACTAATAAATCATATTTCATAATTTGATCGTTCTTCACATTTTGCTTCATTTATCAATGAATAATATCTGAATGTACAACAAGAATTAGCCAGCCATATGAGTGAAGATGGGATGTTTAGGGTATACTATCCATGTGATTATGGTCTTGTAACTTAAAGTGCTGAAATCCGCTCAACTTCAGCTGTTTGAAAATCAAATATGCGTAGAATTTAAAACAGCTTTATCGTTTGATTATTTGCATTGTTACAGCTTAAATATACATTGAATTCAAGTTGTGAATACAGTGGGAAATCATTCTTTCTCCTTATTCTCTTAGGGCGAGCAGTTGTGTGAACATTCAATAAGGGCATGAGATGAGTTACAACCTATAACATTCTGAGTGAGACTAACACAACTTGACTCCCTTATTTCAGTTGGACTTTGAGAAAAGGCAAGCCAGACTCTACTCTTAACGTTACATTCGGTGGAAGAAAGAAGAATGAAAGCATGAGAGTAGCGATCCCCCCCTGATACCGACCAATCTTCCATCAAGCATTGGATACAAATAAATCATCTTTCATATTGATCGTAGAAGAGAAGTTAAAAAAAGATTTGAATACCTGATGTAGTGGATTTGAATTTGGAGTAGAAATCTTTTTGTTTTGAATGAATTTGTTCCCAGTTCGAAATTGAAATCCCAAAAGGAAGAACTTGAGTGAGGTAGCAGGGGGAGAGAGATGAGGTTGGTACTTGGTACGGGATGAGAGATGAGAAGTTGAAAGAAAGTGGAGAACGTGCATTGTAAAGGGTATTTTAGGGTAGCGTCATATGACGTAACTATCCATCGATGTAATATCTTATTTTAATATTTATATATTATTTATGTACATTATTTCATAATTTATGTACATTATTTCATAATTTATAAATGTATGCTAGAGTTGTTCATCTAATATATTCTAAAATGTTTTTGAGTAAATTATAATTATGTAAACACAAATGACAAAATTTACAACACAAATATCCTCCTAAGTTACCTTGACATATCCAGCTCGTTGATGTCGGAACTGTAAGAATCTTCTCATAAGTGAATAAAAATCGCCTATATTGGTTGATAAATAGCCGGATATGCACTCGTCAGTTCGATAAAAACTATTGATTTTAATACTATCGAGAGCCTAATATATTGCCTAAATTACCATAATATCGCCAATAATATCGTCTGTATCAATATTATTTATCGATTGATATAGTGATTATATTGGAATTGCTGAGAATATAAGTATGTTGAAGCATCTCAAAACATCTCAGTTGAAGGTAAACAATTTGCATGCTGCAAGATATTGTGCATTGATTTCATGTTAAATTTTCTTATTCTGATTAAGTTGTATGTTTACAATGTGAAACTGCTTTTAGATTTCTTATGAAAACTAATCTTCAATTTTATTTTTGATTTGAAATAGAAGAACAGGGTATGGTCATTGGAAGTAGAGAATAAGAAGCAACATTAATTTTCTAACAAAATTTGGTTTCATTTTTTAAATAATATTTATTGGTTGATTTATTATTACTTTACATGATATTACAATAAAATAAAGTTGAAAAAATAATAAGTTATGTAATTTCTTGAGCGACTGGATGATATCTTTAGTATCATTGATGTTTGATGTAGCAAATTCTTTAACATGTGTTCAAAAGTAGTTATTTGTGCTATTTACATGTTTTCTAATTTTAATAATTTTAATTTGATAGATTTTATGAATTTAAATTTAAATTTTTTAATGTTTAGGTATGATCTCAAAATTAATATTATTACATGAATGTTGTACGATTTGCATTTGTTTTCTTTTTACATTCTATGAAGTGTGGAACTGGTTTATCATTGCATTTTAAATACTTTTGAGATAGATCAAAATTCAAAACATTTACGCTAATATTTTAATATATTCTATCATTGAGTACCAATAATTTCTTGCTTGCCATAGGGATTATAATAATATTTTCCTTTCTTGGATCCATGACAATTTAAATCCACAACTCACTAAAAATATTATGACAATTCAACTCCACGTTAGATGAAAGTTTTTATATTAAAGAATCTTCATATTTTAATATAAAGAAAAACTAGCATATCACCGCCACTTTATCTCATTTCAATTTCATCATGATGATACCCCATTATTATCAATAGAATATTAATTACTCTATAATCAATTGCATATATGAAATTAATTTCTTACCTTAATATGATAATCATTATCAAGAATTAAAAGAGGTATAAAGATGGTCTTGATCTCTTTACTAGTTTTGGTGAATCCTATAACATTTTGGGTGTATTTGGTGCATACTTACCATAAAAGATATTATCTCTTCATATATTTTGATGAAATGAATTAATAATAATTATATGTTCTCATGTCTCACATTTAATCAAATTTCAATAACTTAGAAAAGTCTTCTTATTAAATTATTATTTTATGCACCAAGATCAATTATCTTGACTATTCGACCCTCCGAGCAAGATAAAATTGTATTAAGTACAAAACTCTCTCTCATTTAATATAACTGTATTTTCAAGACTCGAACTGAAAACTTTAATAAATATAGAATAATTTCATATCAGATGATTTTTTTAAGTGATTCAGAATTAACCAAAAAATGAGCTATTATAATAATAATTATCATTTTAAGCGAAATATTATATACCATTGTTCACTTTTCTTCGGTTTCTCACTAATATTTTTTTTATTAATTATAAATATAAATTAAAAAAAATCAAATTTAAATTCATTAATTGAAAGAATTCTTTTCCATATTTTAAAAAAGTGTCATCAAGGCTTATTAATTTTTTTTTGGTTACACATCAAGGCTTATTATAATTATAACATATATAAAGTATAACCCGCAAACGCTATCTTCCTCTCTTTGAATCCAAAATAATTACGTAATAGAACTCTGATTCCAAGATATTCATTTTCACCCTTATCTGCCACCCCCACCCACCACCTACAAATTCCATAAAAACCCACCAAAAATAACAACAAAAACAGCAAATTTATTAGCTATGGCATCTCTAGAATTGATTGGGTCGATCAACAGCTCTGTGGTTGAGTTACCTGTATCTAAGCAGCGTTTGAGGCATAATCATGGTTTTTTCAATAGAAATCGAGTGGGTTTCAGCAAAATATATGCTCAGGCTAATGCTAATTCTAATTCAGAGCCTGATCTTAGTGTCACGGTAAATGGGCTGAAGATGCCTAACCCGTTTGTTATCGGGTCGGGTCCTCCTGGAACCAACTACACTGTCATGAAGCGGGCGTTTGATGAAGGCTGGGGCGCCGTCATCGCCAAAACGGTAACGTTTTATTCAACTTTTACTGTCTCTTTTCTGTTTGTTTGATTTTATTGAATTGTCGTTTGAATCAATATATGTAAAAGAATTGAGAACTATTGTAAGTTTAGGATTGAAGATCTGGAGATTTTTCGTTGGATTTAGTTGTGAAAACTTAAAATGAAAGCTACTAGGAACTAATTTCAGCAAAGTGCATTAGAGGTACCTCTGTGCTGAAATTATATTCCTGCATAGACAGTAGGATTCGAAGATTTAAAATCTAAGTTTTTTTTTCTTTTTGTGATTCGATGATGTGAACTAGTAATGCATTTAAATATTAAAACTGTTATGTTTTTTCAGATCAAAGTAAATAATCAGATCAATCGTGAAACTGGGATTTCATTGTTTATACAAAAAGTATTTGATTAATGGAAAATCTACTTGGCTGGCCTATTTGTACCGTGATATCTTGCCTTACAAGAAGAGATTGATTACAAATCTGTATAAGCTGATAATAGTCATATTATGTCAGTAGTTCAAACTAAATTTCGAATCTAATCGAGAAACTATCAATGGGAATATGAATTTGCTTCATTTGTTGTTGTATAAATGGTGAAATCTTGAAACACTGTGTACAGGTGTCATTGGATGCTTCAAAAGTCGTGAATGTTACCCCTCGATACGCCAAATTACGGGCAGGGTCAAATGGCTCAGCTAAAGGGCAAATCATAGGGTGGCAAAATATCGAGCTTATAAGTGATCGACCCCTGGAAACAATGTTGAAAGAATTCAAACAGTTGAAAGAAGAGTATCCAGAAAGGATACTTATTGCTTCAATCATGGAGGAATACAACAAAGCTGATTGGGAGGAACTCATTGACCGAGTTGAGCAAACTGGAGTTGTAAGTCAAATGTCGCTAATCATCTTATTAGTCTAATAGTTTATTCGAGTTTTCAAATGTTTAGAGTTTATTACAATGCTAACGTTTGTGTAATGATATAAACATCTTGAAACTGTGAGTGAAACAGGATGCACTTGAGATCAATTTTTCATGTCCTCATGGTATGCCAGAGCGTCGAATGGGGGCTGCGGTTGGCCAAGATTGTGCATTGTTGGAGGAAGTTTGTGGATGGATTAATGCAAAAGCAACTGTTCCCGTTTGGGCAAAGATGACCCCTAACATCACTGACATTACACAGGTTTTTATACCTTTCGATAGTAGTATTTTGGCACTAGTGCAAATAGTATCAAATTCTTGAACAAGTCTATGTTTGTTTATGTTTTTGAGTAAAAATTTTAAAATTTTCTCGGAAATTGCGTACTACCAAAATTTGTGTGAAAATGGTAGTTGTTTGTTTACGTTTTTAAAAATAGGCTGAAAGTTGTGAAATGTGTCAAATCAATATTGATAGGTTGATAGGTTGATGGATGATGTGTAAAATGATTATTTTGTTTGTGTATATAATGATTATATGTATAAAAAATAAAGAAATATATATAAAAAATTATAAAATATGAAAGAGAAAGTGAAATAATGATTGATTTGATTGGTAAAAGTGTGAAATGTTGTATATATGATTGATAGGTAGTTATACAGGAGATTGAAAAAGTAGAGTTGAAAAAAAGTAAATTTGGATGAAAATTTGGTGTATTAAGTTTATATTGAATTTTGATATTTAAAAACTTGAAAATGGGATTTGAAAACATAAGCAAACAAAGCAATTGTACAAGATAGGATCCTTGTAATTGATGTTGTCAATTTCTATTTCATTTGTTTTGGTTGGATTTGTTATGGGCAAACATCTTCATATCTGTTTCATCTTTCTTTCTTTCCTAAGTAGTTTTAGTGTCAAGTTTTAAATGAATGTAGCATATATGCCCCGTAAACAACTATTACATGCATTAATTATTCCAACTTTTTATTAATATTTTCGAGTTAAATTTTTACGGGTCTTTACCGAATTGTTCATATCAAGAATCGTGACTATTCCAGCAGCATTTTTCTGTAAAAATGTTGTTAACCAATGGCTAAATTCAGTCTTTGCTCTTGTATAGCCAGCTAGAATTTCTCTGCAAACTGGATGTGAAGGAGTTTCTGCAATTAATACAATCATGAGCGTCATGGGAATTAATCTCGACACACTGCGGCCCGAGCCTTGTGTAGAAGGGTACACTTTTTTTTTTTTTTCTTCATATATGATGTGATTTTTTTTAAAGTGAATATAATATTTATTCATATAGATATCACTGTGATAAATTGTCGATATTATATGTGAACTTAGATACTCAACGCCCGGAGGATATTCTTGTAAGGCAGTCCATCCTATTGCACTTGCAAAAGTGATGAATATTGCACGTATGATGAAAAATGAATTTGGAGAGAAAGATTACTCACTTTCTGCCATTGGAGGCGTTGAGACCGGGGGCGATGCAGCAGAGTTCATTCTTCTTGGAGCAAATACAGTTCAGGTACAAAGACTATAGTACAAATATATTAAAATTTTACTCCCCTTGGTACTTAACTACTTATCATATTATGTGATAATTCTGTGAAACATAAGATGATATATTTTGCCCTGAGTTTCACTGTATAGCATGGAGCAGTAATTGTCTGCCTTATCAAAGATCATACGCGTATTAGCCCAAATAAAAGCTATGTTATATATAAGGGTGGCAATTGGGTTGAATGGGTTAGATTTGGGTCGGGTCCATTTGGGTTGGGCGGGCTGGATCCAATTGGGTCCAATGTCAAAAAATCTGCATTATAGTTGGACCCAATAAGGATCCAAAATGGGCCCAATAAGGCTCATTATGAATCAAAGTGGTGTAAGGGGTTGTTGTAGAGTGTAAAATGTAGATTATTAACTTGAAGAATAGGTTGGACCCAATTTAGACCCGAATTGGACCCAATTAGACCCAAATATTATTAAAAACCAACCCTAGTGAACTTGAAACTAAAATGCTAAAATACTAGGACCCAACCCATTGAAAACTTAGTTTGGTTTGAATCCAAATATATGTATGGACCCAACTTGCCACCCTAATTATATACTTTCCCACTTCTATCAAAGTTATGATGTTGCTCTATCAGCGGGATTGAGAATAAGGGTGCACACGAGCCAAGTTTAGGGCTTCAAGCTCGAGGTCGATGAGCTAGTATAGAAAAGCTTGAACTTGGGTGGGATAATAGAAACCAAATGTTGATATTGAATACATCTATGTTAAAGAAGATAGATATTGAAAATATCAATATATATATTATATATATTTATTATATATATCATTCATAAATAAGTAAACAAAATATATTCTCTTCATTACCCGACGATGCAAACAAGCATGATTGGACTCGAGCTCGCCTCGTTTATTCTAAGAACATCTAACAAGAGCTGTGTTTATAGGTGTGCACTGGTGTGATGATGCATGGATATGGTCTCGTAAAGCAGCTATGCTCCGAATTGCAGGATTTCATGAAAAAACACAACTTTTCATCTATCGAAGATTTTAGAGGGTATTTATTCACTTTAAACTCTGTTAATTGCATCGACATATACTATTTTGATGTTTTTCTAATGATTTAGTTCTATTTTACAAACAGGGCTTCGCTAGATTATTTCACGACCCACATGGATTTGGTAAAAAGGCAACAAGATGCCATTCGTGAAAGGAAGGCCGTGAAGAAAGGTTTGCAGTCAGATAAAGACTGGACAGGGGATGGCTTCGTTAAAGAAACCGAAAGCATGGTTTCGAACTAATTCGGTAAAAATTTATTGTCGTTTTTATGTGAAATTTTATGTTGGATCGAGTTTAATATTTGGTTATTTATCTGTAAATTAATGGCTGACAGTTCATTGTGTTGCTTGAGTTGCACTTCTGAATAATACTTCTAATAATTTCCTTTATATTTATTTAATAAAATAAATGTCCTAAGCCTAAAACTGGGGAATAATTATTTGAATTGATCATGAATGTCAAATTAGTGGCTAAGGATATATTTTAATGATCTCTTGGTCGTCCAATTCTATAACGGTGTGTTTGGATCGATGGATTTGGATTTGAGGAGTGGATTTGGAGGAAGGATTTCAAATGACACCTAAAATTGTGTCATTTGAAATCCATCGTAGTTGTGAAGAAAATAACTTAAAATGAATGCCGATGGATTTGAAATCCATCATCTTCCAAACGAACTTAAATGGATTTGTCGATAAATTTGAAATCCATGGATTTCAAATCACTCGATCTAAACACAGCCTAATAGATTATAAAGGTTTGTGGTTTCATACTATTAGCATTCTTTCGTAGTTTTATTTATGTCGCTTTCTTTGTACGGAAATTTTGGTTCGGTTTTGGTCCTCTATCGAAATCTAACCTATCTATTTTATTATATAAAATGTAGATTTATCTTTGTATTTTGTTTTATAATGACAAAAGAATAATAAAAATAAATTATATATATACCTGCAAACTATTATGAGATGGTTTTGATATTAGAAAATTCAAACTGGTAAAAAACTATACCGAATTGTTTATGTATACCATATAATATTTTCTATTGAGGGAATTGTAAAACAAATAAAGCTGATGTAGGGGTGTGTGACATTGTTAGAAATATTAAAATTGGAAATTAGTTGAAAAAGATTTATACAATATTTTATATTGTTATTCAAACTCTAGAATTATAAATTCATATTAAGAATTTACATTTGATTTCATCGGTTGGACTTCCAAGAGCAAAAGGTGTAAACATGATTGAAAATTTGGTTGAATTTTCAAAGTAGCTCAAATTCTTGGCATTTAGAATACCAAAAACATTGGTACCGATTTCAAAACATCCACTTTTAGTATTGATTGTCCAAAAACCGTAATTATTAGTATAATATAAATTTTACAAAAAATATAATCAGCCTATAGCTGGAAACTATGGGAAATTAGGAAGGAAATTCATTCCCATTAAAGTTTATGTTCTAATCATGTGAGAAGATATCACTATTATAGAAATATAATGTGTTTGAATGATTCAATTAAATTTGGGGAGGAGATTTGAAAGAAGGATTTGAAATAACACATAAAATTGAGACATTTGAAATACACCGTAGTTATGGAGAAAATAACTCAAAGTGAATGCCGAGTGATTTGAAATCCATTATAACTTAAATACATCTAAATAGGGGTGTCAATTGGGTTGATTGGGTCGGGTTTGGGTTGGGTTCAAAGTGGGTTGAGTCCAATTGGGTCGAATGACAAAACACATGCATTATTATTGGACCCTATCATAAACCCAATAAGGATCCAATCATGAACCCAACAAAGACCCAAATTTAGAATATAAGACATTAAATAAGTTTAGCATTATTTTTACACTCACAACACACATTACTCAAATAAATCAACTTTTTACATAAAATGCACTTTTTAAACACACATTTCACACTTTTTACACATAATGCACACATTTTATATATATTACACACTTTTTGCACACATTTCATACTTTTCACATACGATATATTTTTTACACACTTCACACTTTTTACACATACCACACACATTTTATATAAAATACATACTTTTTACACACTTCACATTTTTTTACACACATGTTATATTTTTTATACACACTTCACACTTTTTACACATACTACACATATTTTATATAAAATACATACTTTTTAAACATATGGTATATTTTTTACACACACTTCACACTTTTTACACATACTACGTACATTTTTCACATACTTGCATATTTTACATTATATAAATTGAAATATAAATTTTTAAGTTTTAACAGTAAATGTTATTCGGAGAACAAAAGTACTGGCTGAAAAAATCAGAAATTAACAAATTAACAAAATCAGAAATTAACAAATTAACAAATCAGAAATTTGCAGTTTTACATTATAATCAGAAATGTTATATCCATTGGGTTGCAAAATAATTCAATTAACAAATTCTATACTTCCCATATTTCAAACTAAATTGCAGTTAACTAATCAATTAAACAAAATCAACCAAAAGTTGTTAAAAAGTCGACCATACCATATTCTGTTAAAAATTTGCAGCAAGAAGCATTTTTAAGGTTCAAAAATGGATTTTATCAAGTTTTGAAAGATAGAAGTTCGAAATAGAGAGAATAAATGAAAATGAAAGAAAATAAAAGAAAATTAGGATTCTAAGTTATAAGTGAAGGGGTTGAGATGGAACTATAATTTTAAAATATTAGGACCCAAATCGGACCCAATTTAAGACCCAATTGGACCCAAATATTATTGAAGACCAACCCAAATAAAACTATAATTTTAAAATATTAGAACCCAAACTATTGGAAATTTAGTTAGATTTGAGTCCAAATATATGTTTGGACCCAAATTACCATCCCTACATCCAAACGAACTTCATGACGAATTTAAAACCCTTCAATCCAAAAACACCCTAAAGATCAATTCTAATCTCAGAAGAAATAATCATCCAGTAAAACATAACAGCATCTAAAAACTATTTGTTATACAGATAATAGGCTGATAGTCATGAGATTACCCCAGTACCAAAATTCACAAATCAATCATATCCCCAAATAATTCAAACCAAAAAACTCAGTCAGACTGGAAACCAGATGCATATAAAAGAAAATCATAAACAGAAATGGAATTCAGCAAGAAAGAAGCATGACAAATAGAAAATTGCAATACAATATTCAACACAAAAACTCTCTTGTATATATATAAGTACAGCCCGAGACGAGACAAGGAGAAAAAACAACATTTCCTACTCTCAATCTTCCAAACATATACTTTCACTAATGTCTTACAATAATAGCAGATGCAAAAGCCCCTGCCAATCAACACATACGCGCAATTAAAACCAAAAAGCGGGTCGAAAAAAATTGCACACAGGAAGGACTAGCAAGTAAAAGCCATCTCCTTAACCTGCATAACCACAATTCAATTATAATTATAGACCTTTCAATCGTACGCCTTTTCCCAATCATCAATCTCATCACCTTTACCTTCCTCTGTTTTCGAACTCTCTGGCTGCTTTTGAATATGCTCTGTTTTTTTCTCAGACGATTTCGATGTGCTTCCTGATTCAAGAACACTCCACCTGTTTGAACCCGCAATTGGAGCATCCTTTTTCTCTTTCCAAACAGCCAACTCCGGGTCCACGTCACCACCATCCTTCCAATCAGATTTTTTCCATGGGTTCCCTTTCAGTGTACCTCCATCTTTTGCTGGTGCACCAGATCCCCATGCACCAGCACCGCCCGAAACAGCAGGCGATGGTCCACTACTCTGTGGAACTGCAACGGCACCATAATACACAGAGCCCTGATCCAATCTCCTCATAGCAGTTGCTGCACGGCCTGGATCGCTGAAAACGGTCAATGCATTCTTATCATTCAACCATACCAATTCACATTCCCCACCAAACCTCAGTACCAAAGCGCTTATATCAGCGTCCCTAGGCATATCAAATAAAGCTACGACAAGCCTAGGATCCATGTCTATTAGAGGGTCAAAAAGAGGCGGTTGCAACATGTTACTCGGATTACTACACTTGATTCCAAGTACACGGGCTGGAGCTTTCGACTTGTGTGTAACATGAAGAACGATGAATCTTTTTGGCTCCCAACCAGCAGCATTCACAGAAAGCTTCCACCTTTCTGCTATTAGCCTCACTGCATCTCGCTTTTCCTTCGTCATTGGGCAGAACACATGAACTTTAAAGGCATTGACACCTCCTCTGGCCCTCCCAAGAACTAGGTATTTGCATCTCTCCTCAATAGATAGAACCCACTTTGTGTCGCGTCTGAGAAGGTCCGAAAGCACTTCAGAGACCGATGAATTCTCACCAAAATGAAGTACATCCAAATTTGGGGGAGTAACACCAAAAGCATCAGCAAGTAGCTTTTTGCGTTCCACTTTTGTGCATTCATCGTCACACATGAGCTTCCTCTGCCCAAGCGGAATTTTCTGGCCATTTCCTTCAACGGGCTGTAGAGACGCCGGCAGCTTTTGAACTATAGAAGCCTCAAAAACAGTATCGACGTTATATCCATTACTGTTACCACCAGCATCACATGGAACAGTCGCAGTTATCCGTCCACAAGAACAAGTGATCGTGACAGGAAACTCACATCTTACGTCAGGACACGCAGCAGAAGGGTGGCAAAGGGCTGTACATGTATGCCTGCAATCTCTCCTTGGGGCCCCACACGTCTGCCCACAAGAAACCCTCGAATTTGTATTCGATCCGGCTGAAGAATCACATGGCGATGGATGACATGTTCTAGAACATGCATGCAAGCCACACTGCCTCGTTTTTCCACAAAGTTTGTTACATCTAATATCTTTTGATCCACAAGGAATGTTCCGGAGGACAACATGTCCACCAACACATTCCTTTGCAACAGGAATCGAGCATGGCGGGCAATCCCCGAAATGGCAGCTGTGTGTAGATGAATGACCGCATGGCTGAGGAATTGAGCAAGGGTGCTGACACGACGGGGGAGGTGTGCCACATGGCAGCGGGGGTGGAATCGAAGTTCTACCGCAAGAACATGTCAAGTCCGTAAAAATTGTCTCAAGACAAGGAGGACAATGCCCACTGTGACACAGTGATAAACAAGAATGCTGCCCACACCTTAGCTTCTTCTCACACGGCATTGAGCACAAATGTGGGTCCCAGTCAATCGAAGGAGAACCGTTGGAGCTAGAAAGAGGACAGCATCGCTCACTACATCGATGCCTCCCACAGTTTTTCTTCCGGCCACAAAATTTTTCACAAAAATATCGTTCGTTCTCCATATTGGTCTTGAAGCACTCTACTGTTCGAGAACTTGACCCACAACGACACTTTTGGGTGACAAGCTCACAACACCGGGAACAATCTCCAGGATGACATATATCTTTGCAGCGATGCAAGCCACATGGAAGAATCTTGTCGCATTTTTGTGAACAAACTGGGATCGGATCCAAACAACTCTGTCTTTCCTCATTTAAGCTTGTCTTTCCACAGCAGCATGTCTTAATCTTGCTGGGCAAGAATTCACATTCCCCACATGGCCCTGGATGACAAATTTCATGGCAAACATGATTATCACAGTTGAGTTTCTTCTCGCAAGTCAAAGTGCATGAAAAAACACCGTGTTCCACGTTGACTTCTCCCTTCACAACCATATCTCCACAAAGAACTACCTCAACCTTTTTGTTGCAGAAGCACGAGGCATTGACAACCACCTGGCAAGGATCACAAGAACCCACATGGCAGACATTTCCACAACGATGCCGCCCACAATTAAGAAGCTTATCACACCTCTGTCCACAAGTGAGAACAGATTTTCGATCAGAGCATCTTGTTGTAATCACTTTTTTCCCACAAGGGCACCTACGTGGAGGTGCAAAGGCCTTACAAGGAGGACATGGCCCGGGATGACACTGTAGAACACAAGCATGAGGACATATATCCTCTTTACTCATTCCATTTCCTGGCATTTCCCTCTCCAATTGCTTTCCACAAGGCTCTCCACAAGAATGAGGTGTCAAATATAAATCCGAAGGGGGGTCAGGCCTCTTTCCACAAAAGCAAACATATCGAATCTCCTTGGATGACATTAGTTGAACGGATTGGCATCCAGGGCAACGCCAATTTAACCCCTGATTCTTCTCAGCCATCAAATCAACAGAAGTTGGTGCTCTAGCCCATTTCTTTATACAATTCAGATGAAAAATCGAATAACAGCTGGAACATGACCAAATAGATGCAGTCCTTCTAACCATGTCGTAACAAATCATGCACTCAACAGACCCCTTCAAAAGCTTGTCCTGGATTTCCTGAACAAGTTGTGGTATGTTCCCTCCCTTTGATACCTTGGCATTTTGCTCATGACTATCCTTCCCACTCACTTTATCCTTATCTTTTTGCTGATTAACGTACCGAGATGGGTTTCCTCGGGATGCAAAGTGGTTCCTACTCCGATTCTGATTAACAGGTCGAACCAAATTGACCGACCCCTCAACATTTTCATTTACTTTGTTGCTCTGGCTTGAACTATCAACAGTAGCAGGTGGACTAGGAGTTGGGGTCGTCGGAGCAGAACCACGAGGGACCCACTGACGCTGGTTTTGCCGAAAATGGTTGTTGCTTCTAGGGCGGTGATTAATGTTTTCTCTCCTGTTGTTGTTTTGCTCAGAAAGGCTCATATTCTGATTCAAAGATTCGAAACTCGTGAAGTCCTGATCCACTGAAAGATAATAATAATAATGATAATCAATAATCAAAACAAGTGATCCCTAATCTCCAATCTCTAAAGGAAACTAAATAAAAACCTAAATTAAGAAAAACAGTACAAACCCCTATAAAATCAATCATCAACTCACAAAATACGGTACGAGATCGAAACATAAACCCTAACTTCATGTTACGAAAAAACAGCACCATCCCATAATCAGAAATTCAATCAATCAAAAAACAAACAATACCCACATCATAATCTTCAAAGATAAAGAACATAAAATAGAAATTAAACACGGTACACACACCTGAAGATGAAAAACAGAAAATTGGATATCCAAGCCTCTCTTGTTCAATCGTACGAAGATAAATAGATTGTTAGAACAGTCGGTATGGGGTGGGGTGGGTGGAGTATTGGGGGTATAGGGCTATTTATAGTAGCGATGGGAAATTGGTATGCGTGGTGCCCAAATTAGCTGTGTATATTTGCTGACCAAGAAATTAGGAAAGATGAAGGAAATAGGCTAATGGGGCCGTGGTCCATCAGGCCCCAATGTAATATCTCAATATTATAAAGCCCAGGCCCAATACAGATTTTTTCCTTTACTAAAAATACAGTAAAAATTTATGAACAGTAATGATTTTGGTCCAAATTTTTTGAAGCCCCCAAATATTGTATTCTCACAGTGTCTTATCACTATGTCTTATCAATGTCCCAAGTTTTGGAAGCCCACAATTTAAGCCTTTTATTTTCAATAGTTTCCCATTTCAAACAGTAGCCTTTTATTTGGCATTTGTATTATTGTAGATATCAGCTATACTAAATAAATATTAAAAGGAAATTAATTTACTACCCGGTGTAAAAAAAGGTAATTGTATATTATTATTACAACAGTAAAAGTAAGACAAAAAAAAGTGATGTCTTTTTATTTTTTATTATATAAAATTAGAGATATTTATATGTTGAGGTTTTGTTAAATTATAAATAAATCTTCTAATTTCATAATTTACATTTAATATCACAATATTTTATTTCATCCAATAATTTATTTAGTGACGGTAGAAAATACTATTCAACCTTATTTAAATTTATTATAAGTTCAAAAACATACATACATACACCTATATGTTAAAATATTATAAATAACACATATACTTTACACAATATTACATATAATTCTTTACATACTTTACTCATATACTTTTATATATATGACTATATGAATTTTGTATATACATGATTCTTATATATTAATTAGAATTAATAAACACGCATACCCATACTTATATTTAAAATATTATTAAATAAATACATACAATATATATATTAATATTAAATTTATATAACAACTATAATAATCTTAATATTATATTATAATATTAATTCAAAATAATTCTTAACAGACATAAACTTACACGATTTGACTGCTACAACAAGTTTTGTTTCCTCTCAAAACAAAAACAAACACTATCTCACTAAAAAAATCACCCCAAAAATTTCATTCAAATCAAAACCAAACACTATCTCATCAAATATGCATGTCTCCCATAAAATTTCTCACATAATTCTCACTAAAATATCCAACCAAAATAAAACCAAACATACCCTTTATTTTTGTAAAAGAAAATCGGGAAAAAAAATTATATTTTTACATTTTTTGTTTTTAGTTTTGTGATAAATGAATATTTTGATTTATGAAGCAATTCGTGCTATTTACTGTGTATATAAATTGTTGGTATATGAAGATTTATTATCGAATGTATGTTTATGAGTAATAGTATCTCAATATTTGTTAACATTTTCACAAAATAATCAATTTTCTTCTAAATTTAGAAAATTATAAAAGCAAATGTATAATCATGAGTTTTTTTTTTGATGACAAGGGAACCTGTAGCCGCTACCGTTAGGTGCGCACTGGGTAAACTCCACTCTTGTGTAATAGCCTGCAAACCACAGGCTATTACACAAGAGCGGGGTTTACCCAGTGCGCACCTAACGGTAGCGGCTGCGGGTTTCCTTGTAAAAAAAATCAATACTGTTACAGATATTTAGAAAATTAAGTTTATTATTTTTCCTTATTACTTTAATATTATTTTTTATAAATACTAGAGAGACTATGAAAGATAATACACTAGGAAACATAATCTAAATGAGTATAAATACTAAAGTGATAAACAAATGTCTTAAACCAAATATCTAAAGTATTTACATGCAAAAGTTGGGTCAAACACACGTGTAGTTTAGTTTAAGACAATGTTTATTAAATTCCAACGTTTGGCAAAATGAAATAAATGTTAATGTTGAGATTACTTTATAAATTCCCTTATCAAAATATTAAATTATATCAGATTATTTTGTGAATTCGGTTCAAAATTGATCAAGTAAATAAAGTCGAGATGAACTGTGTAGATTCAGGTTGCTTTAAGTCAAAAGGCCCAAAAAAAAATTATAGCCAAGTTTATCGTCAAGTGGCCCCACACCACTAAAAACTTTTTCTTCATTTATGGTATGTTTTAAATCTTAATTTCATTGAAATTGTTTTTTTAGTTGATATGAATCACCATTTCGTAATTTAGGATTATTTCGATTTTACTTTAGTAGAACTCAAAGCTTATAAACGATTAATAAGATTGGTGATTTTTTTTTCCTTATTTGAGTTTCTAACAATATTTTTTTCTTTATTATTTTCGATTTCCTTCATTTTCTTTATTAATAAAATTAGTAGTAAATTGTATTTTACCAAAAAAATACAAAATGGAAAACCTATAAATAGAAAAGCCCGGCAAGAAAGGAGAAACATTGATGATCCATTGCCGCACATTTGAAACGCACCCATTTCCCACCATTCCCATTTCCTCAGAACCCTCTTCCCTTTTTCTCTTTTAATTTTTTGTATAAAAACTCAAACAATTTCATTATCCCAATTTTCAACAAGCACATTGCTTACTACTGCAAATCATTTCGATACCCTTTTCTGTTTTTTTTTTTTGAACGAAAATGGCTTCCCAAGATAATGCATCACGAAAAACGTTGATCCCTAACTTTCTTTACTCTCCCTCGTTGAAATTGAATGGGATGGTGGATAATCCATCTGGGCCATCGGATTCACTAGCAACAGCGCCGTCGGCGGCTGGGATTGGGCGAAATTTCATGATCCCGGCGCCGAAGGAGAGCAGGATACCGATGTACTCGCCGTCGTTTTATGCGGCGTGCACAGCCGGAGGAATAGCCAGCTGTGGCCTCACTCACATGGCCGTCACTCCACTTGATCTTGTCAAGTGCAACATGCAGGTTTGCTGAATTTGTTTTTTTTTGTTACTTTTTATTTTCAGTTTTATTATGTGGGAGAATGAATTGCAATGTTAATCTTATATGATATATAGAGCATTTTTTATGTGCAAAGATAGAGGAGGGTAGAAAATTGTTGTAAGCTAATAGAGCAATGTTTTATGAGTTAATTATGTATATTTTCAGGGGAAATGATGCTTTTATACTTTTATCTTATGTATTAGGGAAAAGATGCTGAGCAGTGTTTTTCTGTATAAAACTACAATCTTGAACCAATCTGGTGATAGAAATTCAAAATATTAGTTTACTATTATTGTATGCAACTTTTTCCCCGGTATATATGTTAGCAATTTGACATCGTCTACGACAAAATATGCTCATTCTTTATCATAATTTTATTGGTTCAAATATCTATAAATGAAATATGCAAGTTGAATAACAAGTTTCAACTACAATAGTCTCTAGTTAATAAGTTCAACCTCATCGAAATGCTTTCCTCAGTGTAGCTTCAACTATACATCAAAACTGTGTTTTGTATACTTCAATCAATATCGCCTTTCTTTTTTTCAGATTAATCCCGAAAAGTACAAAAGCATTACCTCTGGTTTCGGAGTTCTACTAAAAGAACAGGGAGTTAAGGGTTTCTTTAGGGGTTGGGTGCCTACCCTACTCGGGTACAGTGCACAAGGAGCTTGCAAATTTGGGTTCTATGAGTTTTTCAAGAAGTACTACTCTGACTTGGCGGGTCCCGAGAATGCTGCCAAGTACAAAACGTTGATCTTTCTTGCGGGGTCCGCATCTGCTGAGGTTATTGCTGACGTGGCGCTCTGCCCGTTAGAGGCTGTTAAGGTTCGAGTTCAAACTCAACCGGGCTTCGCTAGAGGTTTGAGTGATGGATTTCCCAAATTGGTCAGGGCTGAAGGTGTTTCGGGGTATGCGTTTTATATGATTAATGTGTGTTCTTTGTTTGTTTTTTTTGGGAAAATTTGGATTGGATGAGTTTTTCATGGTTATGTGTTTGTTCTTACAGGCTTTATAAGGGGATCGTTCCACTTTGGGGACGACAAATTCCATGTAAGTTTTGCTTATTTTGTTACTCTTTCATGTTCTTACTGAAACTTAGATGTATGTGAATTTGTCTGTGCATTAAGTGTGTAGAGAATGTTAGGAACAAATTGAAAGAGAGAAAAATAATGAAAGTAAAATTACACACTTTGAAGACAGTATTATGTGGTTTGGCAAATAATACGAATGTCCATTGCAGTACTAAAGATTCTTAGGGTGTGTTTGGAATTTGGATTGAAGGATTTGAAATCTATGGATTTGAAATTCGCCAACAAATTCATGAAGTTCGTTTGGATGTATCAAAGTTATAATGGATTTCAAATCACTCGACATTCACTTTGAGCTATTTTCTCCATAACTACGGTGGATTTCATTTCAAATCCTTCCTCCAAATCCCGTCTCCAAATCCATATTACTCAATCCAAACACACCCTTATTGATTTCAAGGTTGCAGTTTACATAGAGATATGTTGATCTATTTGTAACATGTGAAATGACCAAAATATCCCGATTTTTTTTTATCGAACTCCACAATCTCATTACATAATGATTTTCATGCCTTTCATATTGCTTTTTGTCATCTTCGAGTCGCATTTGAGAATCAAATTTTACTTAATCCATTGATGCATCTGATCCTCTCTAGACCTGAATTATGAGCTTTCAATTTAGCAAGATATTTTCTGAATAGCATGCAATATTCTCAATCTTTCAACTTACTGCAAGTAAAATTATTTCATATGATTAAAGTAAATTTCTCAGATGAAGACTATTGATCATATCATATTCATTACAGATACGATGATGAAATTTGCGACTTTCGAGAATATAGTCGAGGCCATTTATAAACACGTAATTCCATCTCCAAAAGATCAATGCAGCAAAAACTTGCAGCTTGGAGTTAGTTTCGCCGGTGGATATATAGCCGGAGTATTTTGTGCCATTGTTTCACACCCTGCTGATAACTTAGTGTCTTTCCTCAATAATGCTAAAGGGGCAACAGTGGGTGATGTGAGTATCACAAATCACTTTCTTTCCCACGAAAACTATATATTCGATTAATCGTTACTTATTGATAACTGCAAATTTTATTTAAATTTTTTGTTTTTTTGAACTTTTTTTTGTATTTTCAGGCTGTGAATAAACTGGGCTTGATGGGTCTGTGTACTCGAGGTCTCCCTCTTCGTATCGTCATGATCGGTACTCTTACTGGAGCACAATGGGGCATCTATGATGCATTCAAAGTTTTTGTTGGCCTGTAAGTTTCTTCGGATTTTATTTTATGAAATCATCATAAAAGGGGAAAATTGCATTTTTGGTACACTAATGTGGCCTGCACGTTTGTTTGGTACACTAATATAGGGGGTGACAATTTGGGTACACTAATGTGGGGTATGTGTGGCAATTTGGGTACAAATTACGCTGGAAAATTGAAAAAATCCGCCGGAAAATGTCATGTGCCGGGCATGTGCGTAAAAATTTGGGGATTTTGACCAATTTTGACCCAAAAAGCTGAGGTGTCCTATTATTGGAGGGAAATTCCATTCTCTCACCTCATGTGCACATCACATGCCAAATTTCCCCCAAATTCCTCCATCTCTCACAACCAGTGTTTTAAAAGGCGTGGGGCGGGGGCGGGGCGTTCGGTATCCCTCGGAGCGGGGCGTATGCCCCGCGAATTTTCTATTTTTAATTAAATATAAAATAAAATATTATTAAAAATAATAAGGTAAAATATAAACAAAGATAAAAAAAAATGAAATTAACAACTTTTTAGATGTAAACTCCAAAAACTTAAACATTTGACCATACAAGCGAAAAGTTCAAGTTCAACGTTTGGCAAATATAATATTAAATGATAGGCAAATAATAGTTTCCAATTAACCACTATGCAAAATAAAGATCGAAAAATTGCAGTCCTTAAAGAATCTTGAATTCTTCTCTTGTTGAAGACTTGAAGTTGTATGAACTATGAACTTTGAAGTATGATTTATGAATGAACGATGAAGTTATGAACTATGAAGAGATTTTTTAGGGTTTTATTTATAGTTTTATACATGACTTGAGGATCAAGTTTATTTATAATTATTTGACTCCAACTAAAAGATTTTGGGCTTAAAAATATTAACTAAAGTGGGCCTAAAAAATAAAAATTAAGTTAGAATAATCATGGGGCGCACGGGGCACATGGGGCGCGCCCGGGGCGTACGCCCCACCTCTTCGGGCGTACGCCCCCCCTGGTTGCCCCGGGCGTTTTGGAGGACGCCCAGCCCCGGGGCGCGCCCCGAGGCGCGCCCCGGAAGCGCCTTTTAAAACACTGCTCACAACACAATTCCAAATTCCCAAAATTCTGAAACCCTAAATTGGAACCCAATTTTTCACGTAAATCCCTAAATCCTTACTAAAAATTAATTCATTACTCATCACTCACTATAATAACCCTAAATTGAAGCTAACATTCTTATTCCTCCCCAATTTTTGCTCGAGCAAAATGATTTGTAATGTATCTAATGAAAATAAAATGTCGAACATAAATCAAAATATAATATGCAATAATAATTAAAAAAAATAAAAATAAATCCAACATATTGGTACTTTAAAATACTCATTTTATTAATCCACATAAATTCAAACAATACCATATTAAAATTAAGCAAATTAAGCAAATTAATTGAAATTTTTGGAGGGATTGACCAATTTTGACTACTAAAAATATAATAAAATTTGATTTTCCAAATTGACCCCAACCCTATTTAGTTTAAGTGGGCTTGGGCCGGGCCGGGCCGGGCCCACCACGGGCCGGGCCATAAGAAGAAATTTGATGGCCCATCATGGCCCGGCCCGGCCCGTCATGGTCCTGGGTCGGGCCGGGCTGTTTGACATGGTGGTGAAAATATTAAATAAAATATAATTTTTTAATAAATAATTAAATTGAAAAAAAAAAAGTAAAAAGTCAAAATTAATTTTGGTCAAAATAGGTCAATTCTATTTTAGGTGTTATTCTAAGTCAAAAATCCCCAAATTCAGTCAAAATCCCCAAATTTGGTCAAAATTAATTAATTTTCCGGTGAAAATCGAATATTCCGGCGAAAATTGAATATTCCAGTAAAATTTGTACTCAAATTGCCACACATACCCCACATTAGTGTACCCAAATTGCCACCCCCCATATTAGTGTACCAAACAAACGTGCAAGCCACATTAATGTACCAAAAATGCAATTTTCCCTCATAAAAGCTATTACCCTATGTTTCATTTTTCCGATCTTAGAGACTAGGTTTGTCAATGGTCGGGGATTGCTCAGACCCGAACCCGTTCAATAGAAAACGTACCCGACCTAGACCAGACCCGGACCCGATGGCACTAGGTAGTTCGGGTCCGGGTACAAATATTTACCCAAATACCCGAACATTACCCGTTTAAAATACCCGTGGGTCTAACCCGACCCGGAACGTACCCGGCCCACCGGGCTTAATATTTTTTGGACCCGATATTTTTTGATGGGTATTTATGAGTTCGGTTTGGGTTTTGGTATTCCCGGCCCAATCAGTTTATTCACTTGATACGATGTTTTGTTCTTTCAGGCCTACTACAGGTGGTGGAAGTCCTGCTCCTGCAAAAAAGTGAGGATAGAAATGATAAATGAAAACTCATGTTACGTTTAGTAAATAATATTAGCACTATTTAATACAAATTTCTTGACAAAAATAGTGAAAATTAGAGCTATACTAGTGATTTTTTAAGCTCCAATATCAATACGGGTTTGTATACTATGTAAAGGCAGTAGTACATTTTGAGCCTCAGTACAATTTTGCAGTTACAGTTATGGAGATTACGTTTTATTCTTCCTTTGTTTTATTTAGTATATAAACCAGATCATCAATTTGCAATGAATTTATCCTATTCAAAATAAGCTGGTAATTTAGCTTGTTCTTGTAATTTGATACTGAGGAAATTTTTATTTTTCGTATTTTATTTTTATAGAATAAAGAACAAGTAGGTATACATATAGTTAAGGTACATTGCCTCAGAACAAAATAATCTATCATATAATTTACGTTTCTCCTCTCTAATACCTAAGTATTTACGGCATCATTTGGAAGTCTATTATTAATGGGTAAAAACTGAACCCGGACCCAGACCCGGACCCAAACTACCTAGTGTCATCGGGTTCGGGTCGGTTAAATTTTCTGTATAATTTTTGGTATCATAAATTCAATAAAATTTCGAAATAAGATATTAAGTTGGACAAATTTCCAAGGTATATGCTATTATGCATGCTAATTTCTCTGCTTCCAGTAAGTTGCTCTTTTAAGATGTATGATAAAGTAAAAAAACTTGTATAGTTTTTGTGATTTCCTAATCAGACTATATTTACACTGGCATATTACAATATTAATTGATTACATTTTAATCTTCTATTGGTTTGATTTCATGTTGAAATAAATTACCAACTGATCGAGTTAATTGAAAATTGAAATTAGAATACTGGCATGTCTTAATTTTTGGTTTATGCATTCACAAAAGTTAAATCTTCTGATAATAAGAGTATTATATAACTGTAAAATTTGAGAGCCCAATACTCAAATGAGTAAATATGAAATGATACTGTAGAGATTGCATTGTTTTTTCTATCGAAAATATTTTGTTAGGAATAAAATTTGCTGCTAGAATTTTAAATGTTACCATCAAAATTAATAATATTAGTAAATAGAGTTGAATGAATACATTGAAGAAATTGTTCAATCTTAATTCTCATAATATTGAGTATTATTCATCAAGTATAATATAATTAAGAAAAATATATTTAATAAAACGAAAAGTACATTCCTTTCTTTCCTATAACGAAACACACCAAAATCTCTTTAATTCTTTGGAAAGTGATCTCTTTGTCACTGCATGGTTTGTGAAATTGACATCTTCAAAAATGTGACAAAATTCATGATTTGAAATCACTGATGGGTTTGATTTACGCGTGAAAAGATAATAGTGTATTTAATCAGATATATATTGTAAATAACTGCTTGATGTTGATCCATCAGCCTAACTGCATTTGGATGTTTTCACGCAGTTTCTGAGAAGAATATTAAGTTTTTGTCATATTTTGTAATAAAGGATTGCTTAATTTAAGGGACAAAAAAAAAAAAAAAACACATACAATATATATACGCGTATTTTACATGCATGCATGTTAATAATTAGCGTTGTAAGTCAAATTTTACAAATATAACTCAATTTTTCAAACATATTTATGAATACGGGATTGAGAAATTCACAAAGAATAGTTCGAATGACAGCTTATATGTGTTTGAAGTGCAACACAAGAATATATGTTCATAATTACATATAAATGTACATATATTATATATACTTGTATTATCTATAGCATATACATTGAGAATACCTCTATAAGTATATGTTTGTTTTTTAATATAATAATATATTAAGTGTATATTGATATTCTTATATAATTTGTGTATACATATAAATTATATAGAAAATATTTCTTTATATTAATTGCATAATTACTTATATATATATATAGACAGAGTACTTTTACGTGGGGATATATATATCTCAATCTCATTTGCAGTATATTTGTAAAACAGGTTTTGATTATTTACATTTTGTCTAATTTTCTGTATAGAAGTACACTACATATGTTATCATGTATATAAATAAAAATTAGTATACAATGTGGACACATGGATGTTTATATATATATATATATAATATGTAATCTATACAAATCAAATGTATATATTATCTTATTTTTATACAAAAGTATTTTATCAATTATATGTGGGTAACAGTAATTTATTTTTGTTTCATTAAGCATATAATTTATAAAATAATAACTAAATAAATATTTACGTGTTTTTCTATATAGTAATAATTATGTTTATTTTGTTGGTGATGATGCATAAGTTTTGTATTGGTATGTATATATGTTTTTATTATGCTTGTTAGGTAAAACTAACAACATAATAGTCACATATATATATATATATATATATATATATATATATAATCCAATTGGTTTATTAAGTAAATTAAATAAAAGAACTAGAAAGACTACCACATCTTGATTTCATTTCATATTTAAAATATGAAAGACCATTCAATTTATATATATATTTGGCTTTTAATCACTATGGTCCAAAAATATCCTAAAGCTCCCTTTCATGTTTTTATGCAGGCTTTATTATCGATCTCACATTTCCAATTCTAATTTTTTTTGTATGTATTTACTGATAGCCAAGTCTTGTCTAAACTCGCATGAAAATAAATTCACAGTTCTTTTATTTTCTGAATAGCACTTCAAAACAAATTTGTCTACGGAATAATAATGACAATCCAATTTAAGAACAATTTAATATAAATAAAATATAAAAACAAAGATACTTATTGATAGGAAATTAACGTTTTTTTTTTCTTTTTTATTTGAACAAATTTAGAGGAAATTAGTCAGATTATCTAATATGATTCTTTATTGGATTTGTTTCGTATAGTCAGTAGGGATAATTTTCTGCATTTTTGGTCTCAACAATTACAACTCACCAAAATGCATTCACTAAATCCATCCATTTGTTTTTAGCAATTTAAGGATAGAAAAGGGGCATCTTAATAATTTAAGGGAAAAATATTACATAAAATCCATTAATTTATTATATACTTACTAAAACCTCCCTCAAATGTTGATATTCTACAATTCTACCCCATATATATATATATATTTTACAACTTACCAACTGTAAAACTTACAAGTAAACTCTTCAAGAGGTGCGAGGGCAATTTTTAATAAGTGACCGTACGTTTTGTTAATTTCACAATAAGTGAAGGGTCTATGCATACTTTTTTCATTATTTAATGGAAAAGACTACATATTTTGCATAAAGTTAGATCAAAATAGCAATTTCTTGTAATACTATGAGGCCCAAAATGCAAACTGGAAAACTTTAAATATGTTAAATGCAATTAATTTTAACATTTTTTATGTGTACCAAATTATGAATAGGGATACTTCCGTAATTTAATAAAATAATTGATATAAGAGCAACATTAATACGTTGCTATTGTTGGCCGTCCCATGGGCCCCAGTCAACGGTCCAGTAAGATGAAACCTTGGCCCAACAAAGATCGCTATAAATATCATCTTAATCGGCTAATTAAGGAGTACAACACCAAAGAACTACGAAGAGGCTCGATCCTATCAAAGTGGGTAAGTAGGCAATTTAAAGTTACTGAGTGCAACCCCAATAGCTAAAAACATACCATCTGGTCTGTCGTGAGCTGGGTCGGATCCCACCCCCATGTGTTGTTCACGTGACATCTATTTGATCCTGAATTATTTTGGCGCCATCTGTGAGAAATAGATTCACTCACTAAGAATGCAGACCAGATCCCAGGCACGTACCACTGGTGATAGGACGGGTAGTAGCCCCTCCGTAGGAGGCGTTAGGAGAAGAGCTCCTGCTCCGATGTCCATCCAAACCATACTATTGGTGAAACTCCAAATCCATCTCCCCCACCAACTGCTCCGACTGTAGTCCCTCTCTCCAAGAGGGTAATTGAGATTACTCAGGAGGAACTCATGGCACTGGTGGAGGATGCCTCCATTAGAGCAGCGGCACGGGCGGTCCTATAGTATGCTTTGACCCACTTCCCTCAAGTGGAACCTCAGCCTACTGATAGAGCAGCTGACGCCTCCATGAGGGGAAGGTCACGAGTCGCACGTCACGCGCCTACTCCTCGGGGACCCCCACCCCAAAGGAGTGAGGCATCATGATCTCACGCGCGTCTGAGCGTGGCAACTGCGAGCACTCCTCATGGCACTAAGTCCTCCCATCCCCGCATAGAGGTCGGAGATCTCCGGCCCTGCGGGAGTGGCGTTGAGACTCTCGGATGTTTGGGGCGCAAAGAAGACTCACGGACCGCTAGAGGGTAGCATCGATTCTTCTCAAGAGCGAACCTCTCGAGGCCGAGACAAGGAGCACGACTCTCATAGGTCTCTCGCCGAGGTCGAATGTCTCCAACCCCCGAGGAAGCTCAATCCCGACGCAAGTCTCGTAGGTTCCCTTGCCGAGTCGGATGTCTCCGAACCCCGAGGAGGCCCAATCCCGGCGCGACCCTCGTAGGTCCCTGCACTAAAGCCAGAGGTCACATACCTCCGAGGAGGCTCACTCCGGGCAGGAGTTCTGTGGGTCCCCTCATCGAGATAGGAGGTCCCCGACCCCTGAGAATGCTCAACCCAGGCATGCATCCTGTAGGTCCCCTTGTCTAGGCCGGAGGCCACTGACTCCAGAGGACCATTCTATACGGGTGGTTAGCCAACGAGGCTCTTTTTAGGAGAGAAAGCCCTACCAAGGGAGACATACGAGAAGTCATGGATTGAGCTACTGGCGATAGCGCCCCCTAAGGAGGAGCCCCTTCTGCCCCACCATACTAGCTGAGGCGATTTCACAAGGGATAAAAATCCCTCACCTCCATGAGTATGAGGGCACCAGGGACCCCCATGAGTATCTGGACAAGTTCAATGCGAAAGCAGACACGTATGACCTCAGTGATGCGGCTTATTGCAAAATCTTTAGAACGACCCTCTCGGGTCGATCTGTGTCTTGGTTCAACTAGTTGTCCTTCGGCACGATTACCGGATTTGAGCAGCTGACTCAAAGATTTTTGCACAACTTCTCTATGAATAAAAAGTACCCTAAGACTGCGTCTTATTTGTTTACCATAGTGCAACGCGATGGAGTGCCACTCTGGGACTATGTGCGATGCTCTCGATGGTGGTGTCTGAGGTGCCTCACGTCAACCATGAGCTGCTGTCTGGCATCATACAACAAAACCTCCGCTTGGGCAGATTCAAAGAGTCTATCGCGGGAAAACTTTCATCCACTCTAGAGGAGCTGCTTGCTAGGTCAGAGAAGTATATACGGATCAAGGAAACAGTTGAGCCCATCAAGGCTAAGACAAGTGAAAACAAAAGGAAGGGCCGAGAGGATGATAAACTCTCGGAGCTTAAGGAGCGCAAGCATATGTCTGTTATAGGCTTCTCCCAATACACCCCGTTAATGCTTCATCGTAAACAAGTGCTGGCTATAGCGGAGCAACAAGGGATAGTGAGTTGGCCAAGGAATATGAAAGATAATCTCACTAGGCTAAGTCGAATAAGTACTATCGATTCCACCAAGACAAAGGGTATACCATTGAGGACTGCTATCACCTGGGAGTGGAGATCGAGAAACTGATAAAAAGAGGTTACTTGGAAGAAGTAGTGTCCCTCTCGCCAACTGCTACTTAAGAAGGATTGGATAATCCACCGGTCAGCGGAGTGATCTCCTAAGACGCTACTGACCTTATTAGGTACCGTGCTTTTAGCCATGAGACAGAACTCTTACGTTCTTATGTTGTTTTTATTATTTATTTACAAACTTGTTTCGAGTTGGCCTAAAGCCAAGCGTTGCATAATGTGCCCCTTCGAGCACACATTCTTAGTAATAATTACTGTCTTGTTTTTCCTAACATTAATCGATATGTTTCAAAGCAAATATTTTCGTTTAAGTATTATCGTATAGCTAAGCCTAAGCTCGATGGAATTCATTACTCCCCGTTCGATCACATATGAGGCTCCCAAGTTTGAGAGCCCCTCAACAAGAGTAAAACTCTAGGTCGAGGTTACCCCAGGTAAGCCCTCTATGAGCAAGTGTGAGGTTCGAAGCTCCAAGTGTGAGAGCTTTCCTCAACAAAGCTAAGACTCTAGGTTGAGGTTACCTTGTATAATCCCCCTACGGACATGAATGAGGCTTGAGGCTCCCAAATATGAGAGGTCTCCTCAACAAAACTAAGCTTCTAAGTCGAGGTTACCCCAGGTAACCCCCCTATGAGCAAGTGTGAGGTTCGAAACTCCGAATGTGAGAGCTCACCTCAACAAAGCTAAGACTCTAGGTTGAGATTACCTTGTATAACTCCCCTACGGGCATGAATGAGGCTTGAGGCTCCCAAATGTGAGAGCTCTCCTCAACAAAACTAAGCCTCTAGGTCGAGGTTACCCCAGGTAACCCCCCTATGAACAAGTGTGAGGTTCGAAACTCCAAGTGTGAGAGCTCTCCTCAACAAAGCTAAGACTCTATGTTGAGGTTACCTTGTATAATCCCCCTACGAGCATGTGTGAGGCTTGAGGCTCTCAAATGTGAGAGCTTTACTCTACAAAACTAAGCCTCTAGGTTGAGGTTACCCTGGATAACCCCCCTATGAGCAAGTGTGAGGTTCGAAGCTCCAAGTGTGAGTGTTTCTCTCAACAAAGCTAAGATTCTAGGTTGAGGTTACCTTGTATAATCCCCCTACGAATATGAATCAGGCTTGAGGCTCCCAAATGTGAGAGCTTCTCTCGACAAAACTAAGCCTCTAGGTTGAGGTCACCCTCTGTAACCCCCTACGAGCAAAATGAGGTTCGATGCCCCCAAAGGCGAGAGCTCCCACTGTGAGGTTCGAATCTCCAAGTGTGAGAACTCATCTCAACAAAACTTAGACTCTATGTCGAGACTACCAAGGGTAAACCCCCATGAGCACGTATGAGGCTTGAGGCTCCTAAGTAGGAGAGCTCCCCTCAACAAAACTTAGACTCTAGGTCGAGGTTATCACGGGTAACCCCTCATGAGCATGTATGAGTCTTGAGGCTCCCAAGTGGGAGAGCTTCACTCAACAAAACTTAGACTCTAAGTCAAGGTTATCCCGTGTAACCTAGGGTTGTTCACGAGTCGAGCTCGAGCCGAGCTTTGCAATTTTGACCGGCTCGAGCTCGAGCTCGAAAATTTCTAGGTGAGCTCGAGCTCGTTGAGTTGTGGATACAAGGGCTCGAGCTCGAGCTCGTGTTTATATTTGCAGCTCGAGCTCGAGCTCTCGAGCTCAAAAGCTCGACTCGACAGCTCGATTTTTCCTGTTCAGATAGAAAATTTCAGCAATCAACTTGATACAAATCGTTACAAATCCATCAATGAAGCCACGAAAGCAAATCAACACAAATTCACCAACCAACAGATTCATCAAAATAAACTAATAGATAGTTCAAGATCAAGATCAAAATAAATCGAAGTCTCAAACACATCCATCAAAAGTTTCATCCAACATAATGTCTTTAACTAATAATACGTACAAAAAAAAATTTAACCTAAACATAGATTGATAGACATACGATCTTCCACCACCATCAATGCATTATTCCATCACCATCAATGCATTCTTCCACCACAAACACGAACTAAAAAAACAAAATGTAAAGATTATTTACATAACTAAATTGATTAATGTATAAATATTATAAATTTATATATGATTTCTTTATAATACTTACCACAGAAAATCATCATTTAGTCTTATCATCACCAATAGGGAGCTCCACATGTATCGCTTTCTTGTCATGCTGAAATGAATACAAGCATTAAATAAAGTGTATAACAATATCGAAAAGATTATGTTTAACATTTTTAAAATCAAATCAAACTAAAATAAGCTTACCTTAGTTTTTTTCTTCACTCCAAAGCGTTCTCTCAACCAATCTCTTCCGCACATCAATACTTGAACGTTCTCTGTAGTCAATGAGGCACGGTATTTGTCAATGACTCAAGTTCCGGCACTAAATGTAGCCTCAGAAGCAACAGTAGTAATCGGAATAGCTAAAATATCTTTTGCCATTGTTGATAAAATCTTGAACTTCAATGCATGAGTCTTCCACCAATCAAGTACATCAAACCCCTCATTTTCCATGGCATCGTCCACTTCATAACAACGCTCCTCAAGATACAAATCAAGTTCAGACTTTTGAGGTTGAACGGTGGAAACCGACTTAACATAGTTCATGTATCGAGACCATCCTGATGTAGTTGGAGGAAGTCCTTTCATAATTTGACTTGAAAAGCTTGTCCCTGAAGTATTCCCACTCGACTCAACTTCAACATTATGAATTTCTACATACTCCAAGTACAAGTCACGCAATGTCTTCTGAATTAATTCAATTTCAATGTTCACTCTTTCTTCGGCGTAAAGTTCCGAAAAGAAGAAATTAATTGCAGTCATCTTGCACCTCGGATCTAAAATTGCTGCTATGGACATCAATAAATTGGAGTCTCCCCAATACTTATCAAATTTAAGTTTCATCGTCTGAACCATATCTTGAATAAAGTAATCATCATCTAATGACTTACTATCCAAGATAAATTTCACTCTATTAACTTCGTTTAAAAATAAATTTGTAGGATAATCACTAACAGAAATTATATATGTAGCAGTCCAAAACACTTCCAAAACCGAGCAGACTTTCTCCACTTTTACCCAATCTTCTTCACTTGGGCAACAATCCCAATTTGGTTCTCGTTGTGCAAATATCGGAAAGACATCCTTGAATTTAATTACTGCAGCTAACATCTCATATATAGAGTTCCACCTCGTCCGACAATCATCAATTAACATTCTCTCTGGCAAATTCAATTGCTTCACAATCTTGGAGAATATCTTAAGTCTTGCATCTGATCGTCGAATATAATCCACAATTTTTCGAATAATATCAATGATGTCTTTAATTGCAGAAAGCTCATCTTGTGCTATTAAGTTTAGAATATGGGCGCAACATCTAACGTGGAACAATTTTCCGTCACAAAGCATTTTTTTCTTACTTCTGATGAAAACCTTCAAACTATCAATTGTAGAATCATTTGCAGAAGCATTATCAACAGAAAGCGTATGAATTTTACCTTCAATTCCCCAATCTTCCAAACACCTCCAAACAGCATTGGCTATATCAAGACTTCATCGAGGCGGAGGAAGATGAACAAAATTAAGGACTCATTTCTGTAATCGCCAATTCTGATCGATCCAATGTCCAGTTAAAACCATATATTCAATCCTTTGATTCTTCGATTTCCAACAATAAGTAGTTAGGCTGATTTTGTTCACACTCTTCAGCGCATTTTTCAATTTCCTTTTTTCTGCTTCATAGATACTAACACAATACCGGGTGATCGTTGACCTTGAATTTGGCCTCCACTCTGGCATTCCCCTTCTTTGAAGCATATTAAATCCCACCTCTTCGACGATGGAGAAAGGATGTTCTTCCATCATAATCCAATGAGCTGTTGATTCTTTCATTTTTTTCCATGTCGAACTTTCCATCATGGATTACTCGAAGAATTGTCGAATCCAAGCTAGCTGACCCAAAATTAATGTGTGCCTGTGTATATGTACCCTTTTGCTTCAATTCTTTTGACCGACGATAAGGCTGACAACCATTCAAGTGTCTCATCAATTGAGTTGTTGTACCAGTGGCGGATTTTGTGAACAATTTGGTGCAATGTTTACATCTCAGTTTCATTACATCGTCTGTATCCTTGAATTCTTCAATTTCTTCCCACACTGGTGATTTCTTTTAACATTTAAGTTTCGAAAGAGTGTCATGACTATCTGTGTCACAATTTGCCTCCATAGTTGCTTCTTTCTCGATTGGATTTATTTCATTAATTATTGGGTCAATTGGTTCATTAGGACTGGAAGGACATACTGATTCTCCAACTGAAGAAATATTATCTGGGTCCATAACTGTAAAATACATTTGTAATTAGCACAAAATATATTTAAGTTTACATCGAAAAATAATCACCAATGGTTCTTATAAGAAAAAGAGTAATGCTAGTCTAACAGTGGTTCTTAAGTTTACATGGACGCAGTTTGTTTTCTCCCAATATTCTTGTGTTATTTTTCTGAACTAGGTGTTAACCTTGAAGCTAGGGAGTTTGGGAACGTATGTGATAAACAAGCAAACACCAAATAGACAGATTTTGGGAACGTATGTCATCTTCAGAGATTTGTTTGCATATTAAACCTTTATAGCATCCAATATTTCTGGCTCAAAGTCTAAAGGGAGTAAAGTTACTAACTACTAATGGTATGTTAATTGATAAAAGATGTTCAGAAAATTCATAATTTAGGAAGGAAAAGCTTGCTAATTTCAGACATGTATGCATTGTACATTAACCCATTTCAACAAAAATAAGCCATATTCTACTGGTTATAATCAATAACCAGACCTCATAATCTCAAAAATCAAAGCCACTCATCACAAGCTGTTGTAACTTAAGAGTATCGAATTCATCATCAACCCGCAATTTCAAACCTGAGTTTCTCAAACATCAGACATAAGCAATTAAATATAGACTGATACTATACATCTGATCTAGAAATCGAACCAAAACTCACATGGATAACATCAACTAGCAACAAATAGTAATTATGGGAAGCTAGGTCGGTGAGACAATCGAAATCGAAATACATACATGTTAACATCGAAATCGAAATAATACCTCTAGCTGTTCGGACTTCGGAGTCGGTGAGAGTGACCGTCGGTGACCGCCAGTGAAAACGGAGGTGGTGGTGGTGCTGGGCGACGGTGGAGAGAGATCAGAGATCTAGGGGTGAGAGACGCACGATTCTGAAAATTCAATATAGGGTTGGGTCTTTTTAATTGTTTTATTATTATTATTATTATTATTATTATTATTATTATTATTATTATTATATGTATAATATATATATATATATATATATTAAAAATTAATGGGAGCTCGCGAGTCGGCTCGACTCGTGAACAACCCTAGTGTAATCCCCCTCCGAGCACGTATAAGACTTGAGACTCTCAAGTGTGAGAGCTTCTCACAAACAAGAAGACTCTGGATTGAGGGTGCCCCGCGTAACTCTCATACGAGCACGGATGTGGGTTGAGTCTCCCAAATGTGAGAGCCCCCTTTGAGGCTCTAGGCTCTCAAACGTGAGAGCCCTCCACTTAAGGTTTGAGACTTTCCAAAGGTGGGCACCCCACCTACATACTAAGAATTGTGCCTCACCAATATTAGAAGCCCCACCAAACATAACCCTTAAAATTGCGCTAAGTGTCGAACCCATCGTGCCTCACCAACAATGTTGAAGCCCAATATCTTCGACAGGGGGGCATAGGATGGGAACACGATATTAAAAAATAACAGCGCATGCATGCCCATGATAGAGTATATAAACGGCAACATCTATCCCAATACCTTTGACAGGGGGCATATGAGGAAGACACAACGTTTTAAATTATGAACAAATGATAAAACCCAATGAAAATATTTCAGTAATCGAAAAATATTCGAGTCATGAGCGGCGCACCGAGGAAGTGCCTTGACCTCGAGGCGTCGCAGCATAGAGCCTCAACCCTCAACCTCAAAGGGTCGAGGCGCGATGCGCCTCGACCCCGTGAGGTCGCATCGCAGCCGCCTCGTCCTTTTGAGGTCGAGGCAGCATGCGGGGTGACTCGACCCCATGACGCATGCAACCTCAACCTCAAAAGGTCGAGGCACGCTCGCCTCGACCTCTAAAGGCCCGCCTCGACCCCCCGTGGTTGGGGCACGCCGCTTACCTCGACCTCTCATGGTCGAGGCGCAATGTCGCTATCTCTCGATCAAGGCAGAATCGCTTCAGTCGCACCCCCGTGTCACAGGAGTAGGGAACGAGCATACCTTGTGAGTTTCAATGGAGATTATTCACCATGGTTGTTGAAAGGTTTCTCAGAGAGGAAAGGACCATGAGACTTTCCACTCCCTGAGAGCCCACGCAGTGAAGCACTTGGGAGTGGGGGGCATATGATGTGTCCCAATTTATGAATATAGGTATTTCCGTAATTTACTAAAATAATTAGTATTAGAGCAACATTAATACGTTGCTATTGTGGGCCACCCCATGGGCCCCAGCCGACGTCCCAATAAGATGAACTCATGGCCCAACAAAGATCGCTATAAATATCATCTTAATCGGCTAATTAATCATTATCTAGTTCACACTCTAAAAACTAGAATTACTTAATACTCTCTAAATCTACGAGATTAAGAAGTACAACACCAAAGAACTACGAAGAGGCTTGATCCTATCAAAGTGGGTACGTAGGCAGCTCGAAGTTACCGAGTGCAGCCATAATAGCTAAAAACATACCATCTGTTCTGTCGTGAGCTGGGTCGGATCCACCCTCACATGTTATTCACGTGACATCTATTTGATCCCGTATCAATTTCATTGATTTAAATTTGAAAATACCAAATGAAAAATGTTATTCACCATTCTTGGTACGCCCTATTTCACTTATATCTGTTGATCCAACAATCCAATAATGTGGTCAATACTCTACAAAAACCAAAGATACAAAGCATAGGTGTGAAGTTTTATAGTATCAATTGAGTTGAATACGATCTCAAACTAATAAGTACTTTAAATTGATGACACCAACAATAAACATCATTAATTACAAAATATAATATGAAGTGATAAATATCAAAATTATCACTAAAATTTATAATGAGTAACAATAATTTTTAGTGTCAAAGGCATTTGTCAAAGCTATGTTTGTATATTATTGAAATAATTTTGTATAAACACGATTTATCAATAAAAGTAAACATTATTATATATAGCTTAAGTTATCTCAATTTTCAATCAAAATTGAAATTGGTAAATTTCTTTTTAAATATTGGAATTGTATTTGTGCCATTGTTAACCATATGTAATGACATTACTATGTGGAGCTGAATGATCCAAAAATTGCCTACATTAAAATAAATTGGCGTGATAGAACTGACTAGCTATTAACAAATCAATCAACAAAAGTATAGCTACATATTTTCATTCATGATTTTAGTGTCAAAAAATTTATTTGGACTTGACACCAACCGAACAATTCGATTTGTTCGTTTATGTTTTCAGAATTACATTTTTCAAAATTTGACTTCTACAAAAAATAAAATATGTATTATATTCATTCAATTAGTTAATTTTAACTTTAATTTCTAACTCTTACAATTATAATTATTAATCAATTATCATTTTTCTACTAATATATTTTTTCTTCCCTTTCATTTCTCACAATTATCTAACTTATTTCAAATCAATTAATCATTATTTGGCACGTTTTACAACTTTCAACCAATTTTTAAAAATAAAAATGAACACCACACGCATCAATTTTTCCTCATACGAATTTCTGTAATATATATTTACAATTTATTATTTTTTAAATTTTTAACTCAAAAACGTATATATATTTTCCTAATTTATAGCAGTTAAAAGGTTTGTATTTTATATAGTTTTTTTTCCTTTTTCATCACATTCATTCTGTATATATCTTGTTATATATTCTTTCAATTTTGCTAACATGGTTATAAATTATAATTAATATATATAGCTTATACAAATAAACTGTAAGACATTGAGAAGATAGATACCAAAACTTAATTTATTATTTAAGTTCCTCCAACCACAAGCAGATGCCTTGCGTGCTAAAATTGATTCGAAAAACGATAAAGAGGTCCAATGAATATTACACATTCACTTTACAAAAATATTGGTACAATTCAGTGTTGTCACATCATCTATCTATACATCTACAGAAAAAAAGAAGATGCTTTTTAACTAACATAAATTTTTACTTTTTGTATCTTTGAGGAAGTTGGACCATGAAATTATAAATCACCAAAAAGAGAAAAAAGAATCATGAAAAGTTGCAAAAAACCAAATAAAAATTGTGAGCATAAGAGTATCAACATTTATTAAGAATGATTGACAATATATTTTCAAATAAATATCGAATTAATGATTTATAAAGTATTGTAATAACAAGAAGCTATTTGATTTAAAAACTGTTCTCCAAATGAAATAAACCCTAAATTTAACGTGACAGATTAAATAGAGAAAAGAATACAAATCTATGGAAACTTACATCATTTGACAAATCAAGAAAATGGGACCGAGAGTGAACAAATTGATGAGTTAATGAGTAGCATCAACCTTACGACCCCTATTTATTATTTAAGATCAAATTTTAGTTGACAACAATTCATTTTCTAATGATAGCGATTAATATATAATTTATTATACACAAATAATTATAATTATATTAAAATTGGGTCATACATAAGTTCAAAAAGTCTGCCTTAAACTTATACAATCTTGGGCTGATCGTAATACATACTCTAATAAACTTCTTTTATAATTTATATTTGAGTTCAGTCAAATAAAATAAGAAATTTTCATGATCATTACTTAGAAAAACAAAAAAAAAAAGATACACAAGATTTTTTGTTCAATTAAACATGAATGAAGTTGAATTTGTGGGCTCGGAATGAATCATATCACTAATTCTCCACGAAAAAAGGGAAGAAAAAATATAATTATCCTCTAAAAATGAATGAAATTGAATATTTGTGGGTCACATTCATCTCATTGGTTTGTATCTTAATTCTATCTATTTTGGCAAAATTGATTGAAATTTAAGACTAATTTCCGACAAAATAACAAAATGTTAGCAAATGGAGGAATATGATAGATTAAGAAACTATATTAATAATATAAGCAGGAGGTGAATGTATTTTTGAGGGACCAATATGTTTTTATATATATTTATTGAATAAGAAATTATAACTTAAATATTATACTCTTTTATTCATTAGATCCATCACTGTAACAAAAAAAAAATTAGAACCATCACATGCCATGCTTCAATAATGGATGCCAAATGTTGGACCAACGCCTCTATTGTGTTTTATTGAAAAATCTAGTTTTTAAATAATTATATTAGATAATTTTATCTTTTTTTTTTTTTGCAAATTGAGAACATTATTTGTTGAGGATAATCGACTAAATCAATTTTTTTATTAATAAAAACCTTATCAAATATATTCTTAACCTAAGAATAGAAATGAAAACAAGACCACACTAGCAGTAGAAATAAATAGATTGCGTTTCCATATAAAAATTTGGATTTGAGGAAAGAGTAATGGGAAATATTTGAAATAGCTTCATATTGATTATAACTGATAACTACAATAACATTATATAATAATAAAAAATATAGATCAAAATGAGTATGAAAAGATTAGAAATTATTTGTCAATTAGAATAATTATATTTTTTTTATTATAAATTTAAACTGGATTTTCAAAATATTGGGTCTAGACACATTCATATGTTAACTATGATTGAGTTATAAATATTTTTCCTAGGTTTATTTCTCCTATAGAACATTAAGTGCTATAAGATCTATACTAGTGTGTAACCCGTGCTACGCACGGCATAAGTTTAATTTTAAAAAATTATAAGTCAATTATATTAAGAAAAAATAAATATATCTTTTGAAAATCAATACAATATAATTTAATTTAATTTGAGCTGAACAAATTATTTTTTATTTAGCACAACACTGAAATTCTTTTAATAAATATCTTCATAAAAGCAATATTATTATTCTGTGCATCACAAATGATTATAGACTCCACTAAAACTAAAATCAATATATTCATTATTTACATAAATAAGCTAAGAAAAAGTGAAAATTTCTATACAGCATTTGATCAACTAATATAATGTAGTCAACTAATACATAAATTTTATGATTCATATATACTAACTTGAAATGTTTCATGCTTCTTGAAATAAGCAACCTTAAATAATATCTACACAAAGGTAATGAAACATTATAATGATCCCACTTTAAACACAGTTAAGAAATTATTACTAATTTTTGTCTTAACCACCAATTAGTATTGCTAATCACATGTTTCTAAGTTAGAATTTTAACTATTGGCCATTAGAGCAATTAACCGTGGAGAAATTAAATTACAAATAACAAAGTTACCAAGTCTAATGTGATGAGTTCTGACTCAAGCTACATATATAATTTATTGAGGAAAACATGGATTGATCGAGAGCTACTATAAATATACTCCCAAAAGATGTAATTTCAAATATTAAATAGATAAAAAGATGTTGATCAATTGACCTTTCCATATATTTGTCAACAAATTTGATATTATTTTAGAATGTGTATTTATCTGAAATAGCACCACAATATCCTGGGAACATTATGTGATTATTACACCAAAAGCGTTTAAATCATATGAGAATAGTATTATCCAATAACTCACAAAATCGAGAAATAACATAATGAGGAAAAAATAAACTCTTACCCAGTTATAGCTCGAGACTTAGTCACCCTGATGAAAAAATAAAATCGAAATACCTAGCAGAATAAAAATATTTAGTAGATAACAAAAACACTATCAACAATGATTTGATCAACCATGGACCTTATTTGATAAATATATATTGATAAAATAATTAATTAGAATAATTTATGCATAATACTAAAAGAGAACAATATGAAATGATTAATACCTCAGCCAAGCGTATATCTATTGCAGCACTTAATTGAGAATTTCTTTTATGCATGGAACAATATTCTTAATCGAAAAAAGAAAAAGAGATTAGTAAATAATTTATAAAGGTCTACAACCATATAATAGTTGAATCAAAATAATAATAATGCCTAAGAATTTAACTTGAAGAAAATTATTTAGATTAAGAAAAACTAAATAAAGATTCATGAGTAGAAACAAAACTATAATTTACCTTAACCATAAAACTGTTTCACGATTTTATGAAAAAACTTAAATAATGGATGCCAAATGTTGGACCAACGCCTCTATTGTGTTTTATTGAAAAATCTAGTTTTTAAATAATTATATTAGATAATTTTATCTTCTTTTTTTTTTTTGCAAATTGAGAACATTATTTGTTGAGGATAATCGACTAAATCAATTTTTTTATTAATAAAAACCTTATCAAATATATTCTTAACCTAAGAATAGAAATGAAAACAAGACCACACTAGCAGTAGAAATAAATAGATTGCGTTTCCATATAAAAATTTGGATTTGAGGAAAGAGTAATGGGAAATATTTGAAATAGCTTCATATTGATTATAACTGATAACTACAATAACATTATATAATAATAAAAAATATAGATCAAAATGAGTATGAAAAGATTAGAAATTATTTGTCAATTAGAATAATTATATTTTTTTTATTATAAATTTAAACTGGATTTTCAAAATATTGGGTCTAGACACATTCATATGTTAACTATGATTGAGTTATAAATATTTTTCCTAGGTTTATTTCTCCTATAGAACATTAAGTGCTATAAGATCTATATTGTCTACTTAAAACAATGCGTGTATTCAAATCTTTTCGTTTTGCAAATTTTTGGGTCAAACTTATGATTTTACAATTGTGTGATCTCATCTTTATGTACATTAGAGAGAACACAAGTAAATCAGATATACATATTTATTAGTTTTTCGTATATTAAGTCAATTACAATTGTTGTAATTAATCAACAAAAATAAAAGACATGTAAGCATTACTAATAATTTTATAACAATGCATTTTATCATTAGATTGTCATTATATCAAGGGTCATGCTAATCTCACAGTTTCCTGTGAGATCAGCACTTACAGCCGTGATTTTTTTTCACAACACCCACCTTAAATTTCTTTATTTTATTAATTAACTCTACAATATATTAGGTAAAATTCTACTATAGCTAAAACATTTCAATTAGGTATGATTTGGTGATCTTCTACTCTAAAAAAAATTACGTTAAGTAAACAATAAAACAAGAGAGACTCGATTCAATTTAAAGTGCGATTTTGAGATTTTCTTCTCTTTCGAAAATTGACAAGGTATTAAAAATTAATAATATATAATAATATTTTTTTTATAATTATGAATTAAATATAATAGCAATTAATACGCTTGCTAATCGTATGATTATAGTGCAAAATAATTAATTATTATACTTATACAATAGTACCGATAGTTTTTCAATTTTAACCTTTTAACATGTATTTGATAAAAAAACGTAATTTTAAATTATACAATTTTGATATTCATCAATATAAAATGAGATTAAATAAGAATGTCCGTTTTATAATTAATATAAGATTTCTGTGAGACAAAAATGTAGATTAAAAATAATTAATTGAAATTCATCTAAATGTTAGAATATCTGTAAAGCTAATTATAATTATATATAATCATGTGAGATTATTTCTTAAAATTTTATATAGTAGCAATCATATTCTATTATTTATATTCTATTAATGCCATAATTAGTGATTAATACTTGCTACGGTCATATTTTATACTCTATTAATGCTATAATTAGTGATTAATAGGTGTCTGTAAGCCTCAACAAATCTTACAGACTGTAAGAAAAGATTTTTCCTTATATCAATTAACTACAATAAGTATAATTTGTTATTGCAAACTATAAAAATAATTATCATATAAGCATAATAGTTCATTTCACTTATTGTACACTTCATAAAGAGTAATATTAGTAACATAATTGTAAGTAACTATGAGATTTGAGATTAGAGAAAACTCTGTTGGGAACTTGTATTATTAAGATACATATATACAGATATATATGTGCCTGGTAAATAAGTAAATCTTGATTATAAAGTAGGAAAATATAAATATGAGAAACATAATACATAAAAAAAGATCATATATACAAAACTAATGAAATTCTCCTAATATATTCTAATAGTTATGTTAAAATTGATATATAATGAGTGATAAGAATTTTTATTTTATCACAATAAGGATGTTTAGTGACGAGACTTTCTCTAAAATTGTCAATATTAACAATTAGTAACACATATATTGACTAGTTAGTGATAACTCAAATAGAATTATAAACATATATGTTATTATTAACTTGTCGCTAAAGACGTATCACTATTTGTGAATGATAACACAAAGTTCTTATTACTTATATTGATGATAAATTTAACATTATTACTTGATACCTTTTTATTAATGTTTTTTTTTTTTTTTTTTATATTCATTCTGGAATGTGTATGGATAAGAGTGCTCCCCTTTTTTACCCTAACCCTAAGGTAATTAAATCGAAGAATAAATGGAAAATTCTAGGTTGGACCGGGACCAACGGTCCCGGTCCATTTTTGACCATATATTTACAGCAGAGGGGGGTGGTTTGCACGTGGGTGGGTTGAAACACCACCCCCTTCTGAACCAAATATGTGGTCTATAATGGCCGGGACCAACGGTCCCGGACCAAGATAGAATTTTCCGGAATAAAGCATCAATTGTTGGAGCTAGGTACGTATAGATAGTCATGTCAGCAACAAATAAACATCAAATCAAAGTTAGCAACTGGACAAAAATAATAATAAAAAAGTAACGGTTATATTAACTGTAAATTTTTTGGCAATAAAAGTAACAAAGACAATTCTCTAATATTAATAAAAAATTATTGTATTACTTATACCAGGAAAAATAAAAAAAAAAATACAATATTATCTGAACAAAGCTGCTAGTTTTTTATTTTTTTATTTATTTCCCTTACAAAAGCATAAACTGAGTAGCTAAAATTTATCCACCACAATAACAGGGGTGTGCTGCCATATTTGGGGGGTCAAATATGAGAGTAGAACAAATTAAAATGATCTGGTAAAAGATATAATTCATATTTGGTTGGTATACCTAATTTTATAAAAAAATAAAATAAAGATTAATTGGAAATATCCATAGTAATTGATTCCTTGCTTAGAACAAGAATCTTCTGCATTCTTCCAACCTGCCCTCGTTGATTCCTCACAATCTGGATAGATTCATAAAAGGAAAAAAATATAAAATATAAGAGAGACAATAAAATTAAAGGAAAATAATAAGATATTTAATCACAATAAATTATGTAGTATATTCCATTGTATGATTTATTGTTATTATCTCGAATGTGGGTCTTGAAACACTTGATAATGACCAGTATTAATTGTGTCATAATGAGAAGTATGAAGTAATTGTATGTATATATGAATAATCTAATTTAATAATAAAAGGAGTAACCCTAATTTGAGTATTTTATGAGACATCTAGACATGAGGTGCCCTACGATTTAACCTAAACATAAAGTTTCATGTGTTATTTTAAATGTAGTGCTTATTTAAGGATATTATACATATATATATATATATATTGCTTAAATTATAATGAATTATTTGTGCAGGATTAATTAATTAAGAGAAAAATAATAGTTGAGATAGTGAATGAGTGCTAACCAGATGCTTTGTAGGGTAGGTGTTGAATTTATATTAATTGAATAAAAACATGTTGTTGTTGAATCCTGACTGATTAATACTTCTTTGTCTTTGCTCATCTACTTCCCATAAAACCTGTCTGTTTTCCTGAAAATGGTCATATATTTTGTCCATGTTAGATATAATATATATATATATATATATATAAGTGTGTGTTATTTTATGATTTTATATCACTCATTTAGAAAGTAAATAAATAAATAAATATGTACCTGGGGGAAAACATTTGGACTTTGGTCTTGTTCAAATAGAAAAGAATTAGCAAAATTTTCAATGAGAGGATAGTTATAATTGGCTGCTCTGGGGCTGTATTCTTGTGGTAAGTCACTTAAGTTCTGCATGCAAATATATCAGGAATTTATTAAATTAAGTGACATAAATGTTAATGGCTTATTAATTGCTGAAATTCATAGTCTAAAAATATAATTTTTTACGTACCTCATCCAGCATAACCATGAATGATTCCAAGTCCATTCCCAAGTCATAGAACATGGAATTCACAGAAGCAAGCTTCATTGATAAAAACTGCAAAATTTGAAAATCACCTTATTAGATCAAATATACTTATACAAAATTCATTACGTTTTAATTAAATACATAATAAATAAAATAATTTTTAAATAATTATTACCTCAACTTGATTTTGGAGGGATTGGACATAGTTGATTATTACATCCAAAATGAGGGCCTTTCCAGTTACCTGTTTTAAAGTCAAGTCACAATAAGCTGTCACAAAAACACTTATAAAAAATATAACATTATTAAGTTTAAACAAATGAGACAAATAATATTAAGACAATTATTTTAAATTTGACCTTGTCACAGCCCGGAACAAGAGCTTGGAGTAGCTTCATTCTTTCACCAATTTTCTCCCTCCTTACCTAAGAAGAATCATCATTAAAAAAGGGAAAACAATTAATGAAAATTCTTTAATTTCAAAGGCGATATAGATATAATTTCATTTATGCTGCATTGAAAAACCATTATTTTTGGAAAAAGAAAATAACAATAAAAAGGAAAAATAAAAAGAGCATTTATTAACATTAATTAATGAAAAGCATTGATTTATTATACCCTTTCAGCAAGGCTGTGGCGATCTGTAGCCTGGCCCCTCCTAGCCCTTACATGAACGTATCCTTTTGGTGCTTCTTTTTCTTCTTCTTTGTTGGATTTGTTCATTTCTTCACAATCTTTCATCTTCTTTTGCTTATTTCTTCTCACTTCTCTCTTACCCTATTTAATTTATCACATCAATTTAAAACAAAAGGTTCAAAAAACTACTCAAGAACATATGTAATTAATTAATTATTAATTAATCAACAATAATTAAACTACCTTGGATTGAGCACAATTTGCAAAAGAAGGCTCTTTTGATTTCCTCTTGTTAGCATTAATCTTCTGAGTAACTTCATACTTATGATCAGTTACAATAGAGGATGAAACCCTAGTACCATTGTTATCATTATCATCATCATCATTGGTATAATAATGAGGTGAGATATTTGTACTGTGATCAAGGGTTTTTTCATGAAGTACTTGGCAAAATTGAGAAAAAAAGTTGGCATTTTTTGTTTCATCTAAAAGGGTAGACATATTATTAGAATCAATGGTAGTTGAAGATGGAGATGAAGAGTTTGAAAGATTGAAATTGTGAAGTGATGAAAAGGTTGCCATGTTTTTTTTTTTTTTTTTTTGGGATTTTGAAAAGAGAAAGTTTGTGTAAGGATTGAGGAAAGTGATGGAAGATAGATTGTATAGAAATTTGTGGGTCTTTAGAGACAAATTATAGGTTTATATAAGCATTGGAAAAGAGATGGGACTAGTTGTTTTTTTACCTTGCATTTGACTGGTCTAGTGTAGTGTAGTTAAATACATCAATGTGAAGCCATTTAATGCATATATGGAATAATTAAATTGAGTATAAAAGACAAGATGTCACTATTTCATTTAATACACATTTTTCATCATATCCGAATATATATATATGAGATTTATATATTTATATGAGTGAATTATGTCACATTTGAATATATACTAGGTTTATATATTTATATGAGTGAATAAAATAGATCAAATTTTGAAAATCACTAAGAAGCATCGAATAAATCTATGGTGCAGGGGGAGCAACAATTATAATTATAATGCGCTATCACTGTACATTAATTTAGGGGGTTGATAAGTGATTTTTAATACCAACCCACTGTGTAAAATCAATTCCTTTTCATGTGCAATGATGAGTATAAATAAAAGTAGGGGTACATGCATGTTTAACACATTTCTGGACTATTGGAAATTTAACGAAAAAAAAAAAAGAAGAAAAGTATGAATATGGTTTCAGATACAAAAATAAGGATTATATACAGACATGTTTTGGAAAATCGATACTTTTTTATTATTGTGCAAAGTTTGGGATCAAACAAAAAAAATGTGACTAAAATCTAAAATTATTTAAATAATTCAACTTACTAAAGTCAAAATATACGCCATGGTTTGAAATTATAGTCTATAGCATCCTAAGCCCATGGTTATTTTTGTAGTGGTAGCCATTTCATATTGTCACATTGATATCACTTATGAAAAAAAAAAAAAAAAATGCCAACTATTTTATCTATCCAGCTATGGTGGAAAAATGTTATAAAATATTGACAATGATTTTTCAACATTGCTAATTGATAATGACATAAACATCCAAATACGAGTTGTCCATTAAGAATATTGCTGTAAAGTGATTAAAGATAACAATTTAGTCAACATTTTTAGTGAATCGACTTAAACACATTATCTTGCATTGTTTACAGCATTGATATTGAAATATTTGAAGTTAATATATATGTATATATTCGTTATTCACAATAGATAGCAAAATTCTTTTTAAGTTTAAAAGCTTAAAGTTATGAATTCTAATATATTTTAATATAATGTAGCACAAGAGACATGCATTTCTGAAATTCTTAGGTTGTGCATATTGGAACACAAGTGAGTTTAGTAATAAAACTTCACATGTTGGCTGCGGTTAAGTATTTTTAAATTAATAATAATAATAATAGTAATACTCATTTTGTAACTTTTCCAAAATTTCAAGTTTCAAGAGTTTTCAAGATGTATTTTTCAATTGTTTCATACAATTATTGGCTGTCATACTCATCCCATCATTATTTTTTGCTATTGCTTTCAATATTGACAAGGAATTAATATAATAAATATATTTAATTGTTTTTCTTCGTAATTCATGTTTACTACAATAAATTAATAAAATATTAATATCATTCATTACATGTGTATTTAATCATAAATTTTGACCTAGTCTGTTATATTTTATTATAGTAGTGAACTGCAGCCAATAATTAATCACAAGGCAAATATAATTTGGTGTAAACTTAGTCCAATTTAGTAACACTTCCCATAAATAAGCAACTAATTGTACTAAAATTTCTAAAAAAAAACATTAATAGTTAAATTTCGAAATAATTCTATACATCTCTCTTTCTTCATCTTTCAGAGATGAGGGATTGAAAAGGTGGGGGCCATTAAAGATATGAAGGTTAAATCTGGAGACAAGTCTATGCCAATTTCTACTATAAGTTAATTCAATTATGAAAAGTTGATATGTCAGTTTACTTTCTTTTCTCATTTAATTCAGTGAATCAGGAAGGCATTCGATAGAACAATACAATAAATATTCCGGACAATTATTCCCAAAAAAAAAAAAAAAAAAAAAAAGCACTAACAGAAAATTGTATTTTTATCTCCACAAATTCAGAATTAGGTGTTAAGTGTTGAGCAGGATTTTAACTCAAATGATTAGTATAATTGTTCGTTGGTTAAATATAAATGAATAAGATTGTAATTAATTCAATCTTATTACTAATATAAGATTGTAAATCTAAAATTATATGTAGGGAAATTTATGGCATAACTCAATCTTACAACTAGTTGATTCTTAATTAGGTTTGCTAACTAATGTCCAAGTATTATTTGCATGAATCGATTTCCATGACATATTCATTAAATATAATAACGAATAAACAAATAACGAAAAAAAATTAAAGGATGGCGAAAATGCTCATATGGGGCTTTCTTCTTATAGATAATAATAATATTAATATATTATTACTAATAATATATACATACACACATATAGAATGTATATGTACCAAACCTTCCTCCATGCATTGTATTTGGAATTTGGAACATCTTTATTTATCTTTTATTATTTTATGTATGCATGGACAAAAATGCAAGAGTGATTCGAAAGTAAGAGGAATTAATCAGTGTGCTTATTGTTTATTAGCAATTTCCTAAGTCATGATTTTCAATGTTCTTTTAACTTAAATCATTTATTTTCTTTATTAACAGTATAAACATATATATGAAAATATTCTCTTTTTCTTAATTAATTGATATTAGTAATTAAGCTCTTTATTTTATTTATACAGATAAAATGAAATGATTTAATTCCTCATATTTTATAGCTTCCATTCTGGAATTTTTTTAACAAATTTAATTGACCAACCATATTTTATTTTTAAGTTCATTTAAAATAAAATTCAAGTGAGATAAATTACACTTGAAATTTACATTATGTCACTCCATACATAACTCTTTTATGTAAATTAATTAGTGGCTACCATATAAGTTTTTGAAATACATTGTTATATGCATTTGATGTCGAACATCAAACTACATTATGTAAACCACATGAGCACATATTACAATTTCGAAAAAATAACAATTTTCGTCTCGTAACACAACCCACTCGGTGAATTGATTGCTGTCCCCCTGGCATAACCCCCTCACCGAAGTGATCAAGTAAAATCTCAGAATTTACGCTCAATTCATTAAACATTTCCCTTTTTAGAGGACAATTTTTCCCATTTAAATTTTCTCTTAGATATATTAATACCCCATTCTGTCCATGCGGAAATCTTGGTTCAAACTCTTCGTTATTGGTTAAAAGACACATCTTCTTTGCATTTATAACGATTCTTTCTCAATGAGTATTGTAATTGGAATAGCCTTATAATTTTAGTTCAATTCATTATTAATTTCTCATATTTAACTATATAACTTTCAAAACATCTTATATTTAGTCAAACAGTAAACTCTGTCAGTCAATATTTCAAAAATAATATGACTAAATACAGAAATAAATTTAAAAAAAATACACGACAAAAAACAATTCAATTATTTTGTGATATGCCATACCGCGTACACATTTTAAACACTACTTTAGTGAGGTGCATTAGAAAACATATGTCAAATCAAGATGTATATATAAGCTGCAAAAATCAGTTGATATACGTCAAATCCACTAAAGGAAACACCTCGAGAAATCTTCTTACTTTTCGCTTCAAAGTGGCGTAGATTGTGGATCTCTTCTCCCCATTTTTGAAGGCAAAATGAACAAAAGCCATACATAATATTAGTTAGTGTTTTTTTTATCTTAGTTAAAATTGTAATTAAATAGCATTTTAGATCTCAATTGGATGGAAATCTATATCCCAAAAAAATATTTTAAAGAGAAAATTCCCGAAAAACTCAGGGGTCAATTGGTTGGCAATTCCAATCCAAAAAATATTTTAGAGTAAAAAATTTCGGAAAAATATCAATTATTTGGTATTGTCTTAAAAAATTTTTTCAAAATAATCTCTCAACATTTTAGATAATCTCGAAGAAATTTTTGAAGAAAAGAGAAATTTGACTCTGACTATTCATGATTTGACAGTTTACTCCATTAATTTAAAAGGTTTTTCCGACTATGTTTTAACTCAAAAAATTAAATTAATCAAATATTCTAATATAAAATAATGCAACGTTTAAAATAAGATCCATTATGACTATTTTTTGACATTGAAATCGATGAATTTGACTAATAATATTTATTATAAATTATATTCAAAATCAATTCAAACAAATTTTTCACAACAAAAAACATATCACATCAACTGTAATCATTACAAATTTTTCTCCAAAAAAAAAAAAAAACTCATCCAAACACACATTTATAATCCCTAAAAATAATTTTTCCTCATTTTTATCATGAAAATAAATTTTCGGAGATGAATGTGTCATCCAATCAGGGCCTCATTTTCTTAACATGTCATACGAATTTTCTTATAAAAAAATCTCCCAAAATCATAAATAATTTAAAAAATTGTTTCGAAAATTTGAGTAAAATTAAATATTTACTATTCATAATTTGACAGTTAATACCATAAATTGAAATCATTTTTCCGTCAATTTTTCAAAGCCAAAAAATAAATTAATTACATATTCTAATGCAAAATAATGTAATATTTAAAATAAGATCCATTATGACTAATTTTTTACGTCTAAATCAAAGAGTTTGATTAAATATATTTAACCGAAGTTGTAATTAAACATCAACATTAATAAATTTCTCACAATAAAAAATATATCACATCAACCACAATCATTACCTATTTTTCTCTTAAAAAACATCTAAACTCAATTTTCGAACCTCATTTCTTATCTTTCATTTATTCTTAAGATTGATATGCCAACCAATTGGGCCTTAGTTGCCATGAATTATGGTGTTGGACTTGGAAATTGGAATAGTCTTTAATTGGCTATATATTTCTCACTTTCACTATTAGTTTCATTGCCACCCAAAAAATGTATGATTTGGTTGAAACAACTATTCGAGTTCTATTTTGAAAAAGAGTAAAGTTATATACCACCGATTATAGTTTATTGTTTTTTATTCAAATATAGTAAAAATTGCATGCAATAATGTATTTAATTTGATCTCCATAATTTATGTTTGATATAACAAAAGATATATTATCTAATTAGTTAATCTTACACTTTTGATATTGATGTAATGTTTGATATGTTGATATGAAGCATACTTGAAAAAGTCATGTACATATCCGTTGTAAGGTAATTTAATTGACATGACTTTTTTTTTTGTTTTGTAAATTTATGAAGTATGATTTTAAATAAGATAGTACATTTATATTATTTTTCATTAAGACAACGTAGGTAGAAATGGAAAAATCGCAGAATTGATGCTGAAAAAAGAGGCGAGATAGTGGATGTTGATAAAATTGTTGATAATGTTTTTGGGAAAAGACCATCATATATTCTACGACTTGGTTATGGCCCTAAACCAAACAAATCAAATTCTGGTATAAGAATACTGCAGGAAACTTTAAAAGAAAAGGATAAAAAATGTGCTGCACTTAGAGAAGAACGAGATACACTTATAGAAATGAATGATATGAAATCAACTCTAGTAGAACACAATTGTCTTTTTGAGAAGTTGGTCCAATCTCAAAACCTAAATAGTCCATGGTAAAGTACCCAATATCAAATTTGATTTTGATGTTTTTAAAATTTAGTGACTCTTATTCGCATTATGTTGCAACCTGTTATGTAGATTCGGGGATGATGACTGTAAGGATAAAAAAAGAACCAATTCTCATACATGTCCATTTAGGTTTAGTTGTTTATTTAGTTCGTAGTAATATGGTTTAGCTGAATCTATTGTTGTTATATTGTGACATGTTTCTTTGGTTATTTGTAATAATTTTCATTTATTTTATTCGGAAGACATGATATCATATGTTACTTATATGATGTTGTTTAATTAGAATATCATTTGTCAATACTTAAACGCTTTCTTGGATATTTCTGAAATTTACAATTTATTAAACAAATAAATGCAACTCATCATGACTGCAGTACAACTCTAAATTTTTTTGAGCTTTAGCATTGTCCTTTGTTTTTCCCTTGACATCCATAATTGTGTTAAAAACATTATTAAATACATTTTTCTCAATATGCATCATATCTAAGTGGTGACGAATAAGGTTTGTATGTCAATAAGGTAACTCCCAAAATATACTCTTTTTCACCCAATTATGTGTTTTACCGAATCTATCTATAAGTTGTTTGCCACTAGGAGATTTCACAAGAGTTATATTGGGGAGTTGCTCTACTCTTCGACACATGTCTTTACCACTTACCCAAATAGGTAGAGAATCGTTTTCAATTATATCCTTGCGGAATTTATGTGTGCCTTCTATAAGGATGATTAGAAGGATGAAGAGCAACAAAATACTTTGTTGCGTATAAGTAATTTTTTAGGTACAATAACAATTTGTTGCAAAACCTTATAGCATGAGTAATTGTCTCAATTAACATTATGGTTATTGAAACTAAATGAAATAAAAAATGTGACATCATTTGAAATAATGGAAGGATCTAGTGTGGTGAAATAGTATGATTAACTTGATTAAATCCAATGTAAAACACCACATTTTCATCGATCATTTTAATAACACTTCTAGAGTCATATTATGATCGACAAATCATGTGCTTGAATGTACTCAGCAAACTTGCGAATTATGAGAGAAATATAAACTTTTTAATATTTAAACCTTAAAAAAACTATGTAACAGTGGTTTTAAAATAATATAAAATTTAATTTAATTAAAGCAATCTCATATGCATATACATTCTCCAATAGGTAGGAAATGAAAATGGGAGTACAACAAGAAACTATCAAAAAGTAAATGAGTTTCTACGCCAAAAGAATTATTTCTCCCTCTCAATCTAGAAATTTCCATTAAGTCACGTCTTCCAGAACTAAAACCCATTATATCTTAACATCTGATCTTACATGAATTTTTACATTTGTTAATTATTCTTGAAGATGTGGTAATTTTCTTTTCTTTTTTGATATTTTATCACTCTAATTTTAATATAAAAAAATGTTGTTGCAAAAATAGACTACAATAGAAACTCGATAAATTAATACTCGATTATTTAATAAACTCTCTAAGATAATATTTTTGGCCGGTCCCAACTCGGCGATAGGGTGCTAAATTAATAATTCGCTAAAATTATAAGGTAATACATTTTTGATAATTTCTATTGACGCCGTATAAAATATAAATTAATAATTCCTTATATACTACATATTACATGAATGATTTATGAACTTTTCTTGAAAAATGACTAAATTATTTTTTGGTTTTTGTTGAAATCAATTTCATAATAAATCTCGTCTCTAATTTTCCTTATCGTTGTAAGAACTTCTGATGTTGTTTTCTCCTAGATCAATAAGGTGGAAGATTGAAATGTTCTTTCAGATTGGGCCCTTCATTTGATATACGTACATGCATTGTACAATAGTTAAGTGGAAGTTTAAAAGGTGTTTGTAAATTAAGTATTTCATTATAAATTAATAAAATATTAATTAATATATAAATTAATAATTATTAATTTATCGATTAATTAATAAATTTTTAATTAATAAATTTTGATGGTCCCATGAGTATTAATTTATAAAGTTTCTACTGTATCTTGCAACGAATATACCCGTTGCATAAAAAATTTCTCATGCACAACCAAATATGTTGTTGCAATTGCTAACAGTTGTTGCTAAATAAATTTTATAGACTAGGGAGTCATTGAAAAATACACCTTTAGCGACAAAACATAATCTTCGTCCTATTATCATTGTAGGCAAATGACAATAAGTTACAAAACTCATTTTTTGTTGTCAAAACATCACAAATCTCAAAAATGTTCTTATGAAGTTGTTGCACATGTTCCACACGGAATTTAGTTGCACATATATCTTTAGAAAATTACTAAGCTCTGTTGATATTTTCCATATTGGTTTTGTAAGTAAATCCATGAAAGCAATAGGAAGTAATCTTTGGATCAATATTTCCGAGTTAACACATTGTCGTACAAGCTTTATAAAAATTGGAGAACAAAAGTGAAAGTCATACAAATTTTGAGCTTTTATTAAGTATTAACGGGTAATCATAACAATTATAATTATGTGTATTTAATGATGAAAAATCACAAGCTGCACAAAAATTGTTCTCACAAAAAGTAAAAACAACATTATAGTAACAATAAGAATAATGCTAGCTAGCTAGCAACAATAATTATTATTTAATAAATATTATTATGAATTATATGCATCTCCATATATAGTATCATAATATTAAATGAAGCCCGCATGGGCAGCCCAGTTGGTCACAGAAGGGTGAAGTTTGGACAATAACCAAGGATCGAGTCCCACCAGCGGCAGTGTGGGAGCAACCTCTCAAGTGAGGGGGGCTCCTTGTGCGTAGTGGGCACTGGTCTAGCCCCTGTGATTGGCTGGGTTACCATGATTTATTCCTCCCATAGCTCTGTCGGGCCGGGGCATAGGCGGCCCTTGGGGTTGGGGATTCAACCTTTTGGACAATAATATTAAATGAACCACTATCAATAATTTCCAATTGAGTGAGCAAATATAAAAGGTATGCATCTCTATGAAAGGTTTTATCACGTTAGGTAAAAGAAATATGAATAGAATTTGCAGACTTTAAACATTTAACTTGGACAATAAAGTCTAACAATTGGTACAATTTGAAAACAATGTGAATATTCAAGGATACATGGCCAGAAAGGGGGACCTGCCTCAGTATAAGATCCCCGACCCCACGAATGAACAACTTAACTAACTAAATAAATAATAGGTTCTTTATAAAACATTTTACGTATTAATTTAAAATTGTTAAATTTTTTATTTAATTGCAAAATAGGTATAATATGATTTATGTTATCTTTTCTACGTGAGATATCCAATTTTGTTAGAAAATAAATGCGTTTTTCATGTTTTCACCATCGCTAACATTTTATACTTTTTTATTCAATTCAAAAGATAGACTGTTAATTAATATAAAAAGCATGAAAAACACATTCACATTCTAATGAACAATGGGGTGTCTTCGCAAATTTACGATAAGACAGAGGATATTATGTCCTTTTTGATTTCAAGTGTTACGTAAAACAAAATCTAATTAATAATACCACTCATATGTTTTTATATAAAACAAAAAAGGTCATATGTTGGTTTTCAGAATTTGCCCCCAATGGCCCCATTAACTCTTGGTCCAAACATGTTTAAATAATCTACAAACACAATGCTCTATCAATTAATTTGTCAAAATTAATGATATAATAATTTTTAAAAGTTGAGTATTAATAATACATAATTTCAACGAATTTCAATTTCTTCAATCTATGAATTACGATTAGTAAAACATATGTGTACGTTGTATACATGTTTTTGTTACATTTTTATGCTGTCTTATTCCAGCAATATTCACCTCAAACTAGCTAGTATACACTTACTTCATTTGCAAGTATGCCTGCTGTGTGTTCCGTGCATGTATATGATGGCCTAATTTTAAAAAAAATTAGAAAAAATTAGGTCATTATAAAAACTTAATCTCATGAAATTCGGTCAAAACAGTTTTACTTTTATAGAAATTTTCGTCACACTTATGGTTCTATTAAAATTAAATGTTAAATGTGACATTTTTATCGTATAGTCTTTTTGTCATAACCCGTACGAAGCACACATTTTATGAATTAATTGTCTCAAAATTCAAATGAAACACAGTTAACTAGCAGAGAGTGTCTTCCACTTATAATTTCCTTTAAAAAACAGACAGAAATATCATATTTTGACTTCAATGTGACAAAAATATTACAAAGTTTCTTATGTGATTAATTATAATTTGATAGAACTTCAATAAAATTTTAATTAGAAAAGAATTATAGTAAGATCTCCTTTTTCTTTTTCTTTTTCTTTATGGGGTAGGGTTGTTACATGTTAAGGTAATTCTGAGCACTATTTTTAATTTTAATTTCCAATAGTGAGGAAATCTCTATGGTGAGAATTCAGCACTGTATATCTCATTTACAATAAGATCAACTTGATATCATTTTATGACAATAAAAAATATCTATATGGCCCCATTTTTTCACTAATTAATTAAATGAGCAAAATCATTCTCTTGTGGAACCTGGTTCTCACATAACTATTACTATTAGTGATATCTTACTAAAAACAAACAGCACTTTTAGGCACATTAATCCACTATAAAAAAATTGACACAAATTAAATTATGAACTATACATTGGATAGATAACACATGCAAAATAAAGTTCAATAACCTTTTCTAATGTTTGTTCAAAGTCGAACTGATTTTGGTTGAGATTTGACATATCTAGGTCTTAAATGCTTTACATTGAAGCATCTAAGTCACGTTTCTGCTGGAAAATTATTTATCCGACATAGATTTACTGTAGTATTTTGTATTATTAAACATAGTACAATTCCAACAAAGTTTCATACATGTGTCTACGCATGAAATTTTCATACAATGAATAGATCTCATGTTTACAACGTGGATACATTTATTTTTGAAAAAAATATGGTAATAAGGGGCAAGAGTACCAGCAGTGAATCTAGAGATGGGTGAAGAATAAAACCACAATCAAGTATACCCCAAAAATAACAAAGAATCATCTGTATCATTTGAAACTGGGGCACATGAGTTTGATTTTTTTTTTATTTATAAAAATACTATCATTTACTCACTCGAAAAGAGAAAAATAACGAGTCACAAGCTACCTGTTGAAAATGTTGGGTTCTAGTGACATGAATGAAAAACACATTTAGCCAATAAAATTATATATATTCACTGTAATGATTAAATATCTTATATATTCAAATAAAGAAAACCTTCCCATATTTCTTTTACGTTTATTATAATAGAGGTTTATCATTGTAGTTGAGCAAATTTTAGGGTAACTTAAGTGCCAAATTGATCTATCATGTATATTACAATATACTTCCCAAACTATCAAATATAATATTTATCCCCTTATTTATTTGATGCACTATTTATATCCTTGTGTAATGTAAAGTATATATTTCTTAGCATTAAATTTGACTCTTTTTTTTTTTTACTTTCAAAATTTTCTCTTAGCATAAAACAAATACTTGTCAAATTATATGATTCTAAACTCATCAACTTCGAGTTAATTCAATATTGGGTTTGGATAATCTATATATTATAAGTTAGTCTCAAATATAACTTTTTCATTTTTAAATCAGTCAAAGATGAAAGTTGATTTAAACAGTATTACTAACTAATTTTATTTATCTATTTTTTTTTTTTTGATAACTCTTGAATTTTACACGTCTAATTAATTTTGAATTTGGCTAAAGGCTATTTAACCAAAAAAAAGGTCTAGAGGATATTGAATAGAAAGGATATAAAAAAAATAGCAGGGAAGAATGGGAAAAAAGAAGAAATAAACAAATATATAATAAATATATATTAGTTAATGAAGACAAAAATTCATATGTATATTTTAGTAAATGTGCTTAAGTGGGTAAGTATTTGATATGAATATTATTAGCAATATTATATTTCCTTTTATGTCTTTTTTATGTTATAGATATTTTCCCTTTTATTAGGATTTGAATATGATAACTTTCCTTTTTATCAAGATTCGAATCTGATTATTTTTCTTTTATTAGGTTTCCTTTTTTCTTTAGAAGTTTACTTAGTTAGTAAGTTTTAATTTAGTAGGAAACTAGATTTGGAAAGATATCTATAACATAAAAAGATATAAAAGGAAATATAATATTGTTAATAATATTCATATCAGTATTACCATTGATTGATTAAGGGGTCATTTGTTACATGAGCTACAGTTCGAGGGGCAATGTGTATTTTACTCTGAATGTTATTATTAATGATTATTATTGTTCACAATACATCGATCTCATTGAAATTTATTTGTCTTTCTCCCTTTGTGATCTTTGCAAGAGATGTATTATAAATGTTATAGAAAAATAATTATGGTTCAGTTATCAAATACAACTACTAATGTAGAACCTAATACATAAATCATGCATATTGCAGTTTAAAACAAAAAAGAACTGCCTTGCTCAAAATTTTTCGATTACATACTTATCATACACAATAACAAAAAATAATATTATTAACAAAATATAAAAAAATATCACTAAATATATATATATATCATGATTGACAATAGTTTTTACTTTATTAGTGACAAAAGAGTCTTTTTAGCAAAATAACACAATTTTTTTTTCTTTTTTAGCAAAATATCATAATAATAATAATAATTCTTTTTATACAAAATAATATTGTTTTGTAATCTAGCATAAACGTCTTCAGCTATGCCGTGTTTTGGTAGAAAACGGCATTAACATAGCCGCTTTTAATCATGATGACAAGTTGACAGAGCCGTTTTCAATCATGGTGACAAGTTGCCCCTTTTCAATTCTTCTATTAATTAATTTTAAAAATACACAGATGAGAATTTTGGTAATATATCTAAATTATCTCAAATCTGATTGGGATGGTTCTAATTAAATCGTTGATATTTTGAATCGAACCAATCTTGCAAATAAGAAGATTATAGACAACACATAATAGACTGAAATGTTTATGTCCTTAATTATTTAAAATGAAGCCTATCATACTTATATAGATGCTTATACTATTGTATTGGGTCGTATGATATTTGAACAAAGTAAATATAAAGAGAATTTATGAGAAACTTTATGTGATCCCTCTCCTCCCCCCCAAAAAAAAGAGTATCTAGATGTATTTAAAATAGTAATTTTTTTTTATATTTATCCCTTATAAACAATTGTGGATAGGGGTAACATATAATACACCATATTGTTTGAGATAAATAATAACTTAGATCACTAAACTTGATCTATTTTAAAAAATTTCCTACATAGTTGATTTGCAATTAAATATATTCTCTTTTTTAACTCATCGCATCGAAAATGTGATTTTTATGATGTGTCAAAGTGATAGTGAATAAATTGTTAAGTTGATTTGATGTGATTTTTATGATGGGTCAAAGTGATAGTGAATAAATTGTTAAGTTGATTTGATGTGATTTTTATGATGGGTCAAAGTGATAGTGAATAAATTGTTAAGTTGATTTGATGTGATTTTTATGATGTGTCAAAGTGATAGTGAATAAATTGTTACGTTGTTGAAAAAAATTTGAATTGACAAATTATAGAAAAGGCTAAAATTGGCAAAGCAGAAGATGGCACTATAAGTGCCGTTTTGTACTTGCAAAAACTTAAAAAGTAGAAGATGGTATTATGGTTGTCATTTCCTAAGTAGAAAACAGCATTGTGATTGCCGTGTATGTTACATCCACAATATTTATAAAACAATATTATCGTGTGATATATTTTGATTTTTGTATTATTTTATAAAAAAAGCTTGACTAAAGTTAGTTTTTAACTATTAACAGTCAATTACGTACCTTTTGTGGCAATACAAATAGAATAACAACTGTATTTGTTGTCACTAAATTATAATTTAAGTTATATCGTTAATTATTAATTGTGACAACTTCTTTATCACTAATTTTAAAGTTATTGGAGTGACAACACTATACAAATTAGAGCTTGAACTATTAATCATGTAAAACCTAATCTTGTAACAAAATAAAATTTATTGTCACTTAATATTTATAATTGATTACATTTTTGACATTATTACTTCAAACTTATAACTGAATACGATTTTGACATTATTACTTCAAATTTCACCACAAATATTGCATTTTTTTTTTCAGTGAAAGTATATCTTAAGAAATTCACAAACCCTAATCAATTAGAAATACTAAAATTTGTATACCTACTAGAGATAAAATGCCCATTTCATATATGTTACCATTAGTGTGTACCTTCCATGGCTGGCTTTGAATAGATGAAGGCGAAGATGAAGTCATACTCGAAGATTAATGGAAAAGAGGCTCTAGCATGACAAATAAGAGCTTGTTAGGATAGCCAATGGATGACGCCTAGAAACCTGATATAGGTTTCATTATGTGACCAAAACGAATATGAAGAGAACAATTATATTTGAATGTATATATATATATATATCGTGTTTGAAAGAAATAATTACACGACGAAATGAATTAAAACTTATGAAGCCCTAGAGGGATTTAGGCAAGTCATCCTTGGCTACCAAACTAGACTCTTAATCTTCATACAAGAACTCTTTTCCTTTGCATATATTGATATATTTTCTACATTACATTACAGGAGTATATATAGGCAGCAAAATTATTGAAGAATAATGCAACTATGCAATGTTTTGGTACTCATCCCGATAAGGGAATCGATTCCTACAATTTGAGGAACCAAAACCATATCCATTCAATTGTTTTGAATCCAAAAATTATTATTTAATTGTTTTGAATCCAAAACTTATATAAATGAAATTACACATAAGTTAGAAAAATCAACTCTATAGAGATAGAAATAGATAATATTATATAATTACGTACTTAGGACTTAGGAGTATAGCACTAAATGAGAATTTTGTTTTGAAAGGATCGAAGTACAAAGCACCTAATATCTAGTTTGTAATTTAGGAAATCTTATATTTTAAGTCGTTTTTTCCCGATAATTTAAGTGGTTTAACTATAAGAGCTCAAACTGATTATTTATCGATATATATTCCATTAAAAAGTTTACATGCAAATGGAATTTTTGATGTGTATAGAAGTATCTTTCTTTTTGAAGAGGGTGGAAATGGCCATGAGTCAATTTGACATAATGTAGCTAGTTGTCCCCATTGACATTCCATGATGAGGGTTTTACCGAATCTGTTAAAGAATAGATTCAAGACATATATCAACCCTTATAAGCATAATTCGAGGTCAATATTCCCTAATATCACATGCCCTGTTATGTGCCTTCTAAAGGCAAAAAGAGGCATGCATCTTTATAATTTTGATTTTTGGTTATTGGACGTTTAACGTATTTATTGCCAAAAAAAAAGTATATATATATATATAATAAAATATCAAGTGACAATTTTTTTTAAAAGTTGAATAGAATTTGCAACCATGAACGTTTTCCTACATTAATACCCCCAAGCTTTGAAAACAACAACTATTATTCACATGAAATATTTGTTAGGCTAACCTTATTTCATTTTATAGTTTTGCTCATTAAATTCCAACCCAACTTAAGAAAGCAAATTAAAAAATGAGTTGGATCATCTCGTTATAATTGGGAAAATTTCGTTTGTTACCCATTGGACACATTTTAGATTTAGCACTATTAAAATTTTAAATGCATTGTTGATTTCGTAGGACTGGAAAAGTTGCATTTTTCATCATAAATGCAAAAAACTGAGAATCACACACCCGCCGTTATATAATGAATGAAAGTTAAAACCAAACTTAGGAAGCGTGATAAATTTTAATTAGAGACTTTCCGTAGCTATTGTATTTATGATTCATATTTAGTGGAGGAGCCAGGAATTAAAAATGGGTGGGGCTAAAGTACGATAACGTGGATCGATTTATTTCGGTCGCGTTGTTTGGGTCGGGTCGAGAGTTCAGATATTGAAAATTGCCCAAATACCAAAATTTGACGATTCAAGTATGCAATTTGAATACATACATACATATATATATATATATATATATGATCATATAAACATGAATATAAACATGAACAAAAATCAAAATAGAACTTTATAATAACAAAAAGTTATCACAATATTTACTAAACAAAAATATTGAACAGTCTTGCTATCGCATAACTTCTCCTTCTTAAATTGTACTTTGCATGTCTGCATCCTATCAAATTCATCAATAATTGATTTTGTATCAAAACTTCGAATAATTTCTTTCTTGATGTACATTATCAAGTCACAAGACAAGAAATCATCATCTATACTATTCCTCAGTCTTGTCTTCACGATTTTCATAGCAGAAAATGCACGCTCATTAGTTGTTGTAGATACCGGAAGAGTTAAAAGTAGTCAAATAAGTCTATCAACAAGAAAGTAAGTACATGACTTACCCATTTTCGACAATGCTATGCACAAATCAGAAAGTTTTGAGATACCTTGAAGTTTTTCATCTCCTTAATATCAACTTGGAAAAGCTCCAACTGAAATCTAAGATGCATTCTTTTTTGACAAGTAAAATTAGTTGGATAGAACTTTTCAGCTAATTTGCATATATCATCAACAACAAAAAACTTATAGTCTCCTCTAGGATCAAACGAAGAACTTAAGTTCATCAACTCCAACAGATCTTCATTAAATCGAGTACTCATCTCCCCCAAAATTCGATCTATTGTTTCATTGAATATCTCAGTGTGAAAAAAGTGATTTAATGTAACTGAATTACCTCGAACACGACCTTTAACGGATCGATGAAAATCATTCATATTAGGAATTTCTATGTTTCGTTTCCCATCCGTACAAAATATCCTCACTTTTTCCAATAATGTATCCCATCCATTATCTCTAAAATTCTGAATAATTTGTTTTGTGTTTGAAACTGCACCCACAACATTTATAATATCTTGAGATTTGCTTTGAAGCATTTTACAAAGATTATCCGCCCTTCCCAATAGTTCAAGCATAAAGTGAGCAATAAACACAAATTCAAAAGATTTCATCTCATCAAAAGCTCCATCTGCTACTGATCAAGAATTGTTACTAGGGTTATTTATTAATTCAAGTAAGACAATAAGAGTTGGGTAATACAATTCAAGTAAGCTCCGAATGGAATGCAAATAAGAGCTCCATCGAGAATCACCTGGACGCTTTAGAGTTTTAAGTTGATTTTTTTCACGTCCAGGTTGAAGCTCATCAATTGCAATCATTTCTTTAAGGAAAAATTACAAATACCTCCCCTAACTAATGTCGTAATTCCAAAAAACACCCAAAAATGACCATAATTACAAATACCTCCCCTATTTTGGGTTTTGCCTCCCCTGCCCGTTTTTTCGGTCAGCTTTTTGCTGACGTCAGCGAAATTTTTTTGTGGTTTTTCTATTTTACCCCTGATGATGTCATCAATTGGTGACGTCATCCACTCTCATATTTTTTTTGACGAAAATACCCTTAGGGGGTGTAAATGTAATAATTTTTTCTTAGCCATGATATGATCGTTATAGGGGGTTGTGTTTGTTATTGTTTGATCATTTGAGGGGGTCCAAACATAATTTTTTACAAAATATAAAATATGACTGTTGCAAACTGACCGTTGGAATTATGCATATATATGTACCAAATTGTGATAATTTACTATGAATCTCAATTGAAAAAATGTCTTCATCAAAGTCAATCTTATTCTCATACACAAACATACTCATTGATTCATTCATAAATATATAAATGTACAAAGTAAACAACAAATGAAAATTCATTCATTCATTCATTTATTTTTAACAACCACTCAAAAACCTAAATCTCATTTGGACACTCCAATATTCTTCCAATCTGCAAACTTTAATCAGCAATTCAAGCAGCAAATCCCTTACACAATGCAGGGAATCGAGCTGGAACAGAACACCAGCAACAACCAAAACCTCAACTGTAATCGAGCTTGTTGAAACACCAGCAAATCGCGGACACCCCGAAACAAATCGCGGACACCTTGAAACAACTCCGTAGCAACTCGTGAGACCCTGAAACCACCTCGAAAGACTCCGCGACAACTCCACAACACCCCGCGAGACCCTGAAACCAACTCACGAGACCCCGCAACAACTCCGTGAGACCCGGTGTCAACTCGCGAGACCCCGAAACAACCTCTCGAGAGCCCGCAACAACTCCGTGAGATCCCGCGACAACTCCCAAGACCCTGAAACCACCTCGCGAGACCTCGCAAGGTCACGCCGAGACACCCCCTTCGAAAACCACCCAACAGTTAACATCTGCCCAAATATTAGCACCTCCACAAGTATGATTTTCCTTTCCAGCAGGCAGTTGGGAAATTCTTGTATTGTTCTTGTACCTACTGCATTTGAATATATTAGACATGAAGCAAAATTTGCATTAAGTTTATCAAAACCAAGACACAAAACCGAAGCACAACACAAAAAGCTGGATCTATAGCAACTAAATTTAATCCCTTATGCAAAAAATCAAATTTTTGGATGAATGGTAACACAGAGAACTGAAAATTACACTATGGAATCATAAACTTTTACTTTACAGTAACAAATCTATATACAGTACAACAAAGAATTTCTGGAAGTCAACAAGTTCACTTCCCCACACTGGACCATTGCCAGAAAGTTTTTTCATCACTCGCGAGACCCCGAAACAACCTCTCGAGAGCCCGAAACAACTCCGTGAGATCCCGCGACAACTCCCGAGACCCTGAGGGCAGAAGAAACCCTCACAGCAAGGCTGGCATTCGGATGTTCGGACCGGAATTTCAGTTGGGTTTGAGGAAAGTGTTGGGAGATCAGGCGTTTGCGATGAAATTTGTGTAGTAAAATCTCAGTTCTGCTGCTGTACACACCCTTCGAAAAAGTCGCTGGAGCAGCCAGCCCCAAGGGCAGCTCCCCCTTGAACTCTACGAAACCCTAAAAATCAATTTGGGAGAAAAATAAAACCGTAGACAAAATATATTGTTAGATTGTATATATTATATGTATATATTCTTACTTTGAATATATTAATGTAAAGAAAGTTTGCAAATATCATAGGAAATTGAAGAATGGGTAAGGATAATTTGGTCATTTTTTATTTCAATATTTTTTAAATTTTTTTTTCTCAGAAATTGTAGGGGCATTTTGGTATTTTCACCCTTTTGGGCAGGTAAAAATACGGGCAGACCCAAAATAGGGGAGATATTTGTAATTATGGTCATTTTTGGGTGTTTTTTGAAATTACGACATTAGTTAGGGGAGGTATTTGTAATTTTCCCTTTCTTTAATGTGAATAGATACAACAATTTGCAGTTGATCATGACGTTTAGCAGAAGAACTAACTGCATTTATGATAACCAACAAATGTGAGAAGAAATTTTCAATTGTAAGTGTACTTCGCGATGTTGCTACCAACACTAGTTGTAAACGATGTGCAAAACAGTGGACATAATAAGCATACGGACACTCTTTAAAAAATAATGCTTGCAAGCCATTCCACTCTCCCCGCATGTTATTAGCACCATCATATCCTTGTCCTCAATTATTTTGTATGCTAATATTATGATGATAAAGCACTTCAACAATCTTTTCTTTCAAAGTGCTTGCTTTAGTGTCCAACACATGAACTATGTCAAAGAACCTTTCCCGAATAACTCCCTCTTTATCAACAAACCTTAAACTATCGCCATTTACTACATTTGGATTCATCTCGAGATTCATCAACAAAAACACAAAACTTTCCATCATCACAAATTTCATCCCGGATGAATATTTGAGTTTTACTTGCATAGATCGATAAAATCTCCCTTTGAGACCGATGAGAGGCATAAGTAGCATTATGAGGGGCATTTTGCAAAACAGTAGCATATAGATCTTTATTATAAGATGTTGTATATTATACTACCTCTAAGAAATTTCCACGATTGTTCGAACTCACGCTTTCATCATGACCCTTAAAAGCAATACTTTAAAGTGCACACAATTTAGCAACTTCAGCTGAAACTCTAATCTACATCCGATTCATCTCAACCGAACTTTTTTCCACTTACTCTATGACTATTTTAATACACTAGTTGGATTTCAGCAAATTGTGAGAACTCTGTACGGCTAATTGATGCTTAGAATAAGGAGATGATTCAATATGATTTTTAAAAGCACAACCTGCCCACTCTCTTCCATTTGTTAAACCCTTTAGTAACAAAAGCATTTGATGTAGAATTGCTTGATGGATTGCCAAATATAAAACACGGAAGACAAAATGCCATATTCTTTGTAGTAGAATACTCTAACTATTCAGGAAAGAGTCTATACCAAGATGTTAGAAACTTTCTACTTCCATCAACATGTGCGGAGAAGTTCGTAGGTATAGTTTGAAAATGACCATGTCTCAAATAAGCACGTTGAATTCATCCATTTTCTTTGGTGGATATTCCCAAATTATTTTTTATTTTCTTGGATCCCTTTCAACACCAACGACATCCGACTCTTTCTTAATCCCTAAAGCTTTTATAGGTTACGAATGCGGAGTTGTAATTTCACATCTCGAATTTTTTGCAGCTTCCTGTGAATAATTCTCTGTCCTTGGGACTTTTGTAGAAAGAGAGTGGCCTGAGGATTGGGTCGGGATATGCAGAGTAGTAGCTTGAGGACAATCCTTTTGAAAATATGAATCATTTCTTTTATTCATCGTGCTTATAGCCCTGGTTCAATATTGCAAAATAGTAGTTCATGATTAATGAAAAATTTCACAAATGGTTCGGTTCGATTATAACCAAAGTGGTTCGGTTAATTTTGGTTAATCAAATGGTTAACCGAAATTTAGTCCCAAAAAATTCAAAAGCTTGGAACTCGAAAGCTGTGCTTTTCTTGTAATCTTGTTCATTACAAATTCACAAGATTGAGAAAAAAAAATATTTATGTTTATCAATCATGTGTTAAGTTTTTCAATAAATTTAAACCCCAAACTAAAAATAGTAAAATCAGTAATTAGAAAGTAGAAACTTGAAACTTACAATTACCCATTAGTTATTAGACTCATTACCCAACCCTAATTAGTAAACAATAACAAATTTGTAACAAAATTAACAAATTATATTGAAACTAATAATTATTATAAAAAAAAATACATAATCTATATAATCTTGCCTAGGATTTGGAATTGAGACTTGAGAGAGGGAGTATGATTACAGCGGCCAGCGGATGTGGCGGCTGGTGGCGGCCGGACATGGTGGTAGACGACAGCTACAACCCGGAAGGCCAATAGTTGAGTCACTTGAGTGAGTAGATGGAGGATATCCGTAAGGTAAATGGGAAGAGATAAGAGGTTTTTACTTTTTACTATGTAGCAACCATATATTGCACAATGACACCTAAATTATGCATAACATTTTACTTAGAACCCTAATTTCTATTTTATCAAAGTTTTATTGTGTGCTTAGTTTGGGCACACACATCTTTGAGGTCCAATATAAGTTTGGGCCACTTTTATTTTGAATAAAATTCGTTGGGCCAAGTAAAATAAAAATATTATTTTGGGCTTAGTTTTGAAATTTTATAAATGTCTCAATTACAAATTGGGTGTGGCTAATATTAAAAATTTTAAAATATTCATATGTTTTAAAAAATTTGGGTGGGACGGCAATGTTAAAAATTTTAAAATATCCTCCACTGTTCATATTGATCGCTTATGTTCGATTCATTCAAAAGTGAAAAGGAGGATCTTTTGCCTTGATCTCTTGTTTGGAGTTACCATTTTGTTCCTGCCTTGCCAAAACTCCATTGCCTAATTGTGGGGGAATTTCAGATTTCGTCCCTCGAAAAATGTCCAATCGCAAATCTGGTCCTCCATGTTTGGCCTTCTACACATTGAGTCCTTTAACTTGTCAAATCTAAACGCTTTTAGTCACTGCCGTTAACTTTTTCATCCAAATTGACGGAAATGTCCAAAAAAGACCAAAATAGGGGAATATTACATCTTTTCATCCTTTAACTTGCTGCTCAATACATTTTTGTCTAATTACCATGAATCAGGCCCAACATGCTTCTGAAACATAACTAAACATTCATAAATTCATACCTCTGTTGACCTCCTTACTGTCGGGTATTCCAAGCCTCCGGTTTTACGGACTCGTTCCAACCACTCGACCGCAGAAGGTGGTTTGTAAGTCTTAGCTCCTTCAGCAGTACAAAGCACAACCCTATTTCGTTTCCTACCTTAGGGCGTAGGGGGTATTACAGTATGAAAATCTAGTTAAACTTTAGAAAGCAAGTTGAAACAAAAGTCTCAAATTTTTATTGATGCAATATAATTAAAATTACATAAACATACTCTACTCCGCTATTGGAGGAGATAACTTTTTTAGCCTCTCATATGAGGACTTACAAATTGGGAAAAATCCCCATACACTCGAAATTTGAAATATAGAAAAGAAAAGATTACAATAAAGAAAATGATTTTATTTTTAAAAGACTATAGACTTGGAAATAAAATATGTTGAGAAGAGTTGGAGAAATTTTGTGATGATCTCCACTTCAAGCCTTCCCTTTTTATATCCTTCAACCACGGATTCTAAATATGGATTCCAAACTTGTAAAATATTTGCCGGCGCTCTTATCTTCTTTTATCACGTGGCCGATCCTTCTTTTCTTTGTCTGCCATTCCTTTGAAAAAGTTGTGGCTGATCTTTTTTTTTTCTTTTTGAAAGGCATGGCCCGTTATTTTTGTCATTGGCCAATCTTTATCATGAATGCGTCATTGCGTTCGCCATCTTTCTTGTACATTTCACAGCTGTATAATTTTTTTTTTTTCAGCTGTTCCCACTTTTCTTAAAATTACATTTTTACAATTGTAATTTTTCCATTAAGCCTAATTTAATTAGACTCTTCTCTGCCTCTTATTACATTCAAGAGTTTTTACCGAGTTTTGTGAAAATCCCTCGGATAACTTGTCTTTTTACCCTTGTCCTGTTTGGCTTTTGGCTTTTCCTTTGTAACCCTGATCCTTGTTGCGAATAAGGGTTTGTCCTGGAACTCACAACTTGGGCATATGCGATTATGCCATTGCTCAACATGCATCATGTTGCATGTCTTTTTCCGTGTGTTCTCCATTGCGAGCAACTTGTTCTTCCAAATTAGCGTCCTCTTTTGTTCAAAAAGATTTTTTGCAAACTCGGTACTTTTTTCTGTCATAGAATTTAACAGGAATGATCCATTTATTTTATTAGAGAAGATCTTAAATGGATACTTGACTTTGTCCATCTCAGTTAGACATAAATGAAATGCTGGATGAGACCCTTTTCCTACGATTTCTGGAGCTATTGATAAAATTTTTATTTCCAGAACATCTCCTCGTTTTAGATGTGGATTGTTCTGCCATGAGTCAAATACAGCTCCACTAATCCATTCCGGTAATTTGGAAATTTTCGGAAATCCTGGTGCCATAGTATGTATTGAGGCAAGTGCCCCAAAATTATACCATTCTCGGACCTCGTCGGATTTAGATCCTTCGAGCATCCAAACCTTGGGATATTTTCCTGATGTATCAATCAGGGCTTTTCTAGGATTTATTCCTTTTCTCTAGACAAGTTTCTCCCATGATCTTTGGTAAACCTGCCAATGTAAATTAACTTCATTAGTATTAACCTTAGAGGTGTCTGTCTGTGGCCTAATATTAATCTCTCCCTCTTTTACCCTAGAGGTGCCGGGTTGACTTGAAGCTACTGGAGATTTCTCTTCCTGTAGTTCAATTGTTTCCCATTTATCAGAGTCTGATATGGGACTTGTGCAAGCAGTATTTGAATCTGTCGCTCCAGGTATAGATCCCTATACTCTAAACGCAGGGTTAGAGGCCCGCTCTCTTAATTCTCGGGTCATGACCAAAGTAGATGCCTTTCGAATTGGTTCTTGCAATGCCTCCCACAAGGATCCTGAGGCATATATTAAACTCCTGATTGAATTCTGGACAGTGTCCAGATTAACTCGTTGTATTTGTCCAGCTGCCTTAGCGTTAACTGATAGCTGGCCAAAATGCTTGTCTAGCTCCTCAAAGTTTTCCCTGAGATGCCTATACCTCTTAATGACCGAATCTGCTTCAGATGTTTCCATCTCTTGTTAGGAAATTTGCAAATATATTTTCATGAGATTTCACAATGATAATATCAAAACAATAATATTGACATTCTGCTTGCCATCTCATAATACGAGCCTTTTCTATTTTTGATTCCAATTTATTTTTTAGAAAGGATTTAACATTTATATTATCCACTTTTAAGATAAACTTCTTTGCCAAGAGGAATAATGGCCATTTTTTAAAAGCCTTCCAAACATCAAAGAATTCATTTTCATTAATATGCCAAAGTGCGACTTGTTGTTCTGTGAACAACCCTCCTGCATATATACAAGGTTCTTCCCCTGTAGTAATCTTTTTCATTAGTACGACTACCCAATGAAAATCATTAGTGTCTGTATAAACAACTAAATCATCATCGTCCTGAGGAATTGCCAGTTTTGGTAAATTATTACAAACTTGTTTTAGCTTGCAAATTCTTTGAGTGTGAATTTCTTCCCATTTCCACTTTGAACTTTCTGTTTCTTTCAAAAGAGGTCGAAAATCCTTTCTGTACTTCGCAAGGTTTTTGATAAAGATTCCTGCGAAATTAACAACTCCTAGAAAACTTTGAAATTGTTTTTTATCTTTAAGAATATCGGGAAAATTGCGTATTTTTTCCACGATGTGTTCTTGAAGTTCAATGCTTCGTCAATAAGAATACCAAGAAATTCAACCTTATTGACCCCAATAATTGCTTTCTTTTCAGAGAGCACTAATCCTTCCCTATGACATGCATTGGAAAAAATTTCTAAATGTTTAATATGTTAGTTCATGTTTTTAGATGCAATCAAAATATCATCAATATAAACAAACATAAATTCAAAATAATCTTTAAATAAATTTTCCATTTTTTTTTTGGTATATCTGCGGTGCATTGGCAAGACCCATATGTAGCACGTTCCAGATATACTGACCTTGTGGTGTAGAAAATGCTGTATATTTCCTAGATTCATTTTCTAACTTGATCTGATAGAAACCAGATTTACAATCGAATTTTGAAAACACTTTGGCCCTTTTGATGCAATCAATTAAGTGTTCTTTACTAGGGATGTAGTAACCATCAAACTTTAATATCTTATTGATACATTGATAGTTGATTACTAGTCTAGATTTTTCCCTTTTTATTTCACCATGATTTATTACAAGGAAACCAGGGCTACTATAAGCCGAGACTCCAGGTTCAATGAGTTTAAGATCGATATGCTCTTTGATAATAATTTGCATATCTTTCTTATCCATCATATTCATTTGGATAGGCTTGTATCGAACATACTCATACTTACATTGGTCCTTAACCTTTAGAGTAGCTTCGATCTTGTTATTGTTCCACCAAGCCAAAGGATCCTCATTGTAATTCCTTTGGATTAGCCTTTTAACATGTTCGAGAGAGATCTTACTCTCTTCGTCCATATATCAATCATGTTTCTTGTCTTGTAAGGCGTTCTTGAAGAAATATATTTCTTCTTCAGTGGCCTCACTGTATCCTTCACTATAGAAACCTTGTTGTCTGAAAGACAATAATGCTTTACCAAATTTTCTTTTATCCTGCATTTTAGGATTAGTCAATTTGGCCTCATCGTCATCACCACGTTTGCTGCGAAAATTTATTGGCATAATGCGATTAAATGCCTTTTCTCACCGCAGAACCTGAATCTCACTTCTACAGTTAGTGGTAAAGATTAATAAATTTCTCTTATTATCTTGCACGTATCTTGCAAATGCTTGGATTAAGTTATTACCCAACAAGATATCTGCTCCAGTATCATGAAAGTAAATTGGAGGCATTTTTACCTTAAACCAAGGTGTTCCAAATGCTCATCCCATCATGATTTTGGTTTCTCGTTTACCTTTATTGAGTATAAGAATTTTCCTCGAAAAATCTCTACCTGCAATAATAGGTAAGGTTTCCATAGCATTGCTAGGAAAGACTCCGGGTTTTGCTGTGCAAATACCTGAACCAGAATCAATATATGCCGAGTAATATTCTGTCTTATATTGATCATAAATAATACCAATGAAAATGTATATAGAGAATGGGCTAGTCATTCAACTCTGATGAGATGACCATTCAAACTGAATTCCATACCTTTCCCTTTTCTGCCCCAAGGTTTATGTTCCTTAAGGAAGCTTAACCCCAAGGTGACGATCCTTTGCTTTTGTCCTGCAAAACCTAAAACAAACACTTATTGGCCTGCCATTTCTTGCATACCTTCATATTTGCCAATGGTAGGTTGCTGCAGATGATACAATTCATCACAAGGAAAGTAATTTTCTCTTTCCGTGATGTCAAATAAAACCTGCACTTCTTTCCAACCTTCGGGGCATCTAATTTTTACATTATCAACCCTAATGGCTTGCGGGGTTGGAAAGAAGTGCGGAAATATAACAAACATGTCCATAAGAAGCAAATCGCAAGATTAAAAGTGTAATTTTCCCTTAAAAAAGCGCATTCCGTTAGTATTTTAACGGAAATTTAACGGTATGGACTATATTTGTCCGGAATTCGTAAGTTGAGGGACCCAATGTGTAGAGCCTGTAAGAACATGGACTAATTTTGCGATTGGGTTTTAGTACGGGGACGAAATCTGTAATTCCCCCCTAATTGTTGGTTGAAACTTATTAGAGTGGGGGACTAGAGATGAAGAAAATGTTACAGACTCTTTTTATATAGCATAGGTACGTATGAGATTAATTCACTAGCTTGCCAAATTGGTTATTTAAGCCAATTATATTAATTGTGGCTATAATATTCCCCTTAAAATATACATCTAAGCTATATTGTTCAACCCTTTGCACTACTATGAAGTTTTAATATAATGAAATGAATGCAGAAATCATGAATATAGATCATCCATAAATGGATGATAATGATTATCTTTTAATTGAATTTGTGGAAGAGGTAAATATATTCTTGGAGTTTACTTACGCACATGCAAAATTCGTGAGTGATGGAAAAATAAAATGTACATGCTCTAAGTGTGGCAATATGAAATTTTATGATCGAAAAGATATTCATTATCACCTTTACTCGTAAAGATTTTATTTTGGTTATATTTTGTATTCCGCACATGGTGAAAACAATCCCTACGAGATGGGATTGAATAAATCTTATGATTTGTAATGAAGGAAGAGCTCGTTATAGGACAATGGTGATGAATGTAATGGGTCCCGGTGTTACTTTAAATTCAACACTGGATGAACAACCACCCAATTCAGATGCACAAAAGTTCTTTCACTTACTTAAATATGTTGATGAACCTTTATGGGATGGTGGGCAAAATTATACCAAACTATATGTTGTTGCTCAATTGTGGAACATTAAGTCAGAGTATAATATGCCCACGGATTTCTATGATCGACTTATTTCTATCATTAGAAGCATGTTACCTGATGGTGGCAAGTTGCCCGAGAACTTGTACAATATAAAAATGCAATTGTCTAAACTCGGACTAGGCTACAAAAACATTGATGCTTGCGAGAATAATTGTGTATTGTATTATAAACAAAATAAATACCATCAAGAATGCCCCATGGTCATCCTCATTATAAGCCATGGAAGTCTGGAGGTCAAAAATAAGTGCCTTTCAAGGTGTTACGCTATTTACCATTGATACTTCGATTTCAAAGGTTAAATGCATCTAGTTATACATGTAAGCACATGAGTTGGCATGCAAAAAATCGTAGTGCAAATGACATGGCGCATTCATCACATGAAGATGCATGAAAACATTTTGATCACACTCACCCATCTTTTGCCTTTGATCCTCGCAATATCCGTATAGGACAATGTACCGATGGTTTCAGTCAATTTGAAAATTCTAGTACACCTTATTCTTGTTGGCTTGTGATGACTACTGTATATAATTTCCCGTCATTGATGTGCATGCGGAAGTACTTTATGTTCCTTAACATGGTAATCCCAAGACCAAAGATATCTTTCTCCGTCCTTTTATAGAGTTGAAGACTGTGTGTATTTTTGGGGTTGAAACTTATGATGTGTCTAATAAACTGAATATCATTACGAGGGTGATACTTATGTGGACAATAACTGATTTCGACAATGTTATTAAGATGGAACACTCATGGTTGGCTAGCATGTCCATACTGCATGGAAAAGACAAAATCTTTCTTACTTAAATACGAAAGAAGCATCTTGGTTTGATTGTGATAGTCTCTTCTTACCTTCTAATGATCCTTATAGAAGGCACACATATAAATTCTGCAAGGATATAATTGAAAACGATTCTTTACCTATTTGGCTAAGTGGTAAAGACATGTGTCGAAGAGTAGAGCAACTCCCCAATATAACCATTGGGAAACCTCCTAGTGGCAAACAACTTATAAATAGATTCGGTAAAACACATAATTGGGTGAAAAAGAGTATATTTTGGGAGTTGCCTTATTGACATACAAACCTTATTCGTCACCACTTAGATATGATGCATATTTGAGAAAAATGTATTTGATAATGTTTTTAACACAATTACGGATGTCAAGGGAAAAACAAAGGACAATGCTAAAGCTAAAAAAAATTAGAGTTGTACTACAGTCGTTAAGAGTTGCATTTACTCGAAAATGCAAACATAAAAAATACTCAAGCCCAAAGCTTCATACCTGTTGAGTAAATCACAAATAAAAGAAGTGTGCTATTGGGAATAAATTGACGTTACCTGATGGATATTTCTCCAAGATAGCTCGTTGTGTGAACGAGCTCAAGTGCAAGTTTTAACGAATGAAGAGTCATGATTGTCACGTATATATACAAAGATTACTCCCTAATCTTTCATGGATTTACTTACAAAACCAATATGGAAAATATTAATAGAGCTTAGTAATTTTTTCAAAGATATATGTGCAACTAAATTCCGTGTGGAACATATGGAACAACTTCATAAGAACATTTTTGAGATTTGTGATGTTTTGACAACAAAAAATGAGTTTCGTAGCTTATTGTCATTCGCCTACAATGATAATAGGACGAAGATTATGTTTTGTCGCTAAAGGTGTATTTCTCAATGACTCCCTAGTACATAAAATTTATTTAGCAACAAATGTTAGCAATTGCAACAACATATTTGGTTGTGCATGAGAAATTTTTTATGCAACGATTATATTCGTTGCAAGACACTATACTTTCGCAACAAAAATAATTCGTCATGTGTAAGAGATGAATGACAACAAAATACTTTGTTGCGTATAAGTAATTTTGTAGGTACAATAACAGTTTGTCGCAAAACCTTATAACATGAGTAATAGTCTCAATTAACATTATGGTTATTGAAACTAAATGAAATAAAGAATGTGACATCATTTGAAATAAAGGAAGGATCTAGTGTGGTGAAATAGTATGATTAACTTGTTTAAATCCAATGTAAAACACTCATATTTTCATGAATCATTTTAATTACACTTCAAGAGTCATATTATGATAGACAAATCATGTGCTTGAATGTACTCAGCAAACTTGCAAATTGTGAGAGAATAGAAACTTTTTAATATTTAAACCTTAAAAAAACTATGTAACAATGGTTTTAAAATAATATAAAGTTTAATTTAATTAAAGCAATCTCACATGCATATACATTCTCCAATAGGCAGGAAATGAAAATGGGAGTACAACAAGAAATTATCAAAAAGAAATGAGTTTCTGCGCCAAACGAATCATTTCTCCCTCTCAATCTAGAAACTTCCATTAAGTCACGTCTTCCAGAACCAAAACCCATTAAATCTTAACCTCCGATCTTACATGAATTTTTACATTTGTTAATTATTCTTGAACAGGCGGTAATTTTCTTTTCTTTTTTGATATTTTATCACTTTAATTTTAATATAAAAAATGTATATTTTCTGATAATTTCAGGGCTAAGAGTAGATTGTATTTTGGGAACTAAACTTGTCCATAGTAATTCACTACATGTATGTTTACTTAGTGCATATTTTGATAATCTTAGTGTTGCATTATTTTATATTACTTTTTGGAACCAATACTTAATAAATATTTCTTGATTTTTATTTGTTTGTTCACCTCATAATTGATGCATTATATTTAAATTAAAAAGTTAGCTCTTGATTAGTAATAGGCAACAATCATACGAATTTTGAATCTATTTAATTAATTAATCTTACACTTTTGATATTGATGTAATGTTTGATATGTTGATAGGAAGGCTACTTGAAAAAGTCATGTACATATCCGTTGTAAGGTAATTTAATTGACATGCATGACTTTTTTTTTTGTTTTATAAATTTTTGAAGTATGATTATAAATAAAATAGTATATTTATATTATTTTTCATTAAGACATCATAAGTAGAAATGGAAAATCGCAGGATTGATGCTGAAAAAAGAGGCAAAAGATAGTGGATGTTGATAAAATTGTTGATGATATTTTTGGGAAAAGATCATCATATATTGTACGACTTGGTTATGACCATATACCAAACAAATCAAATTCTGGTATAAGAATACTGCAGGAAACTTTAAAAGAAAAGGATAAAAAATGTGCTGCACTTAGAGAAGAACGTGATACACTTATAAAAGAACGTGATACACTTATAGAAGAAATGAATGATATGAAATCAACTCTAGTGGAACACAATTGTCTTTTTGAGAAGTTGGTCCAATCTCAAAACCTAAATAGTCCATGGTAAAGTACCCAATATCAAATTTGGTTTTGATGTTTTTAAAATTTTAATGACTCTTATTCAGATTATATTGCAAACTGTTATGCAGATTCGGGAATGGTGATTGTAAGGATAAAAGAAGAACCAATTCTCATACATGTCCGTTTAGGTTTAGTTGTTTATTTAGTTCGTAGTATTATTGTTTAGCTGAATCTATCGTTGTTATATTGTGACATGTTTCTTTGGTTGTTTGTAATAATTTTCGTTTATTTTATTCGGAAAACATGATATCATATGTTACCTATATGATATTGTTTATTTAAAATATGATTTGTCAATACTTAAATGCTTTCTTGGATATTTCTGAAATTTACAATTTATTAAACAAATATATAAAAAAGATATCAAACATAAAAATAATATTTCAAATATTACCGACAATATAACCACCGTTTTGGATATTGAGAACAACATATTTTTGTTGTGAAATTTGATAATTTGGCAGCAGTATTATCATTGCCAATCATAATAAACATTGAGTATCATAGGTGAATATGAGCAACGAAATATCATTTTATGCAACAAAATGCATATACTTTTAGCACGATTTTAACTGTTGCGTATAATATATGTTTTTACGACGAACAAATCATGAGGTCTATAATGCACATACACGCAACGAAAATTCATTTTTCATTGCCATGAACTCTTAGCAATGTGGATAGCACCACGAAGCTAGCAATGAAATATTTTCGTTGCCAACAGTTTTAGCAACAAAATATTCGATTTTCCACAACGAATATTAACGTTGTAGATAGCAAAATTTCTTGTAGTATATTGTGTAAATTAGAGAAATTCTTTCCCCCAAGATTCTTCTATTTAATGGAACATTTGCCAATTGACCTATATGAAGCTATAGTTGGTGAGCCTGTACAATATCAATGGATGTACCCTTATTTGATGGAACACTTGCCATTTGACCTATATAAGAGGTACTATTATTCTCCTACTCCCATTCTATTATAAAAACTTATTATTCACATTTAAAAACTGAATCAAATTGTAGGTCCCTATACCACTTGATGAAGAAAATTGGCAATCGTGCTCGAGTAGAGGCTTCTATTGTTGAAGCTGACATGATCGAGGGAGTGACCAAGTTTTGTGCCTCGTATTTTGAGCCACATATATCATGTCGACTAAATGGAGTTCCACAAAATAATGACGGTGGAGCGGTAGATCCATCTAATAGTACATTAATTTGTACACATCCAGGAGACCACTTGGTAATTTGACTGGACTCTAGTATCTTAATGATGATGATATGAAAGTAGCACATAGATATATTTTGATAAATTCATTGGAAAATTGATCCAAATTTAAAGTGAGTTACTTATAAATAAATATGTTATAATAAAGTGTCATTGTTTTATTTAATTAAAAAAAATTGTATAAGTGTCATGTCTCAATCTTATAGGAGGTTTGAAAAAAAAGAGGCGCAAAGTTCCGAGAATAACTGAGACTTCTCTATCTGGCTTAGCAATCATGTAAGTAGTGCATAAATTAGTCACAAAAAGTAGTAACCTCATTGGATGATATGTGCTTTAACACAATGTTATTTTGTTAATATATAGGTTCTAGATGATAAGAATGAAGTTGATGACGTCATAAAGAAGTTAGCTCACGCTCTAAACGTCAAGTTTCATGAAGTTACTTTATGAATTGGTTTAAGTTCCATACTTGGGAATATGAAGTTACTATGAAGTAGAGGAGGTTATATGAAGTTATAGGAAGACTATCACAAGAGGGACGAAGAGAGACAAACAGTTGGAAGAAATAGTTTGAGGGGATCGAAAGAGAGAAGAAGAGGCTTAGAAAAAAGTTGAAGAAGTTCAAAGGAATATGCAGGAATTCATTCAAAAAATAATTCAAGAAGCAGGATTTCCAACCCACAAGTATGGCGATGGATCCAGACATGGGAAGTAAAGAGGTTCTTATGGTTATGATGTTGCTCGTATTATTATTTGTTACTTTGGTTGAATATTAGATTTGGAATGAGATAATTGTTAGTTACAATGATGTTCTATTAATTGTTGTTTGTGATGTGAATTACTTATTTTTATTATATGTAATGGTTATGATATGTTAATTATTTCTAGTTGATTTTATTGGTTTAATTATGATTTATAAGTTTTACTTGGATTTAGACTAAATAGCATTTATAATCAATATTTGTTGATTTAGAGACGAATTTAGTGATGATTTTAGAGACGGGTTGACAAATAAATAACATAGACGGGTTGACAAATAAATAATAGAGACGGGTTTATAAATAAATTTTAGAGACGGATTTAGAAACGAAATTATGAATCAACTTTAGAAACAGATTTAGAGACAGAATAGAGATGAGTGTAGACTAACATTAGAGACATATTTTGAGACGGATGTTGATTTGGAACAACCACAAAAATTTCGAGACGGCATTTGAGGGGAAAATCTATTGATGCTATTTAGCGAGGGAATTGGTGTCAGATTAACAACCGAATTTAGAGACAGATTGTGCATAAAGACACTACAGAAAAAATTATTTTTAGTGACAATATTTTTAGTGCTAATATAAATGTCATCACTATACATATGTCTATAGCGACAACTTTTATGATTATCACTACTTTTTAATAACAGTGATCACTAGTGATAACATTATTTTATGTCACTAACTTTCGTCACTATAAATTTTGGTGCCATTTTAAGATAATTGTGGGAAAGTATTGACGTCACTAAGTATAATTGATATAGTTACAACAATTGATGTGATGACAACCACATTGATGGTTTACATTAATTTAATGTTTATATATATTTTTGATTGTTTGAATAATTATAATTTTCTAATTTTTACTTCTTTTGGTTGAGAAGTTGAATATTCTATAATCACAGTGATTTGATTATTTTGGTTTAGGAACATCTGAAAAGAAAAGGAGAGGAATAATGAAAGGTATGTTAGTTGAAAAGAAAAGAGACAAGGCTGAAAAACTGGAAGTTACAATTCATCAACGAAGACGCCGAGTTGTTGGTAACAGTGCTAAGGAGTTCAAGACTGAGGCATGTGTTATTCTTAAACAACATGCCCCCTTCAGTATGCACATTCGAAGGATATTCCTGAAGATAACAGGAAGAAGATGTGGTTGGCAATGAAGGTAATATATTTTGGAAATTTATACGTATATACATATTTGTCAAACTTTCCATTATTAATTGATCTCTTCCAAACTTTTTATTTTTGCACATGATCCTACAACAAAATTTAATTTGGAAGATAATTATAAAGTCAAAGAGATTGTTGAAGATCAACTCAATCGCCAATATTGGAGTCAACGGCATAAATTACATGCATATTACCTTCAAAACAAAGATGATGAGAATATATTGAACAAGCCTCCTAGTGGAGTACTAAAAAATGCTTGAGAGCATTTGATTAATCACTTTGAAAGTGATGAGTTTAAGGTATGTTATTCATCAGATTATAGCATTATATTTTTTAGTTAAATCAATGATTATACTTTGTTGAATATATAAAAAATAATTATCAAACTCCAAATTACGTTAATATCTATTAGCGCAGAAAGTTAGCGAAAGAAACAAGGAGAATATGAAGAAGCAGACAATACCTCATGCTTGCGGAACAAAGTCCATAGAACAATATTGTTACGAGGAAGTAAGTTTTCCTAATTCTCATATGTTTAGTTTTAAGTGATTATTTTACACTTCATTAAATTTTGTTCAGCGTGATCCTGAAACTGATCAAGAGCCAACAAGAACAGCCACTTGGAGGATTACTCACCAAAGTAAGAAGAAGAATGGTTGGGTAAATCAAGCTTCGGAGAAAGCTTATGTAAGTGTCTTTATTTTATGTTACAAATAATATGACGATAATAAATATACTAAACTAAGTATGGAGGATTTAACAAGATTGCAAAGAGAACATTTCAAAGATGGTCAAGACCCCATGAGTGAAGATGAAGCATTCATACGGTTGTTTGGAGAAGAAAAATCAAGCCGGTTACGTGGTTGTGGGGATGGCTTGAAACCAACCTTCTAAAAGGCAAAGAACTAATATCGAATTGGAAAAAGAGAATGAAGAATTAAGAAACAAAACTGAAGAATATAAATAATCTCTGGAATCATTTGAGGAAAAAAAACAAAGAGATAGCGTTGCGCTTGGAGTCACTTGAGTTCCAAGTCGAAAATAAAACAACTCAAATGCAAGATTTTCTTAAAAGTCAACTTTCTGCAATTATCCAAAACTTGGGCAAATCCGGTCCTCCTACGACTAATTGTATAAGATACTTGTCTCATAATTTCAATTTATATGTCATCTTTTTATCTTGTTAATATATTTTTAGGTATCTTTTATGAATTAAATCTGCTATCTAACAAATTTATTAGTAGAATTATAGAGATTTAGACATGATCATTTACTTTTTTTTTATTTACAGGTTTGAAGTAAGTTATAGTGACAATATAAACATGCATCTATAAAGCATGACAATAGTGACGACATCAATATGCGGCAAAAAATTTAGTTTTAGTGATGACTTATGGTAGTCGTGACTAAAAGTTTTACTGTCAGCACTTATTGTGACGACACTGTCACGACACATAATATCGTCACTAACTAGTTTTAGTGATAATTTTACTGCGTATAGTGGCGAATATTTTCATGACAAAAAATTATATTTTTTGTAGTGAGATATTTTCACAGTAACGACAAATATAGCGACAAATATGATTCTGTTACTAATATTAGCGACGAATACTGTTCTATCTCTAATTAGCATCGAGTTGTTTAGCATCGGACGTTAACGACGAAAATATATGTCACTAAATATTTTTAATGATAGAAATAAGGGTATTAAAGACGGATATGTCCGTCTCCGATGTCTTTTTTTAGTGGTACACGAATGTGTCTACACATTTCTTACTTTAATAATGGTGGCAATTTGACTCTATTAATATGACATATGTGTGAAAATTCAATTTTTGCCGATATAAGTCAAGTGCTGGGAACATGATCTTCAATTTAGAGATTTTGATTATAAATTGAAATTTTTTTGGATGATTTTAACCAAAAGTAAGGGATTTTCCACAAATTTTGACTGAAAATTCGACAAAATTCCAAACTCACCCAATTTTACGAAACAAGAAAAATTGAAAAATTAAACCACCACCACCATGATGAAAAATTCGGTTGCTGATTTCTTTGCGAATGAATTATGCCGTTCTAGAGTAGATTAAAGTAATTGAATTGCCATATTTCGGTTTTAGGGTTTTTACAAAAGGAGTAGAATTTTTCGTTTCATTTCATGTATTCTGAAACCATTTCATGTATTCTGAAACTTGCTGTACTCATTTCATGTATAATCGTGTTCTTTCCTTATATATAAGGAAGAGGATCCCGAAAAAATCTCCCAGCATAGCACGGCCGGTGGTTTTGTACTATATATAGAAACCAATTGTTTCCAAAGCTCTTTTTACCATATTCATTTTCCTTCCTGATTCATATTTGTAATATGTTTGTTATATATGTGATTTAAAAATGTTATATAATTCACATGAACTGAAAACAACTTAAGGAAATTACAATTTTCTATTGAAAGTTATTTGTTTTTATATTAGGGGTTGTCATTTTCATTCATTATAATTTCATTTGTTCTAAAATTATCCCCACCATTACTTCGATACAAATATTAAACTATATGGTTTTTGAACGGATTAATCATTTTTTCTAAGTTCTATTATTACTAGTAGCTTAAATCTCAATATTGTCACGCAATTATAAATTCGGGTTTATATATGTTTATAAAATTGATTAGAATATAATGTTATTGTTCTATAGGTTTTATTTAATTGACCAAATTACCTATTACTTTACTTTGAATACTAATATCCAGATTGATACCTAATAGTTTGATGAATCTCTAAATTTGTCTGTGGAGTCTAAACTTTTTGTTATACATATATTTTTGTAAAAGCCAATAACGATGATAGGGCCTCCAAGCTGAATAAACCAGGAGTAGTGGGCCTCTCCAACTTTGATTCACGTCATCTTATTCAAGGCCCAAATCCAAAAAGGCTGTTTTAATAAGATCAGAAAGTAGAGGGACTATTCTGTAAATACATAACCCTTTATAAGCTGTAACGTTAGGGTTAGGAATTCATTATTCCGCCTCTTATCTCTCTGTTCTTCCTTGCTATACAGTTATCTCTCTTGTTAAAGTAGATATCTAATCTACCAATCTGTAAATCCTTGAGATATTATATCAAAGTTGATACAATAAAATCTTTTTCTTCGTTTTACAACATGGTATCAAGAGCCTAACTCATCGGTTACTGTCGTTTTGAGTGGTTCTCTACACCTTTTTTTTTGTTGTTCCTTTGATCGTTTTTTTTCTCTCTTCGGTCTCTCGCCGGAGTGTATCCTGCCTTGATCTGAGTTTTTTCTCCAAGATCTCATAAAATGGCCTGTGAAGGGTGTTACTGTGTGGAGATTTGAACAGTCTCGTATCTGTGGTTTGCCTACGGTGTGGTTTCTTGCACCGATCTGGAGTTTTTGTGCCCTGTGGAAAGTAGATCGGCTCTGTTTTTTGTCAGATCTGTGGTTTCTTGCACCGATCTGGAGTTTTTGAGCCCTGTGGAAAGTAGATCGGCTCTGTTTTTCGTCAGATCTGCTTATTTTTTGTAATCCTGGGTCATATACCAACAAGTGTTGTTACTCTTGTCCAGATCTGGTTACTGAAGTGCATCTAGTGTGGCTACCTGGCTCTGTTCGTTTTTGTTCTCTACCGGTGTACAACATCCTTCAGCGGCTTCATGGATCGTTTACTTTATTTCTGTATCGTTTCATTTTTTTGTTGTTGTTTCGTTTTTTCCGGCATTTAACTGGTTCTTTGATTCCACAGGTTCTGGGATGAATACCACTGACGCCGTTCCCTATCCGCTGCCTCTCTTGATCATTATATTTTTCTGTATTTTTTCGTTAAAAATACAGGGGTATTTTGGCTTGTTCCCTTAAAACTCGATCTGTTGTCGATCTGTGATTATCGACTCTTGTTTTTCGTGTTTTCTGTTTGGTGGTTCTGTGATCTGTTGTTGTCGATCTGTGATTATCGACTCGTGTTTTCTTGTGTTTTTCTGTTTTTGTGGTTCTGTGATCATCTGCATGTGCTTTTGTTCTGTTACCTGGTTGATCAGTGTATACATATCATCATGTCAGATTTAACTGTTGCTACCACATCGATATCTAGTCTTGACCTTAGTGACCCCTTGCATTTGCATGCATCTGAGTACACTAATTTGACTATCATACCTTATGTGCTTACGGGATGTGACAATTATGCTATTTGGAGTAGGGCTATGACCATTGCCTTAACCGGTAAAAACAAATTAGGGTTTGTTTTAGGAACAGTCACATACCCCACTGATTCTGTTCTTCAAAACCAATGGAATAGATGTAATGCTGTGGTTTTATCCTGGTTGTTAAATTCTGTAAGTAAAGAATTATATGCTGGGCTCGTTTTTTCCACTAAAGCGTCTGAAGTTTGGTTGCAATTAAATAATACATACAATAAAATTGACGGGTCTAGAATTTTTTCGATACATCAAGAAATTTCTCAAATGCGTCAAGGTTCGGACTCTGTTGCTGTGTATTATTGTAAGTTGAAAATGTTGTGGGACGAATATGCTTCTATTATTGATATCCCCCCATGTTCTTGTACCGCTTCTGAGAAAACCAAATTACATGCTCAAAATCTGAAACTTATGCAGTTTTTAATGGGTCTTAATGAACATTATTTTGCGGTTCGTAGTAATATCATTTTACGTGATCCTCTACCTGATGTCATGAGTGCATTTAATATAGTCTCTCAAGAGGAATCTCATAAAAATATTTCTGCACACTCTAATAGTGTTAAACATGCATCTGTTTTCTCATCACATAGTACTGATAATCCTACCAGTTCTGCTAATAAGAACCCAACCAGACTCTGTGATCATTGTGGGAATACTGGTCATACCATAGATAGATGCTATCAACTTATTGGTTTTCCGAAAAACTATAAAAAGAAAAAATCTGGTCAAAGCCAACAGTCTAATAAAAAGTCTAATGCGGTTGCTACTGAAAAAGATGATTCTATTCAGACAGACTCCTCTTCAAGTATCACCTTTACACCAGAACAGAAAGATCAAATCCTTAGGCTGTTGAGTAACCAAAGAGAGCCGGATGATATAAAGGCCTCTATGGCAGGTATATCATCCAACTCTTCTTCTGCTCAACCCTGCTTAAAAGGGTGGATTATAGATTCTGGAGCCACTGATCATATGGTGGCCTCTCAGAACTTGTTGTCTTCTGTTCAAACTGTTAATCATCACAACATGAGCATTAACCTTCCTAATGGAACTAGTGCTAAGATTTCACATATTGGCACTATAGAATTACTGCCTGATGTGACTCTTTATAATGTTCTTGTTGTTCCTGAATTTCAGTACAACCTCCTTTCTGTTTCTAAGCTGACTAAAGACTGTCACTGTCATGTGAATTTTTCACCAGATTGTTGTGTCTTTCAGGACCCTCTAAATGGAAAACTATTGGGGATTGGTAAGCAAAATGGGGGTCTTTATTTTTTTCATTCCCACAGGTTTCTCTCAAACTTATTTCAGTAGCTCTTGTAATCTATGGCATAATAGATTAGGGCACCCATCTGATTCTGTTTTAAATGTTCTTAAACCCACTATTAAATTAGATGGTATAATAAATACTGCCCCCTGTGATATTTGTCAACAAGCAAAACAAACTAGGGAACCTTTTCCCTTAAGTAAACATATATGCAATGCGATTTTTGATTTAATACATCTTGATCTTTGGGGTCCATATGTGGTTGAAAGTCATGATGGTTTTAAGTATTTTTTAACTATTGTCGATGACTTTTCTCGTGCTACATGGGTGTATCTTCTTGCGCATAAGTCTAATACTGCTGCTGTTATTAAACTGTTTTTCTCTATGGTTCAAAACCAATTTTCTAAACACGTCAAATGTGTTCGATCTGATAATGGGACTGAATTTACCAATAATGCTCTTTGTAATTTTTTTGCTGATTTGGGTGTCAAACAACAATTTACGTGTGTCGAAACACCCCAACAAAATGGGATTGTTGAACGAAAACATTGTCACCTTTTGAATGTGGCTCGTTCTCTTTTATTCCAAAGTAACTGTCCCATTAATCTTTGGTCTGAATGTGTCCTCACAGCTGCCTTCCTTATCAATCGAACACCAAGTTCGGTTCTAAACGGAAAAACCCCCTATGAGCTTATGTATGGTTTTCCTCCTAAGTTTGAGGTCCTACGTGTTTTTGGTTGTTTGTGCTATGCTTCGATCTTTTCTAATAGAGATAAATTTGCTCCTCGATCCAGGAAATGCATGTTTTTAGGTTATTGCGAAAACAGAAAAGCATATAAACTGCTTACTCTTGATGATCACACTGTTATTGTCTCGCGTGATGTTCGGTTTTTTGAATCTGTTTTCCCTTTCCAGTCTAACGACTCTGATATTGCAGCTAGGACCAAGTTTTTTGATCGGATGGTGGAGGAAAACGGGGCCCTCAAAGGTATGACTGTCGATGATGACAAAGGCAAGTCTGAAAACTGTATTGACGGCCTGGGGATCAACTCCCCTGTCATGAAGCTGTTAATACTTCTTCAGATATGTTGGGAGACCCCACCATTGTTTTATCCCCTACCATTTCTCGACAGCAAGCTGACAGCAGAACTGGGGGTATGTCCCCTGGTCGTGATGCTGTCATTACTTTTCCTGATCGGGTGGGTAATCCCAACATTGGCCAAAGATCTGAGACTATGATCGATTCACCGTTGACCTCCCCTGATCCATCCACATATTCCGACTTGGATATTACTTCCACAGATCTTCCAACTGTGGAAGGCATTCGCAAGTCCAGCCGGATCTCCAAATTGCCTATGCGGTTAAATGACTACGATACTTCTTTTTCTCATTCTAGTTGCCTATATCCCTTGGAAACGAACTTGTGTTATAATAATGTTCATGTCAGTTATAGGGCTTTCCTTTCTAATCTTGATAAGATAAAAGAACCAAATTCATTTCTAGAAGCCATAAAAGATAAAAATTGGAAATCTGCTATGGATCTTGAAATGAAAGCCCTTGAACAAAATAACACTTGGACCCTCACTGATTTACCTCCGGGTCGTAAACCAATAGGATGTAAATGGGTCTATAAAGTTAAATATCTATCTAATGGCACTATTGAACGTTATAAAGCGCGTTTAGTTGCCAAAGGATATAGCCAAAGGGAGGGAATTGACTATTTTGAAACTTTTTCTCCCGTTGTTAAAATGGTGACTGTTAGGGCTTTACTTTCTTTAGCTATATCTCAAGATTGGTCTATTTTTCATTTAGACGTTAGCAATGCGTTTCTAAATGGTGATTTACATGAGGAGGTCTATATGACCCTTCCTCAAGGTTATTTTAAACCTAATGACACCAGGGTTTGCAAATTAAGAAAATTTTTATATGGCTTGAAACAAGCCCCTAGACAATGGAATGAGAAATTCACCAATAGTCTTGAAAAAATTGGGTTCAAACAAAGCTTACATGACTACTCATTATTTGTTAGAAATGATAAGTCTGTTTTTTTGGCTTTATTGATTTATGTTGATGACATTGTTGTGACTGGGAATTCTGCTAATCACATTAATGATGTTAAACTGTTTTTAGAATCACAGTTTCATATTAAAGACTTGGGTGAATTAAAGTACTTCTTGGGCATTGAGTTTGCAAGATCTCCCCGTGGCTTATTTTTAAATCAGCGAAAATACACGTTAGATTTACTCACTGAATTCGGTGTTTTAGGGACTAAACCGTCGTTAGTTCCTATGGAACAAAACCTAAAATTAACCATTGAAGAAGATAGTGAGGATTCTTTCCTATCTGATGTTACGTTTTATCAAAAATTAATTGGTAAACTCATATATCTTACAAACTGTCGACCGGATATTTCCTTTGCTGTGCACATTTTAAGTCAATTCATGCATAAGCCGAAAAACTCACACTTACAAACTGCTTTTCGGGTACTTCGGTATCTAAAATCTGCACCTGGAAAATGGCTGTTTTTTCCGAAAAATTCAAATCTAAAACTGAAAGGTTTTTGCGACTCCGATTGGGCATCGTGTCCTATGTCTAGAAAATCTGTTACAGGTTTTTCTATCTTTTTTGGAGATGCTCTTTTATCCTGGAAAAGTAAAAAACAGTCCACAGTCTCCAAGTCTTCTGCTGAGGCTGAATATAGAGCCATGGCTCAAACCTGTAGTGAAATTGTGTGGATTATTGGTATTTTTAATGATTTAGGCATTCAGGATTTAACTCCGGTTGATCTTTTTTGTGACAATCAAGCGGCGGTTCACATTTCGTCCAATCCTATTTTTCACGAACGGACAAAACATATAGAAATTGACTGTCACGTAATACGTGATTACGTTAAGAAAAAAATAATCATTCCTTCTTTTGTTCGGACAGGTGATCAGGTTGCTGATTTGTTTACTAAAGCTCTTGGACGAACCAAACACGATGTTTTTGTCAAAGCGCTTGGGATGATGGATATTTTTTCACCAACTGTCAGCTTGTGGGAGGGTGTAAAAGCCCATAACGATGATAGGGCCTCCAAGCTGAATAAACCAGGAGTAGTGGGCCTCTCCAACTTTGATTCACGTCATCTTATTCAAGGCCCAGATCCAAAAAGGCTGTTTTAATAAGATCAGAAAGTAGAGGGACTATTCTGTAAATACATAACCCTTTATAAGCTGTAACGTTAGGGTTAGGAATTCATTATTCCGCCTCTTATCTCTCTGTTCTTCCTTGCTATACAGTTATCTCTCTTGTTAAAGTAGATATCTAATCTACCAATCTGTAAATCCTTGAGATATTATATCAAAGTTGATACAATAAAATCTTTTTCTTCGTTTTACAACAATTTTTAATTTTCCATACTTTTCTATAGATTTATTTTCTAAATTTAGTTGTTTCGATTTGTTTATCAAGTTTGATATGGGATTTTAATGTTTGGCATTAGTTTATGAGAGTGTCATATTACATAGGTACAAATTATATTGAAAACTAATAATCATTAAGGATGTAATTAAGGATCATCTAAACACAACGAGAAGTGAGAGGTTCCAAGTGAAATTGAATAAAACTATGCATTTCGATTATAAGGTGTATTAAAGATTCAGCTGGCAAAACTTATTGTTTGAGCATAGTAGATATTAATAAAAAGTGTAGAATTGTCTTTGATCACAAAATAATAACATAATAATAATAATAATAATAATAATAATAATAATAATAATAATAATAATAATAATAATAATAATAATAATAATAATAATAATAATAATAATAATAATAATAAAAGAAAAACCAAGAAAGCAAAAGGAAAAGGAAATCCACTAGGTTTGGCAAATATAATTGTAGAACGACGTAAATCAAACTACTTAGATTCCTTTTGTACATTCATTTCGAGATAAACTCTAAAGAAATGCGTATTGTGAAATCACCATGTAGCACTTTTTTGCGTGCAAACCTATATATTAGGCACATACGTAAAATGAAAAGACTTGAAAATATATACGAAAAAAAAAACTTATTACCTAGATAGCTGATATATTATATCCTAATGGAAAAATGCAGTTTTATTAAACTCAAATTATTCCCAATTATTTTTTGGTGACAAAATAGTTAGGAATAATGTCACTATTAATTTCGTATTGATAATTGATATGTCTCACTTGGTGTGTCTAAAGTAAAATTTATTATATTATCATCCCTAAACTTGTATTTTTATCCCTTCTCTTTAATCATTTAAGATCGAGTTTTTCCAAAACAATCGATTTCAGTAGCACTTTATCCTCAGTCTTAAAAAAAAGTAGAAAAATTTATTGATATTAATTAAAATTAATTAATTGAATGACTAAATAATTGTTTATTATTTCATGATTTAACAATTAAATTTTTCTCATTTTATTTAAATGTTAACTATTAGTAAACACTCGCGAAAACCTTTGCTAAGGCACGAGATAGAAACTTATCGAAAAATAATCATATATATTATTACAATAATTATTTATTTGTAATGTGCAAGATTTGATGACTAACATCGAAAGATTTATTTATATTAGTATTAAATTTTATTATCTTAGTTTATGAAAATAATAATACATGGTTGATCAACTTAATAAGACAAATATATAAAAAGTTATTTTTTATTTAAATGTAAATTATAATGGTAACCATTATTACATCTTGAATTTGAGATTTATAATATTTTAGTTAATAATTGTCACTATATTTATCAAAATTATATAAAAAATGTATAATTTAAATTGTTGACGTTCGAGTTCAATTAGATCTTCCAAATATGTTTGCTTGTATCATCTCAATGATCACTATTAAATATAAATAGTACCATTTAAAATAAGATAGTTATTGTTATCCGTTTATATAAAAATTAATTATTAATATAATTGATTTTTGTATCCATCTTTTGATGTTACCAATTAGCATATATCAATTTATATTAGTTAAATAATTATAATTAAATTAAGATAAATAGTATTTATTTCTTATTCAAAAAATGCAAAAGTATATTTTTTTCCGATTTGTTTGGGTTAGTGATCAAAGTGATACAAACTTAACACTTCAGAAATTAAAATGAAAATTATTTGTTCAGATCAAAGTTATTGAAAAGGACTAAATTGAGAGGAATAATTTGAGAGAAAAAAAATATAACTGTAGGGATGGTAATATAATTAGTTTTACTTTAAATACAAAAGTGAGATAAATTTAATATTTTGAGAATTATTAACACATTATCCCAAAAAGTTCCAATATGTTAATAGGTTTGCAGCCTAATTAAGTTCTCCACTAAATTAATAGCTAAACCATTTCCAAATCAAATTACTAAGAATGAAAAAAAGCAATATCTAATGCATGTGATGTGTTGGACCTTCTATACCTCAATGATATTGTTTTGCTCGTGAAATCTGTTAATATATTTCTTGCACATTTGCGCTTATATACATGAAATAAAAGGTAAAATAGCAATTTCAAATTAGGGAAAATGTGATGCAACAATTTTAAACCACTTAATTGCTAATTTTTCCGATAATTGACAAATTTAATTTATGATATATTGTTGCAATTTTGAAACTAAATAGTGCATATTGTACATATGAGACCCAAAGATTAAATCTGACACAAACTCATAAGACCAATAAAGGCACGTTTTCTAAACTTAAATGATTAGCATTGCAAGTTCACCTAACTAAAAGTTGTATGTTTTATGATAAGTGGTATTTTTTCCATGTGGCTTATTTTTCCTTCTAAAATGAGAATTCCTACTTGAAAACTTTAATGTGATTGGAGTCCTATCATGCATATTCCAATTAAACTTTTTAGATTTCGTGCAAATAGTTTCAAAATTACAAAAAAAAAAAAAAAAAAAAAGTATATGAATATATATTTGCATGAATTAAATTTTTAATTTCACAATTTACAACATTTAATTTGTTAATTATTATGCTGCAATTTATTAATGTGACAAGTCAGATATTTTGACGTTTGCCTTCAAATTTGTCCAATGAATTATCCCATACTATAAATGAAATTAAAGTCACCCCACAAAAAAATTAAACAACCATGAAGCTAAGAGTAGAACAAAAGTTTCACCAATTGCATAACAAACAAAGAGCAGTGTTCAGATAATCTGATCATAAAACATTTAAATTAATCAAATAAAATCTAGCACATATTCTCTAAATAATCTTAATCTAATTATTAATAAATTTGGCTGGATTTTTTAGCAGAGATGATAGTGAGAACAAGATAAATTAAAATGCTAAAATAAGATAGAATTGTTGCAGCAGTGGCTCTATTGCAGAAATGTGAAAAATAGCCACAAATTGACATCCAACCAGTGTGGATATTCCCATATTTTCCCACATAACCAATAGCAGTTGCAGCAGCACATCCAGCCATTAACAACAATGTCATAACCTGTAAAATATTTTACCAATCAATTAGGAGTCTAAAGACTAAATTAGACAAAATAATACTAATTTTTTTATGTTTATTTAATGATGTCAATTTTTTTTAATTTTTTTACTCTTGTTAATTGAATTTTTGATTGATTTTCAAAATGTTTAAATTATTTTGTTTGGAATAGAATTAGTTGAGTATAACAAATAATAGGTGAACTTTTTGTTATTTATGTCATTAATTTTTAAGCTATAAGATAGTAAAATTAACTAATCAATCATAAAAGGAGAGATTTGTTTAATTAGGACAGAAATTAATTATTTTCTATAATTGAAGGGAGGCAATAGTTGTCTATGGGTTGGTATGGTAGTATTTCTAATCTTATTTCTCTCGCCTAATTCCATTTTTTTCTCTAATTTCTCGTTAAATTATTTATCTTATTTACATCATTTATTATATAGTTTTTTCTTAAACTATTCTTGTTTAGACAAATTTCACCTAATTATATAAAACAAAAGGAAAATAGCAACAAAAAAAAATTACAATTTTATTTTAACTATTGTTTGAGCCAGAAAGTAAGTCGATATTATTTAAAAAATAATAAAATTAATATGAACACGTTTTCTATTACCAAGTCATGCAGGAACATGTAGAAGTAATATTGTGAGCCCACTGCCTTCTTCCCCAAAATGAAGGCAAGAAACAGTGACAGAACTGAGAAGGCACATGCTATGATATTTGCAATTGCAAAAAACCTGAATATAAAAAATAAATAAATCTACATTTCAATATTATACAAAAATATCAAATAAATAATAAAGAGATTCAATAAATAACCCAAAAATAATTCTGAAACAAATGACTACACTGATCTTACTTGAAAGCCGGAGAATAGCTGTAACGAGCATCAACCTGGATACCGTAAACCAAAGCCGTCTGTTTGTTTGTAAACATAATCAAAGCAGCAGGAAGAGTCACAACAATACACAGAAATCTGAGTAAAATTTGGGCTAATTTAAAGATTTTTGAAGCTTTACGACGTGGGATTTGTTGGGGTTTTTCAACAGCGTTATCCATTATTAAAGGTTAAAGATTTGTATTTTGCAGATGCAAGAAGAAATGGAATGTAAAGAGAAATGAGAGTACAAAAAAGAAGTGATAATTAATGATGGGTAGTTTATGGTATTTATAAAGGAGTGTATAGTTCTTGAAAGTCGTGGGTAAAAGGTAGGTTTCAGAATTTAATACATCACCTTTTTAACTGTAACTAAAGAGGATCTAAGGATAACAGCACCCCAGGGGATCGGACTATATCTTGGACTTAGAATAATCAGTTGTTATACTATATGTTATATGTTGTGTATATACATTTGATGTAGTATATGTAGCCGAGTCAAAAGATATGTGGTTTATTAACGGTTTTACATCACGTGCATGAATAGTTACATCATTGTATATTAGAAATTTCTTGTTACAAATTAGGAATATTGAACTATAAATTAGAAATAAAGAACTATTATATATATAAGTTAGAAATTGAATCATTGACCTATAGGTTAAGAAGCCTCCGAATTTACACTAAGCTTAGCCAATGGTGTGACAATATTTTGACTAAGAAAGATTGATATTTAAAAGCGAAAATTGCAAAATTAGAATAAGGTGGCAAAATTGGTTTACTAGAAAAATTGGTCATACTATTAATTAGAATTGCCACCTAGATTCGTGTAAAACTTTCTTTGAAGTCCTTATACAATTCTTCCACACGATGTAATTAATATGGACATAGTCATCCATTCTTTTTTGCACCAACTCATCTGTATCTTAATTAATGAGATTTGTTTCCACATTTTGTGAACGAAACTAATATGTGTCTTTGTTTTCCTATATTTTAACAAATTTTAGGACCAATACGGTTTGGTTAATTTTGTTTTAATATATTTACTACACACGGTAAGCATGGTTCAAAGTTTCTAAACGTTTTCGCCGAAACAGCCGAAACGTTTCGATTTTAGAAGTAATGGAAACAAAATCATTCAACATTTTCGAAATTACTTGGTTTCCTAAGAAACTCACAGAGTTTCCATGTTTTCCATGGAAACCATGGAAATTTAGAGTTTTCTAGAAACTATTATAAACAATCCCAAAAAATCAGGAAAAAAAAAAAGGAATTAAAAATCTTTTATATATTGTTAAATCTACAAAATATAATTTGAATCTGGACTCTTAAATCCTAAATAAAATTAAAACAAAATTGACCCTACAAAGTTCTCTGCTGTAGAAAAATTGAAGCACAAAATTAATTTCTAGGAAGCTAAATTTACTTTATAATATTTTGTAAATTTATTATAGTGATTTCGATACGTTTTCGATACGTTTCCGAAACGTTTTCGAAATGTTTCTAATATTTTATTATCCGAAACTCACCTTCAAAACGAAACTTTGAACCATGACGGTAAGAAGTTTTGTAGTTATTTAATATTGGATTAGATTATTTTAAGTAATTCAGTTCAGAGGTTTAATATAATTATACATATTATTATTATAAATAACTAATTTAGTTTAGTTTGAGTATATATACATCTTATTGTTATAATATATTTAAATATTATAATTATTTTTATTTTTTTTAGACTTTTTTTACTATTAGAAATCTAAGTTACTTAAGGATACTTAGGTGTATTAAAAGTTCCAGATACACCTATACTCTATAATAAACTAATAAATAACACATTAGTTGAACATAAATTATATGCTCTCGATCGTTATCATAATTTATATGTAGCTATTGTTCAACTAGAAGAGTTATTAATAAAAATCTTAAATAACAATTTAACACAATAAACTATTACTTAATAAGTAAATGTTCAAAAAATTAAATATTAAATACCATGTAATAATTAATCAATTTATGAAAGAAGTAAGATAATGAAACAAGTGAAACATAAATAATAGTTTACCTAAATAATGATGGATTTTTGTCTCTCTGGACAAAGTCTAACTCTCATGAAAAATAACATAAAATTTATTCATCTATATCATTAGCTTAGGGATCAAACCCTCAAGTCCATCATTTGTCACATGATTAGGGCTTGTCAATAGGCTAAATTCACTTTTTACTTATCGGTTGCGTTTTTCAAAATGTGTAAATATGACCAAGCCAAATTTATTAATTTCTAATTAATAATGTGTGATTACTATATTATATATATTATATATAATATATTATGATTAATCTCATTGTGAATATATATATATATATATATAATATTATGATTAATCTCAATATTTTTATTCACAAGATAATTAATTAATTCAATTAATTAAATCATTAATTATTTATTGGTTATCTAATCTAATCAATCAATATATTTAAGAAAAAATTAATTTATTATTTCTTCGCTCAGTATCCGACTCTCTAAGTTCATTTTACTTAGCAACATGAGGAAACAAAAGGATGTGGGTGTACTTAGCCAGATGAGTGGACCAACATCGTACTTAATTAAGATCAAAATAGTCTTTACGAACCATTATATATCAGTCCCATATAGCATATGCATACATATACCTTCTCATTTATGTCTATATAGAGTGAGAGTCATAATATTGTTAAACTCAATGAATTTAATGGTCGTTGAATGAAATCAACAAACTACTCTGTGTGTTGTACACAAGTTAGTTTGTGAAATACTTTGACAAAGACTTATTTTCGCCCGAGCAACTACCACTTGCCCACTGCACTTCGAGGGCACATGCCTAACATTCATAGTGGATCAACAACTTGACACTTGTGTAATATTTTAACTTCTATTACATAATTTTTTTTTTATTTCTCCATTAAATAAAGATAGGTAGTATATTGCTTCTAAGGATCATAAATGTGTCTTGTCTTAAACCTTAGTCTCAATCTCAGCAAGTTGTAGTATGTTGACATAACTGATACATCTCCTTTTGTTTGATTTTCAGGAATACTAATTGTGTATTTTTATTTATCAAAGTGATCTTACTTGACGAAAATAAAAAAAAGTAAAAATTGCATTTTGTACGTAAAAATTAAAACACAATAAGAAAAGCCTCTTATAACATCATGAGAAATAATTTTCTCCTTTAATTTGATAACATCATCGTGTTTTAATTTTCTATTTCAAGAAACTTTTAAAATCAAGTGCGCGTCGCTCATCTTTCAAATAAATATTGTTTTACTAACTTAGAAGATTTAGTTTCATAAATATATTTGATAAATTATACAATTTTTTTGAGTTTGTTGTAAAATATATTTAGTTGAATGATCATTTAAAATGTCTGAAACTAATAAAGAAGAAAATATCAATATACTCAAACTATTGAATAAAATACTTAAATGAAACTAAGTTATTATAAACATTTAGAATCTAAAAAAAAATTCAACTACGTAATACCTACTAAATAAATTATAACTCATGACCTCATAAAATAATTCGAATATAGATAATTTCTAATTTTTGATAATTATATATTTAAATTTAAACTATAATCTAATTAAATAAATTATTATTCAATAAATTATAATTATTTTAAGAATAATTAACATAAAAGATTGAATTAATGCATTCAAGATCTAACTGAGTTGGAGATTGAAAGCTCAAACTATATGGTTTAAAAAATATTTATAATATGTCTTAGAACATAATATATATTTGACTAGAAAAATGAGAATTAATATTTTATGAGATGCTTTTATATAAGATTCATGAGTTATTCAAGAAAGAATGAAGTTTGTATACATATTTTAATCTACTAATTGGGATTGATTCATTGCGGAATTTCCCCAAGATCAGAGTTTGCGCACGAGTTGATTGATGAATGGATATCTTTAACCCGAATTCGAATGCGACAACGAACCTCGGTATAAAAACCTCAACCCGATGAAGTCAACGAAGACGAACCTCAGAACGAAGTTATGATGACGCCACAAACGAGATGGAAAATCGTTTGATAAGTCGGGAACGAACGCCACGGATGTAAAATCCGATAAGTTCAAAAACGTTCTTGAAGAACGACGAGAGAATAAGCTCACGAATTTTAATCAAAAATATTCTCTACTTTATTAATGAAAAACGTAGCCTATTTATAGGCAAAAACAATAAACTTAATTTTGGTAAAAATCCTATAGAAAAGGATATTTTCCAAAATCTAATTCCTACTAAAATAAAACTTTGCTAACTAAGGCAACTTCTAAAACAAAAAGGAAACCTAATAAAAGGAAAGCAATCAGATTCGAATCTTGATAAAAAGGAAAGCTATCAGATTCGAATCCTAATAAAAAGGAAACATTCTATACTATAAAAAGACATAAAAAAGAAATATAATATTGCTCTGATACCACTTGATGTGAATCTTTCCATGACGGTGGATTGATTCATTGCGGAATTTCCCCAAGATCAGAGTTTGCGCACGAGTTGATTGATGAGATGGATATCTTTAACCCGAATTCAATTGCGACAACGAACCTTGGTATGGAAACCTCAACCCGATGAAGTCAATGAAGACGAACCTCAGAACGAAATTATGATGACGCCACAAACGGTATGGATTGCCGCTTGATAAGTCGGGAACGAACGCCACGGATATAAAATCCAATAAGTTCAAAAGTTCTTAAAGAACGACGAGAGAATAAACTCACAAATTTTAATCAAAAATATTCTCTACTTTATTAATGAAAATTAAGCCTATTTATAGGCAAAAACAATAAACTTAATTTTGGTAAAAGTCCAATAGAAAATGATATTTTTCCAAAATCTAATTCCTACTAAAAATAAAAACTTACTAATTAAACTTACCAAATAAAAAGAAACCTAATAAAAGAAGGATATCAATTAAAATTGATATCTTTCCAAATCTACTTTCCTACTAAAATAAAACTTTGCTAACTAAGGTAACTTCTAAAACAAAAAGGAAACCTAATAAAAGGAAAGCAATCAGATTCGAATCTTGATAAAAAGGAAAGCTATCAGATTCGAATCCTAATAAAAAGGAAACATTCTATAATATAAAAAAACATAAAAAGAAATATAATATTGTTGATATTATTCATATCACTAATTTTTAGAACAAAAGAAATTGTAACCTATGTTTTTAACAAAATCATGTGATTTGCATGTATAAATTAAATACTTTTAATTAGGATTTACTATTTATAAGTATTCTTTCGTAGAGTTTTAATGTAATATACATCTTATTATAGTAGATGTATAAATTTTGTTTTATTATTTGATTCTTTTACCTTTACAAATATGAATTACACATAATAGAATTCTAACGTATCTATACATTTTATTATTGTAGAAATATATTATTTATTTTTATTATTTAATTTTTTTGCCACTCAAAATATTGAAATACAAAGGGATATATATATTATGTGGCTAAAAAGTTTAAATAATACACATACTTTCGTAAAATACTATTAGTAATAATAACAGAATAGAAATAAATTAACATACAATTTCAGAAGTATTAATTTTTTTTATGTTATGACTTTGACTTTAGTGAATTAATTATTTTTTAGCTCGAAAAACTTGTGTAGGCTTTTAGTAGCAATTAAGTTCCTACTCTCCCCACTATATCACAAACCTTATTCCAAAAAGTTAAAAAGTTTTCTACGTTGTACCCTTCATATGGTTGGGGATCTTATTTTAAAAATAAATAATTGAGGAGTTTGGATGAAATAATATTACATAACATGTTTTTGCATGTTAGAAATTGTTGATCTCTTATTCTCTTATATAATACTTTCTTCCCCCTAATTCGGACAATAACTAAGCTTTAATATCTCATAAAATACTTCAAAAAGCTTAGGGCCTGTTTGGATGACTGTTTTTAAAGTACGTTTTTGTTTTTGCAAAACAAAAATATGAAAAAGGCGTTTGGTTGACTTGTTCTCACTTTCTGTTTTTGAAAAACAAAACTCCAAAATCTGCTATTTTGCAAAACAGGTTTTACCTGTTTTTAAGTTTTACAGAACACTTTTACACTCCAAACTAAAAAAACACACATCACTTAAACCCTCAATGAAAAAATATATTATTTTTCTCTCCTCATTTCACTCATCCTCACATCAAAACACTCCCCTTTACAAAGTTTCCCGATTTTTATTTTTTCTTCAGAATAGTCAACCAAACAGGATTTCAACATTATTTATACTGCAAAATTGTTTTGATAAAACTGTTCTTCAAAACTATTTTGCAAAACTTCAAAAACAAAAACAATCCAAACAGACCCTTATAAACTTATCAAATATCGTCTTAAATAGCATCTAACCATCCCATGATTCAAATTCCAATTTATTCACAACTAATTTGGAGTTCTTTAAATTTATCCGAAGAAATTTAAAACCCTACTTTCTCTATTAATGAGTGCCCTATATAACTATATCGAATTTTAAGAACCTTTCTTTAATTCTTGTACATAGATTCATTAAAAGACAGCAATATGTACAGTCCTTTTTCCAAGCTATTATACCTCTATCCCTCTATCATTACAATCTACGCACAAGCTATATTGGGAATTTTCTCACTAGGTTAGTTATATCATTCTGATCAATCAATGTTGTTGAGTTCTAGATAAAAATAAAAATTTTAGTAGTTAAGACGATTTTGGTAAATTCTTTTTATTTATTGAGCTTGAATAGCGATGTGAGCCATAATTTATTCAACTTTTAAAAAGATATTTGTCAATTTAAAAGCTATTTGGAAAATCTTGCTTTCACATAGGCACTGTCTAATTTTAAAATTTTAGAGTTTTGAATTTTTCGAGATTTAATTAATAGTAGAAGAACATCAAAAATAAATATAGACGTTTTGCAGTTTTGTTCATAAAATATTGATTGGAAGTAATTTGAAAAGTAGTTTGTCATGTTTTAATATAGAAACTGATAATATATATATATATATTAGAATTAATTTACTTCTTCTGGTTATACTAGAAATTGATCCATGCATTTTATTTAGAAAATTATTGGTGATGAAATTTCTAAAAATTCATCAAACCAATGAAATGTGATTAGTCAGTATTAGCAAATATACTCAAAATTACACGTTATCACAAACTTCAACCAAACAAAGATCATTTCCAGTAATCCAGTTGAATAAACTTTAAGTTGTTACATTTTGAGATGCAATAATTAAATATTTTCTAGAATTGCGTCTTAGATAGTTAGCAAATAGACTAGGAAATACACCAAGTTAGCAAATAGATATTTTCTGATGAAGTGACATAAATGAGATTCCTTTCACACATTTTTCAGAATAAATTTTAAAACAGAATGAGGACCCAAAAAATATGACAATATGAAATTTTAGTAGCATATTTTACGTGCAAACTTGTAATACTAATATTATGCATACAAATTCCGGAAAAGAACTCAATAAATATACTCCATTAATTATAACATGCAAGTGTTGTAAACTCAAACTCATACCAAATCTTTTCTTCAAGAAAAAAATTAATAGGAAATAGTATATGTTAATACATTAATTGAAACCAAGTTAAAGTTCCATTAAGTTAATGAATGCACCAAATTCATATCAAATGAGCAACACTCACCTAAGAAAAGAAAAAAGAGGTAATCATAAGCCTCAAAAATATTTATTGGTCATTAAATCTGTCAATTTTATTTTGCTGAAAATATTTCTTGCTTACTATATATATACACGTAAGAAAAAAATTCGAATTGGGTTTTCAACTATAACAACTGTTTCATGGGTGATTTATAGAAAGCCCATGTTATAAGATAAAAGTAACAAAAAGAGAAAACATTTAAACTAAAGTAACTAAGTTTCATAAACTATACAAAATTTTCCATTAATTACTAACCATACAATACGACACAGAAACATAAATGGACTAAACACTAACGTATATCGATCATAAACAATATTCTAAATAAAAAATCTTGAATAAATACTTAGGGTAAGATACAAATTACAATATTCATTATTGTTAACCATCAAGCTTTAAGATAAAAAATTACAATATTGATTTATTTTAGAGTAACAATTTTAGTCTGTTGATGAATTTATTTAATACATTGATGTTGCTAAAAAAATTTGTTCAGATTTATGTAATGAATTTTTGAAAAAAGAAAAAAGATTGTAATATTAGTCCCACAAGATAAGTCACGTGGAAACTTTACTGCTTTTGCTCACAAAGTTTTAAAGTTAGTCTGGATGCATATATATCTTAGCAATTTGTTACCATCAATTAGAATTTGTATGGAATTATAGGAATAATACATGCGTCGTTATGTACCAATCATGATGGAAATAATTGTATGCTTCCCTACTTATGATACTAATGCTGCAATATTCCCCTAAATATATCCTTATACATATGCCGTCTACAAATATATCCTTATAAATATAAAAAACAATTTTAAATGTTGTTTACTACTACCTGTTGAATAATATGAAACCCCGTGAATTATATTATTGATAAAAGAAGGGTATAAATAGTGTTACAATAGAATCTAATGAAATCGTAATCTACCTACAAATATGGAAATAAGCTAAAACTAAATAACTACAAGATTATAAAAGATACGATAGGATACGATATAATCTAAACTAATCTAAATATCATCTCACACTTCCCCGCAGTTGAAACGTGGGATCTTGAACTTTGAAACTGGATCCAAATCCAAAAAGATAAAAAGCCGGCGATAACCCTGAAAGGTGGCGGCAATGGCTCTAACTCCTTAATTCCAAGAGTGAGCAGTTATAACATAAAAAAGCAATGATTCTAAGTCCTCGTATGATGAGGACATGGTGCAGCAATGACTCAAACGCCTTATTTTCAAGGGTGAGCAGTTGTAACATAAAAATAAAAACTAATAACCAGCGACACATAGATGGTGCGATTGCAAAAACTCTAACTCCTTCTTTTGACAAGGGTGAGCGATGATAACATAAAAAAAAAAATTAAACTGAATAAGGTGCGCCGGACGGGGTCGGCGACTTGAAACTAGCGGAAGCAAAAGATCAAGAGACAAGGCTAGAAGCCATGACTCTGATACCATGTTGAATAATATGAAACCCCGTGAATTATATTATTGATAAAAGAAGGGTATAAATAGTGTTACAATAGAATCTAATGAAATCGTAATCTACCTACAAATATGGAAATAAGATAAAACTAAATAACTACAAAATTATAAAAGATACGATAGGATACGATATAATCTAAACTAATCTAAATATCATCTCACACTACCTCACATTAACATACTTAAAAATATATTGATTTGCGTACATATATATTCTTCAACACATATTGAGTTTTTCCGTCATGATTTTTTGGCTTGAATGCCATATAAGATAAAAGAAAAGAATATATAAAACTTGAAAATTATAATTTATTTAACTTCAATTTGTGTAAGAAAATATTTTTAGAATGGATTATTAACTTAGTAGATTTAAACATATATATTCACGTATATATAGTCATACTAACAAAACATCATCATCACAACAAATAAAACTAGATGCCCAAAAACATTAAAAACGAAAAATGGTTGAAGATGGCATCTCAGATGCTGCCTTTTACATTTAGAAATTAAAAAAAAAATAAAGATATTTAAGACCACATTCATGTGGTCATCTACTTTCTAAAATTAAAAAAATAAAAATACTCAAAACGGCATTCGGGATGACGTGAAGACGACATTTGATGTATTATATCACAACTTCTTCCCACCTATATTATTTAGAGATTTTTTTTATGTATTTTATATCATTTTGCTGATACTTTGAAGTAATAAAAATAGTTAAATTGACTAATAAACGATAGGAAAAATATGAAGATATTCTAATGTACCAGATCAAGCAGAATAATGAATAAAACCCTAATGGATTCCAAAAATGATCGCAAGAAAAAGTGGCAGAACTGAAGATGCGAATGCTATTACATTTGCATAAGTAAAAACCTAAAATAAAATTAGTCTGTTTGTTGATCATTATCATAAATGCAGCAACAAGTGTTACAGCAATAGCCGAAACTCTAAAGATAATTGTTGGAAAGTTTGGCAATGGGGGAGGGGCTAAATAAATTCGAACCATATACGTATCTGGGATACGTAATATTTTGGCATATTCTTATTCTACTCTGGGAGTAGATGAGTTTAGCCTTTTGAATTTCTCGATTCAGAGTAATAACGAATGAGAAATTCATGGTTAAAGAGAGGGGTTTGAATTTGCCCTATCCCACATTGGAGAAATTAAATTAAACAAACTAAAAGAGAATATGTAGCCTAGAGTTGGCATATGGGTTTTGCCCTTGGGTCTAGAATAATTTTGACCCGATGGAAGACGTAGCTATGATCCGATTGGCTCGTCTCGCGCGCGCGTACACACACATGCGCCCACCCGGACCAGGTCCGTGGGTCGTGGGCTTGGGCTTGGGGCTTTGTGGTCAAATTATTATCTCTTTGGGCCAAATTTATTTAATTAAAATTTGGGCCTAGAAAATTATTACCCATTTAGTTTGTTTATTTTTCTTTGGTTGGGTCAACTTACCATAAAAGTTCCAACAGAGAAATAAGAGAATTGATGGAATACATAAAAGAAAGAAAAAACAAAGGCCACATTTTTTCTTCTCTTTAATCTTGATCCTTGAATTTTTCTGTAACAGTTTGTAACTCCTTGCTGTTACAGAAGAAATTCCAGGCAATGGTTAATTGTATTTAATCCATTGTCTAATTTCTTCACCTATATATAGGGTCTCCTGGCAGAATGGAAGAAAACAACTAAAAATTGTTCTTCTCATACCACCTTCATTTCTTGAGAGCTTAAGGCAGTGAGTAAAGTTCGAGGTGCTCTTTGGTTTGGAGTGGTTCTACGAAAGAGCTGTATACGTTGTATCTTGGGACACGTTTGCACCACCCGTACCACCAGAAGCGGGGCAATTTCATGTTAAGGAGAGAGTTCTACTCGCCTCAGATTTTCTGTTTTAAATTCTATAGGTGTTTGTTGTGATTATTTCGGAGTTTGTTCGACAATAATTTGGGCTATTAGGAAATTCTATCTGGCTTTAATTTATCACCCATAATTGCTTTTTACAAGTTACTTGAGTGGTAAATATTGGTGGGGTAGGTTATAACTTATAAAGGCATTTATAGAGTGGAAAAATTCAAGGTAAACGTGGAGATGAAGGTGAATATCGTTTTGGAGTCATGGGTAATAACTAACAAAGGTAGGTTCCATTTTAGACGATTATGGGTTAAATCCCGGATGTTTGTGACTATTTTTTTATTGTTTGGGATTAAATTTGCAATTTCGACATAGAAACAGAAATCAACGACATAGAAAATGAAATGACTGGCCCCATGAATGAACGTAATTTGGGTCATAACTGTGCTATATATCGACGATATGAAACTAGATTGATAATATCTAAGTTATAAGTACTGAGTTTACCTTTGGTAAATAACTGGACAGATTGATCAATTCTTAGAATCATAATATTAGTTGCTCGTTATCAAATTTGGGATTGTTAAATGGGGATATAGGTTAATTTGTTAAATTCAAATATTAAACAAAAAAATCACAAAGAGATCGCATTTAAAAATTTTATTTTTGAAAAATAAAGACATAGCATATTCTATATATGAAATTTTGAATTTTTTAACTTTAGCAATTTTAAAAATAAATATTTAATTTCAATTCTATATATTAGTTTAGGGAAAATAGCATTCACCTCCCCTCAACTATGGCCTATTAGCATCCACTCCCCTCATGTTTTATTTTTTGGCAATAACCTCCCTTCCATCCAATTTTTTGTCAAAATTTTCTTCTAATGACTAAAATGCCCTTTATTAATTATTCTGTAGTGGGAAATGATTGTAGAATTCTTTTATCAAAATTAAAAAAATATATATCACCAAAATTAACTTAAATGTCATTAGTCATTGTTAGAACATTATGATGGATTCAAGCATGCACTTCAACGCTCTCACTGTGAAAATATTAACCTATACTCTCCATCAATTTATATAATTAAATAATATCAATTAATTCCGGGTGCCTTATATTTTTTTGGACTTTGACCTAGTATTCAGTATATCTCAAAATTCTTCCAATTAATTTCGGAAATAAATAAATACATATACATGATGTTGTAATGAAGCATTAGGGGGAAACTATAATTCAGGAATAGGTTCTAAGTGGATGAAGTCAAACTTAATAATATATTGTTGGAACTTGTTTAAGTGTTTGTCCAATTTTATAATTAAAATTGTTTGTCCTTCATTTAATAGTTAATTGAGTTAATTGAATAAGTTCAATCAAAATATAATTTAACGTATTTCAAGGTTGTATAACTTAATATTTTATATTTATTCATTATTATTTAACTAATTTAGCTGAACTTGAGATCAGATTTTTGAGTAGAAATGTATTAACTAGAACTTATTTGTTGTATTATACCAATTAAATTTAGATGATTGTCTATCAATTTTCAATCGAATTTCAAATACCTTAATTTGTTTTAGATCATGTTGATCGACAGTAGAATTCTTACTTAAGCATATGTTTCTATATTTATGGTATATAATTTATTAATAAAGGGCCTTTTGTGTTAATTTTTGGTGATATTTTTTTTTATTTTGATGAAAGAATTCCACTATCATTTTCCATTACAAAATAATTAATAAAGGGCATTTTAGTCATGAGAAGAAAAAATTGGATGGAAGGGAGGTTATTGCCAAAAATTCAAACATGAGGTGGGTGAAAGACAATAGCTCATAGTTGAGGGGAGGTAAATGCTATTTTCCTTGTTAGTTTAACTATCAAAGTTTAATTATATTAATTTAGTATATATACAAGTACAATGGGTTTTAGTGATATGATTGAAAAACATGGAAATAATAATAATTTGAGAATATTCTACAGTACAAGAGGTAAAGTGATGAGTGTGATTACACTAAAGTGTGTAAATTTCAATTTACCATTGTTTCTTTAATTAGGAACATATCATTCTTCTTTATTTATTACTTTAATTTAGATACAAATATTTTCTAAAATCTAATGATCTTCCGATCAAAATTAACAACAAATTTGAATGTTAATCTTGAATAAATAGTAAGTAAACTTTACATACAGTTATCCAGAAAAGTCTATTCTCATCCAAATAAAATGAAAACATATGATAAATAAATGTTGGAGCTATAAACTAAACTACACTACAAGAAAACAGGGCTTTTGAGATGGGAATTTGAGACAGATAGATTTCAGTCTTCACTTTGAGACAAATTCAGAGACTGATGATATATTTGTATCAAATTGGATACAAATTTACTATGGGAACATATTTCCGTCTGTATCTTATTATTGCAACGAAATAGAGATGGATATAGAAATGGAATAATTATGTCTCTAAATCCGTCTCTAATATCGACTGAAAAATACTGAGACCAAAAAAATCGTCTTAGTTGAGACAATATTTGAGATAGATTTAAAGACATCAAAGTCCGTCTCAAATTTTGTCTCACTATACTCACTGACTTTTGAGACAATTCCATCTCAATTTAAAACTTTGAGATAGAATATAAAGACCTATTCTTGAGACGACATGCTTTGTCTCAACTTCCGTCTCTAATTGTCTCTGTGTAATTCTTGAGACGATAAGCTCTGCTCGGCGGTTTCCGGAAATGCTTGGAATTAGAGATATTTTTTGATATTTCGAAATTGAAGTTTTTATTGAAGGTTTTTTGCTAACAAATCTTGTTATTCTGCAATTGATTTGAAAGATGATTGAAATTAGTGAGCACGGGATATTTATACTAGAGAGAGAGCGATTCTAGTACTTTCCAGGGATTTCAAACAGCGCGTGTTCATTCGATAGTAGAATTTTAAGGTGATGTTCAGGGTGTGTGTGTGTTCGCAATGACATTTTTACCCTTCATGATGTGGTCCTTAATATTTCCTGGCCCAGTTAATATTACTTACTTTTGATGTGGGCTCTGAAAATAGTTCATATTTATTATGTATTTGGACCTCTCCTTGTAATCCTAATTGAATCGAACTGTTTGGATTAAAAGAAACTTTAAAAAAAAGTTAGGATAAGAAAATTTATCCAAATAAAATATTTAGAAAATAGGAAACCCCATGGATTAAAAGAAACTTAACAAAAGTTTGGGTAAAAAAATTTATCCAAATAAAATATTTAGAAAATAAGAAACCCCATAAATTCGAATTTTTCTTACCCTTTTTATATCATCATTTTTTGTTTTATGAATTTTTGTTGCTTCAATTTTATTAATTTTCATAGCACGCATAGTGAGCGAATATCAAATAAAACAAGCTTTATACATAAATAAAAAGGAGCGAATATCAAATAAAACAAGCTTTATACATAAATAAAAAGGAGCTAAGCAAATACAAGAAAATACAAGGACTAAATTTTAAAAACAGAAAACAAATAGAGGTCTAATCGGATTGGACCCTAGCTCCAGCTGTGTGACCCACCCCTAGAGGTGCCCAAACTAGAACCAGAACCGGGGAACCGGACCAAACCGAACCGTGGTCAACGGTTCCCGGAACCGAAACCGTACCCGGAACCTTGTTGGGCGAATCGGTTACGGTTCCTCTTCGTGAGGAATCGTAACCGGCGGTTCTAACCGGCGGTTAGAACCGCCGGTTCGGACCCGCCGGTTCCAACGGTAGGAACCGACGGTTTCATCGAATTTTTTTTTTCCTTGGTTGTCAAAAAAAAATTCAAGAAAAAGAGAGATGCCCACATGTTATAAATATCTTTACTTTAATTATTAATATACCTTCAACAAGATGATTAAAAATTTAAAAGTGTGGAAGCTAATAGAGGGTAGTGCCGTAGTGGTGGATTGGTGGGGCAGGCAATGAGCTTTACTTTTTATTCAATTCATTATTTTTTCCAATATTCGTTGTAAAAATTGTAAATAGGATTATGGAAATTAGAATGTGATTGAATTTTAAATTTTGAACTTTGTATTTTTTTCATTATTTTATTCGATTTTATTTGTTAAACATTGTCCAAAAAAAAAAATTAATTTTCGGAACCGCCCGAAACCGTGGAACCGGACCGGGAACTGTGGAACCGGAACCGGAACCGTGCTCAACCGGTTCGAATAAGGTTCCGGGGTTTCCGGAACCAAGAACCGGTGGTTCCGGAACCGGACCCGGAACCGGGAACCGACTGAACATGTCTACCCACCCCAATATAAGTTCCTGTTTGCGGGTAATCGGATCTAGCTCCTACGTTAAAAATCCCAATCATAGAGAAAATCTCAAACCCTCACTTTCCTTGCCGATCTCAACATCAAACCCTTATTTTTTGATGAATCGTTGTTGGCGCGTTGTTGTCTCGTTGCCGTCTTCATATCCACTTACAATTTCGAAGAAACAAGGAGAAAACCACCTCAGTTGCAGCATCGGCGGCGAGTTCCATCTCTAGCAATTATAGTTGACGACTTCCAATTACACCTAATTTCATAACTCAGTAAATATTATCTACATTCTTAATATTATGTAAATGCATTTTAATTTGTGATTGTGCATATGCATTGATTAGCTTGATATTTATATACTGAAATATGAGAAAGGAAAAGCATCGAAATAGATTTTAGGTGTTTTTTTTATGATGAAGTAAAAGAGTTTCTAACATGCTTGATTAGTTTTAGAATATCATGTTTTATCTTGTATAATTAACTAGTTAGATGATACAAGAGTCATAACGTACAACTAAAATAGCAAGGTAAGTGTAAAAAAAGTTTTACAGAGCCTTTCTCTTCTCTTGAATTTACTTCTTGTAATCTTTAAGTGTCATTTTCTGTAGATTTAAAAACTGTTCTTGTTTGGAAGTTCCACTTTGTAATTCTTCCCAATGATTTTGTTTAGTATCTTCTGAATCAGAATGAACTACCGGTCTGATTGTCTAATATACTGCCGTAAAAATGTTGCAAATGTTGCAAACGAAGTTGTAGAAGAGAATGATCTTGGTCCCTGAATATTGCAATCTTACAATAAACATACTTGTATTAAGAAACTAAGATCATACTATTTTATTGGGATGTTAACAATGTTGTTTGTTATGTAAAGTCTTCAAAAATATTAATATTCTTTTGAAATTTAGTATTGGTTACTTATGATGTTTGTTTTATTGCATTTGAAATATGTCAGCTAAGGTATAGGTGGGATGACATCTCAGATATGAACAGATGAGGAAAGTTTGGAATGAAAATTGATATAACTCGTAAAATGCTTACGGGCCAAATCAAGCCGAGGCTCGAATCAGACCTAGTCGGGTCGTAAAACGGATATAGACTGCACTCAGATATACTGAGCTACCTACGTACCTTTATATTAGGATCAAGTCTAAACATAGTTCAATGTTATGATTAAGGTCATATACGAGGTTCTTAACTCGGTTTATAAAATAGTGGGAACGTACTGTCAGATCGTACTCTGTACTCTCGAGGTACTGTTCAGTCTATCCAAAGTCCTTTTTTTAATATTAAATGGCGCTATTTATAGGCACAGTACCCTATGTACGGACGATTGCGGGATATGCGAGATGTCTTACACGTGTCCCTAGGGTGGATGTCCCAGATTGTGCGGGTTAGGGCGACATCGGGTTTGATCCGATATAAACATGTGGGTTAGGTAGTGTATTGTAAATATGCATAATTAGATTAGGGACCTTTAGATAAATATGCTATAATATTTGTATCAAGGTCGTAAAGTCTCATACGAGACTTCAGGGTTTGTGGGTTCAGGCTCAGGCTCGTATAACCCTTATACGAGGTTATACTATATCAAAAATGCTGGTGATCGAATGATGGGAATGCTTTATAATTCAAGAAGCAAAGCAAAGGAAAATGTCAAGAAACAATTAGGAAGGGAAGCTACCAATTTAGAGATGGTTGGTATGAGTCCCAACTGGATGAATATGAGTATTTGGAACAAGCTATATGAGAAATATTGGGCTAAATATGACTGCATACAAAAATTCAAACAAGCTCAAAAGAATCGCATGACCGAGATGTATGGATCAGTTACAAAGCATACATGTGGTTCTATTCCACTTGAAGCTTATCGTCAAACAATGGTAATCTTTAATTTGAAATCTTTAATCTATGATGTCGATTTAGGGAGGATAAACTTCAAGAGTTGGATCAAAAAATGATTGAAGATGTTGGGGACACTAAACACCGATCTGGACATAGGATGCGCCATGAATTTGGAGGCAAATGCAGTAGCGTTAGCTTTATTAGTTAGATGGATTACGTATTGTGTTTTTTTTTTTTTTTTTTTTTGCTTGGGTTATTACTATGTTAACAGACGTTTTTTACGACGTTTGTGGTTCATTGTAAATAATTAACTGTTTTGTTTATAAGATCTTCCTGACTAGAGACAATTAATTGTTTTGGCCATTTTGAAGTTTTTTTTTGTTTTGTTGTTTGTAATGAGTAGTCTGATATATAGAATAGAATGAACATTTATAATGATATAAGAATATGACAAAACTCGACAGAATTAGGGATTAGAGATGGAAAATGTCAAAAATCTGAGACAAAATTTGAGATGGAAAATGTCAAAAATCTGAGACAAAATTTGAGATGGAAAATTTCAAAATCTGAGACAGAATTTGAGATGGAAAATGTCAAAACTTGACCAAATCAAAGACGACATTTAAGACGGATATATTCGTCACAATTATGTTAGTCTCAGAAGCCCTGAATTACAATTGGAAATATAGTGAACTTTAATTTAAACTATTATGAAGTTTAAATTATATTGTTTTAAGTTTCATAATATTTCTCTTTTAGCTCATTTTTATCCATTATAAAAATTTTAGTATGTTCTTAGTTTTTATCTTTTCCGAAAATTGCTTGCATCTTCACATTCTTTATCTTTTGTATTCATATAATTTAAATTTTATCAGACACATTCCGCTATACATTTTAAGCCAATTTATCTAACATGCTACCAAAATGAAAAGAAAACATGTATCTATATTTCTAAATAGAACTTTTCTAAATTATCTACACTAATCTTCTAATATAAATATTCACTTTGATTGGTAATAAACTTTAACTTCATTCATCTCAACAATTTGTAAATACATTTGCACGGAAAAAAGTCTTGCATGCATAACAAATATGAAATTAAAAGACTAGATATAAAATATAAAAAGAACAAAACGAAATATAATATCCCTAATAATAATATTCATATAAAAAGTAGCACAAAACTTTTAACTTGAACTAAGTAGATTCGTAATATAAATTAATGCAATTATTAGTAAAGTAACAACAGTAGGTCCTTATAACAAATTGTGCACAGTAACCATTACAAGAGAAGAAAATAGTAAAAACCAATTGATACCCCAAAAAATTTGAAAAATAAATAAATTGAGACCATTTTCTTATATGTGAAATGTATCATTCCGCCCATTATTTTATTTTTTTCGCATTTAGAATAAACATTAATGACTTTTTCATGAATTACAAACAAGTTTAATTACATTTTCCAGTATTATATTAAATACTATAGTTTCATAAATGATATATTTCACGTGCAACACACATACATTTCTAAGTTTCATCGTTGTTCTATGTTTGATTGTTGTGATACTTTGATCAAAGTATTTCTAGTGAAAGTGTCTTCATATTACATGAATGATGGTTTTTAATTTGAAATTCTGAAGCAACATTCAGCATTTTAGGAAAAGATGTGACAAATAAAATGATTGCAATATGAACTTTTGTAATGATATTTTAATTAGAAATTAAATAGAAATTAATGGCATAGGAACTCACAAGTAATATAAATTTTAAAGACAATAATATTTATTTAAAGGAATTAAATGTTGTATAATAATATTAAATATTGTCATGTGATGATAGTTTGATTTGCTTTAGCTGGAACTAAAATTAATTTTTCCATAATATCTCTTTGTAAATTCAAATTAAAACTCTACAAAAAATGAATAGTAAAAAATCCAAAGTTGAAAAATAAAGTCGTTTGGAGAAATACATTCAAAAGCAGATATTGAATGATATTTATATGAAGTGTTGATATCATATAATAATTAACAGAATAGAAAGAAAAGAAAAGAAAAGAAAAGGAAAGGAGAAAGTACTTTCTTGTAATTCTTTGTAATGACTAAACAAACTTCGACGGTATGGACAACCAAAATAAAGTCTAACGGACGCGTGACCCAGGCGCGCATCTTCATCACTTCATCATGTCGCTGACAGCTAGACTTGTCAATTGGTGGTCTTTAGGTCTGGGTCTAAACCCGAACCTAAATATTTAAGTTGGATCTAGCCTAGACCCAATCACCCAAACCCAAATATAAGCTCAGACTCAAACAAGACCTAATTTAGACCTAATACATTATATACATAGCCCAAATAAATATATTTCACAAATCCTCCATTAAACCCTAATTTATACATACACTACAAAAAAATGTATTTCTTATGACAAAAACTATGGTAATGGACCCGATGTTTGTCACGACAACTAGCTTTATTGTAACAATATATATAAATATTGTTACCCAAATGTAACCTTATCATAACAATTCTACTAATTTGTGACATGAAGTTAAATCTAATCATCAAAGATTGTTTATTTAGTAACGAAAATAATTAATTCGTTATTTATCGTAGAATTTTGTTACACAAAATAAAGGTTGGTTCCAATTATATCCATTAATCGTGACAAGTTATTTATCTTCTTGTAACAAACTTAGTTATCGTTACATAATATTCATTTGTAAAAACTGTAATTTGTTACAAGAAATCTTTATAATTTCAGCCAATTATTTCTATTCTTGGCGGTAAAATGGGTGCCAAATGAATCTTATTTTCTATTCTTTTATAACTTTTGGTCAAAATACCCAAAAAAAAATCATATACACTTTGTGGGTTTTTGAGCTCCATTCTCTCTCTCTCTCTATAACAGCCAAAACACAGTAGCAAAAATCAGCAGCAAAAAAAAATAAAACAGCCACTTTGTGTGTCCCGTACTCCCAATCCCCCCCACCCCCACTTTTATACTATCAAGTGGGTTTAATTTCTCAAGCATCCACTCTTCACAAAGAACAAATGTATGAGGTTTAATTTCAACTAGTATTACACCTATTATATACTCTTTAAAAATCATATGTGATGGCATGCTCGAATTTTTTTCTCATGGGCTTAATTTTGGTTTGCATTTTGTAGATTTCTCAAAAGCTTTGAGCTCAATAGGTAAATTAATCTCTTCCTTTTGTACTTCTGTTTAATACAGTCAAAATGAAATAACCCATTAATGTATGGCTACGAAAAAAGCTAGGTTAGGGTTTTGAAACTTGAATTTTTTTGTATAGAAATTTTTAGTATAAGCACTACTCTATTACCAACATAATGTTCTCTTGTCAACAAAATCACTATTCCTCATATTTCAGCTAAAATAGAAAAATATAGAGGATAAAAAGTAGGGAAGAATGTGTGTACTAGCTAGTTTTTATCTTTCAATTGAATCATGGTTGGTAAATTAGTAAGAGGTGATGGTGAGATGATCTTGGAGATGAGGGATTTAGTTGGTGCATTTTTGAGCCGATGAAAGACTAAAAGTGAGATGGAAACTAGATATGACGAACCATTAAACTTATTAGGTCATACATGTTTGTTCTAGATTTCTCACAAGTTTTATGATTGATTTGTCTTAGTTAAATAGGCTTGACATCTTGAATCTTCCTAGTTTTGCTAAATCAAACATTCGACCCATTTTTTTGGCACAATGTGTTTGTTTTGACTTCTTGTATTTTCCTAAATCTTCATATTCTGAAAATTGGTTTGACTTCTTGCACCTTCCTATTCTGAAAATATATAAGTAATTAACTTAGCTTATTTGGCTCATGGTTCTAAGCTACATTATAATAAAAAAACTATCACAAAGTTGGTGCAAAAATCGACACTCATGTGATTGTAGTTTTCTCTATTCTTCAGTATAATGGAAGCTACATCATTATAAAATATGCCAAGTAGATTATTTACTCTTCCCCTTGAATGATGATCGTGTTGAGCTTTCCTGACATTCTTATCTAAAATTTATGCTACTGATAATTTATTGTTGATATATTATAGTTTAATTCTAGAACTGTTCAATTGGTGCAGCTATGGATAAAAGTTGGATTGATGAAAAAAATAGATTTAGTTCTATTTATGTTTATGGTGTGGAATCAATTTTAAAATTTTCAAGCGAGAGTGTGCTTTCCTTTGATTGTAAAATTATATGCCCATGCAACGACTGTAGTAACACCAAACGTAAAAACTTTCTTGAAGTTAAAAGACAATTGCACTTAAAAGGTTTTCATGCTTATTATAAATGGATACATCATGGAGAATCTACACTTCCGCGTTCATTTTCCTATAGGACAAGCAACCACAATAATGATCACATACAAAATGAGAATTATGGGGATCTTGAACATTATGATGCTAAAATAACGGAAGAATTGTTAGAAATGACAGGGAACATGAGAAATGAGGACCTTCTAGAACAGTCTTTCGAATAAAATACAAAAGATTTTGAAAAACTTCTAAGTGATGTTAGGCATGAGTTATACCCTGGTTGCAAGAAATATTAATTATTGTCTTTCATGTCAAATTACTACAAATTAAAGTAGTAAATAAGATGACCGAGAAGACAACGAACATGATACTTTAATTAATTAAAGACCTCTTACCAGAAGGTGAAATTGTTCCACCGTCTCTTTATTGGGCTAGAAAACTACTCTCTGAAATAGGATTGGGTTACAAGAAGATAGAGGCTTGTAGATACGATTGTGCATTATTTTGGAACGAGAATGAGCAAGACGAATTTTGTCGTATATGTAAAGAACCTCGGTGGAAACATGATGATGGAAAAGGAAAACGTACTTCTTACAAGGTCTTGTTGTATTTCCCTTTTGAAACCAAGGTTACAAAGACTTTTCATATCTCCCAGACGGGCATCTTCATCTCTTCATCACATCGCGCACAACTAGGCCTGTTAATGGGTTGGTCTTACACAAACCCTGACCCTAAATTTTGGGTTTGGGTCTAGACCCAAACCCAAATAGATAAGTTTGGTCTAGGCCAAGACTCAAACCCAAATATAAACTCAGACCAAACAAGACTCAATTTAGACCAATACATTAGATACACAGCCCAAATAAATATATTTCACAAATTCTCCATTAAACCCTAATTTATACATATATCATATCTCTAACACTTCTTCAAACATCTCACAACCACCACCCACCACCACTGCCATCCGCCACCGCCACCGCCACCGCCACCTGCCATCTTTTTCTCTCTTTCTTCTCTCTCTTCTCCTTCTCAAGGTTTTGAAAACAATGTCATTGCATATATAATATATACACTGTGGCGGAGCTAGGGGGGGGCGGGCGGGGGCGGCCGCCCCCCCCAAATTTTTAAAATTTTTAATATGCGTGTATTTAAAATTTTTTAACATATGTATATTTTAAAAAATTTAACATTTCGCCCCCCCCCTCCCAAATTTTTTAAAACATCTATAGATAAATATATTTTAATTTTTTTAATATTAGCCACATTTAATTTATAATTGAGACATCTATAAAATTTCAAAACTAAGCCCACAATAATTTTTTATTTTACTTGACCCAACTAATTTTATTCAAAATAAAAGTGGCTCAAACTTATATTGGACCTAAAAAAATGTATTTGCCTAAATAAGCCCACAATAAAAGTTTGATAAAATATAAATTATTGATCTAAGTAAAATGTTATGCATAGTTTAGGGGTCCTTGTGCAATATATGACATAGTGAAAAGTAAAAACCCCATTTCTTCCCAATCCATTTACCCTCACTCATAAACACTTCTCCCAATTTAGGCAAGATTATATAGATCTATGTATTTTTTATTTTTATAACAATTAATAGTTTTAATATAATTTGTTAATTTTGTTATACAATTGTTATTGTTTACTAATTAGGATTGGGTAATGAGTGTAATAACTAATGAGTAAGTGTAATTTCTAAGTTTCTACTATCTAATTACTAATTTTACTACTTTTAGTTTGGGGTTTAAATTTGTTGAAAAACTTAGCACATGATAATTGATCAACATAAATATTTATCTTTTTTTCTCAATCTTGTGAATTTGTAATGAACAAGATTACAAGAAAATCCCAACTTCCAAACTTTTGAATTTTTTGGGACTAAATTTTGGTTAACTATTTGATTAACCAAAATTAACCGAACCAAACTGTTTGTGAAGTTTTTTGTTGTTGATGATATATGCAAATTAGCTGAAAAGTTCTATCCAATTGATTTTAATTGTCAAGAGAATGCATTTTAGATTTCAGTTGGAGCTTTTCCAAGTTGATATTAAGAGAGATGAAGAACTTAAAAGTATCTCAAAACTTTCCGATTTGTCCATAGCATTGTCGAAAACAGGTAAGTCGTGTACTAACTTTCTGGTTGATAGAATGATTTGACTACTTTTAACTCTTCTGATAGACTGATTCGACTACTTTTAACTCTCGACCCGACGTAAAAAAACTCGACCCGACATAAAAAAACTCGATCCAAAATAAACCGATCCACGTCATCATACTTCGACCCGAAGTTCGCCCCCCCTACTTTCAATTCCTAGCTCCGCCACTGTATATACATACATATATATGATACATGTGTCTATAATTAAAATTTAAATATGTAATTTATAAATATAAAGTAGCTCAGTGCCAATGAGGCGCCCACATGAGTCGCCAGTCTTCAATCTTGCACTCACTTTTTTTTTTCCAGATTTTGAAACACAACATTATATACATACATATATGTGATATATATACATACCTATGATATATTATATAAACAATTAATTATATTTCAAATTTGATAGTATATATATATATATATATATATATGATTTTATATTCAATTTGGGGTACGCATTTCCTAGTATAGGTCTGGGTTTAGACCTAAACTCTGGGTCCAGACCAAGACCCACACTTTTGGGTTTGGGTCTGGTTCTGGGCCTAACCCACCCTATGACAGCTCTGCTGATAGCTACAATTGCCAAAGCTCTGGCTGTTGCGGGGGAATGCGCCGCACACAACAGTTAGAGTTCGTTGAGGCATTACAAGGAAGGCTTTGTAATTTTTGAGATGTAATTCTGAACTGGTGTTTGCGGTGTCATCTTAGTGTTTTTTTTTCTTTTATTTTTAATTTTTGTAGTTATTTATTTTTATTAAAGTTTTTATAGTTTGTCTTTTAATTAAATAGATGAAGTTAGGCAATGATTATTGATTAAAGTATATAGTTTATTTTTTTATTCCTAGTATGAATGATTTTTTTTTGGTGTAATACATGTATGTAGTAGAGCAAGGTTTTAATTTATTACCATCGATTTTGGGAGTTATTTTTGAATTTTTTTTTCCAATAATTTGTTAGTTTTTTTGTTGAAAAATGTTAAAAATTGTGCTTTCGAGGATGCAAAATATTGTTTCTAATATAACAATTGATCCCAATTATTATCAAGTTGACGATAAATTTGATAGAGGACCTCATTTGACAAAAATGTAGTAATTTTAGGGATTATATCAATGAGAGATGTATAACTGGGGACTAAAAGAAGTAGTATCCTTATCCTCATATACAAAGAGAAATTATATATATATATATATATATATATTATACATATCAGTCTTCATGGGAACTATTTTATTTGTTATGTACAAAATAGCAAGTTGAAAGCCGTATCTGCTTATACACATTGAATCAGTCTCAATAAAAGCATATCAGTGCTAGCTTGGAGCCCATCCTGCGACCATGCTTATGCTACGTTATTTGAATTAATTTCCATGCTTCTCGAGATCTATCACTTGGATATTATTTTTACTTATGTCATGTCAGGATACAACTGGTTAAATGGGCTACATCAAATGTATATACATCCCACTTACAATTGGGGAATTTTATATATGTGAAATCTAATATTTAATTTAGAATTTTTTTGTAAATATTTCATGGCCTCAATATAGTTCTAGTTTAATTTTAGTCTCATTTACTACATGTGTTGCACGTGTTTTTATTTTATTTGCATGAGAATAGATTTTTTTTTATAACTATATGTAAAGTTTATTTCTATTTATGTCAAGATTAACATTCATATTTGTTGTTAATTTTGATAGGAAGATTATTAGATTTTAGAAAATATTTGTATCTAAATTAAAGTAATAAATAATGAAGAATGATATGTTCCTAATTAAAGAAACAATGGTAAATTGACATTTACACTGTTAATGTAATCACGCTCTATCTCATTCTACTCTCAGTTGCATCATTTTACCTTTTATACTTTAAACATTCTCAAATTATTATAACTTTCAAGATATTTTTCAATCGTATCACTAAATGCCATATCACTCATAGCATATGCAACAATTTTCCACATTCAACCATTTGTGGTAAAGGTTGTTTTTAAGGAGGTGGAGTTGTTGTGGAGCGATGAGTAATGCAACTCAGAAGCATGGGTGGAACCAGCCATCTATAGTAGTGAAAATATAAATAATTTCACTATTCTTGTTCAGTGTTTCAATCTTATTTGTTAACACGAATATATGATATATGAAATCTTTATTACATTATTAAAACACATAAATTGTTATAATATATTATAGTCTTAGCAGATAAGACATCCATTGTTATCATACAACCCATCTATAATAGCATATGATATAACTGATTCCAAGTCTATTTATTGATTACTTCCATTCGAATTATAATACATAATTATGTACTATATTTATCTTATAATCAGATCTTAACAATACTTGAAACAATTGTAGTGAAACATACAACAACCAATTATTTTTTTACTTAGACACATTTTCCAAAAATATAATACGCCACACATTACACATTTTCACACGAATACATGCACTCAATACAGATTTCTTGAGAAACTTTCAAAATCTTAACTTGAAAATATAAACAAACATAGTCATACAATATATCCTGTATTAGGCAATAATCAAGCATTTCTCTTGGATAACTTGACTCTTAATCCATGTTTAGCTTGAAGCACTATAGAATCACGAGGTAGAACTGGATGACCCTCCACAAGCTGAACCCTGTAATGATATATAATTGCAGCAGCAACCATTTTCATTTGTACGAAAGCCATTTCCTTACCAAGACAGGTTCTTGGTCCAACGTTAAAAGCTGGAAACTTGTAAGAAGGTTGATGTGTTATCCCTTGACCATGAGGCAAAATCCACCTCTCAGGCTTAAACTCTAAGCAATCTTTTCCCCATACTGTCTCCATTCGTCCAACCGAATAAACCGAAACTATCACTTTCGTATTCCCATCGAGATTATGACCACTTGGGAGAATATCGGGTTGCATTGGTTTTTTGTACTCGAAAGCACCTGGTGGAAATAGCCTGAGAGACTCACACAAAGCTCCATGCAAGTACATTAGCTTTGAGGACTCTTGTATATTGAAATATCTCCATTTTTTTTCATTCTTTAGGTGCAAATTTGTTTCAATCTCTTCTAAAATCTTGATTTCGATAGAGGGATTTGTTGCGATTAGCCAAAAAAGCCATGTTAGACAAGTGCTTGTGGTATCTCTACCGGCGAATATTAAACTCAACGATGTATCTCTCAAGAACTCATTTAATCCACCGGAATAAACGACTTTTTTACCTTCAATGGCTTTTGTAAAGGCTCTCAAAAAGTTGAACTCATTCTCGGGTTTTCCCGGGTTGGACGAATGAATAAGTGGAAATATGAATTCATCGAAAGCCTTCCAAGCTTCATTTAGCTTCTTCTCATTACCAATATTGAGCCATTTTTGAAATTTCCATATCCATTCAGGCACTAAGTGCCTATGCAAAAGGGCTCCAACAGCATCATTGAAAGCCTTCTCACTAGGGATGTAAGGCAAATCGATGCATAAGCTCATTGGATCATAGTCTAACACAACTTCACAAACACTATCAAAAGTGAACCTTTGGAAAATATCTTGTAAATCAAAATCAGACCCTTGTTTAAAGAAATGGTCAAGAACGGGAAAAAGCCCGGTTTCTACTTTACGCCAAAGAGTGCTCTCTAAGCAGCTGTAGAATTTGGCATCATGAAATAAAGAAAGAATGGCTCTCCTTTGAAGTTCCCATAATTCAGAATCAGAATTGAAAATTCCATCTCCGAATATTTCGAAAATTTGCTTAAACTCAGGACCCTTTGGATAGTTTGAGAAATTTTTGCTAAAAATATAGTGGATATTTTTGGGATCGCTCGTTATGACCATATCCATGTTACAAAACCAGGGGCCTTTGATATCATATGTACCTCCACATTCGCGTAAAATTTTTGTTGCAAAATCATGGATACAATGCATATTTTGAAGAAGGGCAGGCAGCATACCTAGCACAGGCCAATTTGTTGGCTCCCAGTTCTTTTTTCTGCATCTGATAATCAAGTAAAAAAGGTAGATTATGGAGGGGATAATCACGGATAACTCTGGATAATCAAGGATGGCCATTTTAGAAGAATGAGAATACTAGTTTTTTTCCTTCAATATTTGTGTTATACAAGCAATAGAACATGCATGGGTATTTATACTGACATAAATGATGAACGCAGTTATGGTCTCTACTTCGTATTTAAATCTATCTGTTCCAAATTTATACCATCTCTTGTTATTATTAATTATTTAGGAAGAACTCTTGTAAATTTAATTATATACTTGTGATGTGTATAAAACATCTTTTTAAAATAGTGGAAAATAAATTAATTAATAATTTATTGACGGTTGTTTCATTATTATAATATAATTTGATGACAAAAAATTAGTGTAACATAGTTAATTTTTTATTTTAATTATTTAGTTATCAAATATCAATATATTTTCTTTGATCAAATATAAATATCTTGCATCCTTAAATTGGTATATATGAATGTAAAACAACAAAAGTCTTATTTAACTTCTCATATCACTTTTTCTAATATAGTAGATAATACATAGTATCTATTTATGTAGTCTTAGATATTCTAACTTAAACTATAATACTTATGCTAGGAATATGATGTCAGTGAATAAATGCACGAAAGAAAAGAACAATGAAAGAATACACGAATTGTTAACCAGTTCGTCAAAATCAATTTTGACTACGTCTGGGGGCGCTGCCAAGCCAGGATTTTCAATATATTTCTGATGAGATCGTGATTACAATGAGAGTCTTCGGACTCTAAGGGTTACAATGATATTAGAGTTATTTATAATACAATATTCCTAACCCTAATAGGACAAGGATTACATAATCCTAATAAGAAAATAATTACTAATCCTAACAAGAAAAGGACTACAGTCCTAATAGCAAAATGACTACTCCATAACTCAACAATCTCCCACTTGGAGACTGAACTCAACAAACAATGTAGCCATCTCTCGATCTTCTCATTCAGTAGCCCACAACATGATCCCGGCAGCGCCAAGCCTCTCACCTCAAGTTCCGAGGCCAATTGCTTTGATTCCGATCTGCCTCTAATTTCTGTATTCAGAACTGATCCCGAAGCTATATTTGATTCTCTCCTGCGAATTTCTTCTCTCATAATCAAATATCTTACTTCGTCAAATTTCAACCTCTCTTTCCCTGCTGAAGACGGTAACCGTTCCACTCCAACTTTCCGGGAACCTCTCTTTCCCTGCTAAAGACGGTAGCCGTTCTACTCCAACTTTCTGAGAACCTCTCTTTCCCTGCTGAAGACGGTAACCGTTCTACTCCAACTTTCCGGGAACCTCTCTTTGAAAATAGAGTATATTATATGAAAATCACACTTGAGTTACTTCTTCAGTTTTGATTTCAAGTGTACCATATATTTGTAAGTTATTTTAATAACTTCAAGATTTGCTAACTTCTAATATAAGATGAAAAATTATTTTTACAAGAATATTATAACTTTAATTTATCCATCCTTATCTACGATTAAGTGTAAATATTTTAGTATAAGATAACAATATCTTTAAATATACTGTGACACGTTTATATTTTTAGTATGGAATATTATATTTTAAATATTTTGTCATAATTACTTTTTTTCTTCCCATAGGAGGTGCTAAAATAAGACTTCATTGCGTAAAATGGGTCATAAGTTAAATCTCATTAAATATGACTAGTCACTACAAAATATTAAGCAAATTTATATCTACAAATCTCAGTGAAAACTCAAATTCAATTAAAGTGAAGCTACAAAATTAGAATAAAATGAGTCATATGTTAAATATGATGGGTAACCTTATTTTATTAATTATTTTTCTTCCAATTTGTCTCTAACAACTTTTTCTCAAAAAATATGAGTGTAAAGACTGAATCATATCGTATATTACAACTTCTCATATATAATTAAGTTTAATAAGCATATTTTCTAAATCATCTTAAAAAATATCGGGATCTAACTATTTTTTCTTTGATTAAGTAATATCCTGCCATTAGAAGTGTTTTCTCAGTAAATTTTAATTTTGCTATAATTTGGACATGTCAGCATAGTGTTTTGGTTTATTTAAATGTAATCAACTTTTAAAAAGAATCTGCATAGTTTTCTAACATGTTCATGTATATGATCATCAATTTAATATATATATCACATAACTTTATTATTTATATATACAAGTTAATTTATTTTTTATCCATATCTATAAATTTTGTTAAAAATTATTAAATGTAGACTGCATCGATATCATATCCTTATTCAAGTATTTTATTATTTTCGTCACATTTTTACATTTGTTGTCTATTCCAATTAATAACTTGAAGCACAGTAATATACATAATGATAATTCATTTGAGTTCTACGGATTTAACTTATATATTCTTATAGATATTCTAAGCAAACATAAAGGAACATTATTTGACTAAAATATATATTAACAGTATTGAAATTGAAGTATACGTTTTTTTAACATCAAATATCATATTGCATTCGTCATGTTTTCTATTTTTCTTTCATTTATGAATATGTTAAAATATAGTTTAATTTTTTTAAATGAACTTCTTCTTACTTCAAGACTAATCATTAAAATATTTATATCACACTAATAATGATAACCAAAAAGAAATACGAACTAAATATTTTTTTATATTTTCTTATCAATCTCATCAAATACTTAGTATTTGGTCAAAATACACCTTTAAAATTGGAATGAAGGATATTATTTTACAGAAGAAGAGAGCTTTTGTTTTAATATTTTTCAACTTATACGCACCACTTTTATAATAGATTTTTAACATCAAATATAATGATTCGTTTGAGTTCTATGGATTTAACTTATATATTCTTATAGATATTCTAAGCAAACAAAAATTTTGACTAAAATATATATTAACAGTATTGAAATTAAAATATACGTTTTTAACATCAAATATCATATTGCATTTGTCATGTTTTCTATTTTTCTTTCATTTATGAATATGTTAAAATATAGTTTAATTTCTTTAAATGAACTTCTTCTTACTTCAAGACTAATCATTAAAATATTGATATCACACTAATAATGATAACTAAAAAGAAACACGAACTAAATATTTTTTTATATTTTCTTATCAATCTCATCAAATACTTATTATTCGGTCAAATACAGTTTTAAAATTGGAATGAGATAATGTTATTTTACAGAAGAAGAGATCTTTTGTTTTAATATTTTTCAACTTATATGCACCACTTTTATAATAGATTTTTATTTCTAACCACTATAGAATTTTAGATAATTTGTTGAAGAATAATATTTCGCTAATAGCATTTAAATAATTATAATTATTAATTTACGTATCTTTCCTCATTATGATTGTTTATTTCATCCGTCTTAAGAATCTATCAAATAGTGTTATGAATTATAAAATTTATTTCCATATTTCTTTATGTAATAATATAAAGATTTATGTACTTTGAGATAAAAAAAAATAATCGTATACTTTGTATTAGTTAAACATACTTCATATATGCATATATTAAAATTAATTATATAAAAAACGCTTTATTCTCATTGAAGTTATATAATTTTATTTTCAACCACATTTTTTTGTGTTTATTGTTCATTCTAATATATTTGAATATGTATGAATTTCTAGATATCAGAATTTCCAATTTCCTAAGCATGTTATAATTTAAACCTATCATTTAAAGTCCATAACAAAAAATTTGATAAATATTTTTGTGCAAGAAAATAATTCATCACATTTTCATAATACAAGCTATTCTTTAATATGCAACACAATAATTCATAAGTCTCACAAATGTTATTTCTTTTTTCTTGTTTGGACATATCAAAATAAGGAGTAATTTTCGTAGATTATTTTGCTTATCAAAGTTAATAGTGTCCTACGGTATAAGTTATCACCCTTAATTGGTTATCAAATAAAAAGCTAATAAGATGTATACATTAGATTTAAAAATAATTTTGTGAGCTTTTAGGATATTAAACTGTATTTTATAGAGTAATTAGTAGTAATTTCTAATAAAAAATATTAATTGAAAGTAAATAAATAAGAAAGAGATCGAAATCATGATAAACTGCTAATCAACTATATTATGGAGTTATCTAAAAGGTAACATACATATTTTCAAAAAAATAAAGGTAATATTCTTTTAAATAAGTCATTAATCAAACTTATTTAGATTATCTGTGCATGTGACCTTATTCCTAAACAAAGTAGAATTTTATTCATTTAATTATATTTAATAGTATCCAACTACTAATGTGTTTCTATTTTATCTTTTATATTATAATTAATCAATGGTGTCCAACTATTAGAATGCCTCTTTTTTTATCAATAATAATTAATTAAATATTTTCAAACTATTAAGAGGACTTTAAATTTAAGTAGGTTGTGAAATTCCTTTTCACATAGGGCAAAATAATTTTATTATTCATACATTTATATAGGAAATAGATAAATAGTATGAATGTTATATATCGATTGTTCTATATGAAATTAAATAGAAATTCAAATATACTCTAATATTGTTGTATTTCAAATCATATATGAATATTAATTTTTTAAAATTTCCTTACGTTCAATAGATTTGATAGAATTCACTAATGAAGAAGATGACTATAGATTTTACAATGTTCCTCGTCAATTTTGACGATTGGTAGTTTTGTGAAAATATAGAAACATTAAAATTGGTGATTGGTATTTTTGTGAAAATATAATCATTACACTACGACCTTTTATGTATTTCTTTTTCATTTTACATGTAAAAGAATATCTGTGCATAGTACTACAGGGTAGATGTTTGTATATATAATAATATATATACCTATATGTATTATAGCAAATCGATGTGTGATCCATATTGCTAATTATATATCTTTTTTTGGCAAATTTGAGTTTTTTTATTTTAAATTTTGTCATTGGTTGGCTAAATTTGAATTATAAACTCTTTCTTTTAAAACAATTTTGATAACCTGATAATGATGATATTTCAATATCGAATTTTGGTAAAAAAAAATACTAGTAATAATTATTATTTAATTTGGAATAAACTTTGTTAGAGGGTCAATAATTATTTAAGTTTACCGTAAAATTATTTTAATAATCATTATTCATAGAACAACTTTTATCATGTAGTTAAATTTAATTAAATCTTATTATTTGTAAACTTATAGAAGCGTGTACACCGTGCATACATATGTGTTCTGCTAATTATGATATTACGTAAATACATAAGTTTTAGATTATGGGCAGAGCAGTGAGATAGTGTGGTGGTGTGGAATGGGCAGTAGTAAATGGGCGTGTTTTCCTAAGAAGTCGGCAGTCGACAAACGCTTTGTTTGCTTTTTTTATGAAAAATGAACACTTAGCTTCGATTGGTTTGGTTGGCACGTCCTGAGAATTTATTTCCATAATTAAAATCAGAAAATATTATTTGAAGAATAAGAAATATGGTTTGATTAATGAGATTTTTTTAGAGAAAAATAAGTAATGATTGTGATTGATTTGATATGTTTTTTTGTAGGGAGAAACTTATTTGGTTGATATTTAAAAATAATCTTAATTAAATGTATTTAGCCAAATTCGTTGATTTAGACGTCAAAAAATAGTCACAATAGATCTTATTTTAAATGTTGCATTATTTTGCACTAAAACATATAATTAGTTTAATTTTCGCCTTTGAAAAATAGTCGGAAAAACACATTTAATTTATTGTATTTGTTAGTGTTGGGTGCGATCCCAATAGTATTAACTGTCAAATCATCAATAGTAAAATTCAATTTTACTCATTTGCTGCAAAAAAAAAAACTTCAAATTATTTGGGCTCAATTGGATGGAATATCCATCTTTGAAAATTATTTTTCATGACAAAAGTAAGAAAAATATATTTTTTGGAATAAAAAATATGTTGTGAGATGTGTGTTTGAAAGAAAATTTTAAGAGAAAAATATGTAATGATTATGGTTGATGTGATATGTTTTTTGTTGTTAAAAATTATTGAGATTATTTGAATATAATTTATAATAAACAGTTTAGTTAAAATCATCGATATAGATGTCAAAAAATAGTCACAATGGATCTTATTTTAAACGTTGCATTATTTTACTTTGGAACATGTGATTAATTTGATTTTGGAGTTGAAAAATAGCCGGAAAAATCTTACAAATCGATTGTATGAACTGTTGATGTGCCTAAACCGCAAGCGCACGGCTTCGGTGTAGTACAAAAGATATCGTTCCCACGAGGACCGAATAATCAAGCACTAGTCTATCAATTATCAGTAATCTAAGCCTAACGAAATTATGAGATAAAAAGTAAAGAAAACGGAACAGAACGTATAAAACCGGTTTTGATTATATTGGATTAGTAATTCCAGAATCAGGTTTCACCACGACATACGTTATCAATTAAATCATACAATCAATTCAGTTATAATCACTACTTATGAAGGACATTATCCAATTATACTCATTACCTTCTGTCGAAGCATAACAATTTACCCAAGTTAATTAATCAACTACTGTCGTGATGATTAGACTAAGCTCGAGTTCATTAATCTCTATGATAATGTATCGATTCCTCAAAAGACCTAAAACTACTTTCGTGATTTAGGATCCTAGGTTTGAATTCTAGGGTTCCGATATAGATGTCACCTTTCAGAATTTTCACCTAATATCTATGAACATGCAAATATGTGGCCAGCAAATTCAAAAGCATTAATAATCAAGAATTCAAATCATAAGCATATGCGATGTAACGTAAACAATAATATAATTCAAGCTGATAACATATTATCGGGCTATTCCCAATTCCAGAATAGAATGGATTACTCCATAGATGCGAAAGCACAATAAACGATAATCAAGGTAAACATGATAGATAGACAAGAATTAAAAGAGATTAAAAAGATAAACTCGATAAAACCCGTTGTCGAAAGATCTCGTTTACAATCAATTCTTGAATCTTGTTCTTGAATCCCTAATCTTTACAATCAATCCCCGAGAAATAAAGTTCGAACCCTAAAACAATGTTGGGAAGGGGTATTTATACCTAATCTAAAACATAAACCCGAATATGGGCCGAATATGGGCCTTGTACGAAACGGCGTCTGTACGCGATATTGAACGGGCGTACGTACGCGAGATAGCCCCAACTCTCTGCCCTCGTTGTCTGAACGCCAATTAACACGGCGTACGTACGCCATGTATTTGGTCCGAATTTGGCTTTGGGGTCTTCTACCAAGTTGTATAACTCAAGTTATGATCGTTTTACCAGGACTGCGCCATTTGGTTCGGAACAGAGCATATTTATAACTTTTGAGTCTTCAAACGTTTGAACCGGATCTTGTCCTCTTCATAAGACTTTTAGGTAATTGTCTTAGATTTCTAACCATATAAGGCTCATTAGCATTGGAGGTTTGTAGCTCAAGATATGATTGTATTTCCAAACAGGCCCATGTATCTCCTTTCATACGTTTTTTCGTCACTTTCTCGAAGTTAATGATTTTACCCTACAATCATGTAACAAACCTATAAACGTATATGGTGTATAAATCATGATATAAAATAATATAAAATGACTAATCTTAAGCTAGAAAACACGTATAATTGAGGTTTATCAACTCCCCCAAACTTGCTTTTGTTCGTCCTCGAACAAACAGTAAAACAAAGAAAACAAAAACAAAAACATAAACTAAAGATAAACTCATTTTCGTAGAGTACACGATTGCACTTAGCATGTGCAACAAGCCTTTAAACCTTTTAGTTACCCCAAAAGGACGAGTTATAGTCTCGTGAGGGTTTGCATTTCGATATACCCACAAAATCTATGAAATTTTAGCTATGTACAGATAATACAACTTATAAAAATTAACAAAAGACTAATGGCATAACATCATTAACAATTAAGCTCAAAAGTATGTACATATCTCTCAATTTTGTCATATATTAACACTAAGAGTCGAATTAACTTTCAAAGTGGTTCATGCAATCATAGGCATTATAGTCGAGTGGCATCCTTACCAAATTTTGGATGTAATCTCCATTTTTATTAACTTTCAAATTCAAAAGGCACTAAGTTTAATAGGCTTTAAAAATACACACTTCAAAACTAAAGCTTTTAAGAATTTTTGACTTTCTACACAGTATGTGTGGATTTCTGTTTAGCTCATTAGACCATGTGCAATGCTTGTTCCCTTAGGCTTTCTATGACACCCATGTAACGAGTTTTGGGCCAATGACTCCGAATCTAGATAGCTTTAGGGCGTTGAGTGTTGAAACACTCCTTTCGGACTTAATCACTCGAGTGTCAAAGGCCACGAAACAAGCTAGGTCTTTATTTGAGTTAGCTTCACATTGTCATAATAATCCGACAGATCAATATTTTCAAATTTTAAGCATACATTATGAAGTGTAAATGTGACCATGGAACTCTATACCTTATGAGAACTTTAGTTAATATCTTTGGGAATTACTCCTTACGTGTCTCAAGATGCAACATCCACTCAACTCCTCTCCCATAGATTGTGTATAAATATCTAAATAAGCTAAACCAAATCTTAGGTCGACATGAGCAAAAATCGAGATATGCTTGTTCCATTAGTCCAGATTATATATTGAAGTCATGCCATCTATCTTAAGTTAATTCTAGCAAATTGTACAATTTGACAAGCTAAAACTCATAATAGAAAAAAATAAAGCATGCCATATGAATAGCTCAAACGCCCCCAAACTTAAGCGAAACAAACTCATATGATATATAAATATGCTAAGTCGAATTCCACCCCCAAATTTGAACTATAACATTGTCCTCATTGTGATCAATCACACATAAGTAGTGGGAAAGAAAAACTTAACCAAATGGGATGTTAAAAAACATGCCCGAATACCGAAGGAGAATTTTAATTCCAAGTGAAGGTGGTGTAACATCTTTATCCATCCAACGAGAGCTACTCATGTACCTTGTATGACAAAACAAAAATAAAGCATGCAAATATATTTTTTTCATGTGTTAAAGAAGAGAGAAAAAAAAATAAAAGAAAAAGAACAAAAAAAAGAAAACACTTGGGTTGCCTCCCAAGAAGCGCTTGTTTATAGTCACTAGCTTGACTTTACCATGTTAACTCAATTTTGCAGCTCCCGAATTGGACCCGACGACTTAGCAACTCTCCAATCGACTTTACAACCTTGATTTCTAAGTAAAGAAACCTCATGTGCTTGTCGAATAGAAGATTTAAATATCCCCTTTTTGAGTTTTCGTCGATGGATCTTTTTATCGTGCAAAACTTTAATACCTTCTTTGTTGATCCTTGCACTCTCATGCACATCAAACTTTAACTTATCTGGTTCACGACGTCGAAACTTTCTTTCCTCTTTAGTGATGTTTGATGTCAACGATGGATTTCCCTCAAACAATCGAGCAATATCAGGACAACTTCATCTTCCTCCTCAATCGAGCCACCACTCAACAGTCGTGCTTCTAATGGATCCTTATAGCGGTGCCTAACAAGCTTGTCCGTAGTTATAGCCTCGTCAATCCTGTAACAAAAGTTGAGCAGTTAGCAACAGATTTATATAGACTAAATTCAACTCTCTCATCCCCAATATTCAAGGAAAGCATTCCATTTTTAACATCAATAATAGCTCCTGCTGTAGCTAGGAATGGTCTACCAAGAATAATGGGGATTCGAGAATCCTCATCCATATCGAGAACAACGAAATCTGTAGGAATAAAGAACTTACCAACCTTGATAGGTACATCCTCTAACACACCTATCGGATACTTAACAGAACGATCAGCTAATTGCAAAATTAATGTCGTAGGCTTTAAATCATTCATCTCTAACTTCTTCGCCATAGACAATGGCATGAGACTAACACTAGCTCCAAGATCACATAAAGCATTGTTAAAACTCATATTACCAATTACACAAGGAATTGAGAAACTACCGGGATCTTTAAGTTTTTGAGGTAATTTATTTTGAATTACAGCGCTACACTCCTCAGTTAAAGCGATAGTTTCATATTCCTCTAGCTTTCATTTGTTAGAAAGAACTTCTTTCAAAAATTTAGCATACGAAGGCATTTGTGCAAGTGCATCAGTGAATGGAATATTAATGTAAAGTTTTTTCAAAACTTCTAAAAATTTCCCAAATTGCTTGTCTAATTTTGCCTTAGCTAATCTTTGAGGGAAAGGTACTGGTGGCTCATACGGTGGTGGAGGTACATATACTGGTTCTTTTTCGCTTTTATCAGTTGTTTTGTCAATAGAGTTGTCGGGATGAGACGATTTTTTCTTTTCGACCTTCTCAGTTGACTCAATTTCACTAATCCTAGTAGACATTTTTGGACCCTCATAATTGGTTTCATTCCTTAAAGTAAATGCATTACAATGTTCCTTTGGATTTGTCTCAGGTTGTCCGGGAAAGGAACCAGAATTCCTACTTGAGTTACTAGCTTGTTGTGCAATTTGAGTTTCTAGCATCTTATTGTGAGTTGCTAAAGAGTCGACCTTAGTTGCTAGTTGCTTAATTGCATCATTCACTATCTCGTTTTGTTTAGTTTGGGCAACTACAAAACTCTCAAGAAGGGATTCTAAGTTCGATTTCTGTGGTGGAATAGGATTGTAAGGCTTCTGTTGGAATCCAATTGGCTGCCTAAAGTTAGGATGTGGAGCTGCGTTTTGGCTTTGGTTATACGAAAAATTTGGGTGATTCCTCCAACCAGGATTAAAAGTGTTTGAAAATGAGTCGTTCTTTTGGTTGAAGTTGTTCATAAAGTTGGCTTGTTCCATTAATGGATCTTTAGGTACACTAGCTAGTTGACACTCTAATGCAACATGACCAACCATACCACATATTTCGCACATAGGAGGTGTAGTATTGACAGAATTAACATGCACGTTCATTGAATCTAATTTCTTAGACATGGCTTCTACTTGTGCAGAAAGTAAAGTAATAGCGTCAAGATCGTACTTACTGTTAAGTTGTGATTTGTGCATATTTTACATGTTTAAAGTCGGGTTGTTTGTCACGTTTGATCACCTTATTTCGTGATTTTAGGTTGACAATTGGATTGTGGAAGATTAAAAGGAGAAAGTACCAAATGAGACGAAAAACAGGAAAAATGATGAAGAAAAGAATTGGTGCGAAAAAGGGCAGCAGAAGACTTCGAAGAGTTAAGCGTGCCCACACTTAAATCTCCAAACGCTTCTGCCCATAAATCAGCATACGGGATTTTGGAAGAAATCAGGAAATCCGATTTTCTGGTTGTTAAGACTGAACTAATTTATGGGATTTATTCCCTTATTTTGTTGGGATTTATTCCCTTTTATTTGTTAGGATTTTATTTCCTTATTTCAAGATATTCCAAGTTTGTTAAGTTTGTTAGAGCCCTAATTAGTTTCCTTCTTGGATTAGGACTCTACTAGTTTAAATAAGTGGAATTTTATTCCACAAGACAACTTTCACTTTATTTTTAATTCAAGCAGACGTTTTTCCCTTTATGAAAGTTCTCGAATTTTATATTTTGGTGATGTTTTTGATTATGTGTTGCTAAACACATAATTCTAGTCGAGGATTCATCAAGGTTTGATTCTTAATATTTGTGAGATCGAATTGTACTTTAATTTCTTCGTTAATCAGGTATTTACTTTTTCTCTGAGCTTTGTTGACAATATATTTCAATTGATTATTTAGTCTGGCCAATTATTTAATCGTTGGGATCATATTCAGCTATTTAGGGCCCAAATCCGTAATTGTTTGGTAAACCCTAATTTTTGTAGCAGTTAGCGACGTTGATTACGGACAAGTCTTCGATTAGTTGTTATGAGAATTAGTAACCTAGTCTAAATAAACCGGGTTTATGTATTTGTTGGCTAGAATTGGTGTTTTTCTAATACGTGAATGCTATCGATAGGCTAAATCCTAAGAGCTTGTTTAGGGTTGTCTATTTGGTAAGAGGAGTAATCAAAGAGCTTGTTTTGGTTATCGACGACTTAAGGAAAAACTAGGTTGCTAGAGCTTGTTAGTAACTATAGCCAATTTATCTGATAACGTTGAATTATTATTGCATCAGTGATCAAATCGTGGAATCGGTACCGAGATAATCCGAAGACTAGAACTTCTCATCTTATTGAATTCGAACTCTATTTTATTTGCTTTTTAATTTACGTCTTTTTATTTTATTTAATTAATCAATTCCAAAACCCCCATTTTTAATTGATATTAGTAACTTAGGAATTATTTCTACACCATTCCCTGTGGATCGACCCTACTTGTCACTATTTACAAATCTTTTCGAGTAGGTAATTTTATTTTTGTTGGATTCGACACCCACCAAATTTTGGCGCCGTTGCCGGGGAATGGTGTTATAGATTTATTTCTTTTGTTACTAATATTTTTGTTTAGTTTTTTTTTTGATCTCTTCATATAGGTAAATTTCAGATCAAGAAAAGAGCTCAAGAGATCATACAACGTTCTTAGATGCCATGGCTACAGTCGAGAGGACTTTAAAAGAGTTGTGGGCTATGCCAAACATTAACAAGCAATCTTCTTACATTCAATATCCTACTTTTGAAGTTGATTTTGAATTAACAGATGAATTTATTCGCTCACTTCCTATTTGTCATGGTTTTGTAGGAGATGATCCTCATAAGCATCTAAATGAGTTCCATGCAGTATGTTCAGTAATGAAACCAAGGGATGTCACTGAAGATCAAATCAAGTTTCGAGCCTTTCTTTTATCTTTAGCAGACAATGCTAGGGATTGGTACTGTGATTTATCTTTTGGTTCAATCAAGACATGGACTCAACTGGAAGCAAAATTCATAGAGAAATTATCCTATGCCTTCCGTGTTCAAGAGGAGTCATATGGACAAGCTTATGATGGATTCTGGGGTGTTCCACAGAGTAATTACAATCCATATTCCAACACTTACAATCCAGGATGGAGTTATCACTCCAATCTGAGCTACGCCCCACGACTTCCTAGCTATTACGAACAACAAGGCCCACCGTTTCCTCAACAAAACCATCCGTCAGGTACGTCTTTGGAAGATATGATTAAAACATTGGTTGTTAATACTCAACAAATTCAACAGAATACCCAGAAATTTCAGCAAAGCACCGAGCAATTCAAAGATCAAAACTCTATCAAAAATTAGGAGAAGCAAATAGGTCAAATGGCCACCACTATGAACGAGTTAATGTCTCAAAATTCGAGTAAACTGCCGCCCCAGGTCATTATAAATCCGAAGGAGAATGCCAATGCAGTTACCTTACAAAGTGGGAAAGAATTGAAACAAGCAGAACCGTTTCAAGAATTAAGCGTGCCCACGCCTAAAACTCGAAACCCTTCTGCTGAAAATACTTCGGAACACGATGATGAGAAAGAGCTGGAAAAAGAAGAGGAGCCTGTTACCAAGAAGAAATCGATGACATTTGTGATACCTCCTCCATTCCCTGGTCGTTTTGCTAACTGTAAACAAGTGGTGGATATAGAAGATGAATCTCCAACATATGAGAAGGAAGTTGGAAAATATAAGATTCTTAGAGAATGAGATTTTTGGGGAAGATGAGTTTCTTAGAGAATATGAGATGTTTGAGGAAGATGAGATTAGTGACGATGAAGAGGTAGAAGGTGAGTCGAGAGAGAAAAATGTGGACCATCAACTCACAAAACCAACGGAAACACTTACCGAGCAATCAAAGGTTATAGAGATCACTCCTCCAAAATATGAGAATGAAGTCACAGAATATGAGATTTTTGGGGAAGATGAGATCAGTGACAATGAAGAGGATGATATGGAAGATGAATCTCCAACACTCGAAAAGGAATTAATTCCAAAATACAAGGACCCCGGTAAGTATATTATCTCTTGTAAGATAGGTGATGTGCAATTCGAGAACACTATGTTAGACCTTGAATATTCTGTAAATATCATGTCCCGTTCTATTTATGAGTCTTTGAATGTGAAAAAATTGAGAAAAACGGACATGACTATACAATTAACTGGTGAGTCTAATGCATCTTCTAAAGGGTTTCTTGAGAACATATTAGTTCATGTTAATAACTTAATTTTTCCTGCTGATTTTTATGTTATTGATATGGATGAAAATCAATCTAGTAAGTTAGCCCCTATCATCCTTGGAAAACCATTTATGAAAACATCTAGGGCTAAAATTAATGTGCATGATGGAACTCTTACTATGGAATTTGAAGATGAATTGGTGATGTTTAATTTATATGATTCCATGAAGTGTTCTACTAATAATTGCTCTATGTTTGGTTTAGATGCTACTAACCTTGTGATGCAGCAAATTTTTGAATTTAATGATGATGATCCACTAAAGGTAGCTTGGCATAGTGATGGCTTTGAACCTCCGACTTAAGCCACTTGAGGCATAGCTACGTCTAGCCGAAGACGTTAAAGAATGGCGCTTCTTGGGAGGCAACCCATGCGTTCTTTTATTTCATGCTTTATGTTTTTCGTGCTTTTTGTTTTGTTAAGACCGAACAGTTCCAAAAATTAAGCGTGCCCACGCTTAAATTACGAAACCGTTCGGCCTGACCTGCTGTTTTTTTACGAAGCGTTCCATAAGTTAAGCGCGCCCATGCCTAACTTTTGAAACCCTTCGGCCTTGACCCTCGTAATTTTACCGAAGTGTTTGAATATTTAAGCGTGCCCACGCCTAAAAGTCCGAACCCTTCGGCAAAAATCACTTTGGTTCCCCGCTTTTCTTTTGTTTTCTTTCCCTTTAAAAAAAATCAAAAAAAATCAAAAAAATAAAAAAAAAAAAAAAAAAAAAAAACTTATTCACTTTCCCTGAATCGCGAACCCTAGTTCATACCTGCCATCACTCACCTCTCGCTCGCTTCGATTTGTAGGTCTCCGATCACAACCGCCGACGTCATCACCATCGCTGTCGCCCGTTTCAACCAATCCAAACACCCCTGTCGAGCAAATCCCTAACGCCACCACCAGAACCGAACAATCGCCTCTGTCCTTAACCGCTCCACAACCGGTCACCAATGTTCAACCCTGCCAACACCGAGGCTGCTGCCATTCCATTGTTGCCCGACTCTACACGATCGAAGCACAATTACCGCCCACCTCAAGCTGCTCATTGATCACTTCGGCATCATGACCGAGTGATGCCGTAGGGAAGTCCCCCTCCTTGTTCTTTTATTTTGTTGCATTGCTTGTTATTTTATCGTTTTTACATTGAGGACAATGCATGTTTTAAGTGTGGGGGGGTGCTTTCTCGTGCTATTGTACTTCTTGGTGCTTTTGCTTGATTATGGCTATGTGAAACAAATTTTTTACGTTTTCGGCATTCTTGGACTTTAGTTTGTGTTTCTTTTGAACGATTAGACTTTGATACTTGAGCATGCTTTGATTGAATTTTCGTGCCATATGAAGTTTGTGTTATGTTCAATGATTAAAAGCGAGCATAGGAACACATGTTTTAGTTGATTACCCTACCTTGTGAGGACTTGTGCCATTTGATCGATAATTCACGATATGATCTCTTTCTTCTTGTGTGACTCACGTGTTTTTGAAATTCTAGAACTTGTTTTGAACCTTGTCAAAATTACACGAGTATGTGCATGATTGAATATGATAAAGGCATTTAGGATTTACCCACTTTGCCAAATAAACCGTACTTTTGCATTATCCCCTAGTCAACACACTTTGAGCCTTTTTATCCTATTTTCTTGAATTGCCCCGAATTTAAGCCCTTACCATTTTTATGCCTCCTCGTTTTACCCGTCTAGAAAATAAGTCGAGCATGGAGGTTGTATATTATTTGGGGATGAAAAGTCGAGAAGATTATGTCTATAAATAAGTGTGGGAGAAACTCGTGGAAAATACAAAGAGTACCAAAAAAAATTCGAAAAAAAAAAATCGAAAAAAAAAAATCGAAAAAAAAATTTCGAAAAAAAAAAGGAGAATAAAAGAGAAGCTCGAAAAATGAATGAACAATTGATGAAGTACCGAGCCCCCGAGAAAGATAGATAAAATGTGTGGTATTTGGGTCCTTAACGTCAAATATGCCCAATGAGATCTTGATGCTCGATAAAATTTTCGGACTTAACCTTTTTAGACCTTTCTTTTTACTCCTACCCCAAACCTTAGCCACATTACAACCCTTAATAAAGACCTTTTGATTCGATTGTGTACACTCTCAACCGTAGTGACGACGTTGGTGTATAACCAAGCCTATGGAATGACACTAACACGTTGAGACTTGAGCGAAACACATATACCCATACACGAGAGTTGGAGAGTTTTTGAGCGAAAGTCGGCTGAAATTTTTGTTTTCCTTGTTCAATTGATGTCATTATTCTAGCATGCAACTAATGTGGTATCGAGAATTTCGATTGATTACATGTTTAGTCCTTTCGAGTTTGATTCTGTTCTTTTGATCACAATGCTAAATGGTTTAATTTGTCGTATGATACTGTTTTGAGTAGTTTTGCATAGCCAACTTTTGAGCATTGCCCGAGGACGTACAATGGCATAAGTGTGGGGGTATTTGTTAAGTTGTGATTTGTGCATATTTTACATGTTTAAAGTCGGGTTGTTTGTCACGTTTGATCACCTTATTTCGTGATTTTAGGTTGACAATTGGATTGTGGAAGATTAAAAGGAGAAAGTACCAAATGAGACGAAAAAGAGGAAAAATGATGAAGAAAAGAATTGGTGCGAAAAAGGGCAGCAGAAGACTTCGAAGAGTTAAGCGTGCCCACGCTTAAATCTCCAAACGCTTCTGCCCAGAAATCAGCATACGGGATTTTGGAAGAAATCAGGAAATCCGATTTTCTTGTTGTTAAGACTGAACGAATTTATGGGATTTATTCCCTTATTTTGTTGGGATTTATTCCCTTTTATTTGTTAGGATTTTATTTCCTTATTTCAAGATATTCCAAGTTTGTTAAGTTTGTTAGAGCCCTAATTAGTTTCCTTCTTGGATTAAGACTCTACTAGTTTAAATAAGTGGAATTTTATTCCACAAGACAACTTTCACTTTATTTTTAATTCAAGCAGACGTTTTTCCCTTTATGAAAGTTCTCGAATTTTATATTTTGGTGATGTTTTTGATGATGTGTTGCTAAACACATAATTCTAGTCGAGGATTCATCAAGGTTTGATTCTTAATATTTGTGAGATCGAATTGTACTTTAATTTCTTCGTTAATCAGGTATTTACTTTTTCTCTGAGCTTTGTTGACAATATATTTCAATTGATTATTTAGTCTGGCCAATTATTTAATCGTTGGGATCATATTCAGCTATTTAGGGCCCAAATCCGTAATTGTTTGGTAAACCCTAATTTTTGTAGCAGTTAGCGACGTTGATTACGGACAAGTCTTCGATTAGTCGTTATGAGAATTAGTAACCTAGTCTAAATAAACCGAGTTTATGTGTTTGTTGGCTAGAATTGGTGTTTTTCTAATACGTGAATGCTATCGATAGGCTAAATCCTAAGAGCTTGTTTAGGGTTGTCTATTTGGTAAGAGGAGTAATCAAAGAGCTTGTTTTGGTTATCGACGACTTAAGGAAAAACTAGGTTGCTAGAGCTTGTTAGTAACTATAGCCAATTTATCTGATAACGTTGAATTATTATTGCATCAGTGATCAAATCGTGGAATCAGTACCGAGATAATCCGAAGACTAGAACTTCTCATCTTATTGAATTCGAACTCTATTTTATTTGCTTTTTAATTTACGTCTTTTTATTTTATTTAATTAATCAATTCCAAAACCCCCATTTTTAATTGATATTAGTAACTTAGGAATTATTTCTACACCATTCCCTGTGGATCGACCCTACTTGTCACTATTTACAAATCATTTCGAGTAGGTAATTTTATTTTTGTTGGATTCGACACCCACCACTTACCTGGTGTCTTTTGTGGAATCGATCTTTCGCTTGACCATTGGTAGTGGTTCAGTGCCATATCCTCGATTAGATCATAAGCTTCGTCAATACCTTTGTTCATCAGTGCTCCTCCAGCTGCTGCATCGACTGACATCCTTGTGTTATATATCAATCCATTGTAGAATGTATGGACGATGAGCCACTTCTCCAGCCCATGGTGTGGGCACAGTCGGAGAAGATCCTTGAATCGCTCCCAAGCTTCATATAGTGATTCACCGTCTCGCTGAGCAAAAGTTGTGATTTGGTTCCTCAGTTGGGCAGTCTTGCTCGGGGGGAAATACCTTGCTAGGAAACATTGCATGAGCTGGTCCCATGTTCTGATGGAACCCGATGGTAAAAAATGTAGCCAAGCTCTCGTTTTGTCTCTCAGTGAAAACGGGAACAACCTCAGCCTGATAGCATCTTGGAAAACCACGTTCATCTTTAGAGTGTCGCAGTACTCTAAAAACATAGACAAGTGTAGGTTTGGCTCTTCAGTAGGTGCACCCCCAAACTGGTTCTGTTGAACCATCTGCAGAAGTGATGGTTTAAGCTCAAAGTTGTTGGCCTCTATAGTAGGCCTAGTGATGCAAGAGTGAAGTGTCTGCGCATTAGGTGTTGCATAATCCTTCAGAGACCTCGCATTTGCGTTCGCGTTTCCGTTTGCATTCGCGTTTGGGTTCGCGTTTACATTCTCTTCAGCCATGACTGCTTGTTTAGGTTGAACTTGTTCTTTGTAGTTTTCTCATAGCACGAAAAGTCTTTTCGATTTCCGAATCTAACTCGATATGGAAATCGATGCTCTTTTGCATACACAGAGAAGAACATAAATCCTGAAATAAAACGAAAAACAAAAATTAAAAAAAATGGCTTAGTCTCACTAAAATCTGATAAAATGTAATATCGATTATTCTAGTCCCCGGCAACGGCGCAAAAAACTTGATGTGCCTAAACCGCAAGCGCACGGCTTCGGTGTAGTACAAAAGATATCGTTCCCACGAGGACCGAATAATCAAACACTAGTCTATCAATTATCAGTAATCTAAGCTTAACGAAATTATGAGATAAAAAGTAAAGAAAACGGAACAGAACGTATAAAACCGGTTTTGATTATATTGGATTAGTAATTTCAGAATCAGGTTTCACCACGACATACGTTATCAATTAAATCATACAATCAATTCAGTTACAATCACCACTTATGAAGGACATTATCCAATTATACTCATTACCTTCTGTCAAAGCATAACAATTTACCCAATTTCATTAATCAACTACTGTCGTGATGATTAGACTAAGCTCGAGTTCATTAATCTCTATGATAATGTATCGATTCCTCAAAAGACCTAAAACTACTTTCGTGATTTAGGATCCTAGGTTTGAATTCTAGGGTTTCGATATAGATGTCACCTTTCAGAATTTTCACCTAATATCTATGAACATGCAAATATGTGGCCAGCAAATTCAAAAGCATTAATAATCAAGAATTCAAATCATAAGCATATGCGATGTAACGTAAACAATAATATAATTCAAGCTGATAATAATATTACTCCATAGATGCGAAAGCACAATAAACGATAATCAAGGTAAACATGATAGATAGACAAGAATTAAAAGAGATTAAAAAGATAAACTCAATAAAACCCGTTGTCGAAAGATCTCGTTTACAATCAATTCTTGAATCTTGTTCTTGAATCCCTAATCTTTACAATCAATCCCCGAGAAATAAAGTTCGAACCCTAAAACAATGTTGGGAAGGGGTATTTATACCTAATCTAAAATATAAACCCGAATATGGGCCGAATATGGGCCTTGTACGAAACGGCGTCTGTACGCGATATTGAACGGGCGTACGTACGCGAGATAGCCCCAACTCTCTGCCCTCGTTGTCTGAACGCCAATTAACACGGCGTACGTACGCCATGTATTTGGTCCGAATTTGTCTTTGGGGTCTTCTACCAAGTTGTATAACTCAAGTTATGATCGTTTTACCAGGACTGCGCCATTTGGTTCGGAATAGAGCGTATTTATAACTTTTGAATCTTCAAACGTTTGAACCGGATCTTGTCCTCTTCATAAGACTTTTAGGTAATTGTCTTAGCTTTCTAACCATATAAGGCTCATTAGCATTGGAGGTTTGTAGCTCAAGATATGATTGTATTTCCAAACAGGCCCATGTATCTCCTTTCATACGTTTTTTCGTCATTTTCTCGAAGTTAATGATTTTACCCTACAATCATGTAACAAACCTATAAACGTATATGGTGTATAAATCATGATATAAAATAATATAAAAATGACTAATCTTTGGCTAGAAAACACGTATAATTGAGGTTTATCAACTGTCAAATCATGAATAGTAAAAGTAATTTTTTCTCTTTTCTTGCGAAAATTTATTCAAAATTATCTAAAATTTTGAGAGATTTTATTGAATAATTCTTTTGTAACTGATGTGAATCTTCCCATGATGGATTGATTCATTGCGGAATTTTCCTAGGATCTGAATTTGCGCACGAGTTGATTGGATGAATGGTTATCTTTAACCCGAATTCAATTGCGACAACGAACCTTGGTATAGAAGACCTCGACCCGATGAAGTCAATGAAGACGAACCTCAGAACGAAATTATGATGACGCCACAAACGGTATGGATTGCCGCTTGATAAGTCGGGAACGAATGCCACGGATATAAAATCCGATAAGTTCAAAAGTTCTTGAAGAACGACGAGAGAATAAACTCACAATTTTAATCAAAAATATTCTCTCATTTTATTAATGAAAAACTTAGCCTATTTATAGGCAAAAACAAGAAACTTAATTTTGGTAAAAATCCTATACAAAATGATATTTTCCAAAATCTAATTTCTACTAAAATAAAACTTACTAACTAAGTAAACTTCTCAAAATAAGGAAACCTAATAAAAGAAGGAAATCTAATTTCTACTAAAATAAAACTTACTAACTAAGTAAACTTCTCAAAATAAGGAAACCTAATAAAAGAAGGATATCAATTAAAATTGATATCTTTCCAAATCTACTTTCCTACTAAAATAAGACTTTGCTAACTAAGTAAACTTCTCAAATAAAGGAAACCTAATAAAAGAAGGATATCAATCCAAATCGATATCTTCCTTATCCAAAAATTACTAACTAAATATATCTAAAACTATCTAAATATAAAATAAAACATAATAAAAGGAAATATAATATTCCTAATAATATTCATATCATTCCCCTCCTCTTGAAAGGGATTTGTCCTCAAATCCAAAGCGTTATTTGTATGCAGTATCGTCGATGCGTTGTTGAAATTGAACATGATCACCATTGAAATTTTGTCCAGCCACATGCTTTCGCTCACTCTTTTTCTTTACCCTCACTTGATCTTCATAAACTTGTTGAGGTGTTAGTGCAACAATCACTTGTTCATTCACGTGTGTCTCACCACTATCATTGACCCATTGTAGCTTGTATGGTTTAGGTTGCTCCAAAACATATATGTCTAATTTTTCCACGGTAGATGTGTTAGCGATATTTGGGCAATTATCATCATCGATAGTCACATTACTTACCTTATCTTCAACCACCGTCACGTGTTCGCTCAATGTTATTTTCGAAACCAAAGTTAATGCATCATTAGATATGCACCCCTCACTCGAATCCTCCAATGATGGAATCTCATAAGGGTTGGGACCTTTATCGGCGTGGTTGTTATGGTAGTTCATCTCTTCTTTGTGTTCCATCTTTGATTCATCGTTTTGGTTTGCATGATGGCTTGTCTCTTGTTTGTGCTCCATCTTTGATTTTTGTTTGGCTTGCCACTCATTCTTTTTACATTGGTATGCTTTCCAAGCACGTTCCGAAGGCTGTTCCCAAGCTTGTGTATTTGTGCAAAAACTACCCCTTCTCTTGAGTTGGCTCTCATACCGATCCATCTTCTCATAGAGACGCTCAAATTCAGTTCTTACCAACCTTCTCATCTCTGCATGTAAGTCTTCCATGAGGAACCTAAAGTCACCTTTTATATATCTAGGAAAATATTCCATAGACATCACCTTTTTTTTCCGAATTTTTTTTTTCAATTTTTTTTAATTTTTTTTTTAATCGAGACCTACAAGTACGAAAATTAACTAGACAGAAAAAAAAATTGTTTTTTTTTTCGATTTTTTTTACCTACAGGTACGAAAATTAACTAAACAGAAAAAAAAAATTCGTTTTTTTTTTTTTGATTTTTTTTTCGATTTTTTTTTGTGGAACGAAACCCACGAAAATAAACTAGACAGAAACTGAAAAAAAAAAATTCAAATAGGAGATAACTGCCGGTAGGGCTTTCTAGAAACTACGTGGCAAACGTAGCTCTAATACCACTTGATGCGAATCTTCCCACGATGGGTTGATTCATTGCGGAATTTTCCTAGGATCTGAATTTGCGCACGAGTTGATTGGATGAATGGTTATCTTTAACCCGAATTCAATTGCGACAACGAACCTTGGTATAGAAGACCTCGACCCGATGAAGTCAATGAATACGAACCTCAGAACGAAATTATGATGACGCCACAAACGGTATGGATTGCCGCTTGATAAGTCGGGAACGAACGTCACGGATATAAAATCCGATAAGTTCAAAAGTTCTTGAAGAACGACGAGAGAATAAACTCACAATTTTAATCAAAAATATTCTCTCATTTTATTAATGAAAAACTTAGCCTATTTATAGGCAAAAACAAGAAACTTAATTTTGGTAAAAATCCTATACAAAATGATATTTTCCAAATCTAATTTCTACTAAAATAAAACTTACTAAGTAAACTTCTCAAAATAAGGAAACCTAATAAAAGAAGGATATCAATTAAAATTGATATCTTTCCAAATCTACTTTCCTACTAAAATAAGACTTTGCTAACTAAGTAAACTTCTCAAATAAAGGAAACCTAATAAAAGAAGGATATCAATCCAAATCGATATCTTCCTTATCCAAAAATTACTAACTAAATATATCTAAAACTATCTAAATATAAAATAAAACATAATAAAAGGAAATATAATATTCCTAATAATATTCATATCAGTAACATACCAAACAATTGAAACTTTTTGGAATTTTTTGCTCTGAATAATTTTTTTTTTGGAGATGATTACCATCCAATTGGACTCTGAGAGATATTTTTGTAAAATATTTTTACGACGTGCCATACAATTGAGTTTTTAGTAATCTTTTTACTTTGAATTATTTTTTGGGAGCACAAGTGGCCATCCAATTGAGGCCTTAAGATCTTGTTAGTTTAAATTAAAATTTTATTTTCAAGATTTTGAATCATACAATTTTAAATCATTTTAACTAAAAAAATTGTCATTTAGATTTATCTTTTATTAGTTCTATTTTTTTCAAGATGTTTTGATACATTTTAATTCTACAATATATTATAAGTAAAAGTTAATTTTTTTAATTGAAGGGTTTTTAATTAGTCTTTACTATATTAATACATTGAAAAAATAAAAGGAGAGTAGTTTCAATTTAATATTTCTTACTTGTGGGGTGTAAATGCTAAATGCTTAAAAGTAAAAATTCCCTATTGATAAAACAAAAATATTCTAGATTTTCGTATAATTAACATAAATGCATTGTCCACCCATCATAGCACTTTGCCGACTATTTCAATATAATTTGATTCAAAACTTAGTTTTATGCTAAATTAATTAATAAATTAGTCTTCAATCTAAATGAAATAAACAAAAAAATATAATTGTAATACTATGAATAACTAAGATATATCAAGCTTGAAAATCTTGTATGAATGTTCATGATCACTATTTATATATTACTTTTTCAGGGTGTAACAATAAGAATACATTCACATAAGGGAGACTTTTGATAATTGTCCCAGAGAACTTAACGTTGTTATATATTTTCTCATTATTCTTCATTTCGGATAGTAATTTCTGATGAACAAAAGAATTTTTGTTACCTATTTAATTTCTAATTGTAGCCTGCATATATACTCACAAAGCACACTTATATACAATAAATATTATAAATATTGCAACATTAATTTAGATAATTAGTCCTAATTGTAAGATTGTAGCCATTGATCAGCATCAATGAAAGAAACACTGAGAAAGGGTGAAGCCTGTGTATCGTTAAGTCTTTGAGCATAAGGTGCCCTCAGTGTCATATTAGCTCCATCACCACTGCAATTGTACTCTCCATAAAATATTGTCCTGTAAAATACCAAAACGATTTCAATTAATATTTATTAAACCCAAAAATGAAATATAAGTATTAGGTATCAAGTATACCTAGATATATCCTACTTAAAACTTAAAAGGATAATTACTGGTATTATTTCATTAGAAGCACTATAATTAGCATTAGGGTTTGCAAGATGATGCTATATGAATACAGAGATATATGCCTCAGATTTAAATGTATAAATAATGTAGATAATTTTGGGGTTGTAGATCGTGTGAGTCATCAAGAACCAACCGAGTTTGCATGCCTATTATATAATAGGCAATAAATATTTTTAAGTTCCGCCAAAAAAAATTGAAATCTGGTATGCTATATACCACCAGTAGTTTTACGTAACTTACTCTTAAATTTGATAAGTAACAAATATAATAAATGCATTTGATTGAATTTTCTATTTATGTTTACTATAACAATTAGAAGAATAATGAATAATTAAAACAGTGGTATATATCATTTATAAAAATTGAAATTTGTTATATATGACCAGTACTTTTTACCTTTATGTAACTTACTCTTAAATTTAAATTTAATAAATGTATTTGATTGAATTTTCGTATTTATGTTTACTATAACAAATAGTATATCAAGAATAATGGATAATTAAAACAGTGGTATATATCATTTATTTTAAGAATATTCATTATGTGAAATTGTAAATTAGTGATTGATAGACTCACTGGTCTCTGGTGGGGTCATTGAAATCGTTCCATCCGTCAGAAGCAATAACATCAGACATATCCGTGGATGAAAACACGACCGTTGAGAAAGGCCTCCAAGCTCGTCCTAACCAAATCCGGCCAGTCCCTCCGATGGTGCAGTTTACAAACGCAAAGCCGCTATTCTCATCCTTGGAAGCTCTTCCTTGTGCTGTTACCACTCCGTTTATCACTCTTGCTCCTGTGGCCACTGGGCTCGCTATCGAAATTATATGGCAATTCTACAATACATTTACGTTTATTATGATGAGTTATGAGGATAGAGGTGTCAATGGGCAGGTCTGGCCCAGATCCAAATCTTTGGGTCTAGTTCCGGACAAAAAACTTTGGGTCTGGGCCTAGATTAGACCTAATTTATTTTATTTTTTACTTGTTCTTTTATTTTTTATAAATAAAAACTATGAAATGTTGCATTTTTATAAATTCTACAGTACAACCCATAATGAGGACAATAAAATGTTGTATTTTAAGTATATTTTTAACAACTCTCGTGATCCAGAGATTACCAATGTTATGTATGTTATAAGTTGTATTGCGTAAATGATTATTTTCATTTTGAGATTTGACGTTTTTGAGAATTTTTAAGAATGAATCATACTATTATTTCATGAGTGATAGAAATACATCAATCATGGCATGCATTGTGCCTGACAAAGTTGCCCCTCAAATTCAACGACTACAGTTTAATGCTTTCAAGTATCTAAGACTATCATTTTTCAGAAAAACATCATTCATGCCCAGAAAATGTGTTTCTTTTGCGTAAAAACAGTAAAGAAAGGCATATCATTCCAACAAAAATCGGAAACTTTCTTAATAGAACCTACAAACTACAATTATATTTCCAAACTTTAGGCTACACACAGATTTCGACCTTATTTTTCAGAATTCTCGACCCAATCTTCAGGAACAAACTTGTATTAAAAGATTTGGAATATTGCACTTTTCATCCCACAATTTCACCTCAGTTTATTTAGTCATTTTTATTATGAATTTGTCATATTTAGTCCGATAACATCCAAAATATCTCACATAGTTAGTCACAGATTTAGTCCCACCGTCCAAAATTTAACGGTCAACTCCATTAGTCAACTTTTTGACTCGAAATTTATACATAAGAGACACGGGATATTGAGTAAAAATATAAATCAAAGTGTTGACTAATGGAGTTCATCTAACAATTTATATGATTTAATGTCAGAAATTTTAATGAACGAGAATAAAAATAAAATCGGATAAAGTTATTAGACAAGCATTTTTCTGTCAAAGAAAATACTAATTGCACAAAGTTACTTCGAGAACAAGCAAACTTAATTAGTTCTCCATGAATTGACTTAGTCAATCTATCTACTCAACGGCAAAAATAAGTTTAATTATAAACATTTTGATATTAAATTTTCACAAAAAGATGAATCCAAACATATAGAATAATAAGGAAGTGATTATTACCTCATAAAAAGACTTGGCGTTCCCAAAAATGAAGTCAATAGAACCTTGAATATAGCAATCCTTGAAGTAATGGCGACCCCTGTCGTCATGTAGAGTGTCTTGTGCTCCAAAGAAACCACATCCCCAGAATGCTGCTGAGTCCCCTGATATTCTTATCGCCACTGCTTGTGCTCCCACTATTCCAGGCCCGGGCATTGGCGCCACATTCTGCTCATCAATATATTACAAATTCATTACAAATATTATTAATTAATATTAATATTAACTATCATTGTGACATATATATACCATGAAACTTATGTTTTTGGCAATAAAGTTGGGTGCAAAAACTTGAACTGAACCACTGTAGAATGTCCCATGTGAAGAATTTGCAGTGTCATTCCATACTATAGCAGTTGAAGTATACCCTTGCCCTTGAAATGTTATATTGCTCTTGTTTTTTGGAACCATCACTTTTTCACTGAATTTATTTAAACAATTTACGTAAATCATCAAGAATATTGTTACAGACATACAATTGGAATCAACACAAATACTATGAAAATAAATAGAAATATAATTATCCATGCATGTTTATTGGATGTTAATGGAAAAATTAGCTTACAAATAAATCCCATTGTTGATCCAAATTATGGTCCTTTTTGGGTTGAAAGCTCCAACTGCATCGACCGCTGCTTGTACCGTGGTAAAATTGCAACATCCGTTAGAATCTACGCAAAAAATTGATGTCGTGTTAGTGTCCGGTGGGGGAAAATCCGGTGGAAAATCATCGCAAATTGTCTTTATCGTCCTTGTTTCGGGACTAATTATAAGGGGTAATGAGAAGAATGTTTGAGGGGTTAAATATGTAATCTTTTTGAGGAATAGTAGGTGTGGATTAAAGAAATTTGTAGATGCTAAGGTTGCAATAATTGCAAAGAAAATAGAGATATAAATGACTTTAGGACTCATTTTGCTTTGTAATTGAGGGGAAAAGAGATGTTATAAATTGGAGTGTATATATGTGTTGAGTGAATAGTGTATAAAACTGAAATAGCACTTGAAGTATAAGGCTAGAAATTAGAATAGCATGTCTTGTAAGTTAATTACCTTGGCCCCATCATGATTCTTTAAACAATATCCAAATGACCTACCAATCTTAAAATGGTACACCGAAATTCAATGTAACAAATTGAGTACGAAAATAACCTGTATATTAAGGAAAAATAGAATTTTGCGTTTAAAGACACTAAACCAAAAAAAATTATTTATAACAACGTTAGAAAAGAAATTAATCGTTCATAGATGTAACGATGAGTGCTGGATAGAAGTAATTATTTAATCTTATAGCAACAACACAATTTAATTAAAACATTCGTGATACCCAAACATCAGATAAAGACTTATAGCATAAGCATTTTATGTTTCATTATATACAATTTTCACTTTAAGTTGGTCAATGAACTGCCAATATGTTGTATTGGACATTTTTTTTAAATCCCTCGTGAAGTACATCAATATATATAATTATTATTATTTTATCATTTGTTGGTCCTACTCCAAAATGGTGTATGAAAGGGTTTAGAAGGGGGGACTGAATATGTAATACCCGACCCTTAGATAATAAATCCAATTAAATATTAAATAATACTTAGTATTTTTATTAAAATATTATGCATAAATACCTAAAGTACAATTAGGATTTTACCCCAAACTTTCCTAAATATATGGTAATTTTCGTAGGTATATTTTTAGGGTTATTTTCGATAAGCATATCTCCACGAAACAACCATATCTAGTAGATTTGAGCATATCATATCATACCTAATTCATTAGGGACTTAGAAACCTACTCAAACTCTACTATCTAAGCCCTAGAGACCCATAAATACACCTCCAAACCCCACATACGAAAATTCAACTCACATCTCTCTCTCATTCTTTCTTTGGATTGTCTTTTAGGCTTAGAAATTTCCGTAGAAGAAGAACCGGAGACGGTAACTTAAAGGCATCTTTCATAGTAAGTGGTTTTCCCTTCTATGTTTTCTCAAAACTCCTTTAATCAAATATAGTACTACGTTTTCAAAGTTATTTTCGTGTATAAAAACTTGGTCTTGAGCATGCTATGTTGTCTTTTCGTATATATACATAAAAATGCTTCTATGTGATCTGCTTTACGAAAAAGGGTTTTCCCTGAGATTTTTGAATGATTCTTATGCTCTGAAGTATTGGTATCTATCGGTAAGGAATTAATTCCGAGCCTGCTGTAGGGCTTTAAATATACAGTATTTGAATCTTTGAGCCTCCTGCGGCGAATTAATAGCAGTGTTTGAACCTTTGAGCCTACTGCGGCGAATTAATAGCAGTTTTGGCCTACCTAGCGGGATAAATAGCTAGGACTTGATCAAGTTACTGACTAGGTTCTAAGAATTCATGAGCATTAGAATACTTCTTGAATCAATTTACATTCTGTGAAAGAAATTGACAATGTGTTATTAGTGTGTGAATTGTTTACAAATCGATCACATGTTTTATGAATGGTTTCATATGTTGCAAAGTTCATTCTCATGAAAAGTATTTTTCTTTCTAAATCGTAAAATTTTACTTTTGCTTGATTTGAAAAATGTATAACTATATGTATCTAACGTGCTCTAGACCGATAGAAGGTGTTAGAACTACTTACGGAGTGATTTTGTCACTCACCCACTATTTTTAAATCCATGCAGAAAGTTTAGTCGAGTCAGACGAAGGTGAAGAACAATTTTGGGGGTGGTGAAGATTGGTCGTTTAAAATTTCATTTGAGTACGAATAAATTGCAATTAGGATTCATTATTATTATTATTATTCAAGACTTGTTTTGAGGATATTAGTTTTATTTGTTTTGGTTTTCGTTTTCAATAAAAATGGATTATTTAATTGCTTTGATCTTCTGGGCTACGTGTCTTCGGGCCCTATGGGCTTAAAGACATGGCCATCACGCGGCCCAAACATTGGGGCGTGACAGAATAAACCTAAAGTTCTTTTTCTACTTTAAATTTTTTTATGTACAAAGACTACTAAAATGGGTAAATTAACGTGGAACAAGTTATGAACGCTATAAAGAGATGTAACACCCAATACTCAGATCAGAGTTAAATACGCAATGAAAAAAGTTCTAAGTCTTTGGTTTTCACAATGTGTTGAACAAGTTACTTTTTGAGTTGACTTTATCTTTTGTGCAAAAATGATTAATTTAATTGCTCAATTATATGATGTGCACTAAAGAACAAGATAATAAAGCAATAAGTAAAAGAGAGGGTTTGCAAGGTTCGCTAGATGGTGTAATCCCAACTACGTCTTTTTCTTCAATGGCGCGAAGGAATTCACTATATATATCGAATGTGAAGATTCACACAGAGTCTTCTCCAATACAATGAATAAACTAAAACGTCTTGAGCTATTTTGCTGCACAAGCGTCTGCTCCAAAAACACTTCTAGTTGTCTGTTTCTCTCACTCAGAAATCGGCAAATGTCCTACTTCTTTCCTCTCACTCAGTTTGAAAGATAGGATAGGGTATTTCACACAGAAATGGATTTTGTTTGTTTTGTTTAAGTCAAACAACTTTGTTGATATTCACTTCGGTTTGGTTCTTCTAAAAAGAGATAAAGATGAATGTCTTGGAGTGGATGTACAAGGATTTGATTTTTTGAGGGTGAATTTCAATGAAGTATTGAAAGTTTCTTCGAAGGATTCGAGTGGATAAGGGGCTTTCAGAAAAAGATCAATAGTTTCGAATCTTCTCATATAGAGAATTTGAAGTTCTATTTTTACGTAGGATCTGGAATAGATCCGTTGAGATCATTTGATGAGCGCGTGTAAATAAATCGCTTAGAAGGGTTACAGTGTTGTTGGTGAATCCTTGAAATCTTACTGCAGGTGTCAAACTGTGGCAGGTCGTCGTATGTTGATATCTAATGGGTTTTGTGCTATCCATACTCCATCAACAGTATGTACAATTAATAGTTTTGACAAGCATTAAATGCATTTAACTAAATGCCCGTTGAACATTAAATGCTTTGAGAAGACATTTAATTCTAAGTTGCTTTTTGATGAGAGAAATGAAATAACTCAGTTTGTCTTAAACATAGATATGGTATCGCTTATGAGATAGTGTCGCTTGAGATAGTTGTTCTTATGGATGAACTTCTACTTGTCGCTTGGAGTTGCTGATCTTCAACCTTTTCATATTAATAGACTCACCTAGAATTCTACTAACACTACAAGCGTCTAATAAATAAGACAAATAAGACAAACAAAAACACTTATTCTAAAAATTACAACTCGAATTACTTTCTATCGCTTGATACATGATACTCTAATAAATACAAACTTACATTTTTCAGGGTCTAACATTTATGCCTATCTTGTCATCATCTAAACTTCTAACAAATAAATTCCTAACATATGTCGTAGAATATAGAAGGTGTTTTGACAATGTGATCCAAAAAATATTTAAAACATGTCTTATAATAGAAGGTGTTTGGGTAGGATAATTGATAATTAAATATTTCGTGGCATTCTTTTGAGATTTAACAATTACTTAACAAAGAGAGAAGTTTTTATATTTTTTATTTATCAATTGTTTGAAGTTTGAACAAAAGGAGAATTGTTATCTAATATTGTAAAAATATTGTGTAGTTTGCATGTTTAGACTAACTATTTTCAATTAAGATTTAGTATTTGTATGTAATTTTAATGTAAAGTTCCTACGTGATATGTACATATTTTTATTAGAGATATATGCATTTTTATTGTAGATATATACAACTTACTGTAGAATTCTAGTGTAGTTATAAATTTTATTTTTAGATATATAACTTATTTTTATTAGTTATTTATTTATTGTTGGACTCTTTTCCCATTCAAAGTTAAAATACATAAGAGCATGTATATCAAAATTTCAAAGAAACACTAATGCTTTTATAACAGAATAAATTTATCTATAAATCATGACTGTACACAACAAATTTGTAATTCTGAAAATCAAGAAACACAAAAAATTGTGACAAATGAAATTTATATAAATCAAAATGAAATATGGGGTACAAATCTCTATTCTAATCCTCTGATTCTTCCTTCAAAATATGTTGACTTGAATATTGGAGTTGACTTTGCTTCTTTGATCTTCTCCAACGTTGACTTGAATGTTTATAACGTTAATTCGAGGGCTTGGCAGCTTAATCTCGGATCAAACGTTGAATTTGATATGGAATTTGAAATCTTCAAGGTTGACTTTGTGACTTTGATCTTCTTTGAATTTGATTTGAATTTCTATAACGTTAATTCGTAGGTTTAGCACCGTAATTACGAATCAAACGCTATAATTTGATGAATATCTTCAAGAACGCCTTGAATATCGCCTAGAACGCCTTGAATATTGCCTAGAACGCCTTGAATCTTCTTTGTATTTGAAGAACTTTCGCAGAGAGAATTTGGAGAGCTTCCTTCGTCTTCTCTAGCTTTTTGAATGAACTTCTGTGTGTGTAATTTATGAACTCCAAATTAAAGGACCCTATTTATAGGTGTAGGATGGAAGAGTTATGGATAATTTGGAATCCATTGATAATTATCCATTTAATTTAATAAATAATTATCATAATTTTGGAGTCATTTGATTGGCTGATAGAAGATCTAGATAGATCTTCTAGATATTATCCAAAAATCAACTTGATTTGATAATTATCCATAAATTAACTCAAATAGATAAATATCATTTGTCGTAGACGACTTTTGATTGGTCAATATTTCCACGTGGCATGATTTGATTGGTTGCAAAATTCAATATCTACAAATGCCCCCTTGAGACTCGTTCACGGAAGTTTGGTTATTTCAAAGCATACTTCGTAGTGGATGAGTCGCAACGTCTCTACATAAAAATCATGCCTTAAGAATAGTTCCGTCTTGTGCTTCTATACCACGAAAGTCTTTCCTACAGTTTGGTGTCTCCTCGAAAATACTTTGTTGGCTTCCATCGCAAGTTGTTTGTGTTACAACGAGATTAACATGCCCTCCATGTCAAGATGGGATCTTTCTTCCAATATTCTTTTGAATGAGTGATGTCACTCCATCAAGAGAACGTGTTTTGATTTGAATTTATGACTGAACTTAGATATATTTAAGTTGCCTACGTACCCTAAGAAAAAGGGATCAAGTCATAACGTAGTTCAATTTTTTTTTTCTCATGGAGATGCCCTATTTAGTTTATACTCTTCAAGGCTTGGAGTACATGATTTGGTTGGACTTGTAGACATTTTATACTCGTGTCAAGGAGAAATTCATTTGATTTGATTTGACTTGTAGACCTTTTATGCTCGTGTCAAGGAGGGCTTCATTTAATTTGATTTGACTTGTAGACCTTTTATGCTCGTGTCAAGGAGGACTTCATTTGATTTGATTTGACTTGTAGACCTTTTATGCTCGTGTCAAGGAGAACTTCATTTGATTTGATTTGACTTGTAGACCTTTTATGCTCGTGTCAAGGAGAACTTCATTTGATTTGATTTGATTTGATTTGTAGACCTTTTATGCTCGTGTCAAGGAGAACTTCATTTGATTTGTTGACTTGTAGACTTTTTATGCTCGTGTCAAGGAGGACTTCATTTGATTTGATTTGACTTCTAGACCTTTTATACTCGTGTCAAGGAGTTCTTCATTTGATTTGATTTGACTTCTAGACCTTTTATGCTCGTGTCAAGGAGAACTTCTTTTGATTTGCTTTGATATGTAGACCTTTTATCCTCGTGTCAAGGAGTGTTGTTGACAGTTTATGCTCTTATCAAGGAGCATTGTTGATAGTTTATGCTCTTATCAAGGAGCATTGATGACAGTTTATGCTCTTATCGAGGAGCGTTGATGACAGTTTATGCTCTTATCGAGGAGCGTTGATGACAGTTTATGCTCTTATCGAGGAGCGTTGATTTAGCATCTTTAGTTAAAGTTTGGATGACGATCTTGAACGTCACTTTCTTCCACATGTTCATCACTATCAGATATGGGCTCAGAAGCATTTGTGAATGGCTTGCCCCCTTTGTTGATTTCTTGTCTATAAGGCTCTTGGATATATGACTTGTCAACTCCACTTCCGATTATACTCAACTCCATATCATGTGCTCGAGTGGCCATCTCTTCAAACGTTGTCGGTTGAATTCCCTGAAGGATGTATCGAAGACCCCAATGCATCCCTTGAATACATATTTCAATAGCAGAGGACTCATGTAATCTTTCTTTGCAGTTAAGACTCAAATTTCTCCATCGATTAATGTAGTCAATGACTGGTTCATCCTTCAATTGACGGGAATTGGTGAGTTCAAGCATGCTGATTGTGCGACGGGTGCTATAGAAGCGATTGAGAAACTCTTGCTCCAATTTCTCCCAGCTGTTGATTGAGTCAGCACCAAGATCAATGTACCAGTCGAATGCATTGCCTTTCAATGATCTAACAAATTGCTTGACTAGTTGATCGCCATAAGTTCCAGCATCATTGCATGTTTCAACAAAGTGCGCCACATGTTGCTTTGGATTTCCTTTGCCATCAAATTGCTGGAATTTTGGGGGTTGGTAGCCAGTTGGCATCTTCAAATCATCAATCCTTCGAGTATATGGCTTGACATAAGCTAAAGGTATCTTGGATCTCCCTTTGTGGTTGTCTTGAATAGTACTCATGATAAACTCCTTAAGTCGATCAGCTGGAATCGTCCCATCACTTGAAACTTGAAGCTCCTCAACAATGGATCTTTCCTTCTCAACTAGATGTTGATTCTTTGACGTCTCAGCTTCATCGTGTGCCTCAACTTGTTTTTCAATTTTGTGTATGGCATCCACGTCGTCAGCTTTCTTCATCAACTTTGTAATTAGAGTGGCTTGCTCTTGAACATGCTTCATTAGCCCTTCAACAGCTTTCGTTAAGTTTGCAATTTGCTCCTCAGGAGTTGTAACATTCGTCATCATGACACATGCGAGGCTCAAGTCACTTGATGTAGAATATTGTGGAGATGGCAAATACTTCTCTTCATCATGATTGATTTCGTCACCAAGGTGGAATGGATCATCCTTAACATGCTCTTGTAGGAGAACCACATTTGAAGATGTTTGTAGCTTCATGGACATACTTCTTGTGGCAACGCCAATGACTTCACTCGTGGAGTTTGAAGGATTTGAGATGATCATCATGGATTCCACTATCTTCATAGCTTTGACTTGAGCATCCATTTGAACTTGATGAAGTGAAGAGATGAGAGGTAGAGATGGTCCCACTGGGCGTGCCAAAATTTTGTACACAACAAATTTGTAATTCTGAAAATCAAGAAACACAAAAAATTGTGACAAATGAAATTTATATAAATCAAAATGAAATATGGGGTACAAATCTCTATTCTAATCCAATGATTCTTCCTTCAAAATATGTTGACTTGAATATTGGAGTTGACTTTGCTTCTTTGATCTTCTCCAACGTTGACTTGAATGTTTATAACGTTAATTCGAGGGCTTGGCAGCTTAATCTCAGATCAAACGTTGAATTTGATATGGAATTTGAAATCTTCAAGGTTGACTTTGTGACTTTGATCTTCTTTGAATTTGATTTGAATTTCTATAACGTTAATTCGTAGGTTTAGCACCGTAATTACGAATCAAACGCTATAATTTGATGAATATCTTCAAGAACGCCTTGAATATCGCCTAGAACGCCTTGAATATTGCCTAGAACGCCTTGAATCTTCTTTGTATTTGAAGAACTTTCGCAGAGAGAATTTGGAGAGCTTCCTTCGTCTTTTCTAGCTTTTTGAATGAACTTCTGTGTGTGTAATTTATGAACTCCAAAGGACTCTATTTATAGGTGTAGGATGGAAGAGTTATGGATAATTTGGAATCCATTGATAATTATCCATTTAATTTAATAAATAATTATCATAATTTTGGAGTCATTTGATTGGCTGATAGAAGATATAGATAGATCTAGATATTATCCAAAAATCAACTTGATTTGATAATTATTCATAAATTAACTCAAATAGATAAATATCATTTGTCGTAGACGACTTTTGATTGGTCAATATTTCTACATGGCATGATTTGATTGGTTGCAAAATTCAATATCTACAATGACAATACTCACTATATTTAATACGGTAATGCTAATCTTACCGTTGTCATAAAGATTTCATCTCACAGACAGTTGACTTTCTTTTCATGACAACTTGCTTCATTAATTTTTTTTTATTTATATTTGTTTTTGGCCCTCCCCACTAACCTTACTGTTTTTCCTTGAATTACTTGAATTATGTACTCCAAAGCATTTTCTTACTCTTGAGATATTATGCTGAGGAATATTATTCAAAACACTCCAAAATAAATTTTTATATCCTAAAAACCTATTTTAATACTTTTCTATCCAAAAAAAATCATTTCAACAACTTTTAATTCAAAATAATCTAACATTAAAGGTTAATAATTTATCTGACCTAATTGCCTTTATTCATCAATTGGACTAAAAATTAATTAATTGTAATATTGTAGAGATTATTTGTTTAAAAACTTAATATTGATAACTAATACTAATTATGTTTTTTTATCTTAATATTTTAGATTGTTTAAATCTTTTTATAAAAAATTAAAGATACATATACAGATAATTATCATATTAAAATATAAAAGAATTGAAAAAATATCAAAATTCTTTATACTTAATATTAATATACGGTTTAATGTATGAGAATTTTTAAACAACTGCTTTGAACGAAAATAAATAATTGATCAATAATTAATATACTAAATGAAGGGTAGTTTAGTCCGAAAAAGTTGTTAATCCTAAATTTTGGATTTTTATAATGGAAAATTTATAGAAAATTTTAAGATACATTAATCAACTAGAAAACATAATTTAAGTCAATTTTCTTGCAATGAATTCAGATAGGTTTTAAATTTATTAGTTTATTTTCTATCAATTAAAATAAAGTGATGATTTATCTATAAGAGATATTTGGAGAAAAATATAAAAAAAGAAAAATATAAAAAAAGGTAAGAGGTGGTTGGAATATGCAATTGTATGTAATTTAGTAAAAAACTGAAATAAGCAACGGAAAACTCTATCTTGGTCCGGGACCAACGGTCCCGGCCAAGATAGGCCACATATTTGGTATGGGGTGGGTGGTTTTTTCCACCACCCCAACGTATAAACCACCCACTCCAAATGTGAATATGTGGTTAAAACTGGATCAGGACCGGATAGAATCATCCGATAAGCAACGGGGTATATAAGTTGTCAGTTACCTTGATCTTAATCCTAGGGCCCAAGATGTGTCTATACATCAATCAAGATGCATAATAGACTTTCAGAAAAACATTTTCCTATTTAATATACGGAATCATTTTCACCAGATTAAATAAACATTTTCGCCATGCTGAATTTTCAATGAATTCACACACATATACATAATACATACATACCCACAAAGGAATAAATGCACAATCATTGACTACTAGTCAACTTCAAATATTATTACTGTAATAAATATATATTAGATTCTTTCTCTGGTTGGTTTGTCAACTGAATTGAATTTCCGTCTTCTTTTACTAATTTTTCCACCATTAAATATTATTATAATTATTTACATTATAAAAAATGTATATATTTTTCTGGTGATATGATTCAGGTCCTCGTTGCAATAAGTTAACAGTCACACAGTAACTAATAAATGCAAGCTTGTTTCTTTTCAACCATTTCAGCTGCTTACAGAGTTTTTTGTAATCCCAATTGAAATGGACATAACCCAGCTTAGAATCTAGCTACTACGTGAAAATCACTCATAGCTTATGGGTTGTGTTCTCGGAAAAAGAGCCCATGTGAGAAAAGAACCGCACAGGAGGCCGGAAAACGATGACCAGAACGACGTCGTCACGGTGGAGAAGATCGAACTGAGAAGAGGCGTCGCCGCCGCGTCGGAAGTGTGGCCTCCGTGGCTGGTTGAGGTCGCCGGAGACGTGATCAAGGATTGGAAACCACGGCGTGCTAACACGTTCGAGAAACTTGACAAGGTAATGTGTATACATTCTGAAAAAATTGCATAAGCCAAAAATCTGAAGTTTGATTTGTTCGCAGAACTTGCTAATAGTTGATAGAAGTACTTTAGAAATACTTTTTTTTTTTCATTTTTGTTTTGGTCTAATGAAGCACAATGCAATGAAATCAAACAACAAATCCCAGCTTCAATTCAGCCAACAAAATCAAGAGTTTTGTTTTTCTTTCCAGTTTTTGCAAATAAGGCAATATAATAGTTTTGATTCTTGAATTGATTATGGATTCTAATGGGCTTTGTGCAGATTGGGCAAGGGACATATAGCAATGTGTACAAGGCTAGGGACTTGATAACAGGGAAAGTGGTTGCACTGAAGAAATTAAGGTTTGATAACTTAGAAACAGAGACAGTAAGGTTCATGGTAAGAGAAATACTTGTATTGAGACATTTAAATCATCCCAATGTAATAAAGCTTGAAGGTCTCGTTATTTCGAGGATGTCTAGCAGTCTTTACCTTGTTCTTGAGTATATGGAGCATGATCTTGCAGGCCTTGCTGCTCTTCAAACTGTCAAGTTCACTGAGCCTCAGGTAAATAAGTTTCAAATGGGCAAAAAATGAAGTAAAAAAAAGCATCCCTTTTATTTGTTTTTAGTTGTTTTCATATGTTTGATGGGTTTCAATCAATACAAAATTTGCTGATAATGGGTTGTCTAGATTGTGAATCTTTTCTAACATGTATTGTCAAAATTCAAATGTTCTGACTTTTGTGTAGAGGCAAACAGATTTGGATGTATGGACATATTAATCAACTTGCCTTTTGGTTTTGTGTTCTTTGGATGCTACTGATAGACATGTCTTATTCATCGGTCCATAGTGGTCCATTTTAGTGTTGTTATTAGACTAGAATTCGAGGGACTTGACTTTTTCACTAGCAATATCGATAAATTGTGTTATATGATTACAATGGTTTTTGATGCAGGTCAAATGCTATATGAAGCAACTACTTTCGGGTCTAGAGCATTGCCACAACAATGGCGTGTTACATCGCGATATTAAGTGTTCTAATTTGCTGATTGATAATGAAGGGATTTTGAAAATAGCTGATTTTGGGCTAGCTTCGTTTTTCGATCCTGAACGAATGAAACCAATGACTAGTCGTGTTGTGACCCTTTGGTATCGTCCTCCTGAGCTTTTGATGGGGTCCACTTATTACGGGGTTGGTGTTGATTTGTGGAGTGCTGGTTGTATTCTGGCTGAGTTGCTCTTTGGCAAGCCCATATTGCGGGGACGAACTGAGGTACTTTTATTTAGCTACTCTTTGTTATTTGCATACTTTTAAGTATATGCTTTGAAAATATTGTTTATATAAGAGGTTGATAGGGCAGAATTTGGCCACGAGGTGAAACATGATAACGAACTAAGGGTGTGTTTGGACTGAAGGATTTGAAATTTATGGATTTCAAATTCGTCAACAAATCTATGAAGTTCGTTTGGATGTATCCAAGTTATAATGGATTTCAAATTACTCGACATTCACTTCGAGCTATTTTCTCCATAACTACGGTGGATTTCAAATGACTCCATTTTAGGTGTCATTTCAAATCCTTCCTCCAAATCCCCTCCACAAATCCAAATCACTCAATCCAAACACACCCTAAATAATTTAGGATATGATCAACATCCCCAAATTGTTCATCTTGTATACGAGGTGAAATGTGCTGAATCGCCCATACACGGGTCGGGTAACCACGAGACCCGACCCGACCCGACCCGACCCGACTGTCTTGTGATGTGGACCACCAACTTTTGGACAGGTGGCAGTGGAACAATGAGCCACTTGTCCCATCATGAATAGTAGAATAGGCAAGCTATAAATACCGCATTTAAAACTCATTGTGGGGAGGGATGTGAGACTTAGTAATACGAGCTACAAAATTACGACCCACCAGAAAATATACTTAGAACTACGTTAGAGTTGATCCCATCTGAGGTACGTAGGTAGCTTGTTACACGAGTGCAGTCTATACATCATACACACCAATATTTGACCAGATCAGAGCTGAAGATTATAAACCCAACATCTCATTGATAGAGCATATTAAATCATTACTTATATAGCAAAATGATAGGTTTCTTTGGTTTTGTAAACAAGTGAACTCACAATTTATGTTTGTGCAATAATACGTAAATTTAATAGTGGGATTGTGATATAGGTATTTTCTCAAACTTTAAAGTTCGTTGTTATTGTGTTCCACAGGTTGAGCAACTACACAAAATACTCAAGTTATGTGGTACCCCAACCGATGATTATTGGAAGAAATATAGATTACCAAATGCTACTCTCTATAAACCTCAACAACCTTATAAACGCTGCATAAACGACACCTTTAAGGATTTTCCACCGTCTTCGATTTCTCTGATAGAAACCCTTCTCGCAATTGATCCTGATGCTCGAGGCTCTGCCACTACATCATTGAATAGTGAAGTAATCTTTCATATCTCTGTATGCTTTTGGCTAATTTCGTACTGTTTTCTGTTAGAAACGACGAATAAAAGTTTTTACTTGTGCTTGTGCATATGATCATGTTTTTTAAAAAATAGCACTTGGGGTCAAAGATTTGATCGGACACTTTAAAAAATCACAACGTGTCGTGTGAGACACCTGATCGGATACGACACTCGATGACATTGTGTCAAATATAAATATAAATTTGTCTGCTTAAATAAAATGAAAAAAAAAATAGAATATGAACACCATAATGGATGCAGTTAGAGGGTATGTCTACTATGTATGCATAGTATGCATTATTTGTGACACTTGATGTTATTTCACTTTTTTTTTTGTGATTTTGAAGACTGAAATATTTATTTTTTCTTTCAAACATATATAACTTTATAATTCAAATACAAATTTATAATGTACAATAGTCAATCTTATAGTTTATTTCTCTAACTAGTCATATTTAAATTAGAATGAAAAGTCTAATTTATATATTTTAACGTAAGTTAATGAACATATATATATATGTATATGATATATATACCATCTTATTAGTAGTTTCGAGCCCGTGTCGTGTCCTAATATTTTTAAAATGCCGTATTTTGTGTCCGTGTCGTGTCTTGCGCAGTGTCCCGTGTCTGTGCATCATAGGCGACTACTAAAGCACGTTCAAATACAGAATTATCTCTGAAGCTTGAGTTGCATTGAAATGCTCGTTCAATGTTTTAAAAGCACACTTTTTTACGTCTTTAACATTACATAGAGATAAATACAACATATTCAGTAGTTGTAGACTTGTAATGGAAGTTTTTCGTACTGAATTCGACATTGCTGTTTATGTCCAGTTTTTCACCACAGAACCCTATGCATGTGAGCCATCAAGATTACCTAAATTTCCTCCTACCAAGGAAATGGATATAAAATTGAGACACGAAGAAGCCAGAAGGTTCATTTATTTTACTTCACTTTCTCTCTAATAAACTGCTTACTAATACTGAATCATTTTCTAACGTATCGTCAAACTATATAGACAACAAGTCTTAGGTTCGAAAACTCACAGCATGGGTGGTAATAAAAGAACAAGAGCACGTGAAAAAGCCAACCGCGCAGTTCCAGCTCCAGAAGCTAATGCAGAGCTCCAAACAAATTTAGATGTACGTTCAACATTTCGTTTGTGTTACTACGTATTATATTTCATAAAACAAAAAAAGATCCATTTCCTGGATTTATTTTTTCAACTTTATCGAATTTTAGCTTATCCCTTTTGCTTATACTAACAGGATTCGTTTTGTTTTCACTTCAAGATGTCGTTAGAGTTGTATATATATATGCATATATATATATATATATAGTCAGTCAATGAATATATATATGTCTGGTTATGCAGAGGTTGAGGATAATGGCAGATAGTAAAGGCAAGAGTAAGATGGAGAAATTTCCACCACCGCATCAAGATGGATCAGTTGGGCATGATCCTCTTGATGCATCACAAAATGGGCCCTTATCGTTTGATACTTCGTTTAGTTCATCACGATCGAAAAGGAATAAGGAAGAGCCTCATATTCATAGGCCACCTTTATTTCAATCCTCCATTGGTTGGTCCATGGATTTCAGGTTGCGAAGGAGAAAATGATAATTTTCATTGGTGATCGAAGGTATGTAGAGAAGCAACTTGTAAACAAACTAGGTGTTTTTGAAATCAATCATAGTTATCAAGTGTATTATATTCTGTTTTCTCTTTTGATTCTCAACTTTGGTACATAATTGGGTTCTGTGTATGGTTGGGATCTTTGATTTAATCAAGCACAGTCCCTTGCGTTTTGTTCTTTTACTGAAAAATACTTCTGCTGCTTGGTTCAATTTGATGATGAATTTTTGAATTTATTCAAGTATTGTATCCATATATTTTTATGTAAAAAATATTACATTGTTGCACATAAATGGTATACCTTAAAATAATTCCTGTACAATTCATATTATTCAATTAAGAATTTAGGTAATTGCCCTACACCCATTACTAATACGTTAGTTAGTTGCACATACCATCCATCTTATAATTGATTTTTTTTACGCGGATTTGGAGATGTAATTTCCCCTTTTTTAAATGGATAAATTGCTCCAACTATAAATTTATTAATAAGTTAAATGGTAATTCATTTCTAAAATATAACGAACCATTTGAAGTTTGTGAATAACATTTTGAAGACTTCCTTTACGAAGTTAAAAATAGAAATTTTAGGTTGTTTGTCACTTGGCTTTGCCACTTGAAGTCTGCAAATAGCATTTTGAAAACTTCCCTTACGAAGTATGACGAAAATTAAATTTGTTATGTAAAAAATAGAAATTTGAGATTGTTTGTGTACACTTGGCTGTGAGCAGGGCTGAGTCATTAGGCTAAGGGATTGGCCCCGTCCATTTTGGTTCATGGGTCAATTTGGCCTGGTTAATTTTTTAAACACACATATATATTACAATTATAGATTTTATCATTTTTTTTATTTCAATTATATAGTACAGCTAGGATGTGATTCTTGAAGTCAAGAGTTCGACTCCCAGTGCTTACTTTAATTATAAAATTTCTTATAAATTAAAAACATCAAAACGGCCCCTTAAAATAATGGGCCTTAACAAGCCAACTCAAACCGGCTCATTGAGGCCTTTTTGACACCAGCTTCGATTGAGTACATTTATACACTAATGATTTCTTCGAACATGCAACGTTTAAATTCTAAAGCAGACAATTTTCAAAGTCAATTATCATAACATTTTGAAATTAGTTTACAATTAATAACAAAAAAATTAAATAAAATATAATTTGAAATAAATAAATAAACAATTATTATCTCCACCTGCATGTGTCCAAGTTCCAAGTGTTTGATATATAATTCATATATTATACATCTATACTTCATTGTCTGTGACAACAATAGTTTATTTTCCGGACTCATGTACATCTTAATATTATGTCCAAATTTAATTCTGTCACAACAGATGACATCACATAAACAACTTAACAAAGAGCAAAAAGTTTGCAGCAATGCCTATACTTCTTCATTCTCCAGTTTCTTCAATTAGGCATTGGTGCAATACAGCATCCTCAAAAAATGCCACCTTATTTCCTAAGTTTATTTTCTTTTTTCAATCACCTTAATTAGCAAAACTTGTTATTCCATGTACACAACATAATTCAGGCAAATAAAGAATACATTTTGACAGAAAAATAAACAGATAACGCAAAAGCCTTTTGCTCGTAGCAACCCTACGCTGTTGCAGCCAATGCGCTCGTTCTGTAACAGGCCCTCTTTGCTGCCCGAACAATGTCATCAACCTGACAAATAGATCCCAGATAATAAATGAACTGAAATAAATTACAAACTACAAAACGTTTGGAATCGAAAGTAAACTAATGAAATATCAAAAGAATAGATAAATCAAGGACAATGAAAATATATGTATTAGTTTCCAAGTATTGACTTGTTATGATCACGAAAATGGAAAGCTTCGAACGAATATGATTTTTTTACAAAGTAGATAAAGAGTGTAACATAAGATGTTAACTCAAAGTCTCAAAGTACAGATCACTAATAGTGTGTAAATAAGGATAATCCAGAAAAGTTTTCTTTAGTTATGTAAAAAATGAGGGTAAGATTGTCATTTTATAATTTCCGTGGCGCTTTACTAATGCTGTTAGTCAAAGTAGGTTAACGCAAGCTTTTATTATAACAGGGGAGTGGCCGTTATGGGTCCAAAATAAGCGGACTGGACTGTAATTACACTAAATAAGAGGGTAGTTAGTGTAATTAACCCAAAAGGAAAATAACAGAAATAGAATGCTATGCACTGGATAAACAGATTCTACAGCTCCTTCACGATTTTAATGGAATCATCTTATTTGAATATCAGTGAATCGGATATTCGAGTCCCTTAATTGGTGTCGGACTTTGCCCAATAATTAAACAAATGTTCTATCAGCAACCCAAATAATTTTGGATATCAAGCATAAATCTTTAGAAGCATTTTTCATTTCTTACACATGATAAAAGATTTAGAAGCGTAAGATTCGGATCCATTTTTCTTTTGAGTTACTACATTAAATGGAACCATAGAGTTTTACACTCATGGAACTGTAAGAAAGAACGAACCTGTGGGACAGCCATTCTCTCGAGATTTGCAGCATAGGGCATGGGAACATCAGCCCCAGCAATCCTCTCAACAGGTGCATCAAGATACTCAAAGCTATCTTCACACACAGTTGCACTGCAAACCCAAAAACAGTCCCACAATAAGCACAAATGATATATAAATAAAAAACTTGTACATAATGAATGTGTGTGTGTGTGTATGAGAAAGAGTGAAAGAGATGACCAGATCTCAGCACCAACACCATGTTGAGGGAAACCTTCTTCAAGAGTCACGAGCCTATTGGTTTTCCTAACAGAAGCGTTTATTGTCGATCTATCAAGTGGACGGATTGAGCGAAGATTTATCACCTGCACAAACAAAACCAAGATTCAGAGAACTATTTTTCGCTCTGAATAAAAATAAAGATGTGCATAAAAGTGAATTTCTTGTCTTACCTCAGCACTGATTCCATCTTTCGCAAGAATGTCAGCAGCCTATGCATATTTGGTAAAGTCAGTTTGACATTCAAACTAGAAGGAGATAAGGCTTTGTAAATTTGAAACTTTACATTTAGATATATATTTAGCTGATTCTAGTATGTACTGGGACTTAGATGGGCCAAGATTCATATTCTACCAAATTTAGCATCCAAAATATGTTCAGTCAACAAAAAATAATGGTTCTCTTGACATAGAAGTTTTAAATTTTGGTTAAAAGAGCAAACACTTAGAACAAAAGCTGCATGTGTAACTTGCTTGAGAATTTAGAAATTTGTTATGACATGTGATAACAGATAATATTGCAGATGCAGGAGGCATGACTGCAACTCTAACCACACGCAGTCATGAGATGATATGATTAACCAGCCTAGCAAATAACATCTTAGAAGGAAAAGCAAAATGAATGAAACTCCTCAGTTATCAATTGAAGCCCATGATGAAAAGCCTCTAAAGCACTTAACCAGAAGAATAAACTGTAAATCAAAAGGCAAGAATATTTGTTATGGAGCGGATTTGGAAAGATTCAGAAAGTTTTAATTATTTAGGTTTTATTATTTTAATTCCATGTTTAATTAGGTTTCCTAGTTAGTAGGATTTTAGTTATTTCTTTTCCTAAGTTAGGAGTCTTTTATTTTGGTAATTAGGGTTTATCTTATTATAAATAGGGTTGCTAGGGTTTATTATTCCTTATCAAATAGTTGATCATAGAATTGGGAGCCTCTTTTGGCTTTGGGATCAACAACGTTAGTCCTTGATATTTTGGGGCAAGAACTTATAGTTCTTGTTTATTTATCAATATACGTTTCTATTAAATTGTTCTCTAATTTCATCAATAAACTTTTCGTTTATCAATTTACGTTTCTATTAAATTGATGCCGATTCTCTGCATTGTACATGACAATTCTAAAAAATTAAATGAAAACCATGATCATTGTCTCCAGGCCATAGTTGTGAATGGCGTGCCATGACGCTCCATGGCGTATGGCGCCCATGGCGTCACCTCGGCGACATGGAACGTGGCGTGGCGCCCATCTTCATCTTGGCGCCCGCCACGAGCGCTATGGCGATCGCCATCAAGGCGCGCAATAGCGCGCCTTTGTGAAACTTTTGGCATAACTCTCAAAATGGGAGGCTAGACGATGGTCTGTACAGAAACAGAAATAGAGAGGGAGAAACAGAGGGGCTGCGTGCGTGGTGTGAAAGAGAAGAGTAGAAAATTAGGGTTTGAGAAAGAGAGGTGGAGGCTGCGTGGTGTGAGAGGAGAAAGAGAAGGAGAAAATTAGGGTATGTGATGGGTTGGTTTTATTAGATTGGAATTGCCTTATTTATCCTTGACTAGTATTATGGTAGTTGAGTTTAATTAGGAAATTTGCCTCATTTACCCTTGTTGACCCAATTATTATGGCCACAATTTGACCTTCCAAACTTGCCCATTTTTACTAATTGACTCAATTTACCTTTAAAATTAACAAGATGCTTATAATCATAAATTTTAATTATATATAATATATATGTTGAATTTATATATTGGTAAAAAAATCATTAACAAGCATAGTTAATTGGTGAAAGTTGTTATTTATAATTTTATCTAATAATTTTTATATTATTGGAAAAAAAAGTATTATATTAATTATTGTATTATATATAATTAATTTATTTCTAAAAAAATTTCTTCAAAATGGCGTGCGCCACGCCGCGCCATCGCCACGCCGCGCCATGGGACCCTTGTCGCCACGCCGCGCCATTCGCCATTAACAACTATGCTCAGGCAGACAACTCATTATAATACTCCACGTAAACAATTATTTTCAGATGGTTTATAAAAATCTAAAGTACAGACCAGAGAAAGTCGCATCATAAAATTCAATAACGAATCTCAATTAAATCACAAACAAAATGGCAGACCTGAAGAGCATAGCCAACCATCTTTGAGAAAGCAGTTATAGTTACATCCTTGCCAACACGTTCAATCTGGCAAAATAGTTGATGACCGAAAATTAGTAGACATTTAGATGCAAATAGAATGTACAACATACTCTATAGATATACCTTAGCTTTCCCAATAGGAAGACTGAAACTGGAGTCAAGAGCTTCAGCTGAAATGGGAAATGATTCACCATATCTGTACAAGAATTTATTTCCAAGGAACATAAACATAAACTTTGATCGATATGAAATTACAAGTATCAAAAGTACAGCTTATACTTACAGCAATTCATTTTCAAGGAATATAACAGGATCTGGATCTCTTATAGCAGCTTTAAGCAGGCCACGAGCATCTTCTGCAGAATATGGAGCTAGTACCTTTAATCCTGGGCATGAACCATACCAAGCTGCATAGCACTGTAACACGAGTATATTTTGTTAACTTACTATTCCATAATAGGGGATGTCACCAGAAGGCTATTCCAACAAAAATTTTACTTCTATTATAATTTTCATTATTAGTTAATAGTACATCACATATTAAAATAAAACAAGAAAACACAGATTTCCCTAAAAAGGTCTTTACTACATAAACCCTCCTTCCCCAATGGGAGATAAATATATTTTGAACCTGATGAAACCATGTTTGTTACGTGAAGACAATTTCTTCGAAAATTTATGTTTTAGCAGTGTAGCCAAAATGCCAAATCACAAGGAGAATGAAAGAAGATTCTGAAACTCGCATCGAATTTTACTCACCCACATGTATTCGAATAATGAATTCAAGTCATCTCTAAAATTTGGAGGCTTATAGACAACTTAGCTACAACAAAGGTTATATTTGTTTCATCTAACATATGTATATGGACGGAGTCCTTAACTTAGATGTGTTCCTCAAACTAACAAAAACTATTTGAGCATACTCTTTGACAAGATCAGAGATGAAGCAGGGAGGGAGCCAATAATGGAAGTCATATAGCTAACAAGAATATGCAATTGTCACAATATGCCTTTTGATCAGTTCTTTTAAGTTCATAAGGAAAATGTGGTCTGCAGCAGATACACACATGAAATCAATCAAAGTTTCAACTTATTCAATCGGCAGAGAACAAGAGAATTAAGACGAATCACTAAACAACAAGGAGTAGCACTGTTTTCGAAGATGTGCAGTCATCTATGACACGGATCGGGTCCGGGTCGGGTAAATTAAATTTTGAACGGGTACGGGTAATACCCGCCCGTTGAAAGGCTTATATCTACCCATCACAGTTTCCAACAAACATCAGAATGCGTACAGCGTACCTGCGAATGTTGAGCACCAACACCAGCAGCAGCACCATTCGGACCTCTAAAAACAATAGGCACTGATATCTGACCAGCAGACATGTAATTTGATTTTGCAGCAGAATTAATGATGTGATCAATGGCCTGCAAAAACCACATGTCAGTTGCCTCCACATTTCACCATATTAAATTATGCGTATAAACTATTTGCGTTAAGGCATTGGTTTTGGGAGAGATTTATTTTAAGATATTGCTATTCGTGGTGATGAATTAAAATGAGATCAAATTATAACTCATTTACCTTTTTTTCTTCTAAAATGGAAGCTACTATCTACATGAAAAGAGTTCAACAATATACTACAAAAGGCCCAGGTTCAACTTCAAAATGGCGTATTCAAATCGGCCAAGATCATTTCTAACATAACAATTTTTCAGGTAAGTTAAGCATTTGAAGAAATTCCTTTCAGAGTTTGTCCAATTCAATGTTTTTAAGTTTGGCAGAAATTAGGATTCACTAATAAGAAATAAAAGAACTGAGACTATATTTTAACAGAAAGAGTTTATGCATCACATAATTGTTCAATTATACTTCCTCGTCATTAATCATTTTGATACAAAAAAATGAAATAGCTTAGCTGGTTCGTGAAAAATTGATGCAATACGAAAGAACATTCTGATGTAAATAATTCATGAAGCCAAAAAAATTTGAAGAGGGGAAAATTTCCAACCTGCATTGAGAAGTTAAAAGTCATAAACTCAATCACGGGCCTTAGACCATAATATGCTGCACCAACTCCAATTCCAGCAAAACCAGCCTGTGCCAAAAATTACAAGGTGACAATGATGTTTTCCACTCAATACAGTTAATGTGCAAAGCGCGAAAGCCAACCTCAGTAATTGGTGTGTCGACCACCCTCTCAGGACCATACTTCTCCAAAAGCCCTTTGGAGATCTAGTAAACAATATAGTAAATCGAGACTACTTAGTGATTCAAAGAAATTTTCATTAACACACTGTGCCTTAATCGAAGTAATACACACCTTATATGCACCCTGATACTCACCAACCTGTATGACAATAATAGATAAGTCAACAGAGTATCAATAAAAACACATAGAAAAACAATCGAAAATATAGAGAATAGTCTTTTCTTCTCATAAACGTAAATAAAAATCGAACTATACCTCTTCACCCATTAAGAAGACCTTGGGATCGGCAGACATCTCTTCATCAAGAGCTGAATTTAAAGCATCACGCACCGTCATCTGCCCGAATAGCAATGACAACATTATCCATCATGACTAATACATATTAATGCGTGTAAACACAAGAAAAATCCCTCATCCGCTTGAAATCTTACAAGCGAATATGGTTAGCACCACATAAGAATGGCTATACTAAACTGTGGGGCCAGCTTTTTGTACATTACGACTAAATCTTCAACACTATTCTGAAACTATGTGTGAAAGAACATTGATAATGAGTTTATATAAAATGAATGCTAGGAAATTTCTAGATGTAGTATTAAGAGAGTAAAGATTTCGACACATTTTCCTGTCTGTTTCAGCTGCATCGATCATATTTCTACCATGAACCACCATGGCTTCAACAAACATGTTTCCCACTATATGGAGATTGTTATTACCTCCTTTGCTGAGGAAGAAAAAGCCCGGGGTGCGATTGCTCGAAGTCCTTGCTCCAAACTCTTTTCAACAAAGAAATAACAAAACGGTTGTCAAATTAAGAACAGTAATCACCAAATTAATAATGAATCAACAATTAACAAAAAATATAAACAAATAGCAAATTTACCAGAGTAGAATTGCCCTTGCAGGCCAACTTTCGCCTTAAATTTCCCAACATAGCTGCCTCTTTAAAACTCCCTGATTCAAACCGAAACTAAATCACACAAAAAAATCAAACACATCAATGATATAAACCTAAACAAGAAAATCATAATTCCATTTTCACATCGAATCAAACAATAGAAAGCCCATGTACTAAAAATTGAATACTCACCTAACAACACAAAAATAGACACCTAACTATCTGCAATATTTGCAAACAAAAACAAGATCAAGGAGATAATTACAAATAATGATTAATAGGACTGTATGAGAATAATAACAAAAGTTTAAATAATAAACCTAGGTGGGTTTGTGTTTGTTGAAGAAGAGGAAATTCAATGGTAGATGATAGTATGAAATGTCAAAGATGCTATATTACTTTAGGTTTTGTAATATTATTGCCTGATTTTGGTTAATGTTTGTGACTTGTGAGTGACGTAGACAGAGAATAAGTAGTTGGGCACTTGGGCTGTATTGAATTCCCTTTGTTTTTTTTTCCCTAATTTACAGTTTGCACAGATAATAAAAAGGGTTAATACTTAATAGGCACATTCCCACTCTAGGAAAGAAAAAAATAATATTATATACCCTTAGGACTCGTTTTGTATGAAAGATCAGATAAAATTGATAATATTGATAAGTTTTAAATTAACTATTCATTATTAGATAAAAAATATCAACCTTTTGTTTGGTATGGTAGATATTTTTTAACAATCTCACAATTTATTCCCAAAAAAATAGGTAATTACCTTTTTGTCCTCAAATATTAAAGCCCCCAACAACCAAAGTTAGGGTACAATTAATTTCTACCATTCTTTTCCTTCACAGAAAAGCTCATACGGGAAACCAGCAGCCATGACCTCAATTCTCAAACTTCACAAATAACAAATCATTCATTATCAAGTTCAACAAATCCATAGCAGATGGGTCGAGATGGGTCTTATCGAGTAATTGGTTTGAAAGTTTTTTTTATTTTTTTATTTGATTATGTGATTTACAATTATCTACGATATATTCGAATTTTTTTCTGATTGTGGTCGAAGAAAGAGGACAATTCACTCTAAACATCCATAACCCCCAATAATTTTAGGTTATACATCCATTATTCCTCAGCTTCTGTTAAAATTCAAGATTATTTTAAGATGTGGAATGATCGAATTTTTGACAAAGAAATGAAAAGGGTTTCTAGAAAATAAGAAGAATTTGGGGATCTATTTTACAACCCTTGTAATATTATCTGGTGTAAAGGGTAATTTAGTCATATCCATCATGTTTTGAAGGATATTTTGGTCAATGATGTTTTTTAACTTACCAATTATAATTTATCTCACCCATTTGGCATAGTTGAGTTATCATCCAATATCTAGATAAAATACGGGCCTATTATCAATAACGGGCCAATATAACATGAACCAAACAATTGATTAGGTTGGATAATTTAATCAATAGGGGCTTATACAATGAACAAAACAAGTCCTTAGAAATTGAAATGAGTTAGTTTTAACAAGTTAGCCTAAGTAATTTTTCATTTAAAAATTTATCTCAATACGAGAAAAATTATCGTGAAATATAAAATAATTTCTAAAGGCAAACAAATTTATATAAAAAAATATCATTACGTATGTCATAGAAATATTAAAAAAATTGAAGATGACATTTGAGATTCTCTCTTCTACCTTTCTAAATTAAAAAAAGATAAGAATTTAAAATAAAAATAAATATAATTTTTAGATGTCGTCTTGTACTATTTTCGAAACTTCTTCGTAATTATATTACTTTGAGAATTTTTTATTTATTTTATATTATGTTGCTAAATTCCAGCATAAGTGGAGTATAATGTTTTTATATAAGATGATTTATTTGCCTTTAAAAATCCATTTTAATTTCATGATGATTTTACCCTTATTTTTTTTTTTTTGGTAATGTAAAATTCATTTCCACTTGCAATATTTACAAATTTCAGCCATTTAGATGTGTGTCCTAAATTTCACACCAGATCGAACATACTATAAAACATTTTGCTACTAATTATGAAAAAGTCCTTCTATGTACGTTGTGTCTCTTTCGATCATCTTTTTTGGTTGAGTTCCTTTAATTCTCATTTTCAGCTCAGCTTTTAGTTCCTCAAAAACCGCTTCCGGATCTCGGCCAACTTGATTGTGAATTCGCTTATTTCTTTCCTCCCAAACTTTGTATAACACTCCCATGACCCCTACAGTTATCACCTTCCTCTTATAATGCCATTTTCTATGAGCATACTGTAGCCATCTAAACCAGCTCCCAAGGCGAGCTGGATATTGTCCAGCATTCATCCAATGCAGCAACATATTCAACATTTGATCCCCCCAATCACATTCAAAGAACAAGTGATCGCTGTTTCCTCCTCAACTCCACAACGGACACAAGTGCAGTTCACATCAATAACAAATATCTGCTCAATCTCACTCGGGTAAGTAGTCTACGATGAGAGACTAGCCATCCAATAAACGAATGTTTCAGAATATTTAATCTGTTCCAAATTACTTGAGATTCCCTGTATACTTCTCCATCACCTCTGAGCCATTCATAGCATGATTGTACCGTATATGCTCCATTAGATGTTAGGTCCCATCGGTTGTTGGTAACCTTTCTTGCAATTTTCTGTTTGACTTTATCTAACTTCTTCCGAACCCAACTACAATCCTGAGGTGGGTTGTATTCCCAGAAATTCGTATTCTTTAAATAGATTCGACTGATCCATTTAACCCACAGAGTGTCCTTCTTTTGTGCCACAGCCCAAACTTGTTTCCCAATATTTGCTATGTTCCATTCTCTACAACTGATAATGCTCAGACCTCCCCATTTTTTCTTGTTACACACCTTGTTCCAACCAATCAGGGAACTTTCCTTTGTTGCTCTACCTTCCCCCAAAGAAAGTCCCTGCATTTCCCTTCAACCAATTTAATAATAGCTTGAGGCAATATAAAAACAGAAGCCCAATATGCATGCAAAGCAAACAAAACTGAGTTGATCAACTGAACTCTACCAGCATAGAATATATGTCTACTAGCCCAACACTCCAATCTAGCTGTAATCTTTTCCACAAGTGTAAAACAATCAATTTTTGACTATTTTGTTGGTGATAAAGGTACCCCTAGGTATCTCATTAGGAAACTCCCTTCCCTCATACCTGTAAGAAACAAAATCTCCTGTATGGTTTCTAATTTAGCCCCTCTTACAAAGATGTTAGATTTCTGCAAATTGGCTTTAAGTCCAGTAGTGTCAGAAAATTTGTTAAATTATTCCCAAACCACCCTTACAGATTCCTTGGATGCTTTACAAAATATCATTAGGTCATCTGCAAAACAAACATTTGTCAATTTGAGTTGTTTGCAACCTGGATAAAATCTGAAGCCATCAGCTCTCGTAGCAATCCCCATGCTTCTTGTTAGGTATTCCATGGCCAATACAAATAGAAGGGGAGATATAGGATCCCCTTATCTAATTCCCCTCTGACATTTTTCGAATCCATGGTTTTCTCCATTGAGTGTGAGTGAATATGATACTGTGTTGACACATTCTAATACCCATTGCGTGAATTTTGCAGGGAAGTTGAAACCTTCCATCATCTCCTTAATAAATTCCCATTCAATAGTATCGTACGCTTTCTGGATATCGATCTTCATCAAGCATCTTGGTGAAATGTTCTTCCTGTTATACAGTCTGGCAATCTCTTGGCTTATAAGGATATTATCCATAATAGCTCTCCCCTGAACAAATGCTCCCTGATTTTCATTAACAATTAATGGTAAGACTTGAGCCAATCTATGAGCCATCATCTTAGATATACACTTATAAATAGTGTTACAGCACGCTATTGGTCTAAATTCACTAGCTCTTGTTGGATTATCAATTTTTGGTATGAGGACAATAAGTGTGTTGTTCAACTGTTTCAGCATTCTACCAGATTGAAAAAATTCCAAAATAGCATCCGTAATCTCCTCTCCCACCACTGGCCAAGCCTTCTTGAAGAACTCGCTCACATACCCATTCGGCCCTGGACTTTTATTGCTGTCAATGCTGAATATAGCAGCCTTTACATCCTCTCTTTTGAATGGTTGTATCAGGTCCAGTTGTTGCTGCAAATTAAGTCTTGGACCCTCTTTGTAAACCTCAACATCTGATGGCACTCTGTTTGCTTTGCTACTAAGCAGGTTTTTATAGAAGTGTAGAAAATGATCACACACCTCCTTGTATTCAGTAATCACGTGACCCTCATTGTCTGTTATGCTCGTAATCCGATTCCTATATTGCCTCTTTTTCAACAAAGCATGAAAGTATTTTGTGTTTTGGTCCCCTATGTTTATCATTTCACCCTTATTAAGATAAGATGTTTAGATGAAAAATTACATAGAGTGCAACTTGCCAAAAACACTCAATTAAAGGGTGTAAGTTTTAGAATTTATTCTTTTTTAGGATGAAAAGTGCCTATTACTCCTCTTTCACTGTGTAAAATGTAAATTTTCCTTGTTCTTACGATGATCCGATTCCTTTCGAAAGTACCACCTTTAAATTTCTACATTCTCTACTTAAAGGGATGTTGACACAAGGGAAATAATCGACTTGAGTCTAGTCGAAATGAATCAATTATTAATCAAGTTTATTTTGTTCTATATTTGGATTTTAAATTCTATATTTAAATTTATTTGATTGTTAATTAAGTTAAGTTTTAAATTTTTTAATGAAACATGAACGCTTGATAAGAATTTTACGTTACATTTAAAAACTAGTCTAAATTCTTAAACCCATGGTCCCACAATTAACTTTCAACAAAAATTGAATTGCCCAATACATAAATTGAGACAAAAAGGAATGATTCTGAAATTTTTCACATTTATTAAAAAGATTAGATATGAAAGAGTACATATTTGTTAAACTTTTTTAGAAAACAATTCCAGGAATTTCACATTTATATTTTATATTTATCTTTTTTTATTGTATCTCTTCTGAGTAAATGATCCTTTACTTTTTCTGATAACGATAAATTGTGAGACAAATTGTGAAAATTTTTACTAATTATTGTAAGATGCAATGTTAGAATTTTGTAAAGCACAAAATTAGAAGTACTGATGAGTTAATTTATAAAATTTATGAAATGAAAAATAAGCTCATTCGAGCTCAAGGTCGGCTTATTTGTTCATTCAAACTAGAGATCGGTTTGAGTCCAGCTCAAAACTTTGTTTACATAATAAATTTTAAGAATTCGACTAATATACATCATGTCAATAAATAAAGGGTTTCTGACTATATATATTAATCAATAACAAAATAAAAATATACCTCTCCAAGAAAAAAATAGCAAAACAAATGAAAGAGTTATATGATCCAAAAACAATCTCTAACAATTTGCTCATTCCCAACATTATTCATAAAAACATAAGAAATTTCTTAAGAAATTCCTTCAAATGAAGAATAGGTTTGAAATTTCTATCGAATTTAAATAAACAACTACTTATACTTAAATGAGAGAACTTCGAAATAATTTTTTCACTGCCAACACCATCACTTTCCTTGGCACCATCACACAAGTGCCTGCAAATTGTAAGAGAATCAGCATCAATGCATATGTATGTAATAATATACCCATACGTAATAATCTACAAATGTCATGCAAGTATAATAACTTAATTACCAATAATATTAATCAAATCCGACACAGGTGGTTAAACTACAAATGTCATGCAAGTATAATAACTTAATTACCAATAATATTAATCAAATCCGACACAGGTGGTTAAACTGGAACTTATTCAAATTTGTAAGCTCATAATGTAACACTAAGTTTCCAAAAAAATCTATAAGATATCGATTTTAATAGAGTCGGTTTGTTAAACAATTCATATTTGTAGAATATGGGTGGTGAGTGGTGGTAAAAGCTACACACCCGTCCTAGGTGTATGATATGTTTTTCCAAAATAAGCTTGATTCAAACATGAAATTGACGATATTAAATTAATAAAAGTCAAATCAATAAAGAAGACAAAATACCTGTCTTCTTTATTGAATATTGTCAAGTACACCTTTACTCATAAACAATTTAGCACCCAAAAGATGAACTAAAATGAACACGAGCAATAATAACAGTCGAATAGATGAATAGAGGAGATGGATATGCTTAAAAGACCAAGTTTTCCTATTACTAACAAATGGAAGGAACATGAACAACCTAGCTAAAAGCAAAAAGTGAAAAGAAAAACGGGCTTTTTGTATATAACCCCCGAGGTATTTAGCTTTAGCAAATAACCCCCCGAGTTATGAAATTTTGGCAAGTAACCATTTCTGTTAAGTTAACCGTTAGTCAACGATTAAGTTAATGGGTAAAATTATAATTTTACATATAAAAAGAAAGGACAACAAAAATAAATAAATAAAATTTAATTCACTTTATACAATAATAATTTATTTATTTATCTAAAAATTTAAATATATATTATATTATTCTATCTAAATTACCTTCAAATTTATATATTATAATATTATATTATTCTAACCTTCAAATATTATATATTACATTATATATTGTATTATATTATTTTATCTAATTACCTTCAATTTTAAATATTATATTACCTTCAAATTATTTATCTAAATTTATTTAATTTTACCTTCAAACCTTCAAATATTGTACTAATATTATCTATCTAAATTACCTTCAAATTTATAATATTATAATATTATATTATTCTACCTTCAAATATTATATTATAGATTATATGTTATATTATTCTAACTAATTGCCTTCAATTTCAAATATTATATTACCTTCAAATTATTTATCTAAATTTATTTAATTTTACCTTCAAATTATTAGATAGAATAATATAAATATATCTAAATATTTAGATGAATAAATAAACATTTGAAATTGAGAAAAATTATTGTTGTATAAAGTGAATTAAATTCTTTTTGTTCCTTGTTTTAATATATAAATTACAAGTTTGCTCATAAAGTTAACTGTTGACTAACGGTCAACTTAACAAAAGTGGTTACTTGCCAAGATTTTATATCTCGGGGGGTTATTTGCTAAAGCTAAATACCTCGGGGGGTTATATATAAAAAGCCCAAAGAAAAACTATATAAAAGATTGAAAAGATTCCGTTATAGAACTGATTAAACATATAAATGGCTCTTTTTCAATGATAAAGTGACATTATTGTACAATTTTACCATCAACTGTCTATTGAAAATAAAAATAATATAACTCATTTAGTAAACATAAAAACCACTACTTCCCTTCAAGTTAAAGAATCATAAAAATGACACCCCATATTACTTAAATTAATATCAACTATTGAGAGTTTAATTTTTTCTAATTTATAACTTTCAATACAAGTATGAAGGTCTAATATATTTAAATTATAAAATTTTCAAATTATTGTGAAAATAGTGTATCCTAATTAATGATAACTAAATATTAGGATTAGTGGGAGTAAATGTTAGATGTGTACATTATTGCATTCATTTTCAATGAATGGTTAAAACATAGGATTAATATGAATAAATTTTAGAAGTGTACATTATCACATTCTTTTTTAATAAAGAGTTAAATGGTCTTTTCACAATGGGATCCATACTTTTATAGTAGTTTAGATTATAATAGTTTCAATATGTTCTTACTTCTTAGTCTTTATCTTTTCGACAATTACTTGCATTCACATATTCTTTACCTTCTATATCCATATAATTTTAAATTATATTAGAGACATTTCACTGTAAATATTAACCTAATTTATCTAACATGATACCAAAATCAAAAGTAAACACGATTATCTCTTTCTAAATAGAACTTTTTTGGAATTTCTAGGTTGAATAATCTTCTATTATAGATATTCGTTTTGATTGATAATCTACTCTAACTTGATATGCATTCATCCCAACCATTTGCGAATGCATTTCTAAACAAAAAAGTCTTGCATGCGTTACAAATATGAAATTCAGATACTTACGGGGTTAAGATATAACACAAATTTTAAATTTGAACTTGGCAGCATTATTATGTAAAGGGTAAAATTCAAAAAACCCACATGTGAAATATTTTATTGGCTGAAAACCCCCTATGAAAGAAATATAGCCTGAAAACCCTTTGTGTAATTCTGAAATTGCATTTGTGTAATTCTGAAATTGCACACTTTTCATTTTTATCTATTTACTTTAACACCATTAAATTTTTTCTTAATATACCTGTTATACTCATCATACTTAATCAAGTAAAATATTATATTTTATTTATTTGACTTCCATGTGTGTGTCCAATAGAGAGAAGCCATAAGAGAGTTTAGGGTTTTAAATATTCAATCAAATTTTGGGAAAAAATAGCTTATCAAAATGTATTTAATTTAAATAACATAAATTACGTTCATGTTTTCTTTTTTTTAATTGTAGAATTAGGTTTGTCGCTTGAAAACATAGAAAAAAATAAAATATTTTTATTTTTGTTCAAACTATTAAAATCTTTGTTATATTTACAATTTTCTAAAATCCTTCTTAGTTAGTATTTTATAATTTTGTGAGAAATTTGATTTAATCTCGTCCTTTTTATACGATTAGGATTTGGTTACTCATTTGAGTAAAATAATAAGATTTCGACTGATTTACTTGAAGTGTAGGGAAATTCTACCCTAAAAAATAATTAAAATCAATGAATTTTTTAGTTCATAGTATAAAAGGAAAAAAAAAATAGAAGAAGCATTTACATGTTGTTTTTTGTGTAAAAATAAGTGGAAAATGAAGCAAGTACAAGACATGAAGGGGCAAAAAAGTAAATGACTTAGTAATTTAATGGTCAATAATCACTGAAAATTACATATGGGGCGCGTGTACTTCATCAAATTAACAGATGCGATTTCGTACAACTAAAATATTTCACAGTGGTTTTTAAGGCTATATTTATTTCATAGTGGTTTAAGCTAATAAAATATTTCACAAGAGTTCTTTTTGTATTTTTCCCTTACGTAAATTAATGTAATTGGTAGGAAAGTAACAAACTATGTCATTATTCAAAATTATAACACAACAACAATTGCCAAGAGTAGAAAATAATAAAAACCGATTGAAAAAGAATTTTAAACCTACCGAAACATGGAAAATAAACAAATTGAGACAACTCTTGTGACATGTGAAATGTATTATTACATCCATCTTTTTTTTCCATTTATTTAATAACTTTTTTAGATGCAATTCATGAATAACAAGTTTAATTATATCTTATAAGATTAAATTAAATAATATAGTTTCGTAAATACTATATTTCACGTGCAACATGCATATATTTTATCAGTGAACAAACCGTGTATACCCTAGTTTGAATTATGTTATAGGTAAAAGCGGAAAATACAAACAATGACATCGTGTATTGTAGTTGAAATTAAATAAGGTAAGTGCATGTTAGATCGTACTCTTACATAAAATAAACTATTTTTTAAGAAACACATTCGTATTTGGTTTTCCAATAGAAAATTTAAAGTAGTAAGGGAATGGATCACGCGTTTCTATTCCTAAATGAAGATATTGTAAATGTGTTACGAATGAAGCAATATTCAAGTCATATTTCCGATTTAAAAATCCATCATATTACAAATACGATCTATTTCACATTTTTATTAAAAATTACTTAGACTGTCCTTTCATTAAAAAAAGTATCATTTTTCTTGGATTTATGTATATAACAAGTTATTTTATAGAGAAATTGAGTTTTCAGTATTTTTATCCTCTAATATAGTGCAAGTAATGTAATTCGCATATACATGTATTCACTTATTAACGAAATTATGTGTATGTATAAATATATATATTGACATTTAATAATATACACTATCTTTTAATTACTTTGTTAAGAAAAGTACACAAAAAAGTCAATCATAAACTATTTTTACCAGCTTCTGAAATGAACCACAAGTATGAGCTGTTGGATCTTTGGAATTTACAAATTACAAAATGTATGTTACCCTATTTTCTGAAATGCATATTTCAAATGAATATGAAAACTTATTATCTGATATCAATCATATTTTTTATCTATCAATTACATTTCACAAGTAGATGACTTATTTAGATTATTATATGGCATGAAAATAATAACAAAATATACAAAAGAAATTCTCCAACTTTGATGAACATATGAAACTACATAACGTGATCTTATTCATAAAAAATTACAAATTGTTGAAAAATCTAAAGAAAATGATAGTTTAAATCTCATTGATACATATGTATTACATGATAAAGTGCCAGCCATTAAAATTTAAATGAAAATATGACAACTATAGTGCCAAAAAAATAAAAAAAAATAAGAGAGCAACTGAAAATTGGATAAAAACTTTTAGCTAATCATCAAACATAAAAAATAATGTGTTAAAGAAAATGATTAGAAACTTAACAGTATTTACCAATAGAGATGTCGGAAAATATAAAAAGACAAGTAATTGACTACAAATATTAATACCAGAATTTATTTTTTCTAAAACATGGAACGAATTTGCATCTTCTTTACTTCAAAGATCACAAAACTGAAATCCTAATAATGAGAAATTTTATTTTTTTCATTAGGTTATAAATCAATAAATATTGTAACTTCTTATAATATCTTAATGTATTCTCTAATCAATTGTAAGTTTACTAAAGTTTTTATGTTAATTGATATAGAATTTTTATTAATTATATTTTAATCTTCCCACGTATACTTTTCAATAATAAATTGTTTAGTATTATAACCAAGTGTTCACGTGCAACGCACGTACTTTATGCTAGTAAATGAAAACGTCTCGTAAATCCTCACAACTACTAAACTGAAACAATACATAAAAAACATGATGCATGCAATTAACTATATACCTGAGCTACATAAATTGTTCATCGTTTTCGCTAGTTAATTCATGTGTATGATGCAGTACTTATGTTACATATCTTACTGTTCTGAACAAGTTTATAGTCTACAATAGAAGACAAAAAGAAATGCCCGAAATAATATCAAGTTGGTGTTTTTTCTTCGACAAGTCGGGTGTGGCTATGGGATGAACGAGACGTGTAGCAAGATTTTACGTTTAATAGATTCTTCATAGCAGCTTGGCCTCCTTTTGGCAATCTAAAGCTTCTCCTTTTTCTTCCTTTCTTCACTTTTCTGTTCACTGGGGATTCCTGCAAGATATATAATCATTTAGCAACCCACATTTACGTTCTTATTGTTGTTCTTCAGTAAACGTAACGTATATATTTGATACTAATAGCTTTCTGCACCTCTCACCATCATCACATTGTGTATATCCTTACAATTAATTATTAATCTCCTATTGTTTTGAATTATTCAAAAAAAATGCGAGTTTTTAGGACAAAATGGACGTTAGAAATTGAAAATTTGCAATGGAACTGGATAGGGCTAATTTTACGGCAAGAGTTGAACAGATTATAATCCAAGAGTATATGTGAAATGTAGCTAGTAAACATTTACAGCAATTTTCGGTATTAATTGCAAATGACTTAGAGGGTGTTTGGCTAAGCTTATTTAAAACATCTTATAATTTCTTACATCTTATAAGATGTTTTAAGAACTTATAAGATGTTTGGTCTTATTTAAAAAATAAGCTCTTAAGTGTTTGGATAAAATAAGTCTATTGGACTTATAAGATGTTTTCAAATGTTATACGAGAGAATTGTGCAATATAAAAATAAATATTTTTTCGGAGAAAGGTATTGTTGGAAAGAATAAAATTAACTAGGTTTATTTTATGTCTTTAAAAAAATATAAACAACATCCCAAATTTAAGATTTTGAAATAAGTTGGGTTTTGCCAACTTATTTGTTATTTGCTTAAAAGACCCAAACATCTTATTTTTTGGTCTTATAAATACTTTTTTAAGAAAATTATCCAAACACTTTCATAGAGCTTATAAGCTCTCAAACATCTTATAAGTTGTTTGAGAGCTTATAAGCTTAGCCAAACACCCCCTTAGTCATAATTCTTTTCCATCGTGTTTAGGCTTGACCGAATACTTCAAAAGTTCATCCATATTTTATTTAACATCATTATAATTTTCTCAAAAATCCTAATTTCACCATGAAACACATGAACAAATCAAGTTAATAAATATAGCATGGAAAAATCATTTTCTTTGAAATATATTATTAGATTCGAAATTATAATGAAATTTACTGCATGCAGTTCTCATACGTGACGATAGAAAGGGCCGGTGTCTGTCTTACCTTAGATGATAAGCCATCATCACTTGAAGTTGTTTCTTTGAAGGCATGATTATTACCTGCACATATTTATGACAAACTCAATTAAAATTAGCCGAACAATAAAAAAAAGGAAAAGAGTGTGTCAACGATCATTACATTTTGACTATGTTATCAATATTTGAGAAATGATCATCTAAACCCTTCTATTGTAATTTGGTATTTCACCTGTATTCTGCATTTCCTATGTCCAACATATTTGACATGCATCTAATATATTAAATAGAAAATAAAGCATTTAATTTGAAATAGAACTCATCCTTGAGAATTTATTACCTATATCGTTATGGCCATCTTCTCCATTATCTTTGAAATATACTCGAAAACTCGGGGATCCTGGAAATGATTCATCATCCTTATGACCAATCATTCTCTCATCATCCTCGTCCTCATCCTCATCTTCATCCTCGGTTAACAAATTCTCAATATTTTCCTTATTATCCTCTATCGTACTCTCTTTCTCATCCTTTTTTCCCGTTCCACCTTCATGCTCAATCTTGGCCTTTGCAACCTCTATGGCGCTTTCTTTGATGACATTTTCGACATAATTAGGCGAATAGAAAACCCTTTTGGAGATTTCGGGAGAAGGGTTATATGCTGAAGCATTATCATCTTCATCTTTATCATGCAAAAGCTCTTTCTTTGAAGGGGTGGGGTCTTTTAGGCGGCCCATGTCGTGCCTTCGTGCTTTGATCTCGTTTAGCCGTTGGAGAAAGAGGGGCCGGAGCCTCGGTGGTAGAGTGATGGGATTGCCATCTAGCCTTGAAACATTGCCCCCCATTGTTAGGTGTTAATTAGATGAAAAGAAAATTGGGCCAATGAGATAGGAGAAAAATGGAAATGGATGGTAAGAAAATAGAAGATATTAGAAGTTAAAGAGAAGAAAAGATTTGTTATTTGGTTTTGTAAGGGAGAAGATAGATGTGCTAAATGTAGGGTAAGAATTAGTTGAGGTTTGTGGTTTAAGACTGTTGAATATTATTACCAAAAGCTAATTTAGTGCAAAACTTGTCTGAATATTTTTGGACCAACCAAATGAAATGTTAGTTGGCTGCTTCCAAATGCTTTAGCTGAAGTGTATGAATATATATTATATATTATATGTATTCATTTGGCCAATACTTTTGTGGAGGAGTCGGATATGCTATTATTCAGGGTGGCCAACAAGTGGAAAAGGTTATAAAAGTAAATGTTAAAAATGAATAACAATAATACATTGGCAGGCAAAATCAGGATAAGTCGGTTTTCATTGTAGTCCCAAGTTTTACAAGATTCTGAAAATAGTCCCAATAATCGGTTATTTTACTAATTTTGGTCCTTCCGTTAATCAACGTTAGTCCCGTATGATTTTAACGTTAGTCCCGTATGATTTTAACGTTAGTCCCATATGATTGTTTCCGTTAAAAAAATTTTAAAATGAGCTTTTTCAGGGGATAATTACATTTTAAATCTTGAAATTTGTAACTTAAGAATAATTTTGTGATTTATCCGCAAAATTTTTGTGATTTATCCGCAAAATGGTATCAGAGCCTTAGGTTTTATTGATGAAATAATTAATTATTATTGAATATTGTTATTTTACTCTCTAACGGAGGAGATTTAAACAAGAATGAAACATTCAAATAAATGTTTAACGAGTTACGAAAAGAGAGAATTCTGTCCGAAATTGACAGAAATCGAAATGGACAACTGTAAGAATACCCAAAATCTTTGAGAAATTTAGAAAACGGTTCAAGATTATGGTCATAAGTTGATCCATCTACCTAGAAAATAGAACAATTGAACTAGAAGATGGCCGAGATATTACAGATCCTCCCAGATTGAAAAACTCGATTGTAGATCTGAAGAAAGAAATTGCAGATTTAGGCGAAAAACGGAAGGGCCATATTGGAACATCCAATAAGGACCGAGTCCGTGATGCTTTTGGACCTGTGCCCCTGTTACACCAGAAAGGAAAGGCAACGGAGATTCTGCGGCCCAAAACACAAGAAGATAAAATTAATGAAATCCTCAGTAGGGATTAATTAATTGAAGTATCACGAGTAGGTCTGTCTGATTTACAAGAACTAGCTGAATCTTTCTCCCAACTTGGGATGGTAGACTTAGTTAATGTCAAACCTAACGAGGTAAGCACAATTGTGCCACCGGCGTTACCATCTCCAGAAGGAAGTATCGCATCAAATGATCCGTCAGAGGATAGCTCGATGCGTGAGGGTGTGGATTTCCATACTAATGCAACTCCAACTTTTGTTGGAACGAGACTCAAGGAGAATCCAGAGATAAATCCGGAAAAGGTACCAGACAATACACCACGGGCAAGGACAATGTCTAAAACTTTGCACCCATATGGTACTATTCTCAATTTAGATGTCATCGATTTTCGAAATATCAAATAGGTAATCGATGAATGGGTAGCAGCTATGAAAATAGCGGCTACAACTCTAGAACTCAATAAAGAAAACTTTGTCAGATTGATGGAGCTGAGTTTAGAGGGATCAGTCAAGATAGGATGTGACCAAACGCCTGACTCGACCAAACAAGGAGTTTTAGCTGGAAAATCCAAAAGCACCACAGAAAGATTCAGAAGGCTTATAAAGCTTCATTTCATCGAGGATGGATACTTCGATGAAAGTAATTCCAAAAAAACTAGAGAGAACATGCAAGCTCTCTTTGGTATGGAATTAAGAAATATTTGTGCAATAGATGAATATATCTATTGGATTTGCAAATACTTCTTTCAAAGTGGAGTTCCAAAGGAGATAGCAGCACCTTATTCTTCGCCAACATTTGTAGCCCATGGTGTGAAATGCTGATACAAAGCTACAACATTCCCGAAGGACAACTAGATTCGATAGCCAGAAGAATGTCTTTTCTCAAAGACATATTAAAAGACTGGTGTGCTCAAGCTTCACTCTAGAAGAATATGAAGAAGCTCAGAGAAAGATGAAAATAACTCCTCTCTACTGTGAAAACAATGATTTTCCAACAATTATTGGAGAAACGAGCGAGCAAAAGATGAAGAGGGAAAAAGAGAGTAACACCAACAACATGAGTTATAGAAACAAACCTTCGTTTAGATGAAGATCATGGTGGTCTAAGACCAAGGATCGATCTTATAAATCGGGCCAACGGCAAGGACCTATGAGGGTGTCATCACATGGATCTAGACAAATTGATGGAAGAACTTTCAGAAGAGCTCACACTCGAGCTAATGAAAGTTTCAAAGACTATAACTGCTGGACGTGTGGAACAAAGGGACATATCTCCCCAGATTGTCCACAAAAGCAAGAAGCACGCCAATTTGAAGCTACGACTGGTATACTAGATGCAGTCTTTTGTGGCGATTTGGTACCTATCTACCAATTAATTTTTTTCCCTCAAACGAAAGTGTATATAAGGAAGAAATTGAAGGAGACGCGGATGGATCTTCAACCGAATCAGACTGAGTACAATGAAGGAGATAGGCTTCAGACCTCTGAAAGCTTTTCTGGATTCTTTTCAAGAATGACGGTTTCAAACAGAACCTTGGAAAGAATCATGCGGCAAAATTTCAATATTGGACCTTATGATGGTTTCAGAATTGGAGGTTTTGACCAAGTCCTAAATCAAATAAGGCTAAACCAAAGAAAGCATCACATTATAAACAAGGTAAGTTCGGAGAAATTTGCAATTCCTATAGAACTTACGGGGAATGTGATGGATATCCAATTAATACTGAAAGAAGAAATTCTTGAAAAATTAAGTAAGCTACGAATAGAAGTAGAAATAACTATGAAATGGATCCATATAGGAACTATTGAAGTAGTTATAAAAGCTACCTTCAAGGAAGGAATTGATTTAGAAATTAATTTATCGATAATTGATAGAAGAATCAATAACCTAAGAGATGGTTGTCTTGGTACAATGGTCGGAAATTTATATGCAGGAAAGCTTATGTTTGATATTCATCCAAGAATTGCATATAATCTAGCAAACCAAGATTTCAGTCACGTCTTAACCCTTCATCAAGACTTTAAAAGAAAGAATCTTATGAAGGAAGAGAATATACCATATTCTATAACATATAGAATAGCATATGCGCTTTCCAACACACATCATTCGGATCTTTTCCTACGAAAAGAGTATATTGAAATTCCTCAAATTTTCAAGGAATTTGCTAAGGTAATGACGCCAGATCCAATTCAAATACCTATAATTGGAGGGGTCAACATTATTATTAAAAACCATCCTATTTTAAACAGAACACTTATTACAAGGATGGAATTTAAGAGCCGAATGTCCTTCTCAGATGAAAGGATACAAGGCTTACAAGGAAAGAGTTGATCAACGACTCAACCCCGCAAGCCATTAGGGTGGATAATGTAAAAATTAGATGCCCCGAGGGATGGAAAGAAGTGCAAGTTTTGTTTGACATCATGGAAAGGGAAAATTATTTTCCTTGTGATGAGTTATATCATTTGCAGCAACCTACTATTGGCAAATATGAAGGTATGCTAGAAATGGCTGGCCAAGAAGTATTTGTATCAGGTTTTGCAGGTCGTAAGCAAGGGATCGTTACCTTAGGTTTAAGCTTCCTTGAGAAACATAAACCTTTGGAAGAAAATGGAAAGGTATGGAATTCACAGTGTGGAAGGTCATCTCATACTAGCCCATTCTCTATATACATTTTCGTTGGAGGTATTTATGATCAATATAAGACATAATATTTCTCTGCGCATATTGATTCAGATTCCGGTATTTGTACCCTATTATTGCAGGTAGAGATTTTTCTCGAAAAATCCTTATACTCAATAAAGGTAAACGAGAAACAAAAGTCATGATGAAAGGAGCGTTAGGAACACCTTGGTTTAAGGTAAAAATGCCTCCAATCTACTTTCATGATACTGGGGCTGATATCTTGCTGGGTAATAACTTTATCCAAACATTTGCAAGGTATGTGCAAGATAATAAGAGAAATTTATTGATCTTCACTACTAATTGTGGAAGTGAGATATAGGTTCTGCGGCAAGAAAAGGCATTTAATCGCATCATGGCAATAAATTTTCGCATCAAACGTGGTGATGATGAAGCCAAATTAACTAATCCTAAAATACAGGATAAACGACAATTTGGTGAGGCTCTTTTATCTTTCAGGCAACAAGGGTTCTGTAGTGAAGGCTACAGTGAGGCCATTGAAGAAGAAATATATTTCTTCAAGAATGCCCTATAAGACAAGAAACTTGATTGGGGGTATGGACGAAGAGAGTAAGCTCGCTCTTGAACATGTTAAAAGGCTGATCCAAAGGAATTACAATGAGGATCCTTTGGCTTGGTGGAACAAAAACAAGATCGAAGCTACTCTAAAGGTTAAGGACCAATGTAAGTATGAGAACATTCGATACAAGCCTATCTAGATGAATACGATGGATAAGAAAGATATGCAGATGATTATCAAAGAGCATATCGATATTAAACTCATTGAACCTGAAGTCTCGGCTTATAGTAGCCCTGGTATCCTTGTAAGAAATCATGCTGAAATAAAAAGGGAAAAACTTAGATTAGTAATCAACTATCAAGGTATCAATAAAATACTAGAGTTTGATGGTTACTATATCCCAAGCAGAGAACACTTAATTGATTGCATCAAAGGAGCAAAAGTGTTTTCAAAATTCGATTGTAAATCTGGTTTCTATCAGATCAAGTTAGAAAATGAATCTAGAAAATATACAACATTTTCTACACCACAAGGACAATATATTTGGAACGTTCTACCTGTGGGTCTAGCCAATGCACCTCAGATATAGCAAAGAGAAATGGATAATCTGTTTAAAGATTATTTTAAATTTATGTTTGTTTATATTGATGAACGAACATATTAAACATTTAAAGATTTTGTCCAATGCATGTCATAAGGAAGGATTAGTGCTCTCTGAAAAGAAAGCTATTATTGGGGTCAATAAGGTTGAATTTCTTGGTATCCTTATTGATGAAGCAGGTATTGAGCTCTAAGAACACATCGTGGAAAAAATTCGTAATTTTTTCGATGTTCTTAAAGATAAGAAACAACTTCAAAGTTTTCTCGGAGTTGTTAATTTTGCAGGAATCTTTATCAAGAACCTCGCGAAGTACAGGAAGGACTTTCAACTTCTTTTAAAAGAAACATAAAGTTCCAAGTGGAAGTGGGAAGAAATTCACACTCAAAGAATTCGCAAGCTAAAACAAGTTTGTACTAACTTGCCAAAACTCGCAATTCCTCAAGATGGGGATGATTTTGTGGTTTACATAGATGCTAATGATTTTTATTGGGCAGCCATGTTAATGTAAAAGACTACTACAGGGGAAGAACCTTGTAGATATGGAGGAGGGTTGTTCACAGAATAACAAGCCACACTTTGGCATATTCTTTGTTGTCTGGAAGGCTTTCAAAAAATGGCCATTATTTCTCTTAGCAAAGAAGTTTATTTTAAAAGTAGATAATACGAATGTTTCTTTCTAAAAAACAAATTAGAATAAAAAATAGAAAAGGCTCGTATTATAAGGTGGCAAGCAGAATGTCAATATTATTATTTTGATATTATCATTGTGGAATCTCATGAAAATATACTTACAGATTTCCTGACAAGAGATGGAAACATCTGAAGCGAATTCCATAATTACAAGATATAGGCATCTAACGGAAAACCTTGAGCAGCTAGACAAGCACTTTGGCCAACTATCGGTTAACGCTGAGGCAACTGGACAAGTACAACGAGTTGATCTGGACACTGTCCAAAATACAATCAGGAGTCTACTCTATGCCGCAGGATCCCTGTGGGATGCATTGCAAGAATCAATTTGAAAGGCATCTACTTCGGTGATGACCCGATAATTAAGAGAGCGGGCCTCTAACCTTGCGTTTAGAGTACAGGCTCTATACTTGGAGCGGCAGATTCAAATACTGCTTGTACAAGTCCCATTTCAGACTATGATAAAGGGGAAACAATTGAACAATAGGAAGAAAAATCTCCAATTGATTCAAGTCAACCCATCACCTCTGGAGTAAAAGAGAGAGAGATTAACCCTAGGCCACAGACAAGCACATCTAAGGGTAATACTAATGAAAATAATTTACATTGGCAGGTTTACCAAAGATCATGGGAGAAACTTATCTCGAGAAAGGGGATAAATCCTGAAAAAATTCTAATTGATAAATCAGTGAAATATCCCAGGGTTTGGATGCTTGAAGGATCAAAACCCGACGAGGTCCACGAATAGTATGATTTTGGGGCACTTGCCTCAATAAATACTATGGCAACATGATTTTCGAAAATTTCTAAATTACCGGAATGTATAAGTGGAGTTGTGTATGACTCATGGCAGAACAATCCACATCTAAAACAAGATGTTCTGGAGATCAAAATTTTATCAATTGCTCCAAAAATTGCAGGAAAGGGTGTCATCCGGAGTTTCATTTTATGGAATTGCAAAGACCCGATATTGCGGCCTTTAATAAAGTTAAGGTCGAAACAAGAGAAGCGTCCCTGGTAGCCTCGATAAGTGAAGATGAAATCTCTACTCGAAGAACTTGTGGATTTTGGGTCTGTCTGACTGAGATGGACAAAGTCTAGTATCCATTTAAAATCTTTTCTAACAAAATAAATGGATCATTCTTGTAATTCCATGACAGAATAAAGTACCAAATTTGCGAAAAATATTTTCGAACAGAAGAGGACGCTAATTTGGAAGAACAAGCTACCCGCAACAGAGAACACACAGAAGAAAACATGCAACATGATGCATGTTGATCAATGGCATAATCGCATATGCCAAAGTTGCGAGTTCCAAAATAAATCCTTATTCGAAACTAGGATCAGGGTTACAAAGGAAAAGCCCGAACCTAAGCAGGATAAGGGAAAAAAGACAAGCTATCCGAGGGGTTTTCACAGAACTCGGTAAAACCTCTTAAATGTAATACGAGGCAGAGGAGAGTCTAATTAAATTAGGCTAAATAGAAAATTACGATTGCAAAAATGTAATTTAACAGCTGAAAAAAAAAGAGATAATTATATACAGCTGTAAAATACAAGAAAGATGACGACTGCAATGACGATATCTGACAAGGACAGGTCACAGGTGATAATATAGGCCGTGACCTTTCAAAATATTGATGAGCCACCGCAATCCTTCAAGATAAGTGGGAGACAAAACAAAAAATGAATACATAAGCAATGACGTATTCAAAATTAAACGAGTTTGGAATTTGACTTTGGAATCAGCATATGAAGGCTATAAAAAGGAAGGATAGAAGCAGATGGAGCTCATCAGAAAATTTCTCCAACTCTTCTCAACATATTTTCTTTCCAAGTCTATGGTCTTTTAAAAATAAAATTATTTTCTTTATTGTAATCTTTTCTTTTCTGTATTTCGAGTCTATGTGGATTTTCCCCAATTTGTAAGTTCTCATATGAGAGGCTAAAAAGTTATCTCCTCCAATAGCGGAGTAGAATATAATTATGTAATTTTAATTTTATTTCATCAATAAAAGTTTGAGGCTTTTATTCAACCTGTTTTCAAAAGTTTAAAAAATACATTCTCCTGAAATACCTCCTACGCCCCAAGGTAGGAAACGAAATAGGGCTATGCTTTATTTTGCTGAAGGGGCCAAGACTTACGAACCATCGTCTGTGGTTGATTGGTTGGAACGAGTCTGTGAAACCGGAGGCTTGGAATACCCGACAAGAAGGAGGTCAAACAGAGGTATGAATTTATGAATGTTTACTTATATTTCGGAAGCATGTTGGGCCAGATTCATGGTTATTAGACAAAATTGTATTAAGTATCAAGTTAAAAGAAGAAAAGATGTAAATTCCCCCTATATTTCGACTATTTTGAGATTTTCGTTAACTTTAACGGAAAAGATAACGGAGATGGGACTTGTTTTGAACATTTTCAAAGTTATATGACTAGTTTTGAACTTTTACAAAGTTATGGGACTAATTTTGAACATTGACAAAGTTATGGGACAAATTTTGTAACAAAATGAGAAATATTGGGGCGCTTTTTAAAAACTTATAAAGCATATGACTAACATGAGAATGCCCCTATCTGGTGGGACCACAATTAGGATTTTACCAACATTGGCATCATCTATAAACTGAGTATATCATTTGATAAATATATTGGAATCATGTTGTAGTAACATGGCTGTTGAGCGGGCCAAAAAAAAGAGAGATCATATACACTTGTAACTCGGAATTTTTTTTGTTGGTAAACTCGAATTCAAATCGGACCGAAGAAATTAATGGTATGATTACTAGGATTTGATAAAATTAGGCATGGGCAACAATCTTCCCAAGAACATTGCATTTACACTTTTTAGTTTTTATTAGCTGTGCATAAACCTGCTAAATTCGCCCGAACTGTTCCAACTCGACCCACTCAAACACAAGCGGTTTTAAATTTTTCAATAATAGTTGTGACTTGCCTCACGCCACTTTTGAGTCGAGTGGTGAGTTTAAACTTTGCGAGCTGCTTAAACCGCTAATTATATAAAATGCCTACAAATATATATGTTAAAAATTAACAATCTTTAAAATAATATATATACATATATTTGTTGAGAGATTTATGCTAATTATGTAAATATCTTATTTGATTTGATAGTGATTTGGTCAATCCTTTAATTAGGGTGATTGCCTAGTCATAGAGGTTCTTTAGGGATTAGGTTCCTTGTATATGTAGGTCACCAAGTGTATATATATCCTACATAATGTGTGAAATAAAATATGCATTCAAACCCTATCTTTTTCTACATTGTATCAGCATCCACGGGAAAAACCTAGGCAAAAAATTTTCTTGCCTTTTTTTCCAGTAGAATTTTTTTTCCAGCAGCCTTCATGCTGCTCATTTGCTCTAACATCCTTAATTGCTGTAGAAAATATAACTCTTACGAAACACCCTCCTATAAAACATTATGTTTGAAATGGGGATAAATGCAGTTTTCGTCCCCCATGATATATGCAATCGCAAAATCGGTCCCCCATGTTCCGCGCACGACAATTTAGTACCTCAACTTACCAAATTTTGACAAAATTGGTCCCTACCGTCAATTGGCCATCCAACCCTAACGGTTTGACCGTGTGATGCGCACGTGACAATGAATTTTGGGGGTAAAATCGCGTATGACCTAATTTTTGGGTGTAAAACCGCCACGTGTCACTCTCTCACATCCTTAGATCACCAACCAGTCTTTTATATATATACCCCTTCCCCATCTTCACCATTTCAATTATATCTCATTTTTACACCATAACAGACGCAAAATCTCTCCCAAATTCACATAGAGTATATACAATGACAATGGTGAACAACAATCGCCCGTTAATATTGCCGGAGAAAGACATGAATCTCTAGCGGAGAAAACTCGGAGCCCCCCTCTCCTCCGATCAACCCACTGAATCTAACCAATACGACGCCGTCGTCTTCGATAATTATCACCACACTTCTCGTCGGAACAGTGACGCCACCACCGCCGCAACACCACCCACCTACCCTACCACCCCCATATACTACTCCAATCCTAACAGCGCCGTTTCATCTCCGTACAATCCCATGTCCCCATGGAGCCCACACTCACCCTACATCAATTCCCCCTGGATCCACGAACCCAGTTACGAAGACGAAGAATTACTTGGTTCGAACATCAATACGTTCCCCAAACACGGCCTTCTCGGGTCCCTTCTTCGCGAAGAAGGCCATATCTATTCTCTAGCAGCTTCAAACAACTTTCTGTTCACTGGCTCAGACAGTAAAAACGTCAGTTGTTGTATCAGGGGACAAGTTTTTTACAGGGAATCAAGATGGGAATATTAGGATCTGGAGAATGAGTAGAATGAGTAGAAGTAGTAAAACTTACAAGCGTGTTGGGAGCTTACCCACAACTCGTGATTTGTTAATGAAATCAATGAACCCGAGAAACTATGTCGAAGTTAGGAGAAATCACAATGTTCCATGGATAAAGCACTACGACGCCGTTTCGTGCATGAGCATTGATTCTGACCAGGGTTTTTTATACTCGGGTTCGTGGGATAAAACATTAAAAGTGTGGATAATTTCAGATTGAAAATGCTTGGAATCTATTCTGGCACACGACGACGCTTTGAATTATGTAGTTGTCGGTTTCGACGGTATTGTCTTCACCGGTTCCGCCGACGGGACGGTGAAGACGTGGCGGCGAGAGCAGGTGGGGCGATCTACGCAGCACGTGCTTGTGGATACGTTGATGAAGCAGGACCACGCGCTGACTTCCTTGGTGGTGGGTCACGCGCCGGGGGTGGTCTATACGGGGTCCTCCGACGGTTTGGTGAGCTTTTAGGAGCGTGGGAAGCACTTCCTGTCTTACGACGGCGATTTTACTCCCAAAATCCGTTGTCACGTGCGCGCCTCACGGTCGAACAGTTAGGGTTGGACGGCCAATTGACGGTAGGGACCAATTTTGTCAAAATTTGGTAAGTTGAGGTACTAAATTGACGTGCGCGTAACATAGGGGACCGATTTTATGATTGCATGTAATATGGGGGACGAAAACTGCATTTATCCCGTTTGAAATGACATCTAAAATAACTAAACGAAGTTTAGATTACTTCGACTCACTGTGGTGCACCTATTGCCACAAACCGAGGCATACCCAAGACAAATGTTGGAAATTGCATGGGAAACTTTCTAGTAGAGATTGGGGAAATAAGTTAATGGAGGAGAAGAATCAGGGGCATGCAAATGTTGTTGTTCCACAACGAGAAGAAAAAACATGGGAGCTATAAATATTCAATAAAGAAGATCTTGCTAAATTGAAAAGCCTTCTAAATACCCTCGAAAAAGGAGATGGACCATCAAGTACTTGTTCATTTGCAAATTCAGGTAAATCTCCACTCTCTTATATTTTAAATGCCTTTGACTTTTCCTACAAAAACTCATGGATCATAGATTTCGGTGCCACACATTATATGACTCATTCTTCTCAATTATTTAATTCATATTCATCTTGTTCAAGTAGTAGGGAAATTGCCATTGCCGATGGCTGTCTAATCACTGTAGCAGGGATAGGAGAAGTGAAACTTACTTTGACAATTACCTTGAAAAATGTTCTCCATGCTCCAAAGTTCTCCACTAATCTCCTATCAATTACCAAATTCTCCCATAATATAAATTGTAAAGTCACATTCTTTCCAACTTATTGCCTATTTCCAGACCAGGACTCGGGAAGATGATTGGATGTGCTAAGGCAATGGTGGGATTATATATACTATCTCGAGGAACCTGGGAAATCGAGAGTTGATAAACCAAGACAAACCTTCACCCACATCTCCAAACAACACTTCACCAAGAAAGACCAGATTTGGCTTTATCATCTCAGGCTTGGCCATTCTTCTTTTTTAACCCTTAAAATTGTGTTTCCTTCGTTATTCGTAGGCGTAGATCATAAAGTGTTTCATTGTGATGCTTGTGAACTTGCGAAGCACAGACGTGCCACCTTTCCCATTAACAATAAAAAAACTTCATTTCCCTTTGAGCTAATTCATAGTGATATATGGGGTTCATCTTCAATCCCAAATGATTCTGGGGCACGGTGGTTTATTTTATTTATTGATGATTGTACAAGAGTAAGTTGGATATTTCTCCTTAAATCTAAATCCGATGTGAATGACGTCCTTCCAAATTTCCTTTCAATGATAAAAATCCAATTTGAGATTCAAGCAAAAAGGTTTAGATCGGATAATGCAAGAGATTACTTCAACCAAACACATCATAAATCATTTACCATCTCGGGTGTTAGACTTTATAAGCCCCATGGACATACTATCCCATTTTTTTTCAAAATTTAAATCGACAAACCATCTTGTTCTTTCTAGGTATTTAGGTGTGTTTCGTTTGTTCATATACACATTCAAAATAGAGGGAAGTTGGATCCGAGAGCTTTAAAATGTGTCTTTGTTGAATATTCTTCCACACAAAAAGGGTACAAGTGTTATCATCCACCAACCAAAAAATTTATTGTCTCTGCAGATGTTACCTTTCATGAAACAGAATCATATTACACAAAACCTTATCTTCAGATGGAGATAAAAGTTGTAGAAGATAAGGATCGTGATTTCTTCCTCTTAGATTTACCATCCTCAACTACCAAAGAATATGAGTCACCCAATCTGAAAAGTCATCACAATCTGAAAGTTTTCTTTCACATTCTGATCCATAAACAAGTACAAAAACACCCATTCTTGACAATCAATTCTATCAGGTCTACTCGAGAAGGAAAAATCCACTTCCAGAACCAAGGCTTGCTCAACCATCCAACTATAATTCTGGAGATGAGGTAAGAAACCCACCCTCTCAAAGTGATATGTTACCTAATTATGTATCTAATATTGACATGCCTATAGCCCTTATTAAAGGAACCAGAGAGTGTACAAAATATCCATTATACCCGATATAGAATTTCATTCCCCTTAACAAAAGTTCTCCTTCTCATAAAACATTCCTCACAAACCTAAACATAATATCAATTCCCACTACCCTTTAAGAGGCTTGAAAATGTGTGAATTGGAGAAATGCTATGAATTTGAAAAAGCAGGCCTTGAATAAGAACAAAACTTGGGAACTTACAGATTTGCCGAAGGGAAAGAAACCAGTGGGATGTAAGTGTGTCTTCACCGTAAAATATAAAGCTGATGGAACACTTGAAAGGTACAAAGTCAGATTGGTAACTAAAAATATACATAGACATATGGGATAGACTATCAAGAAACATTTGCCTCAGTTGCTAAGATGAACACAGTAAGAATCTTGTTATCACTAGAAGCTAATTGTGATTGGCCTTTGTAATAGTTCGATTTAAAAAATGCTTTCTTACACGGAGATGTAGAAGAGGAAATTTACATGGAGATTCCTCTGGGCTTCAAAGACAATGTGGAGGAAAACAAAGTTTGCAAACTCAAGAAGGCACTATATGGTTTGAAACAGTCGCCAAGGGCATGCAATGGGATACAAACAGAGTCAAGGGGATCACACTTTGTTCGTCAAAAATTATGGATCAAAGGGAGTTACGGCTCTCATAGTTTATGTCGATGACATTATAGTAACTATGAATGATGAAATGGAAAGGTAAAGCTTGGAAAAACACTTGGCAAAGGAATTCGAGATAAAACAACTAGGGACGTTGAAATACTTTCTAGGCATTGAAGTTGCGCTGTCAAAACAAGAGATTTTTATATCCCAACAGAAATATGTATTCGATCTCTTGAAAGATACAGTGAAATTGGCCTGCAAGCTGCTTAGTACACCAATTGACCCGAACCACAAACTTGGAAAAGGAGACGAAAGTCCAAGTACAGATAGATAAGCATATCAAAGATTAGTTGGCATACACGTCTATTTAGCCATACAAGGCCCGATATAGCCTACTCAGTTAGCGTTGTTAACTAATTCATGCATGATCCAAAAGAAGTTCATTTACAGGCTGTCTATAGAATCTTGCACTACCTCAAAGGAACTCCAGGAAAAAGGATTTCATTCGTAAAGAGCGAAAAGATTTCCATCGAGGCCTACACTGATGCAGACTATGCTAGCTCAGTGGTTGATCAAAGATCTACTACAGCATATTGCACATTTGTAGGAGGAAACTTAGTTTCTTGGAGGAGTAAGAAACAAACTGTAGTAGCAAGATCAAGTGCAGAGTCCGAATTCTGAGCACTGGCACACGGAGTAAGTGAGTTGTTATGGTTAAAGATCATAATGAGAGACATACGAATCAAATGGGATGGTCCAATGAAGCTTTATTGTGACAACAAATCTGCAATCAACATTGCACATAACCCTGTCCAACATGATCGAACAAAGCACATTGAAGTAGACAGACACTTCATTAAGGAAAAGCTAGACAATGGTCTCATATGCATAATGCATGCTCTATGTACCAACTGGATCACAGTTAGCTGATGTGCTAACAAAAGAACTCAACAATCCGTTACTCCATAAAATTATGACCAAGATGGGAATGGATAATATCTATTTACCAGCTTGAGAGGGAGTGTTGAGAGATTTAGACTAATTCTGTAACTATCTTATTTGATTTGATACTGATTTGGTTAATCCTAATCTTAGAGATTCTTTAGGAATTAGTTTCCTTGTATATGTAGGTCACCAAGTGTATATATATCCTACATAATGTGTGAAATAAAATATGCATTCAAAACCCTATCTTTTTCTACAATATTCTCTAACAAAATAATTTTATATAGCATACATTACTGTTATTCAGGGAAAAAATTAAATACCTTGTTTGAACACTTATTTTTATTTTATTTGATAAAAGTTTTATTTTCGCAACAAACGAAATATGTCTTACATATTTATAATTAAAATTTTATGTTTTAATAATATTCGAGTTTTCACTTATTACAAATTATGATTATATGATTTTTCTTTATAACATACTTGATTTTCTACATCCAAACAATTTAATTATATCTACAAAGAGTAATACATTTTTTAGTTTATTACTAGTTAGTTTTAATGACAAATAAAATGAAAGAGCCAAACCTTCTAAATCACCTGCTAAATTCATATTATTAAACTGAACGCTTGATTTGGAAAATAATTGTACAAATTTGGGTTGATATTTATACACCAGCTCCAGTCGGATCGGTTGATTATTTCATTTAAAACAAGCCGAACCCAACAATGCACACTCCTAGTTTTCATAAATTACTAATACCTTAACACGCATTTTTTAAGGGAGACTTATACTTAAGCACAAAGGGCATAATGATCTCTTGACTCGTCCAAAATTACGGATTTAAAATATTTAGGTAATCGGGACAATTAGAAAAATTCTCACTTTGGGTCAATCAAAGAGTTATAATTATAGCTCGTAACCCAGCCACTATATGGATAATTACACATACGTATATATAGTTATACAAACTTCAAAAAGTACATACATATATACTTTTTAGGGTAAAATGCACTTCACCCTCTCGAAAAACCTGTGTTTTGCACTATTCCCTAAAAATACAAATAAAAGACATCACCCTTTAAAAGTTTGTTATATGCATCACTCTGCCCAATTATTATTTTTCGGCCAAATCATGATCAAAAATCATTTAAATGATTTTCAGTCAAAGGGATAATCGTCTTAACTATTTTTTCGTGATTCTCTCATATGCCTTGTTTTTTGTTGAAATTTAACAGATTATTGATGTAGTTGTTTAAGTCTGATACTAAATGTTGATTTCTCCATAATGGGAAAAGGGGAAACGTTTCATTTACTTACTTTTCTACAATTTATATCTTGTTTCTATCTTTTTGCAAGTTTTTCTTGACGTTTTTACATATTTATGATATCTAACAATTCGAATCTTATAAAGAAATGAAATTTGATCGAGTGGGATATTTATTAGACGCGCCATATATCGATATATAGATTATTCGTAATCATTAGAACCCAAATAACTTTTATATCTTTCAACTACCCCAAAATAGTAGACCAAAGTTGATGAGCACAATGTCTGCGAAGGTTTAAAACTTGATACTATATGATCAGTAAAATACAATACAGCATAACACATACAACTTGCTAACATATTACTGAATTTTAACCCACATTCCAGAACTAGGCACACCAACATGAACAACAAACAACAAATAATACCCCGGAGGAGCAATCTCACGTGTAGATGGCCCAAACGCAGTAACCCTATATGTGTTAGATCCTACACCACTAACCTGAACCCCCTTCAGCACCACCATCCTCTGATTCATCGAAAAAGAATGCGTATTAAACGATGGCGCAACTATCCTAACTGTAACGATACCCATTTTCAAGAATTTTGCAACAGTGAATGTCAAACAAAACGAACTCTTGTACCCCACAATCTCATCGACCCTAATAATCCTCGGCCTTGTGGAATCATAAAACGGCGATAAATACGGTGGTGAAAACGATTCGAGGCTTAAATCAGTTGGATATTCGACGCCTGTGAAATTGTAATATATATGAGGATTACTACCTCCGACCAAAACCCGCCCGTCGGTTAGTAGAATAGCAGTTGAATGATACATCCTCGGCCTGGGAGATGCAGCCATTGCTGAAAACCTGTTGTTTGTTATCCCATCGGGTTTGTATATCAGTGGCCTTGTGACGGGATTTCTTGCAGATTCCCAGCCCGCCGTGCCTGAATCCGCGCCGTTGATTATAATCACATCTCCGTTAGGGAGTAGTATCATATCTCCCATCACACGTGGCATTGGCATGTTTTCCAATTTCCATGCAGATTTTTGACCGTTAGTGATTTTCAGGCGGGCACAAACGGCGCTAGCACGTTGAAACGTCCCCCTCGTTGCCTGTCGAAACGCGTTGCGCGTGGCACCACCGCATATCATGACTTCAGGTTCGACAATGGGTTCGTTTTCGTCGATCGGGAGTAAAATTGACGAGCCCGAGCTCGGGTAGTTTCGAGGGTTTCCCCCGGGTATTTCGGGTAATTCCCTTACTACATGACTTAGTTTATAGTCGAAGAGAATGGAGCGCGTGTTGGCGAAGATGAATAGGTTTCCATCTGGTAAGAGGTGTAGAAATGGATATAAGTTGTTTTCATCTCTATCCCTAGTTTCCCTAAGGAAATTGAACGAAACCGAGTTATAAGAAGAACGAGTATTATCAGGGTAAAACTCATAACTGAACTGTCCTCGGCCACCAACTATTATTATACGCCCATCGGGTAGTATCTGGTTTGAGGCGTACCATCTACGTTGGGAAAGAGCATGAGGGAACTCAACCCAATCGCAATTTAGCCCTACGCAAGGTGCTAAAGTACGAATCACATGATCACCATCATTGAACCCACCGGTCTGCACAAGTTTCCCATCGGGTAGAACCGCACCCGATGAGCACCAAGTGTCGGTTTGAACCGTTAAAGCCCTAAATGCATTTGAACCAATATCGTATAGTATGGAGTGGGCGGTGCAGTCTTTTTGGAGAACCCTGTCGTTTGGGTCATATCGACAGCGTCCACCCGGGAGAGAGAGATTCGAAGGTCCAAAATCGGTCCTATCAAACATGACAACTTGGTTGTTTCTCATGAGTTGCATGTGCATGGCTGAAATGCCGATGCTCTCGTGCAAGAGACGCCATTCGCCTTGTAGGCCGGGGTATGGAGTTAGGGTTTGTGATGTTGCATAGGTGATAAATAAGTGTGATAAGAGGAAGAATATGAGCATTATGGTGGACATGGATAGTTGGTTTGATTTAGGAAGGAAGCCGGTTAAATCAAGTTTTTGGTTGAAGTTTGGTGTTATTTAAGTTGATTTTTGCATTGAAATTAGGAGATTTATGAAAAATTGAGGCATGTTTGTTTATATACCATTCATTTTATATATGTATAAAATCCAGGTGAAGTTGAGAATTCAGCTTGGGAAAGGGATGCCTACTAGAAACGCATAAAAACTTCAAAGAAGATGACACTAAGAATTCTGCATAATTATAGGAAATAAAGTTTCAAGCAAAGAAGCATGAAGTATTAACCTTTGCATGTTAGCCTAACTTTAGGTTTGCTATCCTTGTGATTAGGTCCAAAAAATTATTTGATACTATGTATTCAGCTCCAAATCCATTTCTAGAGGTTTGTTTGAACTTGATTTTGACGTAAGGAACCCAGTTTAAACACCTTTTTTCTTATTTAATACATGACTTATATTTTTTTAAGTTTTTCCTTTAAGAATAAACTATCCCTATATATTAGTAATAAATATTAATCTTAGATATATAATCATATAACTGTTATCATCAAATGAATGTGCATGAATATGAAATTAATATATTGTGCATAAGCATAAAATTAAACAAGTTTGTTCAATGTTTATTACTAATATGGGATGGTTCACAAAAATTCTAGTGGGTACCGCTTACAAGAAATTTAACGTTTAGTAAGGAAAAAACTCGTTACTTGAAATCACCCAATCGTCACTAGAACTTTTTGTAACGATGCGTTCATTACGCATTATTGTCTTGTAAAGCCTGTCACGAGAAGTTCCTGTGACAAATCTTTACAATCGTTACGAATATGAAATTTGTTTCCTTACAATAGCTTGGCTTCTTGTAAGGAGAGTTTTATCACAAAAGCTAGTCGGTGACGTTACGATAGTATGAATTCGGGGAAATTGCATTTTTGGTACACTAATATGGTCTGCACGTTTATTTGGTACACTATTATAGGGGAGAATGACAATTTGGGTACACTAATGTGGGGTATATGTGGCAATTTGAGTACAAATTTTGCCGGAATATTCGATTTTCGCCAAAATATTCGAATTTCACCGGAAGATTGATTCATATTGACTAAAATTGGGGATTTTGACCTTTAATTTGGGGGTTTTGACTAAATTTTGAGAATTTTGACTGAAATTGAACATTTTAATGATTATGACCGAAATTATCCAATTAATTTGGGAATTTTGACCTTTAATTTTGCGAATTTTGACCTGTTAATTTGGGGATTTTCATTTTATGTTTTCTTCTTCCCCAAACCTCATTTCTCCATCACCACCAAACTCCATTTCTCCAATTTCTTCAAACTCCATTTCTCCATTGACCTCTACCTCAACCACTTCATGGCACCGCCGTCACGAAACCGAATCTTTCATCTGATGCCGCCATCGTCGAACTCTTCACCACCATCCGGATTTTGCTCCATTCTTTTTAACCTTAAAAGCTTCAAAAAGTCCCCATTTTGAGGGTATCTTTGCCATGTGATATTTCATGTGATAAACTGAACAGAATTGATGCTCTCTTTTGGACTTTTGGGGTTGATGAGGGGGTGGTCAGGTGGTGAGGTGGTGGAGTAGTGGAAAGGAGGAAGATGATAATTTTATTTTTTATTGGATAAAATTGGGAATTTAAGGTCAAAATTGATATTTTTCCTCAATTTTGGTCAAAATCAATAAGAAGCTCCTAAGTTAAAGTCAAAATCCCCTAATTGAAGGTCATGTGCTTGGCACATGACTTTTTCCGGCCAAAATCAAATTTTGCGGCGACTTTTGTACGCAAATTGCCAGACATAACCCGTATTAGTATACTCAAATTGCCACCCACTCATATTAGTGTACCAAATAATCGTGCAGACCACATTAGTATACCAAAAATGTAATATTCCCTATGAATTAGTCACTAAAAATAAATTTCTTATACTTTTTAAAACGAATTTCATAATAGCGTGAATCATTACCACTAACCCTAACATTTAGTTCTCAATCTCATTGGTTAGGATACACTATTTTCATAATAATTAAAAAAAATATATAATTTAAAAGTATTAAACATTTATTACTTCTATTGAAAGTTATAAATTAGACAAATTTTAGGGATGAGATCTACTATTGCAAAATAGTGTTTCATCTCCTATTGCAAGTTACAGATGGAAGCCACGTGTAAAATTAACATATTTCTAGCATACTCTTACAATAGAGAATAAAATCCCTATTAAATTCTATATGGAAAGAGCAAGATTTGAGGAAATTGGTATTGAATTAAGTAAAATCAAATAAAAAGAAGAAAATATTATATATGGAAAGAGCAGGATTTGGGTTTCACAACTAAATAGGGCCAGAAAAATAAATGAAATTGACTAATATTTATACATAATCACCCGATTAAATGTATTTGAGTGATGTTAAACACTCATAATCATTCAGCAGATATTGATGCAATAATCCTTAATAATTATGTTAGTGGATTTTTTTTAATACACAACCGACGAGCCATGTTAGTGACAAGCCCCTAACCTTTCTTCCTCCTTGCCCCAATACAAATCAATATTTTCAGGATATTCAAAACCCTATTGGGAAAAGCTTGAAGAAAATGCTGAATGCGGATAATCCGAATAAAACCCAAGAAAACCCGGAAAATCTATCTAAGAAACAAAATTGGTGACTTCAATTTAATGTATAGTAACCTAAAGTATAATTATGAGTATACAATAATGATTTATTAGCATAGTCACATATCGATAATATATTTAAACATCGATTCTACAAACTTTTAATAATATATTTACAGAAATTAAATATATTTAAAGAGGTTCAATATTTTTGTTTTTCCTCTCTATTTTTTAATTTATATTGTGATTTTTTGACTTTCTTTAATCCAATATAAATTTCAATAAATATTGAACTCTTTCCATACATAGTCTAATAGGGATTTTATTCTCTATTACAGGAATATATTGGTTTTACACGTGGCTTCCATCCGTAGCTTGCAATAGGAGATTGAAACACCATTTTGCAATAGGAGATCCCATCCCCAAATTTTAACTTTCATTAGTGAATATTAATTTGAAGTAATATGTGGTGTCCTTTTTATGATTCATTAATTTTGGATTAATTTTGGAGGGAAGTAGTGGTTTTTATGTTTATTAAATGAATTATATGTCTTTATTTTTGATTAATAGATGATGGTAAAATTGTATAATGACAATTGGATAATGGATAAACTACATTATAATTTATTAAATTATGTGAATGTTAATTTTTTAAACATTGCTTAATTAATTAGTGTTGATAGAGATTAGATATAAGTTTATAGATTAGAAGTTTGTGACTCTTGGATTTTCATTAATAGTTATCTTAATTAGTAGGATATGATGATTTAGTATAACATAAATTAATTTAGAAAATAATTTCTTGGTGATCACTACATTATTTTAAAATTATTAAATTGTTTTAAAGATGTATTATTCATAATGATATTATATTTTATTCAAATGAGAAAAGGTTTAACAATCTAAAAATCATAGGTAGTACTCAATTAAAATTTGAAGATATTTTAACCTTTTTAACTTCTAAAGAAATTTTAATGGTCTTGATCGTTCCGATGAATAAGATTTATTGGCTTAATTTTACTAAAAAGCCAATTAATACTCATATTGAGTGAAATATAACTCAAATACAATATTTTCATAATAATATAAAAAATATTTAATTAAAAGAATTATATGCAGACTTTGATTCTTAATAATCGCACCGTTAATAATTTCAAATTTTTTGTTTATTTTATATTTTTATAAGAAAATCAAAAATATAAAACATGCATGTTAGCATTTTATATAAAAGTTAGTACTGCTCCAAAAGAATAAAGAACTCTTAATAATACTTTTAACAATTCATTTTTTATAAAGTTTATACAAAAGGAAATTTTTTCTATCCCTCGCTTGTTTAAAAATGCCATCAATAATTATCAACACTCATAACTCTCATATTCTAGAAAATTACTGTAGACCCCATATCATCTTGCTTTTATATAATAATATTCGAAATACTTAAATTAATAAATGAAATTTGTATTATAAAATTGAGAAGCTCAAAAGTTTTAATTCAATCTAAATCAAGCATAATTTAGTCCAAAAGTTATTAATATTAATTTTTTTTCAAATAAAAAGATTATAGGATGGAAATTTTAGATAAAAAATACTTTTATTGGTTATTTAGGTATAAAAATATATTATATAGAATATTTAGTAATTTTGTAAAACATTTATTTATGAGAAAATTGATAATCTAAAATTTTAATTGGTCAAAAGCTCATAAATTCGTTTAATGAAAAAATATTTAATATATTGAGCATTAAGTTACACTTTTAAATAGGGAATGAACATTTACAAACTATTAAGTTTATTTTTTATTTTTGAACTAGTTATAGTCAGAAGAATAAGTAATACCAAGAATAAGTAATACTGTAAAAAATATATTCACATTCATTAACTATATATTGTATTCTATTTGATAAAATGATATAAACATGTTTGAGAATAATATTGACTAAATATGTAAAAAATTAATTGAACCAAATCAATTTCTATATGATCTTAACTATATTGCTTTATCAAATAAATTAAAAAGTCTGACAATATTTGAATAGATGAACTATTTATAAGTTTTATAATATATTAAAATTTCTTTTGAATACTTAAATAATATTACTGTATAAAATCAATTTTCGCATGCGAATGCATATGTATTTTGCTAGGAATTGTTAACAACTAAAAAGAAAAACTCCATACTTACCTATTATGGAAAATCATCTGATTCCGCCGTTAGAAGTTTAAGGGTTAGCATACAAGGTACACAATAAATTTTAATGATTAATCTCAATATTAAATACTTTTTCAAATAGAAAATATAGTTAACATTTGTATCATTGTTCCAAATTATTTTAGTGTTGTAATTATCCTTTAAGCTATCCAACCTAATTAATTTCGTTTTAGTGTTTAAAAAATTTCAAATGTTGATCCCAAGTGGTTTGAACAAGTGTCTATAAGAGACCGGGGGGGGGGGTTTGAATAGACTTTGATCCTTTTTTCGAGTTTTTTTTTTCTTTTTCTTTTGACAGTTATGATCTAAAAAAAACCAGGCGCAAAGATAGTGTAAGAGAGATGAACTTAGAACCAGTTATGAAGAATACAAAGAGATGTATTGATATAAACTTAGATTCACAGTTAAGTGCACAACGAAAAAGTTTTTAGAGTCTTTGGCTTTGGTATTTGTTGGGTAGAGACACAATTAATAGATGTTTATCAAATACTCTAAAAACTCTTTTATACAACATATAACTCTACTTGATTGCTAGATTTAAAAATGATGTGCAATAAAGAACAAAATAAAGCAATAAGTAAAAAAGACAGTTTGCAAGGTTCATTGGGTGGTGTAATCCCAACGACGTCCTTCTTCTTCGATATCATGAAGGAATCCACTATATTGAATCTGAAAATTCACACAGAGTCTTCTCCAATACAATGTACAAAATTAAAATATGTTGAGCTCCTTGGCTACACAAGCGTTTGCTCCAAGAACACTTTAGCGATCTGCTTCTTTCACTCAGAAATAGCTCAGATTCCTACAAATTTTCTCACACTCAGTTTGAAAGAGAGGCTGGAGAATTTCACAATTAAATAGTTTTTTTTTTGTTTTGTTGAAGTCTAACAACTTGGTTAATATTCTCTTTGATTTGGTTCTTTTGAAGAGATAGAGAAATATCTATGGAGTGGATGCTCGGGATTCGATTTTCTGAAGGTGAACTTCAATCTGAGATTGAAAGTTTCTTCGAAGGATAGGAGTGAATAAGAGGTTTTCTCAAAGATTGTTCGAATCGAGTGTCTATTATGCTTAAGATAAGGTCGTGAAATTTCTTCTCTTCGGAAAAGCCTTTTGAAGTTCTATTTATACACACGTCTCTGAATAGATCCGTTAGGACCATACATTAGATCCGTTAGGACCATTTGTTAGATCCGTTAGAGTCATTTGGAGGCGCGTGTGAATTTCTCACTCAGAAAGCTTTGATGGGTTGGTGAATCCTTGATATTTCGCTGCATTGTCAGACTGCGGAAGTTGTCTTATGTTGACATCCAATGCGTTTGGTGCGTTCCGTACTCCATCAGCAGTATATGCATTAAATGCCTTTGACAATCATTAAATGCATTTAAATAAATGCCCGTTGAACGTTAAATGCTTTGAGAAGACATCTAATATCCAATTACATATAATGGAAGCCATCGAGTAGCTCTTGAACATAGATAGATGTCGCTTGTACAATGATATTGCTTGAGGTACTTGATATTCCGGATGATCTTCTGATTGTTGCTTATGCTTGCCGATTCTTCAACCTCTACACATTAATATGCTCACTCTGTTCTACTAACGCTACAAGCGTTAAGGCTAGCAAAATTAGAAGGACAAACAAAAAGCACCTATTCTAAAAGTTACAACTCGATAGGCATTCTATCGCTGGGTACAAGATATTCTATGAAAATCAAACTTATATTTTTCAGGGGTTTAACATTTAAACTTATCTTGTCATCATCAAAACTTCTATGAAATTCTAACAACAAATGTTTCTTCGCTTCTAATAGTTTCATGTATAACTTTTTTTACATTGATATACAATTAGTTATGAAGATGTTTAACTTAAAATGTGTTTCGCCCAAAGCTCATATGTATAGTTTATAAAATAATGTGCATGTATTTGCATATAGAAATAAAACTTCTATATAGACGTAGAAACTAATCTACTTTTTCTAAAATAAGCGAGAATCAATGACATAAACTAAAGAAAATGACTAAATTTATAAGTTATACATAATTTCCATTTAAAATGTGAATGTAATTTAACATAATTTAGTGTAATTATTGACTAAATATAGATAGAAAATAAAAAAGGCTAATTCAACCAAAAAAAAAAATTCTTACTATAACTTTCTTATTGAACAAAATAAATTAAACAAGCTTGACAATATCTAAAACAACTAAATAAATTTTAACATAATTGACTATTTCATAATTATATTTTACTTTATACAATAATTATTTTCAAATGCGAATAGACGTACATTTTACGAGTAATAAAAAAGTATATATAAAATAAATAAAAAATGCGATAAAAGGTGTAAGACAAGTTGTTGAATGGCCAGATAGGAAAAAGGGCGTTTTATAGATGAAATTTATAATTAGATTCATAAGTTGGTAGAAAGGTCAAAAAATATAATGAAGGCTTTTCGTGAAACCAATCACAGTCTTGCACGTGTACCTTTTCACGTCAGCATTAGGTAGACCTCTTTAAAACAAAGTGCCTTTTTTTCTCTTTAAATAATGTATTATTCCCTTGAAAACATATAATCTATTTCTTGCGTTGGTATCTCCGCTCGCTCCATATCATTATTTTTCCTCTTGCCGTCTGCAACCGACCCCCAGTTTTGAAATCACTCATACAATGGCAGCTGAGACATTTTGGACGTGTTGCCACAGAAGCAGGACCAAATTTGAGTACGATATGATTTACCTCAATCAAAATCTTTTGTGTATTAATTATCGACAACCATTTTTGGCGACAGACATTCCCACAGTAGCACCAACTGTGCGTGCCTCAGGCTCGGCCTCAAGGGACCTAGAGACTAATCAAAAGTCTTTGAAAATGAATAAACAAGACAAAATTTATTTTGTCAATTGTTTCTTGTTTGACTAGAATGTGTGATACAATTTTTTTATTGCCTTGGTAGAATTCATCTTTCTTTAGTTTTTCAGAAATTCATGTTGTATGCTCGCAAAATTTAAAATTGAAATGATGATTGGATTTTTCTTTTAAATTTTGAATCAGTTTATGCAATGTGCAACAGAAATCTCTTTTGTTATGTTTCTTTGGTTTTTTATATAAATTCATCTCTATTGTTATTTAGTACAATATTAATAGTTTAAATATGTTGTAAAACTAAATACCGCAAAAATACTGGAGTAGAAGTTTTATTAGGCTATCTCCGACCCAAAAATCCATTTTGCACCAATTTGGTGCAAAAAATGAACCAATTTGGCGCAGTTACAGTAAATTCACTCCAACCCAAAACACTATTCACTGCACCAAAAATGAATCTTACAGAATATTCTCTTATTTCCATCTTTTCCATAATATTACAATCTTTCACAAATAAAGCCTAAAACTTTTACGTATTGTACATTTTCACCCAAAACATATAATTTGTTAATAAAATTCACAAAATAAAAATATTTTAATATTAAATAGTTAAAAATTATATTAATTACATTTCAATATTCAACTATTTATATATTAATGCTTTTAGTTTATAAAAATATTCATTTTTAGACTAGTTTTAGTATATTTTTTATTAAAAATTAACTTATAAAACTTGTATTTTATTCTAGTTGAATTAAATATAGCCTATATGATTTATTTATAACAAATTAAATTTTTATGGACTAAATCAAAAACAATTCAAACTAATTAATAATAAAATATACATTTTATATAAATTAGAGAATAAAATATTTATTTATAATTTGATAATAAACTTAAATTAATGTATAATTGAATGAAATATAATTAATTGGATATAATTATAACTAATTAAACTTGTAAAGGTCTAAATTAAAAATAATTCAAATATTATATATTTTAAATGGGCTAAAATTAAAACAAATATAAGACCAAGGGACTAAAGTGACACCACTAGAAAACGAAGCAAACGTGACGGGCGTTTCGCCCGTCGCAATTTTTTTTAAGTTTCGCGACGGTATGACGACGGTATGGCGTCGGTGAAATTCCAACCGTTTTCTTAAATGGGTTAAAAATAATGCGACGGTATGGCGGCGGGTTGGCGACGGTACGATAAATAAATAATTTAAAATTTTATTTTTAAACCGTTGGCGACGGGATGGCGACGGTATATAATAAAATATATATAATTATTAATTTAATATAAATATATTTTAAAAATATGGCGACGGGTTTGCGACGGTCTTCAAGAAATAATTATTATTATTTGGCGACGGGATGGCGACGGTATATAATAAAATATATATAATTATTAATTTAATATAAATATATTTTAAAAATATGGCGACGGGATGGCGACGGGCTTCAAGAAATAATTATTATTATTTGGCGACAGGATTGCGACGGTATATAATAAAATATATATAATTATTAATTTAATATAAATATATTTTAAAAATATGGCGACGGGATGGCGACGGGCTTCAAGAAATAATTATTATTATTTGGCGACGGGATGGCGACGGTATATAATAAAATATATATAATTATTAATTTAATATAAATATATTTTAAAAATATGGCGACGGGATGGCGACGGGCTTCAAGAAATAATTATTATTATTTGGCGACGGGATTGCGACGGTATATAATAAAATATATATAATTATTAATTTAATATAAATATATTTTAAAAATATGGCGACGGGATGGCGACGGTACGATAAATACATAATTTAAAATTTTATTTTTAAACCATTTCATTGACTTACCGACGTCACACCGACGCTATTTTTATTTTTAAAATAAATTAAATATTATTATTGATATATTTTAGGATAAAATATAAATATATATTATTGGTTATTTTATACCGTCGCTATACCGACGCTAACTACTATTTAATTTTTAAAAGTTTTTTATTATTAAGAATTTTAGAAAATATATTTAAACGTTTGCGTCGGTATGGCGACGGTTCGATAAATAAATAATTTAAAATTTATTTTTAAACCATTTCATTGACTTACCGATTTTTCGGGCTGATTATCTAGCCATTTCTTGATATCATAGTAAGAAGATTGACATTTTTGGTCGCTACTCAAGTTCAAAATAGGACCAACTGGATATATTTTCGGGGATTTAGTTGCTACAATAAAATAAAATAAAATATATCATCGAGTCAAATGACAATCTTCATTAAAGTTGTCAACAATTTACATACATTGATTGCTAATATTAACAATATTTAAAATACCAAATTATGATTATTTCAAAAAAAAAAAAGTACTCTATCAATCTTTATTTTCTTGTTAAATATTGTTTTAACAATCTAATTCCACGCAATTGAGTGGAAGAGAAAGAATATTAGAGAATAAAACGAATTTACCTTGAATTGAAAAAAAAAAGCTAAATTTTAAAAATAAAATTAGTTTACAAATTAACGATGTAATTTTTCCTATTTGGTTCATGTATCTCATATTCTTATATTCATTCAATTACTATACTATGAGATCGATCATTTGAAACAATATATAACTTTAATATTGGTATTTAATACGTTCAAATATGTTATGGATCTTTGTTAAAAAATTATTGTAAAACTTTAGGCTAAAGATTTATGAATATGTTATTTTCATAAAATAAATTATTCAGTAGTAAAAATACATATGGCATATGTATTATACGATAATAATATGAATGAAACTAATGAAGATTATGCGCAAATAAGAATTTCTTATTTTTTTTCTTGATCTTTATTTGCTTTGAGCTAAAAATTATTATTTTATACCTACATTGATATCTATGGTGAAAATTTTATAGTTAATATTAATTGTATACTTATGGTTACAAGGAGATTAAGTTAGCAATTGGTCCATGACGGGATAGCGTCGGGATGGCGACGGGTTTTAAATTTTTGAAAATTTTCACACTCCCGCTAAATAGTGGCGACGGGATAGCGTCGGGATGGCGACGGGATAGCGTCGAGATGGCGACGGGATTTAAATTTTTGAAAATTTTCACACTCTCGCTAAATAGTTGCGACGGGATAGCGTCGGGATGGCGACAGGATTTAAATTTTTGAAAATTTTCACACTCCCGCTAAAAAATGGCGACGGGATAGCGTCGGGATGGCGACGGGATTTAAATTTTTGAAAATTTTCACACTCCCGCTAAATCTTATTAGGCGCCATATTCAATTTTTTTCGCAAATAGTGGCGACGGGATAGCGTCGGGTTGGCGACGGGTTTTAAATTTTCGAAAATTTTCACACTCCCGCTAAATTTTCGAAAATTTTACAAATTGTTACTCTATATAAAGCCTCATATTCACAACTTCCTAATCCAAATCTTCAATCTCTTCTTCCATTTTTCATTAAATGTATCATCTAATATTTTTATTTATATTTTGTTATATTTTGATTTTAATGTGCACTAATATCTTGTTGTTTTGTTTAATTGTGTAGGACAATTAAAAAGGGTAATTACGAATCAATTCCTTACAATTCAATTTTGTTTTTTAATTATTCATTGTGATATGAATTCTATGTATTAATATTCTTACACTTTCTATTATGAATCCTAATTTTTTTATATTTCTTATAGGAATAATTGTTAAATACAAATAAAGAGAAAAGAAAAGGTATGTATTATATTTTTTAATTCGTTTTTAAGGCTTAATGTTTATTATCAATTCCAATTCTTTTTATTCTTGATGTATTTTGCTATATTCTTGATGTTTATGTTGAAGTAGATAAATTATTAGTGTTTATGTTGATTTATTATTTTTGATATTTAATCTTTTAATGTTTGATACATTTGATGAAATTATTGATGAAATTGCAGCCGGTTGCTCGATATGTTGCAGCAACCCGGCTGCATATTTTTTTACAAAATTTACCAGAAATGCGACGGGATTGCGACGGCCTTCAAATGTTTGAAGACCGTCGCCATCCCATCGCCAAATTATTAGTTACAAAATTTACCAGAAACGCGACGGGATTGCGACGGGATGGCGACGGTATATAATAAAATATATATAATTATTAATTTAATATAAATATATTTTTAAAAATATGGCGACGGGTTTGCGACGGGCTTCAAGAAATAATTATTATTATTTGGCGACGGGATGGCGACGGTATATAATAAAATATATATAATTATTAATTTAATATAAATATATTTTAAAAATATGGCGACGGGATGGCGACGGTCAATACCCGGCCAAAACCGGGTCATGTGTTTAGGTAGTTTGCGACGGGATGGCGACGGGATGTATTTTAGCGACGCCGAAATTGCGACGGGTCGATACCGACGCGAACCCGTCGCAATTTCGGCTTTGGCGACGGTTTAGCGACGGTATCGGGCTTCGCGTTTGCTCTGTTTTCTAGTAGTGTGAAAACCCTAAAAAATATTCATACTATAACTTTTCTTCAAATAAATTAAACAAGCTTGAAAATATCTAAAATAACTAAATAAAATTTAACGTAATTGTGTTATTTCATAATTATATATTACTTTATACAAAAATTATTTTCACTTGCGAATTAGACGTACATTTTACGAGTAATAAAAAAGTATATATAAAATAAATTAAAAATGGGATAAATGTGGTCAAACAAGTTGTTGAATGGCCAGATAGGAAAAAGGCGTTTGATATATGAAATTTATAATGAGATTCATAAGTTGGTAGAAAGGTCAAAAAACGTAATGAAGGCTTTTCGTGGAACCAATCACGGTCTTGCACGTATATCTTTTCACGTCAGCGTTAGGTAGACCTCTTTAAATCAAATTGCCTTTTCTTCTCTTTAAATAATGTATTATTCCCTTGAAAACATATCATCTCTTTCTTGCATTGGTATCTCCGCTCGCTCCATATCATTATTTTTCCTCTAGCCGTCCGAAGCTGACACCCAGTTTTGAAATCACTCATACAATGGCACCTGAGACATTTTGGACGTGTTGCCACAAACGCAGGACAAAATTTGAATACGATAGGATTTACCTCAATCAAAATATTTTTTGTATTAATTGTCGATAGAGATTCCCACAGTAGCACCAACTGTGCGTGCCTTAGGCTCGGCCTCAAAACCTAAGGGACCCAGAGACTAAAGAGTCAAAAGTTTTTGAAAATTAATAAACAAGACAAAATTTATTTTGTCAATTGTTGCTTGTTTGAGTAGAATGCGTGATACAATTTCTTTTATTCCCTTGGTAGAGTTCATCTTTCTTTAGCTTTTTAGAAATTCATGTTGTATGCTCGCAAAATTTAAAAATTGAAATGATGATTGTATTTTTCTTTAAATTTTGAATCAGTTTATGCAATGTGTAGCAGAAATCTCTATTCTTATGTTTGTTTTTTATATAAATTCAACTATATTGTTATTTAGTTCAATATTAATAGTTTAAATCTGTTGTAAAACTAAACACTGCAAAAATACTGGAGTAGAAGCTTTATTAGGCCATCTCCAACCCAAAAATCCAATTTGCACCAATTTGGCGCAAAAATCGCACTAATTTGGCGCAGCTACAGTAAATTCACTCCAACCCAGAACACTATTCACTACACCAAAAATGAATCGTACAGAATATTCTCTTTTTTCCATCTTTTCCATAATATTACAATCTTTCGCAAATAAAGCCTAAAACTTTTACGTATTGTACATTTTCACCCAAAACATCTAATATGTTAATAAAATTCACAAAAATAATAATATTTTAATTTTAAATAGTTAAAAATTATATTAATTACATTTCAATATTCAACTATTTATGTATTAATGCTTTTAGTTTATAAAATATTCATTTTTAGACTAGTTTTAGTTTATTTTTTATTAAAAATTAAATTATAAAACTTGTATTTTATTCTAGTTGAATTAAACATAGCTTATATGATTTATTTATAACAAATTGAATTTTTATGGACTAAATAAAAAATAATTCAAATTAAGTAATAATAAAATATACATTTTATATAAATTAGAGTATAAAATATTTATTTATAATTTGATAATAAATTTAAATTAATGTATAATTGAATGAAATATAATGAATAGCATATGATTATAACTAATTAAACTTGTAAGGGTCTAAATTAAAAATAATTCAATAATTATATTTTTAAATGGGGCTAAAATTAAAACAAACATAAGACCAAGGGACTAAAGTGAAAACCCTAAAAAATATTAATACTATAACTTTTCTTCAAATAAATTAAACAAGCTTGAAAATATCTAAAATAACTAAATAAAATTTAAAATAATTGTGTTATTTCATAATTATATTTTACTTTATACAAAAATTATTTTCACTTGCGAATAGACGTACATTTTACGAGTAATAAAAAAGTATATATAAATTAAATTTAAAATGCGATAAATGTTGTAAAACAATTTGTTGAATGGCCAGATAGGAAAAGGGCGTTTGATATATGAAATTTATAATGAGATTCATAAGTTGGTAGAAAGGTCAAAAAACGTAATGAAGGCTTTTCGTGGAACCAATCACGGTCTTGCACGTATATCTTTTCACGTCAGCGTTAGGTAGACCTCTTTAAATCAAATTGCCTTTTCTTCTCTTTAAATAATGTATTATTCCCTTGAAAACATATCATCTCTTTCTTGCATTAGTATCTCCACTCGCTCCATATCATTATTTTTCCTCTAGCCGTCCGCAGCCGACACCCAGTTTTGAAATCACTCATACAATGGCACCTGTGACATTTTGGACGTGTTGCCACAAACGTAGGACCAAATTTGAGTATGATAGGATTTACCTCAATCAAAATCTTTTGTGTATTAATTGTCGACAGAGATTCCCATAGTAGCACCAACTGTGCGTGCCTCAGGCTCGGCCTCAAAACCTAAGGGACCCAGAGACTAAAGAGTTAAAAGTCTTTGAAAATGAATAAACAAGACAAAATTTGTTTTGTCAAATTTTGTTTGTTTGAGTAGAATGCGTGATACAATTTCTTTTATTCCCTCGGTAGAATTCATCTTTCTTTAGCTTTTCACAAATTCATGTTGTATGCTCACAAAATTTAAAAATTGAAATGATGATTGTATTTTTCTTCTAAATTTTGAATCAGTTTATGCAATGTGCAGCAGAAATCTCTATTCTTATGTTTGTTTGTTTTTTATATAAATTCAACTATATTGTTATTTAGTACAATATTAATAGTTTAAACCTGTTGTAAAGCTAAACACTGCAAAAATACTGGAGTAGAAGCTTTATTAGGCCATCTCCAACCCAAAAATCCACTTTGCGCCAATTTGGCGCAAAAATTGCACCAATTTGGCGCAGCTACAGTAAATTCACTCCAACCTAGAACACTATTTACTACACCAAAAATGAATCGTACAGAATATTCTCTTTTTTCCATCTTTTCCATAATATTACAATCTTTCGCAAATAAAGCCTAAAACTTTTACGTATTGTACATTTTCACCCAAAACATATAATATGTTAATAAAATTCACAAAAATAATAATATTTTAATTTTAAATAGTTAAAAATTATATTAATTACATTTCAATATTCAACTATTTATGTATTAATGCTTTTAGTTTATAAAAATATTCATTTTTAGACTAGTTTTAGTTTATTTTTTTATTAAAAATTAAATTATAAAACTTGTATTTTATTCTAGTTGAATTAAACATAGCTTATATGATTTATTTATAACAAATTGAATTTTTATGGACTAAATAAAAAATAATTCAAATTAAGTAATAATAAAATATACATTTTATAAATTAGAGTATAAAATATTTATTCATAATTTGATAATAAATTTAAATTAATGTATAATTGAATGAAATATAATGAATAGGATATGATTATAACTAATTAAACTTGTAAGGGTCTAAATTAAAAATAATTCAATAATTATATTTTTTAAATGGGGCTAAAATTAAAACAAACGTAAGACCAAGGGACTAAAGTGAAAACCCTAAAAATATTAATACTATAACTTTTCTTCAAATAAATTAAACAAGCTTGAAAATATCTAAAATAACTAAATAAAATTTAAAATAATTGTGTTATTTCATAATTATATTTTACTTTATACAAAAATTAATTTCACTTGCGAATAGACGTACATTTTACGAGTAATAAAAAAGTATATATAAATTAAATTTAGAATGCGATAAATGTTGTAAAACAAGTTGTTGAATGGCCAGATAGGAAAAGGGCGTTTGATATATGAAATTTATAATGAGATTCATAAGTTGGTAGAAAGTTCAAAAAACGTAATGAAGGCTTTTCGTGGAACCAATCACGGTCTTGCACGTATATCTTTTCACGTCAGCGTTAGGTAGACCTCTTTAAATCAAATTGCCTTTTCTTCTTTTTAAATAATGTATTATTCCCTTGAAAACCTATCATCTCTTTCTTGCATTAGTATCTCCACTCGCTCCATATCATTATTTTTCCTCTAGCCGTCCGCAGCCGACACCCAATTTTGAAATCAGTCATACAATGGCACCTGTGACATTTTGGACGTGTTGCCACAAACGCAGGACCAAATTTGAGTATGATAGGATTTACCTCAATCAAAATCTTTTGTATATTAATTGTCGACAGAGATTCCCACAGTAGCACCAAATGTGCGTGCCTCAGGCTCGGCCTCAAAACCTAAGGGACCCAGATACTAAAGAGTCAAAAGTCTTTGAAAATGAATAAACAAGACAAAATTTGTTTTGTCAAATTTTGCTTGTTTTAGTAGAATGCGTGATAAATTTCTTTTATTCCCTTGGTAGAATTTATCTTTCTTTAGCTTTTTAGAAATTCATGTTGTATGCTCGCAAAATTTAAAAATTGAAATGATGATTGTATTTTTCTTTTAAATTTTGAATCACTTCAATGTGCAGCAGAAATCTCTTTTCTTATGTTTGTTTGTTTTTTATATAAATTCAACTATATTGTTATTTAGGACAATATTAATAGTTTAAATATGTTGTAAAACTAAACACTGCAAAAATACTGGAGTAGAAGCTTTATTAGCCATCTCCAACCAAAAAATCTATTTTGCACCAATTTGGCGCAAAAGTTGCACTAATTTGGCGCAGCTACAGTAAATTCACTCCAACTCTGAACACTATTCACTGCACCAAAAAGGAATATTACAGAATATTCTCTTTTTCCATCTTTTCTATAATATTACAATCTTTCGCAAATAAAGCCTAAAACTTTTACATATTGTACATTTTCACCTAAAACATATTACTTGTTAATAAAATTCACAACAATAAAAATATTTTATTATTAACTAATTAAAAATTATATTAATTACATTTCAATATTCAATTATTTATGTATTAATGCTTTTAGTTTATAAAAATATTTATTTTTAGACAAGTTTTAGTATATTTTTTATTTAAAATTATATTATAAAACTTGTATTTTATTCTAGTTGAATTAAATATAACTTATAAGATTTATTTATAACATATTAAATTTTTATGGACTAAATTAAAAACTATTCAAACTAATTAATAATAAAATATACATTTTATATAAATTAGAGTATAAAATATTTATTTATAATTTGATAATAAACTTAAATTTATGTATAATTGAATGAATATAATGAATAGGATATAATTATAACTAATTAAACTTGTAAGTGGCTAAATTAAAAATAATTCAAACTTTATATATTTAAAATGGGCTAAAATGAAAACAAACATAAGACCTGTTAACGTGTGTTTTATACACGTTTTGCTTGTTTAATATTGTGTTGTTTGTCACATTTTTAGTCTCTATCTCATGGATTTGTGCTTTCATTGATATGACTATGTGTTTGTATGAGGAAAAGACGAAAATATGATGAAAGGCTTGAAAAAACGATGAAGAATGGTTTGGCCCAAGAATGGGCAGCATATTACTCACAAGAATTAAGCATGCCCATGCTTAAATGTGGTGAGGAATCTGCCGAGATGAAGAAAAAAAATTTGGAATTCGATTTTATTGATGAAATCTACTTTTATTGCTTTGTTTTAGTTCCCAAATATGTTGGGAACTATTTTCCTTTTGTTTTAGGATTTTATTTCCTTTGTTAAACAATTTTAGTTGGATTAGGATTCTTAAAATCCTAGTTTCTAGGTTTCCTTGTTTAGCTAGAATTCTTCTAGGTTTAAATAAGTGGAATTTTATTCCACAAGACAATTCCATCTTTATTTTTCGAACGTACGTTTTCTTTAAGCTTTGTAGACGATTTTTTATTATGTGTTGCTAAACACATAATTCTAGTCGAAGGATTTTTGAGGTTTGATTTCTTTTAATTCATGAGATTTGAGTTGTGCTTTCAGTTTCTTTGTTCTTCAAGTATTTACTTTTTCTCTGTGCTTCGTTGTCAATATACTTTGATTGATTGATTAATCTAGCCAATTAGTTAGTCGTTGAAATTATATTACGCTATTTAGGACCCAAATCCGTAATTTTTTGGTTAACTCTAATATTTTTAGCAATTAGTAACGTTGATTATGGACAAGTTTTCAGTTAGTTGCTATGGGAATTAGTAATCTAGTTTAAATAAACCGAGTTTATGTGTTTATTGATTAAAATTGGTGTTTTTCTAGTGCATGAATGATGTCGATAGGCTAAAACCTAAGAGCTTGTTTAGGGTTGTCTAATCGATAAGAGGAATAATCGAAGAGCTTATTTTGGTTAACGACGATATAAGGAAAAACTAGGTTGATAGAGCTTGTTAACAGCTATAGCCAATTTACTTGAGAATACTGAACTACCATTACAATCGATGATCGAGTTATAGAATCAATACCGATATATCCGAAGACTAGAATCTTTCCCCTTATTGAATTTGAATCTGAATTGTTTGCGTTTTAATTTACGTTTTTTGAATTTTATTTTAATCAAATCCAAAACCCCCTTTTAACCGATATTAGTAACTTAAGAATAAATTTACACCATTCCCTGTGGATCGACCATTCTTATCGCTAAGTACAAATCTTTTAAGTAGGTATTTATTTTTGTTGGATTCGACACCCACCAAGACCAAGGGACTAAAGTGAAAACCCTAAAAAATATTCTTACTATAACTTTTCTTATTGAATCAAATAAATTAAACAAGCTTGACAATATCTGAAATAACTAAATAAATTTTAATATGATTATGTTATTTCATAATTATAATTTACTTTATATAAAATTTATTTTCACGTGCGAAAGGACGTGCATTTTACGAGTAATAAAAAAGTATATATTAAACAAATAAAAAATGCGATAAAAGGTGTAAAACAAGTTGTTGAATGGCCAGATAGGAAAAAGGGGGTTTGATATATAAATTTATAATGAGATACATAAGTTGATAGAAAGTCAAAAAACGTAATAAAGGCTTTTCGTGAAACCAATCATGGTCTTGCACGTGTATCTTTTCACGTCAGCGTTAGGTAGACCTCTTTAAAACAAATTGCCTTTTCTTCTCTTTAAATAATGTATTATTCCCTTGAAAACATATCATCTCTTTCTTGCATTGGTATCTCCGCTTGCTCCATATCATTATTTTTCCTTTAGCCATTCGCAACTGACCCCCAGTTTTGAAATCACTTCACAAAACTGCTATTGCCGTAGAGTATAATGGCACCTGAGACATTTTGGACGTGTTGCCACAGATGCAGGACCAAATTTGAATACGATAGGATTTACCTCCACCAAAATCTTTTGTGTATTAATTGTCGACAGCCATTTTTGGCGTTCGAGATTCCAACAGTAGCACCAACTGTGCGTGCCTCCGTCTCGGCCTCCAAACCTAAGGGACCCCGAGACTAAAGAGTGAAAAGTCTTTGAAAATGAATAAACAAGACAAAATTTATTTTGTCAATTGTTGCTTGTTTGAGTAGAATGCGTGATACAATTTCTTTTATTGTCTTGGTAGAAGTCATATTTCTTTAACTTTTCAGAAATTCCTGTTGTATTCTCGCAAAATTAAGAAATTGAAATGATGATTAGATTTTTCTTTTAAATTTTGAATCAGATTATGCAATGTGCAGCAGAAATCTTTGTTTGTGTGTTTGTTTGTTTCTATATAAATTCAACTATATTGTAATTTGTTTTTTGATTATTTCTTAAATTTTCTCAAATTTTATTATCTGGCCAGTTTTACTTTATTTTTATTATTCCTCAAATTTTCTGATGAATCCTTTATTAAAAAATAAAACTTTACAATTTCATTTCAATTCAGTTCCAATTCTCTTGGATTCACGTGCAATTTCAGAAAATGTGGATTGGGTTTCAGGTTAGGGTTTTAATTTATCCAGTAAATGTAGATTGCCAAGAATGAAATTAGACTACTTTCTTTAAAAAAATTGATGGATGTATAAAATACCTACAAATGACGAATAACCAATCTGCAGTCAAGAAAATGAATTGGGCTATGCGTACCAGTTGAGAAACTTTTTTAAAGACAAACTGCTTCTCAAAAAATAAGATTGTTCTTAGTTACAAGCTCAAAGACCAATTTTTTCAAAGAGATAGCAGTCCACAAATATTTGTTGTAGATCTTAATTGAGTAAATTGAATTTTAGCACGATTTATCTTAAAATTTAAGTGAATTTCGCATGTCGAAAGTGAGATGTATTTGGCCTAAATTATTCAACGTTTTGAGAAGATAAATTTCGAGTATTTAATTATTCAAATTCAATTTCGGGAGAATGAAAAATTTATTAACAAAATGCGACATTAAAACATATAATTGGACCCACCCACACTGAATTAACACCTATGTAAGTGACTCTTCACATAAACACATTTAGTGGGGCTGAAATTGAAAGTTGTTTTAGAGGGTGTTCGCAAAAAGTAACATATTTAGTGCCTAACGCAATGTACGAAAAGTTGCAACCTTTGATCAAAAATTCATCATATTATATAAATATTCCCTCTCATTTTCGTAATTATATCACCTTATATCATTTTTCTTTTCTCTTTTTCTCTTCCTCGTGATTAAAAAGTATATTGCACGTAAAGCCTATAAACTCGTTATAATAATCCATGTTTTTAGATATTGTTCAATTAAAATATATGTATAAAAAACTTAAATTATTTAACTAAGTGGACTATTGTTCCAAAAATAATAATTATTTGAAAAAAAATTCAAGTTTTGCCCTTTTTTGTATTAGCTCAAAAACAAATCTATTTATCTATTTCTTTTCTATGCTCATCTTAGTCAAGTTTCCCTAAGTATCTAAAGTCGGTCTCATCTTCCTTGGGAAAACTTGATGCTTGCATAGAGAGCTAAAAACTATTCAAAGAAATTAATAGATCACTAACACAACCATAAAGTCATCATAAAATATACAATAATTAGGTCCACTAGTGATTAAAATCAATTGGTCAAATATCAAATCAATAAGATGATAATGAGGCTATAAAACTAAATATAAATTGACATACTGAATGTGAGATTTTAATAAAATATAGTTGGAAATATAACAAATTGAAGTATTTTAAAGATTATTTCCAACACCTTGATCCACAATGTGGTTTCCAGAATGCCGTTTATGTTGCAAGTAAGCACGTTGAACTCCAAACTGAATTTGGAGACCTCGACTGGACAAGTTCTGGGTTCACCAAGACTTATGCATATTCCTATTAGGTCGTCTAGACCTCGTGTAAAATCTCGCAGTGGAAATAAGGTTTTAAAATTTTATGAGACGTTCCACAGGATTCAGGCCTAGCATTTATGTACAATTGAAACAAAATATATAAACGTCCTTTGTGATTAAATATATAAACAAAATATATGAATGCGTGTAACACGTGGTTAACAAAGGTCTTTAAAGCACTCCACACGTCGTGCCTCTAAGCGTTGTATACAGCTTGAATATTCTCATTGTATGTAATAGTCGTGCTAGCAACTTACTTACAACAACCAAAGGCTTATGTGTATTGGATGATGGAATTGTTATTCTTCCAACTTTGAATTTTAGAACTTATAGTATGACAATTGCTGCTTTGTGGAATAAGATAGACACTATTTATAAAATCTTTTTTGATTATTTCTTAAATTTTACTATCTGATTCTACTCTTTTTGTTTATTTATCAAATTTTCTTATGAACCCTTTGTCCATATAGTAAGAAATAAGGCTTTACAATTTCATTTCAATTTAGCTCCAATTCTCTTGGACTCACGTAACGATTTCAGCAAATTTGGGTTCGGTTTCAGGTTACTGTTTACATAGTTATAATTTACTCAAATACATTTAAAATACATTATCAACAACTCTATCATATTCTTATAATTCATGAAATGATGTATATAAAATAACATATAAGCATAAATGATATAATGCACCGATGGATAGTCACATCACATGACGCTATCCTTAAGTCATGATTACCTTCCTACGTGTAGGTTTTGATGGTTGTTCACGAACTTTAGATAAAATACATTAGCTCACAGTGATGTCTCATGATCTCATCCTATGTGCACGACCACAAGAAGACAAGAAACCAATCATTAGTCACTTTACAAATAACTCTTATGTAGAATATAAAATAATCTCTCAAACACAATACAAAATATATCACTCTTCATATTCCAATCAACAATACCTTGATGCTTCTATACAGAATTAAAGACTATTCAAAGAGATTAATAGATCACTAACACAATCATAAGGTCATCATAAAATATACAATAATTAGGTCCACTAGTGATTAAATTCAATTGGTGTTTATCACATTAATAAGATGATTTGAGGCTAAAAAACTAAAATAAATTTAAAAAAATTGGCATACTGATTGTGATATTTTAATAAATAGTTGAAAATAAATAACAAATTGAAGTATTTTAAAGATTATTTCCAACACTTTGATCCAAAATGTGGTTTCCAGAAAATCGTTTAAGTTGCAATAAGCCGGTTGAACTCCAAACTGACAGCTGAATCTGGAGACCTCGACTAGTCAAGTTTTGGACTCACCAAGACTTATGCATATTCCTATTAGGATTGTTTAGACCATCGCGTGAAATCTCGCAGTGAAAATTAAGTTTTAAATTTTTATGAGACGTTCTACCCGATTAACGCCTAGCATTTATGTACAATTGAAACGAAATATGTAGACGTACCTTTGTGATTAAATATTGTAATTTAATCAACCTTTTAGTTTCCCCATGATGATGAATGTGTGTGGCACATGATCAACAAAGGTCTTTAAAGCACTCCATGCGTCTAAGCGTTGTATCCACACCTTAAATATTCTCCTTGTATGTAATTGTCGTTCTAGCAACTTACTCACAATGAGTGAAGGCTTATGTGTATTGGATGATGAAATTGTTATTCTTCCAACTTGAAGAATATAAGGTTTACAAGACTAAGGAAAAACCCTAAGGATTTTAGTAGATAGAATTTCTCTTTTGAATCACACATCGAATTGAATTATAAAATGAATTGTATAGTTTGTCATACAAAAGAAGAGATGAAGACCCTACCTATACATGTACGGGCTACAAAATTAGGTCTTGGAAACCTAATTCTGGTCCATATCATGTAGCCCCCAAAAAAGTGGATTCTACTACATGTGTGTTTCTACTATTCCATGTGTGATTACATATCAATCCAACTATATTAAGAATTTAATTCATTATATCTAGGAATCTATGATCCAATAAATCTCCACCAAAATGCAAAGATTATTTTCCTTATTAAATTGTCTTCCAACAATTTTATTTCAACCTATTAATTATTAAATTAATCTCAATGACTAATTAGAATTAATACTCTCTAAATTTATTAATTGAGCTTTCATTAAAAAATCTATTGGGCCTAACCCATTAATTAATTAATTAATCTAATGATCAATTAAAAAGTTATTTAATCAATTAAGCCCAAATGCTCAATTTATTAAATATTCCATCATGAATCCCAACAATTAATTCATGCTTAGCGTTCCACGAAGACAACGTACATAGAAACGAATAACTTATTTATGTTCGTGTGTGACCCATTAGGTTCATTGAAGAGCTAGTAGTGAGTCAATTTCCAAAATGGCTCAATAATAATTATATAATAATTACCTCAATTAATCGTTATGTCAAATTATTCATCTTGGTTATGAATTAACCACCAATTAATTCATAACTTCATAGACTGAGTTCGAATTATTTCAAGTAGACCTTTCCTAATCACAATCGTAGCATGTGCCTCATCCTTCTCGGATCTCCCCATTATATCTAGAACTTCATTATTAGTCGGAATCCTACTACTTTAATCATACGACTGTATCTTTAGTAAATGATGACTTATGTTAACTAAGTAAGGATCATACACCTTCTTATTGAGTAACTCTGGCCAAACATATCTTACTCATTCATTTCTAAAATAACATTGGTAATTCGCTAATCTAATCAAGATATTAGAGACATATCCCATCTTCGAAGCACATGTCAAACCACATAACCCGACTACATCCATAATAACCCATTTTGTGATTATCGTATAATCATGAACTAGATCAAAGTGTCATGGAACATGCATTTAAGAAGTCGCGATTCCTCAAGTCGCGAGGATCATCACAAGCCTACATGACCTTCGAATTTCATATTCAACATAGATACCAATATGAATTTCCATTGGAACAGTTCAGTTTAGTCATCCCCGATATGAACTCTCAAATGTGCATAGATCCCTACCAATACCTATGGAACTAGGTACTCCAAATAGGAATGCTACATACAAGCAAGTTTTGACTAATCATTCATATTCCTATCTCAATGACTCTATGACTTGGAGCGCTTTTAGGATTACAGCTATTCGAGCATATTCCAAGATCACCATATCCGATGCAGGATCGTACCCTATAGCTATATGTAATCCAAGAGACTTCGATACATATAAATATATAACAACCAATGCAATTTTATTATTATAGTAAAACGAGATCATCTTATAGTGTTGCTAAGTTTTTGCAACTAATTGGCTTGTTAGGCATCAACCACTGTCAAATCATTTGTCAGTAAAACATTAATTTCTTTCACTCATTAGTGAAGTGGAAAAAGCGGGCATGCATGGGGGGCCATTTAGATATTTCCAATGAAAGGGGGTGTCTGAGCGCTCTACAAAAGAGCACAAGAGTGCTTGAAGATTATGGTGAAGATAGAGGCGTTTTACTTGTTCATATCAACGTTGTTAATTGTAAGAAATATTAGTATATACCAAACTATCATAGATATGAATTTCTAAATAGTTTTATATTATTCCAACAACTAAATAATCGGCCAAATTACCTAACTAATTGAAATAATAATAATATAACAAATACAACGAATCTATGAATAAAGAAAGAATAAAGAGTAAATCAGATCTCACGAATTTGTCAAATCAATTTTCGATTGATCCTCGGATGGAATATATGTACTTAGCAAACATATCTGATAAAAAATTTCTTCTCTTGGTGGTAAAAAGATGTGTACGAAGAAGATTTTTCTCTTACTTAAACTTAATAGAATCCCAATCCAATAAGAACTTGTTTCCTAAGAAAAAAGCGAGATTAATCACTCAAGGGTATTGACAAGAGGAAGTTATTTATTTTGATGAAACTAGACTTGAAGCGATATTAATATTTCTAGCAATCAGAATATTTCGACCATATGCACAACAAGTTTATGGTATTTCAAATGGACGTTAAGAGTGCATTTCTAAATGATAAACTACAGGAAGAAGTTTATTTTGAGCAACCTCCCGCATTATCAACACTAAATATAAAGTGTTTTTCTATAAACTAGATAAAACGTTTTACTTTCCAAAATGGATTATTTAATCCTTGGATAGAATGTATGTATTAAGCTATACATATCCGAAGCATTCTTCTCTTAGTGGTAAACATGTATTATGATAGATAACCTGAAGAGTTTCTTTGATTTAGAGGCCGTTTGGCTAAGCTTATTTAAAATATCTTATAAGTTCTTACGTCTTATAGGATGTTTTAAGAGCTTATAAGATGTTTGGTATTATTTAAAAAATGAGCCCTTAAGTGTTTGGACAAAATAAGTTTATTGAACTTATAAGATGTTTTCAAATGTTATACGAAAGAATTTGTGCAATAATAAAAATAATATTTTTCGGAGAAAGTTATTGTTGGAAAGGAGAAAATTAACTAGAGTTATTTGTGTCTTTTAAAAATATAAACAACACCCCAAATTTAAGATTTTGAAATACGGTGGGTTTGACCAACTTATTTTTTATTTGCTTATAAGACCCTAACATCTTATTTTTTGGTCATAAGCTCTTATTAAAAGAAATTATCCAAACACTTTTAAAGAGCTTATAAGCTCTCAAACATCTTATAAGATGTTTAAAAGAGCTTATAAGCTTAGCCAAACACCCTCTTAGACCCAACCCAATCCAATAAAGACTTGTTTCCTAAGATAGGATTGAAAGATAATCTTAACTAAGATAGTAGTATTTGAAAAGAAACAAAGAACCTCTAGGTAATTAAGGCCCCAATTGGTTGGCAAGTCTTCTCCCAAAAAAATTATTTCAGAGTAAAAAATCTCTTAAAATTCAATTATTTGGCATCTCACAAAATTTCTCTTTAAAAAATCTTCCAAAATAAAAAATTATTCCCAAAAAATCTTATAGACAAAGAGAAAAAATAAATTTTACTATTCATGAATTGACAGTTACCATTACAAATAAAAATAAGGTTTTTGGGCCATATTTTGACTCTAAAAATTAAATTAATTACATATTCAAATGCAAAATGACGAGACATTTAAAATAAGATACATTGTGAATATTTTTGTGTGTCTAAATTGATGAGTTTTACTAAAAATTGTTAATAAAATTTATATATAAATATCAATTCAAACTAATTTCTCACAACAAAAAACATATCACATCAACCTGAATCATTACATATTTTCTTCCAAAAAAAACTTCATCCATACTCTCTTCTCAAATCACATTTCTCATCCTTAAAATTATTATTCTCATTTTTATCATGAAAAAAATATTCTTTGAGACGGATGTGCCATCCAATTGGGCCCTAAGCTACTAAATAAATGATGAAATAAAATAAATTCCTAAAATATGCCCCAATTTCTGATAGTAACAACCCAAGTCAATAGTATCCATGCAAAAGTTAATCGTGTAAACGCCTAACTTTGAGTTGTAATGATTTTCCATATTCTTTTTTTCTCACCATAAGCCTGCCAATTTATCGCTTCTTCTCATTGTCACCTATCAGTTCAAGAATAATAAGAAAGTATATGTAAAATAATTTTAAAATGCAATAAAAGGTGTTAAACAAGTTGTTGAACGGCCAGATAGGAAAAAAGGGCGTTTGATATATGAAATTTATAACGAGATTCATAAGTTGGTAGAAAGGTCAAAAAACGTAATGAAGGCTTTTCGTTAAACCAATCAAGGTCTTGCACGTGTACGTTTTCACGTCATCGTTGGGTAGACCTCTTTACAACAAAATGCCTTTTCTTCTCTTTAAATAATGTGCATTTTTTCCCTTGGAAATATACCTCTTCTATCTTGCGTTGGTATTTCCACTCTCTCCATATATTTTCTGATATTTTTTCACCAAAAAAGGTTTAGCTCATCCAATGACAACTCAGACATTTTGGACTCGTTGCCACCAATGTAGGACACAATTTGAGTACCGAAAGATTTTCCTCAATCAAACTCTTTTGTGCAATAATTGTCTACAACCATTTTTGGCGACAGAGATTCCCATACCAACTATGCGTGCCTCAGGCTCGGCCTCAAAACCTAAGGGACCCAGAGACTAAAGAGTCACAAGTCTTTGAAAATGACTAAGCAAGACCAAATTTATTTTGTCAATTGTTGCTTCCTTGAGTAGAATGCGTGCTACAATTTCTCTTATTGCTTTGGTAGAATTCATATTTCTTTAGCTTTTCAGAAATTCCTGTTGTATGCTCGCAAAATTAAAAAAATTGAAATGATGATTAGATTTTTTTTTAAATTTTGAATAAGATTATGCAATGTGCATCAGAAATCTCTCTTTTTGTGTTTGTTTGTTCTTATATATAAACTCAACTATATTGTTAGTTAGTACGAAATTCAGAGTTTAAATCAAACTTGGAATTTTAGAACTACCACTCTTGATAATGTGAAAATCCCTTGATTTTGGACGCATAGTTCGTTTCAAGTTATCCGAGTAATCTATAGTATGACAATTATTGTGTTAAATTTCTAGAAAGAATGAAGAATGTATTGTATTCAAATATATGAAAAACCCATAACTATTGGAAACAAAGATTAGCAGATGAATTATCTGCTTTACACGAATGATGATTAAAGAGACAAAGTGAAGAAGGAGGCTGGGGCTCTTTTATTTTTAGAGGAAAAATATCTTTGATAATGATTGAATAACTAGGGTTACATCTTTTTATATTGTAGCCCTAAGAAAGAAATTAGGACTTAGTTCTTCTACTTATCTCTAATATCTATACTGACCACATAAGGAAGCTATTGGAACATGGGCTTGGAATATTTATCATGATGGACCAGAATCTTGGGCCCACTTATCCCTGTAATCATTTGGGCCAACATTTGGGCCTGATGTAAGTTTGACGTCCCATTTACTTCAAGGGATTGAACATCCTCCCACAAGCTGACAGTCACTACTAGAAAACAAGGCAAACGCGACGCCCGATACCGTCGCTAAACCGTCGCCAAGTCCACTTTTGCGACGGGTTCGCGTCGGTATCGACCCGTCGCCAATTCGGCGTCGCTAAAATACAACCCGACGCAATCCCGACGCAAAGTAGCTAAACACTTGACCCGGTTTTGGCCGGGTATTGACCGACGCAATACCGTCGCCATATTTTTTAAATATATTTATATTAAATTAATAATTGTATATATATTTTATTATATACCGTCGCCATTTCGACGCAAAACAAATTTAATTTATTTATGTTTCCCGTCGCAAACCCGACGCCCACTAATAATAATTATTGAAGTCTGTCGCCAACCCGACGCCAAATAATAATAATTATTTCTTGAAGACCGTCGCAAACCCGACGCGAATGCTATTCTTATTTCTTGAAGACCGTCGCAATCCCGTCGCGTTTCTGGTAAATTTTGTAAAAAAAATATACAGCCAGGTTGCTGCAACATATCGAGCAATTGGCTGCAATTTCAGAATTCAATCAACAATTAGAGATATCAACCTCTTGCATTGATTCAAATGTATCAAACCACTCAAAGTTAAAAAAAAACTATTTTCTTGCATCAAACATTAAAAGATTAAACATCAAGAATAATATATCAACATAAACACTAATAATTTATCTACTTCAACATAAACATCAAGAATATAGCAAAATACATCAAAAATAAAAAGAATTGGAATTGATAATAAACATTAAACCTTAAAAACGAATTAAAAAATGTAATACATACCTTTTCTTTTCGAATTAAAAACCAAATTGAATTGTAAGGGATTGATTCATAATTACCCTTTTTAATTGTCCTACACAATTAAACAAAACAATAAGATATTAGTGCACATTAAAATTAAAATATAACAAAATATAAATAAAAATATTAGATGATACATGTAATGAAAAATGGAAGAAAAGATTGAAGATTAGGGTTAGGAAGTTGTGAATATGAGGCTTTATATAGATTAACAAGTTGTAAAATTCTGAAATATCGAAATCGTCGCTATCCCGTCGCCACTATTTGTGAAAAAATTTGAACTTAGCGCCTAATAAGATTTAGCGGGAGTGTGAAATTTTTTGAAAATTTAATACCCGTCGCCAAACCGAAGCTAGTATCCCGTCGCAATACCGACGCTATTATCCCGTCGCAATACCGACGCAATACATCAGGAACACATTAAATTTCATTTTGTATGCTACGCGTCGCCACCCGGACGCTAGCTTGTCGCACATCTGGAAAAATAAAATGAATTCCGTCGCCAAATCATCGCCCACCCCTCGCAATACTGGAAAAGGATGGAGTTCTGATGCTATCCCATCGCTAACCCATCACCATATTGTTAAACATGCTTTAATTAGAATTTAATCGTTCCACGTTGAATAAATAGAATTTGTTAGTGATTATTAGTTTAAGTTAACTAGAGAAATCGTTACAAAGCATATAGTATTTACGAACTACGTATTATTGTGCGGACTCGTGATATATATGTAACATGTATATCGAGTGTAGGGCTTATATTTCAAATATCGGCTACGATCGACAATAATATCTATTTTAAAATAAAAATGGTGTCGGAATGGCATCGGTAAGTCAATGAAATGGTTTAAAAATAAAATTTTAAATTACTTATTTATCGTACCGACGTCATACCGACGCAAACGTTTAAATATATTTTCTAGAATTCTTAATAATAAAAGACTTTTAAAAATTAAATAGTAATTAGCGTCGGTATAGTGGCGGTATAAAATAACCAATAATTTATATTTATATTTTATCCTAAAATATATTAATAATAATATTTAATTTATTTTAAAAATAAAAATAGCGTCGGTTTGGCGTCGGTAAGTCAATAAAATGGTTTAAAAATAAAATTTTAAATTAATTATTTATCGTACCGACGCCATACCGACGCAAACGTTTAAATATATTTTCTAGAATTCTTAATAATAAAAGACTTTTAAAAATTAAATAGTAATTAGCGTCGGTATAGCGACAGTATAAAATAACCAATAATATATATTTATATTTTATCCTAAAATATATTAATAATAATATTTAATTTATTTTAAAAATAAAAATAGCGTCGGTATGGCGTCGGTAAGTTTATGAAATGATTTAAAAATAAAATTTTAAATTAATTATTTATTGTACCGTCGCCATACCGTCGCCATACCGACACGTTATTTTTAACCCATTTAAGAAAATGGGTTGGAATGTCACCGACACATACCCGACGCCATACCGTTGCAAAACTTTAAAAAAATGGCGACGGGCGTTTCGCCCGTCGCGTTTGCTTCGTTTTCTAGTGGTGAGTAGGAGGAAATATGTCAATCATACCAAGACTCTCTACGAGATTATCATGCTTTACTCGTCCAAGGGCCTTGGTAAATATATGCAAAACCCAGTATTGAAACAAAGATTAGCAGATGAATTATTTGCTTTACACGAAGGAAGATTAAAGAGAGAAAGTGAAGAAGGAGGCTACGTGTCACGGGCTAAAACTTTGATATTGGAGGTTTCCCAAGTCCGTGCGGCACTAGTCTAGATCGCCCCGATCCTAGATAGTCAGCCGAGTACCCCGGATCTAGATTAGCGCCGCAGGACTTGGGAAACCTCGAGGATCGAAGTTTTTGCCCGTGACAAGCTGCTATTTTATTTTCAGAGGAAAAATATCTTTGATAATGAATGAAAAACTAGGGTTACATCTTTTTATAATGTAGCCCTAAGAAAGAAATTATGACTTAGTCCTTCTATTTATATCTAATATCTATATTGGCGACATACGAAAGCTACTGGAACATGGGCCTGGAATATTTACTGTTAGGAATTTCTTTGTTAGAGGTTTTGATGATGACAAGATAGGTTTAAATGTTAGACCCCTGAAAAATGTAAGTTTGTTTTTATTTGAATATCATGTATCAAGCGATAGGAAGTATTTCGAGTTGTTACTTTTAGTATAGGTGCTCTTTGTTTGTCTTTTTAGTTTTGCTAGTTTTAACGTTTGCAGCGTTAGTACAATTTTGCTTGAGTCTATTAATGTGAAGAGGTTGAAGAATCAGCAAGCGCAAGAGACAACAGAAGATCATCTGGAATATCAAGTACCTCAAACGACACTACTTTCTCAATAATTTCTTGCTTCCTCTCTGAAAATCACTCTACTGAAAATCATCCTCTCAAAAATCTCTATCATAATTTATTTCGTGGATTTCAAATCATTCATTTTAAATTCTAAAAAAAAATCCAAATCATCAATCCTATTGTGAACTGAATTGGAGCTAAAATTCAAAAGAATTTGAGAGCCATTGTGAGCCGAATTCTAGAGCTTCATCGATAAAGGGTTCATAAAAGAGTTTGAGAGATAACAAAAAAGAGAAGAATCGGATAGTATTATTGACAACTTGGTATAGTAGAATGCGTTCAATCAGTTATAAATTTTTTCTGAAAATAACCCTTGTAAGTCCAGCCTCTTTGTTTTAGAAAACACAAGATTCAAGTGCTGTTTATTAAAATTAGCAGAATAAAAAAAGAATTTACAAATGGGAACGATGATCAAGTATTGTCTATTGATTCTACTTTGTCACATAAGTTATGTCCATAACCAACAAGAACAAGAACAATCACTGCTGAAATGTGCTAAACAAAGATTACTCAGTTCACTTGAAAAGAACAATGCATCAAAAGTCTGTATTTTGTACGAAGTAACAACACAGTTGAATTTATAACAAATTTAAGATGGTTGACATGAATCAGGCACACTTTCTTGCTGCTGCTGCGGGTAAGGACAAAGGCGTACTCTTGGACGTCTACCAATACACAGAAGATTTTGGTTGAGGTAAACCTTTTGGTATTCAAATTGAATCCTGCATCTGTGGCAACACGTCTAGAATGTCGTGCGATTCATACGATCATAGGATTATACTCAGTTTGTGAAGTGTTTTCATAGGATTATACTCAGTTTGTGAAGTGTTTTCATAACGAGGATTACTAAAAGGAAAATATTGATTTTGATGAGTGTGCTGGGCTAGATGAGTATAACTTGGATCCCTCATTTGTTATGGGGAAAAACTGTAATTTTGACTGTTTGTTGGAACGTGAGATGTGCTCGTTGATGAGTTGAAGCTGGAATTGGAATTCAGATTTGAAGTTTCTTGTATATTGAGCTTCAAATCAAATGCGTATTTTTGATCCTTGTCAGAAAGGACGCTCCACGCTTCTGATAGGAGCTTGAAGGCTCCATCAGCTCCAATTGATTTGTTTTTATCCGGATGAAGAGCCAAAGCCCTTATCTTACACTGCTTTCTCAGCACCTCTTCACTACAACAAGGATCCACTCCTAAAATCCCATAATAATTACTTTCTCCGTTTATTTTGTTGTTATGGCAAATATAAACATCAATCACCTCAATGAATTGAGACAATCCATCAAGATTAGGGAACATGTTTTGAGCCTTTAAAGCAAAATTCTTTGCTCCTCTAGTGTCTCCCTCCAGTAACTTTTTCTCGGCTATTCCTTTAGCCCAGCTAGCTTCGTCTTTATTGCATTCCATTTCTAGATAAATTTCTTGCCACTCTAAGATCAGAATTTTACCATATGTTAATGAGAGAATAAATGATTCTTATAAATAATCAAATCCTAAACCTCTTTTTGGTGAAAAAATATCAGAAAATATATGGAGTGAGCGGAGATACCAATGCGAGAATGGCACCAATAGCATACTACACGATGCTTGATCCCTAGTTGATATGCAATGAACAACGACCCATGTCCAAATCTAGTGAAAGCCATCCAAAGTAGTAAATCCACTGAACTGCACTTTAGTAAGTACATAAAGAATTATGAGTATCAAGGCCACCTTCTATTTTTTGACATTTGAAAAGTTCACATTTCGCAAATGATCAAACAATTGTAGAAACACATTTAAATCAACATTCATTAATGCAAAACTTATTTTCTAGAATTAAATAAAAAGGCATGGTGTTTTAGATATCAATCAATATGATCGACATTGATTAGTAATTTCAATATTGAGTCATCTGGAAAAACTAACAAGCATTGTAAATTTGTACAGAATTCGACTTGCTGCATTTAAGAATCACTGTTGCAGCAATTATGCATAATCATTCTAATGAATCATTAATTAAATGAATCGTGGGGAAACGATTGATAATCATACAATTAACATAAACACATAACATGATCTTATTATAACTAATCAAGTGATAGTTAGTAACTCTCAAATAACTAATAATTATTTTTGAAGATGATCCTAAAATTTTGAAGGAATAACAAAGGTTTCACTGGAATTGAGGGTTTTGAATTTGATGAAGTCATTTGGAGTCCAGATTTTCAAATGACTTTTGCAATAGAAGGATACACTCCACAATTATTGCAATCGAAATAGCCCCAAAAAAGGGTCCAAAAATATTTGAAATCAAAAATATTAATCTAAAATTATCCAAACAAATGCGATCAGTTTGTTACAAAGATTTTGAGATGATTAGTTCGCAGATCCAGCGGTCGGACATAATCTTTAAGAAGGATTTCGCCACAAGATTCTTCATATATTAGACTCAATAGATCCTACAACAACCAACCAATTCTGAAAATTGAACTTATTAGATCCCCAAAAAGAGCCGTATGAAAATAGATGCACATGTAAAAAGCACTACTTATCTATAACAATAATTGATTAATATATAACAATGAAATATAAAATCAAATCATGTTGCATTGAAAGGTTATCGACTTAACCTTGCATATCCTATAAATGCTTCATCTTTAATCATCATATGCATATGGACATCGAGGAGGACCTAACTGGAAAAATTATAAGTACAAAATACCAATGAGAGATGGGCGGTACTCTTCCCTGTGTGGGTTTTGAACTGTGGTTGCGAGCAGATATATAGGATTTTCAATGTGGTTGGTAACTCTAATGCCAACGTCATAGGTAATAAATGTGGTAGGTAAGACGACCTTATCCAAACATGAACGTAAATAGGGTAGGTAATACGACCTTATCCAAACATCAACAACCTGGCCCTTTTTTAGTTGTTGGATTTCGGTATTCTAGAGTTTGCGCTTGGGCTAATTTCACCCACTGATTAACGGGCCTGGCCACTTCAATCATAAAGAAACTGGTTGGGTAACATAAGAACTAGTATAATGGTACCACCTGGAACAACTCATGATGCTAAAAAAGTTAGGTCCCTAACTTAGACTAAGGTGTATATTTCTTACTTTAAAGAGGCGGCTTACAAAGCAAGAAAAGTTTGTTTTGACCTTTTTTTGGAAGTTCATCGCTTCATCAAGGTTTCATGTACTTTTAGAAAAGTGGAAATTTTACCATACTAGAAATAGACAACATGTACAAGTTAATTACACAAAATACACAAATAAATGCACATGAGTTACAAATAAGACATATTGATCCTGACACCAAGTGAAGTAGGACCAGGTATAAGGAAAACCAAAATTGCTTAAATTGGAAATATTATATAACTTCAGTACGTTGGTTTTCTATATCCAGATTATTTTTACCTGTGAACTATCAGCCGTCGCACAATTAATATGTATTCATTCTAAAATTAACTAGTTATGCTGGAATAAGAATCATAGCCTTCAATTCTTAATCAAAAAAATATTTCACACAATCTCTCTCTTAAATTTCTGATTTATGACCACTAATTAAAATAGCCAATGGATATTATTAAGGAGGTTTTTGCAATAGCCTAAACGAATCAAAACTCAGATTTTGGGCTTCAACCAAGCACAAAGCCCCTGTTTTTGGATAGTTCTGAAGAATGTGTTTCAAGAATAATAAGTCGACGATGCTTTTGGATGAGCCTGTTTTGCAGAAAATTATTGGCACTGCTAAAGTGATAAATATGGTCTATGTTGTAATTAAACAACATAATATTTATTAAATATGAAACATTAATTAGTAACAATTATGTTAGATGATATTGTACATTTTCGACACACAAATGTCAATTTATCCTTTCCTGCTTGTGTAGTATTACAATCTAAGACATTTTTATAATCTTTCACCAGTAATAAACCAAGTAATTGTACAGATATCTTTGGTAAGCAATCTGAACTGGATTTACAGTTATACAAGTATACAACCACCTGAAACACTACTATAAGGAGGTCCAGCTAATGTGTTAATGCAACCCATCCATTCCGCTATTCTGACCGCCATTAGATACATATGATACATGAATGAAAAAGAATGAGTTCTAGTCTGAGTTCCTTCAGAGTTTGAAAGAAATCATTAACGTTGGCAAGCGTGTTGAAACCATTTATGGAGAAACTCACAAGTTGTGCTATGCCACCCGAACCAAGGACATTCAAGCATCTTCGGCAAAGGGCGCGACTACTGCTATTGACCAAGTGTCAAAGCAATTCAAGAAAGTCTCGTCCGATCTAGCAAATGATCTTAGTACCATCGTCTATGCTTATGTCACCAGACGTGCTGCATCAGACACCCAATTGAATACCCTCTTTGCTCAAGTTACACGCTACTGGAAGAGTTGTCCACATTTAACAGCATGATGAAATCCATTCGCTTTGAGGTTAGCGACGCCTTGGCAAAATACCTTGATGATGCCAAGAAGTGAGAAGATGCATGTTGTTCTAGCCTGCGAAAAGTAAAAGACAAGCTCAAAAGCGATCCAGGGACAAGGATCAATTCTAAATTGGATAATGTTGTTAGTGAAGTTAGAAAGATCTCAGGTCACGTTTTCAGAAAGCGACTACTCGGCTTTACAACAACAAGCCCATACCAGATATAGACAACAATCTTCTTGAAGCTCTAGGTTTCTCTAAATATCAGGATGTCATTCCTATTCCTCCTACTCTTGAATGCAATGATCCTGAAAAGCGTATCACTAGAGAATGAAAAGCGTATCACTAGAGAATGAAAAGCGTATCACTAGAGAATGCTCTAGCCGTCTAGGTATCAATTATGAGCAATGGGAAAACCATTTGCTTTCTTATGGCAAAAGGTTGTTGCTCTCAAACTCAGAAACAACACTCATGTAAATTAACTCATTGACAGATGAGAATATTTGATGGAAAACTCAGTGCATTTGCGGATATCACTTCACAAAAGAACAAGCACAAGAAGCTGAGCGTAGAAGAAGAGTATTCTGAAGTTAACTTTTTAACTTTTTTAATATATGTACATATTGTATCTTTGGTCAAACTTCTCTTTAGCATATGTTAATAAAAATCTTGTGCTAAAACATCTTGTTTTAAATCAATACGAACGCTAATAACTAACTCTCCTAACTATTATGTAACTGTTCTACTCATATCTATTTATCGCTGACTTACAACTAGTTTTCTGTGGTCTTTGTTCTTAAAATTATAAAAGAGCTTTTCCTTTCCAAAAAGGTTGAATGGTTTTGACATCATCAAAAAGGGGAAATTGTTCGGAATTTCCTTTGTTAGAATGATGATAAGATAGGACTTAATGTTAGACCCCTGAAAATGCAAGTTTGTTTTTAATAGAATATCATATATTAAGTGATAGGATGTTTATCGAGTTGTAACTTTTAGAATAGGTGCGATAAGGACAAACATAAAGCACCTATTCTTACAACTCGATATACATCCTATCGCTTGATACATGTTATTCTAATAAAAAGCAAACTTAAAGTTTTTAGGGGTCTAACATTAAATCCTATCTTGTCATCATCAAAACTTCAAACAAAGAAATTCCTAACAATAATGAATTAGGATACTATTAGTAATAAATATTATATCTAGCACAAGCTTTATAAATATAATTTCCACTTATTAAATTCCTAATAAAAAAATAAATGTAAAACGTCTACAATATATATTGTTCGTTACAATGTTAGATTATTATGATCTTAAAAACTCACTGAATAATAGATTAAATATCATATTCGCTCATTTCATTCATAATACAAAAAAATTAAATGAAGAAAAAAGCATCTACGTGTAACACACGTTCTTTATACTAGTGAAGCTCTATTTTATTGTACAAAAATATTGGAGAAGAAATAAAATGTGACAAATTTTGTAACTGGTGAAAAGAAACAAAATTTAGTAACCTGGTGAAAATAATGTTCAAATTGCATACATTCTACGAACTCCCAATCACGTGTATTACTCACTACGATTTTTGTTTAATTTTGCATGCTTTATGCTCAATCTAAAAGTCGTTCATGGTCAAGTATGTTGCTAATCATTCACAAGTTTTATGATGTGTGTATATACATAACATTATGTTTAGTTTAAAAGGGCGAAAAGATTCATAGAGTATTAGTGCCAATGTTAACAGTTTAATCTACAATAGAAAACTTATAAATTCATTCGAAATTTTATAATTAGCACAACTATTTAAAATTATGAATTGTTCTTTTACGTTTTTAATCTACCTAACATATATATTCTTATGTAATCCAATTTTTAATAGCAAAAAAGACATATAATAAGTAAATAAAAAAGTTGCCTACAAGGTGTTAATATGATTAAGACTCTAAGAAAAAGAAAAAACACATTAGGACTCTACATAACATATAAAAATTGTATTGTTTTGCTTTACAGTTAAGAGGGTGAACTTCGGTAGAAAAATTTGCTGTGGATTAATAGGAATTATTAGTATTTTGATAGGCGGGTATAAGATATTGTTTTTAGATAGTAAACAAAAGCATGATGTAATATAATGATTCTTATCAATAATAAAATGTTAAACCTCTTTTTGGTGAAAAATATCAAAAAGTATATGAAGCGAGCGGAGATACCTACACAGGAAATAGATAACATGGTTTGAAGGGAATAGAATGAAAAATATTTAAAAAGAAGAAAAAATATTTTTTAGTTCGTAATACTAAAGCCGTGATACCTAATGCTGACGTGAAAAGATACATGTGTATGACATTGAGTGGTTTCACGAATAACCTTCAATAAGGTTTTTGTACTTTACACCAACTTATGGAATATTACTATAAAATATAATATATTTACTGCCCCTTTTCCAATCTGGCCATTGAACGGTTTGAGCCATGTCCAAGCTAAGGTTAATAAATAAAGCCACCGCTTTGCAGATATAAGAACTTTTGTTATTGTGCATTTTATGCTTACTTATTAGCGATGTCATATTCCTTCTTTCTGATTTTAATTTTTCTTCAATAGGTATTTCTTACTATTCTTAAATCGATAAGTGACAATTAGAAGAAGAAGCAAAATGAGTTAAAAATGGCAAATTTTTGGTGACAAAAAAGAAAACGATGGAAAATGAATGATATAGTACAACCCAACGTATCTCAAGCTTTTGATGTTCAAGTTTGTGTTCGCAAAGTTCCGAACTATTGTAATGAGGATGTTTTTGATGAGCTATGTACTGACGAACATATGTCGTTAGCTACTTTTACTGGAGCAGATCATATGAAATGCAAAGACACCAAAGAACCCTTCTTTGATTTTTGAAACTAAAAATAGTTATTTAGAAATTTTTAGCTCAATGCTATCTTCGATATAATTAAAATGTATCAACTAAAAGTAGAATACCCTATATTTATAAGAATAAAAAATTCTAAGGAAACTTTTAAAACAGATTAAATATTTACACGTGCTTTACACTAGTGAAACTCTATCTTACTGTTAAAACATATTGGAAAAGAAATAAAATGAGACCACTATTGTGATATGTGAAATGCATCATTCCCTCCAGTTTTGTCGTTTAGCCCCTTGGGCTCCCTAGACAAAGTTCTTTCCTTTAACCACTTTGTCTATCCTTTCTATCCTCTTCGATCCTTTTTCCATCTCCAAAATTAATTGCAGCACCAGACAGAAGCTCGTTGTCTAACGGGTTTCATAGCAAGATCATCAAATCTCTACATTACTAATCTTTTTCCTTTGTTCAGTTTCTTATTGAACCTTGGAACTATATGTTCCACGACATATTAAATAAAAATGGTACGCAATTCTTATCGTTCTGAAGTACGTAAGAGTGTCCACGTGGTTTAAGGTTGCCAAAGAAAAGTGCACATTGCGGGTCATTTGCACTAAAACAGTCATCCTCATAATCAATCTCTATAATATATTCTCTTTCCCTTTTATTTGGTTCATTATTTTCTGACTTATCCAAAACTGAGCAGATAAATGTTGAATAATACAATTAATTTTGCAATCCCAAATAAATGTCCCGTACATAAATTCTCAATGAATGTGGCTCTTCAAATTATACAATTCAAATAATCTATCATAGGAATATGTGTAGATGGTTAATTAACTTAACCACCTCATATCTAGTTAATTTTGAGTTGCATATATAAGCACTTTGTATCATGAAGATTTGATGTAGAAAACAAATCAATTCAAAAGCTTATTGCAAAAAGCTTCATTCTCCTAGTCACAACAATTTTCTAAATTTCTTTTTATCTCAAATATATTTTTGTTATCCAATACCCAACATATTTGTGGTATCAAAGCCACCCTTGGCTCTGATTATTCCTCCAATATTTATCCATGGCATCGACAAGCAATCAAGAGCTTGCATTCAAATATTCTCAACAAGGTGTTCCAATTTTTGTAAGACAAGACTACGAACTATGGAGTGTTCTCATGAAGACCACGTTCATATCTCATGACCTTTGGGAAATTATAGAACATGGGTTTAATTCCCACACAATGGAGGAAGTAGCCGCATTTACAAATGCGCAAAAAAAAAGAGCAAAAGGAGAACAAGACAAAAGATGCAAAAGCCTTGTCCTTTATGCACCAAAGGGTGAGCCGATCTATACTTCCGCGTATTACGAGTGCCAAGACCGCAATGGAAGCATGGCAAACTCTAAAAATTCAATTTGGAGGACACGAGAAGGTGATCACGATCAAGCTACAAAATCTATGGCGAGATTTGGACAATATTGTCATAAAAGATTCAGAAAATGTGCAAGACTTTCTATCTAGAGTTTATTCTGTAAAATCAGAGGCTACGAAGATATTCTAGAAGAGAAGCGAATTATAGAGAAAGTCCGATGATGTTTACCGGCCAAATTTGAGCATACTATTGCGGCGATTGAAAAATCCAAAGATTTATCAAAATTGACCTTACATGAACTTATGGACTATCTTGAAACTCATGAAAAGAGGATGAGCCGATTCTCGACTCAAAATTTGGAACAAGCTTTCCAAGAAAAATGAATATTTCACAATTAAAGAAAGATAAAACTCGCAGGACGTGAAGAATATGTCGCACAATCACGAGGAAGAGGTTGTGGGAGATTTCAAAATTTCCGTGGTCGTGGTCGTGGTCGAGGAGGAAGAGATGTTTTTAACCCGAGACTATTTAATCAAAATTCAGATTCTTATTGTCGTATATGCTGAAGAAATGGTCACGACATCGAAAATTGTTGGAATAAATGCAAAAGGTGAAATGCAAATCACTCACAAAGTAATTGTTGGTACAAATGATTGTGAGGCAAAGGAAACAAATTACACTGGAAATGATGAAGGAGATCAAGTATTTTATTCATGCTTGAATTCTCAACAACAACTTGAGAATATTTGGTACGTGGACAGTGGGTGCAACAATTACATGTCCAGAAACAAAAATTTCTTGGTGAATCTCGACGAGTCTTATTCGTCCGAAGTGAAACTTGAAAATAGCAAGTCCTGAGCGATATCAGTCCTAACAAAGAAAGGCGAGATGAATATCATCAAAGACGTTTTCTATGTGCCAAATTTTCAATTGCGGAAGAAATATTACAAGGTGGAATTTAATAATGATATTTGCATCATTATTGACAAACAATAGAAGCGGACGATTGCAAAAGTAAAGATGAGTACAAATTAAGTGTTTCCTCTCAATTTTTCATTATCACAGAAAGTTGCTTTGAACACGACGGACGAAGATCATAAGCTTTGGCATTTGAGGTATGGTCATTTGAGCTACAAAGACTTAAATTCACTAAAGAAGAAGAACATGGTGTATGGGCTTCCAAATTTCCCAAACCAAGAGGAGCAGTGTGAAGGATGCATTTTTGGAAAAATGCATCGCCTAACATTTCAAAAGATTAATATCGAGCAAAAGTCCCTCTGGAGTTGGTACATGTTGATATTTGCGGACCAACGCAAACATCATCACTCAACGGATATAGATACTTTCTATGATTCGTGGATGACTGCACACGAATGATGTGTCTACATTCTCCATCACAAGTATGATGCATTCCCGAAATTAATGGAGTTCAAGAAACTTGTAGAGAATCAATTGAGCTGAAAAAAAAAGTTCTTCGCACCGATCGTGGAGGAGAATTGGTTGGAAAGGCCTTTATGGATTATTGCAAAGAAAAAGGTATCCAAAAGCAATTAACCATTCGTTACAGCCCACAACAAAATGGCGTTGCTAAACGAACGAACTGTTGTGGAAATGGCTCGAAGCATGATGGCAGGAAAGAGTTTACCAAAATCATTTTGTGCAGAAGCTGTATATACTGCTGTGTATATCTTATATCGGTCTCCAACGAAGGCGAATCCAAACAACACTCCATATGAGGCGTGGCATCAAAGAAAGCATCAAGTAAACCATCTCAAGGTGTTTGGTTGCATTACTTACTCTTACATTCCATCTCAACAAAGAGAGAAGTTCGATGAGAAGGAAAAAAAGCTTTTTTTTACCGGATATAGCGACGAGTCCAAAGGGTATCGACTGTTAGACCCAAAGACCAATAAACTCATAATTTCTCGAGATAAGATCTTTGATGTAATGCAAGCATGGAACTAGGGAGATGACTGAAATAGTGCATCTCAACCATCATCATCTATGATTCCACCGACGCCGACTGATCAACTAACCTCAAATGGAGATTTCCATCCAGAATCGGAGAGTCCCATAAGAAAAACTCGAAGATTGAGAGACATCTAAAATTCATGTGATGTGGCATTATTTGCAAGTGAACCGCAAACTTTTGAAGAAGCCGCAAAACAAAAGGTGTTGCAAAATGCAATGGATAAAGAAATTTCCAACATTAAGAAAAAACAAAACATGGGATCTTGTAGACCTTCTCGAAGAGAAAAATCTGATCGGAGTGAAATGGATCTACCAGACAAAATACAAAGAAGACGGTTCAATCCATAAGCACAAAGCCCGTCTAGTTGCAAAAGAGTATTCACAACAACCCGGAGTTGATTTCACGGATACATTCGCACTCATGCCAAGAATGGAAATAATTCGCATTGTTCTAGCAATTGCAGCAGAATTAGAGCTACCAGTGTATCAGCTCGATGTTAAATCAGCTTTCCTAAATGGAGAATTGCAAGAAGAAGTATATGTGGAGCAACCACCTGGCAATATTGTTCAAGGAAACAAAGAAAAAGTCTACCGGCTTAAGAAAGCGTTATACAGGCTCAAACAAGCACCACAAGCATGGAATAGCAAGATTCATGGCTAATTTCGATCATATAGATTCGAACAAAGTCCAGCCTTCATTGTATTTCAAGAAAGGTTAAAGGAAAATTACATCAACTGTACAAATATACACTTTGTTGTTGCTGCTGTGGGTAAGGCCAAAGGCGCACTCTTGGACGTCTAGCATCTGAAGTGGAAACCTCTGTTGCCAAAAATGGCTGCTGACAATCAATGATTTTGGTTGAGGTAAATCTTTTGGTATTCAAAATTGTGTCTTGCATCTGTGGCAACACGTCCAGAATGTCATGCTATTCATATGATTATACTCAGTTTGTGAAGTGTTATCGTGCCACAATTTTAATAATGATCTAGTATTGTTAGTTTACTAACTATTTCATTAATTAATGTTATGAAACTTCCAAGCTCAAGTTCAAAATTTATTATTTTTCAATCTAATAAATCTTTTAATTTCATATTTGTATAAATCTTCATAATAGTTTAAAACTAAGTTTCGTAAATTTTCAGTTGTAAGTTTAGTTTATAGATTCACCATTTTTTTTTATAACTTGTTATTTTATTTGGACGAGAATAAACTACTTTTAATAATTGTATGTAAATGTTACTTGATATTTATTTCAAGATTAATTTTGATTTTTCTTGTAAATTATGATAGGAAGATTATTATGTTATTATGATTTTAAAAAATATAGTTATCTAAATTAAAGTAATAAATGATGAAGAATAATAGATTCCTAAATTAAAGAATTAATGTAAATTCAACTTTATACATTTTAATGTAATAATATTCCATCCCATTCTACTCTTAATTGCGTCTTTGTAAATCTTGTACTTTAGAAAATTCTCAAATTATTATTATTTTTGATATGTTCATCAATGCATCATGAAACCCAATAGTAGTACTCTTATAAATACTAAATTAACATACTTAAACTTTGATAGTTAAATTTAATGTATAGCATGGAAATTAAGCAAAAATTCTCTAAATCCTAAAGCTAAAACACTTCAATTTTCTAAATTCTTAAATATTATTTTTAATAAGAAAAAATACATAAAGATTGCTATGTTTTTATTTTAAAAATAAATTTTAATATAGGATTTTATGTGGTCTTTTTCTTTAAAAAATTAGCTTATATCTACATTTATACAATTCCTTAATGACATAATCTGAATCAATATGAATCATAGATATGTTGATAAGTAAATCTGCATATATTTATAATTATATATATAAATAATATTATTAAGAATTAGTGATGTTACTTTATTAGATTTTTGAATAATAGCTTATGTAGTGAAAGAAATATGTCATTTAAAATATTGTAAACCATAATTTCAAACCTCTCAAGAATAAATAAGTGTTTAAATTATTTCTATAAACCAATTCGTTCCCTCATTTTAACAGGTTATCTGCCCGACACATGACTATTTTTGATGAAATGCAAATTTGCCAATGGAACTCGTACCAAACCCATCAGTCAAATACGACACAAAAGTAGTCTAGTTTTATTCTTGCCAACCTACACTTATTGGGTCAAGTTGAAATGGTAACCTGAAATCGATTTGCTGAAATTGTTACATGAATCTAACTAATCATTTGGATGGAAGGATTTCGATCAAGAAATTCTCAAATCTTCATTTTAAATGTACTTTACAAAATGTAAATACATCAATTTCAAATATATCTTTGGGCCGAAAGGATTTGAACCCAGGTTCTTATGGATTTCAAATACTTAACCGACTCCAAATTCATCAATCTAAATGACGCCCCAAAGGATTTCAAATCCTTAATTTAAATCTCCTCTTTCATTTGGCCCAAAATGTAATTATATGGATTTCAAATCCATCTTTCGATTGCAATGATTTAAACCCATATTACTTACTCATTTCAAATGTGGTAATTAGCTATGTCAATTTAAGTTACGGCAAAGTGAAAAATTAGTCTAAACAATGTCAAAAGTTCTCTTTCTTTCTAAAAAAGAAATATTTTTCACTCAAAAGTTTCTTTGCAATGTTTTTCTCTCTATCTCAAAAATCTCCAAATTTCTCTCTCCCTCTCTCGAAATCGTTCTCTCTCAAAAATATCTTTCTCTCTACGAACATCTTTCTCTTTAAAAAATTTCTATATCTCTATTGAAAATACATTTCTCTCTAAAATATCTATGTATCTATCTTAAAAAATATTTCTCTTTCTTCAAACAATCTCTCTCCCTCACTCTAAAAAATCGACCCCTCTCAAAAATCTCTGAAATTTCTATCTCCCTTTTTAAAAAAATTCTCTCCCTCAAAAATATATTTGTCTATAAAAATCTCTCTATCTATTTCTCAACAATCTCTCCCGAAAGTTTTTTTCTCTCTTTAAAAAAATATCCATCTCCAAAATCTATTCGCCTCATTAAAAATTCTCTCACTATCTGTAAAAAAATCGATCACCTTTTATCTCTCAAACTCTCCCCACCCCCTAAAACTCTCTCTCCATCACTCTAAGAACTCAATTCATTTCACTCAAAAGTCTTTTAAAAATAATCTCTCACAAAAATTCTATCTCTGTAAAATCATTCCCCCTCTCTCTTAAGAATTTAGCTTCCTCCCTCTCAAAATCTTTGTTAAACTCCTTTTATCGAGAATCACTCATAGTATATATAATATGTTTTAATAATTATTTATATAAAAATATATGTAAACTATGAATTTCAAGTGCTCTATAAATTTTATAGTTAGACTATAATAAATACATAATAAAAAATATCTTATTTGGATAGACAAGGAGGAATTCTTTAGAGAGGGAGAGAGGATGAGATATTAATTAGAGTGAGGGGAGAGATTGTCAAAGAGAGGTTTTTAAGAGAAACAACTTTTCAAGAGAGATTTAAAGAAAGATGTTTGTTAGAGAAAAAGAGATTTTTGTGAGAGGGAGAGAGAGAAATTTTTTTGAGAGGGAGAAAGATTATTGAAAGAGAAATAATTTAGAGAGGTTTTGCAAGAGAAATCTATTTCTCAAATGTTTCTCATAATTCATAATAATAAATATATTTAGAATTAATTAATTGATAAAAAGGTAAAATATTTAAGGATTTTAAATGCTCTAGGATTAATGGTTAAATAAAAAATTGAAATCATTTTCAATATTATACCCAAACAAGATATTGGCAATTATGTGGATTTCAAATCCAAGGAGTTTGAAATCCATTAATTTTAAATCCTTAGCAAAATCCAAATCATCATTCTTAATGTGAACCAAATTGTAGCTGAACTGAAAAGAAATTGAGAGCCAATGAGACCGGAATTGTAGATCTTTATTTCTCACTATATCGATAAAGGGTTCCTAAAAGAATTTGTGAAACACAAAATCAGAACGATTTTTGCCTCAACATACTCTTTTGTAGGTCTCCTTCTGATCTGCTTCTCTCTATTTAGACCTCGAGAAGCTGCAAATGCTTCACCCTTTTTTGGGACATACACTTTGTTGCTGCTGCTGTGGGTAAGGCCAAAGGCGCACTCTTGGACGTCTAGCATCTGGAGTGGAAACCTCTGTTGCCAAAAATGGCTGCTGACAATCAATAAACAGAAGATTTTGGTTGAGGTAAATCTTTTGGCATTCAAAATTGTATCTTGCATCTGTGGCAACACGTCCAGAATGTCATGTTATTCATATGATTATACTCAGTTTGTGAAGTGTTTTCGTAACGAGGGCTTGGCTGCGGATGGGTATAACTTGGATGAGTGTGCTGGGCTGGATGGTTATAACTTGGATCCCTCATTTGTTCTGGCGAAAAACTGTAATTTTGACTGTTGGTTGGAACGTGAGGTGTAGTAGTTGAAGTTGATTAGTTGAAGCTGGAATTGGAATTCAGATTTGAAGTTGCTTGTATATTGAGCTTCAAATCATATGCGTATTTTTGATCCTTGTCAGAAACGACGCTCCACGTTTCTGATATGAGCTTGAAGGCTCCATCAGCTCCAATTGATTTGTTTTTATCCGGGTGAAGAGCCAAAGCTGTTCTCTTATACTGCTTCCTCAGAACCTCTTCACTACAATAAGGATCCACTCCTAAAATCCCATAATAATTATTTTCTCCGTTTATTTTGTTGTCATTGCAAATATAAACATCAATCACCTCAATCAACTGAGACAATCCATCAAGATTAGGGAACATGTTTTGAGCCTTTAAAGCAAAATTCTTTGCTCCTCTAATGTCTCCCTCCAGTAACTTTTTCTAGGCAATTCCTTTAGCCCTACTAGCGTCGTCTTTATTGCATTCCATTTCTAGATAAATTTCTTTCCACTCTGCCAACCTACAAAAACAAAAGATTTGCATTTAAGATAGGAATTTTACCCTATGTTAATGTGATAGTATAAATGATTTTTATAAATAATTAAATCCTAAACCTCTTTTTGGTGAAAAAATTTCAGAAAATATATGGAGTGATCGGAGATACCAATGCGAGATTGGAGCCAATAGCATACTAAACGATGCTTGATTCCTAGTTGATATGCAATGAACAACGACCCATGTCTAAATCTAGTGAAAGCCATCCAAAGTAGTAAATCCACTGACCTGCAATTTGATAAGTGCATAAAGAATTATAAGTATCAAGGCCTCTTTCTATTTTTTGACATTTGAAAAGTTCTCATTTCACAAATAATCACACAATTGTAGAAATGCATTTAAATCAGCATTCCATAATGCAAAACTGATTTTCTAGAATTGAATAAAAAAGATATGGTGTTTTAGATGATCAATCAATATGATCGACATTGATTAGTAATTTGAATATTGAGTCATCTGGAAAAATTAACAAGCAATGTAAATTTATTACAGAATTCGACTTCCTGCATCTAAGAATCACTCTTGCAGCAATTCTGCATAATCATTATAATGAATCATTAATTAAATGAAATCGTGGAGAAACGATTGATAATCATACAAGTAACATAAACATGATCTTATTATAACTAATCAAATGATAGTTAGTAACTCTCAAGTAACTAACAATTATTTTTGAAGATGATCCTAAAATTCTGAAATTTCAAAAGAACAAAGGTTTCACTGAGGGTTTTTAATTTGATGAAGGCATTCGGAGTCAAAATTTTCAAATGACTTTAGCATTAGAACGATACAATCCACAATTATTGCAATCGAAATAGCCCCAAAAATGAGTCCAAAAAGATTTGAAATCACTAATATTAATCTAAAATTATCCAAACAAATGCAATCGGTTTGTTACAAAGATTTTGAGATGATTAGTTCGCAGATCCAGCGGTGGGACATAATCTTTAAGAATGAATGCGCCACAGGATCTTCATATAGTAGACTCAATAGATCCTACAACAACCAATAAATTCTGAAAATTGAATTTATCAGATCCCAAAAAAAGAGCCGTATGAAAATAGACGCACATGTAAAAAGCACTACTTATCTATAACAACAATTGATTAATATATAACAATGAAATACAAAATCAAATCATGTTGCATTAAAAGATTGTCGATTTAACCTTGCCATATCCTGTAAAGGCTTCAGCATTAATCGTCATATGCATATGGACATCGAGGAGGATTTAACTGTAAAAATGATAAGTACAAAATACCAATGAGAGATGGGCGGTACTCGCCGCTGTGTGGCTTTTGGCCTGTGGTTGCGAGCAGATATACATTGTATATATAGGATTTGCAATGTGGTTGGTAACCCTAATGCCAATGTCGTAGGTAATAAATGGGGTAGGTAAGACGACCTTATCCAAACATGAACGTAATTAGGGTAGGTAAGACGACCTTATCCATACATTAGTGTAATTAGGGACAACCAGGCCCATTTTAAATTGTTGGCTTTCGGTATTCTAGAGTTTGCGCTTGGACTGTAATTTCGCTCACTCATTAACGGGTCTAGCCACTTCAATCATATAGAAACTGGTTGGGTAACATAAGAACTAGTATAATGGTACGAACTGGAACACCTCATGATCCTAAATTCCTTTTTTGTCCCACAAGTGTCGCCATTATTAATTTTGGTTCCGCGCTTCTTGGTTTTCTCACTATCAGTCCCATATGTCGTCAAATCTCTCACATTTGGTCCTTTGACCAACTTCCATCAGGAAATTGACAGAGCCAGGCACGTGAGACGTGCGTGGCCATTAATGGACCAAATTGAAGCGGGAATTAGAGCCCCAATTGACCTAATTTTGTCCCCTTTTAGTTTTGGAGGGAAAATTGACCTAATTTCTTCATATTTCTTCCAATTTATTCCTCAATTCTTATCATGCCTTTGTAAGAGATCAGAGTTCGTTTAGGCAATTGATCGAACAGTTTGCGCGCATACAAGACATGGCCACATAGACCATATGCAGATGTAAGTAAAGAGAGGAAATGGTTGAGATGAGACCGGAGGTTATGGTGCGGACGTGCAGCTTCTTGGTGGCGGAGAGGGATTTGGTCGTGGTGGCACAACAGTATGAAAGTGACTCCCATTGTCCGACGGTGGCTGAGAAGAGGTGCGTTAATGTGTGAGACAAAGGTGGGCTTTGGCCATTCATTAACTAACTGTAAACTAATTCAGTTGCATTCACTCTCATCTATAACCGGAAAAACTTGAAAACTGATGTTCTAATTGCGCAGCTTATACATAACGGATTCGACTAGAAAATAAATTAGACCCTTCGATCTGAGATATATTGTTCGAAATTCGTTTGAGCTCAGTTTACAAAAAAAATATAAATAAGAAAATAAGCTTGCATGCTCAATATGAATGTTCCAATGCAATACAATGTTCATTAATGAAGACAAAATACAACATAGTCTCAGCACTAGGAAAAGCTAAACACCCAAAATGTAAAACGAAATATACACCCCTCAACTACAACATGGATATAAATGGTTATGACCTTACGACAGTTTTAAGGTTTTCCATTGATTTCTTTCTTCATTGTCATACAACAGTTACAAGCTAGAACCAAGACTCCGAAGCAACTTACAGTTATTTACCCAATTTCACAACATTATGTCTCAAACAATGATACCCTCAATGTGTCTTCCTCGTGTCAATTGACTCGGCTCTTGTGCGCAGAGAATGCAAAACTATCAGTTTCATCATAATCATGCCTCTCATCACTGTTGAGAATAGAATCTTCATTTTCAGATACAACTTCCACTTCATCATCATCACCATTATCAGCCTCCTTTGAAGATACAGCAATTTCTTCAACTTCTCGATCGAAATCTCTCTCAATATCAACTTAGTTGTCATCACTATCCTCATCTAAATCAAACGGTCTCACATGCTAGAGAGGGATTCGCTTTTCGGGTCATTGGTTCAGGAGTATGCTAACCGACAATCAGAACTTTGAGTTTCTGAAATTTTTTGAGAAACAAATTTCGGAAGTAAGACGTAAAACCGATCTTGGATGGCATAAATCTAACCTTATTTTGGAGCCTAAACTTTGGAGAAGAATCTGTTTGCAAGAAATAGCAGGAGGATAGCGAGCAATTACCATTGTTTGGTTGAGAAGAAATGAGAATAAATAGGAAGAAATTAGGTCAAATGGGGAAGAATTAGGAATAAATAGGAAGAAATTGTGTCAATTTTCCCTCCAAAACTAAAAGGGGACAAAATTAGGTCAATTGGGGCTCTGATTCCCGCTTCAATTTGGTCCATTAACTAACATGCACGTCTCACGTGCGTGGCTCCGTCAATTTCCTGACGGAAGTTGGTCAAGGACCAAATGTGAGAGATTTGACGATATATGGGACTGAGAGGAGAAAACCAAGAAACGTGGGACCAAAATTGATAATGGCGACACTTTTGGGACGAAAAAAGCAATTTACCCCACTTCAATCATATAGAAACTGGTTGGGTAACATAAGAACTAGTATAATGGTACGAACTGGAACCCCTCATGATTCTAAAAAAGTTAGGTCCCTAACTTAGACTAAGGTGTATCTTTCTTACTTTTAAGAGACAGCTTAGAAAACAAGAAAAGTTTGTTTTGACATTTTTTGGAAGTTCTTCCACTTCTTCAAGGTTCAATGTACTTTCAGAAAAGTGGAAAGTTTACCTTACCAGAAATAGACAATATGTACAAGTTAATTACACAAAATACACAAATAAGTGCACATAAGTTACAAATAAGACAAACATTTTTAATAAATAAAATAACAAGACACATAAATCCTGAGACCAAGTGAAGTAGGACCAGGAATAAGGAAAACTAGAATTGCTTAAATTGGAAATTTGATATAACTTATTCCAGATTATTTTTACCTGTGAACTATCAACCGTCGCACAATTAATATGTATTCATTCTAAACTTAACTACTTATGCTGGAATAAGAATTATTAAGAAGGTTTTTGCAATAGTCTAAACGAATCAAATCTTAGATTTTGGGCTTAAGACAAGCACAAAGCCCTTGTTTTTGGGTTGTTTTTGTTCTGAAAAATGTGTTTCAAGAATAATAAGTCGACAATGCTTTTGAATGAGCTTGTTTTGTAGAAAAATTGTTGGCACTGCTAAAGTGATACATATGGTCTATGTTGTAATTAAAAAACATAATATTTATTAGAAATGAAACATTAATTAGTAACAACTATGTTATATGATATTGTACATTTTCGACACACAAATGTCAATTTATCCTTCCCTGCTTGTGTAGTATTACAATCTAAGACATTTTTTATAATTCTAAATATAGAGTTTTGGTCTTGTTTAAGACTGGAAATAAAATTTAAATGGCCTGTTTTCTGAAATTTAATATTTCACCATTAATAAATCAAGTAATTTTACAGATGTCTTTGGTAAGAAATCTGACTTGCATTTATAGCTATACAAGTATACAACCACATGAAACACTACTATCAGGAGGTCCAGCTAATGTGATAATGAAACTCATCCGTTCGGCTTTTCTGATCGCCATTAGATACATATGATACACTAATGAAAAATAATGAGTTCCAGTCTGAGGTCCTTCAGAGTTTGAAAGAAGTCGTTAATGTTGGCAAGAGTGTTGCGACCATTTATGGAGAAACTCACAAGTTGTGCTATGCCACCCGAACCAAGGACATTCAAGCATATGCGGCAACGACAGGGCGCAAGTACTGCTATTGACCAAGTGTCAAAGAAATTCAAGAAACTCTCGTCCGATCTGGCAAATGATCTTAGCACCATCATCTGTCACCACACGTGCTGCATCAGACACCCAATTGAATACCCTCTCTGCTCAAGTTGCCTCACTATTGGAAGAGTTGTCCACACTTAACAGCATATTGAAATCCATTCGCTATGAGGTTAGAGACGCCTTGTCAAATTCCTTTGATGATGCTAAATTGGATATTGTCCTTAGTGATGATAGAAAGATCTCAGGTCACAAGCGACCTTCTCGGCTTTACAACAACATGCCCATACCAGATATAGACAACGATCTTCTTGAAGCTCTAGGTTTCACTATATATAAGGATGCCATTCCTATTCCTCCTTCTCTTGAATGCAATACACTATATTTATAAGAATAAAAAATTCTAAGGAAACTTTTAAAACAGATTATATATTTATACGTGCTTTATACTAGTCAAACTCTATCTTACTATACAAAAATATTGGAAAAGAAATAAAATGAGACCCTATTGTGATATGTGAAATGCATCATTCCCTCCAGTTCTTTCCTTTAACCACTTTGTCTATCCTTTCTATACTCTTCGATCCTTTTTCCATGTCCAAAATTAATTGCAGCACCAGACATAAGTTCGTTGTCTAACGGGTTTCATAGCAAGCACATCAAATCTCTACATTACTAGTCTTTCTCCTTCGTTCAGTTTCTTACTGAACCTTGGAACTATTACATATTCAATAAAAAATGGTACGCCATTCTTATCGTTCTGAAGTACATAAGAGTTTCCACGTGGTTTAAGGTTGCCAAAGGAAAGTGCACATTGCGGGTCATTTGCACTAAAACAGTCATCCTCATAATCAATTTCTATAATATATTCTCTTTCCCTTTTATTTACCCTTTTATTTAGTTCATTTTTTTCTGACTTGTGCAAACTGAGCATAGAAAGCCTTGGTACTCATCGGCTAAAAGTTATTTAAGCATAAAAGTTATTGAATGATATGGTGTGTTTGAAGAGAAAAAGAGGAATCATATGGTGAATCCACAACATGTCCAGTCGAGGTCTCCAAATTCAGTTGTCGATCTGTTTTTATCAGGGTGAAGGGACCAAGTCTTTGTCTTATATTGCTTTTTCAGCACGTCTTTGTTAGACATTTGATCAACACCTAAAAACCCGTAATAGTTCTTTTCTCCATTTATTTTCTCTTTATACGAAACATAAACTTTGATTACCTCAATCAACTGAGATAGCCCATTGAGACTAGGATATAGGTTTTGAGCCTTTTTTAATGCAAATTTCTCAGCTCCTGTAATGTCTCCGTTCACCAACCTTTGTTACATTCCATTTCCAGAAATATATCAGTCTTGAGCTTTGCTAACCTTTCAAAATAAATTATTTGAATGTATCATAAGACTTATAAATTATAGCCTATCTTAATGTGATGTGGCGCAAGACCCGGACCCGGGGGAAACGCGGGGTCCGGGAACTTGAGACCACGGGCCTTGGGGGGTCTATACGAGACGCGCACGTGATTAATTAATCATTTATTGCTTTATTAGTCATTTATTTCATTATTATGTTATTTCCTTTTAGCACTATGTTTCCTTGTGGAACAAAGAGTCTTTATTTTGGTTATTAGGGCAAAAGACTTTGTTATTTTGATTATTATGGAATTTGGATTTTGAAAGAGGGGAACGACTAGGGCTAGAGAAATCTAGTGAATTCTTAATTGTTTTCTGTTATTTGATTCGTGATCCACCAATTTTGTCCGACCTGCCGGATCTTTCACCGCAAGGATGGTGGATACACGATTGGTTACGTTGGAATCTCGCTTGTCGTCGATGGATGCGAATTGGAAATCTGTGGAGGAAAATATGAGTGTCATGTCGGAGGAACAAACTCAATTGCGAGGCGCCGTGGGAAAGTTGGATGGAAAGTTGGATGCCGCTATGGAGAAGATGGATGCCCGTATATCAGAATTGGTTAACATTGTGAAAGCTCTGGCTGATATTAGCGCAATATCGCCATCGATACCTAGCGACGTCCCACCCGACCGCACCTTGGGTCGACCAGCGCCAACTGAAACGTTGGTAACACTGAGGCCTGACATCGAATTACAAGTACCGGCCCTACCCACCTTTGATGGCGGGGATCCGCTCGGGTGGCTCGCTCGTGCGGATCAACACTTTGATCTGTACTCATGTGATGATGAACGAAAAATTTCTTTGGCTATGGTTTCTATGGAGGGGGTGGCCCTCAACTGGTTTCGTTGGTTCAAGCGGAAGCGGCCACAATTCACGTGGCAGGAATTGGCTCAAGGTCTGATATCACGTTTTGATGATCGATGTGATGGTAATGTGTATGAACGTTTAGCGGCCACGAGATAGACGAGCGATGTGGTCGCGTACGTTAATAATTTCACTCAGCTAGCTAATCAACTACCGGCCCTATCAGATGAAAACTTTTTAGGGTTGTTCATACACGGATTGAGAGAGGAGATTCGGGTTCAAGTTCGGGTTTTGGATTCGGTGGATTTGGATTCGGCAATGAAGATGGCAAGAAACATTGAGACGGCTTTAAGGGTCCAGAATAATGGCGGCGGGAACGCTCGGCCACCTTGGCAGCCATCTCACAGCCCTCAACCGGGGTATCGCTCTAACTACACGGCCCCATCTCCTTGGGTTTCCGCCACGGCAACCACGGGTGCGCGAGTTCTAGGTGCTAAGCCGGGCGCCGGGGCCTCGGGTACTGTACGCGCACCATTTCGCCGATTGACAGATACGGAACGAGAGGAGTTGCGCCGTAAGGGATTATGCTTTCGCTCTAAGGCTCCATATCACCCGACACAGCACGATTGTCCCATGAAATCACTACGTGTCTTGCTAGTAGCGGATGATGAGGCCCCAATTTTGGAGTTAGAAGAAATTGAGTTGACAGACGAGGTAGGAGAGTCACCGAGGGAACATGACATTTCTGAGGCGGCGGACGTAGAGCTTTCCATGTGTTCGGCGGTCGGTATCTCCGGGCCACGCACTATGCGTTTGCGGGGTTTGGTGCACGGGCGTGAAGTCACGATATTAGTTGATAGTGGGGCTAGCCACAACCTTATCTCGACTCAGCTCGTGGCTAGTTTGGGGCTGGCCGTTGACTACACGAACCGTTTCGGAGTGAGGCTGGGTGACGGGCGACGCACCGACGCCACTGGGTTATGCCCGAGATTGACAATTGATCTCGGGGCTATGAGTATCGACACTGATTGTTATGTATTTCTGCTTGGAGGCGTGGATCTGATATTAGGAATTCCGTGGCTTGCATCGTTGGGAGAGGTTAAAATCGATTGGAATAAGATGTACATAAAATTCGATCAAGGGGGTAAAACTGCCACGCTTCAAGGCGACGGGGCTGACAAACGAGCCGGGGTTTCTCTCAAGCTTTTCCTACACGCTCAAGAGGTGGAATTAAGCGCAGTGCTCGTCCAACCTTGCTGTTGTTGGGTGGTGACCGTAGATGGAGAGACGAATGAGGAATTGGAAAAGTTGTTAGGACGATTCACCGATGTGTTCGGAAACCCCGAAGGGCTTCTCCCCCAACGGGCTACGGACCATCGAATTGAGTTAAATCTAGGCGCAAGTCCCGTTTTAGTTCGGCCATATCGATTTGGGCACACGCAAAAGGATGAAATCGAGCGATTGGTGACAGACATGCTGACCGCAGGGATTATACGACCAAGCTTGAGCCCGTTCTCGAGCCCTGTCTTACTCGTAAAAAAGAAAGATGGCAGCTGGAGGTTCTGTGTAGACTATCGGGAACTAAACAAGGTCACTATACCCGATAAATACCCGATTCCAGTAATTCAGGAGATGTTGGACGAGTTAGTCGGAGCTACGGTGTTCTCGAAAATTGACCTCCGCTCCGGCTATCATCAAAATCGGGTCAGCCCCTCAGACGTGCACAAGACGGCATTTCGGACACATAGCGGCCATTACGAGTTCCTTGTCATGCCTTTTGGTCTGTCTAATGCACCGGGGACATTCCAATCCACCATGAATGACTTGTTCTGACCTTTGTTACTGTAATGCCCAATGATCTCACACCAAGCCAACAATAAGCATGTCATATAGTTAGCATTTATTGATTTATAGCATATGAATGGCATGATTGCACGAATATGAGTATTTACTAATTATATGATAAATGCATGATTTTACGAAAATACTCGCACGCTCATATGTGATACCTGCATTTAGAATGCATTTAATTTGCATCCTCTACTAGTTAAGTAGAAATGACGATTAAGCAGGCACGACGTTTAGACAATTAACGAGTTAGATTAAGCAGGCATGACGTCTAGCACTTTTCAGGAATTAATTAACGAATGGAAAATTGAGCTGCTTCCCAGGAGGTCACTCATCCTGTTATTGCTCTCGTACGAGCACGCTTAACTTTAGAGTTTTGATTCAATACGGTACACTAAACCTTTCGATTAATTATCGAGTAAAAATATTTTACACACTACGCGTCACTTACGTGTTACCGGTATGTCCCGATTAGTTTAAATACATGACACGTAAAAAATATAAGGTATAAATGTATATCACGTAATAAGCTAGCAGCTGCAAATAATTCAATAAATATAATATTATTATTTCATAACCTTAGTCACCAAACCTTGCCGCCTCCACTTAGCCGCCTTACCTTCAAAGATAATCTACTTAAGATAGAAAACAGAAAGCAAAAATAGAGATAAGAGAAAGGAAAGAAATAGAGAAGAAATAAGAGAGAAAGAAAAAAAAAAGAAAAAGGGGGAGAAAATAGAAGAAAAATTCGCAGAAAATATACGAACTGTCGTACGCGTTACAAGTAAGTATTTTATCGATAGTTTCTTCGAATTAATCGGTGAATTTAGAATGTTAGTCGAAAATCGTATTTAGGTATCGTATATATATTATTTTACAGGTTAATAAACAACTAGCACTATAGGTAGCTTGCGGTAGCGTCACTATTATCGATTTCAGTACTAACGACATAAGGTAAGTAGAAGTTTTTCTTGACGTATCATAAGAATCAATATTATGCATTTTTATGATTATTTATGTGGATTGTTTGAAAATGAATGTATTATGTGCCGATTGTGTTAAATGTTGATGATTTGTGATTTATTATATGTGATAATGAAAATGAATATTATTTGATGTGAAATGTTGAAGTACATGTGATTATGTTGCATTATATTGGTACATATGGAAAGAAAATGTTTTCAAAAGAGAAGTTTGGTATTTGATTGGCGGTCGGGTAGGCACGGGACGCGAGAGGGACCGGCGGACCCAACAGAGGGTGGTGAATACCTTGAGGTGTAAAAACCAAGATAGATAAAGCCACAATATATGATGGAGCTAGCGGCTAATATCATTGGCCGAAAGGTCGGTATGAGAACCCCCGCGATGCTTCTTTTATGGCCATTTATGAACAGGTTCCGAAAACAGACGCCTATCATCATCAGTCGAATACCATACTTCGGGGTACCCAAGAGGAAAAAGATAATGTTTTAAATGAACTATGCATTATTGACTGTCTTATGTGCTACGTGATATATTGTTATAATTCAGCTTCTTCTTACTGAGCCATTAGCTCATTAGATTCTTATGATGCAGGTGATGATCATGTACATATGTGAAGGTTGCCCAAGTATCCCGAGCGGTCAGACAGAGCTATGTTCATATGCTGTGTTTCGAGCGTTTTGTAGCTCAAGAACTCTGATTTTTGTTAAATAGCCGCTCTGTTATGGTTTTGTAAACAAACTTATGTTTATGTACAGGGTTTGGTTTGTAAAAGAAAAATGATTTGTTTATTATTTCAAAATATGTATTTTTATTATTTTAGAAAACCATAATATTTACAAAAGAAAAGGGTCATCGTTCCCGGGCTCGGTCTGGGGGCGTGACAGTTACGTAAGTTTGTACTCGTGTTTTTTGATGATATTCTGATCTATAGTCGCTCCCCCGCGGAGCATGTCACGCATCTTTCGCAGGTATTAGAGATATTGCGGAAAAACAAACTGGTGGCGAATAAGAAGAAGTGCGCATTCGGGAAGTCTCAGGTTGAGTACCTGGGGCACATTATTTTCGCTTCTCGGGTTTCCATGGACCCAGATAAGGTTGCTGCTGTTGTGAATTGGGCGATTCCGCAATCCTTGAAAGAGGTGCGGGGCTTCTTGGGGTTAACGGGTTATTACCGACGGTTCGTTGAAAATTATGGTTTGATTGCTAGACCGTTGACCCAATTGTTGAAGAAAGAGGGCCCGACTTGATTTGAATGGACGGCAGCAGCGAACGCGGCTTTCATACGGCTCAAATCCGCGCTCACGTCCGCCCCCATTCTAACCATGCCGGATTTTTCTAAGCCATTTGTGATTGAGTGTGATGCCTCGGGCACCGGGGTAGGGGCTGTTTTGATGCAAGAAAAACGACCTATCGCGCATTTTAGTAAGGCTTTATCTGATGCTTTTTGTTCGAAGTCGGCTTACGAACGCGAGTTGATGGGTTTGGTTTTAGCGGTGCAGCATTGGCGACCCTATTTGATCGGTCGCAAGTTTGTTGTTCGAACGGACCACCACAGTTTGAAACACTTGCTGAATCAAAAGATCGCCACACCATCTCATCAAAATTCAACAAAATTGGGTGGCGAAGTTATTGGGCTATGATTTTGAGATCATTTATAAATCCGGGGTCTCCAATCAAGCCGCAGACGCTTTATCTCGTAAGGACGGGGGGAAGGAGAATTGGCCGTGGTGAGTGGGCCCGTGTGGACTGACATGGTCGACGTGCTCGACGAGTAGCTCAATGATGCATATATCCGCGCGATCATTGAGGAATTGGAAAGGGATCCCACGAGTAGGCCGGGTTATGCTGTAGTGGCGGGGAGATTATTTCACAAGAATCGGTTGATGTTGCCAAGTACGTCTCAATGGATTCCGAAATTGTTACACGAGTTCCATGATACGCCGTCGGGGGGTCACGCGGGAGTCCTTCGCACTTACCGCCAAATAGCATCCAGTGTGTATTGGAGGGGAATGTATCGCCGTTCGTGATTACGTGGCTGCATGTCTTACTTGTCAAAAATCCAAGTACGATGCGCAATCCCCTGCAGGACTATTACAACCACAGCCAATACCGAACTTGATTTGGGAGGACTTATCCATGGATTTTGTCACGGGTTTGCCTAAGTCGATGGGCTTTTCGAGTATCCTTGTGGTGGTTGATCGCTTATCGAAATATGGCCACTTTATTGCACTACGCGAAACGGTTCGAGCGCGAACTTTGGCTGAGGTTTTCGTTCGCAAAATTGTTCGTCTGCATGGGATTCCCCGATCTATTGTCAGCGATCGGGATCCTCTCTTTATGAGCACGTTTTGGAAAGAGCTGTTTCGTTTGCAGGGTACTAAACTGAAATATAGCACCGCTTATCACCCCGAGACGGATGGGCAGACTGAGGTACTTAATCGAGTAATGGAAGCCTACCTTTGCTGTTTCACTTCCGAACAACTGCGAAAGTGGGCCGGTTGGCTTTGTTGAGCGGAACTGTGGTATAATACGTCCTCTCAAACGGCGGCCCGACTCACGCCGTTTGAAGTTGTGTATGGACGGAAACCGCCCACGATCCATGGTTATCTTCCGGATGAATGTCGTGTGGCGGCAGTGGCGGAGACACTCTTAAACCGCGATGTAGTCCTGCAACAATTGAAAGGTAACCTTTTGCGCGCCCAGGAACAGATGACGCGCTATGCGAATAAACATTGACGAGAGGTGCAATACGAGGTCGGAGATCGTGTTTTTCTGAAGGTGCGACCCTATCGCCAACTTTCTTTAGCAGCCCGTACTTACTCTAAGATATCGGCCAAATATTATGGGCCGTATGAGATTACTAAGCGAGTGGGGGTAGTGGCGTATGAGTTACGCCTGCCGGAGTCTAGCCGAATCCATCCCGTGTTCCATGTTTCCAAGTTGAAACGAGTGGTGGGAGATCATCCGCTCGAAACTGAGCTACCTCCGACCTTGGAAGTGAGCGAATCGAGCCTATTCGAACCAGTGAGGGTGCTGAAATGGCGGAGGCGGAATGATGGGGTTGACAACGTCCGCGAATGTTTGGTGGAATGGCATGGGCGACCAAAGGACGATGCAACTTGGGTCAATACCGAAGAGTTCCGACAACAGTTTCCGTATTTCCGCCTTGAGGACAAGGCTGTTTTGGAGAGCGAGAAAGTTGATGTGGCGCAAGACCCGGACCCAGGGGAAACGTGGGGTCCGGGAACCCGAGACCACGGGCCTTGGCGGGTCTATACGAGACGCGCACGTGATTAATTAATCGTTTATTGCTTTATTAGTCATTTATTTCATTATTATGTTATTTCCTTTTAGCACTATGTTTCCTTGTGGAACAAAGAGTCTTTATTTTGGTTATTAGGGCAAAAGACTTTGTTATTTTGATTATTATGGAATTTGGATTTTGAAAGAGGGGAATGGCTAAGGCTAGAGAAATCTAGTGATTTCTTAATTATTTTCTGTTATTTGATTCGTGATCCACCATAATGTCAAACATTTGTAATAAGAAAATTCTTAAATAAAGCGTGGCATCTATTTCAGAAATCAATAAAAATATCATAAACCATGAGATTCAAACTAGCTGTGGATAAAAAAATAAGTACATATTATACATGCAACTTGCTAATTATTTGAAAACATATTTTGCTACTTATATGAGCATATTGGAATTCGTAGTCCATATTGGCGCGAAAAAATCATGTACCTTATTTTCATACATACAAGATTCTAACAAAAAGCAGTATGTTAAACAATTCAACTAGTTTTCAGCAATTCACTCAGTTCAATGTCAGAAGATAAAATCATCAAAATGACAACATATCTAATATGTGGCTGCTGACAATCAATACACAGAAGATTTTGGTTGAAGTAAATCCTTTGGTATTCAAATTGTATCTTGAAAACATGGCAACACGTCCAGAATGTCTGTGAATGAATGTGATTCATAGGATTATACTCAGTTTGTGAAGTGTTTTCGTAACGAGGATTACTAAAAGGAAAATATTGATTCTGATGAGTGTGCTGGGCTGGAATTGGAATTCAGATTTGAAGTTGCTTGTATATTGAGCTTCAAATCATATGCGTATTTTTTATTCTTGTCAGAAAGGACGCTCCACGCTTCTGATAGGAGCTTGAAGGCTCAATCAGCTCCAATTGATTTGTTTTTATCTGGATGAAGAGCCAAAGCCCTTTTCTTATACTGCTTCCTCAGCACCTCTTCACTACAACAAGGATCCACTCCTAAAATCCAATAATAATTAGTTTCTCCATTTATTTTGTTGTCATGACAAATATGAACATCAATCACCTCAATGACGTGAGACAATCCATCAAGATTAGGGAACATGTTTTGAGCCTTTAAAGCAAAATTCTTTGCTCCTCTAATGTCTCCCTCCAGTAACTTTTTCTCGGCTATTACTTTAGACCATCTCCAGCCCACGGTAAAATAGCGTGGGTTGTGATGGAAATGGCGTTGGGTTGTCTCCAACCAAGCGCCAAAAAGCTGCGCCAGAAATGGCGCAGCACTGTAGCTGCGCCATTTCTGGGCAGCTCTTTTTATTTTATTTTTATTTTTTCTAGGCTTTTTATTTCAGTCCTTTCTCATTAGGCTTGTTTTCATTTTAGTCCATTTTAAATTTATAAAGTTTGAATTATTTTTAATTTAGCCCCTATAAGTTTAATTAGTTATTATTATATCCCATTAATGATATCTTATTTAACTATGCATTAATTTAAGTTTATTATTAAATTATAAATAAATATTTTATACTTTAACTTATATAAAATTTATATTTTATTATTAATTAGTTTGAATTGGTTTCAATCTAGTCTAGAAAATATAATTTGTTATAACTAAATTATATAAGTTAAGAAAGTATATTTTATTTTTGTTAATTTTATTAACAAATTATATTTTTTGGGTGAAAATGTATTATACGTAAAAGTTTTGAAATTTATTTGTGAAAGATTGTAATATTATTAAAGATGGAAAAAAATGAATATTCTATAAGATTCTTTTGTGGTTCAGTAAATAGTGTTTTGGGTTGGAGTAGATTTACTATAGCTGCGATAAAGTGGTACAATTTTTGCGCCAAATTGGTGCAAAATGGAAATTCACTCAATACCATCAGAAATTACATGTAAATTGAAAAATGCACTGATTTATCTAGAACTCTAATTCCCCTTAGTTGTCAGGACATCATGAAATCATTATTTCATTTCTTAACTGAATTGGGATCTTCATAAAGTTTAATATAGTTATCAACAACGTCTAGAGGAGTAAAATGCAGAAAAGTAAACATCCATGCGGAGAATAGAAGTTTTACCTCTTTTTTAAGTAAATGTGGTTCTGTGAGGCACCGATTGATAAATTTTCCCCTAAAAGAACTAAATTGTAAGCTTATTCAAGAATCCAAATCAATAGAATTTGCACAAAGCAAAATGGCTTTGGGGAAACCATAACAAAATTCTAAGAACTTTGCTGAAAAATTGAAGAAAACAAAATTCTAGATTGAATTGTATGAGAAAACCAGCTGAGAATTCTTGTATTTAAGGTGACAGCAACCCACCTTTTTTCAATAGAGTTTGGAGGCTTTTGAAGTTACCAACCTAACCATGCATAAATTTGAACCCTGGTTACTTATGAAGTTGTATAAATTTGAATTGTGTAATTTACCATTGATTTTACATTTTACAGGTCATTTGCATTTAATGTTTGATTTCTTTAATTTCCATACTAATTTTTTTTCTATGAAGAATTGATGTCCTAAATACTAAGATCATTTCCAACCCAATACTATTATAGTGTGGGTTGAGAGGCAATTAGCGCTAGCTTGTCTCCAACCTAGCGCAAATAGCTGCGCCATAATGGCGTAGCAAATAGTGCTTCGCCATTCCTAGCCCAACATTGTAGTTTCATAATTTGTGGCGCAACACAAAACCCTAAATTTTTTTTGGGTTGCCGTGAATTTATTGTAGTTGCAGTAAATTGGTGCAAAAAATCACTATTTACGTTAGGGATGGCCTAAGGGAAATTATAAACATTTTTACAATTTACAAATGACACACTTGAATTCTGTTCGACCTTAACATAAGCTATAACTCTTATCTTACAGTCAATTAATTTGTTTTGCAAGGTTAGCAGAGTTGAAGACAAATATATATCTGGAAATGATTTGTAATAAAGGCGACTCTATCAGGAATAAAGAAATTGCCGAAGAAAAGTTGCTGAAAGGATACATTACAGGAGCAAAGAAGATTGCAGGCGTTTATATTTCAAATAAAGAGAAAATAAATGGAGAAAAGAACTATTATGGGGTTTTAAGTGTTAATAAAGACATGCTGAAAAAGCAATGTAAGACAAAGGCTTTGTCTCTTCACCCTGATAAAAACAAACTGGTTGGAGCTTTCCAGATCCTATCACAAGCGTCTTTTCAAAAGGATGAAAAGTATGCATATGGTTTAGAGCACAATATAAGAGGTCTGAATCTGAAAAATGGTAGTACTTCATCGGCTTCAACAAAAGCAACCGCTTCAACAAAACCCTCATTTAGGCTGGAGTAAATTTACTGTAGTAGCATAAATTGGCGCAAAAAATCACTATTTGGGTTAGGATGGCCTAAGGGAAATTAAACATTTTAATAGTGTACAAATGACACACTTTAAACCCCAGCTTGGAGTCCAATTAGTTAATGTTTGGCCTTTAAACTTTTCCTACCAATCAGAAGTAAAATTGAGACGGCCAAGGTTCTATAAATAAGCTTGATACTTGGCCATTTAAGAAGATGGAGATAAGAAAATAGATTTGTCTAGAATAGAAGACTGACTATAAATAAGCTTGATACTTGGCTATTTCAGAAGATGGAGATAAGATAGACTTGCCTAGAATAGAAGACTATCTTCTTATCAAAAAAATACATTGCAAGACAATAATATTTCATAAGTTTGGAATAATCTTTGTGATGTTGCCTTTTTTAAATTTATAGTATCCTCCATATGTCGCTTCCGCATTTTAACACATGTTTACATCCAACAGTGACAGTGACAGGATGCCTCGTTGCTATGGTGTGATCTCAAATATCTATTTGATAAAAAGATAGTCGGGAAAATTCGAAATTTAGTCCCATAGGATAGGGCCGATTTCAGACTAGTCCCACGCTTTACGGGATTTTAAGTTTAGTCCCAATATTCAGTCAATGTACTAAAAATCGTCCTTCTGTTACCAACGTTAGTCCCGTAGGATAATTTTTCGTTACAAAAATTGCCAGCTGTCCGTTAACTCGGGCGTTAAGCCCTAACTGGCTTTTTTTCGGGCCACGTGAGAGTCACACTATCGGATAAACAAACACATATCTCTTCTCTTCAACTCTTTCACCCAAATTAAAAATCCAAAATCCCTAAATCCTTAATCATTTTCTTCTCCAAAAATCATCTTCCTCCACAATATTCTTTGTCGATTTTCTTTACCAAATTCAGCAATGTTCTTTCGTCCAGAGAGCTTGAATGATGAACCAAACCCTACATATGGTAAGTGTGTTAAACATGTGATTTTGAAGCTTAATCGTGTTTAATGTGTTTAGATTTAGGGTTTATTTGTTGCATGGGTTGAATTATTGGTTGATTTTGGGTCGATTATTTGGAAAAATTTTCTTCTCCAAAAATCATCGAAATCTTCTGACCATATGGTTTGTTTTGTGTTCTATTTCAGATTTATTTCATCCGGTTGTCACTCTGAAGATCCATGGAGGTATATGTATCTTTGTCCCATATGCTAAGTATATTGGGGGTAGTATCACCGTTTGTGATTATGTCAATATTAAAGATTTGTGCTTTGACTACCTTAATGAGTTGGTTGAGAGGTTGGGTTATAGAGGGTCAAAGAGTTTCTATAAATTAGATGATAAATTCTACAAGCTTGTTTACGAAATTGATTTTGTCCAGTTATGTGATGGATTTGTATCTAAAAATTGGAAAATTCATATATACTTAGAAGCCAAAATAGTACCAATCCAATTGCAAATCCAAATTCATACTGATGATGAGACTGGAGATACTGATGATAGTGCTTCTGCTTGGGACCTATCAGATAGTGGAAATGAGGGAGTTGCTAATAATGATAGTGATAGTGAGGGGGATACTGGAAATGGTGATAGTGAGGGGGGAACTGAAAATGGTGATAGTGAGGGAGAAACTGAAAAGGGTGATAGTGAGGGGGAAACTGGAAAAGGTGTTGACAAAGGTAACTGTGATGAGAGGGGGGGCAGTGATTCATCAGAAGAAGAATTAGATATGATGGCTAGTGATAATGACTTTGATAGTGAGTTGGGGTCTAATGAAGAAGGAGTTGAGAAATTTCCTGTTTTTAATCTTGCTGCTATTATGAGTCCTGAATATACCATTGGGATGCTGTTTGGTACCAAAGATGAATTTAGGAAATCTGTCCACTCACATGCAGTTTTGACAAAAAGAAACTTAAAGATCACAAAGAATGACAAAAGAAGAATTTATGCAAGGTGTTTGGGTGAAAGATGTGATTGGAAGATAAATGCCTTAAGGGTAGGTGGTGAGAAAGGTGAGAGTACTTTCCAGATAAGAGAATATAACCCTAAACATGGTTGTACAAGATCATATGAGGTTAAAAACTGCACATCTTCCTGGCTGTCAAAAAAATATTCTAACAAATTTATTGCAGATCCTAAAAAAAATATTGGTGGGTTCAGAAAGGAAGTAAGGAATGAGCTTGGTTTTGATGTCACTAAGGGTGTAGCTTATAGGGCTAAGTCATTGGCTTTAGAGAATATTGAAGGGGCTGCTGAAGAGCAGTATAAGAAACTATGGGATTATGCTGAAGAGTTGAGGAGGTCAAATCCTGGCTCAACTGTAATTATGCAAATGGCTGAGGGAGTTGATGAGGAGAGTAGGAAATTTGATAAGTTTTATGTTGGGTTAGCTGGTATTAAGATGGGGTTTATGTCAGGTTCCAGGCCTATTATTGGAGTTGATGGCACTCATCTTAAGGGGCCATATGGGGGTGTATTGTTGACTGCTGTATCAGTGGACACTAATAATAACCTGTACCCCATATCATATGCTGTGGTGAATGGGGAGACCAAAGAAGCATGGGAGTGGTTCTTAAAGTTGTTAAAAGAAGATCAAAATATTGTCAGAGATGATGTCATCACTTTCATAAGTGATAAGGAGAAAGGTCTGATACCAGCTTTTGAACTTGTCTTCCCTGGTGCAGACAATAGGTTTTGTGTAAGGCATCTTCATGGGAACATGAAAAGGGCAGGTTTTAGAGGGGTAGCACATAAGGTAGCTTTATGGAATGCTTCTAAAGCAACAACAATATCAGATTTTGATTTGAGAATACAAGAATTAGGTGAGTTAGATGAAAAAGCCTTAGAGTGGTTGCTTGATAAGCCTCCTAGACAGTGGAGCAGATCACACTTCAACACATTCCCTAAGTGTGATTTGCTTTTGAACAATGTGTGTGAAAGTTTTAATAGCAGTATTCTAGAGGCTAGAGAAAAACCAATCTTGACCATGCTTGAGTGGATCAGACAGTTTTTGATGACTAGGCTACAAGAAAATAGGGATAAGGCAAGAAAAAGATGGCAGGGTAAGAAGAGGTTGTGTCCTATAATTAGAAAAATTTTAGATAAGAATATGGACAAGACAAATGATTGCATTCCAATAAAATCTGATGATTTGCATTATGAAATAGAATGTTATACTTTAGAGAAGTTTATTGTAGATCTTGAAAAGCACACTTGCTCATGTAGAAGATGGGATTTACTGGAATCCCATGTCACCATGCTATGAGTGCAATTTGTAGACAACAACTTGATCCTGAAGATTTTGTGCATGTGTCTTATACTGTTGATACCTACTTGAAAGTGTATGAGCATTCAATCCTCCCTGTCAATGGACCTAGACTATGGGCAAAAACTGGCTTTATTCCTCCCATTCCTCTAAATTTTGGGAGGTCTGTAGGCAAGCCATCTAGGGCTAGAAGATTGGAATCAGATGAAGTGGCAAAAAAGACTAAGAAGGGTGTGAGAAAATCACAACCTGTCAAACTAAAGAGGCAGCCTTACAGTGTCAGGTGTAAGTACTGTGGAGAAAAAGGCCACAACAGCAAGGGCTGTAGTGTAAGGAAAAGAGATGAGGCAGCCTCAAATGAAGCAATGTCATTGGTATATGTCTTATTTTTATGTATATGACTTATTTTTTTATGTATATGTCTTATTTTTATGTATATGACTTATTTTTATGTATATGACTTATTTTTATGTATATGACTTATTTTTATGTATATGACTTATTTTTATATGTGCAGGCAAATGAATGTAAAAGTGGAGCAGATTCAAGAATTGCTTCATCTTCAAAATCTCACAAGATGACAGTAAGTGCATTATCTTTTTACATGAGCTATCTATAGCAAGCCATTAACTATTTCATTTTATATTCAGGCAAGAAAAAGGACAGCCTCAGCCACAGCCACAGCCTCATGCACAGCCACAGCCACAGCCACAGCCACAGCCAAAGCCAAAGCCAAAGCCAAAGCCAAAGCCACAGCCTCAGCCTCAGTCTCAGTCTCAGGCTCAGCCACAGCCACTGCTACTGCCACAACTAAAAATGTAAGTTTGAGAATTTTCATTTGGTTATTTAGAAAATTGAATGATATAAGTAAGAGCAAATATGTACTTGCAGAAAAAGAAGAGAGCAAGGTCACCACCTCCAGCCACTGTTCCAGTTTCATTTGCAATGCCAGCACAAAGAGTCAACATAAGGGCACCTCCCCCATTCTCTTACATGAATTCAGTGTCATCTCAAGCATCTCAAAGTTGTCTCTTTGTACAAGCAGGAACTCCAGTGCCAATCTTAACAAAAGGAGGAAAAAAATATGTAACCATGTCTAATTTAGCAGCAGCTGTTACCAGTACAAACCAGAGCAATAAAGACAAGTCCAAGAAAGATGGGAAGAAGAAAAAGCCTTGGAAGATTTAGGTGGTTTTGAAAGACATCTGTTATTTTGTGTTTTGATTATTTGGAATGTTTTATTGTATTGGTCTTGAATTGCTTTATTAGAAGAAGTAATGCTTCCTTGGTACTGCTTTATTAAATTTGATAGTATTACTTTTGAACTACTTTATTGGAAGAAGATAATGCTACATTGGTATGTAATATGTTTTGGAATTTTATTAGTATTGGTACTTTTGAGCATTGTTTGAGCATTGTTTGAACATTTATTTAGTATTGGTACTTTTGAGCATTGTTTGAACATTTATTTAGTATTGTTTGAGCATTGTATTTAGTATTGTTTGAGTCTTGTTTGAGCATTGTTTGAAGTATTGTTTGAGCATTGTTTAACATTGCCTTCAAACAACACATTCAACTGACATGAACTGAACAAATTAACATAAACTGAACAAATTAACATTCAAAACCATTAACATAAACTGAACAAATTAACATGACATTAACCATTAACAAAATAACATGACATTAACCTAGACAAAACAAACCAGAAACTAAACAAAGCCAAACAATACAATCATTAACATGACACTAACAAAAACTAAACAAAGCAAACCAGAAAATCTAGACATAGCTATCACCATTACTTCAAACATTAATCCAACCACATTGTATAATGAGTACAAACCAAGATATAGCTAATGTTAACCATAGCATTCTGTTTTTTCTTTGCAGCCCTTCAACCTGATTCTCCATCCGATTAATTCGACGGAGTAAACCAGGTATGATAGCTCTAGCTCTTGTACATAATGGGTTGTCTACCCATTCAAAGAAACGGCACACACCAACTGAACACCCATGAAACCGTCTGCCTGGATTCTCATTTGTCCATGATGTGCGAATCCTTGCAGGCAAACCACAGTTGCAGTTTGAATGAGAACGGGAACTTGCTTCTGACATGGCAAACCATAGTTCAGTTGCAGGTTGTGCGAATCTTGCGAATCTTCCCTTCCAATGCGACAAACCACACCAATACAAGTTGTAAGAATCTTCACATTACAATACAGTACAAACGCCGAGATTCGCTGCTGAATTGATGGCTGAAAAATATGGAAATTCACATTCAATTTATGGAAATAGATAATTTAGGGTTTTAATGGTTTGGGCGCCAATTTTCCCTCCATTTATGGCCTTTCTAACAGCTATGGCCCGAAAAAAAGCCGGGCTTAACGCCCGAGTTAACGGACAACTGGCAATTTTTGTAAATTTTAACGGAAAATTATCCTACGGGACTAACGTTGGTAACAGAAGGACGATTTTTAGTACATTGACTGAATATTGGGACTAAACTTAAAATCCCGTAAAGCGTGGGACTAGTCTGAAATCGGCCCTATCCTATGGGACTAAATTTCGAATTTTCCCAAAGATAGTCTATTTGCATAATTTTCAAGATGATTAATCTGACAGACTATGTACATATTAGGCCCAAATCAATTATATTTAGCACATGTATATTTAGTATAATCTTTTCCTTATGTATAGCTAATTTGTCCCTGTAATTTAGCCTTAGGTTATGCTGTACACTTGTATATATATGGGTCCTAAATTATCAATGAGAATCACGGATTACATTATCTTATATGGTATCAGTTTAAGGTTCCTTCCTTAACCTAGCCGTCGCCTACCACTATCTCCCTCTCCTTCATCTCCTCTTCATCTCCTTCCATGGCCGAGAAACCTGCGTTCCATTCGGCCCTTGCCATCACGAATGTTAAGTCCCTCATCCCCATCACTCTGGACTTAGAAACCGGCCATTACCATGAATGGTCCACGCTATTCAAAGTTCAGGCCCGTGTGCACGGAATTCTTGACCACATAATCCCTCCTAGCGAGGATAAAGAAGTTGCTGCTTATAAAGCCTCGAAGGATGCTGATTTGTCCTTATGGAAACGACTTGACGCCGTTGTTCTCCAATGGATTTATGCTACTGTATCTCCTGACATCCTCACCTCCATCCTTATTATGGATGATGTGGCTGAAAACGCGTGGCACCGCGTTGCTCAAATGTTTCAAGATAACAAAAATTCGAGAGCCGCGTATCTTGAAACGGAATTTACAACCACCAAACTTGCTGATTTTTCTTCTATGGTGGCTTATTACACTCGGCTGCAGTCCCTCGCCACCCAACTTACTAACGTTGGGTCGCCGGTCTCCGATCAACGTTTGGTTATGCGTCTCCTTGCAGGGTTGCCTTCAACCTATTCTACTTTTGTCACCACCATCCAACAAAAGGATACCTTGCCATCGTTTTCTGATGTTTGTTCGCGTCTCAAACTTGAAGAAACCACCGCCAAAGAACGAGCTCGTGACGCTGGCTCCACCGCTCTTCTCATTGACGATGATATTTCCTCTCAACCACTGCATCATGGCGGTAATTCTAATCCTTCTTATGGTCAGAATTCTTCCCGTGACAATTGTAATCGCAACCATAACAATAAAAATCGTGGCCGAAACAATAATCACCACCACCACAGGGGCCAAAATAGCCGCGGTAGCACCCCACTGCAGCCCAACCAACCAGCGGTGGCCACCCAGTCAGGCCCGCCATGGCCCTACCCCTCCTGGCCTGCCTGGCCGCCTCAGTCTTGGGCCCTCCCACCATGCCCGTACCCACATCTTCCTAGCAGCAGCAGCGTGCTCCCAAGCCTAATCGGATTCTCGGCCCACGACCTCATCAAGCCTATACCATGCAGCAGGCCCCTTATGGCTCCATGCAGGCCCCAACTTCCTCTGGTTCTGTTCCGATTGACATAGATGCTGCCATGCATACTCTCACTCTTCACCAGCCGGATGATAACTGGTATATGGACACAGGAGCTACCTCTCACATGACTACTAATTCAGGTACTCTCACCTCTTATTTTAATTTGAGCAAAAATTCTGGTATTGTCGTTGGTAATGGTTGGTAATGGTAACACTATTCCAATTCGTGGCTATGGACACACTTCCCTTACCCCGTCTAACCCATCTTTGCAACTCAAAAATGTCCTCCATGCTCCTAAACTTATCAAAAACCTTATTTCCGTTCGCAAATTCACTAACGATAATAATGTTTCTGTTGAGTTTGATCCTCTTGGGTTTTCTGTGAAGGACCTTAAGACGGGGAGCCGCCTAATGAGATGTGAGAGCACTGGGGACTTGTATCCTATCACCACTATGCCTAGCATCACCTCACCATCTACTTTCCTTGCTGCATCACTAGATTTGTGGCACTCTCGCTTAGGACATCCGGGCCATACTATTTTTAGTTCTCTTCGTAGTCATGATTTGATACATTGTAATAAGACCCGTTCATCTTTTTGTACTTCTTGTCCCTTGGGGAAACATATTAAATTGCCATTTTGTGATTCTATGTCTGCTACTACTATGCCTTTTGATATTGTTCACAGTGATTTATGGACATCTCCTGTTTTAAGTTCTACTGGGCATCGTTATTATATCTTTTTCCTTGATGATTATAGTAATTACCTGTGGACATTTCCCATTGCCAACAAATCACAAGTCTATTCTATTTTTTTTATCTTTTAAAGCACTAATCAGAACTCAATTTGATAGAGATATAAAAAATATTCAGTGTGACAATGGGCGGGAATTTAATAATGGACCTTTTCAATCTTTTTGCACGGCCAATGGTATCGAGTTTCGTTTTTCATGCCCTCATACCTCTCCTCAAAATGGTAAGGCCGAACCAAAAATCAAATCCATTAACAATATTGTGCGCACTCTTCTTGCTCACTCTTCCATGCCTCCCTCTTTTTGGCATCATGCTCTACAAATGGCTACCTATCTTTTAAATATTCTTCCCTCCAAGATATTGAAATACAAATCCCCAACTCAAATTCTTTTCCAACGAACGCCAACTTACTCCCATCTTCGGGTTTTTGGGTGTCTATGCTATCCCCTCTTTCCCTCCACTACCATCAATAAGTTGCAAGCTCGTTCCACACCTTGTGTCTTCTTGGGCTATCCGTCAAATCATAGGGGGTATAAATGCTATGACTTATCAAGCAAGAAAATCATAATTTACAGGCATGTTATTTTTTATGAGAATCAATTTCCATTTTCTAACTTGCATCACCCATCATCTCAGTCTTATGATTTCTTAGAGCATGATTTATCTCCATATATTATGCAATTCCTGCATTCAACGTCCCAAACACAAGCCCAAATGCATCACCCAAATATCCCCTTACTTCCCGAGCAGCCCACGGTCCAAATTACTCCGCCACCTGCTCCTACTACCTCCCGTCCTATTTCTCCTTCGCCGGATCAGCCAAACCAGCCCGGTCCCATCTCCCCTACTCCTCCCACTGTCAGCCCACCTACATTCGGCCCAAACTCCGCTACTGCCCCTTCTACCCTTCAGCCCAGCAGGATGGTTACAAGGAGCCAACATGGCATTTTCAAACCTAAGAGGGTGTTTAACTTGAGCACTTCCACTACCACTTCCATTTCTCCTATTCCCAAAAATTCCGTAAGTGCTTTATATGACCCGAATTGGAAAGATGCCATGATTGACGAATATGATGCTCTAATTAAAAATAAGACGTGGGAGTTGGTCCCTCGTCCTGAAAATTTGAATCTAATTCGCTCTATGTGGATTTTTGGTCATATAAAGAATTCTGATGGTTCTTTTGAGCGGTATAAAGCCCGTCTTATAAGTGATGGCAGGTCTCAACAGGTTGGAGTTGACTGTGACGAAACATTTAGTCCCGTTGTCAAACCGGAAACCATTCGGACTGTATTGAGCATTGCTCTTTCTTGTTCTTGGCCTATTCTTCAATTGGATGTCAAGAACGCTTTTCTTCATGGTAATCTCAATGAGACAGTTTATATGCATCAGCCTATGGGGTTCCGAGATCCTACTAATCCAGATCATGTCTGTCTCTTGAAGAAATCATTATATGGGCTCAAGCAGGCCCCTCGTGCATGGTACCAACGATTTGCAGACTATGTCTCCACCATTGGTTTTTCCCATAGCAGATCTGATCACTCCCTTTTTATCTATTGTCGTGGATCTGACATTGCTTATATTTTGCTCTATGTTGAGGACATTATACTCACAGCTTCATCTGATGCTCTCCGAAAATCTATCATGTCTCTTCTTAGTTCCGAATTTGCCATGAAAGATTTAGGTCCTTTGAGCTATTTTTTAGGTGTGGCTGTCACTCGCACCTCCGCAAGCATGTTTCTTTCTCAGAAAAATTATGCAGCAGACATTATAAATCGTGCAGGCATGACGTCCTGCAAGCCTAGCCATACTCCTATTGACACAAAGGCGAAACTTGGAGCCTCTGCTGGCACTGCTTATTCGGATCCTACTCTCTATCGCCAGCTTGCCGGTGCCTTACAATATCTTACCTTTACTAGACCCGATATATCATATGATGTCCAACAGGTGTGTTTACATATGCATGATCCGAAAGTTGAGCATATGAATGCGCTTAAGCGCATTGTGCGCTACATTCAGGGTACTATCCATTTTGGTCTCCATCTGTACAAGTCTTCTCTTGCATCTCTTATTTCTTATACAGATGCTGATTGGGGTGGATGTCCGGACACTCGCCGCTCCACATCCGGTTATTGTATTTTTCTTGGTGATAATTTGCTATCTTGGTCCTCCAAATGTCAACCCACTTTGTCTAAGTCGAGTGCCGAGGCCGAATACCGTGGGGTGGCTAATGTTGTTTCTGAGTCTTGTTAGCTCCGAAATCTCCTTCTAGAGCTTCGTTGTCCCATCCGCAAAGCTACATTGGTTTACTGTGATAATGTTAGTGCCATATACCTATCCGGAAATCCAGTTCAACATCAACGCACTAAACATATTCAGATGGATATCCATTTCGTACGTGAAAAGGTTTCCCGTGGAGAAGTTCGCGTTCTCCATGTTCCGTCCCGTTACCAGATTGCAGACATCTTCACTAAAGATCTTCCGCGCGTACTTTTTGATGATTTTAGGGACAGTCTAAGCGTACGACACCTCCCGCTTTGACTGCGGGGGTATGACAGACTATGTATATATTAGGCCCAAATCAATTATATTTAGCACATGTATATTTAGTATAATCTTTTCCTTATGTATAGCTAATTTGTCCCTGTAATTTAGCCTTAGGTTATGCTGTACACTTGTATATATATGGGTCCTAAATTATCAATGAGAATCACGGATTACATTATCTTATAAATCCCAAATAATTTCTTCAATCATTTAACTCAGAAATATGCAATGTTGTTGAATAAAATTTGTATAAACCATTAGATTAGAATGACTTGTAAAATACCATAAAAAAACATAATTCAAATTTTACAACTTTCCAAGCAATCATGGTTACATTTAACCATTGTTACAGTTTTAACTCCTAATATTTGCAAACTCAACCCACGAAAGGTGTGCTCCTTTCACCATAAACACCGGGAATTTTACTTCAGTTTCTCCTACAACCTACTCTAGAATTTGGATTCCAGAATTCTCTCAAAAACCATTTTGTTCCAAGCAACTTTTATTGATTTGAATACTTGAACAAGCTGAAAAAGACAATATATTTCATTTTTCATAGTGTCAGATTCATCAAAGGGTGCCGCATTTACTTATAAAGGAGTTAAATTTTTTTTATCCTTGTTGTCTCATTAATGTTTAATTTAGTGCATATAGTCCATGTTTATTTTTTGTGCATAATCATCCTATTTTGAGTTAAGAAACGATATCCTAAATATTAAGATCATCTCCAACCCAATACTATTATAGTGTCGGTTGGGAGGCAATTGGCGCTGGGTTGGAATAGCTGCGCCATAATGGCATAGCAAACAGTGCTTCCCATATCTGGCGTAGCACTGTAGTTACGTCATTTGTGGCATAATACAAAATTCTAATTTTTTTTTTTTTTGGGTTTGAGTGAATTTATTGTAGTTGCAGTAAATTGGTACAAAAAATCACTATTTGGGTTGGGGATGGCCCAAGGGAAATTATAAACATTTTTACACGTTTTTACTTCCTATCTCATAGATTTATGCTTTTATTGGTGTGATAGGTATTTGTATGAAGAAGGGATGAAAATGTGACAAAGGAGCTTGAAAATAACGAAGATAATCTTGTAAAAATCATATAATTTGAATCTTGTGTTATAATTCCTATAATTTGACTGTACATAGTACTCAAAGATACATTATTTTCACTTCTTTTTTAATTTGAAATTTTATCAAAGTCTATTAGCGTAGCAGAAAGTGAAGAGTAGTATTTGAATAGAGGTATAAAATACCATCTGATTTAGGCCCAAAAACTAGAAACAAAAAATCTTTAACTGTCTGACTTAGGCACAAAATTCAGTTGTTTCACCCATTCTAGTAGAATTGTCCCCTATTAAAAGATAATTAATTTAGCTAAGTTGTTCATGTTTTTAATATGTAATATTTTCAATTTGATTATATATGTATATATCTATATGTTTGTGAATATAAGTTTTATTAATTAGATAGCACGATTCACCTGCACGTATTAATTACTAGTAAATTAATTACTTTTTTTTCATCATTTAGGTATTTTCATAATTCGGAAGTGGGTGGTCATTTATTCACAAGTCTCGTATAGACATTATAAAATTAGAAGTAGAAACCAACAATCAATTAAAATTGTGAGGTGAATTTTGTGTTTTTTGGTATGAAGAATACTTTTATATATGACTTTTCTGGCTGTACATGTATAATTAAAGTAACTTCGGAGAAGGAAATAAAATAGGTTTAGGGTAGTGGACTTTGTTAAGGAATCACTTTTAACTAATAAAAGTAGTTTAATTAAGAGGTGCATGTGGAGATTTTTTTGCTGTTGTTCATGCGCAGCGCTTTTCTCAAAAGATTTATTTTTAGTAAAGATTATATATTCTATTCCATAATTTATTCTAAATTTAATTTGATCTGATTCATTATAGATTTGTCACATTTAATTACAATTAAAATTTTGTTCCAAAAGTTAGTCATCAACACCGTTAATCAAAAGTGTGACTTAGTTTTTATTTTTATTTTTTGGAAAAGATTCATATACTAATACACATAAACATAAATTAAATTTAATATCACGATATTTCGATTTACTAATATATGTAATTTATGCAAAATTATCTAAAATTTTCGGAAAAATGTTGAATAACAAAGTTAATCGTTACATTTTGGATGAAAATTTGATCGAGATTAAATATGAGAAATTTTTAGAGTTATGATACTAAATATGCTAAATATGTAACAAATGCGACCAAATTGAGTTTTGAACTAAATTTTGAGAAAACATAAAATAAAAAAATATTTCGTATATTTAATTTACAAAAAGCAAAGCTGGAGAGAACTATATGCTTTGCTTGCGCTGCTTATACACCTCGACTTTCTAATTATTTATTTTTTTCCTCCAGAAAAATCGAACCTTTTGATAGAAAAGGCAGCATATTCATTAGAAGCATTAGGTTCTGCAACTTTGTTCTGATACAAAGTTGACTTCATACTTGCAATTTATTTTTTAAAGTAACGCTATTAATTATTTTCCTGACACGACTTTTTCCAGTACTATTTTAAATAATTAAGAGCACGTATTATTATAATTTTTCTATGTATGACTGTGATTGTAACAAAAAGAAAAAAGGAGTTCATAGTATTCAAATTTGATGGTTCTTTTTTACTTTATAAAATTCAAGTCGTTTGTGCTCAAATGGAAATTATGATATTTGTTTAGTAGGTTTTTAGTAACTTTTCAGAAAATATTGATATTTGTTTAGGACAAATTAAATAAGTATCATTTAAGTAATGTATACACATTGTATTAGTATAATTAATATTGATATATTAGATGTAACTTATTAAGTTGTTACATTAAATTAACAGTTGAAGTAACTGAATTTAAAAAAATTAAATATATTGTGGGTGTATCTTAGTGATTGAGAGTCATTATTTTACATTGAACACACTCAAACCCCATTCAATATCTACAAATGCATGTATATATTTATAGGACGAAAAATTAACTAATTTAGTTTAGATGATTATTGGATTAAAAAGGAACTACAGATAATTATTGAGTCCCATTTGGAAATTTTTCCTCTATTGTATATCATTATTAAGGATATTGATCAAACTGCTTAACATTTTATTTCTAACGTTTATATTCAAATAGAGCACTAAATATGTAACATGTTAACTGGGACTTATACTGATTTGGGCGTATTCATTTGTGTTGAGTTATGGAGCCTCAATTAGGCTGAAGGGGTATTTTAGTCTTTACCTAATTATTCTCCTATTAGGGTTACGTAATCATTTTCCTATTAGGGTTAGGTATCTTGTATTATAAATAGCCCCAATCTCATTGAAACAAGTTGTTAGGAATATGATGCCAATAAATAAACGCACGAAAGAAAAGAACAATAAAAGAACACACGAATTGTTTACCCAGTTCGTCAAAAATAATTTTGACTACGTCTAGGGGCGCTACCAAGCCAGGATATTCACTATGAGATTAAATTGTGATTCAATGAGTTACAATGAGATTGAGACTATTTATAATACAACATACCTAACCCTAATAAGAAAATGATTAGAGTCCAAATAAGGAAAGGATTAGAGTCCTTCAGTCTCCATAACTCAACAATCTCCCACTTGGAGACTGAACTCAACAATCAATATAACCATCGATCGATCTTCTCATTCAGTAGCCCATAATGGTCCCGGCAGCGCAGAGCCTCTCTACTCAGTTTCTGAGGCAATGAAGCCATGCATAGCTTCAATTTCTCTAAGATCACACTCTTAGTCAACATCTGTCTGCTAGATCCACAGCGGAAGTTCCGGTGTACTCGGTTCTGCTTCAACAGCTGAAGGGGAATTTTAGTCTTTACCTAATTATTCTCCTATTAGGGTTACGTAATTATTTTTCTACTAGGGTTAGGTATCTTGTATTATAAATAGCCTCAATCTCTTGTAATTCATTGAATCACAATTGAATCTCATATAGTGAATATCCTGGCTTGGCAGCGCCCCCATACGTAGTCAAAATTCTTTTGACGAACTAGGTCAACAATTCGTATGTTTTTATCGTTTTTTCTCTTGGTTGTTTATTCATAATTGTGATCATACTCCTAACAACTGGTATCAAGAGCTCCAGGTCGAGTGGGAGCGGATATGATGGGTGAAGGAAAAACACCGATTGAAAAGTTTGACGGGACAGACTTTGGGTTATGGAAGATGCAGATCGAAGATTACCTGTATGGTAAAGATCTGTATCAGCCCCTTGGTGATAAGCCGTCGGATATGAAAGACGAAGAGTGGATGGTGCTTGACACGAAGGCGATGAGTGTGATTCGTTTGTCTCTGTCACGGAACGTTGCGTTCCATACGACGAAGGAGACAACCACCAAAGGTATTATGAAGGTTTTAGCAGACATGTACGAAAAGTCATCAGCGGCGAACAAGGTTCATCTGATGCGGCGTCTCTTTAACCTAAAGATGTTAGAGAGTACTGTGGTGGCTGAGCATCTTAATGAGTTCAATCTGATAACAGCCCAATTGAGCTCAGTTAAGATTGATTTTGATGACGAGGTTAGAGCCCTAATTCTGTTGTCTTCTCTACCTGAAAGTTGGGGTGGAACAGTTACTGATGTTAGTGCTTCAGCAGGGAAAGATGAAATTTGACGAAGTAAGAGATCTGATTATTAGTGAAGAAATTCGCATGAGAGAATCGGGTATAGCTTTGGGATCAGTTATGAATACACAAAATAGAGGCAGATCGGAATCAAAGAATTCGAACAGAGGTAGGTCAAAGTCGAGAGATAAAAGTAAGATGAAAAAGCACCTGATTTGATAAAGTGTTGGAACTGTGAGCAACTTGGTCATTACAAGAACAAGTGCACAACACCCAAGAAGAATGAGAAATCAGTCTATGCAGCAACTGAATATATCACTGACGCCTTGATATTGAGCGTAAGTAGTCCATTGGAATCGTGGGTTTTGGATTCTGGAGCATCGTTCTATTCTTGTAGTGATGCTGATATAATGGAACATTACACTTCCAGAGATTTCGGTAAGGTTTATATTGCTGATGATGAGCCTTTGAAAATCGTGGGGAAGGGAGATGTTCGAATTAAAACTTCGAATGGAAGTGTGTTGCAGTTGCGTGATGTGAGACATATTCCTAGTTTGAAGAGGAATTTAGTCTCCGTAGGACAACTAGATGATGATGGATACATTGTCACTTTCGGTTGCAGTACCTGGAAGATAACCAAAGGGTCCATGATACTGGCTCGAGGTAAGAAAGAAAGTACATTGTATATGACAACTTACACTAAAGACTGTATTTCTCTTGTAGGAGAAAACAGTGATGTTACTGCTAGGAGTAAGTTGGATGCTAAATCTATCAAGTGTACGTTCATTGGATATGGTGGTGATGAATTCGGCTATAGATTTTGGGATGAACAGAATCGAAAGATAATTCGTAGTCGAGATGAATATTCAAATGAACAGGTTTTGTACAAGGATAGATTGAGAGTACCACAAATTGATAATGCGGGTACTCAGGCTAAAAATCCCGATGTTATTGAGTTAGATATCTCTAACTTGGGTGGGAGCAAAGTTACGCAAAATGATGAGGTAGCTATTGAAGCAGAACCGAGTACTCCGACACTTTCACTATGGAGATCTAGCAGACAACTGCATGCACCAGATATGTATTCGCCCTCGTTATGTTACCTATTATTGACTGACAGAGGCGACCCTGAATGTTAGGTCAAGGCCAGTTAATGTGAGCAAGTGGAAACTTGCGATGGATTACTAGAAATTGAAGCTATGCATGGCTTCAATTGGCCTCAGTAACTGAGTTGAGAGGTTTGGCGCTACCGGGACCATTATGGGCTTTTGAATGGGAAGATCGAGATATGATTACTTTTGAGTTCAGTCTCCAAGTGGGAGATTGTTGAGTTATGGAGCCTGAATTAGGCTGAAGGGGTATTTTAGTCTTTACCTAATTATTCTCCTATTAGGGTTAGGTATCTTGTATTATAAATAGCCCCAATCTCATTGTAACTCATGGAATCACAATTTAATCTCATATAGTGAATATCCTGGCTTGGCAGTGCTCCCAGACGTAGTCAAAATTCTTTTGACGAACTGGGTCAACAATTCGTGTGTTTTTATCGTTTTTTCTCTCAATTGTTTATTCATAATTGCGATCATATTCCTAACAATTTACTTATTTCCTTGAAAACAATGCGACAAAATAATTGCAAATGCAAATCAAATTCTTTTATTATGATTCGTAAAACATCTTGTACATTTAGTTTGAACAAACATAAAAACTTGAAAATGCTCATTCAAAAATTAAATGAAATGGAAAAATACATGTACATTAAACTTCAATTAATTTCACCATTACCACTAATAGAAGAAACCTCACTAGAATCTGAATCCAAGGATGAAGAAGAGGATGAAGCAGAAGAATATGTATCACTTGTATCTTCAGATATGGAATCATAATTCCTTGTCCTAACATTATCATGATGACCAAATTCAGTTTTCGAATGTCTTTTCTTCGAAAACACATGGCACAAAATCCAATTTCCGATTTGAATCAAAGAACCCTGTAAATCCATAAAAGATAATACAAAATTGGCTAATGTAATTGCAATAAATTATTTTTGTTACGTTTTATTTTCATAACAAATAGGGTTTTTAATGTAAAATAGTGAGAAATACGTATTGAAAATTACCTGAGAAATGTTTTTCTGCATGAGATTACAAGCTGTATTGTTTCTTGAAATGGCGATGCAGTATACATGCATAAACCAATCGGTTCGAGAAGTATGGTTATGGTTCCCCTTGTAAAAAACTAGTGTCTTTTTTATCCCCATAATCGGCATTCTTTTCGAACAACTAATTTGTTTGTATGAACCAGTGACCTTCCAATAACCACTACAAGTTGCTTTGCTTGCTCGATTTATATTTCGATAATTTGTTTCTTTGTTACTAAAAAAATATCGGTCTTGATCCAAATCACCTATGTATATAATAAACACAATTAGCCTATAAATGATAATCCAATTCAACAAGTAGTACATCATAAAACCCTTATAACACAATTCCATATATGTTTGATGTTACTAAACTTAAAATTCAATAATTTTCTGCCCCATCAGATTCAAAAACTGAATATCTACCTAACATTTAGAACTTGAATTCTAGCTCCAAAGGTATTTAATTCATAGTATATAACTAAATTTTTTATATTCCAAAGAATGAAGGCAACCAATATGCAGTGAAGTGAAATAAACTAGGTCAAAAATACTATTACTCAAAATTCAACAAGCATATATGTATATAATGCAGCATTAAAATTCTTGATTCAATTTTGAAATTTTACGTAACTTGAATAAAATTCAATACTTTTCAACACTAAAACTAAAAATCTAGTATAATTCACAATATATGACTGAAGATTTTACATTCTGAAGAATGAAGGCAATTAATTAATATGCTGTAACTTAAAAAGAAGAAGAAAATGACAAACCTGGCAATTCCCATGGATCAAAACTGAAGACATTAATTTCTGGGACGACTGATGCAGGTAAAGGATATGAAAATATTTTACGAGCCAAATATTGAAATACAATCTCTTCATCTGTTGGCTGAAATCGAAATCCAGGTGGCAATTTGCTCCCTCCATCTCTAACAAAATTTAACTTGTCCATTTTGTGGAATAAATATGAATAATTGCAATAAAAATATATTGTATAATTATATTTATCTTTGAAAATTCAGATAAATGATAATATACAAACTGCACGAGCAAAATACGTATGGATGAAGGAGATAAAGCCTACAAGAGATGCTTGTTGACTTGCGTAGAGTGTTTATGAAATTAGGGTTTTTATAGAGATAAAATTATCTGACTTTTCCTATTCTCTTTTTCTTGAAAAATTAAAAGATTATGCTGTCAATATTTTTATTTTTTATTTTATTGCGAAAGTATTGTCTATTAAGAAACACACGTTGGACCACGAATATTTAAATATGCTAATGGCTATGCATTCATGATTAAGATTCTTACTCAGTATTGCCCAACGCTATATTTTTTAAAATGATTTATATATATCTGAGACGGCAAAAAATAGAATATTTATTAAATGACGTAACTGCTCGTCACAAAAATTAAAAATTATTATAAGGCAACGAAAGGCACATTTTTTATATAACGGGTCGGGTCGATGACCCAATTGATTAGAACCACTTATTAGAATGACAGGTGTTATGTATGGATTAGGGGATCAAAATGTATAATCATAAATAGTAACATTCAACAATATAATCTAACATATGTGATTTCTCAGTTGGTTCATTCATGTAATACACTTGCTTCAAATTATCCAGCTAAATTCAAGCAAAATTAATACCAGATAACAATATATTTATAATTTATTTGTGATTTTCAATTTGAATATGTTTTGAACATTTAAATGCAAGATTACTTAAATATGAAGCATATAAACGGCTATATCAACTGGTAGATATGAGAAACCAACGCACACTGAAAATTTCAATTAAACTCTTTCTTATTAATTAAGAAATAAATTAACTACCCTTTGTTTCTTTTATCCCCACGATAATTTTATTATAATCTATTCTCATGCTCTTGACTCTTGAGAAAAAAAAAATAGCAATTGAGTGGGTGTAGGAATCTATATAACAATTTATAAAAGTAATTAAGAAAGTGTTAGCAAAGTTATTGACTATGTCAAAAATTTAAACTTTAAGAACAATAACTCTTGATTGCTATTATGATAATATTGTTGACAGATCATAAAGAGATTACCTTTGACATTGTTTGGCCATTTTAGAAGCACAAATGGCTGCTTTTCTAATGTAACCAAAGTGAAGCAAACCTGTCTTCAACTATATGCAGTGAATGAATGACACTTGCCTGCACCCCACCTCAAAAATCTTTTGTTTGAATTATATTGATATTTGAAAAGATTGTTTACATTGTGTTAAAAGTTATAATTATAGATCTATTATAGTGTAAACTGAATTTTTTAAACATATCGTCTAACAACGCAAGTGCCATGTGTTTACAAAATTTATTGATCTATGTCGAAATAAACGATCTAGGTCAAGCCGAGCCACAGGATACGACCCAGCCGTAAGATAGATTATAGACTGCACTCAGGTTCAACCCAAGCTGCCTACGTACCTTTTTTAAGGATCAAGTCTAACGTAGTTCAAATATAATAACGAGGATCATAATGATGACACGATAGGTCGGTAACAGAGTGGATACGTACTAACAAATCTCACCTAACCGGTCCCGTTTTCCAATGAACAGTGCCAGTATTTATAGAAAGTCCACGTTGTACGGACAATATCAGTGTACGTATGTTTGTGCCGTACACGTGTTCTTGACGTACGGGCAGGATCTGTCGGGTCGTTTAATGTACTTGACCCGTACATTAAAAATACGCGGGTCTTATAGTGTTTTGCAAATAGGGAGCTCCTAGGGACTTAGGATGCAATTTCAATCCACCTAAGCCCTAGTTCTCTAATGGGCTCTTGGGCTGTATCCTTCGTTATCAATAATGGGTCGTTTAGATTTTGGACTTAGTATTCATACGAGCCATATCATCTACTTAGTATTTATACGAGCCATATCATTTATGATGCATCGAGAATAATGATACACCAATAATTTGCTAGTAAGGGATTGAATTTCACATGAATGGTAAGTGATGCAAACCGCACGAACTTGTGACACTAGTGCACCATAATATTATCTCACACTAGTGCAACATAAGGTGGCAATAGTTGGTCGACTCCGAGGATTGTTTTTCTCACCTACTTTATGCACCATAATAGGTGTATGTTGATTTAAGACTTTCAATTCAGTCTAACATAAAATTTCTCCAATTATTATAATATAGCCCCGATAATTACCTCTAATGTTGTTATAGAGGCAAACAATCTCCTCCACAAGGCCACAACAATAGTTTCACATTGGAACTGAATTCGTGACCTTAAATTTGGCTTATTGAAGGACCTATTATAGAAATATTAGCCACAATACAAATTTTAAATTTATATAATATAGCAGTTCAAGTTTAAATTAAACATTCACCAGCTACAAGGATAGTTATTGTCACATCCGTTATAATTTTTTTATTTTTTTAAACATATATGTGGCAAAATAAAGTTCAACAAAAGAATATATGTGACAAAATATAAAGTGATAATGTTAAAATTATCACTCGATATACATCACAGAAAAATGAAAATATTTTTCGCTTTTTGACTGCTATAATTTTTAGTAATTAGGATAACTTATATGTTTTCACCAAAAACAATTAGTGGTACATTTTTAGGAACAACTTAGTGCAACACAAATACAATAACAACTGATTTGCTGACAACAATTTTTATTTTTTTTAATTATCCCGAGAGACAACTTAGAAATAATTCTTGTCATTATCAAACTTTTGAAAAAAATAATCCTGACAAAATCTAAATTTTGTTACTTAATATATCAAATTACTGATAAATTTAATATTATTACTTGAAATATTGTGATTAATTATATATTTTAATCACATTTTTAAGGCAAGCATGAATGAATTGGGCAGGTGCCGCATAAAGCCATCAAACTATTCGTCCATAAAAAAGACTACACCTGAAGAAGCTAGTTAATTAATTTTCTAAATATGTACATATTGATTTCCTAACCCGCCGCGAACTATTTGGATTTTCTATATAATTAGCCTTTTTTATATTCATTTAAAATGTCCTCCTATAATTATATCATATTAGCTTTATAATCAATCACTTTAATTAATGGATGTCTGACATCTAAAGTGCAATACAATTAAAGAGTGAAATATAATAACTTCTTTTTCTTGGTTTATTTTGGAGAAAATGAATTGAAAGCAGAAAAAAAAAGGAAAAAGCTCTCTACTTTTTTTAAAAAGTAAATCCCTCGAAAGATAATAGAGATTGACTTGAAATGGAATTGGATATGTGCTTTGCTTCATGAGGAAGATGTTGCTTTTATAAATCTTTTGTAAATTTATTGGTGATAGAAAATGCAATAAAGTCAGCTCAAAATACATAAGAACCCACAAAAATCTGAAGAAAATTTTGCCCCACAATAATTTTATTATATGATGTACTATATATAATTATTATATTTCTGATTTGATATTATATATATATATATGTCATTTTATATTCAGCTTGAGTATGCATCCCTTAGTATTATAATGTAATATAATATATTTTTCAAATATTATATATATATTTAATCTACTATAGCATAGGTTTTTTTTAAATAATATAATAATTTTTTTTATTAATTTTATATATATATATATATTCCTGTACATATGTGTTTACATATATGTAATTATAAAAAATTGAAAAATAATCAATTGGGTTTATAACATAGATCCAGAACCAACATATCCAAAGTTTAAACCCAACTTTAGAACTGGATCAAAACCCAAGTCCATATCTTAAGTCTGAATTTGCGTATGACTCACTGAATGAAAACCCTCATCTGTTGTAAGCAAATGAGATAAGGCAAAAAAGGCTTATGAAATGAGAATTAAATTCTCAGTCTTAAATTGGGCTTAGGGTATGTTGGTATATACATACACCACAAACACTAAGTATGAGAAATGAAAGAATAAAGCCCACAACAAAAAACATAATGGGTCCATAAAAATAACAATAAACCAAGTAATAAAATAGTTGGGTTTAATAGCTTATGATTTATTTCACAAACTCACTTTTATGAGGGCGTGTACGAGGATTTTGAAGCTATGACCAAATATGCATAAAATAATAAATTGTTTGAAGTTTTCATGAACTCCGGAGAAAATATTCACACCCGTTTAATGCTAAGAATTCGATCACTAATTCATCCTATAAAATTAATATGGATATGATGTAGTGGGTGTTTGGCTAAGCTTCTAAGCTCTTTTAAACATCTTATAAGATGTTTGAGAGCTTATAAGCTCTACAAAAGTGTTTGGATAATTTTTTTTTTCAATAAGATCTTATAATAAGACCCAAAAATAAGATGTTTGAGTTTTAAAAGCAAATAAGAAATAAGTTAGCCAAACCCAACTTATTTCAAAATCTTAGGCAATGTTTGGTTTCGTTTTGAGGGACATTTTGGCCCAAATTTCTGATGAAATCATGTTTGGCTTGCACATTTTCGGACCAAAAATTTACAATTATTTGACCAAAATAAACTTTGGTCATTTATTGGCTAAAAGTCTTACTTTATCTCTTGTGGTCAAATTTGTCTCCTTATTTTTCTCTCTCTCTCTCCTCTCCCTCCCTCTAAATCATACATATATATATATGGAATTGGTACTTTTATTACACGTGGGATTAACAATTTCACTCCTGATATATGTCAAGATTAGACACTAGAAAATTTTGTTATTTCATTAATTATGATTTAATATTATAACATTATATATTATGATTTCATATCTCAATATTAAATTATGATTTTGTATTATGATATTATATATATTATGATATATTGATATTATATATATCAATATTTATTTGATGTCTCATTTATTTAAGTTAGTTCTTTTTAAATAATTATGTCTTATTTAATAATATATTTTGACTTAAATTATTTATATTTAATAGTATATTTTAACTTAAGTCATTTATGTAAATATTTAATAATTTATTTATTTTAAATTATAATATATATATAAATAGATATCCATTTATGATATAATTATTACAATCTTAATATTATAATATAAATTTTAATTATTATTTAATCATTAACAGACAAAAACTGTCATGATTTGACTGCTACAGTAACTTATATTTTCTCTCAAAACAAAACCAAACACTATCTCACCAAAACAATCAATCAAAAACCAATTCTCCAATTAAAACAAACACTATCTCACCAATAATGCACGTGTTCCCAAAAATTTCTCACCAATAATTCTCACCAAAATAACCAACCAAAACAAAACCAAACATACCCTTAGATTTGGGATGTTGTTTATATTCTTAAAAGATATAGCAACCTTAGTTAATTTTCTCCTTTCTAACAATATCTTTCTCCGAATTTTTTTTATTTTTATTGTTGCACAAATTCTCTCTTATAACATTTGAAAACATTTTATAAGTCCAACAGATTTATTTTATCCAAATACTTAAGAGCTTATTTTTGAAATAAGATCAAACATCTTATAAGTTTTTAAAACATCTTATAAGTTATAAGAACTTATAGATGTTTTAAATAAACTTAGTTTAACAGCCTCATATACTTAATTCTTAGAACTAGATTATTTATCGGAAGTTTTAAGATGGGCCGAGTTTATTAAAGTTCAGAATGCGAAAAATTTATAAATTTTATTTCATCTTCTTCGTGCATTGAATGATAAATATGGTATTATTTAGTGTGCCAATTCTAGTGGACACCGACATAATATGCACTTTAAATCACAATGTTATTGTATGGCCAAAAATAATGCTAGATCTTCCCATATTAGGAATGGTTCCATTTGATTCTATCAAAGTTCTCCACTTTAGTATGAAAAATTTGTATCCATATAAATTTTGTGGAATAAACTCTCCATATAATTGTTATGTGTCCCACGTTTATGTAAGCTTGCACTTCATGTGTCAAATTGTATCAAGAGATAGCATTTCATCATCTTATAATTATTAAAGTGGTTATTGTCAATCTTTTCACTCATAATTTGAAGCTTTTAGTATTGCTTTTTTGTCCTATAAAGTCATATTTTATGTTTAAATCTTTTATGTGCACTTTATGTAGTAAAAGTTTCATGTACCTTGCATATACATAAGGGAAATTCTATCCCGGACCCTGCCCAATGGAGCCGGTCCGGGATAGCCACACATTTAGGGTGGGGACCACACATTTGTAGGGGTGAGTGTTGTATTTTAACACCCACCCCACCCTAAATGTGTGGCTATCCCGGACCGGCTCCATTGGGCAGGGTCCGGGATAGAATTTCCCATATGCATAAAATGTAACAAAACTTTCATTCTCTTGCAAAATGAAAGAAGACGTAAAAATTAATCTAAGCAGTTAATAATACTCATTGAATGCTCTCTGCATTCATATTTACCGGAGATATAACCCAAAACAAGTATTACAAAAATATATCATTTGGAGGTCGAAAAATATTACTTAATTCAGAGCTATCCTCGTTGCTGATCTACCATCTTTCGTTTTTTAAAGCACCAAGTGAGCATCAGTCATACCCTTACTAAACTTCAAAAAGATTTCTTTGGGGAGGAAAAGAAAACAACAACAAAATAGCATGGGTAAAATGATAAACTGTATGTAGGCTTAAGAATGAAGGGGGTCCTGGAGTGAAAGATTTGAGAGTTTTTAATTTAGCTCTTATTACATAAATGGATATGGAGATGGGTAAGTGAGGAAAATTCTCCAGTCTATCCAGTCTAGGTATGAGAGATTTGGGAATGGCGAGAGGGTGAGGAGAGGTGATATATAGCACTAAATCGGTATGGTGGAGAGATTTTCAAAGTATTTGGAAAGGAATTGTGTTAGGAATATGATGCCAGTGAATAAACTCACGAAAGAAAAACGATAAAAGAACACATGAATTGTTGACCCAGTTCGTCAAAACAATTTGACTACGTCTGGGGGCGCTGCCAAGCCAGGATATTCACTATATGAGATTACATTGTGATTCCAATGAGAGTCTTAGGACTCTAAGGATTACAATGATATTAGGGTTATTTATAATACAATATACCTAACCCTAATAGGAGAATGACATAAGCCCATCAGAATACTTTGGGCCTATTTACAGTCTTTCAGGCTCCATAACTCAACAATCTCCCACTTGGAGACTGAACTCAACAAACAATGTAGCCATCTCTCGATCTTCTCATTCAGTAGCCCACAACATGATCCCGGCAGCGCCAAGCCTCTCACCTCAAGTTCCGAGGCCAATTGAAGCTATTCATAGCTTCAATTTCTTTGATTCCGATCTGCCTCTAATTTCTGTATTCAGAACTGATCCCGAAACTATATTCGATTATCTCCTGCGAATTTCTTCGCTCATAATCAAATATCTTACTTCGTCAGATTTCAACATCTCTTTCCTTGCTGAAGACAGTAACCGTGCCACTCCAACTTTCCGGGGACCTCTCATTCCCTGCTGAAGACGATAACCGTTCCACTCCAACTTTCCGGGAACCTCTCTTTCCCTGCTGAAGACGGTAACCGTTCCACTCCAACTTTACGGGAACCTCTCTTTCCCTGCTGAAGACGGTAACCGTTCCACTCTAACTTTCTGGTAGAGAAGACAACAGAATTAGGGCTCTAACCTCGTCATCAAAATCGAATCACACTCATCGTCTTCCTGTCAAGCACCTTCCACTCTTCGTCTTTCATATCCGACGGCTTATCACCAAGGGGCTCATACAAATCTTTACCATACAGGTAATCTTCGATTTGCATCTTCCAGAACCCAAAGTCTGTCCCGTCAAACTTTTCAATCGGCGTTTTTCCTTCACCCATCATATTCGCTCCCACTCGACCTGGAGCTCTGATACCAGTTGTTAGGAATATGATGCCAGTGAATAAACGCACGAAAGAAGAACGATAAAATAACACATGAATTGTTGACCCAGTTCGTCAAAACAATTTGACTACGTCTGGGGGCGCTGCCAAGCCAGGATATTCACTATATGAGATTACATTGTGATTCCAATGAGAGTCTTAGGACTCTAAGGGTTACAATGATATTAGGGTTATTTATAATACAATATACCTAACCATAATAGGAGAATGACATAAGCCCATCAGAATACTTTGCCTATTTACAAATTGTTGGTGAAATATTTTGCAAAATTTTTTTTTGTTTTTTCATTAGGAAAAGGTGATTTAGTTCAATTTTGGGAAGATCCATGGATTGAGACGGGAGTGAGATTGAGAGACAAATTCTTCAAGATTTACAAGTTGTCTTTGCAAAAAAAATGTAAAGTGTAGAACAGGGGAAAAAGAATTAATAACTGGTAGTTTGGAATTTTAGATGGAAAAGAGTTTTTAACAAAAAAAAATTTAGAGAATTTCTATAATTGTGGTTTTTATTACGTAGGTACAAGATGGAGACAACGAAAACGGATGCTATAAAGTAGAACGATTCTCAAGTTGGAAATTTCTCAACAAAATCAATGTATTCGGCATTGTTCGAGATAGATATTACAAAGGAAGAAACAGATACAATGTTGGCCAAATTGTGATGTGAAGGCATTCCAAGTAAAGTTTCATCATTCAGACGGCGGCTCAAAATAGAATTTCTACTCGAGATAATCTGGTAAAAAGATGCATTATTAATAGTGATTGCGAAAAAAAAGTGCGTTTTTTGTTCACATTCGTTAGAAGATATCGATCATTTGATGTGTTCATGCAGTTTCACTTATGATGTGTGGCGAAAATGTTTTAAATGCCTAGGTTTTCAAACGGTGGGTTGTAATATTTTTAGGAGTCATTTAATTCACTTTCTTGATCTCCATAAAGGAAGGGAGAGGGGAGTAAAAAGATGATCAATATAATATGGCAATGCGCCTGTTGGAGCATTTGAAATTCTAGAAACAATGTGATATTCCAAGGAATCAAGCCGGACGTGAATAAGATCATCGAAGGAATCAAGTTTAGTACATGGAAATGAATCCGATCGTAATTTTCTTCATACTTTAAGTATTCTTTTCATGATTGGTGTATTAATCCAAGTGTATGCTTCCCATCAAAATTTAAATAGATTGAAATTGTAAGGGTTTCGAATACCTTGTACTCGGTTATTTATAATTATAATATTATTTAAACTTTAAAAAGAAAAAATAAGTATTACAAAATTTGAAATGGATTATAACTTGAAATCATTAAATAATATTAAAATTATATTGATGGATTTAAATTTATGACCAAGTCGTTCCAAATCAAACATAATTGATTCGATAAATCCCTTTTACGTACCACTAACAATTAGTGATAGCTTATTTTATATAATCACTTAGTATAGTTTAAGAAAATACTTTTTTTTTAATCTAGTGCCAGTGTCTATAACACAAATTGAATAATTGTTGCATTTCATGATTTTATCTTGCACTTGACACGTATCTTTTATGTTTATAAAATGTATATTATTTTTGTTAGGAAACTATTTCATACATATAATAATGAACAAATAAGAAACACAATATAGACAAGATAAAATACTGTGTAGTGGTTTTATGCAACTATGTGGAGAATTTTATACTGGACCAAATACTACGTGTAGTGTCCCTCTAACATAATAAGATATATTTTGTGTGGTCCTTATATTTGTATGAGAGATATAAACATAGAATAAATATTTGAATCATTAAATTCGATAAGCATGGAATAAATATTTGAATCATTAAATTCGACGGGTCATAATTACCAGCTAAAATTGTGCAAACAAAATTGTGACCTCATTAACAGACCTCACCACTCGAGGTCGTATTAGTGAAGAGACATAATTATCTGTTTAAGAAAATATAAGCCATTATTAATTAGAACTTTCCTTTCATTATTCTATTATAAATATCTATCCTAATTAAAGCTCCACAATTCTAGATACACTTCTCTTGTACATTAAAAAAAGAATATTTAAAAATTATTATACTATAGATTAAAGTAGGAATATATCATATATTTAATGATCAATTAAGATTGAAATTTGTTCTTTGTACTACAGGATTTATATTTTATTAACTCCTAAACAAATTTCCTTTGTCAATTATCCCATTTCACAATATAATTATCTCGTTCTTGCATAATTGTAAGTTGTTACCAAAACATTCAATAATTAATTTTACTTTAATATTTAGTCATTTTTTTTATTTTTCATCTTTTTATCTTACTTTTACAGTCACTATAAGGAAAGAAAAAGAATTTTTAATGAAGTGGTAATCTCAAAGTTGTCCATGAATATATGTACGAATATATGTACTGTGCGAGAATAACTCGCAACAATGATTTATAGTAACAAGATTTTTTTTAATATTAACAATTAATGACATATATTTATTAACGAGTGATGCTATATACCATTTTTTTTATATATAATCAATTTTTCACCTTTCCTAGTTATTAGTAAACAAGAGTTGTAACATCTTTATATATATTGTCACTACCGTTAAAGTTCTCAGAAATCAAGAATCAAAAAATCTTTACAACATTTTTATACATATTGTCACATCTTTACGACAAATCAAAAATTCTTTCCAAATAGCATGTTATTAGTAACAATTGAGTGGGTTTCTCTTTAATACCTATTCCCATTAATTATATTCAATACCCTCTAAAATATAGATGACACATTATAAAAACACCATTTTATTCACTCTATCAAAATGTATGTATACGCTCCTCAAGCTGCCTCAGCCCGACAACCTTGTGGCTATTATATGGCCAAATAATATTAATGATTAGATTCGCTTCTATCATAGTTTTCACTTTTTGCATGGATAAGTAAATTGTAGCCATAATTGTTTTGCTTGTCCCACGTTTATGTAAGCATATCACTTCATTCCACGAAACATCTAGGGATAAGATTTTATCACTTTGGTTTAATTATTAAATTAATATTTTTCCATATTATTTAGGGTTTTATACATAGATTGAAATTAAGTTATCTTTTCAATTATACACTTGGCTTCGTTATCTCTATTCCTTTTGTTAAGTTCAACATGATTTCTACTTTAGCTTAGTTAATAAATTAGAAAAAATTTCACCTGACGCCATATGTAACCCACTAAAGTTCCCACATCCTAAATCATAACCCTCTAGATATTTACAAAGATAAAAATAAGAATGGCAATCATAATAGAAAAATCTATCCTGGACCAGGACCAAGGTCCCTGTCCAGTTTTAACCACACAAATGTGGGGTAGTGGGTGGTTTTCCCACATGGGGTAGGGGGAAAAAACCACCCACCACCCTCAAAATGTGTGGTGGTTAAGGGCCGGGACTAACAGTCCCGGTCCATGATATCATAACCCTCTTGATATTTACAAACACGTTCAAAATTAATATAAATAATACAAAATTCAATGTAAACACAAAGAAAAAAAAAACATAAAAAATACAATCACCCAATACTTAAATCATTCACAACAATACAAATTTAATAAATAAAGTCATAGTTATCTCCAAATCTGAAAACAAATACAAATATTAAGTAAACATCAATATTATAAAGAATAATTATATATATACAAATATTGAAAAACATATAATAAGAAAAAAAATCAACGAACTTTGCATGAAACATGTCATTGTGTCGAGACAGACATATGCCTGAATTAAGAAGAATGTTTTTTTGGCATTAATGTCTGTTCATAAAATTGGGTGGCCTTAACTATCCCATTCCCATACGTGTACTATTAAATTTGTCCGAACAAAGTTTGGATTTTATTTTAAAGATCTCAATTGTGGTACATTAATTAAGTGAACATTTTCTTCAATTTATTTGATGATTAATATTGATTTGGACTAATAATGTACACTAATTGCCAATTTATACACATGCATGGACGTATATTCATACAGATGAAATGGCGTACATCTAAGAAGTCAAACAACAAATTTGTTTGCATTCTAGATAGAACATGATCATACGTACATATTCAATAATTTGTGATTCGTAAATAGGTTCTTCGAAAGTAATTTTGCAATTTAATGTGTTTGTATAAGTTTGGTCAATAATGCAAATTAATTTTCTTAAAAGAGACTATTTAATTTATTTTTCATCTCAATTTTTTATGCTCTCTGCAGGTTAGGAAGTCTATCGTCTTCTTTTTCGATTGTCATGTCTGTGTTAGGGGAATATGGAATGTACTCTTTATCAGGAATCTACTCGTTTAATTATTTAATTTTTTATTATGAAGAAAACTAATTAGTCACGTGTTCTTTTGGACATGAGATTCAGACTCTATTATTAGACCATAATTTGATTTATTTACGTCTTATTATGATTCTAATGGCACAATAGCGACAGACATAGACACAAAAAAATTGCTTCTTTAATTCCGTCTAAAATGTGTACCAAGTTCAAGTTTTGCAAATTGGGGACCAATTTTGGTATTGAAATTGGAGATGTGTAACGTGTTGTCTCGAATTCGTGAGTATTTTTAAATGACCAGGTTCAAAGACAGAAAATTTGAGACGGAATTAAAAACATGTATGTGTTTGCTTAAAAACGAAACTTCTACGTTAATTTTTGACACAAATATAATGATTGAAATGTAATCTTTATTTTTCAGTCTCAGTTTGTCTTAAATTTTGTCTTTGATAATTCATATCCATCGAGGATTATATACAGAATAATAAATTCAAAAAAATTATTCATGATCTAACCCTTCACACGAAGGGACTCGAACCATTGACCTCAAAAGTGATTTTAGTCGAGGATTGTTCATAGAATATTATATTTAGAAAAATTGTTGGGACGATCTAACCCTTCACTAGAGGGATTCGAACCATTGACCACTATTACTAATACAAGTACAAGGGTTTAGGGTTTAGGCTATACCTTATATCAAATATGATCTAAACAAAACAAATTATCAAATATCACATCTGCGAGCCCTCCTCGGCTTTTGTCACTGCTCCTACCGCCCAAACCCCCTTTAGTGCCCATAACCCTCTTTTATTTAGGGGGCGTTTGATGTAAGTTGTATAATTTAGTAGACAAATTTCGATTTTGTAAATAAATGTTGTTAGTTTTCATAAATTTTTAACGAAAAATAAAGCACATGACTAATGTTACTTGTAATTTGTAAATAAGGACTAATGTTGGAACTTCTCGGGATGATATCTAAAATGAGCTACGTACGTTAGACTAGTTCTCAGTCGGCCCTTCATGTGTTCCTATATTTGCGATTTTACCACACCTAAACGTTGATTCAAGGGATGAATCAACGTAGTGGCCCTAGTTGCAGATTTAAGCAGCAAAAGGTTTTTCAAAAAAACTAAGGGTGTGTTTGGATTGAAGGATTTGAAATCCAACAAATCCATGAAGTTTGTTTAGATGTATCCAGTAATAATTGATTTCAAATCACTCGACATTCAATTTAAACTATTTTCTCCATTACTACGGTGGATTTCAAATGACTCCATTTTAGGTGTCATTTCAAATCCCTCCCGAAATATCCTTCCCAAATTCAAATCACTCAATCCAAACACACCCTAATAGAATTTCAAATGGAATTGATAATGTTTATTTCCATTTACGTACGTAGAAACATGCATGATCAAAATATGACATAAACCATCACGACAAGAAAAGCTTACTGGACCATATCTTCAATATTTCTTTTATCACACCATTCATTTGATACAACACTTTAAATCCCCACTATGATTGGTGCCTAGTGGTACACAATTATTTGTAGTCTTTTTCAATACAGATCGTATTATTGCTGATTAGGAGAACATATTGGACGTAGATTCATTAAAAGAAAAGATTCATCGAACTGTTGCTAGAAGCTATTGCATGAGTGATAACCCTGATAAAATGACTGATCTACCCCTCATGCAAAAAACTAAAATATCTAGGAAAAAAGGATACTTTATTTTGTGAATTATTACTCACTTTTAATTAACAATATATAAAATAAATAAAAAGAAGGGTGCTTTTGCACAGGTGTCCCGTGCATTTCTTCTAACTTTTAGCTATATAAATAGGCAACGTAACACATTCATTCTTGTACATCAGAAATCACATCCTTTTAGAGTTCTAAATTAAGCAAATAACATTTGCAAGAAAATGGAAGGCTTCTCTGTGCACTGGGCTTTTGCATTTGGACTACTTGGTAAACACAAATAGTATTATTAATCTTTGTAATATTTCTTTTACTTTCTACTCACAAAGAATCCTGATATATTCTTCTGATTTAAATGAAAAGTATAATGCTGAGATATTGTTTTTGATAATACTGAACTTATACTTATCCTGATATTGTTTTATTTGTTATATGAATCTTGTAGGTAATATTGTGTCGTTCATGGTGTTTCTTTCGCCAATGTAAGTCTATTTCACTTAATAATTAATTTGAACTAACGATTTCATCGCATTTTAAGCTAACTTGACATGAGTTTATTTGTTGCAGACCAACTTTTTATCAAATCTACAAAAAGAAGACAAGTGAAGGTTTCCAATCAATTCCATATGTGGTTGGTCTCTTCAGTGCAATGTTGTGGATATATTATGCACTTCTCAAGACCAATACTACATTTCTTATTACAATCAATTCAGTTGGTTGTTTCATTCAGACTATATACATCTGTTTCTATCTCTTTTACGCACCAAAGAAGGGAAGGGTAAGTTATATATAAATATATATTTTTTTTTCTACAGAAATTTATTAAAATATGAAAAAACAAATTTCAAATTCTAATATGGGATTGGAATGCAGGTACAAACTTTGAAGCTAATCATCTTGCTTATAGTTTGTGGGTTCGGAATTATCGTTCTCTCAACACAATTCCTCGTGAAAGCAATAACTCAACGTGCCATTATCGTTGGATGGATTTGTCTAATATTTTCTTTGTGTGTATTCATTGCCCCATTAGGCATTTTGGTAAGCATAGATTTAAAAATATTTATAGAACATTAGAACATTTTTTGATTTGTCCATATATATATATATATATATGAATATTTATTGATTTTATGTTTTATACAGAGGCAAGTCATACGAACCAAGAGCGTAGAATACATGCCATTTCTTCTATCACTATTCCTCACACTTAGTGCGGTGATGTGGTTTTTCTATGGACTTCTACTCAAAGATTACAACATAGCTGTAAGTTTATTTATCTTTATTTTTTTACCAAACAAAAATAAAACATAACAAGTGTTACAAGATATTATGTGTTTTTCTACAAATTTATACTTTTTTCCCTTTTTTCTGTAGATTCCAAATGTGCTAGGTTTCAGCTTTGGTGTGCTCCAGATGCTGCTTTATGCAAAGTACAAAAATGGAGACAAAATCAATGAACAAAAGCTACCCGAAATACAAAAGCAAAATATAGACTTGGAGAAACAAAAAATTCCAGAATTAACTGAACAAATTATCGAAATCGTCAAATTGAGTCCATTATTTCATGCTCAGAAAATTCCAGTGGATGTCCAGGTGAATACTACTGAAGTTGCAGTAAATCAGCATCAGATTTTGCCTAATGGAATTAAAGTTTGATTGAATTACATGTGATACACGTAAAGTTGCATGTTATGCAATACACGTGTAATAATAACTTTATTGCATTTCCATTTAATTTGACATTTTTTTTTCTTTTTTTTTTTTCATTTCCATATTCTGTTTCCAAGTGATGTACTAGCTAGGGACATTTTATATAAAAGTTTACGCACTTCTCTAATTTACAAAGATACTATTTAGCGATTCATTTTACCATGATACCTACTTAATCATATGATGGTGACTATCAAGTTGATCCAAAAGATTGTTGATCAAACTTAATTGCTAGATTTTGTAATTAAGATATGAGGTCGAGGTTATTCGATTACTATATGCAATCAAGAGTGAAATATACAAGAAAACGTGACAATAATTGTTAACTGAAAATTTAAAATTCCTATCATATTGTTGACTCGATGAATGATGATTAATCCTGATTAGGTAGTCAATTAGCTATCCGATTACGAATATTTTTACTCTTGTTAATAATAATTTACCAAATGACAGCCATCCTTAAAACTCTAACTCTTAAAATTCACAAATTTTTTAAAAGACCTAGTGAGATAACATCTATCAACTATATATTGATACACTTAATCTTGCAATTATGGGTTGAAGAAATAGATTATCTGATTGTATACTCAAGCCAATCATTTTATTAATATTTTAACACACAAATAAAAATCAAATAAAAATGATAAACGCATAGTTTATGATTACTTGGAATTACAATTGTTTGATTCAGATTTACAATATAAAAAGAACACATAATAAAATATCAAACATATATGAAATTGTTTGGGAAGATGACTGACTGATCTATGAGCACAAAATAGCCAATTTGGCCTATAAACTATGGACATGGATTCAATTCCTAACGAAGGAATGCCTATTTGTCTTCTCTACTGTGAGCTTGATAAACTATGGGCTGGTTTACCTCTATTGTGTGGTTTGCAGGCTATTATATAATAGCAGAGTTTACCCAGTGCGCACCTAACGGTAACGGCTGCGAGTTTCCCTTGTCATCCAAAAATATATATATAACTTTTACGGGCAACCCCTGGTAGAGTTGGTAGGGCATCTGAATTATGCGGTGAGCCTGTTAGCTATGAGCTGGTTTATCTCTCTTGTGTGGTTTGCAGGCTATTACACAAGAGCGAGGTTTATCCAGTGCGCGCCCGAAAAGGTAGCGGCTGCGGGTTTTCCCTCGTCATCCAAAAATATAATCATTTCAAATTACGTATGCAACCTTTATATATTGACAAACTATCTTACGTACCAAAAAAGTAGTCCACTTTTGCATGCATGGAGAAGTTGGAACCTTATATATTTTGTGGAATATAATGAGCTCTCCATATAATTATTGCCTGTCGCACGTTTATGTAACATCCACTTCGTGGGATTATAACATTTCATATATTTTTAAATTACTATTTAAGAGGTTACTTTCAATCTTTCACCCTAATATTATAGTTTTGTGCGTAGCTAGAGTACGTTTTTAGAAAGCGACGGTCGTATTTGATGATAATAATAGTTAGGAATTAAATTTTAAATTTTTTTTCTTTTTATAATTTTTATCTATTAATTTGTTACGAGTTTGTGGTCTCATTTGTCAATATATTATTGACTTTTTTATTTACATGTGATTTTCACATGTTTCTAAAATTTTTATATATTACCCATTAAGGATAAATAATTAATATTAATGTATTATATTTTAAAAATTAACTGAATAGATTCATTTACATAAATAAAATTTTATCAAATTATTAATTTCTTTGTCATTTTTTCAAATTTTATATTTAAGTTTCAATAAAAGAAAGAAAATATTGTCTCTTTTCGTATTTTAGCACCAAAAGTATTGTCTAGAGATAAAAAGAAAATAGTCTGTTACCAAAGGGTCTGGTAATTACATCATATTTTATATCAGATACAATCTCCGAAAAATGTCATTTCTCATAATTTCAGACATTTGGAAATTATTTCTCACACGTATTCTGGTGTATTAGGGACACGGGAATGATACAGATACGATACTGTACTAAATATTTTTTTGAGTCTTTATCCATCATATGTTATTTCAACGTCAATTATAACTCGGCCAACTTATTTGTAGTCACTATTAGATTTAAAATATCATACAAATGTTTGAGTAGATTTAATTAAGAAAAATAGTTATGAGTTGGTGGTATGGCGATTAACACCTATCAAAAATCAAATTATCATTATTTGTAATGCTTGAAAATTCTTTAGTATTATATAAATATCACAAATATATTGGTGGGTGTCGAATCCAACAAAGATAATTAACCTACTCAAAATAATTTGTAATTAGCGATAAGTAGGGTCGATCCTCAGGGAACAGTGTAGATTCAATTCCTAAATTACTAATATCGTTTGAAAAGGGGGGATTTTGGATTTAGTTAACTAAAATAATTTAAAACGCAAGTAAAAACGTAAGCAAAAAAAATAAATTTCGAATTCTATGAGAGATGAGATTCTAGTCTTCGGATATTTCGGTATTGATTTCTATTGTTCGATCATTGATTGCAAATAAAATAGTTCAAAGCTCTTTAGTAAATTAGCTATAGTTGTCAACAAACTCTGACAACCTCGTTTTTCCTTATGGTTTCGATAATCAAAACAAACTCTTTGATTATTGCCCTTATCGATTAAACAACCCTAAACAAATTCTTAGGATTTAATTTATCAATAGCATTCGGTATCTAGAAAAACACTAATTCCGATCAATAAACACGCAAACTCGGATTATTTAAACCGGATCACTAATTCCCATAACGACTAATCGAAAACTTGTCCATAATCAACGTCGTTAACTGCTACGATTATTAGGGTTTGCCAAACAATTATGGATTTGGTTCCTAATTAGCGAAATATAATTCTAACAATCAATTAATTGGCCAGATTAATTAATTGATTACAATATATTATCAACAAATCACGGGGAAAGAGTGAATACTTAAAGAACGATGAAGATAAAAGCACAAGCAATCTCACGAAATTAAAAAGAAATCAAACCTCAAAACCTTGGACTAGAATTATGTGTTTAGCAACACATAATCAAAAGCGTAATACAAAAGTTGAAGAACTCGAAATCCAGAGCTAAAGCAAAAAACGTGAATAGTAATATTAAAATCGAAGGTAGGTTTTGTGGAGTAATAATCCACATATTTAAAGCTAAAGAATCCTATCTAAACAAGGAAACATAAAATAGTTAGGATTTTAAGAATCCTAATCCAACTAGGAATGTTCAAAATAAGGAAATAAACTTCCAAACATAAAAAGAAATAATTCCCTAACATATTGGGAAATAGAAACGTGGATCAAAAGTCTATCTAAGCCCAAAAAATCGACATCTCGTCTTTTTCTTCGTTCCAAGGCAGAAAGCTTCCAATTTTTGGGCGTGACCAGAATGGTCACGCCTAAATCCAGCAACCTTTCTGCTTCTGCCTTCGGGCAAAACTCATTTTCTTCGTCTTTCGCCCCTTTTTGTCATCTTTTCGTTCCATCCTCATATAAATACCTAGATATGATAATAGAAGCACAATACATATGAGATATGGACTAAAAAGTAATGATCAACGCAATAATCCGCACAATAAACGTGTACAAAATACACGTTAACAAACACCCCCACACTTAAGCTATTGCACGTCTCGGGCAATGTTTGACAATTGGGCAACGCAAAATCAACAAACTTCAATCACTTGATCAAGTAGAGTTTTATGAACCAAAGGACAAAATCGAGAATGTTAAGTTGACACGTGCAAATATCAAGGAAATCAATGCCTCAATGAAAATCAAAAACCAACACAACAATCTCACTTTGAAAAATAAAAATGCACGAAATTAGACGACCATTCTCACAATCCTCTCCAATCACTTGTGTATGGGGTATTTCGTGAATCGCTCAATTCTTAACATGTTAATACGATCCCATATGCTTGCTTATACACCAAAATCTCCACTACTGTCGAAAGTATGCACAAACGAATCAAAAGGTCTTTTATTCAAGGTTGTAATGGGGCTTAGGGCTCGGGGTCGGAGAAAAAGGTAATGAAAGGCTAAGTCCATAAATTCGAAGAATATCAAGACGCTATTGGGTAATTCTAGCAATAAGGACCCAAATACCTTTATTTTCATACTCTCTCGCGACTCGCTTCATCATTTTCCTTTTCCTCAAAATTTTTTTTTTCTTTCGTTTTCTGTTTTCTTTTTTTTTTTTTTTCGAACTTTTCCGAACTTGTTCGAAATATATTTTTTTTTCTTCTTTTTTTTTTCTTTTCGATAAACTCTTCTTTTTTTTTTCTTTTCTTCCGAGGTCCCCCACACTTAATCAAAACACAATGTTGTCCTTAATTCCCAAACAAATGTAATGTTCTCGATGTTCGACTCATTTTGTGGACGAGTAAAACAAAGAGGTATACAAAAAAATGGTGAATGCTCAAAGTTCGGGTTTTCAAAACAACAAATAGGCTAATAGGCTCAAGTGGGCTCACTAGGGGAAAATAAAAAGGTAGGCTCATATGGCTAAGTGGTTAAATCCTAATGCCTTTATCACTTTCAAATGTGCACACAATCATGTAACCTCGAAATGGTTCAAAGCAAGTTCTAGAACACGTACTAATCATGCAAGATTCACACAAGAAAGAAAAATTCATATGGATATGCAATCAAATCAAGGCTTCAAAAAGCTCACATGGTGGGGTTGGTCGAACTAAAACGTGCAATTCTATCGTTCTCATTCAAAGTAATGCTAGCAATTGAAATTCATAAGACACGATAATTCATCAACAAGTACACGGTCAAATTAAACAAACTAGACTCGGTCAACCAATTAACGAAAATTTTATTCTACCATCACAAAGCGAAAGAAATTTTGAAAAAAATTTTATTGCGCCAAAAGTAAACAAAAACCAAAGAACATGTGCCAAAATTAAACAAAACCAGAGAACATGCAAAGCAATTAAAAATCATCCCCCCACACTTAAAGTAGACATTGTCCTCAATGTAAAGCATAGAAAAACCGACAAAGCATAAGCGTGAAAAATAAAAAGTGGAAGGATGACTTCCCTAGGGCATCACTCGGTCGTGATGCCGAGGTGTTTTCGGTGGTGTCTGAGGCAGAGTGCTCGGAGTGAGAGGTAGAAGGTGTGTCCTCGGAGCCGGATGATGTAGCAGTAGTGATTAGGCGGCGGCGTTCTGAAGTTAAAGTGGGTGGGCCGCCCCTTTTCCACGAGATGTCGAGGGCTCCGAGTTTGGCGATAACCACTGGAAGAGTAATCGGATTTGTGGCATGGCTTTGTTCATGCGCCCCATGGTGTCGAGAAGGGTGGTGGTGCATGGTGGTTCACGACGGAGCTGCAAGAAAGGCGAACGGGGAAGAGAGGTTAGAATGGTGGCGTGAGATTAGGGTTAGAGGAAAATTGATTTGGGGCTGTATCAAAGTGTATGTAAAAAGGGTACTAAATGGGTTTTTAAGTAAATAAATATATATTTAGGATAAATATATATTTGTTTCCTGAATTGGAAAAAGATTTTTGTGTTAAGGAAATATATATATGAATATATTTATTTCCTTATCTTTATAATTTTTCAAATTTGTTTGGATTTTCGAATTTTTCGATTTTTTTTTTTTTTTTTTAAAAAAGACTTAATGTAAAACAAGCAAAAGGCAGAAAGCTTTCATATTTTAGGCGTGACCAGATGGTCACGCTTAATTCTGGCAACCTTTCTGCTGTTGGAAAAAAATGCTGAAATAAAAATACGAAAAATTAAAAATACTAGCATGGGTTGCCTCCCAAGAAGCGCCATTGTTTAACGTCTTCGGCTAGACGATGCTACAAAGTTATGTAGCATGGTTTGGTGAGCTCAATCCCGTTGATTCGACATCGTGAGCTTGAAATCCTTCGTAGAAAGCTTTTAAACGATGCCCATTTACTTTAAAAGTTTTCCCGTTAGTAGGATTATTAATTTCAACTACACCATGAGGAAAAATGTTAATAATAATGAATGGTCCAATCCAACAAGAACGTAATTTACCCGGAAATAGTTTAAGGCGAGAATAAAAAAGTAGAACTTTTTGTCCTACGACAAAGTTCTTTCTCGAGATTGCCTTATCGCGAAAGGCTTTCGTCTTATCTTTATAAATCTTAGCATTCTCGTAAGCTTCATTCCGTAGTTCTTCTAGCTCTTGGAGTTGCAATTTTCGATGAATCCCAGCTTCGTCCAAGTTCATATTAAATTGTTTTATCGCCCAAAACGCCCTATGTTCCAATTCAACAGGAAGGTGACACGGTTTACCAAAAATCAATCGAAATGGGGACATACCTATAGGTGTTTTATATGCGGTTCGGTATGCCCAAAGAGCATCGTCAAGTCTCATACTCCAGTCTTTTCTACTCGGATTGATCGTTTTTTCGAGTATGGATTTGATTTCGCGATTAGATACCTCGGCTTGCCCATTCGTTTGTGGATGGTAGGCTGTAGAAATTCGATGAGTGACATCGTATCTCTTCAGAAGTGCCTCAAATACTTTGTTGCAAAAGTGGGTGCCACGATCACTAATTATCGCTCTCGGTGTTCCAAACCTAACAAAAATGTGAGACTTCACGAAATTCACAACATCTTTAGCACAATCAGTTTTTGTAGGCTTAGCTTCAACCCATTTAGACACATAATCTACGGCGAGTAAAATGTAATTGTAACCAAAAGAAGGGGGGAAGGGGCCCATAAAATCAATACCCCATACATCGAAAATTTCGCATACATGAATCGGATTTAATGGCATTTGATCTCTACGTCCTAAATTACCCGTCTTTTGACAATTTTCACAAGATTTGCAAAATATATGTGCGTCGTGAAATATGCTCGGCCAAAATAAACCACTCTCAAGAACCTTAAGAGCGGTTCTTTTTGATCCGAAGTGCCCACCACAAGCAGAAGAATGACAAAATTGAAGAATGGATGGTACTTCGGTTTCAGACACGCACCTTCGAATTACTTGATCAGGACAATGCTTCCACAAATAAGGCTCGTCCCAAATATAATATTTAGATTCGCTCTTTATTCTGTTCTTTTGATTTCTAGACAAATCATCCGGCAATGTTTTAGTAACCAAATAGTTAACTATATCAACGTACCATGGATATGCCGCTTTAACTGAAAATAGTTGTTCGTCCGGAAACTCATCTCGTAAAGGCATCGATTCTTCACAGGTGATTAATCGACTCAAATGATCAGCAACTAGATTCTCAGCTCCTTTCTTGTCTTTGATTTCGAGGTCAAATTCCTGGAGTAGTAAAATCCATCGTATAAGTCGAGGTTTTGCGTCTTTCGTGGCGAGCAAATAACGAAGGGCTGCATGATCAGAGAAAACGATAACTTTAGTGCCAAGTAAATAGGAACGAAATTTTTCTAAAGCAAAAATAATGGCAAAAAGTTCTTTTTCCGTTGTCGAGTAATTGCATTGAGCGCTATCCAACGTTCTCGAAGCGTAGTATATAACATATGGTGATTTATCTATTCTTTGGCCAAGAACAGCCCCTACGGCATAATTGCTTGCGTCACACATTATTTCGAATGGAAGGTCCCAATTTGGCGGCTTGACAATAGGCGCAGAGGTCAGGAGGTCTTTCAATGTATCAAAAGCGCTTCGACAGTCGTTATCAAACTCGAAATTCACGTCCTTATGCAACAAATTGCACAGAGGTCGGCTAATCTTTGCAAAATCCTTTATGAATCGCCTATAAAACCCTGCATGTCCAAGAAAAGAACGAATTTCCCGCACACTCGTGGGGTAAGGCAAAGATTTTATAACATCGATTTTAGCTTTATAAACTTCTAATCCTCTAGACGACACAATATGACCCAAAATATTACCTTGTTCTACCATAAAATGACATTTTTCATAATTAAGCACAAGGTTCGATTTAATGCATTGTTCAAGGATTTTTACAAGATTAGCTAAACAAGAATCGAAAGAGTCACCGTGTACCGTAAAGTCATCCATAAAGACCTCGATGGTATCCTCGACATACTCAGAAAAGATGCTAATCATGCACCTTTGAAAAGTTGCTGGAGCGTTGCACAATCCAAATGGCATTCTTCGATAAGCGAAAGTACCGAAAGGGCACGTGAATGTCGTCTTTTCTTGATCTTCCGGAGCAACCGGAATTTGATGAAAACCTGAATATCCATCTAGACAACAAAAGTAAGCACGGCCTGCTAAACGTTCAAGCATTTGATCGATAAAAGGTAATGGAAAGTGATCTTTACGAGTCAAAGTATTCAAACAACGATAATCTATACAAACCCTCCATCCATTTTGAACACGTGTAGGAACCAATTCACCATCAGAATTTTCAATTACAGTTATACCGGTTTTCTTAGGAACCACTTGAATAGGGCTTACCCACGCGCTATCGGAAATCGGATAAATAATACCTGCGTCGAGAAGCTTTTGTACCTCGTTTTTCACCACTTCCATCATCGGTGGGTTAAGACGTCTTTGAGCTTGAATCTTGGGTTTTGCTCCTTCCTCTATCAATATTCGATGCATGCATATGGAAGGGCTAATACCCTTTATATCGGCTATGGTCCATCCAATCGCTTCCTTGTAGTCTCGTAATGATCGTAGCAATTGTTCTTCTTGCAAAACACTCAATTTATTGGACACGATCATTGGTAACGTTTCTCCTTCACCTAAGTAAAGGTACTTGAGATGATCAGGTAGTTTCTTGAGTTCCAGCTTTGGGGCCTGCACGATAGAAGGAAGCAATTTAGAAGTCGAAATAGGCAAAGAAATACGAGAAACATTATGAGTGAGTGAAGGAAGAGAATTAAGAGCAATTTTCGTCTCCTCCAATTGATCATTAATTTCGAATTCTTTTTCTTTTTCGTCCAGATCAGGGGTAGTCAACGCTACTTGCAACGAATCCTCGTTTTCAAGCTCGAAAATAGTCTGCACCAAACAGTCATTAATATCTATACCAAAAACAGAATGAACGTCAGGGGGGTACTTCATGGAATCGTAAATGTTAAATTTTATAATATCTCCATCAAATTCCATAGTTAGAGTACCATCGTCAACATTAATTTTTGTTCTAGACGTTTTCATGAATGGCCTACCAAGTAGTATAGGGGCAGAAGTATTAGACTCGTTATGACCCATATCAACAACATAAAAATCAGCGGGAAACACTAGATCATTAACTTGTACTAATATATCCTCGAGGACACCATCAGGGTAAGCGTTTGACCTATCAGCTAGTTGTATGACAACCCCGGTTTCTTTTAACTTCCCTACATTTAGTGACTCATAAATTGATCGTGGCATGACATTAATAGAAGCCCCTAAATCTAGCATAGCTTTTTCGACTCGAATACTTCCTATCTTACAAGGGATTGAGAACATACCGGTATCCTTACACTTTGGAGGTAATTTCTTTTGGAGCACAGCAGATACATTTTCTCCTACGTGTACCTTCTCGTTGCCTATAAGCTTTCTCTTTGTCGTGCATAATTCCTTAAGGAATTTAGCATAACGAGGTACTTGCTTAATGGCGTCGAGAAGTGGAATGTTTACCTCAACTTTTCGGAATGTTTCGAGAATCTCCTTTTCTTGTTCTTCCTTTTTCGATTTTGCAAATCGGCCCGGAAACGGTGGCGGAATTACGAATGTCATCGGTTTCTTCTTAGGAACGGGTTCTTCTTCTTTCTCTAGCTCTTTCTCCTCTTCATTCTTGGAAATTCGCTCGGGCTCTTTCAACTCTTTTCCACTTCGTAATGTAACTGCATTGGCATTTTCTTTCGGGTTTACAATGACTTGAGACGGTAGTTTGCTTGAATTCTGGGATATCAACTCATTCATAGTGGTAGCCATTTGACCCATCTGCTTTTTCAAACTCTTGATGGCATTTTGGCTTTCCTGTTGAAATTGTTGAGTGTTAACGGTCAATGCTTTAATCATATCTTCAACAGACATACCTGAGGATTGGGTTTGTTGAGGAAACTGGGGTGCTTGAGGCCTTTGGTAAGGAGGTCGTGGCGCATAACTCAAGTTCGGGTGATCTCTCCATCCAGGGTTGTAGGTATTCGAAAAAGGATCGTATTTTCGCTGTGCGGGTCCCGGAAAACCAGCCGCGTTGGCTTGTTCAAAATTTTGATTTTGTGTAGTAGGGCACATCTCGGCCAAATGGCCAATTCCAGAACATATTCCGCATGCGTTAACCTGTTGAGAGTTTCCTAGAACCAATTTTTGCACCATAGATGTCAAATCATTTAAACGTTGATTAAATAATGACACGTTTACCTCATTCGCTTCTTTCACCTCTTTCGGTGCATGATCTTGTCGGAGACTGAATTGTTGAGAATTGGAAGCCATATTTGAAATCAGATTTCTTGCTTCAGTCGGAGTCTTGTAGATCAGTGCACCACCACTCGCGGCATCAATCATGTTTCTATCCATAATCGTGAGTCCTTCATAGAAATACTGGATAAGAAGCTGCTCAGGAATCTGATGTTGTGGACAACTTTCAACTAACTGTTTGAATCGTTCCCAGTACTCGTAAAGTGTTTCGCCCGTAAACTGTCGAACTCCACAAATCTCTTTCCTAATATTAGCCACTCGAGATGCTGGAAAAAATCTTTCAAGGAAAAGCCGTTCCATCTCATTCCATGTATTGATAAAGCCGGAAGGGAGAAAATAGAGCCAATCCCTAGCTTTGTCGGCTAAGGAAAAAGGGAAGGCTCTTAGTTTGATTTGGTCTTCGCTCACATCTTTCGGTTTCATAGTCGAGCAAACCAAATGGAATCTCTTCAGATGTTTATGCGGGTCATCTCCTGCAAAACCACGAAAAATAGGTAGTAATTGAATGAATCCAGATTTTAATTCAAAATCTACCTCAAGATTAGGAAAGGGTATGCAAAGAGGTTGTTGATTAGGATTTGGCATGGCCATATCCTTCAGAGTCCTTTCGTTGCCGTTGGCATTTGCACCGTTAGCAGGCGCTGCGTTGGCAGGTGCAATGTTAGCCATGTGTTCGAAACTTTCCTCTGAATCGCTAGAAGAATCGGAATGTTCCAGCGTAAAGTTTTCTTCGAACGATGAACAGTGCGGAATGGGATGTTTTCGTTGCCTTGTTTCTTTTCGTAAGCGACGAGCTCTCTTTTCTATCTCGGGATCGTACTCGAATTCACTTCCACGAAAGGTCCTAGGCATACAAAAACTAAAACAAAACAATAAAAATATCAGTAGCACAGGAAATAAATCTATTAACACCGTTCCCCGGCAACGGCGCCAAAATTTGGTGGGTGTCGAATCCAACAAAGATAATTAACCTACTCAAAATAATTTGTAATTAGCGATAAGTAGGGTCGATCCTCAGGGAACAGTGTAGATTCAATTCCTAAATTACTAATATCGTTTGAAAAGGGGGGATTTTGGATTTAGTTAACTAAAATAATTTAAAACGCAAGTAAAAACATAAGCAAAAAAAATAAATTTCGAATTCTATGAGAGATGAGATTCTAGTCTTCGGATATTTCGGTATTGATTTCTATTGTTCGATCATTGATTGCAAATAAAATAGTTCAAAGCTCTTTAGTAAATTACCTATAGTTGTCAACAAACACTGACAACCTCGTTTTTCCTTATGGTTTCGATAATCAAAACAAACTCTTTGATTATTGCCCTTATCGATTAAACAACCCTAAACAAATTCTTAGGATTTAATTTATCAATAGCATTTGATATCTAGAAAAACACTAATTCCGATCAATAAACACGCAAACTCGGATTATTTAAACCGGATCACTAATTCCCATAACGACTAATCGAAAACTTGTCCATAATCAACGTCGTTAACTGCTACGATTATTAGGGTTTGCCAAACAATTACGGATTTGGTTCCTAATTAGCGAAATATAATTCTAACAATCAACTAATTGGCCAGATTAATTAATTGATTACAATATATTATCAACAAATCACGGGGAAAGAGTGAATACTTAAAGAACGATGAAGATAAAAGCACAAGCAATCTCACGAAATTAAAAAGAAATCAAACCTCAAAACCTTGGACTAGAATTATGTGTTTAGCAACACATAATCAAAAGCGTAATACAAAAGTTGAAGAACTCGAAATCCAGAGCTAAAGCAAAAAACGTGAATAGTAATATTAAAATCGAAGGTAGGTTTTGTGGAGTAATAATCCACATATTTAAAGCTAAAGAATCCTATCTAAACAAGGAAACATAAAATAGTTAGGATTTTAAGAATCCTAATCCAACTAGGAATGTTCAAAATAAGGAAATAAACTTCCAAACATAAAAAGAAATAATTCCCTAACATATTGGGAAATAGAAACGTGGATCAAAAGTCTATCTAAGCCCAAAAAATCGACATCTCGTCTTTTTCTTCGTTCCAAGGCAGAAAGCTTCCAATTCTTCGGGCAAAACTCATTTTCTTCGTCTTTCGCCCCTTTTTGTCATCTTTTCGTTCCATCCTCATATAAATATGAGATATGGACTAAAAAGTAATGATCAACGCAATAATCCGCACAATAAACGTGTACAAAATACACGTTAACATATATACATGTATATTTTCTTGATTGGGAAAGTAAAATTCAAAAATGCAACTATACCAAAAAGGTATTCAATTTATTTATTCAAATAAACATTCGTTTATTAATAAGATGACTTTGCAGAAAAGTGTATATGTGTACATTTCTTTTAATTTCTGGTGCTAATCTTCAACTCTACATACGCACTCGTGTGCGTGCGCACACACATACACAACATATATTTATATATATATATATGTACAACTATAAAACTTTTATATAGATGTTGGAAGGTGTTTTTTCTCATTGTGAAAAGACTATTTTACCCCTATTAACTCATTTAGTTAATTAGTATTTATATGTAACTCCTTCACATTAAATAATAATTAAATATTAGTATTTTATTAATTAAGTAATAATTTCATCTAAATTATTTCAACACTCATTAAAAAGTTTAATTATGATACTAACTTTTTAACTTCTCACTAATATTTAACCATTTTCAAAATCACACTTTAATTAGCATCACATATTCCTAAATTCAAACAAGGGTTTTAATCTATGTTTATATTTGTATACTATAACTAAAGTATAGATTTCTTCCATAGTGTTTCTTTTAATTATGAAAAGACTATAGAGGCCAAAATTGATGTTCTATTATTCTCATATATACATGTTTAGGCATGATTTCTTGAGGTCGTGGACATTTTAAAGTTAGTATCTTTGATATTGGTACATTCTTACAATTATATATTAATAATATATTTAATTGTGATATCTTTATTACATAATTCAACTCTTGATAATATTTTATTTTATTTACTTACTAATTTATAACAAAACAGATATTGCTTATTAAAATGAAAGTATAAGGGGAACTGCACAAATTAACCCTTAAGTGTGCTAAAGGTAGTGTAGGTTTAATAACTTAAACTTAATATTTTGTATAGTTGAAAATAATGTGAATTAAGATAAGAATAGTTTGTGATTAGTTTATTTATAATTTTTTGATCCCAAATCTTGAAAATTGAATGAAAAAACATAAACAAACAAGGCCAAAAGGCTTCAAGCAACATGTTATTATTTAAAATAACATTAGGTATCATTAGTTTGAGTGAATAAAGTGATTTTTGTTCCAATTTGATATTTATATATACATTACTTTTTGACCATTTATATTTTGTATATTTTGATTAGAAAAATAGTTGCCAAGTTAATGTCCTTATTTTTTAAATAATAAATTATAAAGTAAAAGCTAACTATTTATGTTATTGAATAAATTAATTAAAAAAATTTAATTGATAAATTTAAATTATGAATATAGAATACACATTTTTTCTACATTTTAGTATTATTTATAGTTTTGGGTTAAAATCAAATTAGTAAAATTTAATTATTATCTTACTACTAGCATGTCTGCTTATTTTTGTATGCCTATATTATATTATATGTTACACAAAATTTTAATTCAAAAATAAATATAAATATAGTAGACCACGTGCATTGCACGTGCATTTTACTAGTATATATAAAAGTAACAATCATATTGTAGGTCAGGTGTGTTACAATTATTAAACGCACCAGTAACCCAAAACTGACACGATACAATATTATCAAAAAGATACTATTATTTAAAAGTTTTGAATCGACGATTTTCAACAAATATGCTCTACTTGAGTGATTCGGATAGATTACGTAGGTTTATGTTAATAAAAACACATTAAGTCTTAAAAAAAACCATAGTCAGCGTGTTTTAGAAATTTATTTGTTAAAAGTTTTGATGATGACAAGATAGGCAAAAATGTCAGACTCCTGAAAAATGTATTTTGATTTATATTAGAATCATGTATCAAGCGATAGAAAGTTCTTGAATTATAACTTTTAGAATAGGTGTTATTCTTTGTCCTTTTGTTTTGATGTATTGAAAGCGCTTGTAGCATTAGTAGAATTCTAGGTGCGTCTATTAATGTGAAGAGGTTGAAGATCAGCAATTTCAAGCGACAAACAGAAGTTCATCGTAATATCAAATATCTCATGCGACATCTCATCAAGTTCAAGACTCGCTAAGTAACTTGATGTTCCTCATCAACAAGCGACTGAGGATTAAATGTCTTCTCAAAGCATTTAATGCTCAACAAGTATTTATTTAAATGCATTTAATGCTTGTCAAAAGCATTGATGTATATACTGATGATTCAGTACGGATAGTACCAAACCCATTGGATGTCAACATACGACAACTTGCAGCACACTGACATCTGCAGATAAATTTTAGGGATTCACAAACAACTCTTTCCACCCTTTTTGAGCGATTCATTTACACACGCTGACACAAAAAATTCAGGTTCATCTGTTAAATTCACGAATTAATCCGTTTTGACTGAAACTTAATTACAGGTCAAGACATACATCATTGGAAAGCTTAATGAGTCTAGTTTCCAACCAAATAAATGGATCTCAAAAATTCCATTCCTACAGAGAGATATGTCCATTTTAGTAAAATCTGGCAGAATTGTGTTAACATACGGGAATTTGGAAGGTTGAAGTTATTCTTGGTATTTTCATGGATTTCTTCATCCAAATATATTACTAAATACCAGTCAAAGGATTCATGGTACTAAATATTCATATTTGTATAAGACTTTTATAGGCAAGACTAGGCTATGCTTATCCCCGCTATCCAGGAACAACAAAAACGGAGGTATCTATGCCAAAGTGATCACTACCATTACCTATTGAAGACTTTCTTATCCACAAAGGACTAGATCGTCCTACAGACGGATGCGACAGGAAGAAGTGGGGTTTATGTTCCAGAAGGATTATGGAGTGAGGAAGACAAGGCTAACATGTTGGTTTTGATGGGTTGCCTTCTGACAGATCGCCGTTATTCATTGTTACTAAGGCTACATAATTATTAAAACTATTTAATATCTTTGGCTCATCTTGGAGGGTTGTTCCAAGCATTGCCTATAAAAGGCCATCCTTGTATTCATTTTGGAATAACAAACTTTTAGAATATATTATCTTATATTAAGCATCTAAGCTTGTGAAGATTATATATCTTGTTTTATCTTTCTCTAAACTCTTGGTGGACTTCCTAGAGTGGTGAGTGGTGAGTGGCCTTGTGGTTCCTCCTACTTCTCCTACGTTTTTCGGTGTCAAGTTGGTATCAAGAGGTTTGGTTTTCAATGTCTGGTCGAAGAAGAAATAAACCAAATATTGATGATCCTGCAGCTCGTCATAGAGACCTTCGTGATATCGAGTTGGATGATTTAAGGAGACAAGTGCAACAACTCGAGCAACGTCTTGCACGTGGCGAACCTTTTGGTGGGTGTCGAATCCAACAAAAATAAAATTACCTACTCGAAAAGATTTGTAAATATTGACAAATAGGGTCGATCCACAGGGAATGGTGTAGAAATAATTCCTAAGTTACTAATATCAATTAAAAGGGGGGTTTTTGGATTTGATTAACTAAAATAAAATAAAAAGACGTAAATTAAAAACGCAAAATTAAAATAGAATTCGAATTCAATATATTGAGAAGTTCTAGTCTTCGGATTATCTCGGTATTGATTCTACGATTTGATCACTGATGCAATAATAATTCAACGTTATTAGATAAATTGGCTATAGTTACTAACAAGCTCTAGTAACCTAGTTTTTCCTTAAGTCGTCGATAACCAAAACAAGCTCTTTGATTACTCCTCTTACCAAACAAACAACTCTAAACAAGCTCTTAGGATTTAGCCTATCGATAGCATTCACGTATTAGAAAAACACCAATTCTAGCCAACAAACACATAAGCTCGGTTTATTTAGACCAGATCACTAATTCCCATAGCGACTAATCAAAAACGTTTCCATAATCAACGTCGCTAACTGCTACAAAATTAGGGTTAGCCAGTCACGGAGTTAGCCCTAAATAGCAAAATATAATTCCAACGATTAAATAATTGACCAGACTAAATAATCAATTGAAATATATTGTCAACAAAGCTCGGAGAAAAAGTGAATACCTGATGAACGAAGAAATTAAAGTACAATTCGATCTCACAAATATTACGAATCAAACTTTGATGAATCCTCGACTAGAATTATGTGTTTAGCAACATATAATCAAAAACTTCTACAAAATATTAAAAATCGAGAGCTATGAATAAAAGGGAAAAACGTTCTTGAATTGAAAATAAAATCAAAAGGTGTCTTGTGGAATAAAATTCCACATACTTATAATAAAAGAGTCCTAATCCAAAAAGGAAACTAATTAGGGCTCTAACAAACTTAACAAACTCAAATCTTGAAATATCTATAAATAAGGAAATAAAATCTAAACAAATAAAAGGGAATAAATCCCAACAAAGTGTTTTAATCAAGATAAAACGGATATAAAATCCGCGTATGACAGCTGGGCAACCGAATCTTGAACCCGAATCTTGAAACTGAGTTTTTTTTCCGAATTTCCCGTTTTTTTGGTTTTCTAGGCAGAAGCAATTGGAGATTTAAGCGTGGCACTAACTCTTTTCTTCTTCATTTTTCCTCTTTTGTGTCCTTTTAGTTCTTTTCTCTTTTATCTTCTAAAATCCAATTGTCAACCTAAAATCACAAAATAAGAGGATTAAATGTAACAATCAACCCGACTATAGTCATGTAAAATATGCACAAAACACGACTTAACAAATACCCCCACACTTATGTCATTGTACGTCCTCGGGCAATGCTCAAAAGTTGACTATGTAAAAACTACTCAAAACAGTACCAGGTGGCAAATAAAACCATTCAGTAGTGTGATCAAAAGAACAAAATCAAACTCGAAAGCACGAAACACGTAATCAATCGAAATTCTCGATACCACAATATTCTCATGCTAGAACAATGACATCAATTGAACAAGGAAAATAAAAATTTCAGCCGACTTTCGCTCAAAAACTCTCCAACTCTCGTGTATGGGTATATGTGTTTCGCTCAAGTCTCAACGTGTTAATGTCATTCCATAAGCTTGGTTATACACCAATGTCGCCACTACGGTTGAGAGTGTGCACAATCGAATCAAAAGGTCTTTATTAAGGGTTGTAACAGGGCTAAAGTTCGGGGTAGGAGTGAAAAGAGAGGTCGAAAAAATGGCTAAATCTGAAAATTTTATCGAGCATCGAGATCTTATTGGGTATATTCGACGTTAAGGACCCAAATACTACACATTTTTTCTATCTTTCTTGGGGGCTCGGTACCTCATCAATTTTTTGAACTTCTCTTTTATTTTTTTTTATTTTTTTTGGTACTCTTTGTATTTTCCACGAGTTTCCCCCACACTTATTCAACAACATCATCTTCTTGACTTTTCGTCCGCAAATAATATGCAACCTCTATGCTCAACTTATTTTCTAGACGGGTAAAACGAAGAGGCATAAGAAAAAACGGTAAGGGCTCAAATTCGGGGTAAACCAAGAAAATGGGATAAAAAGGCTCAAAGTGGGCTTACTAGGGGATAATGCAAAGGTAGGTTTATTTGGCAAAAGTGGCTAAATCCTAAATGCCTTTATCATATTCAATCATGCACATACTCGTGTAATTTTGACAAGGTTCAAAACAAGTTCTAGAATTTCCAAAAACACGCGAGTCACACAAGAAGAAAGAGATCATATCGTAAATTATCGATCAAATGGCACAAGTTCTCACAAGGTATGGTAGTCGACTAAAACATGCGTTCCTATGTTCGCTTTTAATCATTGAACATAACACAAACTTCACATGGCACGAAAACTCAATCAAAGCATGCTCATTTATCCAAGTCTAACCGTTCAAAAGAAACACATGCTAAAGTTTAAGAATGCCGAAAACGAAAAAAAAATTTTGTTTCACATAGTCACAATTAAGCAAAAACACCAAGGCACACAATCGCATAGGAAAACTCCACCCCCACACTTAAATCATGCATTGCCCTCAATGGATAAGCTATAAATAAACATGCAACGCAATTAAAAAATAAAGGATCAAGGAGGGGAACTTCCCTACGACATCACTCGGTCGTGATGTCCAAGCGATCGGTGATTAGTTTCAAGGTGGCGGTGATTGATGCGATTTGTGCCGTGAGGTTGTCGAGTTGTGTTTGAATGGGTGGCGGGGAAGTCTCGGGTTGGATTTGAGGAGTAGCAGCCGCACTTGTTGTGACTTGATCTTCGGATGGTAAAGGGGTAGGGGTGGTACGAACTGTTTCTTGGGTATGGTTCGGGTTCGGTTTAGTTGGAACAGGTGGCGGCGATGAGTCAAGGTTGTGGGCGAGCGTAGACATGGCTTTACCCATTGTTCTTATTGGTGACGACGGATGATCGAAAACCTGCAAGTTCGCCGGAGAAGGAGGTGAGTTAGGGTTTAGAATTGGGGGAAAAGTGATTTAGGGTTTTGTCTTTTTTCTTTTTTTTTTTTTTATTTTATTTTATTTTTATTTATTTATTATTTTTTTTTAATAAATATATATAAAAAATCTGAAAAAAACTGGTGTGCAAAACAGAAGGGTTTCGTAAGTTAGGCGTGGCCACGCTTAACTCTTGAAACGCTTCTGTAAAAAAAATAAAAACTGAAAATAAAAGACTAGTAAATAAGGGAAAGAAAAACTCATGGGTTGCCTCCCATGCAGCGCCATTCTTTAACGTCATTGGCTAGACGTAGCTATGCCTCAAGTGGCTTAAGTCGGAGGTTCAAAGCCATCACTATGCCAAGCTACCTTTAGTGGATCATCATCATTAAATTCAAAAATTCGCTGCATCAAAAGGTTAGTAGCATCTAAACCAAACATAGAGCAATCATTAGTAGAACACTTCATGGAATTATATAAATTAAACATCATAAATTCATCTTCAAATTCCATAGTAAGAGTTCTATCATGCACATTAATTTTAGCCCTAGATATTTTTAGAAAAGGTTTTCCAAGAATGATAGGGGCTAACTTACTAGATTGATTTTCATCCATATCAACAACATAAAAATCAGTATGAAAAACTAAGTCATTAACATGAACCAATATGTTATCAAGATAGCCATTAGAATATGCATTAGACCCATCAGTTAATTGTATAGTCATGTCCGTTTTTCTCAACTTTTTCACATTCAAAGACTCATAAATAGAACGAGACATGATATTTACAGAAGATTCAAGGTCTAACATAGTATTCTCAAGTTGCACATCACCTATCATACAAGAGATAATAAACTTACCGGGGTCCTTGCATTTTGGAATTAATTCCTTTTCGAGTGTTGGAGATTCATCTTTCATATCCTCCTCTTCATCGTCACTAATCTCATCTTCCCCAAAAATCTCATATTCTCTAACTTCCTTCTCATATGTTGGAGATTCATCTTCTATATCCATCTCTTCGTCATCACTGATCTCATCTTCCTCAAACATCTCATATTCTCTAAGAATCTCATCTTCCCCAAAAATCTCATATTTTGTAACTTCATTCTCATATTTTGGAGAAGTGATCTCAATTACCTTAGATTGCTCGGTAAGTGTTTCCGTTGGTTTTGTGAGTTGATAGTCCACATTTTTCTCTCTAGACTCACCTTCCACCTCTTCATCATCACTGAACTCATCTTCCTCAAGCATCCCATATACTCTAAGAAACTCATCTTCCCCAAAAATCTCACGTTCTCTGAGAATCTTATATTTTCCAACTTCCTTCTCATATGTTGGAAAGTCATCTTCTATATCCATCACTTGTTTACAGTTGGCAAAACGACCAAGAAATGGAGGAGGTATCACAAATGTCATTGGTTTCTTCTTAGTAACAGGCTCCTCTTCTTTTTTCAGCTCTTTCTCATCCTCGTGTTTCGAAGTATTTTCAGCAGAAGGGTTTCGAGGTTTAGGCGTGGGCACGCTTAATTCTTGAAACGGTTCTGCTTCTTTCAATTCATTCCCACTTTGGAAGGTAACTGCATTGGCATTCTCTTTCGGATTTATAATGACCTGGGACGGTAGTTTACTCGAGTTTTGTGACACCAACTCGTTCATGGTGGTAGTCATTTGACCTATTTGCTTCTCCATATTCTTGATAGCGTTTTGGTTCTCTTGTTGAATCTGTTGAGTATTAGCAACCAATGTTTTAATCATATCTTCCAAAGATGTCCCTGAGAATTAGGTTTATTGAGGAAACTGAGATCCTTGTTGTTCGTAATAGCTAGGAGGTCGTGGAACGTAGCTCAGATCGGAGTGATAACTTCATCCTGGGTTGTAAGTGTTGAAATATGGATTGTGATTACTCTGTGGAACACCCCAGAATCCATCATAAGCTTGTCCATATGACTCCTCTTGAACACGGAAGGTATAGGAGAATTTCTATATAAATTTTGCTTCCAATTGAGTCCATGTCTTGATTGAACCAAAAGATGAATCGTAGTACCAATCCTTAGCATTGTTTGCCAAAGAAAAAAGAAAGGCTTTAAACTTGACTTGATCTTCAGTGACATCTTTTGGTTTCATTACTGAACATACCGCATGGAACTTTTTTAGATGCTTATGAGGATCATCTCCTACAAAACCATGAAAAATAGGAAGTGAGCGAATAAATTCATATGTTAATTCAAAATCATCTTCAAAAGTAGGATATTGAAAGTAAGAAGATTGCTCGTTAATGTTTGGCATAGCCCACAACTCCTTTAAAGTCCTCTCGACTGTAGCCATGGCATCTAAGAACGTTGCAAGATCTCTTTTGTAGACGTTGAGCTCCTTTCTCAATTTGAGATTCACCTATATGAAGAGATCTAATAATACAAAAAAAACTAAACAAAAATATTAGTAACAAAAGAAATAAATCTATAACACCGTTCCCCGGCAACGGCGCCAAAATTTGGTGGGTGTCGAATCCAACAAAAATAAAATTACCTACTCGAAAAGATTTGTAAATAGTGACAAATAGGGTCGATCCACAGGGAATGGTGTAGAAATAATTCCTAAGTTACTAATATCAATTAAAAGGGGGGTTTTTGGATTTGATTAACTAAAATAAAATAAAAAGACGTAAATTAAAAACGCAAAATTAAAATAGAATTCGAATTCAATATATTGAGAAGTTCTAGTCTTCGGATTATCTCGGTATTGATTCTACGATTTGATCACTGATGCAATAATAATTCAACGTTATTAGATAAATTGGCTATAGTTACTAACAAGCTCTAGTAACCTAGTTTTTCCTTAAGTCGTCGATAACCAAAACAAGCTCTTTGATTACTCCTCTTACCAAACAGACAACCCTAAACAAGCTCTTAGGATTTAGCCTATCGATACCATTCACGTATTAGAAAAACACCAATTCTAGCCAACAAACACATAAGCTCGGTTTATTTAGACCAGATCACTAATTCCCATAGCGACTAATCAAAAACGTTTCCATAATCAACGTCGCTAACTGCTACAAAATTAGGGTTAGCCAGTCACGGAGTTAGCCCTAAATAGCAAAATATAATTCCAACGATTAAATAATTGGCCAGACTAAATAATCAATTGAAATATATTGTCAACAAAGCTCGGAGAAAAAGTGAATACCTGATGAATGAAGAAATTAAAGTACAATTCGATCTCACAAATATTAAGAATCAAACCTTGATGAATCCTCGACTAGAATTATGTGTTTAGCAACACATAATCAAAAACTTCTACAAAATATTAAAAATCGAGAGCTATGAATAAAAGGGAAAAACGTTCTTGAATTGAAAATAAAATCAAAAGGTGTCTTGTGGAATAAAATTCCACATACTTATAATAAAAGAGTCCTAATCCAAAAAGGAAACTAATTAGGGCTCTAACAAACTTAACAAACTCAAATCTTGAAATATCTAGAAATAAGGAAATAAAATCTAAACAATCCCAACAAAGTGTTTTAATCAAGATAAAACGGATATAAAATCCGCGTATGACAGCTGGGCAACCGAATCTTGAAACTGAGTTTTTTTTTCCGAATTTCCCATTTTTTTGGTTTTCCAGGCAGAAGCAATTGGAGATTTAAGCGTGGGCACGCAGTCTTCTGTTGGAATTTTTTTAGCACTAACTCTTTTCTTCTTCATTTTTCCTCTTTTGTGTCTCTTTTAGTTCTTTTCTCTTTTATCTTCTAAAATCCAATTGTCAACCTAAAATCACAAAATAAGAGGATTAAATGTAACAATCAACCCGACTATAATCATGTAAAATATGCACAAAACACGACTTAACACCTTTGAATCGTGATGTTGAGGGTCATGATTCGGATAGTGATTCTGCAGATTATAAGATGGACTTTAATCCATTTCATGGTGAGATAAATGATAATCTAAGTGATCATGGATTTCATGGTCGAAGAATCCAAAGAAACAATGTTTGTGAGAAATCTTTTGATTTCAAAGTTGACATTCCAGATTTTGAAGGAAGAAATGATCCTAATGAGTTCATTGATTGGCTAAATTCCATTGAGAGGGTATTTGAATTCAAAGAAATTTCAGAAGATCGAAAAGTGAAATTCGTTGCAATTAAATTGAAAAAATATGCATACATTTGGTGGGAGCACCTAAAAAAACAACGCACTTGTGATGGCAAGCAGAAGATTTGCACGTGGGACAAGATGAAGAAGGAACTACGGAGAAATTTTTTGCCGGATAATTACCGACAAGATATTTTTCTCAAATATCATAATTTCAAGCAAAAAGATTTATCTGTGGAGTATATTGCTGAATTTGAGAATCTCATGATGAGATGTGATATTTTGGAGCCAGAAGAACAAACTATCGCTCGTTATCTTGGAGGACTTCGATATGGGATTGGAATGTTGTCCAATTGCATCCATATTGGATGTATAATGACAGATGCAATTTGGCCCTCAAGCTGGAAGAGCAACAAAAGGAGTTAAGTCGAAGTGGTTCTCGTTTCGCATCAAGTGATGGTACTTTTAACCGAGGTAGTTCATCTAATTCCTTGAATACACCATCAAAGGAGGTGAAACAAAAGACCATTGCAAGCAATGAGTAATACTGGTGTTGTAAAACTAAGTGGCTCTAACAATCAAAAACCATGCTTCAAGTGCAAAGGTTTTGGACAATTCGATGCGGATTGTCCAAATCGAAAAATTATTACTCTTGTTGAAAAAGAGGCCAAGGAAGAATCATATGAGGCAGCCCCTATCTATGATGAATCTGATGAAAAGGAAGATGTTACATACGAAGATCACGGAGAATCATTAGTAGTACGTCATATCCTCAATGCTACTAACGTTGAAGATAATTTAAGGCTACGAACTAATATTTTCCATACTCAGTGTACTTCTCATGGCAAGGTGTGCAATGTCATCAATGATGGAGGAAGTTGTGAAAATATTGTGGCCACTACGGGTGGAGAAATTGAAAAAAATGTATAGGTACAATCATAAATAGCTATCGGGATGAAGTTAACCATAAGTCGGCATATAGTGGACCGAAACGTGGACCGTCTCCATCCCGATCCAGCCAGGTCTAAATTTTCCCAACCTAACTTAGATTCTAACATACAAAATAGGAAATGATATTCCGATCATTACATATATTAGTGTACAACTATCTGAAGGTGATTACGAGCTTTATATTCTCATTAAATTACATCATTATTTGATCATAACAATTTTGTTGATATTCTTATTTGTAGAGGATTGGGAAGAACATTGTCCCGTAGGATCGAAAAAAACAAGGAGGCTTAGAATGGGACACACCAAATCCCACAAGATGCATTTATGGGCAAACGATGAGTACAGTTTTGTATGGACTTACACCTCACCAGAATTTCCTTTGAAGAAGGTGAGAATTTAGCATGCTTTTTGCTCTTTGTTTTCTTTTTTCTATTCATTTCTTGCGCACATTTAAACATGATTTGAAGTCGCAGTATTTATGATAATGTTAATATATATAGTTGTTTTTGCACAACGAATGGCATGCTAATATTTTACCGGTGTAAACAAATAAAAAATGCTTTATAGGACGGAAAAAAGATCCTAAAAAATAATAAGATCTCAGAAAATATAAGTGTGGATTTTTACACTAATTTTAGCATAGTTAAATTAAAAAGTTTATTGCATTAGTTAAATATTAAATCTAACATGATAAATTTATTCCATTAGGTAGGTTTCTTTATTAATTTAGGACTCTTTTTAGAATATTTAATTGGGAAATTAATTGATTAATTAATTTGATTAATAAATTAACTAATGAAATGGATAGTGGTTGGAAAGCTCAATCCTTGTGATGTACGACTTGGAGGGTGTGGGAGCCCATCATGGGACCTTCCATATCTTAGGTTTTTATTTTGAATAAAATCCTAAAGCCTAAGATCATATTACAATTCACAATTCTTGATTCATATGTTGAACACGTGAGAAAGAAAACCCTAACCTTATTTGGGTACCAAATGCCACCCCTAGAGCAAACATAAAGTTCCGAATTTCTTCTTTCGTGTGATAATCTAGAGGTTGTGGTGCTACGCAAGTCCATAACAACACAAAACACAAAGGTAGCTCAATTAGATTCGTCCATTGCTTTTTGTTTTGTGTGCCAATGTTTTGTTTAAAATGTTGTATAATAAGGAAAAGTTGAAGCTTTACCGTTAGTAAAGTAAAAAAAAAATTAGAATATACCTATAAATTAAATATTGCCATTATGACGCGATTTCAATGAACTGTACAATTTTGTGAAATGTCAATAACATTTATGAATTTCAAGATGCTAAATAATAGTGCTAGTTAGTTAATATGAAGGTGCAACAAGTTAATTTCTCTTCCTGTCGCATTTTAATTGAAGAATATCTAGCTAGTGCACAAATATTATTACTCTTATTGAAATTAGATATTATTTAGTTACATTGATATAGAAAGAAAAATTAATTTTTTCACCTAAATATTCACTAACTAGCAAAAATATTTTATCCTTTCAAAGTTCATATAAATTATCGACATTTCGCAAAATCGTGCAATTCACTGAAATCGCGCCAAAATGGAGATACTTTATACGTATATCGAAAAATATATTCTTTTTTACTTTATTATCATTAAGAAAATTGTGTAGTTCAGTTCAACAATTAATTTTTCTTTATGTCTCAATTTTATTAAATAATATCTAGCTCACTAAAAATAGTAGTAATAGTTTTTCTATTTTATTTAGTTAACAAACATGACAACCTATAATGTCTTTAACTGCTACTTTTATAACAAATATAAAGTACAAATATCCCAATCCAGTCATAATTGACTCTTTGAAATCCTAAACATTAAATCATTATTAAAGCCAAAAGGGGAAATAAGTAAATTTTACCAGATTTTGTCATTGAAATTTCTGTTAGATAGTAACAATATTTTTGCACAGGTTTTGACTTTCTACCAGATTGTGTCTTGTAATAATATATATATATAGCCCTTTTGGTAAAACAATGAGTGACAAGAAGTAGGACTAACCTAAGAATATATAAAAGTAGAGACAAAAGAAGGCTATCTCTTACGGATTGAATTAGTTCTTTCATCAGTTATTCTTCTGTTCAAAAAGTCTAAAAGACTAATGCAGGTAGGAGTTTGTATATTTTTCCAATTTAAAGGGCTTAATTAATTATTAATTTTCTTTTAGTTTTTTTCTTCTGTATTTGATTCCTTTGCTCAGATTTTTTGTAAGTGCATAGTGTAAAGCTCTGATTAAAACTTTGTTTATTGTGATTTGTTTATTTTTTTCATGGAAGATATATCATGTATCTATGTTTTGTGCTATAATTCTTTATTTCTATGTTGATAAACTGGATTTTTTCTGATGATGAGAGTTACAATTTTGAGTTGACCTACCTAATTGATTCATCTGAATTAATGTTGTTATTAGTTAAATTTCCTACTTGTTTTGCAATTCATTAGGCTTTTTATAAATCGTTAATTTGAGTTATTTAATCGATTCGCAATATTGAACAGGTTTCGAAAATGAAGACACCTATCAATTTCTAGGAATACTTGGAACCCGATTTAGGGATCAACATCTTGATGCGATTAGATGATCCAATAGAATTAGCTCGTGCAAGTACAACGGCGCTATCTTGGCATAATTTTGGCGAGCTTGCACAATTTAATTACATATTTCATTTATTGTTCATTTCATGTGAGTGTATAGTATACTATGCAATTCATATTTCCATGTTTGTCATAGGTTTTTTAAATTCTTTTTGTAAATATATTATACATTATTAATCTTACATTTAGAACTATGTATTCAACAGTGATTACAAATACACTTCTGAAACAGCATTGTCTAAGAATATTTTCTGCAATGCACAACAACATGTCACGGAAATCTAAAATGAATGCAACAAAGGCGGATAATTCAAACATTACTTTATCTTTGTTCGTGCCGTCTATAATGATAGATGAATCAAAAGCTTTCAATTGAACTTATTCTTTCAATTGGGATTTTTTTATATCCTCCTATTTTACAAAAATGGAAACTTAGGTAAATGCTTTAGAAACATATGTATAAAAATACTTTATTTCATTTAGCTCCTTCATGCTTACTATAACTAGTTATTTCGGTTTTCTACTAGTGGCTTTAACTATAACTTCAGCTCTATTTATTGGTCTGAGCAAGATACGACTTATTTAAAATTTCTATTTGAAAGAAACAATTCAGAAAGGATGAACGGAAATCTAAAATGAATGCAACAAAGGCGGATAATTCAAACATTGAATGGGAGACTCTAGAGACACATACAAAATATGTCGAGATCAAAAGTCCATCCAAGGTTAGTGAAACAGAAAAAATGTATAACCACAATCACAAATAGCCATTGGGATTAAGATAACCATAAGTCGGCATATAGTGGACCGAAACGTGGACCGCCTCGATCCTGGTCAAGCAAGGTCTAAATTTTCCCAACCTATATGAGATTCTAAAATACAAAATAGAAATGAGATTCCGATCATTATCGATATTTATGTACAACTATCTGAAGATGATTACTGAGCTTTATATTCCCAACCTATACACAGGTTTTGACTTTCTACCAGATTGTGTCTTGTAATTATATATATAGTCCTTCTGGTTAAACAATAAGTGACAAGAAGTAGGTCTAACCTAAGAATATATAAGAAGTAGAGACAAAGGGAGGCTATCTCTCACGGATTGAATTAGTTTGTAGCATCTGTTATTCTTCTGTTGTTCAAAAACGACTGATGCAGGTTGGAGTTTTTTTTTTTTTCTAGTGTAAATGGCATAATTAATTTATTAACTTTTATTTAGTTTTTTTCTTCTCTATTTAATTCCTTTCCTCAATTTTTAGTAAGTGCATAGTGTAAAGCTCTGATAAAACTGTGCTTATTGTGATTTTTTTTATTTTTTTTCCATGGAAAATGTATCATGTATCTATGTTTTGTGCTATAATTCTTTATTTCTATGTTGATAAACTGGATTTTTTCTATGATGAGAGTTACCATTTTGAGTTGACCTACCTAATTGATTCATATGAATTAATGTTGTTATTAGTTAAATTCCCTACTTGTTTTGCAATTTTTTAGGATTTTTATAAATCGTTAATTTGACTTATTTAATCGATTCGCAATATTGAACAGGTTTCTAAAATGAAGACACCTATCAATTTCTTGAAATACTTGGAACCCGATTTAGGGATCAACATCTTGATGCGATTAGATGATCCAGCAGAATTAGTTCGTGCAAGTACAACGGCGCTATCTTGGCGTAATTTTGGCGAGCTTGCACAATTTAATTACATATTTTCATTTATTGTTCATTTCATGTGAGTGTATAGTATACTATGCAATTTATATTTCCATGTTTGTCATAGTTTTTTAAATTCTTTTTTTAAATATATTATACATTATTAATCTTACATTTAGAACTATGTATTCAATAGTGATTACAAATACACTTCTGAAACAGCATTGTCTAAGAATATTTTCTGCAATGCACAACAACATGTCACGGAAATCTAAAATGAATGCAACAAAGGCGGATAATTCAAACATTGAATGGGAGACTCTAGAGACACATACAAAATATGTCGAGATCAAAAGTCCATCCAAGGTTAGTCAAACAGAAAAAATGTATAACCACAATCACAAATAGCCATTGGGATTAAGATAACCATAAGTCGGCATATAGTGGACCGAAACGTGGACCGCCTCGATCCTGGTCAAGCAAGGTCTAAATTTTCCCAACCTATATGAGATTCTAAAATATAAAATAGAAATGAGATTCCGATCATTATCGATATTTATGTACAACTATCTGAAGGTGATTACTGAGCTTTATATTCTCATTAAATTACATCATTCATTGATCATAACAATTTTGTTGATATTGTTATTTTTAGAGGATTGGCTTGTCCCGTAGGCTGGGCAAAGACAATGAGGCTTAGAGTGCGACATGCCAAATCCCACAAGATGTGTTTATGGACACCCGATGGGTAGAGTTTTGTATGGACTTACACCTTACCAGAACTTGCGACATGCCAAATCCCACAAGATGCGTTTATGGACACCCGATGGGTACAGTTTTGTATGGACTTACACCTTACCAGAACATCCTTTGAAGAAGGTGAGCATTTAGGATGCTTATTGTTCTTTGTTTTCTTTTTTCGATTAATTTCTTGTGCCCATTTAAACATGATTTGAAGTCGCAGTATTTAGGATAATGTTAATATATATAGTTGTTTTTGCGCAACGAATGGCATGCCAATATTTTACCGGTGTAAACAAAACAAAAATGCTTTATAGGACGCAAAAAAGATCCTAAAAATGTTAAGATCTTAGAAAATATAAGTGTGGATTTTTACACTAATTTTAACATTGTAAACTAAAAAATTATTCCATTAGTTAAATATTAAATCTAACATAATAAATTTATTACATTAGGTAGGTTTCCTTATTAGTTTAGGACTCTTTTTAGAATATTTAATTGGGGAATTAATTGATTATTCCATTTGATTAATAAATTAATTAATGGAATGGATATTGATTGGAAAGCCCAATCCTTGTGATGCACAACTTGGAGCGTGTGGGATCCCATCATGGGACCTTCCATGCCTTAGGATTTTATTTTGAATAAAACCCTAAGATCATTTTACAATTCACAATTCTTGACGCATAAGTTGAACAAGAGAGAAAAAAAACCCTAACCTTATTTGGGTACCAGCTGTCGTCCCTAGAACAAACATAAAGTTTCAGATTTCTTCTTTAGCGTGATAATCTAGTGGTGGTGGTGCTTTGCAAGTCCATAACAACACAAAGGTAACTCAATTAGATTCGTTCATTGCTTTTGTTTTGCGTGTCTATGTTTTGTTTAAGATGTTGTATAATAAAGAAAAATTGAAGCTTATATGTTAGTAAAGTTAAAGAATTTTTTAGACTATACCTATCAATTAAATATTGCCATTTTGACGCGATTTCATTGAACAGTACAATTTTTTGAAATGTCAATAACATTTATGAATTTCAAGAGGCTAAATAATTGTGCTAGTTAGTTAATATGAAGGTGCAACAAATTAATTTCTCTTCTTGTCGCATTTTAATTGAAGAATATCTAGCTAGTGCACAAATATTATTACTCTTATAGGAATTAGATATTATTTAGTAACATTGATATAGAAAGAAAAATTAAAATTTTCACCTAAATATTCACTAACTAGCAAAATTATTTTATCCTCTCAAAGTTCATATAAATTATCTACATTTCGCAAAATCGTGCAATTCACTGAAATCGAGCCAAAATGGCGATACTTTATAGTTATATCGAAAAATAGAATCTTTTTTACTTTATTATCATTCAGGAAATTGTGTAGTTAATTGCAACAACTAATTTTTCCCTCTGTCTCAATTTTATTAAATAATATCTAGCTCACTAAAAAGAGTAATACTAGTTTTTCTATTTTATTTAGATAACAAAAATGACTATCTACAATGTGTTTCATTGACAATTTTACAACAAAAATAACCTCAGACAAACATTCAATCCAATCACATAATTGTCTCTTTGAAATTCTAAACATTAAAACATTATTAAAGCCAAAAGGGGAAATAAATCAATTTTACAAGATTTTATTATTGAAATTTTTATTAGATAGTAATAATATGTTTGCACAGGTTTTGACTTTCTACCAGATTGTGTCTTGTAATTATATATATAGCCCTTCTGGTTAAACAATAAGTGACAAGAAGTAGGTCTAACCTAAGAATATATAAGAAGTAGAGACAAAGGGAGGCTATCTCTCACGGATTGAATTAGTTTGTAGCATCTGTTATTCTTCTGTTGTTAAAAAACGGCTGATGCAGGTTGGTGTTTTTTTTCCAGTGTAAATGGCATAATTAATTTATTAACTTTTATTTAGTTTTTTTCTTCTCTATTTAATTCCTTTGCTCAATTTTTAGTAAGTGCATAGTGTAAAGCTCTGATTAAAACTGTGCTTATTGTGATTTGTTTTATTTTTTTTCATGGAAAATGTATCATGAATCTATGTTTTATGCTATAATTCTTTATTTCTATGTTGATAAACTGGATTTTTTCTATGATGAGAGTTACAATTTTGAGTTGACCTACCTAATTGATTCATATGAATTAATGTTGTTATTAGTTAAATTCCCTACTTGTTTTGCAATTTTTTAGGATTTTTATAAATCGTTAATTTGACTTATTTAATTGATTCGCAATATTGAACAGGTTTCTAAAATGAAGACACCTATCAATTTCTTGGAATACTTGGAACCCGATTTAGGGATCAACATCTTGATGCGATTAGATGATCCAGCAGAATTAGTTCGTGCAAGTACAACAGCGCTATCTTGGCGTAATTTTGGCGAGCTTGCACAATTTAATTACATATTTCATTTATTGTTCATTTCATGTGAGTGTATAGTATACTATGCAATTTATATTTCCATGTTTGTCATAGGTTTTTTAAATTCTTTTTTTAAATATATTATACATTATTAATCCTACATTTAGAATTATGTATTCAACAGTGATTACAAATACACTTCTGAAACAGCATTGTCTAAGAATATTTCCCAAAATCCACAACATGTCACAGAAATCTAAAATGAATGCAACAAAGGCGAATAATTCAAAAATTGAATGCGAGACTCTAGAGATAGATCACAAAATATAGTTATATTCTTGAGGCTTTGTCGAGATCAAAAGTCTATCCAAGGTTATTCAAAGAGAAAAAATGTATAGCCACAATCACAAATAGCTATCGGGATTAATGGTGGGTGTCGAATCCAACAAAAATAAAAACCTACTTTAAAAAGATTTGTAATCAGTGATAAGTAGGGTCGATCCACAGGGAATGGTGTAAAATTCAATTCCTATATTACTAATATCGATAAAAGGGGGGTTTTGAGATTTTTAACTAATTAAAATAAAAAGACGTAAACTAAAAAGCACGAGATTTAAAAACGCAGATTCAAAAGAATGCAAATAAAGTAAAATTCGGATTTTAATATGATGAAAAATTCTAGTCTTCGGATTATCTCGGTATTGATTCAATTAATTCGATCACTGATGCAAAGATAATTCAATGTTTTATAGATAAATTGACTATAGTTACTAACAAGCTCTAATAACCTAGTCTTTCCTTAAGTCGTCGATAACCAAAACAAGCTCTTTGATTACTTCTCTTATCAAGTAGACAACCCTAAACAAGCTCTTAGGATTTAGCCTATCGATAGCATGCATGTATTAGAAAGACACCAATTCTATCCAACAAACACATAAGCTCGGTTTATTTAGACCAGATTACTAATTCCCATAACGACTAATCGAAAACGATTAAATAATCAACGTCGCTAACTGCTACAAAATTAGGGTTCACCAGTCACGGATTTAGTCCTAAATAGCTAAATACGATTTCAAAGATTAAATAATTGATCAGGTTATCTAACCTATTGAAACATATTGTCAACAAAGATCAGGGAAAAAGTAAATACCTAATAACAGAGAAATTACGGCACAATTCGATCTCACGAATTTAAAGAATCAAACCTTGAAGAATCCTTGACTAGAAGTATGAGCTTAGCTGCTCATAATCGAACGTGAACAGTAACGTGAACAGTAAATAAAAATCGAGAACTTCAGAATTAAAGGAAAAACGATGCTTGAATCAAAAAATAAAATCAAAGGTGTCTGTGGAATAAAATTCCACATGCTTATAGTAGTAGAATCCTAATCTAAAAGGTAACTAACCAAGATTAGGATCCTAACAAACTTAACAAAATCAAATCTTGCAAAATCTAGAAATAAGGAAATAAAATCTAAACAAAATAAAAGGGAATAAATCCCAACTAAATCTTTTAACTAGAAATAAACGGATATAACATCCGGAATTGACAGCTGGATAACCGAATCTTGAGCCCAATTCTTGAAATCCCGCTTTTTCATAAATTTTCGTTTTCTGGGCAGAAGCGTTTGGCAACTTAAGCGTGGGCACGCAGTTTTCTGCTGGGATTTTTAGCACTAACTCTTTTCTTCATTTTTTTCCTCTTTTGTGTCTCTTTTAGTTCTTTTCCTTTTTAATCTTCTAAAATCCAATTGTCAACCTAAAATCACAAAATAAGAGGATTAAATGTAACAATCAACCCAAAAATGGACATGTAAAATATGCACAAAATACGACTTAACAAATACCCCCACACTTATGCCATTGTACGTCCTCGGGCAATGCTCAAAAGTTGACTATGTAAAAACTACTCAAAACAATACCAGGTGGCAAATTAAACCATTCAGCCGTGTGATCAAAAGAACAAAATCAAACTCGAAAGCATGAAACACGTAATCAATCGAAATTTTCGATACCATAATAATTTCATGCTAGAACAACGACATCAATTGAACAAGGAAAACAAAATTTCAGCCGACTTTCGCTCAAAAACTCTCCGACTCTCGTATATGGTTATAAGTGTATCGCTCAAATCTCAACGTGTTAGTGTTATTCCATAGGCTTGGTTATACACCAATGTCGCCACTACGGTTGAGAGTGTGCACAATCGAATCAAAAGGTCTTTATTAAGGGTTGTAACGGGGCTAAGGTTCGGGGTAGGAGTGAAAAGAGAGGTCGAAAAAAATGGCTAAATATGAAAATTTTATCGAGCATCGAGATCTCATTGGGTATATTTTGACGTTAAGGACCCAAATACCACACATTTTCTATCTTTCTCGGGGGCTCGGCACCTCATAAATTTTCGAACTTCTCTTTTATTATTTTTTTTTTTTTTTTTTTGTTTCCCTTTTTTTTTTCTTTTTTCTTTTTTTTTTCTTTTTTTGAATTTTTTTTTTTTTTTTTTTGAATGTAAGGTACACTTTGTATTTTCCACGAGTTTCCCCCACACTTATTCAACAGTATCATCTTCTTGACTTTTCGTCCCCAAACACTATACAACCTCCATGCTCGACTTATTTTCTAGACGGGTAAAACGAGGAGGTATATAAAACGGTAAGAGCTCAAATTCGGGGTTAATCAAGAAAAGAAGGTCAAAAGGCTCAAAGTGGCTAACTAGGGGATAATGCAAAAGTACGATTTATTTGGTAAAGTGGCTAAATCCTAAATGCCTTTATCATATTCGACCATGCACATACTCGTGTAATTTTGACAAGGTTCAAAACAAGTTCTAGAATTTCAAAAACACGTGAGTCACACAAGAAGAAAGAGATCATATATCGTGAATTATTGATCAAATGGCACAAGTCCTCACAAGGTAGGGTAATCGACTAAAACATGCGTTCCTATGCTCGCTTTTAATCGTTGAACATAACACAAACTTCATATGGCACAAAAATTCAATCAAAGCATGCTCATTTATCAAAGTCTAACCGTTCAAAAGAAACACACACTAAAGTAGTCTAAGAATGCCGAAGACTTGAAAAAAAAAAAATTTGTTTCACATAGTCACAACTAAGCAAAAACACTAAGAAGTACAATAGCACGAGAAACCATCCCCCCACACTTAAAACATGCATTGTCCTCAATGTAAAAACAATAAAATAACAAGTAATGCATCATAATAAAACATCATAATAAAAGAACAAGGAGGGGGACTTCCCTACGGCATCACTCGGCCATGATACCGAAGTGATCAATGAGCAGCTTGTGATGGGTAATAATTGTGTCGAGTTCAGCGTCAGTTGTATCGAGTTGGCAGCGATTGAAAGGGCAATACAGTCACGGGCAGCAGTAGCAGGGGTGGAACGAGTCGTGGCCGTAAATTTTTTTTTTTTTTTTTTTTTTTTTTAACTGAAAAATTGAAGGTGCAAAACAGAAGGGTTTGAAGTTTTAAGCGTGGGCACGCCTAACTTTTCGAACGCTTCTGTAAAAATAAAAAAACTGAAGACAATTAAATAAGGAAAAGAAAACTCATGGGTTGCCTCCCATGCAGCGCCATTCTTTAACGTCGTTGGCTAGACGATGTTATGCCGCAAGTGGCTTAAGTCGGAGGTTCAAAGCCATCACTATGCCAATCTACCTTTAGTGGATCATCATCATTAAATTCAAAAATTCGCTGCATTGCAAAGTTAGTAGCATCTAAACCAAACATAGAGCAATCATTAGTAGAACACCTCATGGAATTATATAAATTAAACATTACAAATTCATCTTCGAATTCCATAATAAGAGTTCCATCATGCACATTAATTTTAGCCCTAGATGTTTTCAAAAATGGTTTTCCAAGAATGACAGGGGCTAACTCACTAGATTGATCTTCATCCATATCAACAACATAAAAATCAGTAGGAAAAACCAAGTCATTAATATGAACCAATACGTTCTCAAGAATTCCTTTGGAAGATGCATTAGACCCACCAGTTAATTGTATAATCATGTCCGTTTTTCTCAATTTTTTCACATTCAAAGACTCATAAATATTACGAGACATGATATTGATAGAAGATCCAAAGTCTAACATAGTATTCTCAATTTGCACATCACCTATCTTACAAGAGATAATAAACTTACCAGGGTCTTTGCATTTTGAAGTTACCTCCTTTTCGAGTGTTGGAGATTCATCTTCCATATCATCCTCTTCATCGTCACTGATCTCATCCTCCCCAAAAATCTCATATTCTTTGACTTCATTCTCATATTTTGGAAGAGTGATCTCAATATCCTTAGATTGCTCGATAAGTGTTTCCGTTGATTTTGTTAGTTGATGGTCCACATTTTTCTCTCTAGACTCACCTTCCACCTCTTCATCATCACTGAACTCATCTTCCTCAAACATCTCATATTCTCTAAGCAACTCATCTTCCCCAAAAATCTCATATGTTGGAAAGTCATCTTCTATATCCACCACGTGTTTACAGTTGGCAAAACGACCAGGAAATGGAGGAGGTATCATCGGTTTCTTCTTGGTAACAGGCTCCTCTTCTTTTTCCAACTCTTTCTCATCCTCGTGTTTTGAAGTATTTTCAGCAGAAGGGTTTCGAGTTTTAGGCGTGGGCATGCTTAATTCTTGAAACGGTTCTGCTTCTTTCAATTCAATCCCACTTCTTAAGATGACTGCATTGGCGTTTTCTTTTGGATTTATAATGACTTGGGACGGAAGTTTATTCAAATTTTGTGGCACCAACTCGTTCAATGTAGTAGCCACTTGACCGATTTGCTTCTCCAAACTTTTAATGGCGTTTTGACTCTCGTTTTGAAACTGTTGCATGCCTTGTTGAAATTGCTCGGTATTCTGTTGAAGACGTTGCATGCCTTGTTGGAATTGCTCGGTATTCTGTTGAACGCTCTGCTGGAATTGTTGAGTATGAGCGACCAATGCTTTAATCATATCTTCCAAAGACATATTTGACGGTTGGTTTTGTTGAGGAAACAATGGGCTTTGTTGCTCGTAATAGCTAGGAGGTCGTGAGGTGTAGCTCAGATTGGAGTGATAATTCCATCCTAGATTGCTAGTGTTGGAATATGGATTGTAATTACTCTGTGGAACACCCCAGAATCTATTATAAGCTTGTCCATACGACTCCTCTTGAAAACGGAAGGCAGAGGAGAATTTCTCTAGGAAATTTGCTTCCATTTGAGTCCATGTCTTGATTGAACCAGAAGACAAATCGTAGTACCAATCCCTAGCATTGTCTGCTAAAGATAAAGGAAAAGCTCGAAACTTGACTTGATCTTCAGTGACATCCCTTGGTATCATTACTGAACAGACCGCATGGAACTCATTTAGATGCTTATGAGGATCGTCTCCTACAAAACCATGAAAAATAGGAAGTGAGCGAATAAATTCATATGTTAATTCAAAATCAACTTCAAAAGTAGGACATCGAAAGTAAGAAGATTGCTCGTTAATATTTGGCATAGCCCACAACTCCTTTAAAGTCTTCTCGACTGTAGCCATGGCATCTAAGAACGTTGCAAGATCTCTTTTTGTAGACGTTGAGCTCCTTTCTCAATTTGAGATTCACCTATATGAAGAGATCTAATAATACAAAAAAAACTAAACAAAAATATTAGTAACAAAAGAAAGAAATCTATTAGCACCACTCCCCGGCAACGGCGCCAAAATTTGGTGGGTGTCGAATCCAACAAAAATAAAAACCTACTTTAAAAAGATTTGTAATCAGTGATAAGTAGGGTCGATCCACAGGGAATGGTGTAAAATTCAATTCCTATATTACTAATATCGATAAAAGGGGGGTTTTGAGATTTTTAACTAATTAAAATAAAAAGACGTAAACTAAAAAGCACGAGATTTAAAAACGCAGATTCAAAAGAATGCAAATAAAGTAAAATTCGGATTTTAATATGATGAAAAATTCTAGTCTTCGGATTATCTCGGTATTGATTCAATTAATTCGATCACTGATGCAAAGATAATTCAATGTTTTATAGATAAATTGACTATAGTTACTAACAAGCTCTAATAACCTAGTCTTTCCTTAAGTCGTCGATAACCAAAACAAGCTCTTTAATTACTTCTCTTATCAAGTAGACAACCCTAAACAAGCTCTTAGGATTTAGCCTATCGATAGCATGCATGTATTAGAAAGACACCAATTCTATCCAACAAACACATAAGCTCGGTTTATTTAGACCAGATTACTAATTCCCATAACGACTAATCGAAAACGATTAAATAATCAACGTCGCTAACTGCTACAAAATTAGGGTTCACCAGTCACGGATTTAGTCCTAAATAGCTAAATACGATTTCAAAGATTAAATAATTGATCAGGTTATCTAACCTATTGAAACATATTGTCAACAAAGATCAGGGAAAAAGTAAATACCTAATAACAGAGAAATTACGGCACAATTCGATCTCACGAATTTAAAGAATCAAACCTTGAAGAATCCTTGACTAGAAGTATGAGCTTAGCTGCTCATAATCGAACGTGAACAGTAACGTGAACAGTAAATAAAAATCGAGAACTTCAGAATTAAAGGAAAAACGATGCTTGAATCAAAAAATAAAATCAAAGGTGTCTGTGGAATAAAATTCCACATGCTTATAGTAGTAGAATCCTAATCTAAAAGGTAACTAACCAAGATTAGGATCCTAACAAACTTAACAAAATCAAATCTTGCAAAATCTAGAAATAAGGAAATAAAATCTAAACAAAATAAAAGGGAATAAATCCCAACTAAATCTTTTAACTAGAAATAAACGGATATAACATCCGGAATTGACAGCTGGATAACCGAATCTTGAGCCCAATTCTTGAAATCCCGCTTTTTCATAAATTTTCGTTTTCTGGGCAGAAGCGTTTGGCAACTTAAGCGTGGGCACGCAGTCTTCTGCTGGGATTTTTAGCACTAACTCTTTTCTTCATTTTTTTCCTCTTTTGTGTCTCTTTTAGTTCTTTTCCTTTTTATTCTTCTAAAATCCAATTGTCAACCTAAAATCACAAAATAAGAGGATTAAATGTAACAATCAACCCAAAAATGGACATGTAAAATATGCACAAAATACGACTTAACAATTAAGATAACCATAAGTCGGCATATAGTGGACCGAAACGTGGACCGCCTCGATCCCGGTCAAGCAAGGTCTAAATTTTCCCAACATATCTGAGATTCTAAAATACAAAATAGAAATGATATTCCGATCATTATTGATATTTATGTACGACTATCTGAAGGTGATTAATGAGCTTTATATTCTCATTAAATTACATCATTCATTGATCATAAGAATTTTGTTGATATTGTTATTTTTAGAGGATTGGGAAGAACGGTGTCCCGTAGGCTCGACAAAGACAATGAGTCTTATAGTGGGACATGCCAAATCCCACAAGATGCGTTTATGGACACCCGATGAGTACAATTTTGTATGGACTTACACCTCACCAGAACTTCCTTTGAAGAAGGTGAGCATTTAGCATGCTTTTTGTTCTTTGTATTCTTTTTTTAAATTCAATTCTTGTGCACATTTAGACATAATTTGAAGTCGCAGTATTTATGATAATGTTAATATATATAGTTGTTTTTGCACAACGAATAGCATGCTAATATTTTACCGATGTAAACAAAATAAAAATGCTTTATAGGACGCAAAAAAGATCCTAAAAAATATTAAGACCTTAGAAAATATAATTCTGGATTTTTACACTAATTTTAGCATAGTTAAATTAAAAAGTTTATTGCATTAGTTAAATATTAAATCTAACATGATAAATTTATTCCATTACGTAGGTTTCCTTATTAGTGTAGGTCACTTTTTAGAATATTTAATTGGAAAATTAATTGATTAATTAATTTGATTAATAAATTAACTAATGGAATGGATAGTGGTTGGAAAGCTCAATCCTTGTGATGTACGACTTGGAGGGTGTGGGAGCCCATCATGGGACCTTCCATGTCTTAGGTTTTTATTTTGAATAAAATCCTAAAGCCTAAGATCATATTACAATATTCACAATTCTTGATTCATATATTGAACACGTGAGAAAGAAAACCCTAACCTTATTTGGGTACCAAATGCCACCCCTAGAGTAAACATAAAGTTCCGGATTTCTTCTTTCGTGTGATAATCTAGAGACTGTGGTGCTACGCAAGTCCATAACAACACAAAACACAAAGGTAACTCAATTAGATTCTTTCATTGCTTTTTGTTTTGTGTGCCTATGTTTTGTTTAAAATGTTGTATAATAAAGAAAAATTGAAGCTTTTACGTTAGTGAAGTAAAAGAATTTTTTTTAATATACCTATAAATTAAATATTGCCATTTTGACGCGATTTCAGTGAACTATACAATTTTGTGAAATGTCAATAACATTTATGAGTTTCAAGAGGCTAAATTATTGTTTTAGTTAGTTAATATGAAGGTGCAACAAATTAATTTTTCTCCCTGTCGCATTTTAATTGAAGAATATCTAGCTAGTGAACAAATATTACTACTCTTACAGGAATTAGATATTATTTAGTTACATTGATATAGAAAGAAAAAATAATTTTTTCACCTAAATATTCACTAACTAACAATATTATTTAACCTTTCAAAGTTCACATAAATTATCGACATTTCGCAAAATTGTGCAGTTCACTGAAATCCCGCCAAAATGGCGATACTTTATAGGTATACCAAAAAATAGATTATTTTTTACTTTAATATCATTCAAAAAATTGTGTAGTTCAGTGCAACAATTAATTTTTCTTTATGTCTCAATTTTTATTAAATATATCTAGCTCACTAAAAAGAGTAGTAATAGTTTTTCTTTTTTATTTAGCTAACAAAAATGACGACCTATAATGTCTTTCACTGCCAGTTTTATAACAAACATAAAGTCAGACAAACATCCAAATCCAATCATATAATTGCCTCTTTGAAATCCTAAACATTAAATCATTACTAAATCATAACAATTTTGTTGATATTGTTATTTTTAGAGGATTGGGAAAAACATTGTCCCGTAGGCTCGGCAAAGACAATGAGGCTTAGAGTGGGACATGCCAAATCCCACAAGATGCGCTTATGGACACCCGATGAGTTCAGTTTTGTATGGACTTACACCTCACCAGAACTTTCTTTGAAGAAGGTGAGCATTTAGCATGCTTTTTGTTCTTTGTTTTCTTTTTTCAATTCATTTTTTGCACAGATTTGAAGTCGCAGTACATTGTTTTTGCGCAACGAATGACATGCCAATATTTTACCGGTGTAAACAAAACAAAAATGCTTTATAGGACGCAATCGAGAACTATCATGACGTTCACTTTTCAGTCCTTAAAGTTTGTCCCTTATGCATCGGGATTGAGTTGATGTTGGCAGTAATAGATGCAGTGGAAGAATTAACTGAATAGAGAACAAAAGAAACCAAATAAGCTCACATATATTAACCTTAGGCAGATCACATAGATTCATAATAAAATTCTCATCACAAGAAAATTGGTGCCACATTAATCCTAGTCTTTGGACAGATAATTAACTTGCAAGTGATCAAACATTGACAATAAAATCCTGTCAAGTACTAAACCTTTCTTTGGACCGACTCAATACCCACATGGACACCTTATAATCATCACATGTTTACCACCATATGTGTGTCTAATCCTCTGCTAGATAATGAACCTTTCTTTGGGCCGATCATTATCCGCATGAAAATCATACACACAAACATCATTGTAATAAATGATTGAAAAAATCTGGACAAGAGATGTTACTTTGGTAACATACTTCTTCAATTAATCGATATAAATTACTTGACATGCTTAATATAAGGAACCTTAAATCATTATGAATCAAAGTATAATTCCCCAAAAAAGAAAAAAAAAATTGGTCGAAGGTCAAAGTCAACAGTCAACGTCGGTCAACGGTTAACGGGCTGGACCGGTCTTAACCATCACACCCCGATCCTGAATCCAACCCATTTTGAAATTGCGCTAAGTCTTTTAATATAATTGTGCTCAAAATTAAATCATTAAAAACGAAGCCAAGTTACCTTAGCTTTAAGTGTGGGCTTTGTTCCCTTAAAAAAACAAGAGCCCAATTAATCTGAATTCTGAATAGTGAGCTTGTCTCAAAATAAATGTTGGCCCAAAATAAGAAAAACAAAACCCAATAATCTTTTATTCGTAGAGGCGGCAGAACATGCTAGCAATGAAGCAAACTAATTTACACATGCCAAAACCAAGATGACTTGTCATGGAACTGACACAACCATAAATTCATGCCCCTACACATGTCCAATGCAAATAGAACTGTATCCATTTCGCAAGCAGGCAGCTTGACTGAATTAGCATATATTCATCCAAAATTTGAATAAACAAGCTGCTGTAAGCATATAATATGCATATCTTCCTTCTTTAATCTCATAAACATACATAAGTTGAATCCATATTCCTCCAAATAAATTCATAAACTTGATGAATTAATTCTTATATACCATATGCATACCATAACATAGCGACGTGTGCCGAGAAATTAAATTAATCGGAGACTTATGAGTTCTTTAATCAGGGCTCTGATACCACTTGATGGAAAAATTAGCTTGATGGCCCCGAATCTTTAAACTCCATGATAATCACACAGAAAACGTTAAACCGAAAGCGTACCTGAATCCATAGCAATGGAATTGACTTTAGTTATGTCTTCCAGTTGATTGTACCCGAAAACTTTTCTTCAGATGATGGGATTACAGAGAGAAAGGAGAGAAAATTTCATTGTACGTCAACTGGGGGACCATAACCTCTATTTATAGCTGAATTAGGACTTATTTGCAAGTTAATCCATCATAAATTGCAATTCAGTCCTCAAGGTCTCTATACATATATAATATAACCTCATACAAAAATAGATGACCTGAGCCTATAAAACTTAACTTTGATCACTTGATTAATGCCTAAACCTTATTTAATATATGAAATACAATTTAAACTGCAATGCGCACACGTCTGCGTGCCCAAATGCTTATAGTTATGATATGCACATTATATAATTCCACAAAATATTCCAGCATCTTATATCATGTTCTGCCACGAAATGATGATTATTTTAAACCCATTGTATACTTTAATTTTTACTTAGAACTTTCACGACAAATTAGTAGCAAAATAGGAAAAAAAATAATAAATTATGAGAAGTTTTCATGAAACATGGGATAAAAGTATTCACATCTATTTAATACTAAAGATTTATTCTTTTTGCTACGAGTTTGTCGTGGTTAAGTCATGAGTGAAGCTCATCATATAAAATTAATACAGAAATGATGTATGCTTAATTCTTATAAATAGATTATTCGTAGTTTAAAGATGGACCGAGTTTATTAGAGATGGTAAATGAACACATTGAATGCAAACAGTTTATATACTTTATTTCATCTTCGTCCTGCATTTAATGATATGGGTATTGTTTAGTGTGCAGATTGTACTGGATGCCGACATAGAATGCACTTTCAAATCACTATGTTATTGTATGGCCAAAAGTAATGCTCGATCTTCCCATATTAGGAATGACTCCATTTGATTCTATAAAAGTTCTCCGCTTTTGCATGGAAAATTTGTATCCATATAAATTTTGTGAAATAAACTCTTTGTATAATTATTGTCTATCCCACGTTCATGTAAGCTTGCACTTTATATGTCATATTACATCAAGAGATAGCATTTCATCATATATATAATTATTAAAGTGTTTATTGTCAATCTTTTCACTCATAATGTGGAGCTTTTAGTATTGCTTTTTTGTCCTATAAAGGGGTATTTTATGTTTAAATCTTTTATGTGCACTTTATGTAAAAATTAATCCAAACAGTTAATAATGCTCATTGAATGCCCTCTGCATTCATATTTACCGGAGATAATATATCCCAAAATAAGTATTACAGAATATAAAATACATTATAACTTAAAATCATTCAAATACTACTAAACGTACATTAATGGATTTAGGTTTATGACTAAGTCCTTCAAGCGAAACATAATTGATTAGATAAAGCCCTAAAGCGTACCACTAACACTTGGAGTAGCTTATTTTATATAATTACACTCAATATAGTTTAAGAAAATACTTTTTTTTAATCTAGTGCTAGTGTGTATATATACCACAAATTGAATAATTGTTGCATTTCATGATTTTATCATGCATGACACACATATAAATCTTATGTTTATAAAATGTATATCATTTTTGTTAGGAAACTATTTCATACATACAATAATGTACAAATAAGAAACACATTATAGATAAGATAAAATACTACATGTAGTGGTTTTATGTAGCTATGTTAAGAATTCTATGCTGGACTAATATTTAATTGACTTAGTGTCTATCTCTAACATAATAAGATATATTTTGTGTGGTTGTTGCCATGATTAGTTTTCCTTTCATTATTCTATTATAAATATCTATCCTAATTAAAGCTCCACAATTCTACGTACACTTTTATAAAAAAATATTTAAAAACTATCATACAATAAATTGAACTAGGATCTTTATTCAATCACTATTACTCCACCTAAGGTTAGGCAATATTAACTCATTTTACCTTATAATATATTAGCTAGGCAAATTTGTGCATTGCATCTCATTCTTAGGCTCAACTTAGTCCCGTGTATGTTCTATAATATTTTACTTTTTTTCCGTTCAATAAAAACAGTTGGCCTGTGTATTATATTTCATATATTTAGAGACTTGGGGAGTGATAAACTAAAGTAGAAATTTGTTATTTATACTAAATGATTTAAGTTGTTACCAAAAAATTAATTTTTCTTTAATTTTTCATAATTTTTTATATTTATTCTTTTTATTTTACTTTTACATTCAATTAATTCAAGAAAAAGAATGGTATTTTAAATAAATATTGAAGTGGTAATCTCAAAGTTGACTGTGAATATATGAACTGAGGGAGAATAACTCGCAACAATGATTTATAGTAACAAGACTTTTTTTTTTAATATTAACTATTAAACACATAGTTAGTTATAACTAAATAAAGTGATAACTATATAAATTTGTTATCACTGAAAATGTATTACAAATTATCAATTTTGTATCCATACTAGTTAACAAGAGTTATAACATCTTTAACATATATTGTCTAAATTTCTAAGAAATACTTATATGACAAATCAAAAATTATTTCCAAATGATATATGTTTTATTAGTGACAATTGATTGGATCCGACTTCTCACCAATACCCTTCCTCATAAATTACATTCAATACCCTCTAAATGGGGAAAATAGCATTCACCTCCCCTCAACTAAGGGCTTTTGGCATCCATACCCCTCATGTTTGATTTTTTGGCAATAACCTCCTTTCCATCCAATTTTTTGTCAATTTTTCTTCTTATGACTAAAATGTCCTTTATTAATTGTTTTGTAGTAGGAAATGATACTGGGAATTCTTTCATCAAAATTACAAAAAAAATTATCACCAAAATTAACTTAAATAGTCATTGTTAAAACATCATGATGGATTTATGCATGCAGTTCAACGCTCTCATTTTGAGAATATTAGCCTATACTCTCCATCAAATTATATAATTAAATAATATCAATTAATTTCGGGTGTCTTATGTTGCTTTGGACTTTGAACTAATATTGAGTATATCTCAAAATTCTTCCAAGTAATTTCGGAGATAAAAAAATACATATACGTGATGATGTAACAAAGCACTAAGGACATGATTGATATACTGGAATGAGGTGGGAATGGAATCAACATTCCTGAGTTCATTCCCATTACTATGATTGATATGTTTTTATGTCGGGAATGGTCATTCCTGTTGGAATCCATATTCCCATAAGTATGGGAATAGTGATACCTTCCATCCCCCTTGGTATTAGCTATTCCTTATCTATTGTGACTTAACTTTTTTTTATTTCTTGTGATAAAATTATTTTTTTTCACACTAATAAAAAAGTCTTGAAAGATTAACGAATGCAATATATATATTTTCTACTTATGATTAATTATCTTAAATTATTTTAAAAATAATATAAATAATTAATAAATTAAAAAAATATTTAAATGCATTGAAAAAACAAAAAAAGATGCATATTATTTTTCCTACGTAGTCGAAAATATTTTTATCAATAAGAATTAGTTTAATTATAATAAATATAATTTCAAATGTAACAAGAATAGAGAAAACATACAAAAATGCATTGACAAAATTTAAAATAAGTGCGTTTAATAAATAATACCTCATCCTTAAACTAGTTTATCGATAAAAAAGTAATAGAAAACGTGGATTATTGTATAGACAATAATACATATATAACTTTTCCAATTATCATCTACGAACTATATTTTTCCGTCTTTCATTGCTTTCTCCACTTTTTTTGTCGTGTCTCTTGTTATTTTTCTTTAAATGAAAGTTTTAAAATCTCACATCATTTAAATTTAAAAGAACTAGATTGGATACAAATTTGTATTCAAGTTTAATAAATAACACAAATATACGAATATACAAAACATATAAAATATATTAAAAAAAGATCATATTTCTCAAATTCATTTTTTATCACTAATTGCTTGATTGGAACAAATAAATGAATAATAATTCAATTCCTTTCTCATTCCTTGAGTATACCAATCATAGTATTTATGAAATTAATATCATTCCTTTCCCATCTTAATTCCATTCCTTATATCATTCCATTCCTACTCAATTCCATTCATTCATACCAATCACGTCCTAAGGGGAAACTACAATTTATGAATAGGTTCTAAGTGGATGGAGTCAAACTTAATAATATATTATTGGAACTTGTTTAAATGTTTGTCCAATTTTATAATTAATTGTGTTTGTCCTTCATTTAATAGCTAATTGAGTTAATTGAATAAGTTCAATCAAATTAAATTTAACGTAGATCAAGATTGTATAACTTAATATTTTATATTTATTCATTATTTTTAACTAATTTAGTTGAACTTGATATCAGATTTTGGAGTACAAATGTATTAACTAGAATTTGTTTGTTATATTATACCAATTAAATTTAAATGAATGTCTATGAATTTTCAATCGAATTTCAAATACCTTAATTTGTTTTAGATCATACTGATCGATAGTAGAATTCTTACGATAAGCATATGTTTCTATATTTATAGTATATAATTAATTAATAAAGGCATTTTGTGTTAATTTTGGTGATAAATTTTTTTTTGAAATTTTGATGAGAGAATTCCAACTATCATATTCCACTACAAAACAATTAATAAAGGGCATTTAGTCATAAGAAAAAAAATTTAGATGGAAGCGAAGTTATTGTCAAAAAATCAAACATGAAGAGTGTGGATGCCAATAGCCCTTAGTTGAGGGGAGGTGAATGCTATTTTCCCCTCTAAACGAATAACAATTATAAAGACACCCTTTTATTCACTCTATCAATATACACTAAATGCTTCTCAAGCTGGCTCAGGCCTACAACCTTGTGGCAATTATATGGCCAAATAATATTAATCTTAGATTCGTTTCTATCATAGTTTGCACTTTTTGCATGGATAAGTAAATTGTAACCATAATTTTTTTGCTTGTCCCACGTTTATGTAAGCATATCACTTCATTCCACTGAAACATCAAGGGATAACATTTCATCACTTCGGTATAATTGTTAAATTAATTTTCCATATTATTTAGGGTTTATACATAGATTGAAATTAAGTTATCTTTTCAATTATACACTTGGCTTCGTTATCTCTATTCCTTTTGTTTTTAGTTCAACATGATTTCTACTTTAGCTTTAGTTAATAAATTAGAGAAATTTTCACCTAACGCCATATGTAATCTACTAAAGTCGAACATCCTAAATCAAAACCCTCTACATATTTACAAATATAAGAATAAGAATGGCAATCCGGTGGGTCTGGGATGGGTAATGTAGGCATCGAGATTCATCATATTCTTATAATATACGACAATGCCATTTTTTGGATTTTTTTCCGGACCCAGCGAGTCGATATCCTACCAGGTAAAATCATAATTTTGAGTTTTTTCTTTTATTAATTTTCTCACAAACATATTCAATATTAATATAAATAATACAAAATCAATGTAAACACAAAATATACATAAAAAATACAATCACCTAATACTTAAATCATTCACAACAATACAAATTGCGTGTGGAGAAAGACAGATGCCTGAATTAAGAAGAATGTTTTTTTTTTTGCATTAATGTCTGTCATAAAATTGGGTGGCCTTAACTATCCCATACGTGTACTATTTGTCGGATGAAAGTTTGGACTTTATTTTAAAGACATTAATTAGGGACTTTTCTCCAGAATTGAGCTTCTTTTGGGAGAGATGGGTCGTTATCAACTAAGAACATTTTCTTCAATTTATTCTATGATTAATATTGATATGGACTAATAATGTACACCAATTGCCAATTTATACACATGCATGCACGTAAAATTCAAACAGAATGAAATGGGGTACATCTCTATAAGTCGAGCATGCGTACATATTCGATCATTTGTGATTCGTATTTGAAATTAATATTGAAATTTAATGTATTCGTATAAGTTTGGTCAATAATTGAAGTGCAGAATTCTTTTTCGTGTGTTGTGTAATTGCATTGGTTAGGAATGACTTAATTAAACCAAAACTAGTCGATGAACTTAGTATATATAATAAAATTACATTTTCAAATTCAACTTTAAATATATGAGAAATTAATGTTCAAACTGAATAATTGAAGTAAAATAATAGTCCTTCATTACATTATCTTTAGTCATTTTTTTATTGAGACATCGGATAATAATTAAAATTAGAGTTTTCACCATAGTCATCCAGACAGAAGTGGACTTCCTCCTTCTCACATGCCTTGAGGTATTTGGCTCTTTCTCTCACCACCACATTTCTAGTAAAAACTAAATAAGATGGCCAGCTCAAAATTGCAATTTGACCCTTAAACTATATATCTTATGTTAAATATCATCTAAACAAAACAAATTTGGTCAATTACCCCCTCAAAAGTAAAATAAAAGGTAAAAATATATATGAAAATCATCAATAGTCACTCAACATTGCCACCACCAGTCTACCCCTACCGCCCAAAGCCCATCTTTTATTTAGTGGCTTTGTACAATTCAGTAGATAAAATTTTAATATTTAAAACGGAAAATAAATTAAGCACATGACTAATGTTACTTAAAAATAAGGACTAAAGTTGTAACTTATCGGGATAATTCCTAAAATGAGCTAAAGTGTTCCTATATTCAAGCGATGAATCAACGTTGTTGCCCTTGTTGCAGATTTAAGCAGCAAAAGGTTTTTCAATAAAACTAATGGAATTGATAATGTTTATTTCCATTTAATAATAAACATGATCAAAATATGACATAAACCATCACGACAAGAAAAGCTTACTGGACCATATCTTCAATATTTCTTTTATCACACCATTCATTTGATACAACACTTTAAATCCCCACTATGATTGGTGCCTAGTGGTACACAATTATTTGTAGTCTTTTTCATATTGGACGTAGATTCATTAAAAAACAAGATTCATCGAACTGTTGTGCTGGAACCTATTGCATGAGTGATAACCCTGATTAAATGACTGATCTATCCCTTCATGCAAAAAACTAAAATATCTAGGAAAAAAGGATACTTTATTTTATGAATTATCACCCACTTTTAATTAAGAATAATATATAAAGAAAAATAAAAAGAAGGGTACATTTGCACAGGTGTCCCATGCATTTCTTCTAACTTTTAGCTATATAAATAGCCAAGGTAACACATTCATTTTTTGTAAATAAGAAATCACATCCTCTTAGAGTTCTAAATTAAGCAAAACAATTTGCAAGAAAATGGAAGGCTTATTTGTGCACTGGTCTTTTGCCTTTGGATTACTTGGTAAGCATAAATAGTATTAGTAATATTTGTAATATTTCTTCTACTTTCTATTCACAAAGAATCATGATATATTCTTCTGATTTAAATGAAAAAAATAAAGCTGAAGTATATTTTTGATAACACTGAAGTAATACTTAATTATATGCTAGAGCATTGCTAATATATTGTGTTCAACATATATTTTCCACATACCATGCCTAACATTTATTTTTTATATGAATTTTGTAGGTAATATCGTGTCGTTCATGGTGTTTCTTTCGCCAATGTAAGTCTATTTCACTTAATAATTAATTTGAACTAACGATTTCATCGCATTTTAAGCAAACTTGACATGAGTTTATTTGTTGCAGACCAACTTTTTATCAAATCTACAAAAAGAAGACAAGTGAAGGTTTCCAATCAATTCCATATGTTGTTGGTCTCTTCAGTGCAATGTTGTGGATATATTATGCACTTCTCAAGACCAATACTACATTTCTTATTACTATCAATTCAGTTGGTTGTTTCATTCAGACTATATATATCTGTTTCTATCTCTTTTACGCACCAAAGAAGGGAAGGGTAAGTTATATATAAATATATTTTTTTTTTCTATAGAAATTTATTAAAATATGAAAAAACAAATTTCAAATTCTAATATGGGATTGGAATGCAGGTACAAACTTTGAAGCTAATCATCTTGCTTATAGTTTGTGGGTACGGATTTATCGTTCTCTCAACACAATTCCTCGTGAAAGCAATATCTCAACGTGCCATTATCGTTGGATGGATTTGTCTAATATTTTCTTTGTGTGTATTCATTGCCCCATTAGGCATTTTGGTAAGCATAGATTTAAAAATATTTATAGAACATTAGAACATTTTTTGATTTGTCCATATATATATATATATATGAATATTTATTGATTTTATGTTTTATACAGAGGCAAGTGATACGAACCAAGAGCGTAGAATACATGCCATTTCTTCTATCACTATTCCTCACACTTAGCGCGGTGATGTGGTTTTTCTATGGACTTCTACTCAAAGATTACAACATAGCTGTAAGTTTATTTATCTTTATTTTTTTACCAAACAAAAATAAAACATAACAAGTGTTACAAGATATTATGTGTTTTTCTACAAATTTATACTTTTTTTTTCCTTTTTTCTGTAGATTCCAAATGTGCTAGGTTTCAGCTTTGGTGTGCTCCAGATGCTGCTTTATGCAAAGTACAAAAATGGAGACAAAATCAATGAACAAAAGCTACCCGAAATACAAAAGCAAAATATAGACTTGGAGAAACAAAAAATTCCAGAATTAACTGAACAAATTATCGAAATCGTCAAATTGAGTCCATTATTTCATGCTCAGAAAATTCCAGTGGATGTCCAGGTGAATACTACTGAAGTTGCAGTAAATCAGCATCAGATTTCGCCAAATGGAATTAAAGTTTGATTGAATTTTATGGGATACACGTAAAGTTGCATGTTATGCAACACAGTTGTAATAATAACTTTATTGCCTTTCCATTTTATTTGACATTTTTTTCTTTTTTCCTTTTCCTTTCCTTTTCATTTCTTATTTTCTGTTTCCAAGTGATGTACTAGCTAGGACTAATTATATTACCAAATGTTCTGCATTTATGATATCTCCAAATTTCTATTTTTCACATTGAAGCATACTCATATATATATATATATATAAGAACATACGCACTTCCTTAATTTACAAAAATACTATTTAGCAAGTTGATCCCAAAGAGGCAAAGACTGTTGATCAAATTTAATTGCTATCATGCTATGTACATGTAGCTAAGATAAAATGAGGGTGAGGTTATTCGATTACTACATGCAAGCAATCGTGAAATAAACAAAAAAATGTGACAAAAATCATTAATTGAAATTTTCGGTGAATTGTAAATTCCTATCATATTCTTGACTTAATTATTAGTCAATTATGTATCCATTGATATACCGTATGAATATTCTACTCAATTTAATAATAATTTATCAGATGATAGCCAATCGAAAAATCCTAACTCTTAAAATTCACATAAATTTTTCAAAAGACCTAAGTTAGATAGGACCTAACATCTATCAACTATTGATACCAGATTAAACTTAATATAGAAATCATGGGTAAAGAAAGATGATCTGGTTATATTCTCACAATTAATTAAGTAAAAATGATAAACGCACAATTAATAATAACTTGAAATTACAATGGCTCGATTCAGATTTTTAGCGTCTAACCGACATATTCATTGCTAAAATGTTCCAAAAGATGGCTTAAAAATTTAATCTTGTTTTCCCAATCGGTGCCATGAAGGTTGCAGTGTTTAGTACTTTGGCAATATCTCTTCTATAGAGATCACATTGAGACGTTTCAAGTTCTATAGAAATATATGAAACACTACAAGAAAACAGGGTATCAGAGACGGAATTTTAGAGACGGACGCAAATCCGTCTCTAATAACAGGGTATCTGAGACGGATTTTGTGACGGATATTCAATCCGTCTCTATTTTGCGATGGATTAGCGACGGCTATAATATCCCGTCGCAAATTTTAATATAAACATCACATTAGAGACGGCATTAGCGACGGATATAGCGACGGACATAAATTTAGTCGCTAATTCCGTCACTAAATGCTAATTTTAGAGACAAACATTAGAGACGGAAAAAATCGGTCACTAAATTTTAAATTTGTGACGGAATTAGAGACGGATGTAGAGACGGAAGTAAATTCGGTCTCTAAATCCGTCACTAAAAATTAATTTAAGATACAAAATTAGAGACGGAAAAAATCGGTCACTAAAATTTATATTTGTGACGGATTTAGAGACGGAGGTAGAGACGGAAATAAATTCGGTCTCTAAATCCGTCACTAAAAATTAATTTAAGATACAAAATTAGAGACGGAAAAAATCGGTCACTAAAATTTATATTTGTGACGGATTTAGAGACGGAGGTAGAGACGGAAATAAATTCGGTCTCTAAATCCGTCACTAAAAATTAATTTAAGATACAAAATTAGAGACGGAAAAAATCGGTCACTAAATTTTAAATTTGTGACGGATTTAGAGACGGATGTAGAGACGGAAATAAATTCGGTCTCTAAATCAGTCACTAAAAATTAATTTAAGATACAAAATTAGAGACGGAAAAAATCGGTCACTGAATTTTAAATTTGTGACGGATTTAGAGACGGATGTAGAGACGGAAATAAATTCGGTCTCTAAATCGGTCACTAAAATTTATATTTGTGACGGATTTAGAGACGGAAGGAAATTCGGTCTCTAAATCCGTCACTAATATTTAAAATACAATATTAGTTCAAATTCGAATTTGAACTTAAAATTGCATGAATTAAAGTGAGAAATGTGTTTATGATGTAGGATTGTGAAAGAAAGAAACAAGACATGCCCTATATGCCGGAGACTTATTGACAAAGTAAAGAAGTTGTATATTGTGTGAAATAATATGGACAATACGGATTTATTCTAATTGTTTTGTGGTATGAATTAAAGGCATAATGATTTAAAGTTATAATTCTTTTTTAATCAATTAAATGTTTCTTTAGTTCAAATTCGATTAGAAGTTAAAATTGCATGAATTAAAGTGAGAAATGTGATTATGATGTATACATATATTATATCTAAAATATATTATATATTGTTAATAATATTGAAATATATAAGATATTAAGATATTTTATAATTTTATAAAGAATTAGTTTAAAAACCTAAACAATCAATTCTAACTCTAAACTTACCCTAAACCCTAAACTTACCATAAACCTTGAAACCTATGTAGACTAATGTGATTTACATAAAATGAATTTAAGTTGTAATTATCTTTTAATCAATTAAAAGCATAATTAACTTCATATTGCATTTAGTCTTGTGGAGATTCAAAAAAAAAATATAATCAAATGAAAAAATAATTAATTTCATAAGGCAAAATAAAATAAAATTTATGGACTTCTTCCTTCCCTCGAACCCTTGACCTCTAAATAAAAATTCAGAGTCTTACCACTATACCAAATACTTTTTTAACAAAATTTGTCATATATAATATATTTAATATATTCTGAAATGGCCCATGTTTCTATAATAGCCCATGTTATATGTAAAAGAAAAACCCCTCTTTTACAATAACACGAACCAAAAATCTCAGTTAGAACCCTAACTTCGAACCCTTCTTCCTCTCCCAAAAAGCCCTAGTTCGAATCCCCCAAAGCAGCGAGAAAAGGCTTCTTCGATTCGAACGCCACCAACCACCACACACTATCTTCGGCCACCTCCGCACACTATCTCCGGCCATCTATTGTTGAGGTAACTAGTTTATTTTACTATATTTGAATCTTTGACATGTTATATATGGATTATGGAGTGACAAAAAGTTCAGTTTCAGAGATATTTATTTGTACCTTGAATGGAAAATTTCATTTATAGATTGTTTCAAATGATTATGCTTTTAGCTTCTGTTTAGGTTTCAATTATAGACTCCTTTGGAACTTCTAACTCTTCATACCTATGCTAATTTGAACTTCTAATATTTCAAATTTCGACTTAAAGCAGCTGTAATTGAATTGTCAGTATGGATTTCAAATCTGAACTTTGAATTGTCAGTATGGATTTCATAAAGAAAAATACTGTCGTCCGTGTAATCTAATGGCTCGTAACTGAACAAAAGTTTTAACAGAAATTGGTAGCATCTCATGAGCTTGTTATAGATCTGAATAAAAAGTAAATGTTTCTGAGAAATTTTCTAGTGTGCAACACTTTTTCAGGTAATAATCCAGTATTTATGATAACAATATGTTGCAAAATTATAGCCTCGCAATGTTCAGTTTGTGGCGTCGAATTTTCTGATCTACGATTTGCATCAACATATCTGCATAGTTGTATATTTTCAAGCCATGAATACAATATAACACATTCGCTTTGAGGTTGTGGCTTCTCTTCTGTTAACATTTGGTGTGGCTTATTTGCTTGCAGTTGGGTAATTACAATTCTTTTGAGGGAGTTCTGTATTGTAGGCCACACTTTGGTCCTCTTTTCAAAAGAACTGGAAGCCTGGACAAAAGCTTTGAAGGTACAGATATACACACACATATATATATATATGTTTATTTTGAGCCTAAAAGCATTTACACAGTTTATTAATTCTAATCAGGAACACCTAACATTGCAAAACCGGAAAAACCTGCAGACGTTGAGGTAAGAGTGAATTGTTGCTTGTGTTTTTTGTGATGCATTGTGCTCTAGTTGATTTTTGATTGTCGCCGGATTGGAATTAATTTGCAAAACCTTTATATGGATTTAGGATTGTTGGATGATTAAACTAGTAAAGAAAGTAAAAATGATTTTGAATATTGCTTTAGAAAAGTAAAATAGATGGGGAATAGTGAAATCAGTCGAAATTGATTTTTGTTGCATTTTCCCTTTTCTTTTATGATTTCCCCACCTTTTACAGGAAGTCATTCAAAATGTGGTTTAAGATCTTGAAGAAATGAAATGAAAATGCAGGTTTTACCTAGTTGGCTTGTCCAATGTTAATAATGAAAAACAAAACATATCTTTGATTTATTCTATGAATAAACCATAAACAAAATGCCAATTTTATAGAACAAACAGTATTTTTGGCAATTGTGTTATATTTTGGACAGAAATATGTTATCAAGAACACCAGTGCTTCATATGTGCTCAGGCATTATTCTATCCCACTGAAAGCATGTTTGTCTAATTTTAGTTTATCATGAAATGAGAGGATAAAATCAGCAACTACATGTGCTTCAAAGCACATACACACAGAAACCTTTCTGTTATATATATCAAAAAATCATTAGTGACCAATTAGTTGTCGTAGCTGAATATGTCGAAGTCATGAAGGCCGTCAGAGAGAAGTAAGTTGTGGATCTTTTTTGGTTTACTGATTAAGTGCATTCAATTTGCGTATTAGCTATTTATTGTTAGGAACATTTTTTTGGTCAACTGTCCATTTAAGTACATGGTTAAAAAAAATACTATGGGAATTTCTGATAGTTGTTTGAGCTTCACAAACATAGTATAGAAACACATGATATCACCGATGCTCAATCCTATTTATTTTATGTGAAGGACATTAGAGTGAAGCATGTTATCACATTAAGACTTGTTTCCCTCTTCAGTAATATTGCTTTGATCCCAGCAACAGTAAGTGGATGATTATAAATCAAGCGATTTCCTTTTTGGTCTTGTTTATGTTCAAAATTAGAGGAGAAAATGAAAAGTATGAGAAATTAAAATCTATATTAGTTTATGTTTTATTTAAGAGAAATTGTGTTTCTCACGAAGTGTTTTTTTTTTTCCACAGGAGGATGCTAATTAGATAGTGAGGCATAGAACGAGGACAAGGTGCACAATCGAGCAATGATGCACATGTGGACGTGAGCGAGACTTTTGCATTAGAGTAGAATTAATGAGATTTCTTTAATAGAATGTATAATTCAGTAAGGTACTTTGATTTTTTTTATTGACTTGTCAACTTTATTTTGAATCAAAGATTTGCTTGATTTATAAAATTATAGTTTAAATGTATATATTTGTGTATGGCTGGAATATATTTATGATTTTATGTTTCTTTCATTGTATTTAGTTAGTTGATTATATGGAAATAGAATTAGAAAATGTTTAGATCAGATCAATTAGAGATGAAATTAGAGACGGATATTGAGTCGAATTTCAAATATGATTTAGAGACGGATTTTGGAAATGATTTAGAGACGGATTTAGAGACGGATTTTAGATATGATTTAGAGACGGATTCTGAGTCGGAATAGCGACATAAATTAGTGACGGAATTGGTGTCAGATTAGAGACGGAATTTAGCGACGGATTATGTTTTTAAAATAGTGTCACATTAGCGACGGAAATAGCGACGGATACGATCCGTCACTAATATTAGCGACGGATATTGTGCCGTCTCTAAATTGCGTCGACCTGTTTAGCGACCGAATTTAGCGACGGACGATTCCGTCGCTAATACTGTTTAGTGACGGAAAAAGCGGGTATCAGAGACGGATTTGTCCGTCTCTGATACCCTGTTTTCTTGTAGTGAAATGTATATGAAACTGTCTTGTGATTTTATAATATAAAAATAACACATAATAAAAGATCAAACATATATGAAATTATTTTGGAAGATGAATGACTGATCTATGAGCACAAAATAGACTATTTGGCCCATATATCATCCTGTCGTAATCCTAATAATCATTTCAAATTACGTGCGCAGCCTTTTGCATGCATGGAGTAGTTGGAACCTTATATATTGTGTGGAATATAATGAGCTCTTTATATAATTATTGCCTGTCCCACGTTTATGTAACATCCACTTCATGGGATTATAACATTTCATAAGAGGTTATTTTCAATCTTTTACCCTAATTTTTGTGTTTTATGCATAGATAGTAGAGGTTGGAAATTAAGTTTTAAATATTTTTATTTTCTTCAGTTTCATTTTTTAACTTTTTAAGAGTTTATGGTCTCATTTGTCAATATATAGTGACACTTTTTTACATGTGATTGTTACGTATTTCTCTTTGTAACTCATTTTATATAAGTTTATGACTATGTGTTATAATTTGATTACACATTTACTTGGGGTCATTATTTTAATGTAACATCCATTTATCCATAACTATATAAAGGGTTGTGAACTTATTGTTGTATATAATATTGTAAATTAAAATTATTTATCTCCCCATAACAATATTTTGGGAACTTATCTAAGGATTTGTTCTATATCACCTCCTTGTGATGGTGGACATAGAATGAATAAGATAATGAGATTTTATCTTGAAATCGTGATCAACCATCAAAACTTGCACGTAGGGAGACAATCATGGTTTTGGGACAACGTCATATGCCGTGACTTTCCATCTGTGCGATATCTTATTTTTAATGTTTAAATATTATTTTATATACATTATTTTATGAATTATAGTAAATATGCTAGTATTGTTGATATTATATTTTAGATGTATGCAAATATATTATAATTATGTAATCTCAGATCACAAAATATACAGCAAATAAATCATGCTTTCATGTAATTTAATGGGTCTTGTATAAGAGGCAAAATTAATTCATATAAACTAAAGTAAGAACTACTCAATTATGCAAACTTTTTGGTATATTGGTATTTGATTTATTGTTACCTAATTCTTCTTTGAATTTTGATTAAATAAATACAAGGCAAACAAAGATTAATTCATATTTAATGCATATTACACATATCAATCATTCATTAATACATGGAGTAGAAGATGAAATACTATATTGGAGTAGACGATTTTGTTCGTATGCAAACCCCTAAACTCCATCCTAATCATGCTTTATGATAGGAATTAATTAGTTATTTAATATTTAATTATTATATTTTAATTTGAGTCCTTGTTTAACTAAGAGACCTAGTGCTTTAGTTATTTAATTTGTTAGGATCTTTATTTTGTTTGTTAGGATTTTCAGTTTGTTTAGTATTCTATTTTAATTAGGAGTCTTTCACTATTTATAGTTGTTAGGATTAATGTTTTTATTTTATGATGATGAATTCAAGGAAAAAAGTTTTTTTTACTTAAATTTTAGTTTTTATCTCTTCTCTCTAAATTATTCTGGAGTATTGTCTTCTACTCAAATTGAAGACGTATCAATTTGGTGCTTTCATCCAGAGTTATGCCTCTCAAGCCTACACAAACGTCGAATCCCACCCCACCAGGGGATTCACTTGCCACCATGACAAAATTGTTCAATAGATTCAAAGCTCAGATTATAGATCATATTACTCAAAAGATGGAGGAAGAAAAAAAAGAGACAAACCGACGCATAGAATTGTTGACCACTACCAGGATAGATTTACAAAATCAAATATCATCCATTCAACAAACATCTGCTTCTCTAGAACCAAGCCCAAAAAATGGTTTTTTTCAACAAACAACACCAACAGAAACCACCATCGTCAAACCAACAGAAGTTAAAACCGTCTCTATCTGCCAAATTTCTCAAACCTTCTCCCAACAAACTCACAACTACTCTGCCACTATTCTTATTTATGTTGACGTTGTTGACGCTAAACCGCTTGGATGGTTAGCTCGAATTAAATCTTCCAACATTCATAACACGGCCTTTCACAATCAAAGCAAGCACTTCTCGTCGAATTACAATGCTTCCTGGAACAAGCAGATGCAAAGGTTTCCCAAGATCAGCCTTGGGGACAAGGCTGTTTTTAAGGGTGGAGAAATTGAAAGGAATTAATTAGTTATTTAATATTTAATTATTATATTTTAATTTGAGTCCTTGTTTAACTAAGAGACCTAGTGCTTTAGTTATTTAATTTGTTAGGATCTTTATTTTGTTTGTTAGGATTTTCAGTTTGTTTAGTATTCTATTTTAATTAGGAGTCTTTCACTATTTATAGTTGTTAGGATTAATGTTTTTATTTTATGATGATGAATTCAAGGGAAAAAGTTTTTTTACTTAAATTTTAGTTTTTATCTCTTCTCTCTAAATTATTCTGGAGTATTGTCTTCTACTCGAATTGAAGACGTATCACTTTACATTTGTAAATACAAAAAGATAACAAAACCATTTTCTCTTAATAAGTGAGAGAAAGAGTATTCATATAAGATGTAGATTTTCGGTCGAAGTTATTAAACGTAATCTTAATTTAGATATATTTTAAATCACAGCTAAAAATGACTGTCACAAACGTATAGCGCTCCTGAAAATTTTGAGTAGTGTATCATTTATGTGTGATTTTTTATGTATACTACAATAACATTAATCTATTTATTTTACAAATATTAAAGATCAATGAATTTAACATTGAATTAATTTTGGAGTCAAATTATATTGAATTGTAACAGTATGGAGAAAGTCCTATCATTTTTATAGATGGGTGAAAAATGATTTATCATTTTACATAAAATTAATGGTATTTTTATCTATCAATCAATGTGGTTAACAGTGTTTGATGAATTTTAATAAATAGAGGATGATGTTTATAGGGCTGTAGAGATATATAAGGTTATTTAACGGTGTGTATTTAATGTCAAAATATTTCATTTTTCATACAAGTTACCGTACAAGTTATCATACAAATAATTGCCAATACACTTTTAGACAGCTAAATTCATTTTTCATACTTATGTATGGAAAATATCAAACTGGTTTAAATACAAAAATATCTTCAGAAATAATACAATATCCTTATAGTAGCATGCCATTTGTGGCCATACATGATACATACCAAGCATTCAAATATTTAAAAATATCTTATAAACTCATTTTTCTTATCTGATCATCACTCTAAAAGCAAAACAAAATCCAACATTTATAAACTCGAAATGTCTTATAAGCTTTTTTAGATAAACTTAGACAATAAAAATCTTAACTTTCTCCACCTAGTCTTTATGAGATATAAGCCAATATTAATTATAAGTTCGTCCTTTAGTAATGCTCCACAATTCATATCGTATGTAGATAAAGTATTATCTAACTATACCTATATCTATTCAAAAAGCAATTTAGTTCCATTCGAGTTACTCAAATTACTTTTAGTTTTATAGTATTTTTTAATATCCTAGTTCCATTAAACTTAATAATTGACAATTTTGGTTCCGAATGTTACTAAATATACGAAAATGAGTGTTAATAAATAGAAAAAAAATGGGTGTGTCCGTTAAACACACGCCATTAAATTTAAACGCTAAACCCTTTTTAGAGTAATGGTGTGTGCAACACACATACTCTTTTTTGTCTAATTTTAATTGATTGGAATAAAGTGTCAATCTTTTAGTCAATAGAACTAAAAATGTCACAAATAATCCTACAAAATGAAAAGTTATTTGAGTGGACATCAATAAAATAAAAAATATAACTGACTATATTTAACTATTGTAGAATATCGTATCATACGGATGAATTAGGGTTATTCTTATATCTCAAACATTAATATATTTCTTAATTGAAAGAAGGGTGCTATGTTCTATTGCTTGTATGTCCTCATGTTTTCAACCCTTATAAGTTTAGTAAATTATTGTTGTAGTTGATGGTTTTGGATGGATCAAATATTTTATTGAACTAATAGAGGGAAAAAATGGATGGAATTCCCTCCGAAACAAATGTGCATAAGTTTGAATTTTCTAGAAATAATTGGAAAAAAAAATCCCCAAATTGAATGTTATGTGATGAACGTTGACAATTTTTGGTAAATTTAAGTGTCATGGGACAAATGTGAAATTTTACAACGAAATTCATAATTTTCGAACAAATTAATAATCAATGTGCTTTTTTTGGTATTAATAGTGTACCCAATTTTCCGAAAGCTCACATTATAGTACCAAAAATTCAATTTCGCCCTCAAATTCAATAGGCATATTCAGTTAAAATATTGTGAATGGTTTCCTTCTTTACCAAAATATTACCCAATTCAAATGAATTAATTAAATTCTTATGCTTGATTTTTGCTTTTATTCTTACCATCTAATCCCAATCGATACTTCCAATTATGATTGATTGTTAGGCAAAATTATGCCGCTATGAGAAGTAAATACAAAATTGACGCTTTAAAAATCGGTTCGAGTTTGGCAAATTGAACTTTTTTTCAACCTTTGAAAAGAGTCGACATTTAATACACAGTCCCTCGTTTAATCCCTATTTCTTTTTCTAAAAAGTAAGTGGCATTATTAATAATGAACAAAACCACAATAAGTGACGAACTAGAGGATAATTATTATCAATTTGCTAACTATCTTAGTACAAGTAGGTGTCAAAGGTGTAGCCGTGTAGGTGTCAAAGATATAAGAAATTCGCTAATTAATTTTTATTTTTTTTAAGAAATGTTGAGCTATAATGCAACGTCATATAATTAAAAACTAAAACATTAAAATTGTCAAAACTCACTGCTAAAAGTACATTACAAAATCATTATGAAATTATCACCAAATAATTGATTATTTGTGGTGAACACTTGGCCTATATTTCATTTCTGAAAGAAGGCTGATCCAAATACGACATATACCACCAAGACAAGATAAGCATTATACTAAAGCATATTTTTCATTACACCATTTGATGCAGCACTTTGTTCTTTTGGAAAGAATTTGCTGCAGCACTTTAACCCTCAAATTGATGCCAAGTGGCACCAAATTATTTGTATTCTTTTCCATAACATTATTGCTCGATTGATAGGAAATTAGGCAAAATTGCATTGTTAGGCTTATCGGATACATATGCAAAGCACTTATGGTCTAACTTTGAACCTTACAAGTTTTGCAAATTTTGTCTCAATATTCATTTTCAATTATTGTATATTTGATTGATTTTGCAAGATTTGGACGCACTTGATCACATGAGTATCACGGGGTATATGCTAATTTTCATGTGGAAAATTCTTAAGAAAAATACGAGAGCTTTAATGATAGAATTTTAACATTAGTTTTTCCCACCAATTGGGGACATGTATCCTTTTTCAATCACAAATCATGTACCTTAAAAATGAGTTTTTTCCCACTAAGTCAATATTATTAACATTTGCTGGATACGGAGAATTTATATTTTTGGTATTGTTCGTGTATGCTTTATGATATGTACCTTAGCCCATTATTTATATAGTCAGGCATCGTTTATACTTTTAATATATTTACACTTGTACATTCAATTCTAATTATTTACAATACATAATACAAAACGTATTTATTCCTCTTACGTTTACGTACTTAGAACACTGATATAGTATCAGTTATTGGGGTATTCGATCTCATGGCCTCAACCACTGCCCTCATGACAACTCCTTGATAGTGTTGGGTGTCCGGCAAGACAATTGGTTGCCAAAATGTAGCAACACAACGAGAACGATCTTATTTTACTATTATAATGAAATGACATCTTTATTATATATTTATATGTAAGGAAATTCCTTGGATTACATAGAGCTACGGGAAATATCACGCATCATGCTGATCATCGAATGTGTTCGAATGATTGTAATCCTAAAAGTGTTACAAGTCATAGAGTCATTGAAAAAGGGATAACAATGATCCGTCAAGACTTGCTTGTATGTAGCATTCCTTTTTGGGAGTACCTGGTTCCTTGGGTATTGGTCGGGGGCCTATGCAGATATGAGGGTTCACATCAGGAATGTGTAAACTGAACTACCCCAATGAAAAATCATATTGGTGTCTACGTCAAATTTCAAGGTCACCTTTGCTTCTGATGATCCTCACATCTTAAGGAATCGCGGCTGCTTAAGTGCATGACTCAATGCACTTTGATCTAATTCATGATTAAAGGATAATCACAAAATGAGTTATTTTGGATATAATCTAGTTATGTGGTTTGAACAGGCATTTCTAAGATGGGATATATCTTTAGTCTCTTGATTATAGAATCTCCTATGCTATCTTAGAAATTATTGACTAAGTAATATCTAGCCAGAGTTAGTCAAAAAGAAGGTGTGTGGTCTTTGCTTAGTTGACAAAAGTCATCATTTATTAAAGATATAGTCATATGATTAAATTAGTAGAATTTTGACAGATAACCAAGTCCTAGATTTAATCGAGAGATCTTGCAGAAGGATGAGACACATGCTACGATCGTGATCAGGAAGGTCTACTTTAAATCATTTGAGTCTATGGTTGAGACGACGTTCCTAGACATCAAACTCAATCTGTGGGAGTAATGAATTAATTGGTGGTTAATTAATTGATCATAACCAAGATTAATTGTTTGGCATAATGATTAATCGAGGTAATGATTGTATAATTATTATCGAGCCATTTGGGAAATGGTCATACTGCTTGCTCTTGAATGAACCTAAGGGGTCACACATGAACTTGAATAAGTATTCAGGTTATTTGCATGACATAGTCTTCGTGCAAAGCTAAAAATGAATTAATTGTTGAAAATGATTTATGATGGAATATATTGAGCATTTGGGTTTAATTGATTAAAAGACTTTTTAATTAATCCTCGAATTAATTAAATATTAATGGACTATGCCCAAGGGATTTATTAATGAAAGACCAATTAATAAATCTTGATAGTTATTAATTTAATTAGTCTTTATGATTTATTAAATTAATTAATGGGTTTGAATAAAATTGTTGGAAGTCAATTTAATAAGAAAAATAATCTTTGGATTTTGGTAGAGATTTATTGTTATCATGGGTTTTTAGAATTAAGTAATTAATCCCTAAAAGTTTGGGAATTTATATGTACTTACATACGGAATAGATAAGACACGCATATGGTAGGATTAGGATTGTTAGAATCCATTTTCTACTAGGTAATGTGTGATGGACGAAAATTAGGGTTTTCCTAACCCTATTTTTCATGCCTTCAGATATTTATATATGTGCCTTCATCTCATCTTCATGTGCACACATTCATGCAATTATATGATACATTCGATGTGTGATCCAAAAGAGAAATTCTATCTCCTATAATCCTTAAGAGTTTTTGCTTAGACTTGTAAACTCTCATATTCTTCAAGTTGGAAGAATAACACATACTATCACCCAATGCACAAGCCTTCATTCATTCTAAGTAAGTTGCTATCACGACTATTACATATGAGAAGAACGTTCAAGTTATGGATACAACGATTAGAGGAATGGCTGCTTTATAGACCTTTGTTGATAACCTGCTACACACATTCATCATCAAGGAGAAACAACCCTCTTCCTCACCTAACATAGCGCCCCTATCTACCCTCAACAGAACCCTAACCTACCAAAATCTTAATTCCCTCTCTCATCAGCCCATACAACAGCCTATGTATCCCTCTCTTTGCCTCCAAAGACTAGCCCCCCTTCTATATCACTCCTCATATACCGTCCCTAATTTTTCCCACATGGGTTGTCCACTATCATGCCATTGTATTTCCATCCGCCCCTCATCCTATTCTGACACTCATGATTGCAAAATTGAATTTGGATAATTACGTCTTGTGGCGTTATCAATTTGAACTCACTACCGGTGTCATGACTTACTTGACTACGTTGATTAGTCTTGTTCTCCTGTACATATTGTAAACTCCTTTGGTGAATCTCTTCCAACACTACAAGAAAACATGGCATCCGCTTCGGACATTTTCATAGCTGATGCTCATGAATCCGTAGCTATAGCAACACAATGTTTGTCGCGTGCCTCCGATGTGGATACCTACGTCGCTAAATTATTGCAATGTAATTTAAATTATGTAGCTAAATTTTCTACAATATGAAAATGTTTGAGATTATGTTGTAAGAAACTTTATTGCAAGTAATAAGAAATTATTAGAATAAGACACTCGATTATAGGGTTGAGCTCTTCGCAATTTAGTAGTATATATTTATGTACAACCATCAACTTGTCCTCTTTTCAAATTTTGTGATTAATAGGCGGATCCAATGGTCATCTTGAGTATAGAAAATTTGACAAACGCCCATTAGGATGCACCTAGCCTCCATCATCATTCCGGATGGGCTTGATTCAATCTTGTTTGCACACTAGATTCAAAATACAATGAAGAAAAAGTAGACATTTCCTCAATCAAATATGCCTGGACTATCGAGGCTCAACTCGTGCTCGATTTTTTACTTTCTTCTTTAAATGGTGCAAAAATCTGAACCACACAATTTTTCATAATTAATTAAAAAATTAATCATATTGAATTTAATTTGCAAATATTAACATCCGTACTAGTACCTTTCAAAAGGATACATCCATCGATAATGCACATGTCCTCCAACCTTGGCTTTGTATGCCAAATGCACCGGCAAGTATTTCATTGAGTCAAAGAATGCTGGAGGAAATATTTTTTTCGACACTACAAGGAGTTTCTACAATACTTGACTCAAGTTGTTCCATATCTCTTACTCGAAGCATTGTTGCCCCAGTGTCTCTAAAAAAAGAACTTAACTTAGTTTGGCTCCCAAATTTCCTTAGGCAATAGATTACGGAACACGACTGGAAGTAGTCTTTGCATAAACACATGACAATCATGACTCTTCATTCCATAAAATTTGCATTCCTCCTCATTAACAAACTGAGCTATGTTAGACGCATATCTATCGAAAGCTTTAATTGTCTAACCCACTACACATCTCTTTCTTATGCTCCATGGTTAAAGTATGAAATTGCTTTAGATTTCCATGGCCTCCTATTTGTATCATAGACCAAATGCAAATTAGGATGTGAGCAGTTCAACTTTATATCAGCTCTTATATTAGCATTGTCCTTTGTTTTATCTTTTATATCCATGATTGTATTTGAAAATATTGTCAAATACATTTTTCTCAATGTGCATCACAGAGGTTATGTCGGATAAAATTTGTGTGCCAATAAGGAAGCTCCCAAAATATGTTTTTCTTCACCCAATTATGTGTCTTGTTAAATCCGCCAATCTTTTGATTGCCACTGTTTTTAAAATATGATCCTAGTAAGTCCTTCAACTCGCCGACGCATTTTTTCACCGGATAGCCGAGGAGGGGAATATCAGTCTCAATCTGGTTTTTATAAAACTGACATAGTTGATTTCTAAAGGGATGATCAATAAGCAAGAATTAATGATGTCACTCAAAGCAGGATGGTTCCCTAGCATTGCAAAGTGACAAAGACTTTGTTAACTCCATATAGTAAGGACATGTCATTAGTCTATAAAAGTGCCGCTCGCATTTGAAAGTTTTCTCTCTTCCAAATATCATACGTTTGATTGCCATCTTCTCACAATATCTTAAGCTCATCTATTAGAGGTCGCAAGAACACATCTAGACTTTTACGAGGGCTATTCGGCCCTGGGATAACCATACTCAATTACATAAATTGTCGTTGCATGCACATACCTGGTGGGAGATTATAGATAGTAAGGATTACTGGCTAACATGAATAAGGAGCATCAAACATGTTGAAAGGGCTAAAGCCATCCGTACACAAGCCAAGGCGAATATTTCGTGGATCTAAGGAAAATTATGGGTGACTATTATTAAAGTGCTTCCATGCCTCACCATGAGCATGATGTGTCATAGTTTCATCTTGAAAAGACTTTGCATGCCAAATCATGTGCTCAGAAGAGTGACTTGACATATATATACCTTCTAGTCGTGGTATTAGGGGCAAGTAATGCAAGACACTATAAGGCACTTTACTTTTTGCACCCGATTTTGCTGGCATAAAACGAGGATGGTGGCTCACCGAACACTCTTCTTTATGCTTGTTGTCCTTATAATAGAATATGCATTTATTTTTGCAAGCATCTATTTTCTCATAAGCTAAACCAAGGTTGTTCAAACTTTTTTTTTGGTTTCATAGAAGCTACATGGCCATTTTTATCTTTTGGCAAAATGTCGTTCACTATTGACATAATTCTATCATAACATGCCTCAGACATATTGAACTCCACCTTAATATTTAGAAAATTTGACATGGCTGAAAGCTTACAACCCTTATACAGTGGCTCATCTGCAATCTTCAATAAATCAAAAAAATTTTGAGCCTCAGAATTTGGTAGTTGTTCTTCAAAAGCCGAACTCCATTCAAACTCTAGACCCGCAGGATTCATTACCAAATCACTCATACAAGAACGCTCAGCATGTGTTGTTTTAGATACTCGTACTGGAATTAACTCTTCTGCCTTGACAGAATCATAAATAGTTGTGTCATAGGACCATGTGAAACCCAAATCTTATAACCTCGAATAAATCCATTTTTATAAAGGTGAAGATGGATTTGATCACGATCCAATATTTTGCAATTAAAGCACCGTAAACAAGGACATTTTATTTTCCCAGCAAAGACACAATCTACATTAGAAAATGCAAAATTCAAGAATTCATCAACTCCATTCTTGAATTCATTAGTAATTTGTCAATGTTGGTCTCGTCGACGCATCATCCAACCACGATTAATGGACATATTGTTGTTCTCGAAAATAAAACTCAATATATGAGTTTTTCTCAACAATAAATAAATATAAATATATACGCAAATAAAATTAAAGTTGGAAAGTTAATTTAGTTACTGTATTATCTAGAGTAAGTCTACTATTATGAATTTATTATATACTAGTAAAATGCACGCACGTTGTGCGTGATCTATTATAATTATTTGAATTTTTAGTATGAAAAAAATTAGATATAAATAAATTTTATATTAGAAAGATAAATTAATATTTTGTAAGTTTTTCTATACCAAAAGATTATTTAATTTGATAGTTCTAAGTGCGAACAACATTAATTACATTCCGAATTTATTATAGTTAGTTACTAATTTTGAAATAAGTGTATTCAATCACATAAATACTTAGCTTTTATTATATGTTTGTATTTTTAAAAATAAATAACATTTAACTTTGACAATCATTTTTTAATCAAATATACAAAATATATGACTAAAATATATATTGAACTATATCTAATTTAATTAGAAAATTACATAAATCAATCAAATAATGTGTACCTATCATTTTTTCTCTTAACAATATTTTACTTAAATATTTTTACCTCAATTATCTACGTATGTTATTTAAAGATCGAAATGAGCTAAAATTTGCCACATACCTTTATTTTTTTCTTTATCTTGCAATAACTAATTGCATTCTATTTTTTTCAAGTTCCAATTGATTTTTTTTATCATTTATTATTGCTAATTTGCAATTAAAATTATGAATTATTGAAGTCACACATATAAGTTTTTCAATTTTTTGATTTCTTAACTTTTCTTCTCATGTCATGAATTGATTTGAGTCCAATACTTTTCATACAAATTGTATTATGCGACATTACAGTCTTTATGATTGTTATTTCTCTCTCTGTAATATGTATATCCCACATGCTTCATTAGGTACTTTCAATTAATTAATAAACTTTTTGTAGGTTATAATTCTAAATGGAGTATAAAATAAATAAATTACTTGGTATACAATTATGTTCAATTAATAAAAACTATTTCTTGTTATCAAGTTAATATGATATTAGTAGGTATATATATAAGTACAAAACAAAGTCGCAATGTTACTTTTTCTTTTATTATGAATGATTTGAAATAAATGTAAATATTTTAATGAATCACACTAATTCATACATGACTATGTTATTGGACACAAGTATATGTTTCTAGTTATCAGCCTAAAATATTTGAAGGAAAAATTATTCAGTTAAAGTGGAATATATGCCAAGTTACTCATGTTATTCTTTTTTGGAGTGCGACTAAGATTTTAGTACCAATATTGATTGAAAATATTAGAGTTAATCTAGGAAAGCTAGTGGTTAAATATAGAAAATTGCATACTTTAATATAAAATTGTATATATCATGTATTTGTATGAAATTGTTCTAATTTTAACAAAATTATAGAGAGATTAAAAAAACCACAATATATAAGATTATAGATAGTATCATATTATGTAGGTTCGTCTTTTATTTTATTGATTTTTCTTTCTCTTGTATATATATTATTCTTTTTTTTTTTGGATAACAGGGGAAACCCGCAGCCGCTACTCTTTCGGGCGCGCACTGGGTAAACATCGCTCTTGTGCAATAGCCTGCAAACTATACAAGAGAGATAAACCAACCTAGGTTGCCCATAGCTGACAGACTCATAGTAGAGAAGGCAAATAGGCATTCTCGAACCCGTGACCAAGGCCACACAATTCAGATGCCCTACCAACTCTACCAGGGATTGCCCCCTGTATATATATTATTCTTATATACATGGATTGTGGTATAGGTCTATTGGATGCTTCTACTTTGATAACAAAATTCACATATCAATCTATGATCTCAAAATTACAATTCATGTGATTTTTTTTTTTTTTTTTATAGTTAGAGTAATTGTGAAATTATTATGTCTTATGTTACTATCAATATTGCCATATAAATATAGATATGGAGACCAGGGTGATGCCCTTTGATTCAAATTTGAGTTCTGTAATTGTGAAAATATTAAGAATAAAACATACCAATCTAATGAAATATTGTTATTTATCATTTCATCACATTCTGTGAATCTTCACGCGTCATGTGGACAGTTTATAAGAAAAGATAATCAAACACCAACCAAAATATATTTAAGAGTAGCCCTTCTATAAATTTATAATTTTTCTGAAATCTTATTGCATTTGCTTGTCAATTATAAAGCTAGCAATAAGCCATAAATAAGAATATTAATTCTATTACCCATTATTATAAAAAAGGTAAATTCTAAATAAAATCTCATTTGTTTATTTCTTCAAGAAATAATTTTAAACATATAAAAGAAACATTATAAATATCATTTATTATCGTAGTTCATAAAATAAAAATATATTAATTTATTTTAAAATGCTACATGAAATTAGTTATTAATATATACAGTAAAGATTTCTAGAAAAAGTTAATACAATCATTTTATTACTTAAAAAGTCTTACTTTTTCTTTTGCATAATATTTACATCTGGGTTATTTTGATCTTCACAAAAATATTTATACATTTACGCCATTCCATATCATCCATATTTTTATAATAAATATATATAATATTAAGAAACACCTTTTAATTTATATGTTAGATATATTATAAAAGAGGTATCCTCCTATATATTCTATAAAATTTACTTTGTAGTCATTATCCTCATTTACATTGTCTTAATTTGTAATAGATTTTAGAAACTTATGTATATAATCACTTTCTCCTCTTTTTACATGTTATTCTAGATTTTAATTTCAATTTTAAGAAAATGAATGGATCGGCTCTCATTTGGATGGGATTGGTTTATTCATTTTTTATATTTTCATAGATGTTTCACTAAAAATACATATGTTTGACATCTACAATAGCTAAAAAAGAAATGTAATAGTAATCTTCCTTTAAAATCTCAATTTTTCTTGAAAAATAAAAATTAAGTGCATTTCAATACGACAATGCTCAAGAAAATCAAATTTTATTATTCACGATCTAACTAATTACCCAATAATTAAAATAGATTTTATCCACAAATATGTTAACATATTATATGAAATGTTGTGATGTGTGAAATAAGATCCACTTTGTATTTGCATATGTTTAGATGTTATCATCATTGAGTTTAACTTATATTTGTCTATATTATCCTATTAAATAAAAATTCATCCATATCATTTCTCCAAATTACTTTCTTGCAAATAAAACATATCACATCATACCAAATCGTTACAATTTTTTTCTATATAAAATTACCATAACATTCTTTCATCATTACACTTCTAGTCTTAAAAAATAAAGACCCCGATTGGATCACACTTTTTTTCTTAATGCTTGATTTTCAACGATTTTTTCATCAAATATAAATTTTTTGGCATTTCTTAGAAAAATCCAAAAGACAAATGATACACAAATTATCTCTTAAAAAATCTTAAATTTCCTTGAAAATTGATTAAATTGGCGTTTTCCTCAATTTTTGTCACAAAAATCGAATGTTTTTACTGTTCATGATTAGATAATTTATTTACAGTAACAATATTTTTATCCGTTAACTTCTTAGCAAATGCATGAAAACAAATTACATATGTTTATTATATTTCGGGCTTCTTATTTTACTTTTGTCATTATTTATTTTTTCTTAACCTATTCAGCATTTGGAGAAAATCCATGATTTATTATTTTGATTGGTGGTTTGTTTCTTAATTCATCGTTTATTTACAGAAAATTTCATTAATCTGACTTTTTTTATGACACTAAATTTATATGTACCCATATTATCCTATAAAATAAAAATTCATTCATATCATATATCATAAACATATCACATCATATCAAATTATTACAGATTTTTCTATATAAAATTTAATCCAAACGTACTTTCATCATTACACCTCTACTCTTAAAAATTAAAGACCATGATTGGATGACACCTCATTTCTCAATTCATAATTTCTCAAAGATTTTTCCATCAAATATTTATTTGTTTGGCATTTCTTAGGAAAAAAACTAAAAAAATGCTACACAAATTATCTCTTGAAAAATCTTAAATTTCCTTCAAAATGGATTAAATTGGCATTTTTCTCAATTTTTATCACAAAAATCTAATATTTTTACTGTTGATGATTAGATAATTTATTTACAATTAAAATTCTTTTTATCCGTTAAAATTTTAGCAAATGCCTGAAAACAAATTACATATGTTTATTTTATATGGACTTTTATTTTGTTTTTACTTTTGCCGTGATTAAATCACATTGTTCTTAACCTATTCAGCGTTTTGAGAAAAGGCAGGATCTTTACAAGTTCTCACAATATGTTCTCCATTTAAATCGCAATATGTTCTCCATTTAAAGATAAGTTTTATACTACAACTTAAAAACTGAATGATGACTCATGGCCGTCTATTCGAGTTTGATAGTTGCTTAGAATTTAGAATATGAGAAATCTAAAGTATTTCTATTGATTCTTCTAGTTCACAAAAAATACTAATTCATTTAGAGTCTTATAGGTACATGTGTTATTATTCCATTTATTGTAAGGTTAGTGATTCTTTATTTAATACTCCTATACTATTGACTGATAGATGTGAAATAGTTATATAAATTTATTAATTTTAATAGTGCTAATAATAAGGGTATATAAATCAATTTACAATTGGAACAAACACTTATGAAATTTAAATTTTTATAGTACTTTAGATATAAATATAGATAATAATAAGGACTTATAAGTTAGTTTACAATTTGAAGAAATACCTGTGAGATTAATACTTTTATAGTAGTATATATATATATATATTATAGATTATAGATGGTATACATGAAAAATAGTGAACAAACGAAACTAATGATATATATTTCAATTCAAAGCAATTCGAAAACAAATAATATATGATAAAATTGAATGTTATTTTGCATTAATTTTACATATATTCTTTTCACTTACACATGATAGAATGATAATATTTCAACTAAAAGTAACAGTCACTATATGAGAGTGCCAATGCAACGCACAACCCATTTGATATTATCAAAAATGTCCACAGCCCTCAGATTAATTTGCAGTATCCTGTCTTCTTCTTATTTTGGTTGAAAGAAATTGAACATATTTTGCAAAAGACAAAGGGAAATATTATGTGATTCATATTATTTTTTTTGTTTATGTTGAAATCGATTCAATAGAATTTGAGATTTATAGACAAAAGAAAATTATGTGTGACTTGATCTATCATATTCTTATGAACCATTTATGTCAATGTACATTGAACATGTTTGATTAATATTAATTCAAAATCATGAACATACGTACATTTGATAATAATTGTCTTAATAATATATTTTTTTTAAATTTGGAACTATTAGTTTTAACTTTCAAGTTCCCCACCCAAATATACAACGAACAATGTTAATGATTAATGATAAATTCAAGTTCATGCACATTCATTCATTTTATAATAAAAATATTTTTTATTAAATTTAAATTACTGGGGGTATTGTAGCCTCTTCAAAAAAGTTAAGAAATGTAAGTCACTTTCTTAACATTCATACTTTTATAATAGTTATAGATTATAGATTATTTCAAAGAAAATATTAGATGACTTAATATATTATTTTTTAGATACAAACCTATTAGTTCCACCACTGTTTTCATCTCAATTATTACAATACAAAAAAATGGCTTTTTTAGTGATTCATTACCAAATCACTCATACGAGAAATAATTATGGGATGCCAATTTGTGTATCTTACTTCAAACTTAATAGAATAGTTATAAAAAATTCACAAGAATTATTTTGGGAGGTTGGAAACTTGGATTTTAGAGAAATGGAAATATTAATGTTTACCCTTGTTACTAGTACATCTTTCATGCATTTGGAAATTTGTTAGCGCGATAGTACCTAATCTCACATCTACTATTATACTTGATGCAGTTGTAGGCAACCAAACTTGACATTTCCAGTATCGATGGATTTCAGAAATCAAAACACATACACACATTCAGAAAACCTGTTCTTATTATTGTCTGAGATATAATTCATAACAGCAATGGGTTAAACTTATATATTTCTTAAAGAAATTGAATTTTACAATGCATTGAACACACTAACGAAAGAGAATACTTGTTTTCACATGAATAAAACACACACCTCACCTCCTAACCCACCAAGACACCAAAACGATAAACTAGAACGTAGATAGATTTACTAGAATAATAATTGAACACATGCTTCAAAATCATATTGAATGAGCACTGCAGAACAAAAATATATATATATATATATATATATATATATAGCAAATAGAAATGAAAATATATAAGAAATTAAAAAATCAAACCTATAGCTTTTGATTATGAGATGCCAATTTGTGTATGTTACATCAAACTTAAAAGAATAATTATCAAAAATTCACAAGAATTATTTTGGGAGGTTGGAAACTTGGAATTTCTTTTGAGAGGTTGGAATTTATGGGAATGTAAAGGATTTGAAGATGCATCCGTGGGTGATTGGGAAAAAGGTAATATTTTAGAGAAATGAAAATATTGAAGTAATTTTGGGCAAATAATTGTAAAACATGTTATATTGCCGTGAATGATCCATTTCCATCTTTGATATTTGAGATGCTATATTATAATTACCAATAATCAAATAATCTTACCAAATAATTACTAAAAGTATATGAAAAGTTAATATTATATCTTATAGTTGATTTGGAAGCATGTAATATTATTTTTGTAACTTATTCTTTAACATTATCATATTTAGGATATCAATTTAGGGTATCGATGCGCCCAAATCGATTTAAAGCTTATAAGATCATTTAAATTTTTTGATTGAATTGTGTGTTAGGGCTTGAGTTTAGATTAAAGTCGAACATGAATTATTTCAAAATGTAAAATACTAACTTCTAAATTAATTATATGTTCTACACTGAAAAGATAAAATATAAAAATATCAAGTTTAAGTTGGCTCGGGCTCAACTTGAAGCTCGTCAAGTATTACTAAGCATTGGATGGAAAAAACGTTTAATATCAATTGCTAAACTTGAGACCATATAAACTCGATTTGTTCGACTTGATTGAAATCATATTCACAATGACTTTTCACTTATTATAGTCACAAAATTATAATATTATAGAATTAGTATTACTAAATTGGTTCGACATTATAGATAAATCAAAATGATCAATTTTAAATAATTTTATATATATATATATATATATATTGGAATATACCTATCTAACTCAATGTTTAAACATGTGAACTCAATATTTGATCGTCATGCGAATATGATTTTAAAAATTTAAACCGAATCTCTACATTGGATAATTAGTAGAATCATCTCTTAAACAATAAAATCCTTCCAAATCATAGTATGAAACTATCTCAAAAGTTGGGTCCTCATATAAATGGCCAAAATTTCATAAAATTTAATACATTAAATTGAGACTTTTAGTTGACTTAAAATTAATCTAACATCATGTAACTTAAAGTATTATAAAATTATATTGCTATTTATATTATATAATTTAGATTTTAAAAAATTAGAATAAATGACTATATATTAATTCATTCATTTTTTGTAAGACTCCACTATGTTAATATAAAATATTGACATAATGATGGATTAATATAAAATTTGCTTAGCGCTAAACCCTAAATCTTAAATTGTAAACCCTAAATCTATTACAAAATTGATTATAGAAGTTTTAGCTCCAACATTTTCCTATACCACATCTAATTTGCAAATTCATTATAAAAGTTGGAAATTTTGAATTTTTACTTAACAATGATACATAAAAACCTTATAATTAGAAATTAATTAGATATTTACTAATTAGTAAAAGTAAGAATAATGGATCAAGTGGTCTGATAATATTTATAGCTGTTCAAGTTTTATTTAAATTACTATGACACAACAAATAGACTTAAAATGCTATTTCACATTAATTTTTATGATAATTTAAACACTTTATTCCCTGTTGTGGAATAATTGTTACTTTTTTCAAATGTTTCTTCCAATGCTCAATTTGTAACTCTTCGTCGTTGGGCTAATAACAAAAATTATAAAAAATTTATATATTGTTGCAATACTTAGCAACAAACTAACTATGAATTTTAAATTCATAGCAAGAACTAAAAATATTCTATAGTAAAGTGAATCTGATGCTATTTTCTAGCTATATTTGTCGTTCCGCCAGCAACGGAAATTGCAATGAATGTGCTTTTTGTTGCGATAGCTACGAACAAATTAACTACGAATTTGAAGTTCAGAACAAGTGCCACAATTATTATGTATTTAGGATATTTTATTTATTTTTAAATTCTTAAAATAATTTGTACAATGAATAATTAGTAGCTAATCTGTCGCGCTAGAAATGAAACTTGCAACAAAAATACCATTTGTTGATGATCCAATGCAATTCTATCGCTGACTTATTCGTATATGTTTATTTATTCTGAAAATACAGTTACTTACAGAAAATTTAGAGCTAATGTCCTTAGTTACGAAATTAGGTTCGTTACATTTTTGTTTGTAGAGCTTATACGCACTTTGAAAGTGTTTGGATAATTATTTTTTAATAAGAGCTTATAAGACCAAAAAATAAGATGTTTGAGTCTTATAAGCAAATAAAAAGTAAGTTAGCAAAAACCACCTTATTTCAAAATCTTAAATTTTGGATATTGGTTATATTGTTAAAAGATACAAATAACCCTAGTTAATTTTCTCTTTTCCAATAATACATTTCTCTGAAAAATGTTTATTTTTGTTATTGCACAAATTCTCTCTCGTATAACATTTGAAAACATTTTATAAGTCAAATAGACTTATTTTATCCAAACACGTAAGAGCTTATTTTTTAAATAAGACCAAACATCTTATAAGCTCTTAAAATATATTGTAAGCTCTTAAAACATTTTATAAGATATTTTAAATAAGCTTAGTCAAACACCTTCTGACAAAAACCTCGTTGCATGGCGCAATCATTGATTAATGCATGCTCCCGTAGAACGCTTCCTTGCCTATTTTAAGGGTACATGGAAATATAACAAGTGCCATGGGGTTCAATTGCAAAAATAACAGTGGTACTCCAATTAATATAATCAAGAAAATACTTAGGTATTATACAAATAAATTGCACTTGACTCAAATCATCTACACCATTAAAATAATACTGTCATGTGGTGTCCGTTTTGTGGACCTAAATATCAAGTCATGCATAATAATCGTCTTAACCTTTCAAATACCACCATCAAAATTTCTCTCTAAAAATTTCTTATCTAAATTTCCTTTACATTTGATGCTTTGTATATGAACCATAATCATACATCTCTTGTGTTTGAAGGTTGACATTCCATCTCTTATACCATGGTTGAAGGAATATATTCCAGCAAAATCTGCATGGGCAGCAACACCGCCACAAGGATTAAATCAAAGGACAAAAGAATGTCTTAAAGTTATAGATAAGGCAATTTGGCCAAGGGTCAATTATTTGAAATAAAATGAGAATCTTAACTAAACACATATATCTTGGTTATAAATAGAGATCATAAAAATCAAAGAAAAATCATCACCATATGAATTAATTTTACGTAATATAAGTTATATATAGAATGATCAGGAAGTGATGGGCTTACATGAAGAGAAAAGCTCTTGTTTAGTAGCCAAGAATGACTTGCCTGTGTTCTTCTCATTAATAGTGGAGAGAAATAGTGGTCGATTTGTGAGTTGTTTTCAGGCAGTCTTCTTGGCTAAGTTGACAGGCTTTTCTTTATCATGTTACTCATCTTCTTCCTTTACATTGGCTTCTGGTTTCTCAAACTTGTTACAATTTTATTCATTAATACGTATATGAAAGTTAAGCTATATTATTTTTACTCCATAACTTTTATGTCATTCTAAAAAATATCTATAACATACCAGGTTTGTTGGACTTGGTGTGTTATCCACTACATATTTATTTATTTCCTTATGTATATCTTGTGTATCTTTTCTTTTCCTTTTTCTCCGTAAATAGCAAAATTAGTACCATATAGTTTCAATTAGCAAAATTTATCACGTTTCTACCAAAAACTCACAATTGATGACAATTTAGTACATGGTTTTGTGTTCTTCGGCATGATTTAGTCTAAGATATGTTTTGAATTGAGTTCTTTTCAACCACTTTTTCTTTCTCTCATAATTGTAACTACTTAAGAATTTGAAACATTTAAATAATATAATATATTTATTATAGTAGCACTGCCAATTATTTTATTACCACCATAAATATTGAAGTACATATCAATAAAGCGGTAAGTATAACAATGGTTTACTAAAACGAGTATCGAAACATTGATTTTAAGACCTTGGGACAAATTAGAAAATTAAATAAAGATAATCACAAATGTCCGGAATCTTAAACTTTGTTTGGGACACTATTGAAAATGGTGGCATTAACGTATGTATGAGTGAGCCTCCTATAGGCGACGACCGTGGATCTAGGTTTTTCTTAATCTTTGTAAGTTAATATTCATACTTAGGGCTATTTTGTAGTTTAATATTTTGGAATGAAATAGAATTAGATATAAATTTTGAGCTTGGTTTGAAATTAATCTTGAATAAAATGAACTTTTATTTATAGTAGTACAAAACACGTGCAGCTTCTATTCTTTTAATAATATTATTAAAAGAAATTTAAGAACATTGTCCTGTAAAATTATAATAATACAAGTTTAATGATCAAAGTTAGAATAATTGATCATTATCCAAATACAAACATTAAACATCTCATATATAACAAATATATATACAAATATATATATATATAACAAAAATGTTCAAACACCTCTTGATATGCATGGACAAATCACTTAATAATGTTAAACCAAATATCAGTTTCCTCTCATTTAATATAATTTACAGTACTTTGATTTGTTTTAAATTAACATTTTAGTATAATTTGATTCCAAAACAAATTTAATATGAAAGTTTTTAAACAAGTTAACCATCAATGAAATAAACAATAATTTATAATTCTAGTAAGAGATATTGAACTTAAAATAATCACATCAACTTATTTTTATCACCAGGATTTTCAAATAGTTGAAAAGGATGAAGTTATCACATATTTCTCTCCCGAATTTCCCGTAATATCAAAAAAGATGCATTACATCAAACGAAGACGAGATATTTAAAAGGTATTAAACTAGGGAAGCATCATCCCCTAAGAATAATCGAGAAAAACAAGATTTAGATTGGACTAGAAAAAGTTTTTTTTAGTTGCCTTCTTGGAAACCCTAATCCTATGACACAATCTTGATGTGATCCATATTGAAAATAAATATTCGTAATAAGATTCTAAGGACATTATAATCATTCATAAAAAAAATAAAAAATATGTTTAAACAAAGGAAAGATATGAATATAAGAAAGGAATTACATTTGAAGAAAAGAGGTGATGGCAAAAATGAAGTACTACCGGCCTCTTATTCAATGTCTAAGAAAAAAAGACAAGAATTTTGTGATTTTCTCTAGTCACAAAAGTTTTCACTTGAATTTGTTTCTTATAGCTCGTTGCATAAATATTTGTGAAGCTAAGTTGGTGGACTTGAAAAGCCATGATTGCTATACTCTCTTACAAGAGCTACTTCCATATGGAATTCGTGGATGTTTGAGAAAACACGTTTCTGCTACAATGCATCAGTTAATTTTTCAAAGATGTTGTCTTGTAATTTCAGCACCAGATTAGGTGTAATTTCAACACGCGTTCAGGTGTAGAAATTGCAATTGTTATGGTGCTAAAATTACATCGTCAATTACAATTTCAACGCCAATTACATTGATTCAGGTGTTCAGAATTGGTGCAATTTCAGCACCTAAACATGGGGCTGAGGGGCTGAAACTATAGTTGTTTAGTTGCTGAAATTGCACGTTTGAGGCATTGCACGCATTTGAACAAGGGCTAAAAATTTGTACATATTGTGGTGCTGAAACAACACCTAAATTGGTGCAATTTCTACACCATAATATGTTGTAATATAATTTAATGCATTTTGTTATTGTACTTTATAAGTTTTTTAGATAAGATAATATCATTAATTAATTTTTTCATTGCGACATTATATATAGGTAGAAATAGAAAATCGTAGGATTGATGCTAAAAAAAGGCAAGATAGTGGATGTTGATAAACTTATTGATGGTATTTTTGGGAAAAGATTATCGTATATTATAGGACTTAATTATGCCCTAAACCAAACAAATAAAATTCTATATAAGGATACTAGAAACTTTAAAAGAAAAAGATAAATAATGTATTACACTTAGAGAAGAATGTGATACACTTATGGAATAAATGATGATATGAAATCGACTCTAGCCAAATTTTGGTCGTCTTTTTGAGAAGTTGATCTAGTCTGAAAACCTCATTAGTCCACGGTAAAGTACCCAATACCAAATTTGATTTTCACATTTTTTAAGTTTTAGTGACTCTTTTTCAAATTACATTGCAACCTATTATGCAGATTTGGGTAGGGCCACCCACTCTAAGGATGAAAGAAGAACCAATGATGATACATGCTTCTTTAGGTTTAGTTGTTTGTATTGTCAGTACTAATATGGTTCAGATGTATCTATCATAATTATATTGTGACATGTTGTCTTTTGTTATTATTAAGATTTTCGTTTATTTTGTTTTTAAGACATGGTATCATATGTTACCCTATGATGTGTAATTAAAAGATGATTTTTTCAACACTTCAATAATTCTTGGGTATTTAGGAAATTTATAATTTATTAAACAAATATATTAAAAGACATTAAATATAAAAATAATATTTCAAATATTACCGAATTTAAATAGTATAATTTGTATATAAAAGAAAATACGCCATAATGATTTTTTTGGCTAAACCTTGAGATTTGGTAATATTGATAAATTTTAGGCACAATATTTTATTGCATAAATTTACATTTGGCAAAGAATAATTTCATTATAAAAACAAAATATTTTGCAACATAATGCTTTTGTTGCAGAATCGAGCACCTTGCAACAACATATTTTTGTTGCGAAATTTAATAATTTGGTAACAATATTTTTTATATCCAATCATAATAAACATTGAGTATAATAGATGATTATGGACAACGGAATATCATTTTATACAACGAAATGTATATGCGTTTTAGCACGGTTATGATTGTTGCGTATAATATGTATTTTTATTACAAACTAATCATGTGGTCTATAATACACATATATGCAATGAAAACTCAATTTTTGTTGCCATGAACATTTAGCAACGTGATAGCGCCATGAAGCTGGCAACGAAATATTTTCGTCGCCAAAAGATTAGGAACAAACGTTGTCCATAATAGATGATTATGGACAACGGAATATCATTTTATACAACGAAATGTATATGTGTTTTAGCACTGTTATGATTGTTGCGTATAATATGTATTTTTATTACAAACTAATCATGTGGTCTATAATACATATATATGCAATGAAAACTCAATTTTTGTTGCCATGAACTTTTAGCAACGTGATAGCGCCATGAAGCTGGCAACGAAATATTTTCGTCGCCAAAAGATTAGGAACAAACGTTTCACTTTTCCACAATGAAAATTAGCGCTGATAGAAAATTTTCTGGTAGCTTTAGGAGTACATAGTATTAAAATTTATTTTTGGATTGTTTGATGCAAGTTGAAAAAGTTAGGGGGAAATTAAGTTTTGTAAGTACATGCCATTAGTTTCCATAATATTTTAACAAAAAACAAAGCACATTACTAACTTTGTTTAAGGACTAACATTGCAACTTCTGGTAAATACGAGGACGATTCTAAAATGACTTAAAAGTTGGATTATTAGTTTAAAATCGACACTGACGTGTGGGATTAAATTTTTAAATTTATCACATGGAGCATTCAATGAATGAATTAACATTGTTGTCCTAGTTGCAGGCAACATAAATATTTTGGAAACAAGGATAAAATTATTGGAATTTCAAATTGATACAAGCCTATCCCAAAATTTAATCGAATCGGGGCGAAATTTCCAAGAACAAAAGTGAAGAATGGATGCATGGAATATCCTCATCCCAAATTCGAATTATGACAACAAACATTGGTATAAAACCTCGACCCATTAAAATCAATGATATGAACCACAAATGGGATGGAAATCCGTTTGATAAGTTAGGACAATACGATAAGTTCAAAAACTTTGAAAAAGAATTTATACTCGCAAAATTTACTCAAAAATATTTTATATATTATTAAAATTTTGTAGCCTATTTCTAGGCCAAAAACTAGAAATTTGGAAATAAATCTTAGTAAAAGAAGAACATCAATCCAAATTAGTATTTTCCTTATCTAAACAACTAATAATTTATATAAAACGGGAATACAAAAATTAATTAAAATTAATTAATCTATTGTATTATAAATTTATAGATGTTTCTTTGAATTTTTAATCTATCTAATATGCCCCTAATGTAATTCACTTTTTAATGATATACATAAGAGCTAAAAATATATGAGGAATACCTACAAAAGAAATATGTACAATTGCATTAGGACACATCATTGGAATAATTTATAGATAATTAACCATTCTCATGATAAGGTAATTGTTAATCAAATACTTTAAAATTGTGTGACAACATGTATAAGGCATACTACATACCATGATAGAATTCAAGTAATTTTAGAATAGCTTATTCTCTTAAATATTGATAATAGCTAAAATGAAGGGAAATGGTGATACATAATTATTTATTATAAGCAAATTTAAGCCAACTCATAAATAACATACTTCGTCGCACTGCTCACAACAACATATATACGAGGCTAAAAATGTATATAAATATATATACGAGGCTAGAAATGTATAAATGAGATGGGTGAAGGAAATAAATATTATAACTTTTGTGATTTGTGTATTACATAATACAAACATACTCAAATACATTTAAAATATATTATTATCAACTCTAACATATTCTTATAAAGCATGAAATAATATATATAAAGCTAAAACAATAAAATTATATTACTACACCGATGGAGAGTCACGCCACATGACGTTGTTCTAAAGCTATGATTGTCTCCCTACGTGCAGGTTTATACGGTTGATCACAACTCCGAGATAAAACTCCATTAGCTCAGAGCGGTACCTCATCCTATATGCACGACCACAAGGAGGCGAGAAACCAATCCTTAGTCAAGTTGCCAAAACACTCTTATTGGGAGTAAAATAATCTAACAAACATTATATAAAGTGTGTCACTCTCAATATGTTAAAATAAAATAGACCATCACCCCTTTATATAGGAAATGAATTTTGACCAAGTCAAATTGATTAATGGACCACTAAAAACATCATAAATCACCATAAATCAAATACTAAATAGGTCCACTAATGATGGTCAAAAAATCATATAAATACAATGATAATTAGGTTACAAGTCTATAATAAGATGTAACTAAATAGACACACTAACTGTGAGATTTTAATAAAATATAATTGTTGGAAATAAAATAACAAATAAAGAAATTTTAAAGCTTAATTTCCAAAAATAAATACGAACATTATAAATTAGCAATAATTGGTACTTATGACCTTATAGTTTGCACCTTTGTTTGGTTAGACCAGCAACAACAACAAAGATAAATGCTAAACACATACAGTGTAATTCAGATACAATTAAAATTATTTATGTTTCTGGGTTTAGTTAAACAAAAGCATCAAATAATATATAAAACAAAGTAAGTTGTATTCCTTTATAAATAAGATGTATAATTACATTACAACTCTATGATGCGCAATTTATATTTTAAAAAATAAAAGAGTTCAATATTATAATAAGTCATTCATTTTTGTACATAAGATATCAAATCCTTTCCAGAGCTAGCTTTAAATTAAACCTAACATATTTTTCAAGAAAATGAAAGGCTTTTCTGTACACTGGGCTTTTGCTTTTGGATTGCTTGGAAAGCATACATATTATTATTAACGTTTGCTTATTTGTTATAATTTGTTTGTTTTTTGGAAATTCAATTTTGTTTCATTTGACCGACTAATATTTGTTTATCAAACAATTAGTTTACCTCTAAAGTTAAAAGAATAATATAAAGTTGTATTTATTTGCTAGGAAGTTAATTAGCTATTTGTGTAAATAATGAAGTTACGTTACATATCATTGATTACACTATGCGCCTCAATCACTTCAATACATACCTAGGAATATTAAATTTAGCACGGTATAAGAAGTGAAAAATTAATGCTATTACGTAGCTAATTATTTTGTGTTCCTAAAAATGAAAATGCATGCAGACAGCGAAAGAAAGCTTTGGACAGTAATTTTGATAGATTAAATTATGTGGGTCATGGTGGTGGTGGCTCTGCAAGAAAGATGATCGGAGAAGATGTGAGTAGAGTGGCTGCGTACAGGAGTTAGGGTTTATGGAATGTGATTTGGGGGTTTTGTGATTTGCAAAGATTTGAGATATATTTAGTTAAAGAAAAATATTTTTGTTTGAGGAAATATATATAAATATATAGATATATACTTATTTTGTTTGTTTTTCGATTTTTTTGGTTTTTATGATAATAAAATAATTAAATAAAAAGACTAATGTGGAAAAACAGGCAGAAAGCTCACCAACTTTAGGCGTGGCCAGAATGGTCACGCTTAATTTTGGTGACCCTTCTGCTTTTTGGTAAAAAACTTAAAAAAAATGCGAAAAAATAAAAACGAGCATGGATTGCCTCCCAAGAAGCGACATTCTTTAACGCCGTCGGCTAAACGATGCTATGCCTCAAGTGGCCTAAGTCGGAGGTTCAAACCCATCATTATGCCAAGCTACCTTTAGCGGATCATCATCATTAAATTCAAAAATTCGCTGCATCACAAAGTTAGTAGCATCTAAACCAAACATAGAGCAATCATTAGTAGAATACTTCATGTAATCATATAAATTAAAAATCACAAATTCATCTTCAAATTCCATAGTAAGAGTTCCATCATGCACATTAATTTTAGCCTTAGATGTTTTCAGAAATGGTTTTCCAAGAATGAGAGAGGCTAGCTTACTATCATGATTTTCATTCATATCAACAACATAAAAATCAGCAAGAAAAACTAAGTCATTAATATGAACAAATACGTTCTCAAGAAAGCCATTAGAAGATGCATTAGACCCATCAGTTAATTGTATAATCATGTCCGTTTTTATCAACTTTTTCACATTCAAAGACTCATAAATAGAACGAGACATGATATTTACAGAAGATCCAAAGTCTAATATGGTATTCTTAAATTGCACATCACCTATCTTGGAAGAGATAATAAACATACCAGAGTCTTTGCATTTTGGAGTTAATTCCTTTTGGAATGTCGGAGATTCATCTTCTATATTCACCTCTTCGTCGTCACTGATCTCATCTTCCCCAAAAACCTCATATTCTTTAACTTCCTTCTCATATGTTGGAGGAGTTAGCTCAATAAGCTTGGGTTGCTTGGTAAGTGTCTCCGTTGGTTTTATGAGTTGATGTTCCACACTTTCCTTTTTCAACTCACCTTCCACCTCACGTCTAGACTTAGCAAAACGATCAGGAAACGGAGGGGGTATCACAAATGTCTTGTGTTCGGGTAACATCTTTTCACTCCTCACAGTGACTGCACTATCATTTTGCTTTGGATTCCTAATAGTTTGAGAGGAGTGTTTGCTCGAGTTTTGTGAGACCAACTCATTCACAGTGGTGGTCATTTGACTCACTTGATTCTCCAAGTGTTTGATTGCAGTTTGTCTCTCTTATAAAATTATTGTGTGCTCTGTTGAAATTGTTGTGTGTTAGTTACCAAAGCTTTCAACATTTCTTCTAAAGACATACCTGATGTTTGAGTCAATTGAGGAGTTGGTGGAGGTCGTGAAGCGTAGCTCAGATTGGGGTGATCACTCCATCCTGGATTATAGTTGTTGGAATAGGGACGGAAGAATTTCTCCAAGAATTGTGCCTCCAACTGAGTCCATGTCTTGATTGAACCAAAGGGTAAATAGTAGAACCAATTCTTAACTTCGTCTGCTAAAGAAAAATGAAAGGCTCGAAACTTGATTTGATTTTTAGTGACATCCCTTGGTTTCATTATTGAACATACCGCATGGAACTCTTTTAGATGCTTATGAGGATCATCTCCTACAAAACCATGACAAATAGGAAGTAAGTGAATAAATTCATATGTTAATTTAAAATCAACTTCAAAAGTAGGATATTGAATGTAAAAAGACTGTTGGTTAAAATTTGGCATAGCCAACTCCCTTAAAGTCCTCTCGACGGTAGCCATGACATCTAAGAAGGTTGCAGGATCTCTTTCTGTATGCGTTGAGCTATTTTCTCGATCTGAGATTCACCTATATAAAGAGATCTAACAATACAATAAAACTTAATAAAAAATATTAGTAGCACAGGAAATAAATCTATAACACTGTTCCCCGACAACGGCGCCAAAATTTGGTGGTTGTCGAATCCAACAAAAATAAAACCTACTCAAAAATATTTGTAAATAGCGACAAGTAGGGTCGATCCACAGGGAATGGTGTAGAATTAATTCCAAATTTACTAATATCAATTAAAAATGGGGGGGGGGGATTTTGGATTTGTTTATCTAAATAAAATAAAAAGACGTAAATTAAAAACGCAAAAGATAGATCTCGAATTCAATAAGGTGAGAGGTTCTAGTCTTCGGATTATCTCGTTGTTGATTCTATAATTCGATCACTGATGCAATGATAATTCAATGTTATTAAATAAATTGTCTATAGTTGTTAACAAGCTCTAACAACCTAGTTTTTCCTTAAGTCGTCGATAACCAAAACAAGCTCTTTGATTACTTATCTTACCAAGTAGACAACCCTAAACAAGCTCTTAGGGTTTAGACTATCGATAGCATTCATGTATTAGAAAAACACCAATTCTAGCCAACAAATGCATAAGCTCGGTTCATTTAGACTAGATTACTAATTCCCATAGCGCCTAATCAAAAACTTGTCCGTAATCAACGTCACTAATTGATACAAATATTAGGGTTAACCAAACAATTATGGATTTGGGTCCTAAATAGCTTAATACGATTTCAACGATTAAATAGTTGATCAAGCTACCTAATAGAATGAAATATATTATCAACAAAGCTCGGAGAAAAAGTAAATACTTAAAAGAACAAAGAAATTATAGCACAAATTAGATCTCACAAATTAAAAGAATCAAACCTCGATAAATCCTCGACTAGAAAATATGTGTTTAGTAACACATAATCAAAACATCTACAAGCTTCAAGAATTCGAAAACTAAGGAGAAAGCAAAAGATACGTAGAATATCGAATATAAAAGATGGAATCGTCTTGTGGAATAAAATTCCACTTATTTAAACCTAGAAGAATCCTAGCTAAACAAGGAAACTTAAAAAGATAGGATTTTAAGAATCCTAATCCAACTAGGATTGTTCAACAAAAGGAAATAAAATTCCTAACAAAAAGAAAAATAGTTCCCAATATATTTGGGAACTAAAATAAAGCAATAAAAGTAAATTTCAGCAATAAAATCGAATTCCAGCATCTTTTGGTTCTCCTCGACAGATTCCTCGCTACTTTTAGGCGTGATCAGACTGCCTTCTTTTTGCCAAACCAATCTTCAGCATTTTTCGGCACTTTTGTCACCTTTTCATTCATTTCTCATACAAACACCTATTCATAACAATAAAAGCACAAATCTATGAGATATGAATTAAAAACGTGACAAACAACACAATATAAAACATACGAAACGTGTATAAAATACACGTTAACAATTATCATTTATAGTTCACTTTTCTAATTAAATTAGTTCTTCAAGAATTGATAATTTCTTTCACGTCAATCAATATTTTATTTTTTTAAATAGTAAACTTAATAACTTATAGTTGATTTCGTTAAATTGTTATATCAGTTTTGGATTAACAATATGTCCAAGTTGAACAACAATGTCTATGAATTATTTTAATGATATCATATATTTCATGTTCTAGAATAATAAAATATGGACGTGTGAGCAGTAGCACAAACGAAATTGATAATGTTCATTTCCATTTGGAAAGAAACATGATCGAAATATGACATAAACCACCACACATGAAAAGCTTACTAAGCCATTCATTTGCTGCAGCACTTTAATCCTCAAATATGGATCAAAAGAACTTCCCACTATAATTGAAGCCTAGTTGCACACAATTATTTGTATTCTTTTCCATACAAATCGAATTATTGATGAATTGGAGAACATATTGGACGTAGATTCATTAAAAAAAAAAGATTCATCAAAAGATATTGCATGAGTGATAACTATGATAGATGACTGATATACCCCTCATGCAGAAAAATAAATAATATCTCACAAAAAGGGTGCACTTTTCTTTTATAGAATTATCATCCACTTTTAATTTATAATATATTTATATAATTTATTTTTTAACAGGTGTCCCATGCATTCGAATATAAATAGGTTGAGTAACAATTCATTTTTGTACATAAGATATCAAATCCTTTCTAGAGCTTTAAATTAAACCTGACATATTTTTCAAGAAAATGGAAGGCTTTTCTGTACACTGGGCTTTTGCTTTTGGATTGCTTGGTAAGCATACATATTATTATTAACGTTTGCTTATTCGTTCTAATTTTATGTTTTTGGAAATTCAATTTTGTTTCATTTGACCGACTAATATTTGTTTTTCAAACAATTAGTTTACCTCTAAAGTGAAAAGAATAATATAAAGTTGTATTTATTTGCTAGGAAGTTAATTAGCTATTTGTGTAAATAATGAAGTTACGTTGCATATCATTGATTACTGTAAGCATAAAATCGTAATTGCCAAGATCTTCAACAATATGATTTTCACATGTAAGCATAGATCGAAGAAACATACCTTGATCCATAACAAGATTCGTAGTAGCGGAAACGATGAAACGATTTATCTCCGGAATTGTATTTCTCTCTCTTGACCCCTTTAGACTTGAATGATTTTCTTGATGGATAGAAATATCGTAATGGGTTGAGAGAGGATCAATTCCTAGGGTTTTCTTTATATAGACCCACCATCAGGGTATTTTAGGAATTTACCTTTTCTAATCCTTAACCAATTAGAATTACCCTTATATTATTAAACTACCTAATGTATATAAAACGTGGGCCACATCATAACAAAATACCCACTTCTAATAGAAGTAGGAATATACGTGGGTTTACATTCTCCCACTTGGCCCATGTGCCATTATACATACCATAAGGTTTAATAATAAACGTAATTGCGCATAGTATAGGGTAACTCATCATTATATTGGTTAAATCATAAAGTCACCATTAAGCATGACAACCAATAAGGATCATAGCGGTTGTACATCAATTTGTCGACATAGTCCCTTCTATGTATCACAATACTAGTCTCATACTCAACATGACACGTAATAAGGTATTCAATAACGATCCAACATAATGTCTTTGTCAGAGACAATATCTTGTTTCACATAATGCATTAATGTATATACTAATCATAAGAAACAAGATCCATATATCCATAACAGAAACAAAATAAATGAGCTCAGAGTGTCAATCACATGATAACATAAAACATAAACAACTTTAACGATGACATTCAATAATCCCCATTCTTTCGACATGTTCAGTAAATGTCTTAGGGGGCAATCCTTTTGTCAACGGATCTGCAACCATAAGATTTGTGCTAATGTGTTCGATTGACACTCTTTGTTTCTGAACTTCTTCTTTAACGGCAAAGTATTTCAATTCCATATGTTTAGCACCTTTCGAATACTTGTCGTTTTTAGAAAAGAAGACTGCTGCGGAGTTATCACAATAAATTTTCAGCGGCTTGGCAATAGTGTCAACTATTCCAAGTCCCGAAATAAAGTTCCGCAGCCATAAACCATGAACTGTAGCCTCGAAGCATGCTACAAACTCAGCTTCCATAGTGGATGCAGCAATGACAGTCTGCTTCGCACTTTTCCATGAAATTGCTCCTCCAGCCAAGAGGAACAAATAGCCGAATGTGAATTTTCTTGAGTCCACACATCCGGCAAAGTCTGAATCTGAATACCCAATCACCTCGAGGTGATCAGATCTTCTATAAGTAAGCATATGGTCTTTCGTTCCTTGCAGATACCTCAAAACTTTCTTTGCAGCTTTCCAGTGATCTATTCCCGGATTACTTTGATACCTACCCAACATTCCGACAGCAAAACTGATGTCTGGTCTGGTACAGGTCTGTGCATACATCAAGCTTCCAACAATGGATGCATAAGGAATTTGTTCCATCTGATTACGTTCCAATTCATTCTTTGGACATTGATTGAGACTAAATTTATCTCCCTTCTGAATTGGAACGACACTTTTAGAGCATGTGTTCATTTTAAACCTCTCTAGAACTTTAGTAATATATGCTTTCTGAGACAATCCCAACAATCCTTGTGACCTATCACGAAATATTTCTATTCCTATCACATAGGATGCCTCACCCATATCCTTCATCTCAAAGTTCTTAGAGAGAAATTCCTTAGTTTGACGTAATAAACCAAGATCATTAGTAGCTAGCAAGATGTCGTCAACATACAAAACCAAAATTATAAACTTACTCCCACTGATCTTCAGATATATACATCGGTCAACGATGTTTTCATTAAATCCAAAAGATGTAATGGTATCATTGAACTTAAGATACCATTGTCTGGAAGCTTGTTTAAGCCCGTATATTGACTTCTTAAGTTTACACACCATATGTTCTTTTCCATCAACCACAAAACCTTCAGGTTGATCCATAAAAACTTCCTCATCTAAATTCCCATTCAGAAAAGCATTTTTCACATCCATCTGATGGAGCTCTAAATCATAATGAGCAACCATTGCCATAATAATCCTTAAAGAGTCCTTTTTAGAGACAGGTGAAAAGGTCTCTTTGTAGTCGATACCGTCTTTCTGAGTAAAACCTTTGGCAACGAGTCTAGCCTTGTGTCGTTCGATATTGCCATTTGAGTCGCGTTTGGTCTTGAAGACCCACTTACAACCAACTCTTTTACAACCTTCAGGCAATTCAACAAGGTCCCAGACTCCATTATAATCCATTGATTTTAGCTCTTCTTTCATGGCATCTAACCATTTAACGGAACTCTCACTTTCTATGGCTTGTGAAAACGAAACTGGTTCATTATCGATTCCTAAGTCGGATTCCGACTCTTGTAGATAGACCACATAATCACCAGAAATTGCAGGTCTCCGTTGTCTTACAGACCTTCTTAATTCAATTTCTTGTGGTTGATCTATCATTGGTTCATTGATAATAACTTCATTATGTGGTGTTTGGTCGTTAATTTGTTGTTCTTGCAAATCATTAGCATGATCAACATGTACAGGAACAACAACTTGAGAAGAAGGCAAATGCAAAGGAATTTACACTCTAACTTCTTGAATTTCCACTTTTTGTGTCTCTAAACTCCCACTAACTTCACCATTCTCAATGAACCTAGCATTTCCAGTTTCAACAATTCTCGTACTATGATTAGGACAATAAAATCTATACCCTTTAGATTTTTCTGGATAACCAATGAAGAAACCACTGATTGTTCTTGAGTCCAGTTTCTTTTCATGTGGATTATATATTCTTACTTCCGCTGGGCAACCCCAAACATGCAGGTGCCTTAAACTGGGTTTTCTTCCCGTCCACAGTTCAAAAGGTGTCTTAGGAACTGCCTTACTAGGAACCCTATTTAATAAATATACAGCGGTCTTTAAAGCATGCATCCACAATGATTTGGGTAAAGATGAATAACTTAACATGCTCCTAACCATTTTCATCAAAGTACGGTTACGCCTTTCTGCAACACCATTTTGTTGCGGTGTTCCTGGCATTGTGTATTGAGCACAAATACCACGACTTTCTAGAAATTTAGCAAATGGACCAGGGCACTGTCCACTTTCATCATATCTACCATAATATTCACCACCTCTATCAGATCTAACAATTTTCACCTTTCTGTCTAATTGTCTTTCAACTTCATTGATAAATATCTCTAAGGTATGTACCGATTGAGATTTATCACGCAACAAATAGACATATCCATAACGTGAAAAATCATCAATAAAGGTGATAAAATACTTTTCTCCACCAAAAGATGGAATATCAAAAGGCCCACAAATATCGGTGTGTATTATTTCAAGGAGTTGTGAGCTTCTTGTGGCTGTTTTCTTAAGTGTGTGTTTTGTGTGCTTACCCTTAATGCACTCAACACAAACTCCGAGATCAGTAAAATCTAAATTGGGAAGGATTTCATTCTTTACCAATCTCTCGATTCTTTCTTTGGATATATGACCCAAACGTTTATGCCACAAGTAAGCCGACGATTCATTACATAATCCACGTTTAGTTCCAACATTATGATGCAAGGTCAAAAGAGTCTCAGCGAAAAGGGGATCAAGTTTTAGTTTGTATAAACCATCACAAAGAAAACCAGAACCGATAAAAAGATTTTGTTTGAACAAACTAAAACATCCATTACCAAATTTAAAAGAGTATCCAGCTGAATCGAGTTTCGACAACGAAATTAAGTTGCGAGAAACAGAAGGAACATAAAAAGTTTGAAAAAGATCTAAATGATGCCCAGTATCTAAAGTTAAACGGTAAGTCCCAATGACTTTAACTGGGGCTTTGACTCGATTCCCCATGAAAATAAATTTTTCGTTTTGGCTTATGGTTTGAGTCGTAAGAAATCCTTGCATCGTATTTGAAACATGAGTGGTACAACCAGAATCAATCCACCAAGTATTATAAGGAACTTCAGCTAAATTTGATTCGAAACATACTAAAGCACTAAGCTTACCTTGCTTTTCGAACAATGCCTTACGTTTCAAGCAATCTTTCTGATAGTGACCGGTCTTTTTACATAATCGGCACGTATCACTGCTTAGTTTCTTCTTCAGTCTTGCTGCAATATTCGTCATTTCAACGATATGCTCATGCATGGTACGAGAACCATCGAACTTCATGGTGGTTAACGTACCCATCAGTGTTCCAGCAAGCGACTTATCAGCCGACTCAGACTGGGAGCTTTCTTCCACATACTTCATAAATTCCTTAGCACTTTCAGTTTTCTTAATTATGGACTTGATGTTGTTTGCTACAGTCATTCGCATGAACATAAGGCTCAGTCTGTTGGATCTTTCCCAAGCTTTATGAAAAGATCGATCCTCAGTGCTGCTAGAATCAGTAAGAGCAGCGGGTTTCTCACTTAAGAGTGCTAAATCAAGATCCAGAACACCGAGGTGAAACTGAACTTGTTCACACCATTCAGAGAAATTAAGCCCATTAAACTTAATAACAGACTCAGCTTGAGAATGAAGAGAAACGGGGGCAGATGCTGCAAAACATAATATATGCTTACACTTTAATGCTTCGAGTAATAAACTTAATCTGTATTACAGATTCAGAAACATAATTGTACATGAGCGTATATTGTAGAACACCTTTGGGTGAAACGACAACATACGATAATCAAGCGTAATTGTAGTTCACCTTTGGGTGAAACAACATAATAAAATTAATCTTTAATACAGATTTATAAACATGAATGTATATTGTAGATCACCTTTGGGTGAAACAACAACATACAATAATCAAACGTAATTGTAATTCACCTTTGGGTGAAACAACAATGTTCGGTAACTTAAACATAACATAATTGATGCTCAAATAGTTTCACATAATTGGTAATTAACATTCACAAATTAGATATATTCGCAATCTTTGGATATACTAAAATATCTAACCGATCACATCAATTCACCACGATAATGTTCATGAATTATAAAACGAGTAATCAACCTTTGGGCGATCCAATAATATTTTATAACCATGAACTTTATTGAATATCATGAAGACATTCACTTGATAAGCATCACATAAGTCGAATCAAGAAATTTATTCAATTCATATAACATAATCAAATTTCTTGCTTTCGATTAGTAAAACACAAGTAGATCATAATTAGGGTTTCACTTGATGAAACTCTATTTTGTGTGCAAGTTGTAAAACATACTAAGAATTCACATCTCACTGCCATCACATAAATCCATACATAAACCCATACATAAACATATATACATATAATATATATATATATATATATATCTAATCATGCAACAGATAACGAAAACCATTAACTCATACAATCACCATAATCTGAAAATTTCAGCATGAATTATATCATCTTTATATATTACTTAATCATGCAAAGTCATGCAATTTGTTTATAGAAAACCGAAACAATATTATGCGATTAAATTTAATTCAAAAACATGATCATAAAATAAAACATTCATGAATAATATTTAATCGATATTCACATAATAATATTCGAAAATCGAATCGATTAATTCGAAATCATAATCATAAAAAAAAATTGTTCATGAATAATATTCAATCGATACACACATAATAATAATCGAAAATTGAATCGATTGATTAAAGGAAAATCATATGTTTTCAATCAAGGCTCTGATACCACATGTAAGCATAAAATCGTAATTGCCAAGATCTTCAACAATATGATTTTCACATGTAAGCATAGATCGAAGAAACATACCTTGATCCATAACAAGATTCGTAGTAGCGGAAACGATGAAACGATTTATCTCCGAAATTGTATTTCTCTCTCTTGACCCCTTTAGACTTGAATGATTTTCTTGATGGATAGAAATATCGTAATGGGTTGAGAGAGGATCAATTCCTAGGGTTTTCTTTATATAGACCCACCATCAGGGTATTTTAGGAATTTACCTTTTCTAATCCTTAACCAATTAGAATTACCCTTATATTATTAAACTACCTAATGTATATAAAACGTGGGCCACATCATAACAAAATACCCACTTCTAATAGAAGTAGGAATATACGTGGGTTTACAATTACATCATGCGCCTCAATCACTTCAATACATACTTAGGAATATTAAATTTAGCACGCTGGAAGAAATGAAAAAATTAATGCAATTACATAGCTAATTTATTTTGTGTTCCTAAAAATGAAAACGCATGCAGATAGCGAAAAAAAGCTTTGGACAGTAATTTTGATAGTTTAAATTGTTTCATGTATACCAATTTATTTGTGATATTAATCTTGTAGGTAACATCGTGTCGTTCATGGTGTTCCTTTCTCCAATGTAAGTCTACTCCACTTTATTAGAATTAACAACATTGCATTTTGTGCTAATTTGAATCTTAATTAGCTATTTTATAATGTTGTGCAGTCCAACTTTTTATCAAATCTACAAAAAGAAGACAAGTGAAGGTTTCCAATCAATTCCATATGTTGTTGGTCTCTTCAGTGCAATGTTGTGGATATATTATGCACTTCTCAAGACCAATACTACATTTCTTATTACAATCAATTCAGTTGGTTGTTTTATTCAGACTGTATACATCTGTTTCTATCTTTTCTATGCACCAAAGAAGGCGAGGGTACGTATATATAAATATATATATATATATATATATATATCTTTCTTTCTTTAGAATACTTTATTAAAATAATTTCTCAAATTCTAATTCGTCATTTGAAATGCAGGTACAAACTTTGAAGCTAATCATCTTGCTTATAGTTTGTGGGTTTGGATTTATCGTTCTCTCAACTCAATTCCTTGTGAAAACTATACCTCAACGTGCCAGTATTGTTGGATGGATTTGTCTAATATTTTCTTTGTGTGTATTCATCGCCCCATTATGCATTTTGGTAAGCATAGATTGAAAAATATATATAGAACATTGGAATATTTTTTTATTTGTCCATATATATATAAATATGAATATTTATTGATTTTATATTTTATGCAGAGGCAAGTAATACGAACCAAGAGCGTAGAATACATGCCATTTCTTCTATCACTATTCCTCACACTTAGCGCCGTGATGTGGTTTTTCTATGGACTTCTAATCAAAGATTATAACGTAGCTGTAAGTTCATATACACATTATTTACCAAACAAAAAGAAAATGTGTTTTTCTAAAAATTTATACTTGTTTTCCTTTCTTCTGTAGATTCCAAATGTGCTAGGTTTCAGCTTTGGTGTGCTCCAGATGCTGCTTTATACAAAGTACAAAAATGGAGACAAAATCAGTGAGCAAAAGCTACCCGAAATACAAAAGCAAAATATAGATTTGGAGAAACAAAAAATTCCAGAATTAACTGAGCAAATTATCGAAATCGTCAAATTGAGTCCATTGTTTCATGCTCAGAAAATTCCAGTGGCTGTTCAGCTGAATACTACTGAAGTTACAGCAGCAAATCAACATCAGATTTTGCCTAATGGAATTAAAGTTTGATTTAATTTTATGTGATACACGTAAAGTTGCATGTTATGCAATAGACGTGTACGTTATAATAAGTGGGCTGCATTTTCCTTTTGGTTTTTTAATAATTTTCTCCTCTTTTGTTTTATTTCTTTTTTTCTCTGTTGTCAAGTGATGTACTTACTAAGAATTAATTTTATTTCTACATGTTTTACATTTATATATCTCCATTTTTCCTTTTTTTCACATTAAAACATACCCGAAGTGTCAAAGTTCTACTTTTTAAATGAAACAACCAAAAACAAAGTTTAGTCATAGGAGTAGGGTATGGGTAGGTGTACGAGTAGGGGATAAATGTAAGGTTTTATTATCAAAGAAAATTATAGGAGTAGGGTATGGGTAGGGATACGAGTAGGGGATAAATGTAAGGTTTTATTATAAAAGAAAATTATCCGTTATACATTCAAAATATGGATTGAACTATTATTATCATGGTACTAAATAAGGAGGATCGTTAGTGAAATTTAGTTTTTTTGTTTTTTTATTTTTATTTTTTTAGATGAGTATAAGAAAATTATTTTACCCTTTCCATAACGCTTGACGAACAATTGTTAATTAGATGGGTGATGCTACAAGGTTTTATATTATAAGAATTAAAAGTGTTTGTTATACACACAAAACTACAAAACTAATTTGGAAAACAGTGATTATTCTGAATAATAGGATAGTTTGTAAAATTAAACCTAATAGTGGCAATTAGGATAGTTTGTATAGTTAAACCATAGTTCGAAGCAAACCCAATGAGTTTTTTGTTTAGTTGGATCCTAAAATTTTATTTGGTTTAGATTTAATTCTAAGTTGAATACAAGGTGGCCCAACTTATTTGAAACTTGGCTCCAACTTCAAATTGAAATATAATATTACTATAAGCACAAGAAGAAGAAAATCGTGTAAGGATTGTGATGAGCAGTCTTGGGTCTGATTTGCTTTTTCCTGAATCTTGATTCCACTTTGAAAACATAATGAACCAAATTAATTTAAGAACCAACTCACTAATAAAAATTCATTGCGTGAGTCGTTTTCTCTAGGCACTTTCTCTCTCTAAGAGAAAGTGAATCCTAAGGTTTTCTCTCTGCATGGTCGCCGCTTCTCCACTAGCTTGGCTCCTGTTATTTCCCAGGCACATTTTTCGTTCTCGTCTCTATCTCCTTTTGCTTCTTATCCTCCACTGACACGTTGTTCCCCGTTTTCCTTCTCTTTGTTTCCTCCACCTCATAGGAGATGGCGGATCCAAGAGTTCACCACCTCCCAACTCCCATACCTCTACTGTCTCGATGCGAAATGGTCAAGTTTTTGCAATTCCAAAACGTCGGTCAAGAATTTTTCGCCCATTCCCAAGAAGTTTTTGCAAAGGTCTTCGACTTCCATGACGTTTTCGGTTGTAATCTCTCCAAAGCAAGGCTCAGGGGCACTAAAAATCCCAGATTTGCCATCTTGCGCCCTTGTAGACCCAAAGCTCCCTTTAAAAAGCGTGGTTTCCTCCTCCTCCACCACACACTCTTTGCCCCATAATGTTCGTCCTGCAGTTTATGTTGAAGGGGGTGGTCAAATCTTAATTATTCACATAACCCCCCCACCCCCGGGTCTTTTAGAATGTTTTGTCTTTGTCCTTTGATTTATGATGTTTTGCTTGGTTTATTTTAGTTTTTATGTGTTCTTGTTGTTTTTGTAGATCTCATTTTCGTGGTGTTTGAATGTTTTGTTGGTTTCTGTAGATGCAGGATAGTTTTTTCTTCGAGATATTTTCTACTGTTTTGCTCAGTTTTCATCTGCAGAGATCTGCTTTTAGAGAGATCTCTCGAAGCCAAATTATCATCATGAATGAGGCTTTCTTGACTTGCTTTATTCCCATTCCTAAGAAGTTTTTGCAAAGGTCTTCGACTTCCATGACGTTTCCGGTTGTAATCTCTATAAAGCAAGGCTCAGGGGCACTAAAAATCCCAGATCTGCCATCTTGCGCCCTTGTAGACCCAAAGCTCCCTTCAAAAAGACTAGTTTCCTCCTCCTCCGCCACACACTCTTTGCCCCATAATGTTCGTCTTGGAGAAAATGTCAAAAATCATACCATAGGATAGGCTCAATCCAGTTTTGATACCACGCTTTAGACCTGTAACACATTGGGTACCAAAAGACTTTTTTTTAACACATTTGGTACTCCCGTTAGTTGACTAACGGTCAAACTCATGTGCATGTCACGTGGCCGTTAGAAAATCCATTTTCCCCCAAATCGATCAACAATTTCTCCCGCTCTCGTTCAGCCCTAAATCACAACCATTTCTCCGCTCTCGTTCAGCCCTAAATCGCAACCATTTCTCCCGCTCTCGTTCAGCCCTAAATCGCAACCATTTTGAACCCTAATTTCTCTTACAGCCCCAAATCGTTCAATCATTTTCAGCCAAATCGTTCAACCCAAATTCTACATATATACACAACCGGTAAGAGATCGATTTCGTTCACAAAATGAGTCTACGCGACCCTGAATACAACAAATATCCCCACTCAATATACGGTAAGTTGTATTTGCAACTTTTTGAGTTTCATAAGTACATAAGTACACTTTTTCCCCACAAATGCATTTGTTTTCAATGTTGCGCCTGCTTGAGTAGGAGGAAGAAGAAGAAGAAGAAGAAGAAGAAGAAGAAGAAGAAGAAGAAGAAGAAGAAGAAGAAGAAGAAGAAGAAGAAGAAGAAGAAGAAGAAGAAGAAGAAGAAGAAGAAGAAGAAGAAGAAGAAGAAGACGACATTGATATTTTGGAACAAGAAGAATAGGAAGAAGCAGAAGCGAAATGGAAGAATGCAATGGCACAAAATGAAGAAGATAAAGAAGACATTTCCTCCATTTCCCTCCAAAATAGACAAATCCGATTGGTTAGAGACACAATATGGCAGAATTAACGTCCCAGCGAGTTTGACCGTTAGTCAATTAACGGGAGTACCAAATGTGTTAAAAAATAAGTCTTTTGGTACCCAATGTGTTACAGGTCTAAAGCATGGTATCAAAACTGGATTGGGCCTATCCTATGGTATGATTTTTGACATTTTCTCGTTCGTCTTGCTATAATGTTCGTCCTGCAGTTTATGTTGAAGGGGGTGGTCAAATCTTGGTTATTCACATACCCCCCGCGCCCGGGTCTTTTTAGAATGTTTTGTCTTTGTCCTTTGATTTGTGATGTTTTGCTTGGTTTATTTCAGTTTTTATGTGTTCTTGTTGTTTTTGTAGATTTCATTTTCGTGGTGTTTGAATGTTTTGTTGGTTTCTGTAGATGCAGGATGGTTTTTTTCTTGGAGATATTTTCTATTGTTTTGCTCAGTTTTCATCTGCAGAGATCTGCTTTTAGGGAGATTTCTCGAAGCCAAATTCTCATCGTGAATGCAGCTTTCTTGACTTGCTTTATTCCCATAATTGGTTGGGAACTCCGGTAAATTTGCTTTAAGTTCAGACTTAGCAATGCTTCCACCCCTTTTTCTCTATGACGTGCTTTTGCTCCGGAATGCAGATCTTACTATGTATAGTGTCCTCAATTATAATTATGTTTTGATGCTTTGGTTTTTGTCTTCAGTAGATGGGCCTCATCCTAACCCCTGCCCCTTGTTTTGTCTAACTTTAGGTGCTTAAATGATCTTTCTGTAATTTATTTCATTGGTTTGGTAATATAAGTTTTTACTTAACAAAAAAAACTCACATAGAACAAATTCAAACCCAATTACAACCACTGAATTGTCACCTCTAATTAAAACTTTAAGAAATCCAAATTAGTGCACTTTTTAAGTTTTTATTAAAAGAAAACTCCATATTCATACTGGGCATTTATTTTTATTTTGTTTGTTCAAATTCAAACTCTAGAGAGAATTATCCTTTTTGTTATTATCAGTTAACAGACTTCTTTAAATACAATCTAATTCAAATATATAAAGGTCAATTTCGCGGTATTGTATTGATAATGCAATAAATTGGACTTAGGACCATTAAACTATTAAAGCATAAAATAACGCAAATAAAGGGATTAATTATTGGGTTTCAACACAAAGTGTTGAAACTTTTGTTCTATACTTCTATTCGACCCAGAAAAAACTAAAAACTCTGACAGGCCCAATCTATTAACCTCTTAAATTCAAGCTCAGAGGACTTTTTTGGTGTTTAGGAATTTTTCAGCTCAATCAATTAGAGAAATATTTTTCAACTCTACCAACTTTTCAATCCAAAACCCCAAAATTTGAGATAGATAAATTTATGAATTTAATCGTTGTTGACCTTCTAACTTATAAATCAATCAATTGTATTTTTCATGTAGAAATTTATTTGTTTTGAACTTTTTTACTAATAATCATACTAATTACAATTTAGGATTAAATTTTAGATTTTGTAATCTTTTCATAATTTTAAAAATCGTACGTATTTTATAGTGACTACATTAAATCTTTTTAAAAACTAAAATAAAAAAGATGAATATAATTAATTTTTTATATGATTATCAATTGGAATAATTTAAAATGAAATAATTTCATTAAAAATCATGTTTAATTCTTGACTTATTAAATGAGGGGTAATTTAATCCAAGAAATTGTTAGTCTTAACTATTTGGTTTTTAAAAATAAGTAGTATGTATAATGAGGTTTTGATATTGAAAGATATTTCATGGATTGTAGGGGTATTTTTGGTAATTTTATAAAACTTAAACTTGGACTCTTGGAGTAATAACTAATTATCGAACAAGAAATAAGATTTTGAAGCCCTAATAAATCTTTTGGCTTGGCTTTTCAGTTTAACTTAAAGAGAGGTGCATATAGTATATGACTCTTGTGATTTTGTTTGGTCGACGCAAATATAACCGTCTAATTTTCAACTTTCAACTACTTTTTCCATAAATTGATTAAATTCTCAAAGAACTATAGAATATAATCTCTCTAATTCTCTATCTCTAACTACATTTTCCACGCTACTTTAAGTTTTCCCCATTAAATTTGAATAGAAAATATTCTCCATTTCCGTTTTCTTACCATTGTAAAATTTGTTCTATTAGGTACTAAGTTTCTAAAGTTGAATCTAATTTTATTTATACTCTTCAAGCCTAATTGAGTAGGAAAAGAAAAAATGTGAGGACATAATTATTAATTCGTTTCTTATTTTCTTGTTTGTTTTTTTTTTGCTTGTTTTGGGAGGAATACTAATGAATAACGATGTATCCGTACAGAACAAAGTACTATCTAAATGTGGGATAAAATATTTGTGTATCTTGGCTCATGGTCAACTTAACATTCATGTAGAAACCTTTTGCTAAGTAATTGTTAATTAATTATACTCTTAAATAACTATAGTCGGCATGTAATCCATGACCTTTAGAGTACATGTAATTATTTTGATCGAAAAGTTTAGTTAGAGTGCATTTTTTTAGATTATTTTTGCCTATATATCCCATAATTAATCTATATTGGTGTGAATTTCGGGGTGAAATTAGTTGAGTAAATCCAGGAAATTCTCTATTTTTATTTATTGAAACATAAAATAATTTCCATTAGTTTGTGCTTTAATGCTGAAAAAGATGGTTAATTCTTAATAATTCAAGCATTATCACTCCAAGATCATGGGTTATAGTTCCATTGGAAGCAAAAAAAAATTCAACTTTGTTTAATTGGCTTCCATAATTTCAGTTCATTATCCACTTAGCTCTCAAATTATTAATTTTCCTTCAAACTCTCAAAAATCTTTTAGTTTCAGACATTTTTCGATAGCCACAAACAATTCAATGTAAAAAGTACTTAATGTGTTAAATTTTTTTCATCAATTCTATAGATAAATAGTCACCTCCCATACTGAAGTACAGAATCACGGAATATGCCAAGTTACGATGCCAAAATTACAATATACATTCATATGTTTCATTTAAAATACAATGGAAAATCAAAGAAAAATATTGTAATGGCCATAAAAATTATTGATTATGACGTGGCAACCCATGATTGGCTGGTGAGTTTGTACTAGAATTGGTCTTGTTGAATAGGATCACATAAGCCATTGAAGCATTATACACACCCATAAACTGTAAGTATGAGTTGTAAGCCTTAAACCCCCCAATTGGATGGGTGGGTGACACATCAGAAAGAGCCCATGTGGGCCCCATTTGTCTCTCCCAAATGAGCTATGTAAGAAAAGACTATATGAATGGTATAAATTATCCAATTTAGGTTAAATGGAGCATTAAGGTGAATAAAAGCATTTTGGATTATGATAAAAATAAATAACCTTTGTTGAGTATTGACAACTGTAAAGAATGAACAAGAGTATTTCAACCCACAGATCCCACCTTTCTTACATTATTAATTTACTTAACTAAATATCTCACTCCCTCTATATATATAGATGTAGCACAAGATTGATTAATCGTATATTTGCAAATTTATAATTCGTTGATTAATTAGGTCTTGTTCAATTCTTTGTTAGTTACTTTGTTGGAGTACGTTAAGAAGAGAGGGATAAGAAGAAATAAATTGGTGTCTAGATTTTCAATTGCGGTCGAAATGAGTTATAACTTGGCTTTTACATTTGGCCTTCTAGGTAAATTTGTATCGTATTATTTATCTCTTCTTATTCAATAGTTTTATAACTTTACTATTCGAAATTCTTGTCCCTGCTTATAAGTCTCAAGTACAAAAGCCAAAGGCCACATATATTTTCAGCAAATTAAAATAAAATTAATTTACGTAGAATATATTGCACGTAAAAGTTGCCATGCAAAGCATGCAGATCTTCTTGTTTAATTTAGTTTTTATTCTCATTACTAAATCGATAATTAAATACTTTTTGCAGGAAACATTGTTTCGTTCATGGTGTTCCTTGCACCAGTGTAAGTTCGTCTTTCTAGTTAATTCAGAATATATATATATATATATATATATAAATATATACATATATATAATTAAATTCGTTTGATAATTACGTAATTAATAGGTTTATAATCTTCAAATTTTGCAGGCCAACTTTTTACAAAATTTACAAGAAAAAATCAACTGAAGGGTTTCAATCATTACCCTATGTGATTGGCCTATTCAGTGCCATGTTGTGGATATATTATGCTTTCCTCAAGACAGACACAACCCTTCTCGTTACCATTAATTCAGTTGGATTTTTTATTCAGACAATATACATTTGTTTCTACCTATTTTACGCACCAAAAAATGCCAGGGTATAGTGAAATACTTGTTAAAACTAAATATTCATCCAATTTAAATTTTTTTTAAATTATGTTGTATTTTTCTGTAAATTATAATTAATGATTTGTTTCTTGCTAATTTGTTTGCAGATGCAAACTATAAAGATTCTTATTCTACTAAACGTCGTGGGCTTGGGTTTAATTGTACTGTTAACTTATTTTTTAACAAAAGGCTCAACCCGTGCGAAAATTGTTGGATGGATTTGCCTCGTGTTTTCGTTATGTGTATTCGCCGCGCCTCTATTTGTTGTGGTAAGTTACAAATGTAAATATGATCATATACTAATTTATTTTTGAAAAATCTATTATTTTAAATTTTTAATCTTTCTCTAACAATATAGTTGAGTCGTTACGACACAAATAATATTAGTGACAGGTTTTAAGTAACAATGTCAAAATAATTACTAAATATATTTACATATAATAACTGACAATCAATTTTGCCTGGCCACTATAATCACTTTTAATGACAATAGTTCCTTTTAAGCTTCTTCTTTTAGTGATTAGTGTTCGGTAACAATTTAAAAAGAACACAATTATGAGAGTGACATTATATTTGTTATCATTAAATTGTTACTAATTGTCAATAGTAAAAGTTATTTTATCACTACAGAAAGTAACCACTTGTATATATTTTTGTTACAGAATTAAACTTGTCAATTAGTTTGGACAAAACGAAAGTTCTTGGACATAATATTTATAATTAATAACAACTTTGATTTTGTTTCACTTGACTTCGTCACTAATCTTCAATAATTATTTTTTTAACTATACATATTTGTTTTCAACAGGTAACATTAGTAATCGAAATTTACATATTTTCTTTTGGCATGTGTGTTTATTTGCAGAGACAAGTTATACGAACTAAGAGCGTGGAATACATGCCTTTTCTTCTGTCATTTTTCCTTACCTTAAGTGCTGTTATGTGGTTCTTTTATGGTCTACTGCGCAAAGATTACAATATTGCTGTAAGTATATATATACCATACATATATAAACACTATAATATATCATGAAATTAATTTATATTTATACATAACAAATAACATTTAATTTTCTTGTCCATTATACAGGTTCCAAATGTTCTAGGGTTCAGCTTTGGAGTGCTTCAAATGGTGCTATATATAATGTATAAAAACACGAAAAAAATCGAGCTTCCTGAAGTACAATGTCAAGTAATTTCAGTGATAGATCACAAGCTTCCTGAATTAAAAGAGCAGATTATTGATGTTATGAATCTAAGTGCAATAGTGTGTTTAGATATTTCTCCAGTTATACCCCGCCTGGTCGATGATAATTCACAAAACTTTGATGGATCAGAGAAAAAACTCGAGCCCACGAATGAAACTTTGGACAATCTCTAGCAAAATATCAACAAGATAAAATTAAATTGAAATCGGAAATTAATCTGATATGCAAATAGTCTATTGTACCTATGTCCTTAAATTATGTTTTAGTTTCTATTGTATTATTGCATCTTTATTTTAAGTTCTAGTGTAATACTGCATGTGACTCATTCTGATGTAGTTTATAACCTATCAGCTTTACTATTGAATCTTATAATTCAGATTTATTTTCTATATATGTTTTTACTTTTTAATGTCATTATCCTGAAATAGAAAAATAATTCATGTGACCATGATAAATAAAATGCCAAGCATAGTCAAAGGATGGTTTCCTAAGAAAGGGAAACCTCATGTTTATATTGAATTTACCACGTGCAATTATTTTTTGGAAACATTCTTTTGGTTAATTGTAGACATTAATATTTTTGACCTTAACAAAAGTGAAACATTCATAACAAAAGTAATTTTCACATGTCCTAATACAAAAATTGAAATTTTTCCTAAAACTGAAAATACAGGTCATAATAACAAATATAAAGATAAGTGAAAATTGATAGCATAATGATTCATGAGAAGGAACTGAGTGGAACAAAGTAAGGTTTGGGTTTTCATAATTCATATATCTCTTCAAGACCAATGAATAAAACGAAAAATATTTGAGTCTTTCATGACTTTAGGGTGTGTTTGGATCGAGTGATTTGAAATCCATGGATTTCAAATTTATCGACAAATCCATTTAAGTTCGTTTGGATGATGATGGATTTCAAATCCCTCGTCATTCATTTTAAGCTCTTTTCTCCACAACTACGGTGGATTTCAAATGACACCATTTTAGGTGTCATTTGAAATCCTTCCTCCAAATTCACTCCTCAAATCCAAATCCATCGATCCAAACGCACCTTTATATACTCAAGCGAAAGAAAGAATCTCGAAGACAAATTTTATTTGAACGCAAACAATACAATACATTAAGACAAGTTAAATATTTGAAGTGGCTTTTGATCGTTTAAACTGATGAAAAGAATTGGCGACTTTGACTAAAATTGATTAATTTTTTAAATAAAGGATGTGAAATGCTAAGATCTATAATACTTGGACTAAAAGTGCGCATCACCAACTTCTATACCTATTACTTTAACATATAAATCTCATAGTTTATGGATCTACGTTATAAATTTAACGATTTTGTTCAAAATACACATTGAAATCAACTAACCATATACTTTGTAACAAAAAAATAGAATTAAAATTTTAACAAATTACCTGAAATGCTTTACTTATAATGTCTTAGTAAATACTATAGCAATTTCACATGCAAGTTTTTTTTTTTTGGAATAATCAGCTTTGCAAATTACATTAATTCAAATAAATCTCATTGTTACAACTGTATTCATTCCTAATTACATATATAATGCATTAGGATACATAGAAAGTTCGTTCTCATTTGTTATATTAATAATAACAATAATAATAATAAGCTTCTCAATAAATAACAAGAGAATCATTTAAAGGGCTCCAATTCCATCTATTATTACTTTTTCTGCATTTTATCCACTTGTGCCAACCTATTTATCTTGATTAAGCAATTTTAGAAGCACGACTCTTGATCACATACAAGTGATCTTATACATTTATGTAGGTCAAAACATTAGCATCCCCCAAAAAAAAAAAAAGTAAAAAAAAAAAAATCTAGAAGATTGAGATTCTGTTTACTGTTGAATGACTAAAAAGTAGAAATAATTCAACTTAAATATGGCCCTCCATATCAGATGAATCATGAATGCAATTTCAGTAGGGAAGATTTGTAATTGCAGAAGAATGCAACACTAACATAATAGCATAAAATGAAGTGAGAAACTTCTAGGGAAAGTATTGGATCATTAAAAAAAAAAAAAACTATTTAAATAATGAAATAAAAACATATTTTATAAAAAGAATCTTATGGGTTTTTAATAGCAAGGAAAAGACACAATTCAAAGTTATATAAATATGAAAACTAAATATTCAAACTGAATTAATATGCTAGTGGATTCTATTGTGACATGCTGAAAAGAGTGAAAATAAACCGGTTAGCTCATTGATTAAATTTTTGTTTCATCAAGTAAGGTAATAATTCTGAAGCAAGAATTTTGAAGGAAAAATCATGTGCATATCCTGGTCTACTACTAAGTAATATTGCACGTGGCTATGGACTCATATAAAGTGGCTAGAGTAGGGGTGTAAATCGAGCCGAGCCGGCTCGCGAGCCGGCTCGAGCTCGATCAAACGAGCTCGGCTCGAGCTCGAGTTTTTCGAGCTCGAGCCGAGCTTCACGAGCTCGAGCTCTTAATCGAGCTCGAGCTCGAGCTCAATCCTCTCTAAAAAAAGCTCGCGAGCCCGGCTCGCGAGCTTTTTTATTTTTTAATATATTATTATTTTTATTATCATATTAATAAATATATATTAAATAATTAAAAAATATATATTAAATAGTTAAAAATATATATAAAATAATTAAAAAAATTCGAAAATTAAAATTTCCCCCCTAAAATAATTAAAAAAAATTAAAAAAATTTGAAATTCAAATTTCCCCCCCTAAAATAATTAAAAAAATTTAAAAAAAAATAAAAAAAATTTGAAATTCAAATTTTCCCTCCTATTTCACAGGCTCGGCTCGAGCTCGGGCTCGGCTCGAGCTCGAACCAAAGCTCACGAGCTCGAGCTCGAGCTCGAAAATTCTGGGCTCGACGAGCTCGAGCTCGAGCTCGAGCTCGAAAAAAATGCCAAGCTCGGCTCGAGCTCGGCTCGTTTACACCCCTAGGCTAGAGAGTATCTAGCCCTCCAAGACATTGATTCTTTTTGATGGACCAATTTATTATTAAGAATCACACAATAGATTATCCCTAAATATCAGACCTATAATTGAATACATGAAGAGCTATTTTGCAAAACAAGTTTTATCTGTTTAGTTTTACAGAACACTTTTACATTCCAAATTAAAAAAAAAAGGGCACTTAAACCCCTCAATTGAAAAATAATATATTTTCTCTCTACTCATTTCACTGCTTTTTTTATCAAAACACATAGAGAGATGATAAGAGAAGAAAAGTGTTCCCAAATTTTTTTTCAGAATAATCAACCAAACAAAATTTCAACATTATTTATATTGTAAAATTATTTTAATAAAACTGTTCTACAAAACTATTTTGCAAAACGTTCAAAAACAAGAACAATCCAAACAGACCCTACAATGTTGGACATTCAGCCTTACTTTAGAAGTTTTTATAGGGAAAAGTACAGTCCCCTCCCCCTATAATTATCAAAACACCCCTTTACTTGTTGAAAAACACCTACACACCGCCTAAAATCAAGGATATATTACAATTCACCCCATATGTTTTTAAAAATTCTTACAGTTTTACCCCAATAAACCTTTCAAATAAACTCTTGACAGGAAGTGTTACCAAAAAGTGGAGGGGAGTTTTGGTAATTACACTAAATGAGGGAGGTCTAACGTAATTTTCCAATAACAATATATCATGAAATCAATCAAAAGGAATAATGAAGAGGCATATACACAAATCCTGTCATGAGCTCAAATTAGTCGATAAACGCAGAATGTAGAGCAATATCACCAATCATTCAACAATGTTTTGCAAACATTACCTACACTACAAGACTCAAATCATTCAACAAGACTCAATCATTTAACAATGTCTTGCAAACATTACCTACAGTCTACAAGACTCAAAACACTTAAAACTAGTAAATAAAACTGATATCACAACTAATCTCATTCATTACCCTCTTGGATCAAATTCAGATCCTATTTACCTTTTGAAGCCATTTTCTCACAAAACTTCAACTTGTCCAACAGCTGTTCGATGGTATTTGATGCTTCCTAAGGAGAATAATTGAACTCCATCAGATGTTTCCATAAAAAAAAGAAAGATAGAAAATAGAATTCACTTAAAAATTAGAAATGAAGAAGAACCTTTATTTTCTTTCTCAATTTTTCCTCTTCCATGTCACGGCGCTTCCTCTCTTCTGAAAATATATCAATTATACTATCCTGCTCTTTGCTTATCTCCTCGTATTTTTTTGTTACCTCTTGCAGCTGATCAAGTGATGGTGCAAATTAGCATAAGTAACAACACTCATTGCATATATAACTAGTCAAAATTGCACACCTCAAATAGTATTACATAAATACAAAAAATATTAGATTATTTTGTAAGTTACATTTAGCAACTAAAGTTTGTCATCCACAATAAAATTGAAAAAGATAGACTTGCTATTCATCAAATAAATTGTACATTTGGGCACCAACTTTTCTTGTTTTGCTTTAGTTTATAAATGGAGAAGTCTGCTGAATATTGATTGTTGAAATCTGTAAATAATAGGATATTGATAAATTTTTATATTTATTTTATTTTTTTAATTTCTGCTTCGAAAAGGCGTGCACCATGCTACGCAATGCCATGCTATTCGCCATTAAAGACTATGGTACTTCTTACATGTCATCAAGAGGGCGTTTGGCTATGCTTATTTAAAACATCTTATAAGTTCTTACGTCTTATAAGATGTTTTAAGAGCTTATAAGATGTTTGATTTTATTTAAAAAATAAGCTCTGAAGTGTTTTGATAAAATAAGTGTATTAAACTTAGAAGATGTTTTCAAATGTTATACGAGAGAATTTGTGCAATAATAAAAATAAATATTTTTTTGAGAAAGGTATTATTGTAAAGGAGACAATTACCCAAAGTTTTTTTATGTCTTTTAAAAATATAAACAACATCCAAAATTTAAGATTTTGAAATAAGGTGGGTTTGGCTAACTTATCTTTTATTAGCTTATAAGATCAAAACATCTTATTTTTAGGTTTTATAAGCTCTTATTATAAAAATTTATCCAAACACTTTTCAAGAGCTTATAAGACTATAAGCTCTCAAATATCTTATAAGATGTTTAAAAGAGCTTATAAGCTTAGCCAGACACCCTCCACGTAAGCACTTAGCAAATGTACTAACCGAAAGACTACCTACTTCAAGATTCCTAGAAATTACAAGAAAGCTGGGAACAGAACACATCTATTCACCAGCTTAAGGGGAGGTGTTAAAATCTGTTAATAATAGGATTGCCAATTCTTAGGAATCTGATTCCCAGGGTTTATTTTAGATGCAACTTCCTTAATTAGGCACACAATTGTATATAAACGCTAACAGTGTAATGTACTAATACAAAAATATATGAAAACAGTCTAGTTTCCCTACATTGATATTAACAATATGTGACAATGAATATCCACAAAAGCCATTTCCTTAAACACATAAATGCTAATCAATGTGTTGGCTAAAAGGCAAACAATTATAAGATTTTAAAAATAATAACAAAGTTTAGACCCCTCTTGTTTTTCCTATTCTAGGCAATCAGCACCAGAAAACTTTCTGATTTTTCTTTTGTCTGCTCAAAATTTTCACATTGAAAATTGAGGTCATGGATTAGTTTTCTTTCTGAGAACCCCTGGTTTAGCATTGGTGAGTGCTTCATTATCAGGACTTTCAAAGATTTGCAAAATATTTGACTTAAGAATTTCCATCGCATGTTAAAGAAACATTATCTTCTACATTTCATATTCATGTCAGTTAGTATATAAAGGAAATACCAAAAATGCGATACAGTACTTCACAAGAAAACTGCGGTCTAGGTACCATTGCATGTTTCAATGCTTATGTAATAAACTAGGGGTAGCAATTGGCAGGCTGGGTTGGTTTTGGGTCGGTTCCAATGGGTTGGTTGTTAAATGAGTTTGGTTCTTAAATGGTTTTAAGGTGGAACCAAATTCAACCCAAAATGGAACCAAAATCAATCCAAAAGGAAACCAAGCCCAACCCGACTCAATACCTTACATTTTGTTCATTATAATTTAGATTATTGGTAAACGATTTGGGTCTAACTTGAAATTTAGTTGGACCCCACTTGGAATCAAGTTGGAACCAATTAAGAATCAAATAAATTTTTTATTAGGAACCAATTCAACCCAAATTGGGTTGGAATCGTTAGAACCGTGGTTCCGGATCCATTTTGCCACCCCTATTATTAACAGTATGTCTGTAATTAATTACCAAAGAGATTTGTCCAAAGAGATTTGTCTCGTCTTCTATATTTGCCTAATGGTAGATGAACACTGGTAAACGGTGATCAAATTTTACCATACTAGCCAATTAGGATATACCTTCGCACAATTTCACTAGCAAAGACAATAATAAGAAACACAAGATTACCGATTACACAAGGAAAACAATATCGAATTATTACCTGAGCTTCAAGAGACTTGGACTTTTCTCTTTCCTTTTCTAAATCATGAAGCAAGTCACCAAGGATCTCCGCTTCTTTCTTCTTTAGCCTGCGTTAGCAATATATAAGTTATCTGATTAGATAATCAAACAGCCCATGGGTAACTACAGAATTAAGGTAAAGTTATTTTTATTAAATGAATTCAGATCGAGTTGACACCTTTCTTTCAGCTGGAGGTTCTCTATTTTCAACTGGTCTATAACATGAGAACTGGAACTTGATGTTGGAAACACCTTGCTGTTATAACCATCCTCCTTTTTACAACATGCAATAACCATCATAACCTCTAATCAGTTCCAGAAAATGAAGTACAATAAGCAATTATCAGATCACTAGGGAAAACAAAGTTTGCTGGGTTTTGGATCTAAAATTTTCATCTTCCAAATCATCAATATAAGGTAAATCCTTTATTCCACCAATCAACCCGCATAGTGGAATGACCATTCATCCATCGAAATTGTGGTGCAGCTTATTACATTGAGATGCTATGATCAATAGAGTTTATAAAGATTTGTTATTTTTGGAGCAAGTCTTGGGAAAAGCATAGTATATATGATTTTCAGCTGACACAATCAAATATTTCATGTTCAAAAAGCACTGTTTATTGGCATCACTTTAAGTTTTATCTAAAAAGTAAATAAATTGTGGAAATTGGCAAAGGTTAGAGAAGTATAATCCTATTCACATAGTTGTATAACCTAAAAAATAACCTGTGTATTTGCTGACTTTCTTGTTACCCGAGCAGGCCTTTCAGCGGGCGAATTATTTTCTGGTTGGTTCTGAGGTCCAACTTTTCCGGGCAATTCCTTTGAGGACAAGTTCTTGGCCTGCTTTTTAGAAGCCTGGTTTTGCCTATAGAAGTCAGTGACATCCTCTGCAGAAGATGATGATTCTTCAGCATAACTGGACCGTTTCCTAAGTGTTCGAACATTTTCATTCCCATTCAGATCCCCATTATTATGCCCCTTGTCTACAAACTTGGTTGATGTCTTGTCACTTGAACCCATACTTCTCCTTTTTACTTGAGGACTTTGAGGAGAAGATTCAGAAGAAATCTCTGAAAAAAAATTATTCATCAGTATTAGAGAGAAAATGTAACAGATGCACTAAAAATTCATATGAGGAGTTTATTTGTTTCCCAGCTTTTCTTCAGTTTCCTCCAATCTTTAGGGCTCATTTGGTTGGAAGTAGGGGTGGCGAATGGACGGGTTGGATTGGGTTTGGGTCGGTTCCAATGATTTCATTCTAAAATAAGTTGGGTTCTTAAATGGTTTTTAAGAAGGAACCAACTCAACCCAAAAGGGAACCAAAATTAACCCGAAAGGAAACCAAGCCCAACCCGACTCAATACCTTACATTTTGTTCTTTAATTTTAGAGTATTGACAGCGATTTGGGCCTAAGTTGAAATTAGTTGGACCCAACTTGGAACCAAGTTGGAACCAATTAGGAACAAAATAAAATTTTCTTATGAATCAATTCAACCCAAATTGGGTTGGAACCGTTGGAACCGTGGTTCCGGATCCATTTTGCCACCCCTAGTTGGAAGGAATATAAGGGATAGCCTATTTTATCATGATTCTTCCAATATTTGTTTCAAATTAGGAAAATCTTATTAAATATGTCTAGACCGTTATTGTTTCCCGGGCTAGGCAGGTTTATAAAGGTTTATGGATCACACCTATGAGGTGTAACCCAAAAACCCACCTTAAAAAATTGAGGGTTACAATTTTAATATGACTAAAATAACCTTGACACAAACACATGTGAGCCACGTTCAACACTTTCTTCCCTCATTCTCATTTTTCTCCCTTCAAAACTTCATCCCTCACATTATTTCAGAAACTTCATCCTTCAATTTCAGTTTCGAATTTAGGACAAAAATTATTAAAAACTAAAGAAGCTTTCTACACCAGATTGATAACCCACTCCATCCATCAAGATTAATCAACATTTCTTTTGAAACACATGTTCGAATTGATTGAGATCTAGGGTTTATATCTCCTCTGCAACTTGAACACACAAGAGAGAAAGAGACTGAGGTTAATAGAGCAGACATTTGTTTTCTTATTGTGTAGACAAATGCTTCATTAAGCTAAAAAAATACATGTGTGAGAAATGCTTCATTAAGCTAAGGAATTATTTTGAGCTGGGTGTATCTACAATTGTAATAATTTTTTGTTTTAATTGGCGGGGAAAATGATTTGAGGTAGAGGGGAGAGGAAGAAGATGATGATAGTTTTAATTTAATTGGGTATTTTGGGGTTAAAATTTTTAGTTGGGGATATTTTAGTATATATCATTATGTCAATCCACCTTTGAAATAACAAACCAAACAAAATGTGTATTCAGGATTTGATTAAATAAGCTTGGGTTTCAAACCCATGAACTAGCCCAACCCTCCTAAACCCATCCTTCCAACCAAACGGGTATTGATTAGTTCCAAACACATTAATCCTTTTTGTTACCTCTTTCATAAAATTTTCTATTGCGTCCTCGAGGAGCATAGCCAATTTTGTGACAGTTTGAGGTCCTGGAATAAAGCAATGGGAATCAAACAACAAATTATAACCCGGACTAAAGCAAAAGAAAATCAACTTTTGGTAACAATAACACATACCAATATGTCTTCTGCATTTGTATTAATCGTGTCTCAAGTCTTGCAAGAACTGTTGTCCTCTCAAACCCTTGCTTATCATGAGCTGGTTCGACAAAATTGGCTTCAAGAACACCTTTGGTGGGATAAAGTACAAAAATAAGCAACTTAATCCAATGAGTAAACTTCTGAAAGTAAGTAGAGTATAATAATACCAATAACTCCGCGACCATCACTACCAGCGGGATTCCAAATTCTCCAAAATGGCTGGAAAAAAGGAAACACTTTACATGAGGAATGTGTTGCATGCACAGAACTTGATCAAGAAAAAATACAAACATCCAAAATTGCATATCAATTTTATGGAAGACTCGTAGCAAGACAGAAATATGGTGGCAAATTTTTGAAATTTCACATAAGCGACAAATATCTACAAATTTTGACATTTTTTATTTAGTTAAATCACCATATAAACATAAAAAAATTTCTTCACATGGGCAAATACAGCAAAACTCAATTTCTCTGACGATTCCCTTTCTTCCTTTAAAGCATCACACCCTATCCACACGGTAAATTCAATGATCAGCTGTTTAACCCCTTAGTCCATAATTTTAAATAAGCTCTGATTGGAGTCCTCAGTCATAGAAACTTGTATATTAGTCATTAGCCCTGTACAAAAGTGCAATGACCTTGACGAGCTAAAATTTACTGTAGAGATTAATCTAACCCTGACTCTTAATTGCTAGAAAATGATGTACTGTTTAACCAGAATAAGAAAATCATATTAGTAAAACCAAAAGGCAATGCGAGAATAACCAAACTAAAAAAACTATGAGAAACAATGGTATCCCTTATTCATCATTCAGTCAAACTACTCGACTCAAGGTAAGTATAACAAGCAATTAAATCCACTCAGCAAAAAATAATATGCCAAAAATGCCCTAATCTGTTGGGCAAGTAACAGAAATCTACCTTGATAAGCCGATTTTTATGATACACATTGAATCCCTGAACATCAATGTGAGCTTTTGCATCCTTCACAAATCCAACAGTAACTATAGCAACCATCTATGAAAAAGGTGAAAATTGGTAAACAATTGCAAGGAGAAATAACATACAAACTCACAATCAAATCGCGTAATAACGAAAAAAATTACATCAGACTGATCCTTAAGGGTTCCATCACCAGACTGAGGACGATATGTAATCTCCTGAGACATCATCATATCGTTCACTACATTATGGTGCTCGACATCTTTTCCGCGCAAAATAATTCGAAAAGCAGGAGGTATTCTGAGATAGAGAATAGCTGCATAACTCTGCAGTTTCGATAAGCCAAGTTGTTAACAAACATACATATGTTAGTTATTTACGTATGTATTTGTATGTGTATGTATATGCAACGTATACGTATGCATGCATGTAAAATAAATCTAAGGAACAATCATAAGAAAGGAGCAGCACTGCAGCAGACAAGCATAAGGGATTACACTAAAATGCTTCTCATACTCCTAAAGACAGTAAGACAAAGAACATTATTTACTTCAATTAAACTTCCTATGTTCCTGTGGTTAGCCACTTTTAAAAAGGGATTACAATCATAATACTAGTACACCAGTCCTATTGAGCCTAAAAAAAATACGGTGACACACTCTTTGTGGGATGTGGGAGAATGTTTCGTTTGTGCATGCATTTCTTAGTTGACATCATTTACACATTTCACAATAATCAAATTTTACTTACGGGAATGCACAGCAGCGCTGACATCCATAAAGTAATCTATTCAAATTTCTGGGGAGGGGTGGACCGGTGGGTGGGTGGGTGGGAGGAGCAAGTATGGTTTAAAACCCTCACGATATCGTGCTTACAATTGATTGCTTCAAACTCCAAGCCGCCTCTTACTGGCAGAGTAAAAGTTAGAATGAACTTGTCAATAAAAGAGGATAACCTATCATTTTTATTTTGAGCTTTGATGTCTTTGGATGTCCCCAATGTTATTACCAACACTTTAACTTAAAGAAACAATTAGCATTCCCATCCAAGAAAATTACAAATTAATAAGTTGGATTAAAGCTCTATATGTTGCTTCCATTGCCTACATACTCATACAAGTTAATAGAATTTCTGAGCTCAACTAATACATTGCCAACCAGCAAGACCACCTAAAAGTCTCTGAACTGAAATACTGGAATCTAGTAAAGATCTTTATTGAACAAAGTGCACGTAGTAGATACATAAAAAAAGCACTTCATGTAATGTAATGCAATATGAAATCAAATGCATAAGATCATGATAGTTGCCAATTGTTACCCTCAATGAATGACGATAAGTAAGAAAGTGCCTTGAGTTTGGGTGCTTCATTGCCATATCTATGTTCTTCTCATCTCTGTTGACCCCTCTAATTTGGATATCCTAAAAAAGTAATGAAAATCTAAATTTGGATCATGAAATGCCAAAAATATAACAAGCTATCAAAGAACATAAATCCAATGGCAGCTCACATGTGGATCAGTGTCAAAATCCAGTTCCAATAGGCCCTGATCGTCCTCCCAGAGATTGTATATAACTATTCTAGTACCTTGATCTGTCATCTGATCAAACTACATAGTAAAAAATCAACAAAATTAGCAAATACGCAAGCATCGACATTTTAGTTCTCAAAGAATTGGCTGTCATTGATGCCCCCTCTACACCCACCCAGCGGTATAAGCAGGAACAAGTTAGATCTTAAAATATTTGTCCTCTCTATGCACCGTCTCAAGTTGAACTAGCACATTTTGATAGTCTCTTTGCCTCTTATGCAATACGGCAATAGGAGTCCAGTAATAAATATATACACACGTATTATGTGTACATTATGAGTCAACCAGAAGTTTAAGTGTCTTTGTTTCGAATATCTTATTCATGTCAGAAATTCACCTGTATGCTTTCAACATAAGACCATTTGAAACACCACCCTTCCATCAAAAGTGAAGAATAAAGAGAAAGAAGTATGACAGCCCAATTTGCTTAACTTTCTCAAGATCAAATACCTAAACCGTTTCTCAAGGTCTAACAACACCAAAAAATCAAGTGATTCACAAGATGATGTAAAGTTTTTGTAGTTTTAAAACCATACACAAACTAACACATGCATAACACAAACTATGGCTAAAGATTATAGAAAAGAAAACGTAATCATTTAGCAACATGACTGATACATATCAGAATTCTTCATACTCACATGCATCTCAATGTGAATATCCAATTTAAATTTTCTAGTCCAAGACGCTACCATAGACCCCAACAACACAGTCAACATAAAAATTTAGGCCCATTTTCACTGTACACGTTGAAGCAGTGGCATCACTGTCTTCGTGCCATTATTGTTGCGAAACGTATGAAACCCAAAATGGAGAAAATTATCAAGAGGAGAAAGTATCATCTCATATTGATGCTTGGACACTGAGGAGTGTGTAAATGGCATGAAGTAAGAAAAAAAAAAAAAAAAATAATAATAATAATAATAATAATAATAATAATAATAATAATCACCTGGCAAAGAAGATCTTTTTCACTTGAAAATGGAGACCACTCGACTATTGTATCCAAGTTCCGCTTCCAGTCAGTAGCAGATGACCGAACTATCTTGTTCCAATCTTGTTCTCGTTTTTGATAATCAAGCTTTTAAATCATTTAGGAAAAATCTATATCATGAATCCAGCAATTTTGCAACAATAAAGAGCATTACAAGAGACATAAAAATGCTAGTATATAAGGGGTACAACAATCTCAGTAGGGATGAGAGACCATGCACCCACCCACCCAAGTATGAAAGACAAAAGAAAAGGAGATATCGTGAATTTAGGCAAATGGTCGCTACAGGAACACATGGACTTAATCTAAGAATTCAATATCTTAAAAGGGGCTAATGAAATATTACTAGACAAACTTAAATTCATGTTAATAGCTCCTAAAAAAATAGGTTCAGGTTTGTCAAGTACTTCACTGCAACATGTTTCTCAGCTCTGATATATCAAAAGCGTTCAGCCTCAGAAAAATTTCCAGAAAAGTTTAACTAAATAGTTGAAAACAACCCTGTGTTTTCTGAAAATGGGGGTAAGGTTTAGAAAGTAGGTTAGAAAATGGGTTGTAAAAAATTTCAGAAAAAAATCAGGATAAGTCCTTCAACAGTTAGTAGGGATGTTCATTTGATCGGTTTGGTCGAATACGGACCCGTAATTTTCGATTAAAACCAAACTAAACTATTTCAGTTCAGTTTTTAGTCAAACCGAATTTCCAAAATAAAAGTTAAAAGAAAATGCTTCCTGTGTCAATTCTTTTGCCAATCTTTAATGCAATATATACTTATTATTTTATGACCTGATAAGATGGATAGAGAATTTTGGCTATGTTTGTTTATGTTTTTAAGTTAGAATTTTGAAAATTTCTCGGGAATGACGTACTATTGAAATTCGTGCGAAAATGGTAGATGTTTGTTTATGTTTTTAGAATTATGTTGAAAATTGTAATGTGTCAAATCAATAATGATTGGTTGATGTTTTATGATTGAATTAGTTGTTTTTGTAATGATTATTTAAATAAATAAATATATATGAGTGTGTAAAATAATGTATATATTAATTGTAATTGATGTATGTGTAAAATGATTGATGTGTTGATTGATAGGTAGTTAGTATTGGAGATTGAAAAAGTAGAGTTGAAAAAAGGAAATTGATGTTTTTCAAATATATTAGTTAAGTGGATAATTGGATATGGTAATAATTCAATTTATAAACTCACCATGGGAACCACAATATCTTCTTTTCCCGTGTTCTTCAAAAATGTGTAGGACAGCAATCCAATGCTTTGCGTCTGCCTAGAATGAACTCAAAAAATCAAGAATCTCTCATATCAGCAGGTTGAAAGCAAATAATTCAATTAGCATTGTAGGCTGGGAAAGAATGGAGAGGAAGAAAAATTGGAGAGTGCAATTAATGCAAATGCCATACTGCATGGTGTGAATTGGGTAATGAGTTAAGAGCAATTTCGTCAAAAGAATAAAAAACTATGGTCTGATTACCTTGTTCGAAGGTTTTGACATTTTAAGGGGTAGCTAATGTTGAGATTATACTTCAAGGGTGCAGACAGTATTTAACCCTTTACTTACAACTATTTTGCACATGTATGTATGTAATGAAAATAAATAAACATGGACTAAAAGCATACAAGATAATTATTTATATCCTAGTATGTATCTTTTTTGTGTTTCAAACTTAGGAGACATGAACTTTATGTGAATTATGATAAAGCTATTACGGTAGTTGAAATGGCTCAAAAAAGTGAAATACACCTTCATAGTATTTCATATAATAAGTTATATGAGAAATATGAATCCATCAATATAGATATGCAAGTGATATGAATCATATGATAATCATTCGACTTTCAGGCCTAGAGTAGTTGCATATGCAAATGGTTAGGCAGCAACAGTTCTTCAAATATTATTGTTTATGAATTGATAACTCACAATATATATAAAGTTGTAAACTACTGAAAGAATAATAAGAAACACAATTCATATAAAATTTACCGACTCGATCACACAATTTTTTACTGTCACCTTAGCCCTTTGAGGAAAATTCATTTCATTATTTTGAATTACCAATATCCTCTGCATGCCTACCTACCACCCACTGCAGAGTTAAACCGCACCTCCAGTATTAAAAAGGAAATTTTGTACTAGATAAAGAATACAAACCTTCTTCCATCCTTTCCACGGGAACGAGAAAAAACAATAACATCGGCGCCAAGCCTCATGGTGCTTGTCTTAAAGCCATTTCCATCTGACACACAGAACTAAGGGAGTAAATAACAAGCCGTACTAAGACATTTTATTAGACTCTAATGATATTTAATCATTAGATATTATATTAATATTATTAGTTATTATTATTATTATATAGAGAGACAGAGAGATGGAGAAAAAAACTACATTGCCCAATAGTATTTATCATGTTGCTCTTTGCGGAATAACCGAGGGACATGCAGTGGCGCATTTTATCTGGGTCCATTCCACCACCATTATCTGTCAAAAACTCAATAAACAGTTTGCATATGAGGTCATAAATTAACCCCAAAAGAAATAGAACAAATAACCAGAATATGAAACTCTGAATTTAAATTATGCAATCAAAAGGCAAACAAGAAATAGATAATAAGTAAACCATTTTTACAAAGCCCGCAATTCAGGACCCAGTTTTACTAGAAGATATACATGTATGCAATATCAAATTTTTCAGAGCATCTCCAACCCAAAAATCCATTTTACACCAATTTGGCGCAGCTACAGTAAATCCACTCCAACACAGAACACTATTCACTGCACTAAAAAGGAGTCTTACACAATATTTCATTTTTTACAGAATATTTCATTTTTTGATCTTTTTTATAATATTACAATCTATCACAAATAAGCTCAATACTTAAAGTATTGTACATTTTCACCCAAACAAATATACTTTGTTAATAAAAATCACAAAAATAAAAATAAAATTATTATTAAATAATTAAAAGTTATATTAATTGCATTTCGATATTTCAAATATTAATTAACAATTATATAAGTTATTAATTAATGAATAAATATAATAATTAGAATAATTATGACTAATTAAACTTATAAGGGTTAAATTGAAAATAATTTAAGCTTAAAAAATTTGAAAAGGACTAAACAAAAAAGAAAAGGACCAAAATGCAAAAAAGAATAAAAAAATAAAAAAATATATATAATAGTTGCGCATATAGCGCAGCTACAGTGCCGCGCCAGATTTGGTGCAGCACGGTTGCTACGCCAAATCTGGCGCAGCAATTGGCGCTGGGTTGGAGCAACCCAGCGCGAATAAAGCACTCCACCCACGCTAATTTAGTGTGGGTTGGAGATGCTCTCATGGCAGTTGAAACGCACGAGGTCAGGAAAACAGAAAAACTTCTCACACAAGAGAAGGAATTTGATTAATCAGTACAGAAATAAATAAGATATGAACATAGAGTAATTGAGAAAAGGCATAATAGATATGAATATGAGGAGACAGATAACACATGATTTTCATATCAATAGAAGTCAGCAGGAAGCTAAAACCAAGGGGAGTTGCCACGTTGTGTAAGTAATTTTGAACTTCATTTTATTAGTGCATGAGTGACATCAAAGAGAGACATGACATTTCTATATAAATGCTTCTAATTCATGATATAGGAATTAACTGATCGCAGACATAATTGAACACATATATACATAATAGCATCAAAGTCCAACGACATGGAAAATCATTGTGCAATTAAATATAAAAATAATACCTTCAATAAGCAGCATTTTGCTCGCATCTTTCTTGTTCTGGACCATGTTTATGTTCACGTATGTTGCTCCATTGCAGACCTAATATGCAAATATACATAATGTAAACAAAGCAGAATCCATATGTAACAAATTTGTGCTACACTTATGGTCAGCAAGAAGAAGGTATACTGCATATATGATATACCTCATCCAAGGAGTTGTCCAGAAGCTCTGCCAAAGCTGTACATACAAATTGATAAATAAAAAAACACATACTCAATATCATAGCATTTCCGTATAAAACAGAAACATGCATCATGAAGATATAGATTTGTAGATTCGTTTAGTTCCTTTACCTCCAAGAACCCACTTATGACTGGTAGCATTAGAATGTAGAAACTTGGGATGTACTCTGACATGATCCATGCCACCTGAGAATTTATGAGACTCAATTTAGTTAACCAAAGCCATATCATAAGATAAGTACAATCAAGATAACAAGGGCCGAGAAGGTGAAAAGAACAAAGGAGATATTTAAGCAGCCATAGCTCAAACTAGTAGAGCTTTATGCTCACTTTCTAATATACATTAAATACAATATATAAATTATACACAATTTTATGTGTTCATGTTAACAGTCCCTCAAGATTGTTAGAGCCTTAAGCTTCCATGTTGTTCTGTTACTTAAATTTTCTGTTACCATAAGTTACAACTCAAATTAACGATGGCCATTCAGATACTTATCTAGATTCAGCTATATGGATCCTTCTGCCACTTGGTTCAGTTAAGCAAAACTCAACTGTAATATTAGCCACCTGACATGCAACAGTTGCACCCTGTTATCTAATTATCATGACTTACTTTCCCTACATCGTATGCACCCGAATCATGAGACGCACTTCGGATATGCATACCCTTATGCTCAACATATGACCTTCCTAACAAAACTTTACAAGGGTCATCATTATGCAAATGTGAGTGTAAAAGCATCAAAGTCAAAAATAAAACAGCAGGAATCCTTCACTTCGCTTCTAAATTTGGAAATATATTTCTCCACACTTATTGTGCAGGAAAAACTGAAAGTCGAACCTATCACAATCATTACACCGAAAAACTGATAATAAAAAGAAAAACACAAACATGCACTAAGAAAATGCTATACCATTAGCAGAATCCCAGTCACCACCAGTCGCCCCTTCATACTCCCCCGCCTTCCAGAACTGCCTGTTACCGCTCGCCGCCACATCCGAGTTCAATTTCGGCGGCGGTAAAGCCAAATACGACGGTTCATTCTCTGAAGCCAACGGCAAAGGATCCAAAAACCCTAATGGCAAATCATCATTCAACTCCTTCGCCATCTTTTTACCCTTCTTTCTCGAACTATTGTCACCACCGCTCGATTCCCGAGGCCTTTTGTTACTGTCATCATTATCATCGGAGCAAGAATCAGAATCAGAATCAGAATCGGAATCGGAACTCGAGAGGTCGATAATGGAAGCAGGACTAGAGAAATCAGGTCTAGAATTAGGTTTGGCAATGAGATTTGAGTCGATCAGTTCTTGCTTAACTTTGTTGTTAGCCATGGGAGAGAAAGAAGAGAAAAAGGCATAAAAAAGGGCTCGAAAACATTAAAATAAAACTTGCTTTAAAATGATCTAAAGGTTAAAAGGTTAAAAGGTTCAAAGTGGGGGTTACATTTATTTCATTTAGTATTAGAGCATCCAATTTGTGCACTAAAATGGTATAAGTTTTGCACCATTTTGCACTAAAATGGTGCAAGTTTTGCACCTTTTTAGTGTACAATAAATCTTACCCTAAAATATATTGTACAGAATATTCCTTTTTAACCACATCTACTATTATTTCTTGTATTTTACAAATAACACCCTATATTAAATTATTTATTACATATTCATCCAAGTTAGTATTTTTTATATTTTATAAACTTATAAAATTATACAATGATTATTTAATAATAATACGTAATATATTTTTTTTAATATTTTATCAACGAAATTAAAATTATACATAATATATAAAGATCGAATTATATTTAAATAACATATATAATGGACCTAATCGTAACATTCTCAAAATTAACATATATAAAATTTTCAAAAAAATAACATATATAAAAAAAATAACATATATATAAAAAAATATATATATTTAATCGTAACATTTTTAAAATTTAGGGGGTTAATTGTAATGGACCTTATTGTACTATTTTATAAATATATATACTAAATTTAAAAACAAAAGAGAAATAAAAAATCAAAAAAAAATAAAATACACCCACGGCAGGTGAACAGTGGAACTGCAAATTTGCAGTTCCACGTTCACCCCACGGCAAATTTGCCGTTGCAGTTCCACTGTTCACCTCACGGCAAATTTGTCGTGGGGGACCCATTTATAGTGCTCCATTGGAGATGCCCTTAGTATTTAGTATTACAAAAAAATTGCATTTTAGTCAAGTAATTTAACTTACTCTAAATTTAATTTTAATTTTATTGTTATACATTTATCATGTTACTATCATAATCATGTTACACTGATAAATTATATTCAACATTTGGATATTTCTTTTTAATATCGAATATTATTCATGTATAAAATTTGTCCAAAAATCCAAACACAGGATCATTGAATTTTGAATAATAAATTTTAGACTAAAGATGAGATATTATATAAACTATAAAATGAAAAATAAAAAATTCATAAAAAAATTAAATCAAACTTAAACTAGCACTAAATTTGGAAAGAAGATTAATGTGTATTTATAGTACTATATTTAAGAGATTTGATCACGAGGGGGGCCTGCCCTGTCTCTCTCTCTCCCTCTTTTGTTCTAGAGTCTATGAACTTAGCAAATTGTTTGTTTTTGGGACCAAAATACCCCTTATCGATTAATTGATGGGATTAAATACCCCTATTAAATAAAATGCAATCAACTTTTCAAATTTTTCCACTTAGTGCACTTATTATTGTACTTTATGATTGGCTATTCTAATCTTGTTATAAGCAATGCCCTAATTTCTAGCCCAATGACTTGCTAGCACCTTCAAACGTACAATAATTAAAATTTTATATAAAAATCATGGACAAAAATCCAAAATCCAAGCTAGACACCATTGACAAAATGTAACCGCATAAAAGGGTTGTAGAATAAGCTATGCAGATACTAATCAACGAACAAGTTTAAAATAATTGCACAGAGCCACAGAATAAAGCTAAAACAATTTTGATATTTTAGCAATTTCTGAAAGAGAATTTGATAAGTAAATAAAGTCTCATGCTGATAAATAATGTGCCAACTGACACTAATACCCTCATTAGCCAATGTAGAAGTAAGAGCATTTCATTTTGAATCATAAAACCACAAAAAAAAAAGCATCAAAATCAAGAATATGAAGAATGACACTTTTAACAAGAGCAATTCTCATTCCTTTCCAAGTTTTAATGAAATGCTCCACAAACATCAAAAGAACCCCCAATATAAAATTTATCTTTGTGCCCACATATGATGTGATATGCTTCCAAAAATAATAGCCCCATTCTCCATTGTAAGACCAAGAGCATTTTTTTGGGAATAAGAAAACCACCAAAGAGGATCAAAATCAAAAGTATGACTAATAACATTTTTAAAAAGAATAGTTCTCTGTGTTTTTATTGAAATGCCTACAATGTAAATCTATCAATGGGTGGGTATTACTCGGATCCAACCCAGACCCGTACATTTCTCGCTCATCTCTTTTATCATTTGACCTGGACCCAACCCGGTCATTTACCCGGTGGGTCTGTTTGGCCGGATATAATCGGGAGGAAATTATATATCGAGCGGGTTATAACCCGACCAGATCCAATTCTTTTTAAATTTTTTTTAGAAAATATTTTTGTGTCTTTTCACATATTTATTAGTTTATATTTTATCTATTTTTTCTTTATTCGTAGATCTTTGATTAATTGTAAGAATTTGATTGTTGAAAAAAAAAACTAAATAATTTTTTTATTTTTTCCCCAATTCTATCTCCAAAAACCCTAATTTATAAATATTTATATATACACAAAAAATCAGAAAATATGCAAATCAAAAAAAATTCAGTTAAAACAAAAACGAACAATTATTGATATGATTGTGTAATTGTTCATTGAATAAAAGCATATATATTCCAGAATCCCACAATAAACAATAAACAAGTCTTCCAAAATTAAACTTAAAAAAATTGATTGAGGTGTGTAATTATTTTTGAAAAAAAGCACAAAAATCAAAAAAATATAAAACACACATTAAAAAAATTACAAACCCTAACCAGCGGTGACGAGCTATGCGGCGGAATGGCGGCACAAAATTGGAGTCGATAGAGATAACGAAGGAAGCGACAGAGAAGTGTGAAACTTTGGGTCGGATTTTGAGAATTGAAGAAGGGATTGAAATTGAGCTTGAGAAAATGGGAGTGAAATGAAATATTTTTAGAAAATTAGAATTAATTGGGTATTGACCTCGTAATCATCGAGTATTGAATGGGAGATAGACCCACAAATTTTATATTGGTAAATACCCGATTTGGACCCAAAAGTTTCAAAATTATCGGGTCCGAATTTAACACCTCATGGATTGGGTCCGTGTCAGGTATGATAAATTTTGAGCGGGTACGAGTATGGGTAATACCCGCCTGTTGACAGGCATACCACAAACAACAAAGGAACCCCTACATAAAAATTTCGTACCTATAAATAACGTGATATACTTTCAAAAATTAATAACCCATTCTCTGAGAAAAAAAATTAACACACTGAATTTAACAAATTTAGTGTGTTATCCATTACATATTTGTACGGTGAAGAGTAAGTGGGTGTGAAAACTACACACCTACAGCAAAATGTGTATATTAATAACTATTAGGCCCAATGTGGCATAAAATTACTGAATTCTCAACTAAAAAAGTAAGAGCATTTATTTCTGAATCACAAAATTAACAAGAAGCATCAAAATCAACAAAGAGTTGCCCAATTCTCAAGTAGAAAAGCAAGAGCATTTCTTTCAAAATCACAAAATTCCCAAAAAGCATCAAATCAACAATATGAATCACAAAATTACCAAAAAAAATCAAAATCAACAATATTATCAAAAAGCATCAAAATCAACAATATGAAGAGTAACACATTTAAGAATAGTCATTCTCATTCTTTCACTAAAATGTACCGCAACACAACAACAAAACAAACAACTAGCGATGTAAACGAGTCAAGTTTGATGATTTTTCCAAACTCTTGCTCGAGTTCGAACTTTATTACACGAGCTCGAGCTCGGGTTGTAATCCTAAAATTATAAAGGGAAAATTTTGAAATTTGAATATTTTTAATTTTTTGTTAATATATATTAAAAAATAATATATTTAAAAATAAAAAACTCGTGAGCCAATTTCTAAAGAAAAGTGGGCTCAAGCTTGAGCTCAACTAAAAGCTCGAGTCGAGTTCGTTCGGATCGGCTTACACCCCTAACCAACTTAAGAATCTTGTGCCAATAGATGATATTGTGTGCTTCAAAATTGAACCCCAATTGGTTGAACATCTTTACATTCAAAAAAATATTTCACAATAAAAATTATGAAAACTGGTTTTTTGTTATGTCGTTAAAATTTTTTTTTTTTTAAAATCTCCAAGCCCAAAATTGTAAATAATTTGAATAAACTCTTGAAAAAAAATGAGTAAAATTGAATCGTGACTATTAATATAATTCAATGGTCATACAAACAATTTTTCCCATAATAATCATCAAGTATATTTTAATTTGCATATTATAAATGCAATACACATACTAATAGAAATTCACAAGTTTTAAATACGAATACTTGTCAATGAGGTCTAGTCATATGGACGAAATAGTGGAAAATAAAAGAGGTTTATGATTCAAGTCTCTCCTCAATGGGCGTAATTTCTCCACTTCTTGATAATTCTAGTTGTTGTAAACTAGTGCTACTTGCTATATGTTAAATTGATGATTGATATTCATAATATACTTGATACATGTAACTAATTCTCTAAAAAATTCATGAACACCTCAATATTATTAATCGCTTCTAAATTTTCATATGTTAACCAAGGAAATATTGAATAAATTCATTCCCTCAATTATATTTCCATGTAACCATCAGGTCACTATATAAAGGTATTGGGTGTTTTCATTTTTTGCATCATAAAAAACTTTTAAGATGGCTAAACTCTACTCACTTATATTGATCCTAGGGTTTGTGTTTCTTACTACAAAAGTTCCATTTTTTCCTTCATGGTTGATGATTCTCATTTATTAATGGTCTCCACATTATTAGACCCATCAGTTTCCCAGTTGGAGACTGGTTCCAAAGTGAAGAAAAAAGTCATCTTCAAAACCGAAAATTCTTTCTTCTCCCAAGTAAACACGATCTTTCAAGTATATGACGACTTGTCCCACCATAGAGACTCAAGGCCAACTGAGGCCATGCAAAACATACCCACTAGATTCTTTGTACCGAGTATTTTCTTTAGCTACAAATTCCATCATCCATCATTGTTATGCCTAGTAAAAGTCTCTGGTGGCCACCGCTCTTAAATGTAACAACACTTCAGTTGAGCGTATGAAGCGTGTTTCATACTGGGTGTTAGGATCGCCAAGACCCTCAGTTGACATTTTATAACGGCAACATGGATTTTAAATTTTATACGCAGATTCATCAGATCTAAGTCTAATATTTATGCATAAATAAAATTAACCATGTAAATGCTTTTAAATATAGTAATTTAACCCATGTTATATTTTATGATGATTGAGTTTGAATTCTTTTTGATCCAAGTTCACCAAGTTGGTCTACTTAGCACTCCAGCATCGTGCCTCTAAGCGTTGTATCTATGTCTTGAATGTTTCTCCCGATTGTTGATATTATGATATCAATTATTTATAATGATGATGCTTATATGTACTGAGTTGTATATATTTAGTGACTCTTCAATCTAGAGAAACATAAGAGTTTCTTGCTAAGGAAAAAAACTCTAAAGAATTTTGGTGGTACTCTTCAATCTTTTATTGAAAATTTGAATGAATGTGAGAGTTGAATCCTCCTCTAATTTATAGGAGAGATTTGAATCACTTCACATAGTTGGTATGGGATTTGGATTCTTTTATTTCTTATCCCACTCAATAAAAACTCTTCTATAGTGTCACTATTTAAGGATTGAGGTTATTCATCTCTAATTAATTATAATATATCTTTATATGAAATTCTTCATCAAAAATTATATTTTAAATTTCCTTAATCAAAGTCGTCTTCCAACAATTTTATTTCCATTCTTAATTAATTTAATCAATTCTTTTGAATTATTAAATTAAATTAATACCCTCAAGATTTATTAATCGGGCTTTCAATTAATAAATTACTTGGGCACAACATATTAATTAATTAGTCCAATAATCGATCGAATAATCACTAATTAATAAATTAATTAATTTAAGAATACACCATGAATTAAAACTTAATCAATTAATTCCCCTTTTTGTCTTCTATAAAGACTAATTATAATACATAACCAGAAAAACTATTCAACTAAGTGTGTGACAAGCAATCCAACCCGTAGGATTTCCTTTTCCTCTTCCCATTCTGACTTCTATAGGTTTTCCGGTAATAGGGATATCCGCGAGAACTCTTACCCATATCTTACCATTTCTTCGGAATTGTCCGCTCATAGCACGATGGAAGTGTCCAATTATAGCCCAACGAGCTGCTTCAATGGCTCGATATGAAAGAGGACCTGCTCTACAACTTTGAGTGCCATATCTTCCAAAACCAAGTTGTGTACCGTCCGGTTTGCAACCCCTACTACATTTGCCTTTACGATATTTATTATAATGTCTACTCAAGAGCAAGTAGTGTGACACTTTCTAAGTGCCTTGATAATAACAATCTAATAATTACCATGAACCAAATTATAGCATAGTGGGTGATGTACTTGAGCATCCATGATTTCTCAAATCGTGAGGATCACCACATGCATGTCACCTAGGAAATTCATATTTGATGTGAACACCAATAAGAATTTCCAGTGAGGTAGTTCAGTTTAGTCATCCCCGATGTTAACCCTCGTATGTATGCATGTGCATGAGCAATACCCATGAAACTAGGTACTCTCTAAATGGAATGCTACATATAAGCAGGTTTTAATGAATCATTAATATCACATCTCGATGATTATGACTTTGAATGTTATTTTGGATAATCGCCTTACGAGCACATTTAATGATACCATTCTCAATTCTTGATCATACCTTGACAAGGTAAAATTTACTGTAGAGATTAATCTAACCCTGACTCTTAATTGCTAGAGATGTATGTTTAACCAGAATAAGAAAATCATATTAGTAAAACCAAAAGGCAATGCAAGAATAACCAAACTAAAAAAACTATGAGAAACAATGGCATCCCTTATTCATCATTCAGTCAAACTACTCAACTCAAGGTAAGAATAACAAGCAATGAAATACACTCAACCAAAAATAATATGCCAAAAATGCCCTAATCTGTTGGGCAAGTAACAGAAATGTACCTTGATAAGCCGATTTTTATGATACACATTGAATCCCTGAACATCAATGTGAGCTTTTGCATCCTTCACAAATCCAACAGTAACTATAGCAACCATCTATGAAAAAGGTGGAAGTTGGTAAACAATTGCAAGCAGAAATAAAATACAAACTCACAACCAAATCGCGTAATGACGAAAAAAATTACATCAGACTGATCCTTATGGGTTCCATCACCAGACTGAGGACGATATGTAATCTCCTGAGACATCATCATATCGTTCACTACATTATGGTGCTCGACATCTTTTCCGCGAAAATAATTCGAAAACCAGGAGGTATTCTGAGATAGAGAATAGCTGCATAACTCTGCAGTTTCGATAAGCCAAGTTGTTAACAAACATACGTATGTATTTGTATGTGTATGTATATGCAAGTCGTATACGTATACATGCATGTAAAATAAATCTATGGAACAATCATAAGAAAGGAGCAGCAGACAAGTATAAGGAGACTCATATTAGACACATTTATTATTTTACACCAACATCGGTTAAATATTTCAATAAAACCAATTTATTGATTAAAGCTCTATATGTCGCTTCCATTGCCTACATACTCATACAAGTTAATAGAATTTCTGAGCTCAACTAATACAGTAGAAACTCGATAAATTAATACTCGATTAATTAATAAACTCTCTAAGATAATATTTTTGGCCGGTCCCGACTCGGGAATAGGGTGTTAAATTAATAATTCGCTAAAATTATAAGATAATACATTTTTGATAATTTCTATAGGTCCCATATAATATATAAATTAATAATTCCTTATATACTACATATTACATGAATGATTTATGCATTTTTTTTTTAAAAAAATGATTCAATTGTCTTTTGTTTTTTGGTTGAAATCAATTTCACCTTGCAAATCAATTTGCAATTGTCCTTGAATTATCCTTGTTGTGCTTGCATAATTGCTAACATCCATTCTTACAATTGCTTTTGAGTGAGACTTGGATTATCCTTGTTGTGCTTGCATCATGCTCTTCGAATCTCGTCGGTCATTATTGTCTTTTTCACACCTTTAAGATTAGAAGGCATGTCGTGTGTGTATGATTTATTTGTGTTAGCATTATTATCTTGTATTTATATAAAAAATATTTTTTTAATTATTGTACATGCATTATACTATAATTAAGTGAAAGTTTGAATGATGTTTGTAAATTGAATATTTCATTATAAATTAATTAAATATTAATTAATGTATAAATTAATAATTATTAATTTATCGATTAATTAATAACTCTTTTAATTAATAAATTTTGGTGGTCTCAACAGTATTAATTTATAGAGTTTCTACTGTACATTGCCAACCAGCAAGACCACCTAAAAGGCTCTGTACTCAAATACTGGAATCTAGTAAAGATCTTTATTGAACAAAGTACATGTAGATACATAAAAAAAGCACTTCATGTAAAGTAAATGCAATATGAAATCAAATGCATAAGATCATGATAGTTGCCAATTGTTACCCTCAATGAATGACGATAAGTAAGAAAGTGCCTTGAGTTTGGGTGCTTCTTTGCCATATCTATGCTCTTCTCATCTCTGTTGACCCCTCTAATTTGGATATCCTAAAAAAGTAATGAAAATCAAAATTTGGATCATGAAATGCCAAAAATATAACAAGCAATCAAAGAACATAAATCCAATGGCGGCTCACATGTGGATCAGTGTCAAAATCCAGTTCCAATAGACCCTGATCGTCCTCCCAGAGATTGTATATAACTATTCTAGTACCTTGATCTGTCATCTTATCAAACTACATAGTAAAAAGCAACAAAATTAGCAAATATGCGAGCATCAACATTTTAGTTCACAACGAAGTAGGGGTAGGGGCTGATTCCTATACATCAGAGGCAAGTGGTATAAGCAGGAACAAGTTGGATCTTAAAATATTTATCCTCTCTATGCACCGTCTCTTTTCCCGTGTTCTTCAAAAATGTGTAGGACAGCAATCCAATGCTTTGCGTCTGCCTAGAATGAACTCAAAAAATCAAGAATCTCTCATATCAGCAGGTTGAAAGCAAATAATTCAACTAGCATTGTAGGCTGGGAAAGAATGGACATGAAGAGAAATTGGAGAGTGCAATTAATGCAAATGCCATACTGCATGGTGTGAATTGGGTAACGAGTTAAGAGCAATTTCGTCAAAAGAATAAAAAACTATGAACCGATTACCTTGTTCGAAGGTTTTGACATTTTAAGGGGTAGCTAATGTTGAGATTATACTTCAAGGGTGCAGACTGTATTTAACCCTTTACTTGCGACTATTTTGCACTTGTATGTATGTAATGAAAATAAATAAACAAGGACTAAAAGCATACAAGATAATTATTTATATCCTAGTATGTATCTTTTTTGTGTTTCAAACTTAGGAGACATGACCTTTATGTGAATTATGATAAAGCTATTACGGTAGTTGAAATGGCTCAAAAAAGTGAAATACACCTTCATAGTATTTCATATAATAAGTTATATGAGAAATACGAATCCATCAATACAGATATGCAAGTGATATGAAAATCATTCGACTTTCAGGCCTAGAGTAGTTGCCTATGCAAACGGTTAGGCAGCAACAGTTCTTCAAATATTATTGTTCATGAATTGATAACTCACAATATATTAAACTACTGAAAAAATAATAAGAAACACAATTCAGATAAAATTTACCGACTCGATCACACAATTTTTTACTGTCACCTTAGCCCTTTGAGGAAAATTCATTTCATTATTTTGAATTACCAATATCCTCTTCATGCCTACCTACCACCCACTGCAGAGTTAAACCGCACCTCCAGTATAAAAAAGGAAATTTTGTACTAGATAAAGAATACAAACCTTCTTCCATCCTTCCCACGGGAACGAGAAAAAACAATAACATCGGCGCCAAGCCTCATGGTACTTGTCTTAAAGCCATTTCCATCTGACACACAGAACTAAGGGAGTAAATAACAAGCCGTACTAAGACATTTTATTAGACTCTAATGATATTTAATCATTAGATATCATATTAATATTATTATTGTTATTATTATTATTATATAGAGAGACAGAGAGATGGAGAAAAAAACTACATTGCCCAATAGTATTTATCATGTTGCTCTTTGCGGAATAACCGAGGGACATGCAGTGGCGCATTTTATCTGGGTCCATTCCACCACCATTATCTGTCAAAAACTCAATAAACAGTTTGCATATGAAGTCATAAATTAACCCCAAAAGAAATAGAACAAATAACCAGAATATGAAACTCAGAATTTAAATTATGCAATCAAAAGGCAAACAAGAAATAGATAATAAGTAAACCATTTTTACAAAGCCCGCACTTCAGGACCCGATTTTACTAGAAGATATACATGTATGCAATATCAAATTTTTCAGAGCATCTCCAACCCAAAAATCCATTTTGCACCAATTTGGCGCAGCTACAGTAAATCCACTACAACACTATTTACTGCACCAAAAAGGAGTCTTACAGAATATTTCATTTTTTCATCTTTTTTATAATATTACAATCTATCACAAATAAAGCTCAAAACTTTACGTATTGTACATTTTCACCCAAAAAATATACTTTGTTAATAAAAATCACAAAAATAAAAATAAAATTATTATTAAATAATTAAAAGTTATATTAATTGCATTTCGATATTTCAAATATTAATTAACAATTATATAAGTTATTTAATTAATGAATAAATATAATAATTAGGATATAATTATAACTAATTAAACTTATAAGGGTTAAATTGAAAATAATTTAAACTTAAAAAATTTGAAAAGGACTAAACAAAAAATAAACAAAAAAGCAAAGGACCAAAATGCAAAAAAGAATAAAGAAATTAAAAAAATATATAATAGTTGCGCATCTAGCGCAGCTACAGTGCTGCACCAAATCGCCATATTTGGTGCAGCAATTGGCGCTGGGTTGGAGCAACCCAGCGCGAAAAAAGCACTCCACCCACGCTAATTTAGTGTGGGTTAGAGATGCTCTCATGGCTGTTGAAACGCACGAGGTCAGGAAAACAGAAAAACTTCTCACACAAGAGAAGGAATTTGATTAATCAGTAAAGAAATAAATAAGATACGACCATAGAGTAATTGAGAAAAGGCATAATAGATATGAATATGAGGAGACAGATAACACATGATTTTCATATCAATAGAAGTCTGCAGGGAAGCTAAAACCAAGGGGAGTTGCCACGTTGTGTAAGTAATTTTGAACTTCATTTTATTAGTGCATGAGTGACATCAAAGAGAGACATGACATTTCTATATAAATGCTTCTAATTCATGATATAGGAATTAACTGATCGAAGACACAATTGAACACATATATACATAATAGCATCAAAGTCCAACGAAATGGAAAATCAATGTGCAATTAAATATAAAAATAATACCTTCAATAAGCAACATTTTGCTCGCATCTTTCTTGTTCTGGACCATGTTTATGTTCACGTATGTTGCTCCATTGCAGACCTAACATGCAAATATACATAATGTAAACAAAGCAGAATCCATATGTAACAAATTTGTGCTACACTTATGGTCAGCAAGAAGAAGGTATACTGCATATATGATATACCTCATCCAAGGAGTTGTCCAGGAGCTCTGCCAAAGCTGTACATACAAATTGATTAAAAAAAAAACCCATACTCAATATCATAGCATTTCCGTATAAAACAGAAACATGCATCATGAAGATATAGATTTGTAGATTCGTTTAGTTCCTTTACCTCCAAGAACCCACTTATGACTGGTAGCATTAGAATGTAGAAACTTGGGATGTACTCTGACATGATCCATGCCACCTGAGAATTTATGAGACTCAATTTAGTTAACCAAAGCCATAACATAAGATAAGTACAATCAAGATAACAAGGGCCGAGAAGGTGAAAAGAACAAAGGAGATATTTAAGCAGCCATAGCTCAAACTAGTAGAGCTTTATGCTCACTTTCTAATATACATTAAATACAATATATAAATTATACACAATTTTATGTGTTCATGTTAACAGTCCCTCAAGATTGTTAGAGCCTTAAGCTTCCATGTTGTTCTGTTACTTAAATTTTCTGTTACCATAAGTTACAACTCAAATTGATGATGGCCATTCAGATACATATCTAGATTCAGCTATATGGATCCTTCTTCCACTTGGTTCAGTTAAGCAAAACTCAACTGTAATAATTCACTATGAACAAAAGATATACAGCACATATTGCGGTGCATGATCGAGGAAAATATTAGCCACCTGACGTGCAACAGTTGCACCCTGTTATCTAATTATCATGACCTACTTTCCTTACATCGTCATGCACCAGAATCATGAGACGCATTTCGGATATGCATACCCTTATGCCAACATATGACCTTCCTAACAAAACTTTACAAGGGTCACCATCATGTAAATGTGAGTGCAAACCATCAATGTCAAAAATACAACAGCACGAATCGTCCACCTCACTATTAAATTTGGAAATATATTTCTCCACATTTATTGTGCAGAAAAAACTAAAAGTCGAGCCTATAACAATCATTACATCTAAAAACTGATAATAAAAAGCAAAACACAAACATGCACAAAAAAAATGCTATACCATTAGCAGAATCCCAGTCACCACCAGTCGCCCCTTCATACTCCCCCGCCTTCCAGAACTGCCTGTTACCGCTCGCCGCCACATCCGAGTTCACTTTCGGCGGCGGTAAAGCCAAATACGACGGTTCATTCTCTGAAGCCAACGGCAAAGGATCCAAAAACCCTAATGGCAAATCATCATTCAACTCCTTCGCCATCTTTTTACCCTTCTTTCTCGAACTATTGTCACCACCGCTCGATTCCCGAGGCCTTTTGTTACTGTCATCATTATCATCGGAGCAAGAATCAGAAATCAGAATCGGAATCGGAACTCGAGAGGTCGATAATGGAAGCAGGACTAGAGAAATCAGGTCTAGAATTAGGTTTGGCAATGAGATTTGAGTCGATCAGTTCTTGCTTAACTTTGTTGTTAGCCATGGGAGAAAAGAAGAGAAAAAGGCGATAAAAAAGGGCTCGAAAACATTAAAATAAAACTTGCTTTAAAATGATCTAAAGGTTAAAAGGTTAAAAGGTTCAAAGTGGGGGTTACATTTATTTCATTTAGCATTAGAGCATTCAATGTGGGCACTAAAATGGTATAAGTTTTGCACCATTTTGCACTAAAATAGTGCAAGTTTTGCACCTTTTTAGTGTAACTGCTCCAATGTATAACAATAAATCTTACCCTAAAATATATTCTACAGAATATTCCTTTTTAACCCCATCTACTATTATTTCTTGTATTTTACAAATAACACCCTACATTAAATTATTTATTACATATTCATCCAAGTTAGTATTTTTTATATTTTATAAACTTATAAAATTATACAATGATTATTTAATAATAATAATACGTAATATATTTTTTATAATATTTTATCAACAAAATTAAAATTGTACATAATATATAAAGATCGAATTATATTTAAATAACATATATAATGGACCTAATCGTAACATTCTCAAAATTAACATATATAAAATTTTCAAAAAATAACATATATAAAAAAATAACATATATATAAAAAAATATATATATATTTAATTGTAACATTTTTAAAATTTAGGGGGTTAATTGTAATGGACCTTATTGTACTATTTTATAAATATATATACTAAATTTAAAAACAAAAGAGAAATAAAAAATCAAAAAAAAAAAAAATACACCCACGGCAGGTGAACAGTGGAACTGCAAATTTGCAGTTCCACTGTTCACCCCACGGCAAATTTGCCGTTGCAGTTCCACTGTTCACCCCACGGCAAATTTGTCGTGGGGGACCCATTTATAGTGCTCCATTGGAGATGCCCTTAGTATTTAGTATTACAGAAAAATTGCATTTTAGTCAAGTAATTTAACTTACTCTAAATTTAATTTTAATTTTATTGTTATACATTTATCATGTTACTATCATAATCATGTTACACTGATAAATTATATTCAACATTTGGATATTTCTTTTTAATATCGAATATTATTCATGTATAAAATTTGTCCAAAAATCCAAACACAGGATCATTGAATTTTGAATAATAAATTTTAGACTAAAGATGAGATATTATATAAACTATAAAATGAAAAATAAAAAATTCATAAAAAAATTAAATCAAACTTAAACTAGCACTAAATTTGGAAAGAAGATTAATGTGTATTTATACTTTATAGTACTCTATTTAAGAGATTTGATCACGAGGGGGGCCTGCCCTGTCTCTCTCTCTCTCCCTCTTTTGTTCTAGAGTCTATGAACTTAGCAAATTGTTTGTTTTTGGGACCAAAATACCCCTTATCGATTAATTGAAGGGATTAAATACCCCTATTAAATAAAATGCAATCAACTTTCCAAATTCTTCCACTTAGTGCACTTATTATTGTACTTTATGATTGGCTATTCTAATCTTGTTATAAGCAATGCCCTAATTTCTAGCCCAATGACTTGCTAGCACCTTCAAACGTACAATAATTAAAATTTTATATAAAAATCATGGACAAAAATCCAAAATCCAAGCTAGACACCTTTGACAAAATGTAACCGCATAAAAGGGTTGTAGAATAAGCTATGCAGATACTAATCAACGAACAAGTTTAAAATAATTGCACAGAGCCACAGAATAAAGCTAAAACAATTTTGACATTTTAGCGATTTCTGAAAGAGAATTTGATAAGTAAATAAAGTCTCATGCTGATAAATAATGTGCCAACTGACACTAATACCCTCATTAGCCAATGTAGAAGGAAGAGCATTTCATTTTGAATCATAAAACCACAAAAAAAAAAAAAAGCATCAAAATCAAGAATATGAAGAATCACACTTTTAACAAGAGCAATTCTCATTCCTTTCCAAGTTTTAATGAAATGCTCCACAAACATCAAAAGAACCCCCAATATAAAATTTATCTTTGTGCCCACATATGATGTGATATGCTTCCAAAAATAATAGCCCCATTCTCCATTGTAAGACCAAGAGCATTTTTTTGGGAATCAAAAAACCACCAAAGAGGATCAAAATCAAAAGTATGACTAATAACATCTTTAAAAAGAATAGTTCTCTGTGTTTTTATTGAAATGCCTACAATGTAAATCTATCAATGGGTGGGTATTACCCGGATCCAACCCAGACCCGTACATTTCTCGCTCATCTCTTTTATCATTTGACCTGGACCCAACCCGGTCATTTACCCGGTGGGTCTGTTTGGCCGGATATAATCGGGAGGAAATTATATATCGAGCGGGTTATAACCCGACCTGATCCAATTGTTTTTAAATTTTTTTAGAAAATATTTTTGTGTCTTTTCACATATTTATTAGTTTATATTTTATCTTTTTTTTCTTTATTCGTAGATCTTTGATTAATTGTAAGAATTTGATTGTTGAAAAAAAAAAACTAAATAATTTTTTTATTTTTTCCCCAATTCTATCTCCAAAAACCCTAATTTATATATATTTATATATACACAAAAAATCAGAAAATATACAAATAAAAAAAAATTCAGTTAAAACAAAAACGAACAATTATTGATATGATTGTGTAATTGTTCATTGAATAAAAGCATATATATTCCAGAATCCCACAATAAACAATAAACAAGTCTTCCAAAATTAAACTTAAAAAAATTGATTGAGGTGTGTAATTATTTTTGAAAAAAAGCACAAAAATCAAAAAAATATAAAACACACATTAAAAAAATTACAAACCCTAACCAGCGGTGACGAGCTATGCGGCGGAATGGCGGCACAAAATTGGAGTCGATAGAGATAACGAAGGAAGCGACAGAGAAGTGTGAAACTTTGGGTCGGATTTGAGAGTTGAAGAAGGGATTGAAATTGAGCTTGAGAAAATGGGAGTGAAATGAAATATTTTTAGAAAATTAGAATTAATTGGGTATTGACCTCGTAATCATCGAGTATTGAACGGGAGATAGACCCACAAATTTTATATTGGTAAATACCCGATTTGGATCCAAAAGTTTCAAAATTATCGGGTCCGAATTTAACACCTCATGGATTGAATCCGTGTCAAGTATGATAAATTTTGAGCGGGTACGAGTATGGGTAATACCCGTCTGTTGACAGGCATACCACAAACAACAAAGGAACCCCTACATAAAAATTTCGTACCTATAAATAACGTGATATACTTTCAAAAATTAATAACCCATTCTCTGAGAAAAAAAATTAACACACAGAATTTAACAAATTTAGTGTGTTATCCATTACATATTTGTACGGTGAAGAGTAAGTGGGTGTGAAAACTACACACCTACAGCAAAATGTGTATATTAATAACTATTAGGCCCAATGTGGCATAAAATTACTGAATTCTCAACTAAAAAAGTAAGAGCATTTATTTCTGAATCACAAAATTAACAAGAAGCATCAAAATCAACAAAGAGTTGCCCAATTCTCAAGTAGAAAAGCAAGAGCATTTCTTTCAAAATCACAAAATTCCCAAAAAGCATCAAATCAACAATATGAATCACAAAATTACCAAAAAAAAATCAAAATCAACAATATTATCAAAAAGCATCAAAATCAACAATATGAAGAGTAACACATTTAAGAATAGTCATTCTCATTCTTTCACTAAAATGTACCGCAACACAACAACAAAACAAACAACTAGCGATGTAAACGAGTCAAGTTTGATGATTTTTCCAAACTCTTGCTCGAGTTCGAACTTTATTACACGAGCTCGAGCTCGGGTTGTAATCCTAAAATTATAAAGGGAAAATTTTGAAATTTGAATATTTTTAATTTTTTGTTAATATATATTAAAAAAAATATATTTAAAAATAAAAAACTCGTGAGCCAATTTCTAAAGAAAAGTGGGCTCAAGCTTGAGCTCAACTAAAAGCTCGAGTCGAGTTCGTTCGGATCGGCTTACACCCCTAACCAACTTAAGAATCTTGTGCCAATAGATGATATTGTGTGCTTCAAAATTGAACCCCAATTGGTTGAACATCTTTACATTCAAAAAAATATTTCACAATAAAAATTATGAAAACTGGTTTTTTGTTATGTCGTTAAAAAAAAAAATTTTAAAAATCTCCAAGCCTTAAATTGTAAATAATTTGAATAAACTCTTGAAAAAAACTGAGTAAAATTGAATCGTGACTATTAATATAATTCAATGGTCATACAAACAATTTTTCCCATAATAATCATCAAGTATATTTTAATTTGCATATTATAAATGCAATACACATACTAATAGAAATTCACAAGTTTTAAATACGAATACTTGTCAATGAGGTCTAGTCATATGGACGAAATAGTGGCAAATAAAAGAGGTTTATGATTCAAGTCTCTCCTCAATGGGCGTAATTTCTCCACTTCTTGATAATTCTAGTTGTTGTAAACTAGTGCTACTTGCTATATGTTAAATTGATGATTGATATTCATAATATACTTGATACATGTAACTAATTCTCTAAAAAATTCATGAACACCTCAATATTATTAATCGCTTCTAAATTTTCATATGTTAACCAAGGAAATATTGAATAAATTCATTCCCTCAATTATATTTCCATGTAACCATCAGGTCACTATATAAAGGTATTGGGTGTATTCATTTTTTGCATCATAAAAAACTTTTAAGATGGCTAAACTCTACTCACTTATATTGATCCTAGGGTTTGTGTTTCTTACTACAAAAGTTCCATTTTTTCCTTCATGGTTGATGATTCTCATTTATTAATGGTCTCCACATTATTAGACCCATCAGTTTCCCAGTTGGAGACTGGTTCCAAAGTGAAGAAAAAAGTCATCTTCAAAACCGAAAATTCTTTCTTCTCCCAAGTAAACACGATCTTTCAAGTATATGACGACTTGTCCCACCATAGAGACTCAAGGCCAACTGAGGCCATGCAAAACATACCCACTAGATTCTTTGTACCGAGTATTTTCTTTAGCTACAAATTCCATCATCCATCATTGTTATGCCTAGTAAAAGTCTCCGGTGGCCACCGCTCTTAAATGTAACAACACTTCAGTTGAGCGTGTTTCATACTGGGTGTTAGGATCGCCAAGACCCTCAGTTGACATTTTATAGCGGCAACATGGATTTTAAATTTTATTCGCAGATTCATCAGATCTAAGTCTAATATTTATGCATAATTAAAATTAACCATGTAAATGCTTTTAAATATAGTAATTTAACCCATGTTATATTTTATGATGATTGAGTTTGAATTCTTTTTGATCCAAGTTCACCAAGTTGGTCTACTTAGCACTCCAGCATCGTGCCTCTAAGCGTTGTATCTATGTCTTGAATGTTTCTCCCGATTGTTGATATTATGATATCAATTATTTATAATGATGATGCTTATATGTACTGAGTTGTATATATTTAGTGACTCTTCAATCTAGAGAAACATATAAGAGTTTCTTGCTAAGGAAAAAAACTCTAAAGAATTTTGGTGGTACTCTTCAATCTTTTCTTGAAAATTTGAATGAATGTGAGAGTTGAATCCTCCTCTAATTTATAGGAGAGATTTGAATCACTTCACATAGTTGGTATGGGATTTGGATTCTTTTATTTCTTATCCCACTCAATAAAAACTCTTCTATAGTGTCACTATTTAAGGATTGAGGTTATTCATCTCTAATTAATTACAATATATCTTTATATGAAATTCTTCATCAAAAATTATATTTTAAATTTCCTTAATCAAGTCGTCTTCCAACAATTTTATTTCCATTCTTAATTAATTTAATCAATTCTTTTGAATTATTAAATTAAATTAATACCCTCAAGATTTATTAATCGGGCTTTCAATTAATAAATTACTTGGGCACAACATATTAATTAATTAGTCCAATAATCGATCAAATAATCACTAATTAATAAATTAATTAATTTAAGAATCCACCATGAATTAAAACTTAATCAATTAATTCCCCTTTTTGTCTTCTATAAAGACTAATTATAATACATAACCAGAAAAACTATTCAACTAAGTGTATGACAAGCAATCCAACCTGTAGGATTTCCTTTTCCTCTTCCCATTCTGACTTCTATAGGTTTTCCGGTAATAGGGATATCCCCGAGAACTCTTACCCATATCTTACCATTTCTTCGGAATTGTCCGCTCATAGCACGATGGAAGTGTCCAATTATAGCCCAACGAGCTGCTTCAATGGCTCGATATGAAAGAGGACCTGCTCTACAACTTTGAGTGCCATATCTTCCAAAACCAAGTTGTGTACCGTCCTGTTTGCAACCCCTACTACATTTGCCTTTACGATATTTATTATAATGTCTACTCAAGAGCAAGTAGTGTGACACTTTCTAAGTGCCTTGATAATAACAATCTAATAATTACCTCAATTAGTTATTACGCCAAATAATTAATTGGGTTAACAATTAATCGACCAATTAATCCATAATTTATACACATTTCAATAGCTAGCAAAGTTGACTCAACCACTAGACTTGAATTATTCATGTAGACAGTTCCAAAACACAATCATAGCATGTGTCTCATCATTGTGTCAGATATCCTGATAAACTTTATTACTTAGTTATCAATTGAAATTCTGCTAGTTTAATCACGAACATTTATTTAGTAAATAATGACTTACATCAATTAAGCAAGGATCAAACACTTTGTTATTGACTGACTCCAATCAGAGATTCCTTAGTCATTCATTTGCAAGAAAGCGTGTAGATTCACTAATCTTAAGATCAGATATAAATCCTATTTTGGAATCAATTGTCAAATCACATAACTTGACTATACCCAAAATATTCTATTTTATGATTCTCTTAAAACCATGAACCAAATTATAGCATAGTGGGTGATGTACTTGAGCATCCATGATTTCTCAAATCGTGAGGATCACCACATGCATGTCACCTAGGAAATTCATATTTGATGTGAACACCAATAAGAATTTCCAGTGAGGTAGTTCAGTTTAGTCATCCCCGATGTTAACCCTCGTATGTATGCATGTGCATGAGCAATACCCATGAAACTAGGTACTCTCTAAATGGAATGCTACATATAAGCAGGTTTTAATGAATCATTAATATCACATCTCGATGATTATGACTTTGAATGTTATTTTGGATAATCGCCTTACGAGCACATTTAATGATACCATTCTCAATTCTTGATCATACCTTGACGAGGTAAAATTTACTGTAGAGATTAATCTAACCCTGACTCTTAATTGCTAGAGATGTATGTTTAACCAGAATAAGAAAATCATATTAGTAAAACCAAAAGGCAATGCAAGAATAACCAAACTAAAAAAACTATGAGAAACAATGGCATCCCTTATTCATCATTCAGTCAAACTACTCTAACTCAAGGTAAGAATAACAAGCAATGAAATACACTCAACAAAAAATAATATGCCAAAAATGCCCTAATCTGTTGGGCAAGTAACAGAAATGTACCTTGATAAGCCGATTTTTATGATACACATTGAATCCCTGAACATCAATGTGAGCTTTTGCATCCTTCACAAATCCAACAGTAACTATAGCAACCATCTATGAAAAAGGTGGAAGTTGGTAAACAATTGCAAGCAGAAATAAAATACAAACTCACAACCAAATCGCGTAATGACGAAAAAAATTACATCAGACTGATCCTTATGGGTTCCATCACCAGACTGAGGACGATATGTAATCTCCTGAGACATCATCATATCGTTCACTACTTTATGGTGCTCGACATCTTTTCCGCGCAAAATAATTCGAAAACCAGGAGGTATTCTGAGATAGAGAATAGCTGCATAACTCTGCAGTTTCGATAAGCCAAGTTGTTAACAAACATACGTATGTTAGTTATTTACGTATGTATTTGTATGTGTATGTATATGCAAGTCGTATACGTATACATGCATGTAAAATAAATCTATGGAACAATCATAAGAAAGGAGCAGCAGACAAGTATAAGGAGACTCATATTAGACACATTTATTATTTTACACCAACATCGGTTAAATATTTCAATAAAACCAATTTATTGATTAAAGCTCTATATGTCGCTTCCATTGCCTACATACTCATACAAGTTAATAGAATTTCTGAGCTCAACTAATACATTGCCAACCAGCAAGACCACCTAAAAGGTTCTGAACTCAAATACTGGAATCTAGTAAAGATCTTTATTGAACAAAGTACATGTAGATACATAAAAAAAGCACTTCAGGTAAAGTAAATGCAATATGAAATCAAATGCATAAGATCATGATAGTTGCCAATTGTTACCCTCAATGAATGACGATAAGTAAGAAAGTGCCTTGAGTTTGGGTGCTTCTTTGCCATATCTATGCTCTTCTCATCTCTGTTGACCCCTCTAATTTGGATATCCTAAAAAAGTAATGAAAATCAAAATTTGGATCATGAAATGCCAAAAATATAACAAGCAATCAAAGAACATAAATCCAATGGCGGCTCACATGTGGATCAGTGTCAAAATCCAGTTCCAATAGACCCTGATTGTCCTCCCAGAGATTGTATATAACTATTCTAGTACCTTGATCTGTCATCTTATCAAACTACATAATAAAAGCAACAAAATTAGCAAATATGCGAGCATCAACATTTTAGTTCACAACGAAGTAGGGGTAGGGGCTGATTCCTATACATCAGAGGCAAGTGGTATAAGCAGGAACAAGTTGGATCTTAAAATATTTATCCTCTCTATGCACCGTCTCAAGTTGACCCAGCACATTTTGATAGTCTCTTTGCCTCTTATGCATTACGGCAATAGGAGTCCAGTAATAAATATATATACACGTATTATGTGTATATTATGAGTCAACCAGAAGTTTAAGTGTCTTTGTTTCGAATATCTTATTCATGTCAGAAATTCACCTGTGTGCTCTCAACATAAGACCATTTCAGACACCACCCTTCCATCAAAAGTGAAGAATAAAGAGAACGAAGTATGGCACCCCAATTTGCCTAACTTTCTCATGAAAGTACCTAGATCAAATACCTAAACCGTTTCTCAAGGTTTAACAACACCAAAAATCAAGTGATTTACAAGATGATGTAAAGTTTTAGTAGTTTTAAAACCATACACAAACTAACACAAACTAGCACAAACTATGGCTAAAGATTATAGAAATAGAAAACGTAATCATTTAGCAACATGACTGATACATATCAGAATTCTTCACACTCATTACTCACATGCATCTCGAAGTGAATATCCAATTTAAATTTTTAAGTCCAAGACGCTACCATATACCCCAACAACACAGTTAACATAACAATTTAGGCCCATTTTCACTGTACACGTTGAAGCAGTGGCATTACTGTCTTCGTGCCATTATTGTTGCGAAACGTATGAAACCCAAGATGGAGAAAATTATCAAGAGGAGAAAGTATCATCTCATATAGATGCTTGGACACTGAGGAGTGCACAATGACATGAATTTATGCCTCAATTTCATTGCTGAAAATAATGCATTCTATATTACAGAACACTGAGACCGAGATTAAGAAAATAATAATAACAATAATCACCTGGCAAAGAAGATCTGTTTCACTTGAAAATGGAGACCACTGGACTATTGTATCCAAGTTCCGCTTCCAGTCAGTAGCAGATGACCGAACTATCTTGTTCCAATCTTGTCCTCGTTTTTGATAATCAAGCTTTTAGATCATTTAGGAAAAATTTATATCATTAATCCAGCAATTTTGCCAACAATAAAGAGCATTACAAGAGACATAAAAATGCTAGTATATAAGGGGTACAACAATCTCAGTAGGGATGAGGGACCATGCACCCACCCACCCAAGTATGAAAGACAAAAGAAAGGGAGATATCGTGAATTTAGGCAAATGGTCGCTACAGGAACACATGGACTTAATCTAAGAATTCAATATCTTAAAAGGGGCTAATGAAATATTATTAGACAAACTTAAATTCATGTTAATAGCTCCTAAAAAAATTGGTTCAGGTTTGTCAAGTACTTCACTGCAACATGTTTCTCAGCTCTGATATATCAAAAGCGTTCAGCCTCAGAAAAATTTCCAGAAAAGTTTAACTAAATAGTTGAAAACAACCCTGTGTTTTCTGAAAATGGGGGTAAGGTTTAGAAAGTAGGTTAGAAAATGGGTTGTAAAAAATTTCACAAAAAATTCAGGATAAGTGCTTCAACAGTTAGTAGGGATGTTCATTTGTGCGGTTTGGTCGAATACGGACCCGTAATTTTCGATTAAAACCAAACTAAACTATTTCAGTTCAGTTTTTGGTCAAACCGAATTTCCAAAATAAAAGTTAAAAGAAAATGCTTCCTGTGTCAATTCTTTTGCCAATCTTTAATGCAATATATAATTATTATTTTATGACCCGATAAGATGGATAGAGAAATTTTATGTTTTTCAAATATATTAGTTAAGTGGATATGGTAATAATTCAATTTATAAACTCACCATGGGAACCACAATATCTTCTTTTCCCGTGTTCTTCAAAAATGTGTAGGACAGCAATCCAATGCTTTGCGTCTGCCTAGAATGAACTCAAAAAATCAAGAATCTCTCATATCAGCAGGTTGAAAGCAAATAATTCAACTAGCATTGTAGGCTGGGAAAGAATGGACAGGAAGAGAAATTGGAGAGTGCAATTAATGCAAATGCCATACTGCATGGTGTGAATTGGGTAACGAGTTAAGAGCAATTTCGTCAAAAGAATAAAAACTATGGTCCGATTACCTTGTTCGAAGGTTTTGACATTTTAAGGGGTAGCTAATGTTGAGATTATACTTCAAGGGTGCAGACTGTATTTAACCCTTTACTTGCGACTATTTTGCACTTGTATGTATGTAATGAAAATAAATAAACAAGGACTAAAAGCATACAAGATAATTATTTATATCCTAGTATGTATCTTTTTTGTGTTTCAAACTTAGGAGACATGACCTTTATGTGAATTATGATAAAGCTATTACGGTAGTTGAAATGGCTCAAAAAAGTGAAATACACCTTCATAGTATTTCATATAATAAGTTATATGAGAAATACGAATCCATCAATACAGATATGCAAGTGATATGAAAATCATTCGACTTTCAGGCCTAGAGTAGTTGCCTATGCAAACGGTTAGGCAGCAACAGTTCTTCAAATATTATTGTTCATGAATTGATAACTCACAATATATTAAACTACTGAAAGAATAATAAGAAACACAATTCAGATAAAATTTACCGACTCGATCACACAATTTTTTACTGTCACCTTAGCCCTTTGAGGAAAATTCATTTCATTATTTTGAATTACCAATATCCTCTTCATGCCTACCTACCACCCACTGCAGAGTTAAACCGCACCTCCAGTATAAAAAAGGAAATTTTGTACTAGATAAAGAATACAAACCTTCTTCCATCCTTCCCACGGGAACGAGAAAAAACAATAACATCGGCGCCAAGCCTGATGGTACTTGTCTTAAAGCCATTTCCATCTGACACACAGAACTAAGGGAGTAAATAACAAGCCATCGGAATCGGAACTCGAGAGGTCGATAATGGAAGCAGGACTAGAGAAATCAGGTCTAGAATTAGGTTTGGCAATGAGATTTGAGTCGATCAGTTCTTGCTTAACTTTGTGGTTAGCCATGGGAGAGAAAGAAGAGAAAAAGGCGATAAAAAAGGGCTCGAAAACATTAAAATAAAACTTGCTTTAAAATGATCTAAAGCTTAAAAGGTTCAAAGTGGGGGTTACATTTATTTCATTTAGTATTAGAGCATCCAATGTGTGCACTAAAATGGTGCAAGTTTTGCACCATTTTGCACTAAAATGGTGGTAAAACTGTTACAATGTATAACACTAAATCTTACGCTAAAAGTATATTACACAGAATATTCATTTTTAACCCCATCTACTATTATTTCTTGTATTTTATAAATAACACCCTACATTAAATTATTTATTACATATTCATCCAAGTTAATAATTTTTATATTTTATAAACTTATAAAATTATACAATGATTATTTAATAATAACAATACGTAATATATTTTTTTTTAATATTTTATCAACGAAATTAAAATTGTACATAATATATAAAGATCGAATTATATTTAAATAACATATATAATGGACCTAATCGTAACATTCTCAAAAGTAACATATATAAAATTTTCAAAAAATAACATATATATAAAAATATATATATATATCTAATCGTAACATTTTTAAAATTTAAGGGGTTAATTGTAATGGACCTTATTGTACTATTTTATAAATATATATACTAAAATTAAAAACAAAAGAAAAACAAAAAAAATACACCCACGGCAAATTTGTCGTTGCAGTTCCACTGTTCATCCCACGACAAATTTGCCGTGGGGGACCCATTTATAGTACTCCCATTGGAGCACCAAAATAGTGTTGCTCTATTGGAGATGCCCTTAGTATTTAGTAATACAGAAAAATTGCATTTTAGTCAAGTAATTTAACTTACTCTAAATTTAATTTTAATTTTATTGTTATACATTTATCTTGTTACTATCATAATCATGTTACACTCAAAAGACAAATTATATTCAACATTTGGATATTTCTTTTTAATATCGAATATTATTCATGTATAAAATTTGCCCAAAAATCCAAACACAGGATCATTGAATTTTGAATAATAAATTTTAGACTAAAGATGAGATATTATATAAACTATAAAATGAAAAATAAAAAATTCATAAAAAACTAAATCAAACTTAAACTAGCACTAAATTTGGAAAGAAGATTAATGTGTATTTATAGTACTGTATTTAAGAGATTTGATCACGAGGGGGGCCTGCCCTGTCTCTCTCTCTCTCCCTCTTCTGTTAGAGAGTCTATGAACTTAGCAAATTGTTTTTCTTTGAGACCAAAATACCCCTTATCGATTAATTGAAGGGATTAAATACCCCTATTGAATAAAATGCAATCAACTTTCCAAATTCTTCCACTTAGTGCACTTATTATTGTACTTTATGATTGGCTATTCTAATCTTGTTATAAGCAATGCCCTAATTTCTAGCCCAATGACTTGCTAGCCTAGCACCTTCAAACGTACAATAATTAAAATTTTATATAAAAATCATGGACAAAAATCCAAAATCCAAGCTAGATACCTTGGAAAAATGTAACAGCATAAAAGAGTCAGAGACATTGACACGAACACAAACAAGTTTAAAATAATTGCATAAACTAAAACTGAAACAATTTTGACATTCTAACGATTTTCAAAAGAGAATTTTCTAAGTAAAAAAATCTCATCCCAATAAATAATGTGTCAGCCAGTGACACTAATACCCTCATTATCCAATGCAGAAGTAAGAGCATTTCATTCTAAATCACAAAACCACAAAAAAAAGCATCAAAATCAAAAGAATATGAAGAATCACACTTTCAACAAGAGCAATTCTCATTCTTTCAAGTTATAATGAAATGCTCCACAAAGATTGTTTGAACCCCCAGTATAAAATTTATCTTTGTGCCCACAGATGATGTGATATGCTTCTAAAATAATAGCCCCATTCTCCATTGTGAAAATTCTAAGGTGGTCCGGGACCAACAATCTCGGACCTCTTAGAACCATATATTTTCTATGTTTGGGGTGGTTTTTCATTGGTGGTGTAAAAAAAACCACCCTCACCCCCCCCAAATGTGTGGTTCTAAGGGTCCGAGATTGTTGATCCCGGACCAACATAGAATCACCCTTCTCCATTATGAGACCGAAAGCATTTCTTTGGGAATCAAAAAACCACCAAAGAGGATCAAAATCAAAAGTATCAATAACACTTTTAAGAAGAATCGTTCTCAGTGTTTTTTATAGAAATGCCCACAAATAAACTTGTCAACGGGCGGGTATTTACCCGGACCTGTACATTTATTCGTTCATCTCTTTTATCACATGATCTGGGCTCGACCCGGTCATTTACCCGGTGAGTCTGTTTGACCGGGTATAACCGGAAGAAAATGATATATCGGACGTGTTATAACCCAACCTGTTCCAATTTTTTGTAGAAAATATTTTTGTATCATTTTCACATATTTATTAGTTTATATTTTATCTTTTTTCCTTGTTCAAAAAAAAAAAAACAATTTTTTATTTTTCCCCAATGCTATCTCAAAAAAACCCTAATTTATATATATATTTATATATACCCAAATTAAAATAAAATCAGAAAATATGTAAATCACAAAAGTTTCAATCAACACAAAAACAAACAATGATTGATATGGTTGTGTAATTGTTGATTGAATAAAAGCATATATATTCTAGAATCCCACAATAAACATTAAACAAGTCTTCTAAAATAAAAATTAAAAAAAATTGATTGGGATGTGTAATTATTTTTTAAAAAAGCACAAAAATCAAAACAAAAATAAAAAAATATAAGATACACATTAAAAAAGCACAAACCCTAACCAGCGGCGACGAGCTATGCAGCGAAATGGCGGCACAAAATTGGAGTTGACAGAGATAATGAAGGGGACGACAGAGAAGTGTGAAACTTTGGGTTGGATTTTGAGAGTTGAAGAAGGGATTGAAATTGAGCTTGAGAAAATGGGAGTGAAATGAAATATTTTTAGAAAATTAGAATTAATTGGGTATTGACCTCGTAATCATCGAGTATTGAACGGGCGATAGACCCACAAATTTTGTACTGGTAAATACCCAATTTGGACCCGAAAGTTTAAAAATTATCGGGTCCGAATTTAACACCTCATTGATCGGGTCCGTGTCAGGTATGATAAATTTTGAGCGGGTACGAGTACGGGTAATACCCGTCTATTGACAGGCATACCACAAACAACAAAGGAACCCCTACATAAAAATTTCGTACCTATAGATGACGTGATATACTTTCAAAAATTAATAACCCATTCTCTGACGAAAAAAAATTAACACACTCAATTTAACAAATTTAGTGTGTTATCTATTACATATTTGTAGGGTGAAGAATAAGTGGGTGTGAAAACCACACACCTACTGCAAAATGTGTATATTAATAACTATTAGGCCCAATGTGGCATAAAATTACTAAATTCTCAACTAAAAAAGCAAGAGCATTTATTTCTGAATCACAAAATTAACAAGAAGCATCAAAATCAACAAAGAGTTGCCCAATTCTCAAGTAGAAAAGCAAGAGCATTTTTTTCAAAATCACAAAATTACCAAAAAGCATCAAATCAACAATATGAATCACAAAATTACCAAAAAAAACATCAAAATCAACAATATTACCAAAAACATCAAAATCAACAATATGAAGAGTAACACATTTAAGAATAGTCATTCTCATTCTTTCACTAAAATGTACCTCAACACAACAACAAAACAAACAACTAGCGATGTAAACGAGCCAAGTTCGATGATTTTTCCAAACTCTTGCTCGAGTTCGAACTTTATTACACGAGCTCGAGCTCGGGTTGTAATCCTAAAATAATAAAGGGAAAATTTTAAAATTTGAATATTTTTAATTTTTTGTTAATATATATTAAAAAAATAATATATTTAAAATAAAAAACTCGTGAGCCAATTTCTAAAGAAAAGTGGGCTCAAGCTTGAGCTCAACTAAAAGCTCGAGTCGAGTTCGTTCGGATCCTCTTACACCCATAACCAACTTAAGAATCTTGTGCCAATAGATGATATTGTGTGCCTCAAAATTCAAGGCACCAATTGGTTGGACATCTTTACATTCAAAAAAATATTTCACAATAAAAAATATGAAAACTGATTTTTTGGTATGTTGTTAAAATTTTCTTTAAAAAATTCTCCAAGCCCAAAATTATAAATAATTTGAATAAACTCTTGAAAAAAAATAATGAGTAAAATTGAATCTTGACTATTAATATAATTCAATGCTCATACAAACAATTTTTCCCATAATAATCATCAAGTATATTTTAATTTGCATATTATAAATGCAATACACACACTAATAGAAATTCACAAGTTTTAAATACGAATACTTGTCAATGAGGTCTATGATCTAGTCATATGGATGAAATAGTGGGAAAAAAAAGAGGTTTATAATTCGAGTCTCTCCTTAATGGACGTAATTTCTCCACTTCTTGATAATTCTAGTTGTTGTAAACTAGTGCTACTTGCTATATGTTAAATTGACGATTGATATTCATAATATACTTGATACATGTAACTAATTCTCTAAAAAATTCATGAATACCTCAATATTATTAATTGCTTCTAAATTTTCATATGTTAACCAAGGAAATATTGAATAAATTCATTCCCTCAATTATATTTCCATGTAACCATCAGGTCATCACTATATAGGTATTGGGTGTTTTCATTTTTTGCATCATAAAAAACTTTTAAGATGGCTAAACTCTACTCACTTATATATATATATATATATTTTTTTTTTTTGGATGACGAGGGAAACCCGCAGCCGCTACCGTGAGGTGCGCACTGGGTAAACCCCGCTCTTATGTAATAGCCTGCAAACCACACAAGAGAGGTAAACCAGCCTAGGTTGCCCATAGCTGACAGGCTCACAGTAGAGAAGGCAAACTCTACTCACTTATATTGATCCTAGGGTTTGTGTTTCTTACTACAAAAGTTCCATTTTTTCCTTCATGGTTGATGATTCTCATATATTAATGAATATTCTTTATTGCAGTTTTATGATATGTCATTTATATATGTCATCTTATCAAAAGAAAAAAAATGTCTACAAGTTCAAACAAATAAAATACATGAAAGCTTAAGTGAAATATGCAAAGTTTACAAGTATTTAAACCTACACGAAACACTTGTACAGCATAATTTCAACGTAGGTGAGATTATCTCACAGAACTTGGGTGCTTTCTCACTAAAAACAACATAAAATTGAAACTCACCAACTTGCACTTTCGTACTCCATCAGTTTCAGCTGCAAATGTCAAAGTCAAATGCATTTGATTGGACCTACTTTCACCTACAACGTGTATATCTTTCTCTACTCCTTGGTAATTACAGTAATTGTTGTAAATTAGTGTTACTTGCTATGACCTTGTTTGTTTATATTTTTAAATTTCATTTCAAATTTTACATCACAAAATTAAATATAAACTTAATGCAAACTATCCTCAGCTAAATTCACACATTTAACTCTAATCTCAACACCTAATATATCTATGTATCAATCATATATACATCATTTCACACATTCACCAGTCAAATCAATTATTATCAACATTACTTCTCTTTTTCTTTCATATTTTATATTTTTGCACTTATATTTTACTATTTACAAATATATTATAAATATAACTAAAATAATAATTTAAAAAATCATCCATCAACCTATCTTTTCCTATTTGACATATATTACAACTTTCAATTATTTTTTTAAGAACATAAATAAATGCATATTATTCTCATATGAATTTCCATAGTGCATTTTTTGAAATTTTCAAAATTCAAATGCAAACATAAAAAAACATAGCTTTTATATTTAATGATGATTGATATTCATAATATATTTAATACATGTAACCAATTCTCTCAACAAAAATATGAACACATCAAAATTATTAATTGCTTCTAGATTTTCATATATGAACACATCAAAATTATTAATTGCGTCTAGATTTTCATATATTGCCATTGCAATATGGATTAAATTCATTTACTCAATTCTATTTCTACGTATCCATCAAGTCACTATATAAGGGTATTGAGTGTTTTCATTCTTTTCATCATAAAGAACTTTTAAAATGACTAAAGTCTACTCACTTGTATTGATCCTAGGGCTCTTGTTTCTTACTACAACCTCCCTCTCTCAAAGTGTAGATGAAAATCCAACATCTTTTGACTTCACTCAAAGTGAAAATGATAAAATCCTAGAAGAAGAAGATGAGATGTGGACTCTTGATTCATCCAAACATCACCAAAATCATGCTCCACCACCTCACCACCACCACCACCATGGCCGCCGCCACCACCATGCTCCACCTCCTCATGGCCACAAAGCACATGCTCCTCACCACCACCACAGTGGCCATCATGCTAATCCCCCTAAACATGGTTGAATATGCACCAAAAAGTTTATAAATGCATATTAGTTCATGGGAACACAAATGTTCTTGCTTTACTTTATGGTTGATGATTCTCATATGATAACAAATTTTCTTATTGTCGTTATGTCATTTTTATATACCATCTTATCAAAAGAAAAAATGTGTACAAGTTTAAGGAACTGCTAATAAATGATTTATTATGAGAAATATGCAAAGTTTACAAACATTTAAACTCACATAAAAACAATTGTACTCCATAAAATTAAACTTGGGTGTTTTGTGACTAATAAAAACATAACATTCAAACTCACCAAGTAGCACTTTCGTACTCCACCAATCCACACAATTTCTGATCAGTCATAACTCATATTACTACCTCCAAAGATTAATATGAGCATGAGGCTAAAATGGGAAACCTTGAAGAAAGAAAATCCTATTTTTCTGCTACTGGTAGAGGGTTCAGTACATGCTTTCGAACAAAACACATATACTTACACATCTAAGAGGAAAATGACAATTTTTTTTTTTTACCAATTCTGTTGGCGAGACAAGAAAATACATGTACAAAAAGATATTATCTAATTATCACTGTTGCAATAACTTCCAAATTTCATGTTTCGGCCGTGTCTTCTAATTCAAAAAAGGAAAATAGGATTGTATTTTAGAGAAGACAATGTCAATGAAAATTAAACTTCTACGGAATATATGGTTTTTTGATTGTTCAATTTTGTAAAGTTGCAAGATTTTGAAGTTCTTAGTAAGGATATTTGATATTTGGAACGTGGGATTATAGAGATTTTATTTAGTTAGGTGGGATATGAACAACTTAAGTCACAATCCGTAGTAATGTTTTATTAAAAAAACTCATATTTCAGATATCTTGCTTGACGTATGACATACTTTACGGAATTAAAAAATTTAAAGTTCTAAATGGGGGTGGCAAAATGGATCCGGAACCACGGTTTCAACGGTTCCAACCCAATTTGGATTGAATTGGTTCCAAAGAAAATTTTATTTCGTTCCTAATTGGTTCCAATTTGGTTCTAAGTTAGGTCCAACTAAATTTCAAGTGAGGCCCAAATCGTTTGTCAATAATCTAAATTATAATTAATAAAATATAAGGTATTGAGTAGGGGTGACAAATTAGACCCAAAACCGTGGGTCCAACCCGATCCAATTAGTTCTGGGTTTGGATGGATCTTAAAAAATAGAATTATGGTTACAACTGGTTTTGCATTTATTGGATTTTCAAGACCTTGGTTTCATATGGTTTTTGATTGGATCCAAATTGGTTCCAATAACGGGCCTATTTTGATTCCTAATTGGATCCAATTAAAAAAAGAGAAATAATTCTCCTTTTTTTCTTTCTTATACCCAATTGGTTTTCTTTATTTAAAATTTCACTTGTAGAGAATATGTGATTGCTTAAGAACTAAACTCATACTTGTTTTAGTCATTTGAACTTATACTTTAAATAAATTTTTATAATAAGATCAAAAAATTATTTTATATTATTTTTAGTAATTTGAGCTTTTTTATTTTTTAATATATATTTTATTTTTATTATTATATTAATAAATATATATTAAATAATTAAAAATAAATAAAAATATTCGGCTCGGCTTGGCTCGATTTCGGGCTCGCGCTCGCGCTCGCGAGCTTGGTCTCGACTCGAGCTTGAAAAAAATGCCAAGCTCGGCTCGCTTACACCTCTATTTTGAACCGACTAACTTTCAAATAGTAACATAAATTATAACTTAGTATCAATTAATATATCTTTAATTTCTGTAACCGAAAAAAATATTATATTTTTAATTTTTGTAACCGAAAAAAAAAATTATATCTTTAATTTCTCTACATTAATTTTTTCGTTACAAATTAAAATATATTAGTTAATAATATATTTTACATATAAATTATTGCATTAGTATGATATGATTGGAATTTTTATAAGAAAATTATAAAAATATAATGTAATAAGTTAGTTAGTGAACAAGAAAAAGAAATTTGTTTGCATTATATTGAATTAGTTGGTGAACAAGAAAAAAAGATTAGTGATTAGTATACAAATGTTTGCATTATGTTGGATCCATAAGTCACCAACTCACTATATTGGGTCTATTATGGTTCTACAATGGTTCTTTTTGTATAAGAACCATTTGAAACCAATCAAAACTAATAAGGACCAAATTCATATTAAAAAGACATTTTGGTTTCTTGTTGGTTCCAACTTATCTTTTTTACAAACCCAATTGGACCTAACCCAAATCTGATCGGATCCACCCATTTGCCACCCCTAGTATTGAGTCAGGTTCGGCTTGGTTCCTTTTTTGATTGATTTTGATTCCATTTTGAGTTGAATTTGTTTCCACCTTAAAACCATTTAAGAACCAAACTCATTTAACAACCAACTCACTGTAACTGACCCAAAACCAATCCAACCCGCCAATTGCCACCACTAGTTCTAAGTCTATTTATATCTCAGTGTAGTCAACAAAAGTCAAAAATCCCTTTGCTATAAATAAAATGGATGAGTTGAAGATGTACCATCAGTGAGTTTGAAGGGTTGCGAGAAGGTGATGCCAATGATTGATATAGGAACATGATCGTACCAACCGACCGATATGGTGCCGACAAAGAGCAGTCGCAGTGGAATATCAAGGCCAGATTGTTGTGAAATAGATTTTTTAATAATTGGTTAGGCACAAGTAAAAAATACTATCTTTTAAGGTATATATTTCCCTCACACGAATGTAGACGGTTTCAACAAATACACCTGGATACACAACCTACAACCTTGTTTCAAAAGGTAGGTGCCTTTCCAATCCACATCTCCATGGTGTTTTTGGCAAACTTTTAAAAGGAACTCTATTTAAGATATTTGCAGCAGCTTCTAAAGCATAGCTCTAAAAGGATGAGTATGTAAAACTCATCATAGATCGAACCATATCAATCAATATTTAATTTATTTTCCTATTAGGTTACGTAGATAGTATTATAAATAGCCCTAGTCTCATTGTAATCTTATTATTCGAAATATAGTGAAAATCCTGGCTTGGCAGTGCCCCCATACGTAGTCAAAATTCTTTTGACGAACTGGGTAAACAATTCGTGTATTTTTTATTGTTCTTTTCTTTCGTGCGATTATTCATTGGCATCATATTCCTAACAAAAACGCTATTCAACTGAGTAGAATCCATTATGAGATAGTTCCATTGTGTCTCACAAGATATGTACTTCCATCCTCAATTAGATCGATGAACTTCAATACGTTTGCTAGTTTTCTTCTATATTTCTTATCTGAATTCTTTGGATTACTCAAACCCTTAAGACTTGTACCTTATAAGGTCATGTAACCGTAACAAAACCAATCAAATATTATAAAGTAGGATTATTTCTTCTTTAGCACTGACATTGACCACATACGTCCGAATGGATCAAGTTCAAGGCTCCAATGACACGCTCTACCTGTCATGAGAATGGTGATATGGCCATTTTTTCTTTTAGACAAAATTCACAAGTCGACATGTCCTCAAAGTCTTTAAGATCGAACAAACTTTCCAACTTTTAAATTATATCTTTGAAAATATATCTTATTCTATCGTGCCGCATGTATGCTTAGGCAGACCATCATAGTTGTGTTTGCGCACATTATTACTTTGTTATATACACTTGGTAGAATTACTAGGAGAAAAGTATATAAATCGTTTATTAAACTTGTCTCTAAGTTAAATCAACACCAAATAATATTGATAAAACAATGTCTTTTGATAAACAATATCCATCTTGGCACATCGATAATATTCTTAATTAATCATGTAACAAATAATAATTATTTCAAACTATATTATTGTGAACGTCATCAACAACTTAGGCAGCTACTCTTTCTCCATTCCCAGTCTTAGGCTCATCTCTCCTCTACTTAGAGATTTATTTCTTTCATCACTTGCAAATTATTAATGAGATGAGGACCACAATCAATATTTAAAATGAATATTATATTATTGATTGAAAGATTAACTTAAACAAAAAATATACCAGTCTTGGCCTTTACAGGCTGGCAATTGATCTTCCAGTGTCATTTATCATCACCACATGTCTTTTTTCCCTTCTTCTTTTGAACTCCTTCCTTGCCTTTCAGTTGTTTGTTGTTGTTTTTCTTCTTTTTTACTTTTGGCAGATCAAACAACATAATGACTTAGTTCTATTGAGAGTAGCCTAAGTACTATTCAACATGTTCAATTGCTTTGAAATGGAGGTTTCCAAAACTTGACTATGAATTGCCCATATGAACTTGTAAGTGACTGAAGGATTAAGTCCACACTACATAAACATCTATCTCTACTTCTATGTCATCAAGTTTATTCACAAGTGTATGCATCTCACATACAAATAATTATCAGGTTATAAAATTATCATCAAATAATCTTATTCACAATAGTATGATATTGGTTTGAGAGACTAACATATTTGCTTTTCATTTTCGCAGACAAATAATTATCAAATTAGTTAGATATTATCGATAAAATCTTTTTTGAAAAATATTATTATGAGATTTCTGTATATAATTAATTTAAAATACTTTTAGATTTTGTTATTTAAATTCAAATAAGTACTAAGCAACTAACTTTTGTATAATAATTTCACGTAGAAATGATGATTATCAAGATCATTTCATATGTATTTTATTGATCATATAATCATATATTGTTGTTTCCAAATAATATATATAATATATATACATATTTTCTACTCATACAAACAAATTTTTTCCGATAATAATCATCTAATATTTTAATTTGCATAATATAATTTATGTTTATATTTCTAAATATTTTCTCTATTACCATTATCCCATGCCTTGGCATGGGATTGCAACTAATTATTTTTTATGAAACAAATTAACAAAATAAGATTTTAAAACTTTTAACAAATAGTAATACATTTTTCTGGTAACTAAAAATTTAATCTATTATTTATATCTTCCATAGTATATAACAATATTGTAATTGTTTAAAAGGTGTTTGATAATCTTACAAGCTCCTTAAAAATAACTTATAAATAGAGATCTTAAAAATTGTTATAAAGCATTTGGTAATTATTCTGAAGTGCTTATAAGCTCAAAAAAAGTTTTATAAACACAACTAGCATACAAGCTCTTTAGAATAAGCTTAGTCAGATTCACCTGTACTGTCAATTAGCATATTGTCAAAAAAGTGTTCTTTTTTAAAATGATTAATTGCAATCCGAATTGTGCTGTTAGACTTTCTTCTATTTTTACTCTCTTTTTCATTGTTTTTATACCACTATTATTGGTATTAGTGTTCTTTTTTCTTGAAAGCTATTACTTGGTAATAATCTCCAATTATGCTCTAATTTTAAGATATTCATAATTTTAATAGATCCATAATAGATATTCGATACAATATTGATATTATGTGTCATAAGTTTATCAATATCTTTAACGCGTAATGGATGACAATTAAACTCTAGACAATGTACACTTTAAAAATATATATTTTTAAGAAAACTATACATAATATTTGAAAATAAAAGCAATTATTATATAAATTTTCTTAGGGCGTGTTTGGATTAAGATTTGGATTTGAGGAGGGGATTTGGAGGAAGGTTTTCAACTGAGTCTAAAATGAAGTTATTTGAAATACACCATAGTTGTGGAGAAAATAGTTAAAAATGAATTTCAAGGGATTTGAAATCCATTATAACTTGAATTCATCCAAATAAACTTTAATGGATTTGTTGATGAATTTGAATTCCATAGCTTTCAAATCCTTCAATTCAAACACATTATTAGATATCTCAAAACATATGTTAACACTTATATAGTTATATATATGTTAATGATCATGTATATATGTCACAACCAATTTTAATTAAAACATAATTATAAGTTTATGTATGATAAAATAGAAACATAAAGATTATGCAAATTAATCGCCAAAGTGTGGACCACATTATAGGCACAAAATATGTGAGGATATTTTTTTGTTAAAGTATTTAATAATGTGAATGACGGTACTAGATATCACAGAAAATGGAGAGTGATAATTTAAATATTAACGATGCCTATTATAATGCAATTGTAAAAGTATCAGTTTTGTGGTCCAGGAGCTCTAAAAGTCCCGATAATAATTGAAGATGTCCGTAGTAACTTTTAATCATAAAACAAAGATCAAACTGAAAAAGGTGATAAATTATCTAGCATCTTTAATTTATGTGTGTTACAAGTGAATACCAAATAATGATATTCCTAACAAATTTACTGTTGAAATAATAATTTTTTTGAGAAACTAGAAGAAAAAATGATAATTTAATTAACATTAAAATCTATAAGTTAAAGTGCAATAGATGTGGAAGATACACTTACATTTTGAGGATTACAATGAATTATTGTTAGTAACTAAAGCTTATTAGTTGACAATGAAGTACATATAACATGTTAGGATTTATGCTATAATTTTATTTTTGTTAAGGATATAATTAATTGAGACTTTTTTTTTGGTTACACTTAATTGAGACTATTGAGTACATTACAAGTAGTATAGGTTTTTGATAATCATGTGTATTTCTTTTAATTGTGAAATGACATAATTGTCCTTGTTTAAGTAGTTTTTAATAATTTAATTAAATTAAACTATGATACTTCATGCTCAACTATTCTATTGAAATTAAGTATAATTTAGTATATATTAACTTCAACACTTTTTTATATGAGCAATAAGTTAATAAAAAGACACCTCATTTTAAAAAATTGATGACCACTTAAAGGTAGAGTTAAACGTTTTATAAGAGTCTAAAAGTCTAAATTTACAAGTTTAAAATAAATTAATTGACCTACAGAGTTCATGGTTGACAACTTAACATGGTTAATATTATTCAAGCTGGAGTGAAATATATATAGCACGTTAGAGCACTCACAATGGTAAGCCCTTATCTTTGGACTTTTCACATTTTTTAATATGCCAAGTCATCTCCCTCCAAAATAAAAAGCCTCATAAACTTTTACCTACAATGGTTAAGCCCTTCTTTTAGACCCACAATGCCACGTCATCTTCCACCATATATTACTTTAAATTTAATAATATATATAAATAACTATGAAAACATTATTATCTACGAAATATAGTATATTTGTATACATTATTGTAAACTTAGTTTAATTATCATTATTTATTTAATATAATTTTATTATTATTCTCAAAGTATAAATAGAATTTATTATAGGTATTGTTATTTTAGTAAAAAAAAGTATAGACAAAAATTAAATTTTTTTAATAAAAATAAATTATAACCTCATTTTCATGTTTAGTAAAGTATAACTAATAATGTATTGAATAAACACTTATATAAATTCAACTTTCATTTAAATAATAATACATAATTATCTAAGTATTTATTACTGCTATTTAGAAGAAATATAAAAAATACAATAATAATAAAAAATTAATAAAAATTCTTTGTTATTTAATAATAATGTTGATATAAAAAAATTCTTATTCACTTTATTTATATATAAATTTTTAATAAAAAATATAAATAAGAACTATAATTTTTTTTTTCAAATTGATTCATAGAACGGTAAAATAACAATTAAATAAAAATAAAGATTAAAATTAATAAATAATGCTGACTCAGCATTTAAATGCCGAGTCAGCGTATTTTGGAGGAGCTGCTTAGGAACAGGCCCAAAGGGTGGGCTGCTTAGGAACAGCCCACCAAAATCCCCATTGTGGCTAAATAATATCACTAAAACTCCTTCTAAATAATATCTTATATCCAACAAGCTCATGCTATTATTTCTCAATTTAAAAAACTCATGCTACCAACTTTTTATTAGAAAACATTCAACACTTAATGCTTAAATTTATAGAGTTAATTATCATTAATCTTCTAGATAAAGATCTAATTTATTGTAGTTTTGTATAGATCATTATTTCAAACTTTTATATTGATTATCGATAATAGTTATAGTTAGTTTTAAACTTAAAATTTAAATATCTTACAAATTTAAAAAATTGTTTTAGATAATTACCATGTGGGAATTATTAAATAATTTATATAAAAATATAAACAATAATTAATAGTCTAAAACAATGTATCAACTTGAAAATTTTAAACAGAAAAAGTTTTTAATGAGATAAATGTTAACGTATAATAGTATATACTAAATAATTATAATTATACTTATACATAATACATAAATTCTATCAAGAATAATACATAAATAAATTTATAATCATTATTTAGTTCCCTCGTTCGTGTTGGAAAATTCGCCATTGATTAACTATACTCATACAATAATTTTGAGTTTATATAATTATTTCATTCAAGAATATTATGTTTTACTCTAGTTTTATTTAGTTTTCATGCATCTAAATTTAGCATGTATCTTTTTCATTGTAAGATTTATAAATTTCCTTATAATTATAATATGAGTAGGAGAATTAGCGAAAAAATAACAAAAAATCTTAGAAAGTTAGAATTATGTATAATTATAAGTTTAGGATACAATTTATTTATACAAAACCCTATATATACTCATAGCATATGACTGAGTAAATTTTAAGTATATGATATATAACTAATTTAATTTATTATTACTTATTACTTATGCACTTATATATATATATATATTTTGTATATTTATATATGTCCATTAGGAAATTAAATAAAATGTGCATTGCTCATTTGGCTCATTTGGCGGTATTAAGATAAATAAAAAAGTGAAACTTAGATAATGATGTTAATAAATAAAATGATCAATAAATTCATGTTCTTGCTTATATATTCATATTTGTTTTTTATGAATTAAAATTGTACTCTTCTTTCTTCTTATTGAATAGGTTTTATACTTGTATTATCTCTCTTCACCATTGCTTAAAATGTTAATGTATATAAGTTTTATGTTTTCATTTTATGTGTTATTCACTTGAATATCAATTATACTTTTTAAGAAATCACAATAGATCATTATGATAATTAATAATTTATGTTATATTTGATTTACTATTATTGAATGTATTTTCTAAAATTTATAAAATTAAGAGTCCAAGTAAAACTTAATCCTTTTGACTTTAACTTTTATTGATTTTAAAGATGAGGACAAATGAAAAATTACATGTGTACCGTGTAAAAGTTAATGCACAACAAAATTATTAATAACATAATCCGGAATATTATTTTAATTTCTAAACGTGATTCAAGTATTATCATATTTTGAATATTCATAATCCTTATAAACATTGTTAGATTGTACTATATTATTTTTCATAATATATTTGGTAAGACAAACTTGCAGAAAATATTACAAAATATAAATTAATTGAATGAACATTTAAAATATTATAAAATATAATTGACTTGAATGAACATTTAAAATAACAGTGCACATTAAAGTAATTTTAGAAAAAAATCATGACTAAACTTTTTAGGAGTGAAGTAATAATTATGAAAACTTACTAAAATTAGCATTAAATAAATTTTTATATCTATAAGACCCATAATTATTTTTCGGACTTGACATTAAAAAAGTTACATTGAATTGTTCTGAAAAGGGAATGGTAACAACATTTTGAACTAAATTACCCTTCATTTGTTAACTTAACAAATGATCTATTCCTTTATATTATTGAAACATTTTTTGTTTGTAAATTTCAAATTACGTTGATACTTCGTGTTAGTCTTTAATATTTTTATATTAGTTATTTAATAATTTTCAACATGGCAATTATCGAAAACACCTTTTTAAATTTATGAAGATTTATAAATCTGAAATCTAAAACTAAAATTACAACTATTTATCAATTACTAATATACAAGTTCTAAATAACAATACATATTGATGGGGCACGATTTGGATACGGAGTGAAGAATACGAACTGACTGTATTCGTTAACAAAGTCAACTCGTATTTGACATCTCGTATACCCGCTAGAGTCAGGCATTGCCGGTTCATGGGTCGGGTACCCATGAATACCTGACCCGACTAATTAGTCGACGTGGACCACCAACTTTATGACAAATGACAATTAAGTATTTAACCAAAGTGTTACATCATAAATAGTGCAAGCTGGAGGCTATAAATCCCTCATTCAATACTCAATGGTGGGGACTGATGTTCTCTATACCTATACGAGCAGTTTAAATATTACGACTCATTATATTTATTTAGAACTACGTTAGATTTGATCTCAGTCTTAAAAACATCAATACGAATATTTGACCAAATCACATATAAAGTAAATTGATTAGCTTTTTTTTTTTATTTAGAAGGTTAATGACAATTAATTTCATAAAATAAAGCCTAAATACTAAGGATTTCTTTAATATAAAAGTTGATAGAATGAGTGTTCTGAATTGAGAAATATTATCAGTATTTTATTGGATATAAAAATATTTTAAAGGAGTGTTAGTTTTTTTTTTAATAATGGTTACAGAAACCTGTAAACTACGCATAAGGTACTCAATTTGATCTACTAATTGTATCCTTAATCGAAATAGAATTGTAGCTTATTTCCTAAATTCTTATGTCTACAGTTTATAAAAATACTCAGGTAAATTAAATTATTCTTTTGTACAATTTAGAATAAAATGACGATATTATTCTTAATTACTTTTTATTTACTCAAACTATGAGTTTTTTTTTTCTTTTCACAATCTAGTTTTGTTTTCACAACTTTAAAAAATTACATAAGTTTGTTTATGTTTTCAAATCCCATTTTCAAGTTTTTAAATTCCAAAATTCTATAAATAAACTTAACACACCAAATTTTCATCCAAATTTATCTTTTTCAACTCTACTTTTTCAATCTCCTATATAACTACCTATCAATCATATATACAATATTTCACACATTTATCAATCAAATCAATCATTATTTCACTTTCTATTTCATATTTTATATTTTTTTATTTATATTTCTTTAATTTTCATTCATATAATCATTATATAAACAATCAAAATAATCATTCTACACATCAGCCATCAACCTATCAATATTGATTTGACATATTTCACAACTTTCAATATATTTTTAAAAACATAAACAAACAACTATCATTTTCACACGAATTTTGATAGTACGCAATTTTCAAAAAAAAAAATTATATTTTTTACTCAAAAACATAAGCAAACATATAGCTATGTTTGTTTATGTTTTTGAAATTCAATTTCAAGATTTCAAATCACAAAATCTTAAATCTATTTAATACACCAAATTTTCATCTCAATTTCCTTTTTTCAACTCTACTTTTTCAATCTCCAATACTAACTACCTATCAATCAACACATCAATCATTTTACAAATTCATCAATTACAAATAATATATACATTATTTTACACACTCATATATATATTTATTTATTTAAATAATCATTATAAAAACAACTAATTCAATAATTAAACATCAACCAATCATCATTGATTTGACACATTACAATTTTCAACCTAATTTTAAAAACATAAACAAACACCTACCATTTTCACACGAATTTCGATGGTACGCCATTCCCGAGAAATTTTCAAAATTCTAACTTAAAAACATAAACAAACATAGCCGCTAGGGGTTAGTTTAAAGAAGGATTGACATTTAAAACGCACATCTTTTTGAAATCGACATCTTAGGAAATATTATAATAGTAAGAAAAGTCAAAGGATATTTATGGTTTACATGTCACTTGTGATTCTTTAATAATGCATTATACATGGCTTAATTTTAAATTGATATTTTATAATAAAAAGAAAAGACTCAGAAGGACTAGAGTATAATTTTGGGGGAAAAATTTTAAATAACAAAAGAAAATTGGATAAGTATGAAATAAAGCTATGTTAATTTGTTGAGTATGAATAGTCTGAGGGATGTCAGTGGGTGGGTCCGGCCCAGACCCAGACCCAGACCCAAAACTTTGGGTCTGGGTCCGGACCCAGACCCAAAATAAATCATTGGGTCCGGACCTAGACCCAGACCCAATCAAAAATTTTATTGGGTCTGGGTCTGAGTCTAGACCCGTAGACCCATAGACCCAAAACCTCCTTTTGCCAACATCCAATCCTTTCAGCAGTGCATTAGCTTTAGCAATTCAGTACCTAATTATTTCTAAATTAAAACTATAAATTATTTTTGTTTTTTTTTATTTTACATGCATATTTAAGCATTGAATTATAATTTTTTTATACATTAAAGCTTATGACTATTTTTTTAAAATTTTCACTAACTTTTCATTTAAAAATAATTGAGATTTAGGATAAATAAACTTGTGAGATTAATTGGCGTTAATCATTTAGATTATGAATTTTTAGTTATTAACAAAAACCAAATGTGTCCACTGATATTGGAATTATATTGGTAATTTTTCTTTGTCATATTTAATTCATCCTTTTTATTTACAAGCTCTTAAAACATCTTATAAAATGCAAGAACTTATAAAATGTTTTAAATAAGTTTAGCCAAACACGTTGTTAGTTCTATTGAGAGTAGCCTAAGTACTCTTCACATATTCAATTGCTTTGGAACGGAGGTTTCCAAAAATTGACTACGAATTGATCCATATGAACTTGAAAGTGATTGAAAAATTAAGTCCACAGCTACGTAAACATCTATCTTTACTTCCATGCCATGCAAGAGTATGCATCTAGCAAACAAATAATTATCAAATTATAAAATTATCATCAAATAATCTTATTCACAATAGTGTGATATTGGTTTGAAAGACTAATATACATATTTGCTTTTCTTGTTCTCAGACAAATAATTATAAAATTAATTAGATATTATTGAATAAATCTTTCTTGAAAAATATTATTATGGGTTTTCTGTATGTAATCAATTTAAAATACTTTTAGTTTTTTTATTTAAATTCAAATAAGTACTAAGCAGTTAACGTTTGTATAATAATTTCACGTAGAAATGATAATTATCGAGATATTTTAATATTTATTTTATTGATCATATAACCGAATATTGTTGTTTCCAAATAATATATACGTATATATTTCTGTATTCATACAAACAAATTTTTTTCGATAATAATCATCTAACAATTTAATTTGCATTGTATAATTATTTATGTTTATATTTCTAATCATTTTCTCTATTATCATTATCCCATGCCTTGGCATGGGATTGCAACTAATTATTTTTAATGAAACAAATTAACATAATAAGATTTTAAAACATTTAACAAATAGTAATACATTTTTCTGGTAACTACAAAATTTTATCTAATATTTATATCTTCCATCGTATATAACAATATTGTAATTATTTAGACGGTGTTTGATAATCTTACAAGCTCCTTAAAAATAACTTATAAATTGTTAGAGATCTTAAAATTTGTTACAAAGCATTTGGTAATTTTTGTTAAGTGCTTGTAAGCTCAAAAAAAGTCATATAAACACAAATAGCATAAGAGCTCGTTCGAATAAGCTTAGTCAGATTCACACGTAGTGTCATTTAGCATATTGTCAAAAAAGTGTTCTTTTTTGAAATTCTTCCGCAGATTAATTGCAATCCGAATCGTGTTGTAAGACTTTCTTCTTTTTCACTCTCTTTTTTCAGTGTCTTTATACTATTATACTTAGTTTTTTTTTTCTTGAAAGCTATTACTTGGTAATAATCTTCAGTTATGCGCTAATTTTACAATATTCATAATTTTAATAGATCCATAACAGATATTCAGTTTAACAATATTGATATTATGTGTCCACAAGTTTATCAATCTCTTTAACGCGTGATGGATGACAATTAAACTCTAGATTTAAAAAAACTATACATAATATTTAAAAATAAAAGCACTTGATTTAAGACTATAAGTGTCAACTCGTGTGATGTTCTTCATGTACTTAAACACATTTAAACTTGAGATATATATGCAGTTTAAGTTAAAAATCTGATTGAACACATATGAAAAAGTACTTTGCTATAAAGATATTTAACATGAACGGTAATATGTAAATCTAACATGCATAGTTACTACGGATTTATCAATTATACGGGAAAACCTTAACTTATTTTAGGAAGATCGATAGAGACAACCATAATAAGAAAATACATTTTAATTAGGATAATGATGATAATATATTCATGTAAAAATAAGAAATGGATTGGAGAACTCTTATTGTTATCAACACGTACGATGCTTTTCATGTAACAAATATTGAATAGAAATTAGGAAAATTTAATACAGTTCCCCTTAAAGAATTTTTATTCAAAAGAATCCATAAAAATAATTTCAATCTCCATACACATTCTCAAAACTTTTTATTTCAAAAAGTTTAAAATTCAGAATTAACAGCTTAGAAAGAAATCACCCTTCATTTATTAAGAAGAATGGATGAATTAATGTTTTTCTCAAAACTGTAGGTCCCAGCCCCAAGGTGGTTTGAATAAGGGTTCAGAAGGGGGTTGAATACACCCTGATCCTTTTTAATCATTTTCTTGGATTATTTCAAGTTCTTCTTTTTTTTTATCTTTTGTCAATATTGAACTGAAAAGAACTTGAGCACAAAGACTAAATAAGAAAGATTTAACTTGGAACCCGTTATGAAAACTACAAAAAGTTTTTTTTTTTTTTCTATATCAAAAAGTGTACAATATAAATTGAATCAACCAATACATTATTCTAAGTAATTAAAAAATTCTAAACTCTAATTAAGATTCCTATAATTATGCTCATTTATTAGCATTCATTTCTCATGGTTATTAAGAGATACATGTGAAAATTATATTTTCATAAATAATGTAACCAATTAGATATTTAAATCCTTAAGGGTGTGTTTGGATCGAGTCATTTGAAATCCATGGATTTCAAATTCATCGACAAATCCATTTAAGTTCGTTTGGATGATGATGGATTTCAAATCTCTCGTCATTCATTTTGAGCTCTTTTCTCCACAACTACGAAGGATTTCAAATGACACCTATGTGTCATTTGAAATCCTTCCTCCAAATCCACTTCTCAAATCCAAATCAATCGATCCAAACGCACCGTAAAAGATTTGAATTTAAAATTTGAACGTAGTTCAGTTGCACTTTTCTAATTTGATTGAGCTAGCCACTCAAAAAATTTAGATTCATTATAAATCCAATTTTCTTTCCATATCAATACTAATAATAAAAAAATAAATTTTATTCTCAAATTAAATCATAAACATTACCCTCTATAAATAAATTATATTTGGTAAGGTTTGATGATATAGTTAAAAGAAAAAGGTCAAAATTTAAAATAACAATTAATGATAAAATTTTAATATATTTAAAAATACAACCTTATTTATAATTGATATGCTAGAGATATATAAATTTTTTTTGACTAAATTTGAATTTAAACACTACATTTTTGCGAATTTATTGCTATAGTATATTATGTAAACCTACATATATTTGAAAATATTCAATTCATTAATCAAGAATGAAACCAAGAATATTACTGATGATAAATACAAATAAATAAGTTACCTAATAAGAATTCGTCTATTGAATAAAAAAAATTCTATTAAGAATGAAACCAAGAATATTACTGATGGTAAATACAAATAAATAAGTTACCTAATAAGAATTCGTCTATTGAATAAAAAAAATTCTAGAAAATATAGTCAAATGCAAAGCGGTTTGACTCAATTTTGACTTCTAACTCAAATTCTAATTTTCTAGAATTTTGAATTTTTTTATTGTATAGAAAAATTCTCATTGGTTGAATCAAATATTTATGGTGAAATATATTCTTAAATTTTCAATTTCGAAAATATAGTTTATGTCTCTATATTTAATTAAGATACTTAATAAGGAGAAAACTTTCCATATGTACTTTAATTCAATTGCTAAATTGAAAATTTATGAGTATTGCTAAATTCAATTGTTCAATCCCACCATCAACGCCATAATCCTCTCCATATTTAAAAGATATACATTGATTTCCATATCAAAATCGATAATTTTAAGAAAATTTACGTTTTCCATCCCTAAATATTTGCTTATAATTTTCAAGATTTTATCTATATATAAAGATAATATCCTTCCTAGAGGTTTGCATTATCTTTTTTTTTTTTTTTTCCCACTGTTTGTTGATGGAATTGGATGGTCAAAGATAGTAGAGAGTAGGGAGATTGTATATTTTGTTTGAGTTGACACTATGGAGCAATTTTTTGATTTCTCTTCTCCTTTTTACATATATATATTTTTTTTTTGTGATTTTCTCATCATTATCATGTTATTATATTGGCCATGATATAACTCAAAATGATGTTGTAATTTATAATATTTGTATTGTCTCATGAATCACATGATTATGATTTTTTATTCTTTTTATGATTTTTTTTATTCTATTACCCTACTTGGCTTCAATTGTTATGTAATTATTTGCAGGAACTTTTAGAGAATCAAATGACATATGGTGCATCTTGAAAGGTGACATTTTTGAAAAAATATATACAAATTATTAATAGTTTAGTTTATTTCATTTTTATCATTATTTTCTCTCAGTTATCATTAAATTTGAGTTTCTTCTCCACATATGAATTTTGATATTCCAACCGTTTAGGTAGAAATTTAATATTTTTTTAGTTCTATAGATTCAATGAATTGTTTAGCTAATTTATTAGTTTTTATAGGGTACGATTCGGATCTAATTTTATGTTTCCATGTAAACTAATTATTTATGATAAATTTAATTTTACTATGTGAAGTCTTTTTAGATGTAATGAGTGAATGCTTGAGATTGTATTTTTAGCCTAATAAATGTTCTTATTTTAAAATAATGGTGTGATTCATTTAGCCTAATACTGAAATTTATTGCTTCATTGCATATTGATATAACTGTGTTCTTATTGATTTGGTATCTATACAAGCACACCATGTAACTTACTGGATAACTTATTGGATAGCATTGTGATAATGATGTGCCCATTTTAATACAATTGGGGATATGATAATTATTTACAAGTCTATTTTCTCGATATAATAATGGTTATTATTATGTTATCATTTGCCGTTTTTTATTTGTTTATATGAATATTCAATTTTTTTCAATTTTTTTTCCGTAAAAATTCATTTTCAAGCATTAAATATTAAATTTCAAAAATATTAAATATTAGTTTACACTTTATATATATAATTTTGAATTATTTTAATTCTATTCATTTATTATTTAGTTAATTTACATTTATATATATAATGCTATATAATTATTACAATTATTACCATATATAATATTCAAGGAAATCATAATTATTACAAGATTTCCGAAAATATTCAAGGAAATCATAATTTAAATAATTTTTTTTATCAAAATTCGCAATTGATAAAAATTCAATAAATTAATTAATTGATGTCATGTATAGTCTAGAATAGATTGATAAGATTTGAATGGATAAATATAAAGGCTACAACTCAATAATCGAGGCCATCATATATTCCGGCCATTATTTTTTAGTTAATTACACACATATATATATATAATGATATATAATTATTACGATTATTACCATATATAATATATTCCCACTACCAATTACAAGATTTCCGAAAATCATTAAATTCATTATTCAAGGAAACACGATATTTTCAGTCCCAGTTCATAATTTAAATAATTTTTTTTATCAATGTCATAATAATCAAAATCATAGTTTAAATAATCATTAGACGAATTAGGCACACACTTTCTTATTCACGTAATTCACGAATTTGGAGATATGTTCTTATTACTATTTTATATGTTTCTTGCCCTCTAATCATTACAGAAACTATTACATCAATTTGTTACAGTTTAAATAACATTTTCGGTTTATTATTTGAATTTACAATGTTAGTTTGGATAAATAATGTGTCAATTATATTAAAAGTCTGACAGAATAGTTTATGATTACAGGAGAATGGTAGAAAGCTATTACAAGACCATATCAACATGTTCAATAATCGTGCATTTACATTTATCATTCCTGTACTACCGAACTTTGCGAGACCCAATGTTCGTTGTATGATTAATTTTATTTTACCTGTTCACTGGTCCGATGAATGTCTATACCTTCCAGAAAGATTACATCGTCTACGAGCATAAACGGTAAGTAATGTTATATTTTTCTTTTGGTTTCTTACCTCAATATTATAACAAATTCACAAGTAAATATAAACAAAAGCTGATAAATTATTTCATGAATCATTTGATTTATATATTTATTCATGACATATTATTTATTTTGTAGCCTTTATCACTTTCGAGCAAAGACGATTTGGTTCGCTTTAATTTGATAAGTGTGATTATATTGTTTGGTAATTTATAAACGTTTATCTGTATATAGTATTTAATTTCTAAATATTATAAATATTTGAACTCTTTATGTTCTTTTGTTCAAATAATATAATGTTGATGTTGATTTTTTATTTAATTCTAAAATAATTAACTATAATTTATTATATTCATAACTATTGGAATTAATTTGTATCACGATGTTTGCAAAAAGACTATTCAATTTAGTCAAATAAAAATAATTGTACATCAAAAAAACTTTAAATTTGAACGAAAAATATGATAGGCCGTGCATAGCACGGGTTACACGCTAGTTTTAATATATTTAAAAATACAACTTAATTTATAATTGATATGCTAGAGATATATAAAGAAATTTTAAAATTTGAATTTAAACACTATATTTTTGCGAATTTATTGCTATATTTCTACATAAACAAATCATTTCAATAGAGTATACTATGTAAATCTACTTATATATTTGGAAATTTTTAATTATCATTAATCAAGAATGAAACAAAGAATATTAATGATAATAAATACAAATAAATTAAGTTACTTAATAAGAATTTTTCTATAGAATAAAAAATTCAAAATTCTAAAAAATATAATCAAAATTAGTCAAACATTGCTTTGTTATAATTTATATAATGATTTCCGAAAATTAGGTTTCTATATCGAAAAGTGTACAGTATAAATTGAACCAAGCAATAAATTTTTCTTTGTAATTAAAAAATCTAAACACTAATTAAGATTCCTATAATTATGCTAATTTATTAGCATTCATTTCTCATGGCTATTAAGAGATACGTGTAAAAATTATATTTTCCATTAATAATGTAACCAATTAGATATTTAAATCCTTAAAAGTTTTGAATTTAAAATTTGAACGTAGTTCAATTGCTCTTTTCTAATTTAATTGAGCTAGCCACTCAAAAAATTTAGATTCATTATAAATCCACTTTTCTTTCCATATCAATACTAATAACTGAAAAAAAAAATTATTTTCAAATCATAAACATTACCCTCTATCAATAAATTATATTTGGTAAGGATTGATGATATATTTAAAAGAAAATGGTCAAAATTTAAAAAACCTTACAGACCATTTCCAGCCACAAATTGTGGCTGGAAAAAACGTGTGCAAGTTGCTGTTTCTTTTATTATTTTTATTTAAAATTTGATATTAATAATTTATGAGGTTTATTTCAAGACTTAAAAGTTGTGATTGAATTATAAGTTTTTAAATAATACATGGCCCAAAAGAAATATTCGAATGTTTTGAGTGATTATATTCATATAATGCTACATATTTATGATAGAAAAAATTTATTCCTTGTATGAAATTCGGATCTAACTAATACTATTCCTATTTTGAGTTGAACTATATTATCAATATATTTTATCTATCCCGCATTGTTATTAATTAATAATATTATAATTTGGCAAAATATAATCATATTCTTTATTTAATATTTAAAAATATATTAATTTCTATAAGTATCAATTGAGGATATATTATATATTTAAAAGCTATTAATTTTAATAATTTATCAAATTAAACTATTCCAATAATGAAATTCTCCAAATCTACAAGAATCTTGAACAATATATTGAGTTATAATTAAACTCTTGATTTCTATCAATAATGAACATAGAAGAATTTTTTTATAATGGGATTCTTTTTTGTGTTTTATTGGTGAACATAGGAATTTGAATTATATCTTTTACAAAATTTAAAAGCAATTAAACACCTAATAAATAGGCATCTGTCATTTGCTAATCTCACAGAAACTGTGAGATTAGCAGCACCGTAAAAGAAAATGGTCAAAATTTAAAATAACCAGTTCATGATAAAATTTTAATATATTTAAAAAATTCAAAATTATCAGAAAAAATATAGAAGCAAAGTGGGCTGCACACTGCCGCTTTGCTATAATATCTATAATGAATAGTAGATTATAAGATGACGATATTATTATTAATTACTATTTATTTATTTAAATTATGAGTTTTGTTTTCACAATCATAAAAAATTACATACCATTTTAGGTTAGTTTAAAGAAGGATTGATATTTAAAATGTACATCTTTTTAAATCGACATCTTAGGAAATATTATAATTTGTAAGAAAAGTCAAAGGCTATTTATGGTTTACATGTCACTAGTGATTCTTTAATATTGCATTCTACATGGCTTAATTTTAAATTGATATTTTATAATAAAAAGAAAGGACTCACAAGGACTAGAGTAAAATTTTGGGAAAATTTTTTAAATAACAAAAGAAAATTGGATAAGTATGAAATAAAGCTATGTTAATTTGTTGAGTATGAACAAAGTAAGACAATTAGTCTGACCCTTCACAATAAATAATGAAATCATGTGCTCTACATGTTTCGACCATGTCTTTTTAAATTCATAATATAAAATTGGATCGAATTTGAGAGAAGACAATGTCAATGAGAATCTTCTACAGAATATATGATGTAATTTTGTGATTTATCAATTTTCTAAAATTGCAGGCTTTTCAAGTTCTTAATATGGATATTTGATTTTTGAAACGGGAGATTATAAAGATTTGATTTAGTTAGGACGTTTAATATTAACAACTAAATCGTAATTTCGTAGGATTATCTAATTTAAAAAAAGAAACTCAAAATTTTAGATTTCTTACTTGACTAATGAAATTATTTTACAAATAAAAAAAATTAAAATTATAAGAAAATTTCATTTGGCTGAGTTGCAATTAATAAAGTCAAATACGGTTATGATATAGATAAATAGAGTAAGTTCTCAACTGGTCGGACAACCACTTTAAAAGAAAATTGTTTAGAATAAAAAAAATGTATTATAAATTTTTTCTTATATTTAAAAATGTACTTTTTTATGTCTAAATCATCAACCAGTCTAAAAGTATTTAATAAAACTTAAATTTACTTACCAACTCAAAAAAATTTCTCACGACAAAAAATACATCAAATCAACCATTATTATTACATATTTTTCTCTAAACGATCCAGCGAAACTAACTTCCAAAATCTTATTTCTTATCCTTCAAATTATTTATCCTCATTTTATCATAAAAATAAAAAAATTCGTGAATGTGAATATACCATCCAATGGTCAAGAAAATGTAATTATAAAAATGAAATACAATAATGTAATGATGCAAGCCATGATAACAACGCGAATATTAATTAAACCTAAAAAATTCACAAACTTTGCGTTGCCAAGAAATGAGGGGCCAATGGTAGTTAGAAAACACGATAGAAATACCTATAAATACATGGAAAAAATAAACAATGCACATTAATTTATTTTCATAATTAAAGATGTCTATACCATTAGTGAGCTTGAAGGGCTGCGAAAAGGCTATGCCAGTGATCGGCATGGGCACTTCTTCTTACCCACCGGCCGATATGGTGACCACAAAAGCAGCCATTTTAGAAGCAATCAAAGCTGGATATCGTCACTTTGATACAGCTTTTGCATATGGCTCAGAGAAATCACTCGGCCTAGCCATAGCTGAAGCTTTGCGAATCGGTCTCATAAAATCCCGAGACGAATTATTCATCACTACAAAGTTATGGGCTGCTTTTGCTCATCCTACACAGATTGTTTCTGCTTGTAAAATGAGCCTTCAGTGAGTATATTTTCACTTAGGGGTGACAATTTGGGTCCATACATATATTTTCACGCAAACTCAACTAAGTTTCAATGGTTGGGTTTTAACATTTTAGCATTTCAGTTCCAACTGGGTTGACTTTTAAAAATATTTGGGTCCAATTGGGTTTTATACTGGGCTCAACTTGAGTCTAAATTGGTCCAACTTATTTTTCATTTTGAGTCAATAGTCTACATTCTACGGTCTACAACAACCCCTACACCACTTTGATTCATAATTGATCCTTATTGGGTCCATTTTGGTTCCAACTTATTTTTCATGTCCTTATTGAGTCCACTTTTGGGTCCAACTTATTTTTCATTTTGAGTCAATAATCTACATTGTACACTTTTACAACAATCTCTTACACCATTTTAATTCATAATGAGTCCTTATTGGGTCCACTTTTGAGTCCTTACTGGGTTCAACTATAATGCATATTTTTTGACATTAAACCCAATTTGACCAGATCCACTTTAAGCCCAACCCAAACCCAACCCATTCAACCCCAATTGCCACCGCTATTTTTAATTAATAGCTTGTGATTTTATTTTGGTACATGTTTTTAATTAATAAAATGATCATTTGGTACTGCAGAAATCTTGAATTGGAGTACGTTGATATGTACCTTATACACTTTCCAATAAGGCTGACAGAAATAGTAACTAAAGTTCCAGTTGCAGAAGAAATTATAAAGGAATTAGATGTGAAGGGTGTGTGGGAAAGCATGGAAGAGTGCAAATATTTGGGGCTCACCAAAGGCATTGGTGTTAGTAATTTCTCTTGCAAAATGCTTCACCAACTTCTCTCAATTGCCAAAATCCCTCCAGCTCTCAATCAAGTCAGTCTGTTTTATATTTTAGTCTTATAAACTTTCGAAAAAATACCAGATTTAGTTCCAACGAAATTTTAATTCAATATTTGATGGTCAACTCTATATTTTTCGTTAGTCAACAACGTTTTAGACCTGTTCGTTTGGGAGAATTTGTTTGAGAATGATAACTATTTATGAATTTTTTTTTTGGTCGGTAAAAAATAATATATAATTGCAAAGTAACTATACAATATGTCCTAGGGCATGCTCTAGGTAGACCAAGGAGGTCATCAACATGATGCTCGTATCTCAATCACGTTGTTTTTATGTAGTATCATATGCTCATGCACAAATTTTCTTAAGAAATTTGGTCAAAAGTATGGACGAATGGATTTTATATATTGATCGTTAGATACTTGACATAACATACTAGGTATAAAAGAAATTCAATTCTAATTGTTCAAGCGTATTAGGCTAGTTCTTTTGACTTTTGAGTAATTTATCTAAAAATCCCGAAAAAGATCAAAATGAAAAATGGGCACTGTATATATGAAAGAGTTTCAATAATAATGATGTGTTTGTTAACTCAAATACCATGGTCTAATAGTCAATTAGTTGATAATATTTGTACTAGTAATTGAAAAGCTTGAGAAAGATTTTAATGGAAAAGTTTCATTTACACTTAATTTATCTAGCATCTATCTATCACCAAATGTAAAACTCTTTGAAAGTTATAGGACATAATTTCGAAAAAATAGACTTACCCTATTTGTTTTTTGTTTCACATGGAAATACTTTTAAACTATTAAATAATTGCGAATTCGCCTATTTTTTTATTTTTTTATTAGGTGGAAATGAACCCAATTTGGCATCAAAAGCAGTTGAGGGAATTTTGCAAGGCAAAAGGCATTCACATAACAGCTTACTCTCCATTGGGAGCAAACAACACTAAATGGGGAGATAATAGAATTGTGGAAAATGATGTGATATCTAATATTGCAAAGCTTAATAAAAAAACCAGTGCTCAAATTGCATTGAGATGGGCATATGAACAAGGAGTGAGTATTGTTGCAAAGAGCTTTAACAAAGATAGAATGATACAAAATCTTCAAATATTCGATTGGTCACTTAGTCGAGACGACTTACAAAGCATCGATCAACTTCCACAGCGTAAAGGTTTCACTTTGGCCTCGATTTTGGGTCAACATCAGCTTATTTTGGACTTGGATGCACAAGTTTAAATTGTTGCGTTTTCTTATGTACTGTTTGTTTGTATTTCGGAAAATAATTGAAATTTGTGATTGATGATAACGTTTAAAATAATTGAAACTGAGTTATTTGATGATTGATATCAGATAATAGTGTAACTAAATAAACTTATTAAATTTAATAAACTTATTTACTGTTTGTTTAGGTAATCGATTTTTTAATGTAAATAGATGTTATGAGTGTTAAATAGCAACAATTTACATTTAAGAGAGAATTATAATTTCACTGACTCTTTAAAGAAAATAGATAAAACGACCCACACACAATAGAATTAGGCTTCATCTAATAAAAACAAATATATTTGGTTCTAGAACTTTGGATAATAGAAGTATTTCTTTCAATTGCAAATTAATTAAAGTAGTCATGTGTATATTAATCGTAAATACTTTTTAAATTTATATATACATTATATATATATATATCTTAACACAATATTCGGGTAAATTACATCTACACCGCCTGCCACCTAACAAATGGCTAAATTATGAATTTACCATCGAGAAATTAATTGTACCTCTTGTCTAAAAGTTACATCATGTGGAAAATGTATGTTGGACTTCGTTTACATTCCTATGAAGATATAGGTATGAGCATGGGAGTAATTATAAGGTTTGGTAGGGAGTAATGTGATTAGATAAATGATCTTTAAATAACTATTATAATTGTTATAGAATATATAGCTTATAAAACGCTATATAAAAGGTTGAGCTTGTTATGAAGATTTTAAGTATAAAACGGTGAACCAAGAAACAGTTAAAATATTCAACTCACCAACTACTACGCAAGTTTCACTGAATCACTTCCAGCGTTGCATGGAGTAAGTTCCACTCAAATTATCTTTTTTATTCCAAAAAAAAAAATCTCAAATATTAGAGGGTTTAAATATATTTGAACTTTTTCCTTTTTGGTTGATTTTTGGAGTCTTAACTTCTTCGACTTCTTACTTTTATTCATACATTCAATACTCCTGACCTCCACCAACAAGCAACACAAAGTGAATCATATTTAATCAATTATATTAAGTCAATTGTACTTTTATATCCATTTATTTACTAATTTTAAGCTATAGTTTGTACTAACTATTATTATTATTATTAAAATTTTCAGAACTTTAAAATTTATTAAATTTAATAAAAGCATATATATGTAAAATTTAAATGCAATCTTTGTTTATTTTATTTGATTGTTTAGAACTTGTGAGAGATTAAATGTTGTATAGGAAACTCATTCAAGAACAAGTTTTGCCTTTCAGTTGCGCTTGAATTGATTATCTTTTTATACATTGTAATTTTTTAGTACCCATATTAGGTGATAAAAGAGTTTGACAGTTATCAAGCATAAGTATTATAGTCAATTATAGCACAAAATTCGTAACCACAAATGTTCGAACACCGAAAATGCAACTATTTTTTGGATTCTTCAAATAGTATCTAGAAAGATTAAATTTTATTTTGGTACTATTTTTCCTAATTCTTAATATGAAATTCAACAAGTAATGAGCACATACTTTTTTCTTTGTTTTTAGGTCTTTAGCTTTCACTATTCATTTTCTTGGTGAAGTTTCAACTTGCCGCAAATATTATCTAAGACAATTTACTGATGATGACCTTATAAAATAGGGAAAAGAAGCCCCTGAGTAGTAAATAGTCCCATAGCTACAGTTTCAAGCCAAATCTGGTAATTTAGGTTAGGCCTATGGTATTGGCCCAAAATAAGGCAATACTATCTTGAGGAAAATATTTTCAGGTATGTCAATATTAATTAAACCTATTAGCAATCCAAAAAGTTATATCTTTCATAAAGGTTAAATTTAAATTCGAGCATTGAAATTTGATACAATTCTTTTACTAAAACATATAAAATACTTCTAATTATTAATTGATTATTACAACATTCAATGATAATTATGGTTCTAAATATTTCAATCAAACACAATAAGTTACCATTATATTTGATTATTTGATTCTTAAAAACTTATTTAAAAATAATTGTCACAAAAATAATTAGTATCCACGTGCAACACACGTATTTTATACTAGGAGATTTAAATATAGTGATAAAGGCAATTGATTCTAGAATACAAACATTCTACGAGGTCCTTGTGCTCATCTTCGACGACGTAGACCAGATTAAGAGTTTTTGCCTCATCGCTTCGGATGCTCCAAAATAGTACAAAATACCCTCAATACAATAAAGTGCACAAAAAGCACCTAAAAGAATAATGAATTCGCGTTCTATAAAAATATCGAGTTGGGTCAACCAGACGACCTTACGACTCGGAGATTTAAACTGGACATCAACCCAATTTGAGACCCTACGACTCGGGAGATCTAAACAAGGCATCAAGGGATAGGTGTATGGATCCTCTTGATTCAGATCACTATCTAAACATCATTGTTTATTCTCTTATAAATAGTTCAATTGGCTCATTATCAAGTACCTTTGGCCAAACAGTAGTGTACTCCAAAATTTATCTCGTAATTCTCTAGGTTTCGGTAGTCTCCTATTTGAGCTACTACCGACACTTCATTGAATTAACACATTAGAACTACGAATTGACTTGATCTTAGGTAACTAAGTACATTGACATCTTGATTCAGTCAATTACAGTCATAATAGCCATACTACGGGCCTATGGTATACTCTTAGGTTGTTGACTTAATTTATTGTGATATTTTTTTATTCTATATTGACCGACCGGTCATAATGGTATGTCAATCATCCAAGTCGGCATTTTATTGCAAGTGTTTTGAGTCTCTACATTAGCCGACTGGAATGACTGGAATACCGGTCGTCCCGGTCGAAAATTTATTGTGATTTTTTTTATAGGTCCAACATCATATAACACATCAAGAAACAAACACCATTCAATAAGAATTCATCCAAGAAACAAACACCATTCTATAAGAATTCATCCAAAGTCCAAACGAATAAAAAACATCCTATAATAAATCAGCACAAAAGTAATCCGAAGTAATAAAAACATATTATAGGTTCAACATCCTATAACACAAAAAAATTCATCATATAAGCGTTTCACTAACAACCAAGAATACAAATAAATAACCATATACGTTTACTTCATTGGAGGCTGGGTGTATGGAGTCTTCTGAAATCTTATTTCTTCATCTTTCTCTTTGGTCGTTCCTGCTTTTGTTCCACTTCATTCGACCTCATGGTTACATCTTCTTCAGTATCTTCTTGAGTTGGAACATTGCAGTCTATATTGTCTCTATCAACGCCATCTCCATCCAAAACATTTATTTCATCATCTATGCTATAATCTCTTTGCCCACTATTTTCTCCATGGTCATCATCTGAGTGTTGTACCATCCTTTGTACCATTCTCTTAACTCGTTTTACCGCTTGCTTGACTTCTGAAAGCTCATGTACCGCTTGTTTGACTTCTTGAAGCTCATGTGTTACCACATTTAATCTTTCCATTATTTCACCCATCATTCTAATGTATTTATCAGATTTTTCAGGTTGGGGTGCTCTTGCTCTAGGTGGCTCATTTACAATGCTAACATGTGGCAGTCTTGTTGTGTCATCTATAACGCTAGTTTGTGGACGTCCTGTATCGACCATGACATTAACTCTCGGTTGTTTTACGTCCTCTCTATGATCAATCACTTGAAAGAAAGAACGTTGACCTTCCACATCTGCACGCGATATATCTTCGAAGAAAATATGATCCTCATTATCTAGTATAGTCATCCATTGATCAATAACAGTGTCAGAAGATTCTTCGTATGGAGCAAACCCCTGCATATGTGCTGCTTGCTTCTCATCTGACGTGGGTGTAAGTATGCTCACGATATCCTAAATATTAAGGAGTTTCAATTAATAACATAGAAGCCAAATATTTTGCTTTATTAAAAAATATACCAACCTTGCTATTGCCGACCACTTGTAGGATTTCCTGCAAAGTTGGAGCATGTTTTTTCTTTTCCGGTTGAGTACTCCACTTGCATATGCTCGGTAGTGATCCATTGATACCATCCTTCAAACGAGCAAATTTCGGCGATAGTGTTGAAATGCACTTAAACGGAAGTAGCTACACAGACGATAGTCGTAATCGTTAGATTATAAATTATATAAAAATTTATATTTTTAAAATTGAAAATATAAATTTCTTACTATTAGAGGTAAAATGAATCCGGGAAATGACCAATGTTGGGAACTTAATTTACTTTTTAAGTCTAAGTACTCCACACCGTTCCTCAAATTGATGTAAGTTTTTCTACCCACAGAAATTTGTTCACGAACTCAAGATCCTCCACAATTCTAAGTTCAGAGTCTTTAATCTTTTAATATATGTTCCATCTTTCATATGCCACATCAATACGGAAGACACAAAGTATAAGACAGCCATTTTTAACTTGTCGTCCAAAATCGCCGATGCTTGTTTTTCAGATTTACTTTTTATTCTCGCATTCTTCCTCCTTCCATCTTGATCTTCTTCTGTACCAGATGGAATCACCATTTCCTTAAGTTTTTGTCTTACAATTTTTAAACTGACTTTTCCTCTAAAATTCCGCTTCACAAAACTCTCACCACTTGGATACTCCTGAGGAAAAGGACTGCAATTCAAGCCACTGATAAGTGCATGCTCCATTAAAGAGTATCGTATAGGTGTGCCATTGAAGACAGACCATATTTCGTGTTTTTTTGTCGTTTTCACTCTTCTGGTCAAAAGCATCCACATTGGAGTTAAGCACATCTCGATATATGGAGCAACTTCAAAAAGATGGCCAAACTGTGATTCTTTTAACCATTTCATTCCATTCGGATGGTCTCTCAAGCATTCTGTAATGAACTCGACTTCTTTTGCCAATTTACAACTTGTCGAAATTTTGCACTTAAACTTTTGTTGTTGAGAACTCAATACAAAAGTAGGCTTACGGATGTAACAAGCCTGCAAATAAAATTAATTATATTATTAGAAAAATATTGATAGATATTGAAAATAATATTCACAGTATAGGACAATCGTACTACTCACTAGGGGAGTCTCTAGTCGTGATCCTGATGCCTCTTTTGTGCTTGGAGCAACAATTGTTGGTATTGATGCCTCTTCTGTGTTTGGAGCCCCTATTCGTGATCATGATTCTTCTTTTGTGCTTGGAGCAACAACTGTTGGTATTGATGTTGTTGTCTGTGGTGACAAGTTGTAGTCAACAGTATGGGGTGGAGTCTCACTCATTCCGTCACATTCAGATCCTGACCCGCTCTCTGTAAAATCTAAACGTCGTCGCTGGGTAGGGCGAGGGGAAGAGTCCTGAGGTCGAATTCGTGCAATAATAAATTGAACCTGTAAATGAAAGATAAGAATGGAGATTTAAGAATGTATATAGATAACTAAAACAATCATATTTTACTTCAAAACACGAAGAGTTCTAGATTCATAACAACAATTCCACTACGCATTTCTAGATTCTAAAATCTATTTCTTCAAATTCATAATTGATCGTAACCCATTCAATATCGAAAATTTCAGTTCTGATTCTTTCGCTCAAATCCAAATCTTTTAAACTTAATGGCCAGTGATTGTGGCAATACTAATTTGGCTCTCGGGACTATGCATGGAGTCTTTTCTCTATCCCATCATTTTTCAGTTTTTTTCTCTCTTTCCTTTTGCTTGGATCACACAAACTTGCATATGAGATGGTTCCAAAGGCCTGAGTTAACCAGTTATTTTCATCATATTTTGACCATGTGTTAGTAAAGTTTCAGCAACATTTCCGCTACCATTAGAGAATTTATGTACAGCCTGAAACTCAGGACAGAACACATTAAAGCGATTAAATTTAGTGAGGACGTAAATGTATTTACCCGTGCAATATACTAATAAGTAGAAGTGTCAATACTCGTTATTAACTGTAATGCATTTACACAAGTTTCGTCAAGTATCTAGACCCTTTACTATTTGACGAATGTTTAACATATAATCATGATGGAGCCTTTTCATGAAGAGAAGCATCTTAGTAAATGTGAAACTTTTATCATAATCAATTCAACGAGAATAAAGCCAATATCTTAACGAATAAAATTCTTGACATAAATACAATTACCAAGTGTATACCACATTTTGTTCTCTACAAAAGATGGAAAATTCGAGTTAAATCCAAAATTTGCATTTTCACAAAAGAAAAGGAGTAAGCAAATGAATATTGCACCACCAAACTCATGATACAAACATCTATCAGCAAAAGAAAAACAAAATATATAAATAAGTTATTTGGTTTAGAATTCACCTCCTCAAAAGCCATTTCAAATTAAGATTCCATGTTACAGGATCAACATTTTACTTCGAATTACAGAAACCAAATAAGAATTTTCTAATGCATAGCTTTAATAATCTGGTAAAAGCATGTAAAGAGCACATAGATTCTTAACCTTTTCATATAATCTATTATAAATCATATAAATACTACTCAAAATTGTCAAGAGTGTCTACTCAACTACAATTTATAGGAATAGCAAGATAATGAAAAACTCAAAATTAGGGTTTTGAATAATACCTTAATCACAAATACCAAATTTGGAGCAAGCCTCTCGTCGTGATAAAGTCATTTAGTTCTTTCGAATTTTGTGGTGTTGAATTTTTTAGTGGTTCGAATCTCCCTCTTTCTCTGCGTTTCTTCTCTGCCTTTTATCTCTCTGTATTTTTGTTTCTTCCACACTGTTGTTGGAAATTTTTGTGTTTATGTTGTATTTTGTTGAAGGGCAAAATTGTCTTTTTCACAATAAAATTAAATAATATAAATAAAAAATAAGATGAAGGCTATATTTTAAACGCTAGCACATTTGAGTGCTATTTACTCAATTTTTCCGACGAGTGTGTCCAGAAGTGCGGCGTGAATGAAATGATATAGAGCTACGAGACGAAGCTCATGTAGAGGATGAATCATAGCCAAAACGACCACGACCACGACCGGAGCCATTACCATGGCCACGAAAAATACCATGACCACGACTAGAATGAGAGTGTGTGTGGGCTACAAAGGCTGGTGTAGTAGGGGCAGTTTGTTGTTGGAGAAGACGATATTCGAATTGCAGCAAACAGGCACGAAGGTTATCAAATGAAATGAGGGAGGAGTACATGGTAATAGCAGTGACGAAAGCATCATATTCATAGGGAAGGCCATTCAGGGTTTGAAGTATGAGGTCAGCTGGTGACACATGTGATTTAATAACATGGAGATTATTAGAAAGCTGTTGAATTTTGGTTAAATATGCATAACAAGTAAGGGATCCTTTTTGAATAGTTGGGAATTCTCTTTTGTATTGTAATTGTTTTGTCAGAGAGTGTTGAATGAAGCGTGTTTCGAAGGCTAACCAAATATCACGAGAGGTAGACAGTGTGTATACCGACTGTAAAATATTAGAAGACATAGTATTGTGCATCCGGGATTTTATACTGCGATCAGTACGGGTCCAAGTGCTATGACCCGGATTTTGTATAAGCTGACCATTTTGATTTAAAATATGAGCAGGAGGACATGGAAGAGAGCCATCAACATAACACAAGATGGAATGGCTAAAGAGAATATCCTCAAATTGAGCTTTCCAAAGTAAATAATTTTTCGATGTTAATTTTGTGGACATGTGTTGGGGATTCGGGAGTGATGTGAGATAGGGAAGATTGACATGTAGTGACATGGGCTCACGGTTGTGACCTTTAATTGGTGTGACCAGGTTGTTGATAAGTAGTTGCTGTAGTGAGTTTGTATTTGAAATTGATGTTGGATTAATTGCATTTATAAGTGGGCTGTTGGTAATTGATGTTGGGTTAATTAAATTTGTAAGTGAGATGTTGGTAATTGATGTTGAATTAATTGAATATGTAAGCGGATTGTTGGTAATTGGGGTTGGTTGCTGGGCTACGGGAATAACAGCTCTAGTTATCATGTGGGCCAAGTTTTGTGTTGAATTATAGTTTAGTGGGCCTAGGGTTTGAGAGGGAGGAGAAAAATGTGGTTGTTGGGCCTGGTTATGTGGAGAGCCCGTAAGAGAATTAGGGATTTGGGTTGCTGGATTGGAGGCCACTGTTGATGTTGATAGTTGAATGTCGCCGGCGAGAGAGTGAGGGTAGACATCGGCGGCATATGAGACAGGGAAGATGCGAGAATGGAAGCAATATCTTTTGGTGTAAGGTTTAAGGATAGCAAGGGTTTGGATTGTTTGAATGAGAGTAAGGTTAGTGGGAGCAACTTGGTTAACGGCAGCGACGTTGGGTGGCGGTACGGTGGTGGTTACTGTGATGGGCAGTGGTTCCGTGGTGGTAGCAGTCGCGTCTCTAATCGGGGCGTAGACGGTAGTGGTGGTGATTGGTGCCGTGAGGGCAATAGAAATATCTTGTCCGGTAACTGATACCATGTTATAATTATAGGGCACGTAGAATGAGTGTATTGTATTCTATTGAAAAGTCATTTACAATATATAAAAAAATACTATATATAAAGAATAAGTGCGCCACGGGCTATACAATGTACAGGCCAAATAACCCTAACTATATATATTAACAATATATATTAACAATTGATTCAAAAAAACTTATTTAAAAATAATTGACAAAAAGATAGCTAATATCAACGTGCGATGCATATAGTTTATACTAATAGATTTAAATATGCTAGTATCCACGTGCAACACACGCACTTTATACTAGTAGATTTTATACAAAGACCTCGTTCTATAAAAATATCGAGTTGAGTCAACCAGACGACCCTACGGTCCAAAGATTTAAACTGGACATCAACCCACCTGAGACCCTACGACTCGAGAGATCTAAACTAGGCATCAAGGTATAGGTGTATGGATCCTCTTGATTCATATCACTATCTAAACATCATTGTTTATTTTCTTATAAATAGTCCAATTGTCTCATTGATCAAGTACTTTTTGCCAAACAGTAGTGTACTCTAAAATTTGTCTCGTAATTCTCTAGGTTTTGGTAGTCTCGTACTTGAGCTACTACCGACACTTCATCGAATTAACAGATTAGAACTACGAATTGACTTGATCTTAGGTAACTAGGTACATTGATATTTTGATTCAGTCAAATACAATCATAATAGCCATACTATAAGCTACGGTTTGACCTTTTAAGTTATTGACTTAATCCAAATTGTCCAACAAAATACGTACTAAATCAAAATCATTTCGCATATCATCAATCATCACCTCAAACTATTTAAAAAACACACTTATTATTTCCCTTTTCTCACACAAAAATCAAAAACTCAAATCCTTTATAAATATTTCAAATTAACGAAAATAAATAAAAACATATTCTGACAAAGATTAAAATTTTAAGTTGACTTAATTTGGGGGCCCTCAATTGGCAATGTCAAAAGCAGCCTAAACATGTTTATCTTTAACGCTGTATTAAATATAGAAATTTAATATTGGTTGAACAAGATAACGAAAAAATGTCAAGGGGCATGTATGATGATGAAATATGGTTTAATTTGACCTTACGACACAAGTTCACAATTATCACATTTCTGTAACTCGATTAATATTGAAAAAAAAAAAAAAAGTCATTTGCAATTTTTTTGCTTTAGTTGAATGAAGAAAGACAAATGTACCTAATACTGAAGCTAGACCTGACCGAGTCGTGTTAGTGGACTGTGCTTTTTCTTTTTTCTTTTTTGCTTTTTTTTTACATAATAATTTGTGTGTTAGTTGTGAATTGTTAATAAGTCTCCATATAAAATAGGCTAATAGCCTTCAGTGTTATTAAGCATGTGTGATATTTTTATATTAAAAGAACAGAAAAAAATATGTGTATTTTTGGGTAAAACTGTAAAAGAGCACTGCCCTACATTTTAAACGGTATGAAAACACATAAAAATCAAATTAATAATAAAGATGAAAAAAGTAAACTTATTTTCTAATGGAAATGAGGTTTCATGTAAATATTAAAGATTGTATTATGCCCCTTTTTTTTTTAGGAAAAATATATCCTAACAGTCTGTAAGGCTTTTAATCCTTACAGACTGTTCTCAGCCACATATTGTGGCTGAGATTAACCGGCAACTTGCTTAACAAGTTGCCATGTATTTAATATTTATTTTTTAATTATCCCAAGTAATTAAATATTTAATAGATTAGCCATATATTTGTATATCTATAATAATTTTCTCCATTATGCTTCAAAGCTACATATTTAATCTTTGCCATTTGCTTCAAAATAATCATTACTCTATTTCAAAATTTAGATGTATATTTCTTTAAATTAAGCTTGAGATCATTAAAAATATTTTTTTATATATTAAACGAACATAAAAATCATATTTGATAAATTTATGTAACTAATATCATAAATAGAATAGATGAATAATTATGTAATTTAAGATTATTGAACTATGAAAATCTATCGAATTATGAAAATCTGTCATTAAAAATCTACATTGATAGCTTTAATCGAACCGATCATGAGTCGAACTCAAGTACTTTGAATATTTTGTACATGTTTTTGTTACTTTTGCTAATCGAGCTGAGCTCGAGCCGAGTTTCAAAATTTATCGAACAATAAAAATAGTTCAAACTTAATTTGATAAATTATCGAACCGAGCTCGAGTCGAGCTTTTAACGATCGATCTCGAGTCGAGTATCGAGTGACTTCGTTCATTTTCACCACTAAATTTTTCAAAAGTGGCTAATGCTTGAATTTTTCATTGATAAGTTTTAAAATTATGACTAATAAAATATATTTAAATCGAATGTATTTTTGTGTGTGAAAATTGAGAATGAAATCATATATATGAATTCCATAAAAACAAAATAAAAAAACATATAAATACTAGCCACAAACAAATAAAAAGAAAAAAGGAAAGAAATAAAAGATTGTTCCACTTGGCAAATTAATTAAATAAGAATATTAAAAGACAATTAAGGACTATTAATTACCGGCTGTCAAAGCTAATCTCACAGAAATCTGTGAGATTAGCATTATTCTTTTTTTTAATAAGTAGGAATTTTTAGCAATTTTAAACTAATAAAAGGGATGGTTCATTAAAAAAAAACTTATACTTTTCATGGGTTATGTATTCTAAAGACATTTGTTTTTTCATTCAAAGAAAGTTTAGAAAAACTACCGTATTTCCTCGGCTAATTCTCAATCCTACTTCAATTTTCGTTAACTTAATAAGTTTAATTGATTATGTTAGTTAATAAAGAATTAATAAGAGATGGAATATAAAAGAAGATAAATGTTAAATGGGCACATCGTTTGGTGTTTGTGGACTTCACTTGATATGTTGAATTTTTAAACCCCACCTTTAGTTTGTCCTTATGTGCGGATCTAAAAAAAATATCAATTTGTTCAATTGGGAAGGCTCTATCTGCGTTGACAATACATATATATATATATATACACTTCATTAATGTTAAAATTATATATTATCTATATGGGTATGGGACTATCTATATAAGAATATGGCCTGTTTTGTTCATAGATTGCCCACACAACTTATTTTATCTACATACTTTTCATCTCTTGTATATCCAATATGAACCAGCTTTTTTACACCAAAAATCTCAACCCCATACAGTTCCATTAGTTTCAATTAATTTCAAGTGATCATTATGAGCAATACAACAAAGCCAAGGATGAGGTCCATGTTCCATTTGGCTTATGATAGAGGTTAAAACAAATCCAATATTGTTTCTTTTCATTTCATTTACACAAAATCAAAAGTGTTTCTTGATAGAATAACTACAAATCCATATGGAGGAGAAGAGGAATTCGATGTTCAAAAAACTCGAAAGCTATCTATCGATAAACAAAAAACGCCAGGTGGCACCAACGGGTTGTTTGTCAGTGTACGTGGGGCCCGAGAAGCGCAGGTTTGTGATCAAGACTGTATTTTTGAATCACCCTTTGTTCAAGATTCTGCTTGAGGATGCTGAATTGGAATATGGGTTCAAATGTGAAGGCCCTTTATTACTTCCTTGTGAAGTTGATATTTTTTGCGAAATATTGGTTGAAATAGATAATGATAGTCGAAAATTTGATGATTATTATGAATTTGGCTTTGGATATGGCTCATGCAGCCCCTTTAATCCTAAACGGCGTTTGGGCGAAAGTGGGATGGCAAAAAGTTGCAGTTCGTATGGTCTTTTAAAACCGTCGCGAATGATTAAGATTAATCCCTTTTAAGTTCGTATAAACAAGTATCGTATTATTGTTTATCGCGTAAAATATGTGTAATATATGATATGTGTATCATAAGCAGTTTGTAGTAGCCTCTTGGAGTAATCTATTGTTAAGTCTTTGATATTGTTAAGTACAACAACTCAATAGAATGGTGATGCAGTAAAATATATTCTTTCTTGTTTTGTTTAATGGCGTACTATTGGAATAAATATTGAATTTGTAATGCACAAAATTTATTTTGCACCCCTCTACTATAAATATTTCACTAAATTCTTTCTCTAACCCCTAAAATCTTCAAACGCCCCCTACTAATACATTAAAACACATCAAACACTCATAAAACACATTTATAGACAAAATATCCGTGATTTTTTATTATAAAATCACTTGGAATAGATTTATTATGATCTATTATATTATTTTGCTCTCCCTATGACTAAAACTTGATAAATTTGATCCCATTTTACTTAAGAATAATTTCATTATATACGCACCCCACCCTTGAATTATTATAGCCTAAATAATTAAAAGGACATTTCTGCTAAAATTTAGGAAGAATAAGTAATAAATATTGAACTATTTCATCATATTTTATGAAATTTTGTATATGTTATTTCTTTAATTTTTAATAATTTATATGTGTTGAATAATATAAACTCCCGTTAATAATATTATTGATGATGTGATATATATATAGTTAAAATAGTTGACAATTAAGGTAAATCTAACTCAATTAGGAAAATATAAATACTGTATTTTGTCCTACTAGAAATAGGGATGCAAGGTCAGTCGAGTCAGCTCATGAGTTTCATGGGCCGGCTCGATTGGGGCTGAGCTCGAAATATCACGAGCTTGAGCCGAGCATTTCGAGCTCGAGCCTCGAGCCGATTCAAAATTTTAAAATTAATAGTTAAATTTTTATTTAAAACATATTTTAATAATACTAACTAATATTTTAATTTTTGTATGTTATTCGAAATATATAATAATAAATTATAATATTTCTATTTATGTATGTATGATATGTGTTTATATAAATTGGTTCAATTAAATTAAATTTTTATGATATATATTACATGATACATATCTATTTAATATATGATAAATAAAAATAATTTCTAAAAATAATTTTTTGCTAATTACTACCAAAATTATTGGTAAACCAAAATATAATACCAAAATAAATCGTAAATATTAGATATAGCAGATCTCTTAAATATGACATATATATTATTCTAGTTTATCTTTATCTTATTTCCTTGTTTACTCTTTCTATCACTCTCATATTATAAATATTTTCTTCATCAATAACATACCAAGTGGCCAAGTGGTGTTACCAAAGTTATAATTTTACTTATATGTCCACTAATTTCTGCATTTCCAGGAACCATATGCGGTTCATGCATTTCAACCTGCTCCCAACCTTAAAAAATTGAAGTTGGTAAACATTAAAGAAACAATTTTTCAAAATTACTAATAATAAAAAAAACAGTCAATGTCTTTAAAATTCCATCTAATCATATATTTTTTTTATGAGAAATAGGAAAAACCCATTTAAAATTTGATGATTCCCTTACTTATACTATGTCACTAATTCACAATTACCACATGTTTTATTAGTGGATTTACCTTAATTTCAAAATTTATCAACTTTTGATGAATAGAGAAAGTTGAATGTATGGAATAACAGACACTTCGTCGAAACAAAATATCATGGGCACGTCGTAATCATGAGCATCACCATAAGTATGTTTTTGACCTTTTCTTAAGTATGTTTTTGACCTTTTCTTTATAAAGTTTTTTGTGACTATTTCTAGTATTTATGAAAAGTCTATTATTTAGTAATTTGTTCCTATTACTTCAATTTATGTAGATAAATACAATTTCTTTTATATATTACAACCACTCTTTCCTAAATTAAAACACATTTATTCATGAAAATATATTGTAATTGAGGATATATTACCAAAACAATTTTTGAGTTTATATATATAAAGGAATTAAGGCTATAATATTAAATATAAATATAAAGGTGTAATAGACACTTCACTATTAATTCCTTACTATTTAAAGTAGGGAAATTGTTTTTTCTAAGCAAACTACTCAGCTATATATTGAGTATATACTAAATTAATTGAACTTTACCAGAATTCCAGTTTTTGGCAGTTTTTTGTTTAGAGATTTGTATTCTATTGTGTATAGATTTTCTTGTCGGGACAATGTTTCTGAAATTGTTACTCTCTTTTGATATAGTCATATAACTATAGTGTGTTTTATATTTAGACAAATAAATAAATTAACTTTACACATTCAAGGACACTTTTTATAAATTTGCTTCCCTCTTTTAAGATAAATATAGGTGTTTTGTATTCATACAAATAAATAAATTGAACCTTCTACATTCAAGTTTCGAAATGGTAACTGTTTGTAAAAAAATTATTGACATGCACAATACTGGTATTGCACGCCGTTCAAGATATAATTTTTATATTTCAGTTTTTTTGCTCCATCTATTTGTCATATGTTAAATGTTAAAAATTAAATATGTGAAATATACTTTTAATAAATATAAGTGTAAATTACATATATCAAATATTTAAATATTTAAAATAGAAGGTGAAATAAAAAAAATTTATTACGTTGATGAGAGTATGCAATGCATGTGGTAGCTCAAATTGGTGAAAATAATAAAGTGTAGCTGGACTTATTTCCACTTCGGTAGGCTTTTATATATATATATGTATACCAATAATTCAAATCATTTTATCCATTTGGCCTCAAGTATTTTTCAAAAGTGACGTTTTGTCCCATGCATTATAAAAATGGTCGATATTCCCTTTATCTTACGCCTCTAAGCTTAAATTTTTCCACGCATGGTGTCAATTGATGTGATAAAGAGAAAAACTATATAATATATAAAATATAGTATAAAACAACATAATATAAGTAAATGAATATGAGAATTACATGGTTCGGTGTACCATCAAACCTACATCCACGGAATAAAGTTGTTCGAATTAGTATTTAGAAGTGATATATAAAAGTTTTGAATGGGTAAACTTAAATGGATAAGTTAACTATACTTCATTTAAAATTAGGAATAAGAATAAATCATAATATATATATATATATATATTTTGGAATAAGTAAGTCGAGATGAGATGAGGATATTTTCTAGTTAGGTCCAAAATTTGAATTCTACTCAAATAAATAATCATTATTATTCCCACTTTTTATCTCTCTGAATTATAATTTTTGAATTGTAACCAAAAAAAAGAATTATAATTTTTGAATTATACTTAATAAGAGAAAAGCCTGATTTTCGAGTTCAACCTCAAACTCATTAATCATTCAATCTTACCAACTCAAGTTTATCTTGCAATCTTATTATACTATATGTTGTGTTAACTCACATATTGAAATAAATCACACACTATATATATTAAATAATTTCCACTATCCGTTGATAGGCAAAGCCATAAAATCATGACCAAAATACTCTATACTAGTTCTATACATAATTGCACATTTCTTTTCCATCAAACATTTGAGATAAATAAAATATTTAATTCAATAATGGCAAGCTGTTTGTACACTTCACCGGAGGCGTTGAATATTCACTCCAAATTGCAAATAACCCACGTTCGGATTGTCCTAATACATTGTCCAATTGGCGGCTGCTTTTACGGAGTATCTATCTGAATAGACGACTATATAAGAGTGCCGTCTTCCTTATTCATATCAAACTCTATCATCCTAGATTTCTACAAACAAACTTGGTAAGAGTTTTCCATGTTCAAGAAATGAAATTAGAGACCTTTATTTCAGTCAAAAATCGTACAAAATCATCGAAAAATATGTTCAGAAAGAGCAGATCATGTCATATCAGCAGCACAAAAACAACCAAAAAGTGCCAAGTGGCACCAACAGGTTGTTTCTCAGTATACGTTGGGCCCGAGAAAAAGAGGTTTGTAATTCAAACAGAAAATTTGAATCACCCTTTGTTCAAGATGCTACTTGAGGATGCTGAATTGGAATATGGGTTTAGAAATGAAGGCCCTTTACTTCTTCCTTGTGAAGTTGATCTTTTTTGCAAAATATTGGTTGAAATTGAAAGTGACAGTCAAAATTTTGATGATCATTCAAATAATGGCTTTGGTTATGGCTCATGCAGCCCGTTTAATCCTAAACGGCGTTTGGGTAAAAGCGGCATGGCTAAAGGATGCAGTTCATATGGTCTTCTAACTCCTACGCGATTGCTTAAGATTAATACGTTTTAAATTCGTTTAAAAATGAAAAGTATTTGTCACCCGTGTGTAAAATATGTGTAATTTGTATGGATTACCATAAGCATATTGTTTTGTACGTAGTGTAGGCATTCTTGAAGTGAATTACAATGTACATCATTTGAACACCCCTAACCTACACTTCAACATTAATCCTTCTTCTCTCCGTCTATATGTATACTAGTAAAGTTATATATTATTGATTTTTGCACTCTAATTTTTGTAAAAGATCATTTACAGTCAATTTATTTTAATAGATTTAGTTTATATATACTTTTTAAATCAAAAGTCGATAAAAAAACTGATAATGTTAAAACGATAACATATTATAACTTTTTTACTTATATAAATACATACGAATTGATTATTTATTCAAAAGTTTGATTTCAATTTAGGCAACAAGGTTTTGACACTATTAACTAAATTTTTAATGTAAAAATATACCAACTTATGATACGTATCCTCTTAGATAATGGAATACTCTATTCAATTTGTGAACATGCAAGTGGCATTAATATTTTATTTTATGACATGATTATATTTATGTATTTTTCAATTGAATTACCATAGACTTGCCCATTTCGTACTTTAAAATATAGATGAAAATAAAATTTTTAATTTGGATAGGGTTGTATGATTCTAAACCATTCACAAATCGGCACACTCGAAAAAAAGTGGATCAAAAGAGTGAAATACGATCATACTTGTCACATGATTAATAGTTAAGCTTACTTACCCAAAAAGATTAATAATTTAGAATATCTCAAAATCAATGGTTATAGGTTCTTCCTCCAGTTTTGTACGGAAATGGAAATAGAAATGATAATGAGATTGAGGGACTACTTAAGCACAGTGGAGATAAAAGGAAGTAAAGTGGGATGAATGATAGAGTTGAGGAACTTATTGAGCATAATTGAGAAACGATGGACAAAACTGTGATAAATGATAGAGTTGAAGGACTATTGACCATAAAAAATATGTTACTATTGAGGTTGTTTTTACTTTCTAATTTTGCACCTATTTTAATTGAACAGACGCCCTTTTATATTTTATAAAAAATATTCTTCCTAATTCCTATATTCACCAAAAGACCACAAAAGAGAGAATCCCATTTTAGGGAAACTCTATTATATGTATTATTGAAATCAAGACCTTTTTACGACCGAATTTCTTGTTCAAGATTCTTGCGAATCTAGATAACATAATTATTATAATAGTTTAATTCAATTTATCAACGTAATATTAAGCAAATGAAAATGAATAATAATAAAGACTCAAGACATAAATATATATAGATGATAAGGAGAAAAGTTAAATTTCACATTTTTTACTTTAACAAATTTATATGTCAATCAATATTCTCTATCTATTGGTAGTACTAGCTATTTTTCATATGAATCATCACTTGTTGGTACTATTAATAATTTATTAATTGTTAAAATTAATAGCTTTTAAATGTATGATATATCCTCAATTAGTACTTACAAAAATTAATATATTTTTTAAATATTAAATAAAAATATGATTTTATTTTTGCCTAAATTATAGTATTATTAATTAAGTATAATGCGAGATAAATACAATACATTGATTTGTGGTTCAATAAAAAAATATGAACGTTATTCGATAGATCTGAATTCCATACGGAAAATTTAAGACATTTTTTATGTAAATATAGTAATTTCTATAAGTATTAATTGAGGAAATATTTTAAATGTATAATATATCCTCAATTAGTACCTACAGATGTATTATATTCCTCAATTAGTACTTTTAAGAATGGAAAATCGAGATTAAATTAAAAGATTTTAAATTATATATGGAACCCGTAGAAATATTTAAATGTTTGAGTTACTGATTTTAAATAAAAATAACACAATAGAGAGCAACTTGCTATGCACATTGCCGGTATTTTTCAACCACATTTTGTGGCTAGAGATGGTCAGTAAGATTTTGAAATCTTATAGACTATCATTTACATGATCAGTCTATAAACAACAGATTGCTGTCTATTGAATAAATACAGATATAAAAATATATTAATCGAAGATATGAAAAAATATTCATCTAACACGGGCGATCAATTATTATGTATATCAATAATTATTATCATTTAATTTGGAGTTTCCATTTTGCATTCTCTTTGCTTTATATATATAATATATATATTATGGGCTCGTTTGGTTGAAAGGATTACAAGGGTTAGCCTATTTTATCAAGTTATTTTCTATGTTTGTTAAATATCTCTGGCCCGTTATTTATACTCGGGCTGAGTAGGTTTATGAAGACGATGATACTTTTTTAATTTAAAAGGTACTTTGGGGTTAAAAATTTTAGTTGAGGATATTATAGTATATTTCATTATTTTAACCCACTTTATAATTGATTGGAAATGACTAACCAAACAAGAATGTACTTGGGATTGATTAAATTAAGCTTGGGATTAAATCCCATGTATTAGCCCAACTCTAAACCCAACCTTCCAACCAAATGAGGCCTTATTGTAGACTAATATTCATTGAATCCTCAGAATGTGGCCACCATCCCTATTGGAATATGGTAGTTAGGACTATTAATCAGCAATGTCAAAGGCAGCTGAGACATTTTTATATTAAACTCTCTATATATTTATTAATTTAAGAAAATAAAATTGGTTGAAGAAGAGAGTAAGAAACTTACAAAGGCAGTACGCAAATGTGTGAATAACTTATTTAATAAATAAGTTAGATAATATATTTTTTAAGTATACTGATAGTATATCTTTGATTATTATGATGTATTTATTTTAGATAGGAAAATTATACTTTTCGTCCCATAACTTAGCCAAAGTTTAATTTTGGTTATATTTCTTATAAGTTTTTCAAATTTAGTACCGTAATTTTTAAAATATCTAATTTTAGTTCTCGTTCAAAATCTAACGGTCAACTTTATAACAGTTGAACACTTAGACTAGACTTTTTTTTTTTTGAGATTTTATGCATAAGGGACATAGCTATTGAGTACAAATATCTTACTATCGAAAATAATCCATGCATGAAATTTTCTAAAAAAACAATTAAAGTTTTGACTAACGGATTAGATAAAATGTGAAATATGTAGAAAGTTATAAGACAAAATTTGAGAATCCATTATGAATGGAACTAAAATTTTACATTTATTTGTCAGTATAATTTCATAATAAAGAATAAAGGAAATATGTGCACGAGTATGTATTAAAAAGAAATTCTATAAACACCAATTATATTATATATTATATCCTCAAACGAAAACCAAACATTGAAATTTCAATTTGAAAGCAAATAATAAGAGGTAGGTAATCCATAAATATAATTAGAGATATGAATTTTCATAAACACATAAAACTATCTACAAATCCAATTTCAAGAGAGTAAAACTGCTAACTTAATAATCTTCCGAATCGACGTCTTCATTATCAGTTTCGAGTGATTGAAATAACAAAACACGTTCTAATTCTGAACCAAAATCATCGTGCTCTTCGCAGGGTTCCTTTCTCTTCCTATTATTATCGTTCTCGTCTGGCTGACCAAATCCTCCTGTTTGTTCATAGAATAATTCTTTCTGCTCATTCCAATCTGATCCACTCTTCTCCACTATTTCTCCAATCAATCTCCTCTTTTCTGCTATGTGCTTTACATTTTCGACATCTATCGCTTGGCTAGCCTCTTTCATATATATCACAAGAAAAAAAAAATATTATACAAATCGAAATCACTAACATCCATGAAATAACAAGTTATGTGTGCATTAAATGAATTGCGAAATTCACCTTTAATGGCTGACTCCTTGGCCGCTGCATAATCAGCCGATTTCTTCTTGAGCAAATCAACATCAAGCTCCATGCCCTTATTTACCAAGATCAAATAACAAAACAAAATATTAGCTTTAGAAAGGTGAAAATGTTCATTCCTAAAAGAATATGACTGACTGGTTATTTTTAATCATTTGGAATGCATAGTACAGTAAACCTCACCATGTCCATGTGGATGAAGTGCTCCAACCGTGAATCAGTAAACAACCTATTCAATCGAAATTCGCATCTTGAGATAACTATGTTTAAACTAAAGATTACAACAACAGGAAGAACAAAAACAAAACGTCAAAAAATTTGGAGGACTTACTTCTTATATGCTGCTTGGACACGGGCATTTTGTATATCGGTGAGTTGGGTTATTCTCTGTGCCACAGAGCCTTCATTTGCACCCACAAAACCAAAAAGAAACATATTATTTTCTAGCATACTTTCCACTAAAAGAGAAACGACTTTCACACCAGTCCTCTTTGCATCAATGACTAGGTTCTTAAGCTGTCTCATTTCTCCTGTAAAGAAAATTCAGGTAGATTGACGTCTTAGAGGATAAAACAACATCATTTCATTACTTTACATATTGGACCGAACTCTGCTTCCAGTCATTACCAACAGTCGCAATCTTTATATAGGCTAATAAATATCATACAAGAGACGTGATATTTGAATTTATTCTCAGTGATTATTATGTACATTAGAAATTGTGAGAAAATTCCACATCAAATGTATTAGTATAGTAACAAGACTGACAATCTTTCACCAATAGTATTTTGTAGTAAAATGTTTCATATAATAAGAAGCTATATTATGTGCTTCCCAATACTAAATTCTTAGTTCTGAAGTGGTAGAAAGTGCACTCGAAAACAAATTGACAAGTTAAAAAAAAAAAGAAGACTCCAACAATTCTTTGATGGTGGTCAGTTAGAGATTTTTTCTACAACAGTGATCATGGCATTACGAGTCTATCACCAGTACGTTCACTAATTGAAAACTTTTCTAAAACTAATTATATCTTTACATTGGAGTTATCATCTGTGAGCGAGGTTCTCTTGCAGCTCTACAGTCAGTCAAGCAACTAGTTTTATAGATGTTACCTTCTCTAGCAGTCTGTCTTATAATAATGAGTTCCAAAAAACCATCACAATTTACTGGGTCAAATCCCGGTCAGTTTTGGCAAAAATACAGGAAACAATTACTAACCCAGTTAAGGTTGAACAAATTAATCAAATATATTAACATTTTATATATGTCATGAATTATTTTCTTATCTTTTTCTTGTTCTAAAAAATATTATGACTGATTAAGTTTATTTAGTTAAATGACACAACATAATATACATTAAGTGATAAAATATCTAAGATACACTAGTACAGTTTCGTATTATAGTGTAGGGAAGTTTGAATCCCAGCCACAGATTTTATGCAAAATGTGATACTATCGTCCAAATAATCTCCAATATGACCAAAAACTAGTTTCTTAGATAAAAGTGCATATACAACTCTTTTATGGTTTCAAGTTAAGATCCAGGGCACCCACCTTGACTAAAGAATGCAGCAGCCCAACTTTCAAAAAGTATCATTAAATGTTCATATTCTTCTACCAATACACATACCTACTTTAATAATCATTGAAAACCTATGCAGACCCAAAATTATTCAAGAGAAGCAATTTTTAGAGAAGGAGAGCTTAAGACTGGAGTTCAATTTTCAAGTGATTCAAAGGAGAAAAGTAAGGATGATCCGTGAAGAGTGAAGAGAGAGGAACAACAACAAAAAATTTAAGGTCCTAGCTAAATTCATAGCATTAAGATTGGCAGTCTCTTCAAATACATTACAAGGATAGAATCCAAGCACAGCCTCTAGAAATGGTACAAAAAAGACTGATTGACCATCACTCAACTCTAAATTTAATCAAGAAATTATATAGTTCAAATATACGTGTTATTCCTAAACCCCAAGAACAGATAAATTCCACGTCTCATAGTTTATGCTTCTCAAAAGAATCCTATTAGGATATAAAGACCACAAAAATTATTATTCAAATATGCTTAACAAGAGGCAATATTATTATATTAGGAAAGATAAGAAGAGTCAATTAAGAAAATATTGTACTAAAATAAAGGAAACAACAGATTTTATAATGGGATCAAATTACCAAAGTAGAAACATCTACAACTGGGAGCTATCATGTGGATCTAGATACAAGCATACATTACCAGATCCAGTACAATCCCACATCAAATTTAACGACAAACATGCACGATCATATGTAGGTGCAAAAAGGTCGAATACTTACCAAGAGACAAATATATTTTGAAAGGTGGCCTAAATGGCTGGGTCTCATACATGCAGTACAAGCAATACAGCCCGCCCATTCTATATGAGAGAGGACCAGTTGAAACCATGTGACCTACAATTAAAAAATTACCACTTACAAAGTAACTAGAAGAATGAAGGATTGATTTGCTCAATGAATAAAATTCATGTATGAAAGTATGGTATACATCTGGAAAGAATGTATAAAGGTTATATGGATAAAGAATGTGGTGAACTTGCAGGAAATGGAGTTGGGGAGAAATATCACTGCATTCACATGGCCTATGCCAAGACAACCTACTTTTAAGCTCCTGAATTAATCCAAATGTCTCCATTTATAGTGTGTCGTATTTCTTCCTATATAAAAAGAGCACAATAAAAGAGTATGTAAGTTGATGTTTGGATCTTGAGCAAGTATAACTTACAAAATTTCCCTTGGATTAGTGATCGCTCTAAGACCGAACATTTCTTCTTTGTTTTTCGAAAGAACATTTTAACAACAAAGATATACTTTCAGAAAAGGAATGGCATTTAGAAAATCAGCAACCCCTCCAGCAGGTTAGCATTTTTTAACGTTTCAGTTGAAGACACCATAGTTGACCTAAAATAGAGGTGAATTATGTAAAACTGATGAAACGATATAATTGTTTTATAACGGAAACTAAGAAAAACGAAGACCACTTTCGACACCTCCCCATCCGACTTCCTTGTACAAGAACAAGAAAAGAAAATAAGAAAGAACCAAAAAATTGTACTACACAGACATACATTTGCATATTGGCACGCAACTTACTGAATGCATATATGACAAGCAATGAACAACCCATTTAGATAACTTACCAATGCAATGTGCATATAATGACTGCATGAAGAATCCTTGGTTAGTAGAAGGGCTGGCCTCAAATATAAATGAGAACTTTTTAGAAAGCCAAACCCTTTTGAATTCTGCAAATGTAGTTGATTCACACTACAAAACATAACAAGAAAGTGATATTAATGAACAATTATTAGGTTCGAAACAAATACCGTGGCGCTATCAACACCCGAAGATGCAAATATTTATAAGCTATGCTTTTAATTGTTACCTCAACAAACTCATTTACAAGCTCATCAATGTCTAGCTTAAACGGCTTGAGATCCATCACCTTCTGCAAGTTCTCTTGCTCAACTAAAAGCTTGTCTTCTCATCTAACCGAGAAGTTTTATTTATGAAAATTACCTCTTAATTGCCAACCAAAACCTACGTTCCAGTTTGATTTCGGCAATAAATATGGAGAAAAGCAGGGTAAATATTCAGTCAGGCATTTGCACAAACAAGTTGCAAGCACATATTCACACAAGCAAATCAATGGAAACAAGTTGCAAGCAAAATATTCACACAATCAATGGAAACAAGTTATATTAACCTAAATGCTGCTATTATTACTGCTAGGGTTTGTACATCTTTGCTCAGCAATAAAACGAATGAAAATTGGGGGGATTTTTTAACCTAAGTTTTCGTTTATTCTTTTTCAGATGCGTGAAGATCACACACACGTGAATTAATTCCTAAAGGAAATACCCCTTTTGGATTTGATCCATCCCTTCGATTGATTGTATAGGATCTGAAACTCCACAATGCTAAAAACATTCTCGGGATTTTCAGCCGACAAACTTGAACTATCAACTATTGACTGCTTCGTTCGAATTCTACAATGTCATTGTAAAACACCAATCCCATCAAGCAAAAATCAATAAAAATTAAACCCAATCCACAAAACATCAGGTTAAATCCACACACAAGCCAAACAAAATGATTGAATTGAAAAAATAAAAGAAAACGGGACGTAGAGATGTTCACCAGAACACAATCTATCGAAGGTTCTATCCGATATCCAAAGTTATTTTTCCCCAATAAATCATCACAGCAGTAGCAACTGTAAACGAGTAAATCAAACTTTGTTTTTTAATCAAACAGAAAATCAAGAAATAAACAAATTTTACAAGATAATTATTTAACAAAGGAATTGACGGCACCTGGCCCTATACGACGATGCGCTGCAATTGCTATGAAGGAGGAACGGAGAACAACATAGTTATGTTTGATATGTTTGAGACCTTTTTGTTAAATGGAGACTAATGGGAAGGAGGTGGTTGTAATTAGCCAAACTTGCCTTTATATTTATGTCCATTATTTTGTTTTTATTTTTTATTTTCAAAAGAAAAACTATATGAGGCAAATACATTTAAATGGTCATATAATCTGTTAAATATCTATCCAAATAAATTACTCCAAAGCAAATATTTTAAGAATCGTTATATTACTTATCAAACTATTCAATGCATGAGAAAATGGAACAAATGTTGAAATCACTTGAGAATATATTAATTATTTCTACACAAATTCATTAATTAAATATAAAATATGCACCTATTGAACCTCTAAATGCATTATTTTATTAGTATATTTTAGTTTTATTTAATAATACTATGCAGTTAAATTGAAGAAAAATCAAGAAATGTAATTTACTATTTTCATCTTAAAATGGATTACATGTGATATATTTTGTTCAAAAACAAATTTGCGCTTTTAGTACTGTTTTTGTTTTCATTTAAGGAAAAAGAGTAAATGACAGTTTATATGGTTTTAAACTCTCTGTTGTGTTATTTTTATTTAAAATCAGTAACTCAAACATTTAAATATTTCTTCGGGCCCATATATAATTTAAAATTTTATAATTTAATCTCGGGTTTCAATTCCTGAAAAGTACTAATTGAGGAATATTATACGTTTGTAGGTACTAATTGAGGATATATTATACATTTAAAGTATTTCCTCAATTAATACTTATAGAAATTACTATATTTACATTAAAAAAATCTTAAATTTCCCGTATGGAATTCGGATCTATCGAATAACATTCATATTTTTGAATTGAACCATATATCAATGTATTTTATTTATCTCGCATTATACTTCATTTATAATACGATAATTTAGGCAAAAATATAATCATATTTTTTATTTCATATTTGAAAAATATATTAATTTCTATAAGTACTAGTTGAGGATATATTATACATTTAAAAGCTATTAATTTTAACAATTAATAAATTATTAATAGTACCAACAAGTGATGATTCATATGAATAATAGGTGGTACTACCAATAGATAGAGAACATTGATATATCAATTTGTTAAAGTCAAAAAATGTGAAATTTAACTTATCTCCCTATCATCTATATATATTTACTTACGTCTTTAGTCTCTATTATTAAAGTCAAAGAAAATTCGAAAAATATTATCCATGTTGCAGTCGGCACAGATTTTATAAGTCAAACTTAACTAGGTTTCTCAATCTAGCCCATGATGAATAGACAATGTAAAATGAAGGAAGAATAGGAGAATCTTTCTCACCATACAGTCACTAACTTGGAATAGCACTTTGACAATCTACTTTCCACTCAAATAAACGACAATTACAAAGTCTTTAATAAACCCCAACATTGTCACAAAGCATCTGAAACATCAGGAAAGATTGCACTTCATAACTTCTATGGTAAAACAGAAAATTAATATGTTAGGGTGTTAGAAATGGCACCCAAATTCAAAATCGATTTATCTCTTACATTACTAGGATATTATCTAATTAATTATAATTGCATTGACATGCTAACATAAGAATCTGAATGGTATATATGATCTCAAGCATCTCATAAGATTAGTCTTCCTCTGACACGGACAAAACCAGGCATTAGAATAACTAAGCCATTTGAACGTTTCACAATTCCAATTACAGAGCACATCATAATGGATATTTTTCTTAATTCTACTAATTATCTCAAACTAACTCAACCCAGATACATTCGAAAAAATAAGTGAACACTGCTAAAGACTCATAATACAGATTCTACACAACTAACCAGGTATTGAATAAACAAATCGTTACCGGAATTCGATTAGGGTTCAGCAGCCTCAGCACGCCTCTAATCCTAGCAGCCTCAGCACGCCATTTTCTCTGAAACACAATATATGATTAGGGTTCGAATTCGAAGTAGATGGTTTGAAGGTAGGGTTTTCTTTAGGAGAAGGGGAATTTTGATTTAGGGAAAGAGGGGTTTTTCATTAGATATAACATGGCCTATTTCGGAAATTACTAAATATATATGGCAATCTTTGTTGAAAGATTTTATTTGCTGTAGTAGTACTGTTGTAGGTCTTTAAACTTTTATTTTTAGGTCACGGTTCAAATCAAGAAGATCAAAAGTTTTATTTTATTTTGCTTTGTGAATTAATTATTATTTCATTTCGTTAGTATTTTTGTTTCAATCTTCATATAAGACAAAGTACAATATGAAATTAATTATGCTTTTAATTGATTAAAAGATAAATAAATTTCAAATCATTTTATATAAATACATTAGTCTACATAAGTTTCAAGGTTTAGGGTAATAAGTTTTTAGAGGATTTCCACTGAAAAACATAAAATATCTCATATATTTCAATATTATTCACAATATATAATATATTATATATGTATATATATATATATATATATATATTTTTTTTTTTACTATTTTTATAAAATCTTTATCAATGAGAATACAATTTTTGAAATCTATAATGGCCAAATATATAATATATTATTTTCTTCTTATTATAATCGGTGATAAATTTTATTTTTGTTGAAATCGAGTTGAGCATACTATAGCTCAAAATAATTCATCGATAGTGCTCGATATGTGGTGAAATGATTTCCACTTAAGAGTCAAATGTTCAACTCTCAATTTTAATAATTTTCTTTATTTCAAGACATTTTTAGGATAGACGGGTCATTCCGTCACTATTTCAGTCACCCACATTTTAGAAAAAAACAATTCCAATTCCGTCTTTAAACGTTGATGGGTAAACTATTTGTAAATCCGTCTCCATATTTATTTCAACATTGACTATTAGAGACTGATTATTTATGTCTCTGATTTTGCTACTTAAATTAACATTTAGTGACGGCTTTAGTGACTCCATTTAGTTTCGTCTCTCAATCTGTCTCTGATGTATGTAAAACCGCAAGCACACGGCTTCCGTGCAGTACAAAAGATATCGTTCCCACGAGTACCGAATAATCAAGCACTAATTCTTTCAATTATTCGGTAATCTAAGCCTAATGAAAATACGAGATATAACGTAGAGAAAACTGAATAGAATGTTAAACAACTGGTTTTGATTATAAATGATTAGCAATTCCAAAATCAGGATTCACCGCGACATACGCTATCAATTCAATCATACAATCAATTTGGTTACGAACGCTACTTATGAAGGACATCATCCAATTATACTTATTACCTTCTGTCGAAGCATAATAATTTACCCAAGTTAATTAATCCCCTACTTTCGTGATGATTAGATTAAACTCAAATTCATTAATCTCTGTGATAGTGTATCGATTCCTCAAAAGACCTAAAACTACTTTCGTGATTTAGGATCCTAGGTTCGAATACTAAGGTTCCGATTTAGATGTCACCTTTCAGAATTTGCACTTAATATCTATGATCATGCAAATAAGTGGCCAACAAATTCACAAGCGTTAAGTACTAAGAATTCAAATCATAAGCATAGGCGATGTAACGTCAACGATAATATAATTTATACTGATAACATATTATCGGGCTATTCCCGATTCCAGAATAAAATGGATTACTCCATAGATGCTAAAACACAATCAACAATAATAAAGATAAACATGATAAATTGACAAGAATCAAAAGAGATTAAAGAAATAAAATCGATTAAACCCGTTGTCGAAAGATCTGTCTACAATCACGTTTGAATCATGTTCTTCGATCTCTAATCTTTACAACCAAAATCAAGAAAATAAAGTTCGAACCCTAAAACAGTGTTTGGAGCGGGTCTTTATACCCGAAAAGAAAATTCAATCGAAAAGGGATCCAAACCCGCGTTTAAACGCCAGTGTTTGGCTTCGACGTTGTGCCTTCTCTTTCGTCTTGTTTCGGCCTTTATCTTACGCATTTCCATTTCGATCAACTATTTTCACCTGCGACACTTAACAAAGCTATTAAACGCATTATGTGGTAAAAAAAAAAGAGAAACCGAGTGGTAAACGTGGCAAAATAAAGGCTCTATAATGCGTATAAATTAGGTTTATCAACCCCCCAAACTTGCTTTTGTTCGTCCTCGAACAAACCGTAAAACAAAGAAAACAAAAAGAAAAACTGAAGATAAACTCATTTTCGTAGAGTACACGATTGCAGTTAGCATGTGCAACAGGCCTTTAAACCTTTTTGTTACCCAAAAAGGACGAGTTATAGTCTCGTGAGGGTTTGCAGATGATGTACCCACAAAATTTTTGAATCTTCGTCAAATCAAAATACGATGCAATCTTACAAAAATTAACGAGAGTTAATAACATGACATCTTTAGAAGAAAACATGCATCTCTCAATAGGTTATCATATCAAACTACAAAGTTTAGACGGATTTCCAAAAGACATGTAATAAGGCAATCTTTAAGCATTATAGTCAAGTGGCGTCTTTAACAAGCATTGTGTGGTACCCATCTCTACCGACTAAACTTAGAGTCAAATCGGTACATAGCATCGAGATTGAATATAGATAACGTATACTAAAGGTCTCGTACTCGACAGGCTTGTGCAATGTTCATTTTTTTAGACTTTCTATGATACTCCTTCGAACTTAATCACTCAAGTGTCAAAGGTCACAAAACGAACTAATACCCGCGGTAGTGATTAAACACGTATTATCTCTTTTTTTTATATGCGACACTAGTCGGTAGACGTTATATTTGTGTTAAATAGACTTGGGAACCACTCTTACGTGTTTCAAGACGGATGGTCCACTCGACTCTTATACTGTAGAGTGTTACTTATATTAGTGTCTAACGAACAAGTCGCAACTAAGCAGATGACATTATCAACAAAAGAAATGATGCATGAGTTTTATTGAAACATCCAGCCATTATCTCGAGTCAATCGTTGTAAGACGATCATAAAGATAAGGCAAAGATTCAAAAAGAAAAGGGTGATGTTCAATATCGCAAACTAAAGACACGAACCAAGAAAACATAAGACAAACGACCCACCCCCAAACTTGAATCGAACATTGTCCTTAATGTGACGAAAATATATGTGTGTATAAAAGTAAAATGAACATTACCTAGTCAAGAGTCGTGGTCGATTGGTGTGGTTATGCTAGGTATTGTGGCGATAGTACTGAAAAGAAACATACACTAGAAAAAATGAAATAGACTTTTAGATTAATCATAGTTAGAGTTACAATCTATTCTAAGAGTCTAGCAAAAATAAAACAAAAAACAAAAAACATAAAATAAAATAAAAGAAAAAGAAAAAGGAAAGAAAAGAAAAACAAACATATGAAATATAACAATCAGCTGTTAGGTCACGGTGCCCAACCGTTGTTTCCCGGCTGATCAGATTGTTCATATCCTTCATTACTCGGCTGATCAGTTTGTTCATTCCCGAAGTTAACATCAGGCATATATACGTCATTCGGGTCTGCGGGAGGAGGGTAATATGGGTAAGGCGGCGGATATGGATAGTCATATACGGGTCGTCCCGCGAAGTGATCAGTGGCAAGTGTGATGTCCGGATGATAGTTCGTCACATAAGGCCCCATATATTTATCGAAGTGCTGCTGTCTGGCCTCTATTTCAGTGCATCGGTTTTTTACTTCAGCAACGTCGGCCCTCATTTCAGTAACGACGGCCCTCATTTCAGTAACGCCGACCCTCATTTCAGTAACGCCGACCCTCATTTCAGTAACGCCGGCCTGTATCTGTGCAAGCATCTAATATAGTATGTCTGACTGTTGTGGCTCGGGTACACTAGAGCTAGTCTCGATATTAGGTTGTGGTAAATCAGGAGATTCATGTGCCGGACGCGACCTTTTTGTTGCAGGTCCTCTCCTACTCTAACCTAATACAATATCTTCGCCCGGCTGTTCGAAGATGTCGTCGAGAAAAGAGGGAACATTGTCGTTCGCAGAGTTGGTGTATGAGTGCGGGGAAGACTAGAGGGCTCTTCTGTCTCCCAGACTCATACCCCAAATCCGAGGTGAGAGATACAATTGCGGCTCGTAGGTTCGTGTAGATCAGTGTCGCCGCGTCAATCCTATTTTGCATGAGGATGGCATATATTAGGATAGCTCGGAGACGTGTCACCTCGGAAGTGTTCATTGTTGGACTTAGACGGTGACGAATGAACTCGTACCAGTACAAAGCTTCGGGTGTTAAATCTCCTCTATGTAGCGCAGCTCCCCCTTTAAACCACTCTGAACCCTCGCAAGCAATTGCTTGTGTAACCTCAGATAGGAGTTGGTGGTTCGGGTGTTTCGCCATTGTTTGGTAAGCATAGTGAGTTCTGCTCGGTAGGTGAAGCACATGTCTAATGTCACCAGTATCGAAATCAACTGATACCCCTCTGACAGTTGTCAAATTGTGGTGTCTGTGTGTCGATGATCTCTCGTCTTCCACGCAATTGGCGTAAAATTCTTGAAACCATGTAGTGTTGATTTTAGGCAGTGGGTTCTTGAATCCTTTCCATTCGTGGAAATTGATAGTGTCTCTTATCGAGCGGTTTTTTCTGGATAACAAGGCGCGTTCCTTGCGAATAGCATGCGACAACAAACGTCGCCAATTTAATTTGACCTCTGTCGTTTCGAATCTTGGGACCATGTTCGTATCCTGATCGTGAGGTTGGTTGCGCGAGGAGCTCGAAAAACCCTTGCCCTTCGTGATGTTTTTAGTCCTAACCATTTTTTCTCGAAATTTCGGCAGAATAACGTCGCAAATTTTTGACCAAGTCCTCGACAGTACAAATAAACTAACCAAGTTCTTACCCAAACAACGAAATCAACTCAAAGATTACCCAACACCAAAACAATGAACTGAAAATCATTAAGCCCTAAGTCAAAAGTGTACAATCCACATTGCACTACGAACTCGTCGAAATTATCTAGTAATATCACAAACCCGCTTCAATTCAATGCAAAACAAGCCAAAGATTCTTTAGTTTCACCTAAATTATCAAACCTAATTTCGAATCCAAGTTTTCCTCAAAATTCCAAACCCTAATTTCGAATTTAAATCCAAAGTAGAGTTTGAGTGAGCTTTACTTACCCAATATTTTGATGTAATGGCCGAGTAGAGGAGCCCACTTGTGATGGCTAGCTTCAATCTGTTTTTGAGAAGAAAAATGGTGAGAAATAGAGATGAGAGCGTGAGGTTGAAGAGAATGGAAGAGAAAAAACAAGAAGGAAAAAAATAATAAAAATAGAGAAGATTTAGTGGTCGACACTGCGTTTAAAACGCGGGTCGACCCGCGTTTAAACGCGGGCGTTTAAATGCCTCGCGTTTGAAGCTGGATACTTTTTTTTAGATAAAAAAATAAATAAAAATAAGAGGAATACGTTTGAGTTGCCTCCCAAAAAGCGCTTGTTTAACGTCTTTAGCTCGACGTTATAGTGTCAATTAGCTTGGTCTGATTGTGCATCCCAAAGACTCGATGTAACAGCTTTTTCGATTGGATCGCCTGCGATGTAGTGTTTGAGTCTTTGACCATTGACTTTGAAAATCCCTGTTCCTTCGCTCCAAATATCCACAACCCCGAACGGATATGCTTTGTCTACTATAAATGGTCCTGACCACCTTGACCTTAATTTGCCCAGAAACAGTTTTAGATGTGAGTTGAATAATAATACAAGATCACCTTTTTGAATTTTCGTCTATGAATCTGTTTGTCGTGCCATTTCTTCGTCCGTTCCTTGTAGATTCTTGTATTTTCATATGCATCTAACCTTAACTCGTCGAGCTCGTATAATTGAAGCCTTCTCCATTCACCGGCATCTTTCAGATCAAAGCTTAGAGCTCTAATGGCCCAATGTGCCTTATGCTCAAGTTCTACCGGTAAATGGCAAGGCTTCCCATAAATCAGACGAAAAGGTGTCGTACCTATCGGGGTTTTGAAAGTGGTATGGTAAGCCCATAATGCGTCGTTTAGCTTGAGAGACCAATCTTTCCTCGATTTTGAGACAGTCTTTTCGAGGATTATTTTGATTTCTCTATTCGAAACCTCTACTTGTCCACTAGTTTGGGGATGATACAGCGTAGCGACTTTATGTGTGACCCCATACTTGGTAAGTAGAGCTTTGAATTGACATTCTGTAAAATGTGAACCTCCGTCGCTTATCACAGTCCGTGGAACTCTGAATCTAGGAAAGATGACCTTTTTGAACAGTCGAACTACCACCCTCGAGTCATTTGTTGGAGAGGCGATTGCTTCAACCGACTTCGAAACATAGTCTGCCGCCACAAGTATAAACTTGTTGCCGCACGACGATGGAAATGGACCCATAAAGTCAACCCCCCCCCCACACATCAAAAATTTCGACTTCTAAGATGGTATTCATTGGCATCTCATTCCGCCTCGATATGTTCCCCGTTCGTTGATAGTTGTCACATGCGCTGACATAGTCTTGTATATCTTTGAACAATGTAGGCCAATAAAATCCCGATTGAAGAATTTTAGCTGCTGTCTTGGATTTACTTGCATGACCTCCGTATGGTGAACTATGACAATGAGTCATGACACTCACCATCTCGTCGTTCGGTATACATCTTCTATAAATTCCATCAATGCAATGCTTGAAAAGAAGAGGTTCATCCCAGTAGTAGTGCTTAAGATCAGAGAAAAATTTCTTTTTCTGCTGATAACTGAGGTCGGGGGGGGGGTAAGATCTTACATGCCAAAATTGACGTAGTCGGCATACCATGGAGCATCGACCTTCATCACTACATAAAGATGATCGTCGGGGGAATGAGTCAACTATGGGTAGCGTCTCACTTGATCCCTTATTCTCATCTTCCCTAAGCCTCGATAGATGATCGGCTACGGTATTCTCTATCCCCTTTTTATCCTGAATTTCCAGATCAAACTCTTGCAATAACAGTACCCATCTAATAAATCTCGACTTTGCGTCTTTTTTACTTAAAAGGTACCTAATTGCAGAGTGGTCTGTATAGACGATGACCTTGTAGCCAACCAAATAGGAACGGAATTTGTCAAAGGCGAAAACTATAGCTAACAGTTCTTTCTCGTCGCGTAGTTCAGCTGAGCTTCATCTAGTGTCCTACTAGCATAGTAGATGACATGCATCTTCTTATCCTTTCTTTGATCCAATACCGCTCCAATGGCAAAATCACTAGCATCGCACATAATCTCGAATGGAAGATTCCAGTCTGATGATTGAACAATAAGAGCGGTAACCAGTGCTTCTTTCAGCCTGCAAAAAGCATCAAAACAATGATTGTCAAAATCGAAAGGAATGTCTTTTGCAAGTAAATGAGTTAAAGGCTTAGTAATTTTAGAAAAATCCTTAATAGATCTCCGGTAAAAACCGGCATGGCCCAAAAAACTCCGAAGTCTTTCACACAGGTAGGTGGTGGCAACTTTTCAATCACTTCAGTTTTGCTCGATCGACTTCAATCCCTCGTTCAGACACGAGATGTCCTAACACGATTCCTTCCCAAACCATAAAATGGCACTTTTCCCAATTCAACACAAGATTAACTTCTCCACATCTCTGCAACACTCGAGAAAGATTAGATAAACAAATATCGAAAGTGGTTCCATAGATGGAGAAGTCATCCATAAAAACTTTCATAATATTTTCGATCAAGTCAGAAAATATAGCCATCATACAACGTTGAAAGGTAGCAGGCGCATTACATAAAACCAAAAGGCATTACCCTAAAAGTGTAAGTGCCAAAAGGGCATGTGAATGTGGTTTTTTCTTGATCATTAGGATGGATAGGAATTTGGTAAAATCCCGTATAACCATCTAAATAACAAAAATATGAATGGTTTCTTTTCGTGTCGCTGTGTTTAACTTTCTATAGTCTATACACATTCTCCACCTAGTGACTGTTCTAGTAGGGATTAATTCATCTTTTTCATTCTTTACAACAGTCACCCCTCCTTTGTTAGGGACTACTTGTACCGGACTTACCCACTTACTATCAGAAATAGGATAGATAATTTCAGCATCTAACAACTTCAAAACCTCTTTTCTCACTACATCCTGCATAGTAGGGTTTAACCAACGTTGATGCTCCCTAGAGGGTTTAAAGTTATTTTTCATCAAAATTTTATGCATACAAAATGATAGATTTATCCCTTTTAAATCATCCATAGTATAACCTATGACTTTTTGATGTGACCTAAGGACTCTAAGCAATTTATCAATTTCTTCCTCGCTCAAGTCAACATTCACGATCACAAGGTATATAGAATTAGGTCCAAGAAATTCATACTTTAGTGTCGAGGGAAGTGGTTTTAATTCTAACTTGGGTATTGAGTTAGCTTCTTTGCTTTCGTTGGAATCTTTGTTCAACTCCTTTACTCCAATGGCATTCATTGCAACCTGTGGGTTTCCCTCGAAAAGACGAGCAATGTCTGCAATAACTTCGTCTTCATCGCCGGTTGAACCGCTATTCACTAGACAAACTTCTAATGGATCACCACAGTGGTATTTCGTAAGCTTGTCTTTGACTAGCCGGTCCACCTGATCAACTCTGCAATAAGAATTCTCAAGAGAAGGATAAGTAACGGATTTAGCTAAATTAAATTCAACCTTCTCGTCTCCAACTTTCAATGATAGCCTTCCGTTCTTAACATCTATAATATCCCCGACTGTGGCTAAGAAAAGTCTACCGAGAATGATGGGGAGTTGAGAATCTTCCTCCATCTCTAAAACAACGAAATCAGCAGGAATAAAGAATTTTCCTACTCTAATGGGTACATCCTCCAACATACCTACCGGGTACTTCACAGATCTATCAGCAAATTGCAGAGTAATCGTGGTAGGTTTTAACTCACCCATTTCTAACTTACGTGATACAAAAAGCGGCATAAGGCTAACATTAGCTCCAAGATCACACAATGCATGATCGAAACTTACGTTACCTATTACGCATGGAATAGAAAAGCTACCGGGGTCTTTTAGCTTAGAAGGTAATTTGTTTTGTATTAATGCGCTACACTCCTCAGTTAAAGCCACGGTTTCATAATCCTTTAGCTTCCGTTTGTTAGAAAGAATTCTTCAAAAATTTAGCGTAGGAAGGCATCTGTGCATCAGTGAAGGAAATATTAATATAAAGCTTTTTTAGAACTTATACGAATTTTCCAAACTGTTTATCTAATTTTGCCTTAGCTAATCTTTGAGGAAAGGGTATGGGTGGTTCATATGGTGGTGAAGGTACATAGACTGGTTCTTTTTCACTTTCATCATTCGTTTTGTCTTTAGAGTTGTCGGGATTAGACATTTTTTTCTTTTCGACCTTCTTAGTTAACTCAGTCTCACTCATCTCAGTAGGCATCTTTGGACCTTCATAATTGGTTCCACTCCTTAAAGTAATTGCCTTACAATGTTCCTTTAGGTTCGTCTCGGGTTGTCTAGGAAAATAACCGGAAGTCCTATTTGAGTTGCTAGCCTGTTGTGCAATTTGAGTTTTTAACATTTTATTATGAGTTGCTAAAGAATCTACCTTAGTTGCTAATTGCGTCATTTACTATCTCGTTTTGTTTAGTGTGAGCTACTACAAAACTCTCAAGAAGGGACTTTAGGTTCGATTTCTGTGGTGGAACAGGATTATAAGGCTTCTGTTAGAATCCAGGTGGTTGCCTAAAGTTTGGATGTGGAGCTGCATTTTGGTTTGGCTTGTACGAAAAATTGGGATGATTCATCCAACCAGGATTAAAAGTATTGGAAAATGGGTCGATCTTTTAGTTGAAATTATTACATAGTTGGCTTGTTTCATAAAGGGATCGTTAGGTACACTCGCTAATTGACACTCTAATGCAAAGTCCAACCATACCACATATTTCGCACATAGGTGGTGGAATATTGACAGAATTAACATGCATGTTCATTGAATCTAATTTCTTAGACATGGCTTCTACTTGTGCAGAAAGTAAACTAATAGCGTCAAGATCGTACTTACCTGGTGTCTTCTGTGGAATCGATCTTTCACTTAACCATTAGTAGTGGTTCAACGCCATATCCTCGATTAAGATCATAAGCTTCGTCAATACCTTTGTTCATCAGAGCTCCTCCAGCTGCTGCATCGACTGACATCCTCGTGTTATATATCAATCCATTGTAGAATGTATGGACGATGAGCCACTTCTCCAGCCTATGGTGTGGGCACAGTCGGAGAATATCCTTGAATCGCTCCAATGCTTCATATAGCGATTCACCGTCTCGCTGAGCAAAAGTTGTGATTTGGTTTCTCAGTTGTGCAGTCTTGCTTGGGAGAAAGTACTTCGCTAGGAAACACTGCATAAGTTGATCCCACGTTCTGATGGAACCCGACGGTAAAGAGTGTAGCCAAGCTCTCGCCTTGTCTCTCAGTGAGAACGGGAATAACCTCAGCCGGATGGCATCTTGTGAAACCCCATTCATCTTTAGAGTGTCGCAGTACTCTAAAAATATAGACAAGTGGAGATTTGGCTCTTCAGTAGGTGCACCCCCAAATTGATTCTGCTGAATAAATCTGCATAAGGAATGACGTGATCTCAAAGTTGTCGGCCTCTACAGTAGGTCTAGTGATGCTAGAGTGAAGGGTCTGCGCATTAGGTGCTGCAAAATCCTTCAGACACCTCGCGTTCGCGTTCGCGTTCCCGTTTGCATTCGCGTTTACGTTTGCATTATCGTTCACGTTTGCATTCTCTTCAGCCATGGTTGCTTGTTTCAGTTGAGCTTGTTTCAGTCTTTGTAACTTTCTCCATGCACGAAAAATCCTTTCGATTTCTGGATCTAGCTCGATAGGAAAATCGATGCTCCTTTTCATATACAGAGGAAGACAAAAATCCTGAAATAAAACGAAAAATAAAAAATTTAAAACTAAAAATAAAACACCTTAGTCTCACTAAAATCTGAAAAGAACTAATATCGATTATTCTAGTCCCTGGCAACAGCGTCAAAAGCTTGATGTATAAAACTGCAAGCGCACGGTTTCGTGTAGTACAAAAGATATCATTCCCACGAGGACCGAATAATCACGCACGAAATCTTTCAATTATTCGCTAATCTAAGCCTAATGAAAATACGAGATATAACGCAGAGAAAACTAAATAGAACGTTAAACAACTGATTTTGATTATAAATGATTAGCAATTCCGAAATTAGGATTCACCGCGACATACGTTATCAATTCAATCATACAATCAATTCGGTTACGAACGCTACTTATGAAGGACATCATGCAATTATACTTATTACCTTCTGTCGAAGCATAATAATTTACCCAAGTTAATTAATCCCTTACTTTCGTGACGATTAGATTAAACTCAGATTCATTAATCTCTATGATAGTGTATCGATTCCTTAAAAGACCTAAAACTACTTTCGTGATTTAGGATCCTAGGTTCGAATACTAGGGTTCCGATTTTGATGTCACCTTTCAGAATTTTCACCTAATATCTATGATCATGCAAATAAGTGGCCAACAAATTCACAAGCATTAAGTACTAAGAATTCAAATCATAAGCATAGGCGATGTAACGTCAACGATAATATAATTTATACTGATATCATAATATCGGGCTATTCCCAATTCCAGAATAAAATAGATTACTCCATAGATGCGAAAACACAATCAACAATAATAAAGATAAACATGATAAATTGACAAGAATCAAAAGAGATTAAAGAAATAAAATCGATTAAACCCGTTGTCGAAAGATCTGTTTACAATCACGTTTGAATCTTGTTATTTGATCTCTAATCTTTACAACCAAAATCAAGAAAATAAAGTTCGAACCCTAAAACAGTGTTTGGAGCGGGTCTTTATACCCGAACAGAAAATTCAATCGAAAAGGGATCCAAACCCGCGTCTAAACGCGGGCCTTAAACGCTTCATGCTTAAACGCGAGCGTTTAGACGCTGGTGTTTGGCTTCGACATTGTGCCTTCTCTTTCGTCTTATTTTGGCTTTTATCTTATGCATTTCCGTTTTGATCGACTATTTTCACCTGCGACACTTAACAAAGCTATTAAACGCATTGTGTGGTAAAAAGAAAGAAAAACCGAGTGGTAAACGTGGCAAAATAAAGGCTCTATAATGCGTATAAATGAGGTTTATCAGTCTCAAACGTGATAGTTAGAGACCGATTGTTTTCGTCTCTAATTTTGTTTCTTGAATTCACGTTTTGTGACTGTTTTAGAGACCGAATTTATTTTCATCTCTATATCCGTCTCAATTTTGACATCTAGTGACCGATAATGTCCGTTTCTAATTTTTGTTTGTTAAATAGTGTTTAGTGACGAATTTAGTGACCCCATTTGTTACCGTCTCTATATCTGTCGCTAAATCCGTCTCTAATTTCATATTCATTTTTAGATATGTTACGGGATATTATATCCATCGCCAAAGAGAGACGGAGTGAATATCCGTCATAATCTCTGATACCCTACCCTGTAATTAGATACGATTTACATCCATCTCTATAAATCAAGTCGTAGTGTAATATCCAACTCTTCCAAGTTCATCTTTCAAATGTAATTGTTTATTGCTCACCAACCAGTCAAGGGGCAATATCCACAGAGCTTTAGCTGGCTCACATTTGACCCGTTTTGGTAGAGATATTTAATGATTTTTCCATTACGTGCCTTGCACAAATTTTGCTAAATAATAACATTGGGATCGATAAACCAAATCTCTATACAGGTTGGAGATTTTCAGTTTGCTTTTAAATTACTAGTTTTATGCACGTAGCAAACACTTTGGTCTCTTTTAAATTATATATCATGCAATACATGCACATGTTTTTTTATTTTTTTGTCTCTTTTACTTCTTCCTACTTGGTTGACTTTCACGCCTTTATAACATACAATTTTATGGCTCATTTTGGACAAAAGATTAGCATCATCTTGTGATTTTATTACTGAGAATTCTTAATAATGAATTTTCGAAAGTCATCTGAAAATATAGGGTCTGATCTTGAAAGTTCGACTACAACAGTTCTCAGCATCGACGGTGGAGGTGTTAGGGGCTTAATCCCAGCCACCATTCTTTCGTTTCTCGAAACCCAACTTCAGGTATATCAACAATCTTATTATAAATCAATATTTTCATGATTTGAAATCAAATATATATTATATATCTATATATATATATATATTTCAGGAGCTTGATGGAAAGGGTGCAAGAATAGCAGACTACTTTGATGTGATTGCTGGTACGAGCACCGGTGGACTAGTAACGGCTATGTTAACCGCGCCTGGTCAAAACAATCGTCCTCTTTATGCTGCTAAAGATATCAAGCCTTTCTACTTAGATAATTGCCCCAAAATATTTCCACAGACAAAGTGATTATTATTCAATTTTTGTGTTCATAAAATTAACATGATTGCTGTTAAATTATTTATTTTCCTAATAATATGATTTTTTTGCAGTTTTTCTCCTGCTACAAAGCTAGTGAAAGCTTTACAAGGGCCATTGTATGATGGGAAATACCTTCAAGGCCTTTTGAAAGACAAACTAGGCAATACTCGGTTAAGCCAGGCTCTTACAAATATCGTCATTCCAGCTTTCGATATTAAGCAGTTGCAGCCTGTCATCTTTTCTTCCTATGAGGTTGTTTTATTTTTTTTTTTTTTTAATTTCAATCATATTAGATTGGCATAAAGACCCGTAAATAATATTATCAAAAATCGAAGTAAAATTTAAATTAATGATCTATTTTTGCAGGCGAAACGAACCCCATTGTTAGATGCAAAGTTATCAGACATTTGCATTAGTACATCAGCAGCTCCAACATTTCTTCCAGGTCACCAATTCACTACTGAAGATGAATATGGTAATAATCGAGAATATCATATGATCGACGGTGGTGTAGCTGCAAATAATCCCGTAAGTCAATTTTATTCAAAAACATTTTAACTTTTAATAATCAAAACGATATGAACTAATTATAATGATGTATTATTTTTTCAGACATTGGTTGCAATAACAGAAGTGACAAAGCAAATATTTGACAACAATATGAAGTCATCACTTGCAATGAGGCCTCCAATAAACTACCCAAAACTTCTTACACTATCAATAGGGACAGGTGCAGCAAGAGTAGAAGACAACAAATATACCTGTAAATTGGCATCAAAATGGGGTGTTCTTGATTGGCTTCTTTACGGTGGATCTGCACCAATGCTTGATATATTCACTCAAGCTAGTGGGGATATGGTTGATTTTCACACTTCCATGATTTTCCAAGCTCTAAATTCCCAGGATAATTATCTCAGAATTCAAGTATATATATATATTTTTACCTTATTACATTTAATTATATATATATATATATATATGACTCTTAGTTACATTTAATTTGTTTTTGGTGTGACAATATTATTTAATTTAATTGAATGTAGGATGATACATTATGTGGGCTAGAGGCTTCAGTTGATATATCAACAAAGGAAAACCTGGAAAAACTAGTTGAAATAGGAGAAAGGTTACTGAAGAGCCCACTTTCAAGGATTAATTTAGATAATGGCTTGTCTGAGCCAATTGAAAATGGGGGAACAAATGAGGAAGCCCTTGTCAAGTACGGTTAATTTACATATCTTATCTTCTCTAATTTTTATTTTTTTATTTGAGATTGTTTTTATAAAAATATACATAAATAAAAGTTGCATATATAAAATATAACTTAGATTAAAATAGAAAGATCTGGGTCCATAACAATTAACACATGTGCATACAGCTGGATCATTATTTGAACAAAGCATCCGAGGACATAGACAAAAAGATCTAAGTAGTACATTCTGTCACTGTTAAATATATATATATATATTTATCTTTCTTGTCCTTGTTTATCTAAAAAAAGGTTTCCGTGTTCATATAGAATAAGACCCTTGTCATTATATATGTATACAATTTTACGGAAAATAGACTAGATGACATGAAATTCTAACCCAAATTAGCTTGTATTAAAACCTATTTGGCTTAGTTGATAAACTTTATTTGAGACCTTTTAATATACTGCATATTAATTTGTAATTATTTTTAAATAAGTTATAAGGCTAAACTAATGAAATTTTTTAAACAGGTTCGCGGAATTACTGTCTAAAGAAAGGAAATTACGACAGTCACGAATGATAATGAACAACCCGAAAAGACTCCAAACCAACCCGAAAAAGATCGAGGGCTCGCCGATTATTTTCTCAATAGACAGAAGTAAATCACCTGATTGGTTGATTAAAATTCTTGACCTCCCATTATTATTTGGGAAAAAAAATTAAATCTTTTTCTGGAGATTCAAAGATCAAGAAAAATGAAGGTTAATTGTGACTTTTCCAATGTCTACACTTTATGCATTTGCTTTTACTTTTTGTTTTAATTATCCAGTATTTTATTTATTTGACACTGAATGCAATTTTTTACATACTTAACATCCTGTATATCCCTGTTGGAAGGGAGATCTCATGCAATAAGATAATATTTTTATTTCAATTATCATGTATTTTATTTAATTTACTATCTTTTACATACATAATATCATGTATATGCCTGTTAGAAAAGATTATTAAACGCATTCAAATAATTGAACTTAGAAGAGGCGGAAGGCCAATTAAGTTCTTGAAGGGCCACAAACTTGTATGTAAATATTTTATAAGCTAATATAATTAATTCAATTAATTAAGGCTACTATGAGCTGTTCATATTCTTAGAATATTTTATAACTCTCTTCGTAAGTGAATATTTTATAATCTTTTTAAGCTAATAAATAGTGTGATCCCACTTTTCATAGTTGTTAGATTAGAGGAAATCCAATAAACCACTTAAATTATTAAATAACCCTAATTATAAAAACAAATCAGCAATGGAATCATGAGGATTTATATCGTAATATTTTCTAAATATAATACAATCGCCTGCTATCGGAATATAAATATGCAAAAGTCAACTCAAAATTGTTAGGATCGGAAAATTCTTCTATTCATAACAAGAACAGAATTACAGGAGGAGTCAAGCTCACTCGACTACAAAAAACCGAACCTATTAATCTCACACTCTCACTTAGTATTTCTCTCTATTTGTTTTCTTTTGTGATGATTCTAACAAGCAAATGACACTTCTATTTATAGGCACATGATTTAGAGTAGTTGAGGCATTGAGTGGGTTGTTGGAGTAGGTGAAGATTAAGTGGGTTGTTGGAGTAGGTGAAGGGATATGGCTGGAAATATTACAAATCTCCCCCTCCAGCCTTTTCCGTAGATCCTGCATTCCAACAATGCTTGAACACAGTTTGTGTTTCTCTGGTGTTAACACCTTTGTTAACATGTCCGCGGCATTCTTGTCTGTGTGAATCTTTGAAAGCTTCAACTCATGCTCCTCGATTGCTTCTCTAAGCCAGTGATATCGAACATCGATATGTTTCGTGCGAGAATGGTACATCGAATTCTTGCTAAGATCCATAGCACTCTGACTATCACAATGAATGATGTACTCCTGTTGCGGAAAGCCCAATTCTTGGAGAAAACGCTTTAGCCACATAAGCTCTTTTCCGGCTTCAACAGCTGCGATGTATTCAGCTTCTGTCGTAGACAACGCTACACACTTTTGCAACTTGGATTGCCACGAGACAGCTCCCCCTGCTAGTTTGAATATGTAACTTGAAGTGGATTTTCTACCATCAAGATCTCCTGCCATATCAGCGTCTGTGTATCCTTCCAAGATTGGTTTTGCTCCACCATAGCACAAACACAGTTTAGTTGTACCTTTCAGATATCGTAATATCCATTTGACAGCTTCCCAATGTTTTTCTCCTGGATTTGACAAGTATCTGCTCACTACACCCACAGCGTGAGCAATATCAGGCCTCGTACACACCATTGCATACATCAGACTTCCTACTGCAGAAGAGTAGGGCACTGCTTTCATCTTCTTTTCTTTCTCGGAGGAAGGGCAACTCTTCTTACTCAACTTGAAGTGGTTTGCTAGCGGAGTGCTTACAGGTTTAGCTTTTTCCATGTTGAACCTTTTGAGCACGCGTTCAACATACTCCTCTTGTGACAAGAACAACTTCTTTGCTTTCCTATCACGAACGATTTTCATGCCCAAAATTTGTTGTGCTGGACCTAAGTCTTTCATATCGAAAAACTTGGACAATTCCTGTTTTAAGTTGTTGATCATGGTTGCATCTTGGCCTACTATCAGCATATCATCCACATAGAGTAGAAGGATGATAAATTTACCATCTGGGAACTTCTTTAGGTACACGCAGTGGTCTGCAACTGTTCTCTTGTATTGATGTTCCACCATGAAAGAGTCGAACTTCTTGTACCATTGTCGTGGAGCTTGCTTAAGACCGTAGAGGCTCTTCTTTAACTTGCAAACAAGATGCTCTTTCTTTCGAACTTGGAAACTTTCGGGCTGCTCCATGTATATTTCTTCCTCCAAATCACCGTGGAGAAATGCTGTTTTTACATCCATCTGCTCAAGTTCAAGATTTAGGCTGGCAACCAATCCGAGAACAACTCGAATCGACATCATTTTCACAACCGGCGAAAAAATCTCATCAAAGTCAATTCCTTGCTCTTGTTGGAAACCTTTGACCACGAGTCTCGCCTTGTACTTCATAATTTTGCCTTTGTCATCTTTCTTCAATTTGAAAACCCATTTGTTTTTCAAAGCTTTCTTTCCGTCGGGAAGTTTCACCAACTCGTACGTTTGATTTTTGTGCAATGAGTTCATCTCATCTTCCATGGCCTTCCACCAAAGGGATTTGTCTTTATGAGATTGAGCTTCTCGAAAGCTCTCTGTCTCCCCCTCGCTGGTAAGAAGGATCCATTCACTTGGCGAGTATTGCCTTTGCGGAACCAAACCTCGTGCAGAACGTCGAACTTGAGCATTGTGAGTAATGCCTTGGGGTGACCGCTCCCCCTGCTTAGTAATCTCCTCATCTTGATCATCACCAACATTTGCTGGAATATCTTGTTCAACATGAACATTATCTGGCAATTCCTCATTGTCGGGAGGAATGTGGGATGAATCGGGAACATCTTCTTGAGCACGAGAACTTTGTAGTTTGCCTACTTCTTGAGCAAACTCATGGAACTCGTTTTCATGGAACACCACATCTCTGCTCCGAATAACTTTCTTACTCTCAGGATCCCATAACCTGTACCCAAACTCTTGATCTCCATAACCGATGAAGATGCACGGAGTTGACCTGTGATCAAGCTTCTTCCTTAGCTCTTTGGGTATGTGTGCAAACGCCTTGCAACCGAATACTTTCAAGTGAGAGTAAGAAACATCCTTTCCAGACCAAATCTTTTCTGGAACTTCAAAGTTCAGTGGGACTGATGGTGACCTGTTGATAAGATAACAAGCTGCCGCAACAGCTTCTCCCCAGAATGACTTAGGCAGTTTAGCCATACTGAGCATGCATCGAGTTTTTTCCACAATGGTGCGATTCATTCTTTCAGCTATACCATTATGTTGTGGAGTACGTGGCACCGACTTCTCATGTCTGATCCCATGTTCAGCACAATATGCTGAAAACTCGCGGGAAGTGTACTCGCCTCCATTGTCGGATCTGAGACATTTCAGCTTCTTTCCTGTCTCTCTTTCTACCATGGTATGGAACACTTTGAAGCGATCGAACACTTGATCCTTCCTACTGAGACAATAAGCCCATACTTTTCGTGACGCATCATCAATAAATGTCACAAAGTATCTATTTCCGCCCAGAGATTCTTCATCAATGGGACCACAAACATCTGAGTGGACAAGACTCAGCAACTCAGAACGATTCTTTCTTGTCGAACTGAAGGAAACTCGGTGTTGTTTCCCAAATAGACAATGCTGGCAAGGATCCAATGGAACTTCCTTGTCAAATGAGATAGCCTCCTTCTTTGCAAGTGTCGCCAATCCCTTCTCGCTCATATGGCCTAATCGCTTGTGCCATAAGTTTGGTGATATCTCTTTTTCGACAGCATTGATATTTGGATGATACAACTTTACATGGGTTTTGTAAAGAGTACCACAAATATGTCCTCTAGCAATAACCATAGAACCTTTCGATAACTTCCACGTACCTTCTTTGAATTGATTTTCATAGCCCTGCCGATCCAGAGCTACTCCTGAGATTAAATTCAATCTCAGATCGGGAACATGTCGAACATCTTTCAACACAAGTGTACACCCAATACTGGTTCTAATGTGGACATCACCAATGCCAACAATACTTGAGAAACTCGTGTTTCCCATCTTTACAGCACCATGGTCTCCGGATCTATAAGTCGTGAATAGATCCTTGTGCGGAGTGGCGTGAAATGAGGCAGCGGTGTCAATCACCCACTCGATATCATGAGTACCCACATGTAGGCATGCTTCTTCTCCGCATGTAACAAGTGCAATGTCTGGTGACATAGTAACCATGGTTTCACCGTCTTCTTTATCCGAACTCTGGCTTGTCTGTGGCTGTTCCCGTAGAAACTTTCGACAGTCCCTCTTTCTGTGACCATAACGATTACAATAGTTGCAATACCCCTCGAACCAAGTATTGGTAGCGACGGACTTACCCCGTTCTTGCGATCTACCTCGAACTTGAGATCTACCTCTACTTTGGCCTCGTCCTCTGCCTCTGCCTCGACCTCGTCCTCTACCACCGCTTCTGCCTCCTCCTCGCCCATTGTTTTCTGAAACAAGGGCATGTGACTGATCGGAACCAGCTTCTTTTCTTCGGGCTTCCTCGTTCATCAGGGCGTCGGAGACCATTTGCATGGTTACGATGCCGCTGGGGGCGGAATTGCTGAGAGTGACAACAAGAGTCTCCCAGCTGTCGGGTAGAGAGCTCAGAAGCAATATGGCTTGTTCCTCATCTTTAAGATCCCATCCGGATGCACTCAACTGGTTCACGAGATCTTGGAATTGGCTCGTGTGTTCTGATACAGAGGTACCACCACGTAGCTTGTGGTTTACTAATCGTCTCATCAACAATGTCTTGTTTCGGGCCGTTTTTGCCTGAAACATGGACTCAAGCTTGTTCCATAGTGTGTACGCACTCTTCTCTTGTGCAACATGATGAAACACACTATGATCGATCCACTGTCGAATTTGTGCAACCGTTTTCCTGTTCATTCTTGCCCATTCATCGTCCGTCTTCTTATCGGGTTTATCACCTTTATTTTCGAGCGGCTCGGCCAAATCTTTCAGATTTAGTAAGTCCTCCATGCGAGGTTTCCACATGTTGTAATTAGTGGACGTGAGCGGAATCATGGTGTCCGATGATGATTTTTCCATAATAAATGTTCAACAATATCTCGTACCTTATTTTCGAAACCAAATTTGGACAAACGGAGCTCACCGTTGAATCCGGAATGGTCAAAATGGTAGGGTAGCTATGTTCAGGGTCAAAATAAAATTTTTTTGAAAAATTGAGGGACCAAACTGCAATTTTTCAAAACTTGAGGGACCAAACTGCAATTTTTCAAAACTTTAGGGCCAAAATTGCAATTTATTAAAACTTGAGGGACCAAATTGCAATTTCTTAAACTTGAGGGACCAAATTGCAATTTTCAAAAATTATAGGTTGGTGACGTGGTACTGATGACGTGGCAGTGGTGACGTGGCACTAATGACGTGGCAGTGGTGACGTGGCAGTGGTGACGCGGCACTAATGACGTGGCAGCTGACGTGGCGATGACGTGGCTGATGACGTGGCTCGTCTTCTTCCTTGAAAACTTCCGGCGGCGCGTACAGTAGCTTCCGGTGGTCAATAAAATCCCAAAAAATACCAGTTTTCTCCTCTCGACGAGACGAATCCAACGGTATATTCAGATTTCAATTCCGAGCAAAATTGAAAAACTCGATTTTTCAGATTTTCGAAAAATTATGGAAAAATATCAAAAGCTCAACCTTGCTCTGATACCACTTGTTAGGATCGGAAAATTCTTCTATTCATAACAAGAACAGAATTACAGGAGGAGTCAAGCTCACTCGACTACAAAAAACCGAACCTATTAATCTCACACTCTCACTTAGTATTTCTCTCTATTTGTTTTCTTTTGTGATGATTCTAACAAGCAAATGACACTTCTATTTATAGGCACATGATTTAGAGTAGTTGAGGCATTGAGTGGGTTGTTGGAGTAGGTGAAGATTAAGTGGATTGTTGGAGTAGGTGAAGGGATATGGCTGGAAATATTACAAAAATTAGTTCCACTTCATGAGGTATGAATGATTTGGATTTTGGGTATATTCAATATATTTTATTTTAAGACTTATTTGTACTATTTATTGGAGATTCATTATAAATGTAAATTTAATTTAATTTTCTATTTATAAATGTAAATTTAATTTTCCAATTCTATTTTAGTGGAATTTCCATTTGATTAATAGCATGACAGCAGCATCTTATACCTCAATCTCAATGTAAATGCCCAAGCTTATCAACAAATTAGCTCGTATTAATAACTTCCTAATCCACGTGCTAATAAATATTTAGGAGGGCCCAAGATTCTAAAATCAACCAATTAGTGGGTATAGTCAATCAACTGTTATCGTTTCATTAGTTGGATTGGATTATTCTATTTTAATTTATTGTACTTGATCACAATTTATTATTTATAATTGAGTGACGTAATAGCCTAATAGGTGACTAGAAATTTCTTTCGAGTTTCGAGTAATAAAATAAGCAATTTCATCTAGTTTTGAAATAAATAATCTAATATAAATCATGCATGTGGTGGTACCTACGTGTATAAATGGTCAAACTTTAGGCCAACTGCATCAGAAGAAAATAGGATATTAGTAATAAAATGTCATGTGGATATTAAAAATTCGTTACAAATTAACAATGAAAAATTGTCAAAATATCCCTCACTTATCAAAATTTATCAATATATTCCCTGAGTGCCTACCAATTATTACAATTTTATCCCTATAAACATTAGAAATAAACACTTCAGGGAGTGTGTTAGTAAATTTTAACAAGTGATGGGGTGGTTTGTTAATTACATAATAACTGAAGAGGTCTGGGTATAATTTTTCTTATAAACTTTTAGTGGTTTTATCTCAACATGAATAAGTTTTCGTGTTTATTTTATAACAAATAGATATGATTTTTATAAAATTTATCACTTATAATAATTAGTGATAGTAAAATTATTGTTGCTATATCTCATGATACACCAATCTTTAGCGACAATATTTATCGATGTCACTTAATTTATATTATTACTATACATGTGATGTTAATTATCAATAAGAGCAATTTCTAAACAATTCTTTTTTTTTTTTTTATTGTAACTTCAATTCAACCCAATTAATTTTAGGTTGGCTTTGGGTGCTATTGCCTCCTAGTAAGTTCTATATCTAAATGATTTTAAGTTGGGTTTCATATGGTTCCAAAGTTGAGTCCAAAATTATTTTAAATTGGATCAAAATTAATCCTAACTTAATACTAATTAGATCATTTTTGTCCAAACACGTATACCGACCTTTACAATGCTACTAATGGATATAGTAGCATAATAACTTGATCTGATTTTTTAAGTGAATAATTTGATTTACTTTTCTAGTTTTAATTTTATTAATATTAACTATATAGTGAACTTAATTAATTAGACTTTTGATAATAACATTAATCTTGACAAAAGTCGAATATAGTGTGTTAAGGAGTATCTTCTCAATTAACCGTCTTTTGTTAAAGATTATTAATAGTTTAATGGATTTTTCATTATTTGGCCAAATCTCACGTATTCACTATTTAATAAATATATTATATATATTTTGAAAAAAAAAAGTTGGAGTGGGAAATGGAGGAATCTCGTGAAAATACTGGGGCTCGCCGCTCCCCCTTTTCTCTCTTTACATATGGTAAAGATATGTTAAGAAAGGTTATACTAAAATTATTTTATTACTTATATATATATGTTGATAATATTATCATCGGTAGAAACGAGTTGCATATAATCTTTTACTTAAAGACCTATTTGCATTACATATTTCATATTAGAGATTAAATATTTTTTAGCAATTGAACTTATGATAAATAAACAAGGTATCTATTTACATCAAATAAATTATATTTTGGATTTATTAAAGAGTCTAGCATGATTGTTTGTAAACCTACATCTACTCCTCTTGAATATAATTTGAAATTGACTAGTATTAATTATAGTGAGGGTTTTAAAAGTAGTGTGGATCATCCTTTGTTACATAATGAAAGTGAATACCAAAGGTTTAAAGGGAAACTTTAAATCCTTATAAGTCCTCATATTGCCTTTTATGTTCATTTACTATTCAAGGATATGCATAATAAAAAAAAAAAAAAAATCATATTGGCAAATTGCATTGAGATCATACTTAAGGCACTATTGGTCTTGATTTGTTTATGTCATCGAAAAGTATACTCAACCTAATCACATATATTGTGATGCAAATTAATTGACTATTAGCCACATCTATTTACTAATTAATTTATTGGGTTAGGATTTCTATTTTAGGTAGAAGAAAAAAAGACGAAATAAAATTAAAAGGAAATACTAATTATATAATAAGAAAAAGGTTAAAGAATATAAGAAATGTAGTGTCAAATCTTTGAAAGGGCAAGGGTACCTTTGTCTTTATAAATTTGGATGAGGCTATGAATATTATTTAAGGAATTACAGGGATTTCCATGGTATTTGTTTTTTGGAAAGGGGGCAAAGTGATAATAATAACTTTTATAGGATGTAAATTCTAATTAACTCTATTAAAAAAGTGTTAAACACGAAAAATTCGAATACGCTAATATGTTTCAATTAAAATGGTAATTTTCAATTTTATGACAACACAATTTTCAACTATTTAAGACAAACACTTCAATAATCCATTTGAGGAACTTTTATTTGTTGCGTTACAAGGCAAACCATGATTTCTTAAATTCGTATCCAATCTCCTGCATTTACAAAACTATTTATAATTTTTTTCTTCATATTTTTATACAAGTCTTCGCAATTGTTATTCCCATAGTTATGCTTGTATGCTGCATCTTGTAAGTGATTAAATGATTAATTGTCATTCCATGCATTAACAAATGTATAAATACGACAATAAGAATGATTAAAAAAAACAAATATTTTTACTGATTTTCTATAAGCACATATTGCAGCAATATAAATATATTAACTGGGAAAACCAATAAATTAAAACTCAAACAATCACAACAATACAAGGACAAATAGTAGATAAATATTTTCCATCAGCTTAATTATATCTCCACAAGCTGTTCAAATTTCTTCATAGCAGGTTCAGGCAATCCCAAAAGCACATTAATGCTCTTCCTTTCTTTCCCATGAGATAAAAACAATATCACTTCCTTCTCCGGCAAAGCCACCGGCCCTGCCAAAACCGGCTCACCCCATCCAAAATCCGTCGTGTGAAACGAAAGTCGAGACCAAGTCGTGATCAGCAAAGTCGCAGCCAAAGAAGGCCTAGCTCGAGTCGCCTCAAAATAATCAATAGCCGATCTCATATAACTATCATCCACCATTTTAACAGCCTCTTGAACAAGTTTAACAGTAAACGAGAGTGGATTTTCCATTAGCTCACCGGCATTGCATAGCGAGTTCGTAAGCACAATAGCATTGCCAAAGAACTTTTCCGGGATCGGGGGATTGAATCTGGACCGTCCATCCACGGCGAAGAGTAGTTTGGTTTGTTGATCGGGGTTCAGGTTTAGTGCCTCGGTTCGAGCCCTCCATACGAAGGCTGAGAGGGCTTCGAAAGTGGTGCATTTTGTTAGGGTTTGATCTTGTAGTGCTATTTTTCTGAGGTGGTTGAGTTTTTCAGGGTCGAAACAGAAGGATTTGTAGAGCATTTCTTGTTCGTAGAGATGGGATGTGTTTGATATGTCTTTGATTTCTGCAAATTCGTGGTGAGGGAATTCGGGTTTAGGTGGGTTTCTTGGTTTGAGGATGGTTCTATCCATGAATGGAGGGGCTTGGAGTGGAAGGCCTCTTGCTGTTTCGCCCCATGCGTTCACGAATTCCATTGCGCCGATCCCGTCAAACATACAGTGGTTCATGCACAGCCCAAGAACAAAACCTCCACATTTGAACTTAGTCACCTGTAACAAAAGTTTGCACCTTTAGGCATCTTTATGTTCGATTATTCTCGTAACGTTTCTAGACAATCACAACGATCTATGTGGTGAGATGCTTGTAATTAGGCAGGGGTGGCAATTGGGTAGAATGGGTTGGGTTTGGGTCGGGTTCATTTGGGTTGGGCTTAAAGTGTGTTGGGTTCAATTGGGTCCAAAAATATACATTATAGTTGGACCCAAAGTAGACCTAATAAGGACTCAAAATGGATCCAATAAGGACTCATTATTGATCAAAGTGGTATGAGGGGTTGCTGTAAAGTGTAGAATGTGAAATTGTAGATTACTCTCACTTAAACTTAAAAATAGATTGGACCCAAATTTGACTTAAATTGTGTCCAATTTAAAACTCAGTTAGACCCAAATATTATTATAAGTCAACCCAATTGGAACTATAAATGCTAAATGTTAGACCAAACCAATTGAAAACTTAGTTGGTTTTGGGTGGAAATATATGAATGGACCCAAATTGCCATCCTAATACGGGATTTGATTTTCTGTTCCAAACTGTGTTCTAATCTCCTATTTCACAAATATAGATGTGACACATGTCAAAATATTTACACATGTTACACATCCCTTACTACATTTGTGGAATAGGAGATTGAAACACATTTTAGAACAGAAAATCTTATCCCCTAATATATACACAGAGTTGCAAATGCATGTTAAAATTTCTTATTGATTACCCAAATTTGAGAAAATCATCCAATGCAAATGCATAACACAATTTCATTCCAAGAAACTATGGTTAGTACTTACCTGAACCACTAGAGGTGGAATTTGGAGTACATTTTGTGCACCAGGGATATCATAAACAAGCTTCCCAAGTGTAACAGGATCAGGCTTTGTAATATCACCTAATTCTTCAAGTACACATTCTGCCTCTGCCTCAACAAACACCGCCCCTTCGCCCGTACAATCCACTATCAGCTTCATTTCTGGGCTTAGTGTTAGTCTTCCAGCAAGCGGATAGTAATAAACGAGGACCTTCGATAAGGCATCCTTAATTACTCCAAAAACATCCTCATTGCCTTTGTCCCCTGATTTGAAACAGTATATTGTACGAACTATAACCGCAATATTTTGGTCCAAATTCGATAAAAAATAGTGCCCGTTTTTTGTTTCTTCTGATGGAGTAACTAGACTTGGCTGCCCTTGTTTCACACTTAGTTCAAACACATTGCTCTTACCGTTCTCCATTTTTATCGAATTCTGAGTCAAAAACGAATAACCGTTAGGCCATTTTTCGTGTAAAAAAAAAAAATTGAACTATAAAATGTTAGGAATATGATTCCAATGAATAATTGCACAAAAGAAAAGAACAATTAAAAAAACGCACGAATTGTTTACCCAGTTCGTCAAAAGAATTTTGACTACGTCTGGGGCACTGTCAAGCCAGGATTTTCACTATGTTTCGAATAATGAGATTACAATGAGAATATGACTATTTATACTATATGCGAAACCTAATTAGAAAAAAATTCCGAAAAGGATTTCGCAAAAGACTAAAATACCCTCGGGCTCCATAACTCAAAATAAAATCTTAAGAACACAAGTGAAATGTATACCTTTTGAAGATGTTTTGAGTCAGTGTTGTATGGATTTGGAAATTGAGATAAAGATATTATTTGACATGGGATTTTGTGGAATATATAGGGAAAACATGGTGTGACAATATTAAGAATTGATGAGTTTTGGTTAACAAATATGTACTATTGAAAGGGACTAATTTTTAAATCTTCATACGCAAAGACATCTTAATGGAGACATAGAATTCAACCATTTGAATTTTCTGCCATTTTTTGAACATTATATTGAACAAATTTGTATTTTGTGAATGTCATATGGTTGTGGTAGGCTACTTGCCCTAGTACCAAAATATTACCAGATTCGAAATTTAGAGGGTTTGGTGGGGTTGGCATCCAAATTATGCTTGCTTAATTCAACCCACTATTGTCTTGATTTTTTAAATAGTCAATCTTTAAATTATTGTCTTATTTACTTTAAAGACAAAATAGAAGATTATGATTAAATCCTTAATCCAATCTTGCCCCCCATAAATTAAGCAAATTTGTTGCTATTGGTCAAAGTTTATTTAACTTGTGGAGGGTAATATGTTTGTAAACTTTTCTATTTATCACGCCACGGACCCTCAAATTACTTGTCTATATCTTTATTTTGAAATTTTTAAGTAACTCAGTTTGATGCGTATTTTATGGTGGTCTTATGTGACATTTTTTACATGTTCTCTCTTTTTAAAAAAAATTAAAAAATAATGTATACTATCATTTTAGTATCATCTATTTTAGCGGCTTGATATAATAAATCCATAGATAATTAGCTCAAAAGTCTCCATATAATTTTATGGGTAAAATGCAGATTTCCCCCCAACTTATTATATGTTTTCTATTTTGCCTTCTATTCCAAAAAATATTCCAAAAATTTTGCACACGATCTTAGATTTTTCTTACCCCTGATTCGAAATATTCCACAAATATTTTTTATCAAATGCATTCGGCTATAAAAATCAAATGAACAGAGTGCAAATAAAACTAAGATATGAAATAAAGTGGTAATTGGTAAATGCGACATATAGGTTTGAATAAAAAGCTCTTACCTTAATTTTATTAATGAAATCAAGTTATCCTTCTTTCTAATAATTGAATACGATTATGATCTGGAATCTTGCAATCTCAAAGTCCTGCTGCTTAAATTTTGAAGGTGTTTCCTATATTACTGGTTACGATATTTGTATATTTGAATATTTTTGTTAATATTTTTTGAATTTAAACTTCTTATAAAAAGAACTTTTGGGGAGCATTGTTATTGAAGCTTAATCACAATTTCATAACCATAAATAAAAACATTCATGTGTCATCTCAACTTGTATCTATTTGTTGAAAATAACAATAATATTTGCTTGAAATGTTAATACCTTTTTACACTTATGATAAAATTTCCAATACTTCTTAATTTGCATTTTTTTTCTTTTTCTCTATCCGCTCCATCGAACATTTATAAGTCACTTATTTTCTACTTCCTGTGACTATCCTAATTACTTTTCAATTCGAGATTTACCTATTCTTATTTTTCTTGATTTTATCCTAAAATTTCTCTTGTTTTCTTCACTTATGTTTGCATCTGACCCGTTAATTGAATTTCTTCCTAAACTCAAATTATTTCTTTTTTTTTTCTTTTTTCAAGAAAAATGAATTTCTAAGTGTATTAAATTTGTCATCAGTTTATTAAAATTTATATCATTGAGAGTTTTTTAAGTCAGTCACTATTAGGAAATGGGAATGTTTAGGAGGTTCGGTGGATGCCGCAATAATAAACTTTGAGACACAAACAAGGGATGCATCTGTGTCAAAATTTATCTGCCTTATTAATTGATCCATACACATTGACAAAAAAATTTTAAAAAGAAAAAAGTCCATTTGTATTTGTCCTTAAGCATTGTAGATAGGATGGCTTTGGGACCAGACCAAACCCAAAACTTTGGGTCAAAATCCGGACACACACCCAAAACATATCATTGAATTTAAATCTAGATCCAATAAAAGAATTTTTTTTTTTTGAAACTATGTAAAAAATATCATTCCACAAAAAAATTATAAGTACCAAATGCATGCCTCGAGATATGCTTGGAATATCAGTGGAGTCTATCACACCACACGACAAAAGCTCCGATAAGAGCAAGCGGGCACCTACAAAACCCCAACCCCACAACAAGCCAGAGTATGATCTAGTCCCAAACCAACGATCAGTTGGTTTCGGATTAGATTATACTCGAATGTAGGTCTGGTGTGTTGAGAATAGTCCTGAACCAAACGATAGGTAGGTATCTAAAACACAACAAGAAAACTGATCACCAACGGAATGTAGCGGCGAGTGATCTACAAAAAAAATGGGACAAAATACAAGGGGCATACCCCAGGTAAAACAACATATCAAAATGAGGCTGCACAAAGCTAACCCACATCACAATCCAAAAACCCAGCGAGTACCTACCAAAAATTCCCACACACACATCCAGTCAGTCTGAAATTAAATTTAGCCTTGTATTGGATAGGGGGATCTAAACCAACCAACATGTTGGTATCTAAAAACATCATAAATGATCACCAATCGGATAAAGCGGCGAGTGATCTACATGAAAAAGATACAAGATACAAGGGAAAAGATACAAGATACAAGGGGCATACCCCAGGCATCATACATAACAAATTGAGGTTGCCCTAGGCAAACCCATATTGCAATCCAAAACAAACCCATAGCGTATATCTGTCAAAAAACCTAACCACATAGCAAGCCATACTCTGATCTAATTTAGACCTGCTAAGCCCCAGCTACCCAACACGTCAGAAAAATCTAATCAAGCCCATGTGCGGATAAGGGGGCAAACCTAAACCAACCGACAGGTAGGTATCTAAAAACATCAAAAAATGATCACCAACCGAATAAAGCGGCGAATTATCTACATGAAAAAACACAAATACAAGGGACATACCCGAGGCAAAATAAACAAAAACACGAAACACTATCTGATAACAAGCGAAGAGGTACAAATATATGGGGTATACCCCATCTTCAAAGCGAAACAATCACCCATCACCCAGATCAAAGAAATGCATACATTCCACCAACACACAATCATCTCAAAAAGTAATAAGCTGGGTGGGGAATAATGTATACAAAACCTTATATACTTGAGTCTTAATTAAATGTATAACACTGACCATGGAAAAAGGGGTACCCTCAAAATAAAAGGCATTCTTAGCTTTCCATATATGGTACATTGAAGCACTTAAAGCGATTCTCCTAGCTTTTTGGAGAACGACGGGGGATTTATCCTCTTTATGCAGCCATTTTAGCTGGCTATTGCAGACATACTATGAGAAATGGAAAGCCACTGACGAATGGCATCCCACACCAGTCGGGAAGACGGGCAAGTAAAGAACAGGTGGCCCACAATTTCATCAGCTGCAAGACAGAGGGGACATGATCTATCAATGTCCAAGTAGGAAAGATGGGTCTTAGTGTTTAGCTTACCAAGTGTGGCCAGCCACAAAACGAACGAGAATTTAGGTGGAATGTACCCTTTCCACACAGCTCGCTTCCAAGGTTGGTTCTCCAAAGGTCAACCATTTTGAAACAACAAAAACGACCATTAGTAACCATGTTAGATAGGGCTTCGACAGCCAAAGCAACCCCTGCATATTTGGTTACGAATGCGTTTTTAATCTCCCAAATCCTCTTAAGGAGGGAAGAAGATTGTTTGTTGGAAGACCACTCCCAAATGTTAGTGCGAGGAAGATAGTAACTATGGACCCACTTAATCCATAGGGAATCAGTCTTGTGATGGATCGCCCACAAGACCTTAGCAAGAAGTGCTTGATTCCAAATCTTCAGATCGTGGATACCCAATTCCTCTTCATCTTTGGGAAGGCAGACTGAGGACCATCTAACCGGGGGCCTCTTTCACCCCCAAAGAAAGTTCCTACAAAGGCTATCTATCCGAGCAATTACTGCTGCTAAAAGGGGGAAACATTGAGCCAAAAGGATTCGTTCCCAGAACAACTGACTAGATCAGTTGTAATCTACCCGCATAAGAAAGGGTATTCGCAGTCCAGGCAGTGATGTACGCAGCAATCCTATCCATAAGTGGAGCATAATGCACGACACTCGGTCTTTGAGCTGCAAGGGGTACACCAAGATACCTAACCGATAACTCTCCAACCGGATAGCTTGCCAGATTCAATATAGAATCTAGTTCATATCTATGGATACCTACAGTAAATATGCAGGACTAATCTGTGTTAATCGAGAGGCCAGAAACTGATTTAAAGTTATCTAAGGTGTCAATAAGGACTTTGACTGATCCGTAGTCTTCTCTAGAGAAAAGCATCAAGTTATTCGCAAATGCAAGGTGGGTAATACCCAATTTATCACATTTAGAGTGAAAATTGAAATCAGAGTCCTTAGTATTCTTGCGCGGAAGTATCGAGAGATACTCCATACACACAAGAAAAAGGTCTGGTGACATAGGGTCCCCTTGTCTAATGCCTCTTCTCCCTTGGAAAAAACCTTCAGATGAACTGTTAATTGTAATGGAATAGGCAGGAGTGGAAACACATTCCATCACCCAGGTGATGAAAAGACGAGGGGACCCAAGACCGTGAAGGACAGCATCAAGAAACTCCCAGGACACTGTGCCATATGCCTTCCGAAGATCCACTATAAGGGCACATCGTGGGGATGTACGCTTCCTAGCATAACCCCGCAATAGCTCTTAGGCAAGAAGAATATGATCAGTGATATTCCTTCCTTTAGTGAAAGCCACCTAAGCATGGTCCACTTTCATTGAAAGGATGCTACCAACTCTATCAGCAATTATCTTGGTTATGATCTTATAAATCACATTGCAACAAGCAATGGGTCTAAAGTCACTAACTGATGGAGAATGAGCCTTTTTAGGGATCGAGGCAATGATGGTCGTTTACTAAAGTTGATTAGGAGTTAAGGATTTGGAGCTAACAGTTCAAGTGACTCCAGTTTTGAGCATGAATCCATCTTGAAATGTTTAAAACTAACTAAATCGTTTCTTAAGGATTTGAAATCTATATAGTAATTTTAATATGAAAACAAGTGTAGCAGATTTATCATAAGGATTTGAAATCTATATAGTAATTTTAATATGAAAACAAGTGTAGCAAATTTGTCATTTATAAGTTGAAATCCTCATAACCCTAACTAAGTTACCTTCACAATCCCTTGAATTTTTAGCACCACATGTGAGGCATTCATCACCGCTCAAACATGGTAGTCCAAGTGCAGCACCTGATACTTCATTGACTCTCCCAATGACCATTGAAGATACATTTTTCTATAAATGCAGAAACATCGAAGAATTTTCTCATTATTTCAAATTGATTGCAGGATGAGCAAATAGAATCTGTGATGAATAATAATGAAAACTTACTGCATCTTCATCAAATAAAATATTGAGAAGAATTCCCTTCAGGCGGCCTGATGTAACTTGCTGAACTGCATACAAGTCATTATCCATTGATGTTTGTAGTGTCTTTCCTGGGAAGGGATGATCACCAATATTGATCAAGTAATCTGAATATTTAGTTTGATTGAGTACATGGTCTAGTGTGGGTTAGGAGTAACATTATAACAAAAAATGGATTTCTATATAAAGGAAAATCGAAAAGAAACAAGCAAACAGAATTTATATGCTTCAGTAAGTATTTTCCAAATTCAAAAAAATAATTTACTCACAGTAACAGAATATCAATGTCAAATTGGAAAATGATAATTAATGATCTTTTACTTCTTTTATCTAAAAAAAGCAAGAAAGAATGGATAAAAAGCAGGAAAATAAAAATGAGACTTTCTGTAAGGGAAATATACATATATATATATGCATGTATATTATATATGCATTATTAAGCCCATCGAAAAGAAAAGCAAGAAAAAGACTATTAAAAAGCAGGGAAAAAAAAGACTTTTTGCACGGAAGTAGGGATGTTGTCAGACTGTGTTTTGAGTCGTGTTTAGCGAGCTTTGAGTGAGTGAGCTTTGAAGTTTGAACTCAATATATATAAATATATAGGCCCTTTCTCTTTACATAAGGGCATTTTTGTCACTCGACCGTACAAAATGAGACTTTCTGCATAGAAATATATACATACATTTAGTATGAGAGAGAGTAGGAGAGAGAGAGTGTAGCAGTATAGTATGGAATGATGATGCAATAATCTTTCACGAATTTATGTCTGTATGTATATATATTTGTGTTCAAGGCTATTTATCAGTCTATCTATATGCATGTAGATATGCATTTAGTATGAGAGAGAGTAGGAGAGAGAGAGAATAGTATGCAATGATGATGCAATAAAAATTGGAGTGGTGTTTAAAAGAGAGAAGAGATCTATGGGGGTGATCTTTCAACAATTTATATGTCTGTATGTATATATATTTTTTGTACGGTTTCAGGGCTAATTATTAGTCTATCTATGCAACTTTTGTTGATTTTTGATTCATCATTAATTCCATACGCAGAGACATCAGAAGTATGTTTATGTGAAAAATCAAGTTCAGTCTCTTCATCACTCCATGCAGCTTCTGCAAATTTTGGGTATATGTATAGCCATTCAATTGTATTTACTTAGAATAAATTATTCTTACAAGTTTTTGTAATAAATAACAAATTTAGGTCAAAATAATAATGAGGAAATATAGTTTGGGGGGGGGGCAAAAAGGAGCTGAAAATGAGAAAGATGCAATAAATTTCTTGGAAGAAAATAAACCATAAAGCCTCGATGGAAACGGAGTTTTGCGAATTCTCCCCAGAACTGGAAGATCATTTCGAGATCTTCGAACATATTCGAGGCTTCAATGTGACTATTGTCACTTCGTCCAACACACAAGATGAGACTTTACCACCGTGGAGCGGCTTTTTGAAAAAAGATGAGGGGGAAACTCAGTAAGATGTCGGAGAAGCGAAATATACGAGATCACAAACGTAGATTGCTCGCGGCTAAATATGAATTGCATGATGATGACTGCACTAGAACCGACTTTTCATGCATGTACTTTAGTCCATTTAACTTCATATATTATATATTACATACATATACACATATATATATATATATATACATTTAGGGATCAAGGCAATCATAGTCTTAGTGTTTAGCTTACCAAGTGTGGCCAGCCACAAAACGAACGAGAATTTAGGTGGAATGTACCCTTTCCACACAGCTCGCTCCCAAGGTTGGTTCTCCAATGGTCAACCATTTTGGAACAACAAAAATGACCATTAGTAACCATGTTAGATAGGGCTTCGACAGCCAAAGCAACCCCCCCCCCCCATATTTGGTTACGAATGCGTTCTTGTTAGGTTGTGTTTTGTGCATGTTTTATATGTTCAAGATCGAGTTGTTTGCTACGATTATGCTCCTTATTTCGTAATATTATGTTGATATTTGAATTCTAGGTGATTACATAAAGAAAGGAGCCAAATGGGATGAAAATAGGAGAAAAATGAGCAGAAATCAAATTAGCTTAAAAAAGAGCAGCAGCAGAAGCCTTTGAAGAATTAAGCGTGCCCACGCTTAAATCCCAGAACGCTGCTGCCGAGAAACGCGTTTTTCAAACGCGTTTTCTGAAGATTTCTGAAGATCTTTCCATTAAAATTCGGATCTTATTTGATTTATATTGCCCGAATTCATGGGATTTATTCCCTTTTTGTTTTAGAATTTATTTCCTTATTTTAATATTCCTAGTTTGTTTAGTTTGTTAAGTTTGTTAGAGCCCTAATTAGTTTCCTTCTTGGATTAGGACTCTATTAGTTTAAATATGTGGAATTTTATTCCACAAGATACCTTTGATTTTATTTTCAATTCAAGTTTCGTTTTTCCCTTTATCAAAGCTTTCGAATTTTAATATTTTGATGAAATTTTTGATTATGTGTTGCTAAACACATAATTCTAGTCGAGGATTCATCAAGGTTTGATTCTTAATATTTGTGAGATTGAATTGTACTTTAATTTCTTCGTTAATCAGGTATTTACGTTTTCTCTGAGCTTTGTTGACAATATATTTCAATTGATTATTTAGTCTGGCCAATTATTTAATCGTTGGGATCATATTCAGCTATTTAGGGCCCAAATCAGTAATTGTTTGGTAAACCCTAATATTTGTAGCAGTTAGCGACATTGATTACGGACAAGTATTCGATTAGTCGTTATGAGAATTAGTAATCTAGTCTAAATGAACCGAGCTTATGTGTTTGTTGGATAGAATTGGTGTTTTTCTAATACGTGAATGCTATCGATAGGCCAAATCCTAAGAGCTTGTTTAGGGTTGTCTATTTGGTAAGAGGAGTAATCAAAGAGCTTGTTTTGGTTATCGACGACTTAAGGAAAAACTAGGTTGCTAGAGCTTGTTAGTAACTATAGCCAATTTATCTGATAACGTTGAATTATTATTGCATCAGTGATCAAATCGTGGAATCAATACCAAGATAATCCGAAGACTAGAACTTCTCATCTTATTGAATTCGAACTCTATTTTATTTGCTTTTTATTTTACGTCTTTTATTTTATTTAGTTAATCAATCCAGAACCCCCCTTTAATCAATATTAGTAACTTAGGAATTAATTCTACACCATTCTTTGTGGATCGATCCTACTTGTCACTATTTACAAATCTTTTCGAGTAGGTAATTTTATTTTTGTTGGATTCGACACCCACCAGTTCTTAATCTCCCAAATCATTGATTGACAACCCGAACAATATAATGGTGGGTGTTTGTCTAGGATAACCCAAATTATATAAATGATGGGTGATTTTGTAGACAATTTGGACCACACAAGTGGTGGGTGATTGTCAAAACAAATTGAGATAGACAAATGGTGGATGATCAATCACTTAATCCAAGCTAGACAAATAGTGGGTGGTCGAACCTCACGTTTCTGACTACAGTATCTAATGCATATTATGGAAGATAACTTAGTGAATGATGGGTCAACAATGATGGTATACACCGACATGAAATATCCGAGAGTCCTAATTAAGGCTAATATTAATTGGCTAGATCTTGTGCCACAATGACCGATACGTTAATGATCATATGCCGGCAATCGGAAAGGCACAAATTAGCATGTAAATGGTTGTCTTGACATATACGTCAAAGACATAAAACCATTAAGCAGTGATCTTTAATGGCATTATCTCTACAGATTGAGAAAAATCAAATGGGAATATATGGATTCAATTATATGCCTAAAGATCGAATATACTGCATATCTAGAGGAAGGGCTATAAGTCTACAAGTTAAGAACATACATAGTGGAAACCCAACCTTGTTGACTGGAGATCCCAAGATCTTGGTTCAATAGGACAACTAATTTATGAAAGTTGAAAAATGCACTTGGAGAGTATAATACTTCTACCCATTCCTAGGATAAATAAGTGCAACTTACAACATGTAGCAAAAGATTAAGCTGTGACTTTTAATGACTCCTAACTGTCTAAGTGTGAGACGCAACAAAGTGGGGTATGGTAGGATACTCATATAGGAGGTCACCTATGTAAGTGTGAAGTGGGACCGCTTCAAATTGAAACACTTATGAATCCAAGTGGTGTTCCATGGCCAAAACGGACCCGACAAAGTACAAAACTTGTTAGAGAAGTTATTGTGTGAGTATCATTATTTTGGTTTGCACAAACGACGGACCAATTCAAGAAATCGCATTCACTGAGAGCCAAGTAAATCCGATGGTATTTCATTAAGGAAGGTTTAAAGCCAAATGCTACCTATCCTGATGCAATAACTTTTCTTTCGAACGCTCTCAGTGTCTCCATAGTTTCCATTTGTGTCTGCATAGTCTACATTTGTATTAATTTCATTCATGGTAGGTATTGTTGGAAATCTTGATTGAGTAAAAAGTGTTTAAGCACGATTTATCTAAAGATTTAAGTGAATTTCGTATGTCGAAAGCGAAATGTCTTTGGCCCAATTATTCTACGTTTCGAGTAGATAAATTTAGTGTATTTAATTACTCAAATCTGATTTTGGGTGAATGAGAAATTAATTAACAAAATATGTCACTTAAAATATTATTCATAATTGGAATCAATTTATCGATTGATACATATACGATTAAATGATCACAAATCATACAATCGAAGGCCGCGATTGTATGAGAGAAAGTTCATTTAGTTTGAGGACTAAAATGTTCAAGTAAAAAAATTGAGGGACCAATTTGAAAGGACATAAGTGTTCAAGATTCAAAATTTTGGGGTCAAAATATAATTTATGAAAGTATTGGATTGATTTGCAAAGTTGTTGGAGCACCCCGGATGCATGTGATTAGCTTCCATTTTAATAAAAATGTGATTGGTTGGTAGGATGGTGCATGGTACACCTGTCCACACCAAATCATTTCTATTTGGGTGCTTTTTAAATGGGTGTAACTTTTGGGGCCAAAGTAAAAAGCTTTTATAGGGGGTGATTATCCAAAAGACACACCTTTTGGGGCCCTCCTGCAAAGTACGAAAAGTTGTAACTTTTCACCCAAAACTCTTCATTATCTATAAATAGGCCCTCTATTTATGGAATTATTCATACCAAAATCTTTTTCTATTCTCTCTTCTTCTCCTAAATTTACTCTGAGTATTTTGAGAATTCTTTTATTTCTTAAATATTATTTTAATATTTCAAGAATGATGTTGAATATTAAATGCTAAGTTGAGCATTGCAAATATTCTTGAAATTCTTAAATATTATTTTAAGAACTCTTTAGTACTAATTTGAGTACTTTGAATGTTCTCAAATTTTAATTTAATATTTTAAGAATAGTTTTGCATATTAAATGTCTAGAGATGCATTTATTCATACGAGTCCATAGAGAGAGTTTGAAATAATATTTTGTTCGCTAGACTCGGGAATTTGTAGTGGTACTATTGCCGAGACGCCGACGTTGTATCTTGGGAGACAATTGCCGTATTCCGTAACCACTAAGATCGGGGCAATATTATCTTAAGAAAAACGAGTCTAAACTCGTGCCTCGACGTTAATATTTTGCATTTTCATAAACACCGCCCCTTACGCTTATACTAAATTTTTTCAAACAAAGAACACAATCCACATTCATTTGTTTCATTTCATAATCTATAGCAAGCAAAATTCTGATGAATTTGATCAATGACTACATGCTAAACGATTTCTTCAGAGTCAATGTCCCCTTTTTTATTATATTTTTTTTTATCATAAAGCCTGCCCGGTAAAAGTGAATTGCCATATGGACCAATCTTCCTATACCCCGGTATAAGTATTTTTTTTTAATCATTTTCATGTATATACTAAATTACTAATAGGTTAGAATCAATGTACACCCCTTGCTAAGGGTGTAAACCAGCCAAGTTCAAGTTAAGCTTGGTGATTTTCTCAAATTTGAGCTCGAGCTTAAAATTTTCGAGCTCAATCTCGAGCTCGTGAGCTTGGATTCAAAAATTTTAAATTTTTATTTTTTTTTTTATTTTTTTTTAATAATTATTAAAAGCCATTTTTATTAATATGTTAATAAATAAGAATATATTAAAAATTAAAAAATTTGTGACCCCTTTTCCGGATAAAAGTGGGATCGAGCTCTAGCTCTATTTAAAAATTGAGCTTGTGATGTTCGTCTTGAACTTAAATTTTTAGAGCTCGAGCCCCCAGATCACGAGCGGTCCCAACTCCTTTACATGCAAATAAAAGTTATTATTGTTTTATTTATAATTTTCAAATATTTCAGTTTTGCCTCTTCTTTTGGCCTTCTTCCTCCAAAGTCCAAACCACCATCTTTCCCAAAATTAATAAACCCTAATTGACACTATTTCAACAATTCTCACTATTCAAATTCAGCACCCAATTCACCGGCGCCACCGGCCGAGCTAACCCACCGCGCCCTGCCACCGCAAATTTCTCCTCTGTAAGTTCCCCCACTTTTTTCGTATTTCTCTCCATTTCTTAGTGTGTTTGGATAAAGGAAAATGGATTTATGATGTTAAAGGGTTCTTGATTTATTATTCACTTTGCTGCTTCAGTTTGGTTATTAGGCTAATTTTTTAGTTTTTTTCCTTTTTGTTTCATATATATATTTACTCCATTTGCCAAAAGCTGTGAAAAATGTGAGACGCGTTATAATGTTTAATGGCGGTCGATAACTAATAATATCGAAATTCAACATCTGAAGTAAATTCACCATTATTAATTGATTTCATTCTTTGAGGCCGACATGGATAGAAGCTCACAAGAGTTGGAGCTCTACACCATCCCCAGCTACTCCAGTAAGTCTCCAATATATATATATATATATGTATTTACATATTATTACACTAGTTAATTTCCCCCCTATTTCTGATTTTTCTATATGTAATTTCTCGAGAAAAGGTTGGTTCTGTTGGAATAACATTCACGAAGTTGAGAGACTTTCTCTGAGAGGATTCTTCGATGGAAGGTCAGTTACCAGGTCACCCAGAATATACAAGGAATACAAAGATTTCATCATATCCAAATACAGAGAGGACCCTTCCCAAAGACTGTTTTACAAAGGTCCCAAAGTCACTGGTTGGTGACATTAGCCTTCTCCTTAAAGTCTTTACTTTCTTGGAGAAATGGGATCTTATTAATTTCAACGCCATTGATAACAATGAGAAGAATAATTATGACGGGAGTGCTAGGACAGAGAGCCATTAGGGGGTGAGGATGACGAAGAGAATTGGAAGGATAGGGTGAAGGTGGAAGAAGGGGCCCCACACGGGGTGAGAGTGGTGGCAACGCCTAACTCGCTGAAACCCCCCACCTCCATCTGCTACAGTGGATGGTGGTGTTTTTGGTGGGAAGAGTGGGTTCAAGTGGGCGTTACTGGCTTCGTATTCTGATGTTTATGGAGAGTTGATGCAGCAAGAGCAGAAAAAAGGGCTTGGTTTGTGGGAGTTGTATGGAGAATTGTGATTTTAAGCACTACAAATACTCTAAGGTAATGGGAGTAGGCTCTGGATTTATTGTCTAGTTTTGATATAAATGTATTTGATTTTAGATGCTGCTATTTTTGTGTGGGGTTTTATTCTTTGTTTTGATTCTGGGACTGTAGAACAGTAGAAGTTGATGTTTGGGTAGTGTGGTGTTTATGGGAATATTACAAAATGAAGATACGTAGCTGGATGAAATGAATATAACACAATTCTGACTATGCTTTTCATCTTCACCATTTGCCTTATTTTTCTTCTTCTTTTGACTTCTTGCTCATCATCAATGTTGTCACATAACTTCCTTGTGTTTCTTGCATTGTACACCATTTAGTATTACCATGAGCTCCATATCCTAAATCATATGCTGATTAAAGTAAGTATCCTGTATATTTTGATGCTGGGGACATGGAAATTATTAGTTGTTATTTACTTTAAAGTAAATTATGGGTAAAAGGAAGAAGCTTGAAGTTGAATATAGATAGCTATGGCGAGAACTGCTTATATATAAGCGACCTTCTTTAAGTTTCTGACTTTGTTTCTTACATGGCTTGGTTTTGAAAATTCTATCTTTACGCCTTACCCAGTTCTTTTCGTTTCCTTTGATAAAATTCCTGTAATAAAAATATGGTGACATTGCCATGTTTCCTCATTTCGTTTCTCCTTTAAATGCCCATTTGTGTGCTATTGTGTCTACAGCGACTCGTATAACTTTAGTATTACTGTGTATTTTGGAAATAATCATACGTGTAATGGTCTCTCTGTATAGAATTTAGTTAAAAGTGTTAAAAGTTATGGTCTAAGCTTGTTTCCTGCACTGTTAATCATACTCGAGTGGTGAAAGGAAAACATGGTTCTCTGTGGAATTCACTGTTTTGTTTGTACATTGTATCTTCATGAGAACGAGGGCTGCAAGTGCAATGGCCCTTGGTGGTACTGCTGCAAATGCAAAGATTTTGGCCGATCAAGAGGAGAGAGAGATGGGAAGTTTGCTGGCTACTATGATTGAAACCCAGGTTAGTTTCTTTATTCCTCATATTTTAGATGATAGAAATTACAAGACTTATTATCCATCAGTGTGGTGAAATTTAAGTTGAAAAGTAAATTGTCAGGATCGAGCTAAGGACAATGAGTTCGAGTAAAACGTACAAGGGTAAATTGGTCATTCAAGTAAGTAAAAAAGGCGGGAGAATCGGTTACAAGCCTTAACCAGTATAAAAAGGGACCTAAGGCATAGGAAGGAGTTAGTTTTGAAGTTTAATGTGATTACGTATAATTCTTCTCTTAGTTTTCCCCTCTATTCTATACCTTTCTGCATATTTCCTTATACTTTGTTCTCAATTGTATTGCTGCTAAGATGCTTACATCAATGTCTATAGTGATTGTTGATGTTTACTGTCATTGAATGATCGTGTAATTGGATTTTACTATCAATAGAGAGGTTCAATCCTTTCATAAATAAGGTACATAATTCGGGATTTACAGAACATGAGTATATTAAGTTGACTGACTTATCATATTAACTTTTGTTTGAAAAATTGATAATATAACTTAATGGATCAATATTTAGACTCTCAACTATTTAATGCTGTTGTGAATTCACATCCATCATAAAAGAGCCTGCTGGATTTAGTATCGAGTATGTGTTTTATAAAAACAAGTTGGTTGTTTGAAATATAGATGAAGAAAATATTTTGAAGATCTGGAGGTAATTATGGAGCTAGAGGAACTGGAAGAATCTCTAATAGTATGTGTTGCAAAGGGTGTTTAGTGCTGAAATTAGTTGTGAGGCGTTTTCAATGGAACTTAATTATCTGCCTTAGAGAAAGATAGAATTAGGCATGCATGTAAGCTGTATACATACTTGTGTTACAATCTTTGAGAAAATAAATTTTATCAATTATTAATGCTTCCTTTTACACTGAATCTTTTCCATTGTTATGTAACATTTGTATTGTATTCTTGGATAGTCTGAGATAATCACAATCGTTTAACTTAAGGTCCAGTACATGTACAATTGTGATTGCCCAAGGATCTTAAGTCATGATCCTACCAACTACTTAAAGAATTATGATCAATAGATTGAAGATATCAAACCCTTCTTCGATTTCAGATTGATAGTTGCAAGGACAATCCAATAAACTGCTAGATATTATTATTATTATTATTATTATTATATATAAAATCTTGATCAAAACATAGAACGAACGACCTCAAAAACACACAACACTTACGATAGACTACATATTAAGATAGACAACCCACCCCTCGTTTTCCTTCTCCCAGATAAGAGAATAAAGAAAAAGAGGAATTTATTTATGCGATAATATTATAGATTATAGACTATAGATAATAAATTAACCTAAGCAAATACAATACTTTCCTTTAGGTCCAGTTGCACAAGTTGCACTCTGATATTTCCACTTATCCTTACTAATAATTAAATTGAACTATGGATTGTGGATTCCCATAAATGCATTGACATGTGTAATTTTAAAATTTTATTGAAAATACTACAATAACTTATAGTAGAAAATGCAGTGAAATTTTATAATAGAAAATTCTATCTGATTTACCTATAATTTAGCATAGGTATGAAAATGTGAAAGTTTTATACCGTTATTAGTCAATAATTCATCAATTTTTCTTGATATGATAAAATGTAAGTTATTACGCTAAACATCAATAGCATAAATCTAAGTTCAATCAAATGCATTATTAAAATTGTATTAAAATGTGACCTTATAACATTAAATTGTATTCGATTCCCGCTGAAAAAATGCTTATTTGCCTTCTCTACTGTGAGACTGTCAGCTATGGACAATTTAGGTTGGTTTAACTCTCTTGTGTGGTTTGTAGACTATGACACAAGAACGATGTTTACCCAATGCGCACCTAATAGTAATAGTTGCGGGGATAAAAAAAAAATGACCTATAACATTAATCTTACTTCAAATATAATGTTCTAAATTAAATACTATGACCCCTTAATTATCTTAGTTGGGCAAAAAGAAGTAATCTTTTAATGTTTTAGTACTAAACAAACTGATAGGGTGCTTTAAATCCCACAAAGAATGATACTGTCCTAGATTGTGTGAGGTATTTTTGAATTAGAAATGAACATCTGGGGTGATTTCCTTTCCAGGTGTTGAGGTTCAATTCCAATATTTTTACCTGATTAAAAAAGTTGATTGATAATGTGATCCCCCACTGTACTACCTAATTATTGTCTGTCTTTTCAACAATTATCTATATTCTATAGTATAATATTACCAATGATGTTATATAGCACTTGTTATATATCGTTAATTTTTCATATTTCTTAATTTCAATAAGAAATTATTTGTAAGTAATTGATTTTAATGAATTTGTTATAATTAAAGGTGTAAGTGAGTCGAGTTAAATACATAGTTGTTCAGGTTTGTTTGAACTGAATTGAGCTTCAAAATTTGTGTTAAAATTTGGTTTGATTGTTAATCGAACAGAGCTCAAACGAGTTCTAATCAAGTAGTTTGATTATTTTGTACAAATTTTTATTATTTTTACTGATCAAACCGATTTTCAAAACTTATTGAACACAAAAACGTTGTTCAACCTTGGTTTTAAAAGTTATAGAATCGAGCTGAAATAAACTTTTATGGATCAAGTTCAAGTCATTTATTAAATAGTTTGGTTTGATTTTTATTCTTAGTTACATATATATTTTTGAATCAAAAGACGTTGAATAGTCAATGATATAAAATGATAATACACCGCATTTTTCTACTACAATCATTGATATATCATTTCCCTTATATTCTTGAATTTTTATTATTAAGTATACCTTCAAAAATGTATCGCATTTTGTTCTTTCTATAATAAAGACATGATTATTATTATAATTATTATTGGTGAGCCACAATTATTAGTGACATGTAGTATCATTTCCTAAACTAGAATACATTCAGAGTACCATTTATGTCATTAATCTCCCAAAGTAATTTTGCTATTAAGGGAAAGTATGTTCGTTTTTCCAATTATATGAAATTATGTCCAAATGTATTTTCAAGAAAGAATCAAATTTTGGAAGCCCACCTCCTAATTTTCAGCCTTGATTTCAAATCATACATCTTCAGTTTTAAAAGTTCAAATTGAATTTTTAAACTTGAGTTCTTAAAAATTACTCTTATGGAAAATACCAAAAAACAGTATAAGACCATATTTTAATTTGAAATATATGACAACAAATTAATGAAATAAAATAGTTGTAAGAAAGCAGTCCTTAAAACAAACACTTTGGGTTCTGAATATTTTGATATATATGAAAGGGATTGAGCTTGAATATTTCAAAGAGATCAAAGAAGATTTGGAGTTAATTAAGATGAAAATAAATATAGTTTCTTTTCCAAACTTGTACATGATAAAAACATAATGGATAGCTATGCCGCTTTTCATTTTACAAAATATGAAATAATACATATTTAAATTATTTAAAACATATTAGATACATACTATATGGTTATTTATGGCCAAGAGTCCAAAATTTGTTTGGATAAAGTATTCAAATTATCTTTCCACTTAGTTTAAATTTTCTTATACCAATTTAGAATGTAATGTAAATAAGTCCATTAAAATTTAATATTTTTAACACACAACATAAATTATTTCTATAACTATTATAATACTTCAAAATCTTAATAAAGAAACAGTGAACTTTCTCAAGAAGTGCATTTCGCTTTCCTATTACGAGCGATGACGATTTTGAGCACAATTCATTGAAATGATTTGTAGATGTATATCTCAAATTCATAGGTAGGTATTGATTTTCGTGGACCAATCACAGATCTGAAAACAACTTATATTCTTATAAAAAGAATGTAATAACATGAGGGCATTAATATAAAATTTATGCACAACATTGCCACCTTTAGGTCCTCCACACTACTAAGATTCATTACAAAACAACAAAGTTAGAAAATAAAAGTAAGAACAATAATTATAAATTCCGAAAATCTATATCTATATCTATAATAACTATTATAAAAGTGTGAATGTTAGGAGATGATTTACATTTCTTAACTTTTTTGTAAAATCTAGAATATTCCTATATGAATATTATACTAGGGACAAAATAAGGTCAATTGAGTAAATAAATTTATCATAATTGATTGTAGTTAATTGTATTCTTTTAAAATTCAGTATAAGTTCATTGCATGCAGCCATGCATTATTGTAACTAATAATTAATTGATTCATTGCATATATTCAAAAGTGACCTATATTTACTCTTTTGTTAATATGTTAGTTCATTGTATGTATTTTAATAATAAATTTTTTATACTATATATATTAATAAGTTACCTTATATCTACATATTTATCTAACCAAGTGTGAGATAATAATCTATTTTGTGTTTAGCTCGTGATGGTGGTGGAAATGAGCGTTTGAGAAACCTAAAAGGAGTTGAAGAAACACTGCTAGAATTAGCAGGGAAGTTCTTAAATGTACTAGGAAATGAACTTGTTATAAAATGGAAATTTGGGTGTTTTTCCAGTTAAAATGAATGTAGGTTTCATTGTTTTCATCCGGAATTACATGTTTTTTTAAGAGAGATTAATGCAGGAATTAAGAAATTGTGATAAAGGAAATGCAGGAATTTAACACAATTGAAGGGAAAACAAGAGGTTAGAATCAAGAACATTTTTTCAATAAATACTCACTCCACAATATGATCAAAACTTGGAACAAGAATTGAATAAAGATTGAGGTTTTAAGCTTGATCCGCAAAACCCAGAAATTAATACTACAAAATTTGTCAAAACTCCAAAATTAAAACCAATGGGATGGAAAGAAAAGAAGCCCAAATAAGAAAAAAAATTAAAATAAAAAAAAACCTTGACAAGAAAGAGATGGAACCCACAAAAGAGGTAAATATTAAAGAAGAATGAGAGTGTCAAAAATCAAAAAATTCGATCCAAACCTGAATCGAACCAATAATTTGGATTATTTGGTTTGGTTTTCAAGTTCAATTTACTAAATCAGACCAAGAAATGAAATATAATATTAATTAATTATTATTAATTTAAATAAAACCATAGCAGAACACAAAAGAATAAGAGAAATCAAAGAAAAGTTCCCAAATCAGTAGTTCCTAATTAATTTGCAACAAAAAAAATGAAAATAACACAACAACCAAAGAACCAAAGCATATTTGATTTTAATTTTTATTTAAATTTTAGTTGGTAACTCAATAATTTTAAAAATTTGAAATTTCTCAATACTTTTATACATTCAAAACAATTTCATTCAAGATATATGAAAAATAGAATTTTATATAGTACTACAATTTCATATATTTCACACAAGATTCCTATATTAAGAATATATATTAGAATATTGTGCACGTTAGTCTTATATCGTGCTTTTAGTAGCGATCAAATTTAATATTTCACTAATAACTAAAGTTTATAAATCACACTTTGTATTGTATAATTATTCGATTTTTTAATTTTTATATATATCAGAATGTATTCATACTAAAGAGAAATTGCACTTTTGATCCCAACCGTCGATATGCACTTTTAGCCAATTTATTATAGGACTTATACATTTAGTCTCATATGATAAAGTTCTTAAGTACAATGAGTTCTTTTCATTAAAGAAATGATGAAAATGATTAGCCAACTTTATGAATTTGCATAAACCCAAAGAATTATGAAAATTATTAGCCAACTTTTCATTTGGTTGTAGGAGGGAATGTGAAAGGATTTATGAATTGTTACAATGAGTTAATTGGATTTATGAATTGACATTAGAGTTCATATCTCTTAAAATGGATGTTAAACGGGCCATGAGGACGTCACGTTCTAAAGAATTTGGTGATTCTCATTTTATATAAAATTAATAATATTGAAAAATTAAACTCATTATCGTAATTACTATACAAACAAGAAATTCCCTATTTACCTCCATTTTTTCTCTTTTGTAATCAATGTAGAATGCTAAAATAGTTTTACTACATGCAATACGCTGATATCATATCCTTGAGAGAGGAAGGAAATAATGCATTAATCTTTGTATCATGTAAGCGATGATAAATTTTCTAATGTAAAATTTAATAAGAATAAGAAAACAAACAAAAGGACTAAGATGGATAAAACTTTCATGATATTTATAAAACTTCAAGTACATGAATTTTCTTACAGAATTTTTTATATATATTAGTCCTTTTCTTGTTTGATAATTACTTTAAATTGGGTAACCCATTACTATATAACGGGTAGATGAGGGCAAAGCGTGTCCTCCTTTCTTGAAATAAATGAGTAGGAGAACCTTATTCCTGTGAGGAAGACTGAGCTTAGTTTGCAGTTGTATCTCTTGGTATATTAAAGTTTTGATCTTTTATTTATATATTATCTTTTTGAATTGATAAAAATTTCTGTAATAAAAATATGGTGACATTGCCATGTTTCTTCTTTTTTAAATGCCCATTTGCGTGCTATTGTGCATACAGTGACTCGTAATAACTCTAATATTACTGTATATTTTGGAAATAATCATATGTGGAACGGTCTCGCTGTATACAATTTAGTTATAATGTTAAAAGTTAGGATTTGAAAAGGTGTATGATTGTTTGCTATGCTGATAGTATTCCTGGATAGTCCAAGATAATCACAATCGTCACAAGGATCTTAAGTCATGATCCTGCCTACTACTTAAGAATTAAGATCAATAGATTGAAGACATTAAATCCTTCTTAGATTTCAGATTCGTAGTTGCAAGCACAATCCAATATATAGACTGCTTGAGATTATTATTATTTTCATTATGATTATTAATATTATTTTCTGTCATATCTTATCTTTTCGAATATGATGATCAAAGTTCTCACAATATACCACAGCCCATTGGGTTATCCATGGAGGAATGGTATTAAGTGTATTACATTTTTGCTCAATGCCTGAGGGTGAAAGTTGTTCACTGAATTAAAGCATCAAATACAAAAAGGAAATATATATAAAATCTTGATCAAAACATAGAACAAACGACCTCAAAAACACACCACACTTACGATAGACTACATATTAAGATACACACACTAAGACAAATGACCCCTCGTTTTCCTTTTCCCGGATAAGAGAATAAAGGAGAAGGGAAATTTATTTACACGATAATATTAATAGATTATAGATTATAGATTATAGATAGTAAATTAACCTAAGCAAATACAATACTTTCCTTTAGGTCCAGTTGCACAAGTTGCACTCTGATATTTCCCAGCCAATACTCTCTTGCATGCAGCAATACATTCAGGAAGTGTGCATGGATTAAGGTCTATACCAATTGCACATTCCACACTTGTTGGAGCCATAACTATAACTCCAATTATTATTGCTATTATCACCACAACCCACTTCTTTATTGCCATATTATTCAATTGTACATATTTGTTATGGGGTTTGGGGGTATATATAGGTGATTTTTAATGGCCAAATGTCATGTTTAACAAATAGGGTAGCAATTTACATGCACACACCCTCATTTTACTGCTAATGATATAAGTACTCCCGTACTTATGGTAAATTACGACAAGACCCCTCAAGGTGTCTATTGTAATGCTTACAGGTGTGAGATGGCAAGAGTTTTATATCCCCGGGAGATTTGATTGTTTGAATACCTTTACTGTGTGTTTGGATTGAAGGATTTGAAATCTATGGATTTCAAATTCATCAATAAATCCATTAAATTTGTTTGGATGTATCCAAATTATAATTTGGATTTCAAATCCTTTTGACATTCACTTTGAGCTATTTTCTGCATAACTATGGTGGATTTCAAATGACTCTGTTTTACATTTTAGTGTCATTTCAAATCCTTCCTCCAAATACCCACCCCAAATCCAAATCACTTGATCCAAACAAATCCTTAAGTCAGACTTTCTGAAAATTCAAAAAGATTGGGAGATTATTGATAATTTAGCACCAAAGCAAGGGGTATTCGGTAATTTTCTTATTTTTAAATTGTTAGTGGATTCCACAACCCATAGTTCAATTTGATTACTACTAATTTACTAAAGATAATGCAATTATTTGTTTGAGGAAATTACCAAAAATGGCTAATTGTCATGTTTAGGTAGCAATTGCGTTATCTTTACTAATAATCAAATTGAACTAATGGGTTGTGAAATCCAATAATTGCATTCACGCATGTAATTGCAAATTTTTCAATAAACACATGTCATTCATCTAATAAAAATTCCTCTTTAAGTTGCCTGGCATTTAACAAAGATATTGAAATGTGAAAATTGTTATACGTTATTCTTTATCCATTAAGTCTTTTTTCATTTTATTATTTGCTCTTGGTACGATAAAATGCAAGTTATCACGCTAAACATCAATCCCACAAATCTAAGTTCAATCAAATGCATTATTAAACAAAAAATTGTATTAAAATGTGCCTATAACATGAATCTTTCTTAAAATATAGTGTTCTAAATTAAATACTATGACCCCTTAATTATGGTAGTTGGGCAAAAAGAAGTAATCTTTTAATGTTTAGTATACTAAACAAACTGATAGGGTGCTTTAAATCCCACAAAGAATGATACTGTCCTAGATTGTGTGAGGTATTTTTGAATTAGAAATGAACATCTGGGGTGATTTCCTTTCCAGGTGTTGAGGTTCAATTCCAATATTTTTACCTGATTAAAAAAGTTGATTGATAATGTGATCCCCACTATACTACCTAATTATTGTCTGTCTTTTCAACAATTATCTATATTCTATAGTATAATATTACGAATGATGCTATATAGTACTTGTTATATATCGTTAATTTTTCATATTTCTTAATTTCAATAAGAAATTATTTGTAAGTAATTGATTTTAATGAATTTGTTATAATTAAAAGTGTAAATGAGTCGAGTCAAACTAAATACATAGTGGTTTCAAGCTTATTCGAACTGGAATCAAGCTTCGAAATTTATGTTAAAATTTGGTTTGATTGTTAATCAAACCAAGCTCAAACGAACTTCAATCAATTAGGTTGATTATTTTGTACAAATTTTTATTATTTTTACTAATCCAGCCGAGCTTCAAAACTTATTAAACACATAAATTGTTCAAGCTTTATTTGATAAGTTATAGAACCGAGCTCGAACAAACTTTTATCGATCGTGTTCGAGTTGAGTATCGAGTAATCTGCTTTGATTTTTAGCCCTAGTTAGAAATATACGTTTTGAATAAAAAAATATTAAATAATCGATGATATTAAAATAATAATACACTGCATTTTTCTAATATTAATCTTATAGATTGCTCCTACTATAATTATTGATCTATCATTTCCCTTATATTCTTGAATATTTATTTATTTATTAAGTGTACTTTCAAAAATATATGCCAATTTGTTCTTTATAATATTATTGGTGAGCCACAATTAGTGACATGTAGTAAGTATCATTTCCTAAACTATAATATATTTAGAGACCATTTGTGTCATTGATCTCCCAAAGTAATTTTGCTATTTAGGGGAAAGTATATTCGTTTTTCCAACTATATGAATATGTCCAAATGTATTTTCAAGAAAGAATCAACTTTTGGAAGCCCACCTCCTAATTTTCACCCTTGATTTCAAATCATACATCTTCAGTTTTAAAAGTTCAAATCGAATTTTCAGAAACTTGAGCTCTTTAAACAATATAAGACCATATTTCAATTTGAAATATGAAATAATACATTTTTTTATTTAAAAAATATTAGATACGTACTATATGGTTATTTATGGCCGAGAGTCCAAAATTTGTTTGGATAAAGTAGTTTAAATTTTCTTATACCAGTTTAGAAGGTAATTCAAATAAGTCCATTAAAATTTAATATTTTTAACACACAACATAAATTATTTCTATAACTATTATAATACTTCAAAATCTTATAATAAAGAAATGGTGAACTTTTTCAAGAAGTGCATTTCGCTTTCCTATTGCGAGCGATGACGATTTTGAGCACAATTCATTGAAATGATTTGTAGATGTACATCTCAAATTCATTGGTAGGTATTGATTTTCGTGGACCAATCAAAGGGCTGAAAACAACTTATATTCTTATAAAAAGAATGTAATAACATGAGGGCATTCGACACACTTTCAATATAAAATTTATGCACAACATTGCCACCTTTAGGTCCTCCACACTACTAAGATTCATTACAAAACAACAAAGTTAGAAAATAAAAGTAAGAATAACAATTATAAATTCCAGAAATGTTTTAAAGATACCCACAAAAGTTTCTATTATTATTACATCTTACAAAACGGAAGGGATTTTGCTCCAGGTAAAGCTAGTAAAACTATCAATAATGATCGCATAATATTTAAAATCAATTGAAAATAAAAGCGAGACAAGTTCAAACTTCTATTGAAGTTGGCAGGGCATACATGCACAACAAAAGTTAAGAGGCATATTTTGCGTAAATGATCGCGGGTATATATTGATTATGTATTTGGGTAACTTAATGAATTCATTTAATTTTTCATTTATCGAACCATCATGATGTAATTAAATTTCTTATTTTTTGACTCTTTTGTTGTTATAAATTGAATTTTATAAGGATATTTGAGGTGGATAAAAAATGTAAAAGAACTACTCATACATTTATAGCAGTAGTATAATATAATATAATATAATATAAAATAAATATATGTAGTATTCTTAGGTTAAAATATGAACTAAATAATAACTTTACTATGTTAAAAAGTTAAACAAACACAATGAAACTTAATAAGAACAAAACCCATATTGGTTTCAGTTCTTAAATATATATGCTTTTTCTTCTCTAAGTCCACATGAAACTTACCATCTATACTTTATCATCACCGAATTTTTTTTATAAGAATGTATTTCTTGGTACAAATAAAATGACTTTCCTATACTGCAAATTATGAAGTAACCATGGTTATTTCAAAAAAAAATTTGAATATAAACAAGGAACTGTTCTCAATATAACAATGTTTTTGCTCAAATTTATTTCGAATTGTTTATATATAGTCGTATAAGTAACCTATCATACCGTATAAACTTGAAAGTTGCATATTTCACGTTCGTATCAAGTCACCCCCTAGATTCGTCCTTATGACTTATCTATATCCATGCATCATATTCTTTGGTATTATTTGGAGCTCAGATTGTTTATCATAGTTGGCTGCAAAAATAGTACAAGTTTTATCTCCTTATAGTGTAAAACTGATTTTTGGCACGCGTTATGCTTAATAAAATCATTTCCTATTTCTCATTTCTGCAGATTTCAATTTTATTTTTTTGTACCTAAACCTAACCAATCTAATTCAAATCCCATTTATTTATATCCATAGCAAAACAAATCCACCCAAGGATTCTTATCTATAGAAGAAGTTGCACCTTACTTTTTCAATACATATTCATACTTTCAAGTTCTTATTTATAATATATATATATATAATATATATATATAAACTTTTCAACTTGTGGGCTCAAACTGTTCATCCACGTCTCGATATTCATCGATCAATTAGCTTTGACGATGGGGGATCGTACAGAATCGGGCCACAAGATGTCCTTAACTCCAGGTATATCTACCACTTTTTTGCTAACAGCTTCCGTTGGTGGAAATCCTGGTTCCGTTATGAAAAACCAACGGTTAAACCAATCTACAGCTTCGCGTAAGAACATCTTGATGAAGAAGGTCATCTTGAACCATGATGGCACCGTTAAGTATTTATCTCCACGGCTTGCACTTTTCACAACGGCCTTTGCCAGTCGTTCGACCCTCTCTATTGGTGTTGCGCTCATCACGACCTGTAATATTCAACAAAATGTTAATGGTCCATCGCAATTTTTATCCTATAGTTTAAAAACTTGTAAAGTTAGTGTCACATGATGCTATCTTTTAAATTGATTCAATCAATTAAAATTGGGAAATGGCGTGTGTTAGGGGTGGCAAAATAGATCCGGAACCACGGTTCCAACCTAATTTGGGTTGAATTGATTCCTAAGAAAATTTTATTTGGTTCCAAGTTGGGTCCAACTAAATTTCAAGTTAGGCCCAAATTGTTTGCCAATAATCTAAATTATAATGAACAAAATGTAAGGTATTGAGGCAGGTTGGGCTTGGTTCCCTTTCGGATTAATTTTGGTTCCACCTTAAAACCATTTAAGAACCAAACTCATTTAACAACCAATCCATTAGAACCGACCCAAAACCAACTCAACCAGCCGAATTGCCACCCCTAGCGTGTGTATTACACGTAATACATGTGCCACTGTTCTATCTATGTCTATTACTGATCATGACTTAAAGTTTCTATCCGTTTTGTAACTATTGGAACTAGAGATGCAAAAATAAAATAATGCATCGTACGAAACTAATTTTTGCAGGTTTGTAAGTTGCAACATGACTAATGCTACAATTTTTCTTTTAATTTTCTAAAGACTACATTTGGGTTTGAAGGATTTAGGCTCAAGAGAAAAATCCCAATTGAGATTGACAAATATCAAGTGCATTTTAGATCCACCAAAGTGTTGAAACTCAAACCAAAATGATTTCAAATTCAGCATATAAACTAGAAATTACTGAACCAACTTCGTAAAATTTGTAATTATTGACTTATTATCTTTACTTCCCAATCTCCTACCCAAATGAAATTCTAGAGAGTTATGTTATCGAGTATTTTCATAGAACATATTATAACAGAATTAGGAACTTACATCTCGCAATTCTTGATCGACAACCATTTTTCCATCCTTGTTAAGGAATTTGCCTTTCGTCATCTCAGACTCGACCAATCCAGGAGTGACAAGTGTTATCCCGATATCCGATGCAAATTCAACCCTTAGAGTTTCAAAGAAACTCACTACTGCAGCTTTACTTGCCTGTAAGAACGAAAAATGTTAATTATTTTGGGTCAAAAAACACAAAACCAACTCAAAGTACTAATGTAACAAAATCGTAATAATTTTTGGTACTTAACACCGTAGAAGCTTAGCCTTGGTACATTCAACCAACTAGCCGAAGATGCAATAACGACAATCCTGCCTCTTGTCATCCTTAAGTAGGGAGCAGCAAAATAAGTCGCATAAACGAAACCCCAGAAGTTTATATCCTTCAATAATGCAGATAAACAAATTTTGATATTAAGTTAGCTTTCTAATATTGAAATAAACTTGAATTTTCGATTAAATAAACTTATATATTACCATAGCAGGTGCAAAGTTTGTGACATGAAAGGTCTCTTCAAATAAGTTTGCAGGAGTGACACCAGCAGCCAATACCAGATGATCCACTAATCAAGTCATAAATTATTTAATTTAGAAACTCGTTTTTATGGATTTGTAATGAAATATTTAATTTAAAACTTATGTATACTAACATCGACCGAATTGATTTATTGCAGTTTCGATCAATCTTTTGCAATCTTCAACTTTTGAGATATCGGTTCGTAGAGGAATAGCGTGTGGAGAGCCATGCAAATACGCCCTTTCTGCAACTTCTCGAAGTGCGTTTTCTCTTCTTGCCCCAATCACCAAAAACGCACCTCTCTTTCCGTACTCATAAGCTAGGTGCTTTTAACACATAAATACCACAACAATTATCATTTCAAATAATACTATCATTTTTATATATAGAACTTTGATTTTAGTCGATGATATAGAACTAAAAGCTAGAAAAAAATATATATTTTATAGTATTTGAGTAGCATTCTAGCTAAAATTCAAATTGATGATTGAAATAGGATATGCACCATACTCAAGTTAAACAGGAAAAAAAAAGTCATTAAAGCTAGATATTAGTCATTTATTTTGAAAAAATAGTGAACTTTTTATTCTCATTATTTACAAATTTGCCAATCTCATCCCATATGATGCTTTTTAAAGCATTTCAAGTCCCAGCCATTGAAAGCAAAAGAAAACCTTTCGTACGATTGGGCGATTCTATGCCACACCGTGATTGTTGGTCCCGGTGTGGCATACACCACAGTCCACATATTTGGTGTTTGACCCGGATTATTTTAGATTTTCCCATCAATTTTTCCACCGGGTGCATCATTTTAATTAGAGTAATGTTATATACCACTTCTTATATACACCGATTCACCTCCCCTAAATAATTTTGCATGATATGAAATAACTAATTTTAGAAAATACTTTTAATTAATTGATTTTATTCATTTAGTATGAATTGCAACTATAAAGAAGTGGTGATGTTAAAACTGTAGTATATATCATTTTTCTTTTAATCAAAAGTGCATGCATTATATTAAGATGCAAAATCCATCTATTTTTAATGGATGAGACCAAAATTGCAACAAAAATTTCTAATTAGACTAATTTTGCAAATTTGTACAAAATGGCGCTAAAAGTGCAAAATTCTTTGACCAAAATTGCAACAAAATGTACCTAGTAAGACTAATTTTGCAAATTTGAACACAATGGCCAATTTTGCAAATCTGTACAACATGACGCTTGAATTACAACAAGCGACTAATATTGCAATCTCCCGTTTAAAAGAACTTTTGGATGATAATCACTACAATTGATGAATCAAATTTGAAGATTATAAATAAATATATCTAATGATAGATCTCAACATAATTAAAACCCCATGCAAGGCCTGATGTTACAACTAGTATATAAACAATGTACAGACCTCTCCCATTCCAGAGGAAGCTCCGGCGATGACGACCACCTTTCCGGCCAAGTTTTCACTGAAAACTGAACGCCACACGTAATGGAGAGATTTGAAAAACAGATACCCCGGGAAGAAGAAAACGAACGCAGCGATGGAGAAAATGGGTGCGAAAATGTTCAAAAATTGGTTCACAAAATCCATGCCTGAAGGCTTAAAATTAAAGCTTGTGTACTGCGATTTGGAAGTGGAAATGGTAAATATGCAAGTTTATGAAAGCAAGAAAGTTGATGAAAAGATCATTTGCATGGAGTGAAATTGACACGTATATCCACTTTCCCACAGCAATTTTGGCAGATCTTCAGGGTGGTGTTAATGGTGTGACGTGCCATGCCATGCAACAATTAATGTTTGCAAATTCATTCTAGTAGGTGGGAACATAAATGATAATTTTATGTAAAATCGAATTTGATTTGAAACTTTAACCTGTATTTGTCTCTTTCATAATATTAGGTGTTTGATAAATTAAATGAATTTGAGGTGAAAAAAATGTAGAAGATTGATGTTACCTGGAGAAGAAAGCTTTATGCAATGACCTTTTGAATATTTATTTTTTTCTCATCAAATCTTTATTAGTACGAAGTGCTTGTACAGTCAAATAAAAATTAAATAGCTAACTAATGTGGTCAACTAAACCATCGTTATAATTCCCCATTATTTGAAACGAGCATATATTAAACCATTGTTATAATTCCCCATTATTTGAAACGAGTCATATATTTGCATTAAGCCATATGTATGTACCAACCATTCAAATATTTTTTTGTTTTCAACACTGCATTTTAATTTGCAATTAGAATATGATTCCAGAGCTAATCAAATTTTTTGGAACTCATGATTTTAGTGAAGCCATCCGCTAACTATTTTTTTTTTTATGATGAATTTCAACTGAATTTCTTGATTAATCACGAGATTCTATATAAAGTCATGATGAAGTACAATTTTTTTGTAACCTTGCATGAAAAATGTAATTTTTCATCATTAAAATAGTAGAAATGTTGTTGCATAAAATTATTGTGGCAGCCTCCTACTTTTGCTCAACATCACATAAGATTTCTTTTTAACCAAAACAATTTTGTGACAGATGTTTTTCTAAAAAGTAATGCACTCACAATACATGCACTTTTCTTGTAGTTTATTGTATAAGAATTTCGATAACTTATAGTGCTCAATTGGTTGGAGTATCCAACCCCGAAAAGATATTTCAGAGTAAATTAAATATTCCAAAAAAATGACAATTAATTGGTATGTTATAAAGAAAAATTTAAAAAAAATCTCTAAAATTTTTAGATAATTTCGAAAAAAATCTTGAAAAAAAAATATGATTTTCACTATTCATGATTTGACAGTTCACTCCGTTGATTTAAAAGATTTTTTCCGACTATCTTTGAACTCATAAAATCAAATTAATCACATATTATAATATAAAATAACACACCGTTTAAAATAAGATCTATTATGATTATTTTTGACGTCTAAATCGATGAGTTTGACTAAAAATATTTGCTATAAATTATATTCAAATATCAATTCAAACAAATTTCTCACAACAAAAAACTTATCATATCAACTATAATTATTAAAATTTTTTCTCTAAAAAAACTCATCCAAACACAAATTTCACAATTTCTAAAAATATTTTTTCTCATTTTTATCTTGAAACTATATTGTTGGGGATGACATGCCATCCAATCAGGGACTTAATCCTTGATTCCAAATCATATTAGGTAAAATTGTATTATAAGTAAAACTCTTATTTTAAGGTATTTGTTGATTACTTATTCCAAGTAGAAAAAAAATGCCTACAGGAAACAATTTGTACAAGAGAGAATCAATCCAATTTAAGGTGCACTTTTGAGGTTTTCTTTCTTACGAAGTATTGAATTTATTAATTTTATTGAACTAATAATATATATTTTAAATTGATAGATTTTCATAGTTGGTTAATCTAAAATTACGTATTTTTTCATCTATTTTATTATGATATTAGTTACATAAATTTACCAAATATGAATTATGTTCGTCTAATACTTTTCAAATATGAAATAAATATAATTGCAATTTATACACCTACTAATTGTATGGTTATATACATAATTTGTAGGCGGAAGATGTGTCACTTAATTATAAATTTGTTGAGATTGGTGATGATAAGATGTTAACTCCGACAAAATCAATACCAATTATACCTTGTGCAGGGATGGAGTTTGAGTGCTATGATGATGCATATGATTTCTTATAACCTTTATGCAAAAAAATTAGGGTTTGGTATTAGAGTGAAAAGTTCTTTTAAAAGAAGAAATTGTGAGAAAAACAAAGTGCTATAATTTGTTGTGTTCATCAAGGATTTAAGGAAGACAAGGAAGTGAATAACCCTGGACCAAGAAAAAGAATTGGTTGTCAAGCAATGATGAGGATCAAATTAAGTAAGCTTCGAAAGTGGATTGTTACAGAAGTTGTTTTTGATCACAATCATAATACTACACCATCTAGTGTGCGATTTTACAAGTCTCCCACAAATATGAGCAAATCAGTAAAGAAAAAACTTGAGTTAAATTGTGATTTCGGAATTCGTACTAACAAGACTTACCATTCATTATTTGTACAAGATGGAGGTCCAGAGAAATTTAATTTTGATGAAAAAGACGTTAGAAATTTAATTTCTTTAGAGGTCCAGAGAAAATTAATTTTGATGAAAAGGACGTTAGAAATTATGTTGCTGATTATAAACGTCTAAAGTTAGTTCAAGGAGATGCACAAGCTAGGGGTGTAAACGAATCGAGCTCGTGCCGAGCCCGATGATTTTCTCGGGCTCGAGCTCGATCTCGAAACTCAATATATGAGCTCGAGCTCGGTAGTAAATAATTGGGCTCGGCTCAGTAGTAAATTAAAATGAAAGTTTGGGAAATACAGAAGGCCAGAAGCAAATCACTGCTATTAGAGGAACTTAAGGAAATAATCAGATACCAAATACCAAATATTTAGATTGCAAAGTCATTGTGCATGGCCTTGTGATGATCATCTTAGTCATTCTGAGAGTAATAGATCAAATGAATGAGACACTTGTCGATTGCTTGAACAAGCTTGCAGCTGAATTCAGTTTCATCTTTCATGATTCCCATTTTCAGGTTAATCACTTTATTTAAATATATATATATATATATATATATATATATTAAGCCTGTGTATAAGTGATTCATATTGCAGTTCAGTGAAATGGTATATAAATTCGCTTGAAATTGAATCATACAGTCTGAACTTCAGGAAATAATTAGATATCAAATACCAAATATTTAGATTGTCTGTCAAGTAACATGTAACAATATGCATTTAAGAAATAGAATGATTACGTATAAAGTCTTTTAATCCAAAAATAGCGAGTTTTTCTACGCCGAGTTATTGTTTCAAGCACACCATAATGTAATATCCCCAATTACCATATAATTCAAAATACTGCAAGACTAGCATTCATTTGTTCCATCCTCCCATTAGCCATCAACGCATCATTAATATTCAAAATAAAGGTATACACACCATCGACGGATATAACACAAATACCCAAAATAGAATAAATTCAAAAATATTGACAAAATCATTGATTCAAAAAAAAATCAAAAGCCTTCTACGAAATGCTTTTTCCTTAATATCGGTCGTCGTGATTCGATACCAAAATATTTAACCGTTCAAAGTATAACCTTCAGGGAGAATGACTTTCATTGGTTTTTTTTATCTTCCTGGAAGTCAACATATAAATATCAACTGACATAATAGAGATTTATAATATATAACCATAACATAGTAAGAAATGAAATGAAATGAATATGAACTTTAACCTTTATTTTTTTTTAATTCTATAGCGCTTTCTCAACTAATCTAATCCGCATATTAGTACTTCAATTGTTTCTGAAGACAATTTCGACTGATACTTATCAATTACTCTACTTCCAGCACTAAAAGTGGATTCTGAAGCAACAGTAGTGATTGGAATTATGGATAACACATTGTACTTAGTAGCATGCAGCTTCCATCATTCCACAGTATCAAACTCGGTCCCATCTTTGCTCTTTTCCTTCTCAATTAAGATATTTTCTTCAAGATACATATCAAGCTCAGATCTTTGAGGTTGAGTTGATTGTTTTTCCTTCATAAAGCTAGCCAACTCAGACATAACATTTGTATCTCTAGCAATTTAATTCATTAGAATGACTACTCGTAGAACCTTCCCACTTGCACTTCATATTGAAGCATATTATTGTAAAGTTCTTTCAGAATCTAAAAGCTAATTCAGTCACCGACTTTTCAGGAGAATAGAGTTTGATGAAGAAGAACTCTAGTGCCATCATCTTATATCTTGGATCCAAAACTGATGCTATGGCCATTAACAAATTAGTCTCCCCCCAGTATTTATCAAACTTGACTTTCATTTTCTCAACCATGTTTTGAATAAAATAATCACTAGATTGTGATTTACTATCCAATTCCACTTTTACCCTAAAAACCTCATGAAGAAACAAGTTTGAAGTGGGGTAAGAGCTTCCCGAAATGATATGCGTAGCCATCCAAAAAACCTTCAATATTGAGCATACTTTCTCCACTCTTTCCCAATCATTAGTGCTTGGACAATCGATATAAAATGGATCTCGATCAGCAAACCTCGGGAAAATATCCTCAAACTTAATTGCAGTAGCTAAGATCTCGTAAGTAGAGTTCCACTTTGTCTTGCAATCATCAATTAACTTCCTATCTGGCAAACTCAATTGCTTCATAATTTTCGTAAAGATTTTAAGTTTTGCATCTGAACGTCGGACATAATCTAGACTATCACGAACACCATCAATGACATCATTGATCATGGAAAGACCATCTTGGGCTATCAAATTCAAAATATGAGCACAACATCTTAAATGAAATAATTTTCCCCCACAAAGCAATTTTTTTTTTTTTTTTCTAATGAAAACTTTCAGATTCTCGATGGCCGAGTCATTTGCAGAAGCATTATCTACTGACACTGTGAAGCTTACCCTCAATGCTCCAATCCTCCAAACACCGCCAAATAACATTTGCAATATCAACACCTCAACGAGGTGGAGGAATCTCAACGAAGTTGACTACCCGCTTTTGTAAGCGCCAATCTTGATCAATCCAATGTCCCGTTATCACTAAATACTCAATTTTCTTATTCTTGGATTTCCAACAATCTGTAGTAATACTCATTTTATTCACATTTTTCAACTCATTCTTCAGTCTTTTCTTCTCCAACTCATATATCTTAACACCTGCAGCTTTTATCGTTACTCTTGACACGGGCCTCCACTCGGGCCTCCATTTTCTCGCCATAAAAAATAAAAGCTCATCTTCAACAGCAAAAAAAAGGTACTCATGAACCATTATCCACTAAGCCACATCCATTTTCATAGTCTCAAAGTCGACTTTACCATCATGCAAAGCAGGGACATATGATGCAACAACACTACTTATCAGAAAGTTAATTTGCTTATGCTTTGATTGACATCTTTGTTCCAAAGCATCGGCTCTAAGTTTGACATCACATAGTTCCAAATGTCTACCTAGAAGTGATGTTGTACCAGTTTTTTTTTTGAAACACTTTCTTACAATGCTTGCAACAAATTTGAATTACTCTGTCTTGGTCCTTAATTTCTTCTATGTGATACCATACTTTTGAAGTTTTTGCTCTCTTGGGCTTTTCAACAAAACCATCATTGTTCTCAATGTCGGGGACCTCTTCATTAGTACTTGGATCTACGTAATCCAATTCCATTATATGTTCACTTGTTTCTTCACGAGATGAAAATATTGGACTAGATGAATCTTCCACAGAAGTATGACGTGAAGAAGTATCACCCGGGGTCTTTATAGTCATATCTGTTGTGGAAAAAGAAAATAGTTAATAAAAAAATTCAAATATGACAGTAAGATAACTTTGGGGGCATGAAATCTACATAAATAACAGATCTTGAAATTTCACAATAAAATATTCTTGTTAGATTTTCTTTCTTATAGCTTTCACAGTGCTTTGTAACAGATCTACATACATAAATTTTGAGGGCATGAATCTTCTCTCATAAATTCTGTTATGAGAAAATCAAAGCATTTAACAAGAATTTGTTACCAAAGTTATAACCCCACATCCATTGCCATGCCCCCAAATATTACATAATGAAGAAAATCAAAGCATTTCACAGGAATCTGTTATGCAAACGAAGAAAATTTCATACATGAAAGTAATCCTTTAGATATTAGGTTGATATCATGGAATAAACTATAAAAAAGTAAATTTGTTAAAACATTAACCCTATGCAAGAAATCGATTTACTAAATGGAGAACATTCATCCACAACCATTATGTTATCATATTATTAATGACTGATTTTATTTTATAAAAATAGAAAAATCTTTAAGGAACCCAAAATCCTACTTTAGAACATGCCTCTAACATATACCTTTAAAGTCGGATGAAGTAGACAAATGTTCTCGATGGTGAAGCAGTGGTGTTCTCGTGAATGGTGAAGCAATGTTCTTCAGACAAATGAAGAGAGGCGGATGGAGTGGAACTGTGGAAGAGATGGAAATTGAAGAAATGAAAACTAAGGTTCTTTTACTTTGTGAAGATGAATGAGTGTTGCTTCTGTCGTATGCATTCTTCCAAAGTTCCAAGTTCTAATCCCAATTCATATGTTCTATTTCTGACTTTCTGCATTCTTTTTCTTCCAATTCAGATTTTTTTTCAATTATTTATTAACTATTGAATATTTATTTACTTATTAACATAATTAAAAAAATAAAAATTAAAAAGCTCGCGACTTTTTTTGGAGAAGGTTAAGTCGAGCTCGAGCTCGTTTGATCGGGCTCGAGCCGGCTCGGCTCTACTTACACCCCTAGCTCAAGCTATGTATGATTATTTTTGTCATATACAAATGAAAAATCAAAAAAAATTATTTACTTGATTTTGATGACAAAGCACGATTAAAAAATATATTTTGGACTGATGCAAGGTCTAGAGTTGCATATGAATTTTTTGGGATTACGTTTGACACCACATATCCAAATAGGTATGATATGCCATTTGCACCTTATGTGGGTGTCAACCATCATGGTTAATCAGTTCTCTTAGGATATGGTTTGTTAGCAGATGAAACAACCGAGTCATTTATTTGGTTGTTCAATGCATGGTTAACTTGTATGGGTGGCCGAGCTCCACTTGCTATAATAACTGATCAATGCAAAACTATGAAAATTGCTATTGCTCAAGTGTTCCCAAGGGCTCGTCATCGTCTTTGCTTATGGCATATAATGCAAAAGGTGCCACAAAAGTTGAAAGGATATAATAAGTATCGGTCAATTAAGAATGCAATGAAGAAAGTTGTCTATGATTCATTAAAAGTGAGTGAATTTGAACAAGCTTGGAAAGAGATTATTGATGATCATGGATTGAGAGATAATGAATGGCGTAGGTCTTTATATGATGACAAGGAAACTTGTGTTCCAGTATTTCTTAAGGGTACTTTTTCTTCGGGCATGTCTACTACTCAAAGGAGTGAGAGCATGAATGCTTTCTTTGACGGGTATGTACACTCTCAAACAACATTAAGTAATTTTGTTAGTAAATATACACTGGCTTTAAACGATAAACACCAAAAAGAAGCTAAAACACACTTCCACCCAAGGCATTCAGAGTCTAACATAAAGACGAAATGCTTATATGAAAAACAACTCTCCAAAATCTATACACACACTATCTCTAAAAAGTTTCAAATTGGAGTGGAACAGATGTTTTAATGTTGCCCGAGAAAAATCAAAAGGTTTTATTGAGACTTACATTATTGAAGAGCGAGTGACCATTTTATAAACTATGAGTCGTGTGGTAGATTACGAAGTTCTATACAATATATCAAAGATAGAAATTTATTGTATTTGTAATCTATTCAATTTCAAAGGGATTAGGATCTTCTACTCCAAAATCATGTTTCATCCTCTACTCCATTATGTGGGTGTTTGACATGTGTCATAGATATTAATCCTTGTTTGCCTTGTACATCAAAAATAAAAAAGATAAAAAAGGAAATAGAATAAAATAGTTAAAGAAACCCCAATATATGGATCATGTGTTGATTACCATTTTCATAAAATTAGCTCTCTCATAAATCTAATTCAAATGGTCACCATAAAGATATGATATTTTTTTTCTTATTATCTTCCTAAAAGCAATATTCAATCTGGACGAATATTGAATACCTAATATTGTCTTACCCTCAACTTCTTGTTATTTTGTTCTAAATTACTCAAAACTCTTATTCCGCCACTAATACATGTTAGAGTTGAAAATCATAATCAAAATTGTGATTTTTGGATTAAGAAGTGCTTAAAGGCAAAGTAAATTGGATAGATTGAAAATAAATTTTTGTGATTGGAAAAACTAACTTCAAAATTATAAATTGCAAAGTTACAATATTCTTTTTTTGCTTAATCATATGCAACATTTGAATTCAGATTCATTCATGGTGATTTGGGAAAATTGTTTTCTTATTTATTTTATTTATTATTTTTGATTAAATAAGTATAAATACATAACAAACAAGGATTAATACATCATGACACATGTCAATCATCCACATAATGGAGTAGAGAATGAAACATGATTTTGGAGCAGGAGATCTCAATCCATTTCAAACACCACTAGAAAACAGAGCAAATGCGACGGGCGGTTCGCCCGTCGCCATTTTTTTTAAGTTTTGCGACGGTATGGCGACGGTATGGCGTCGGTGAAATTCCAACCCGTTTTCTTAAATGGGTTAAAAATAATGCGACGGTATGGCGACGGGATGGCGACGGTACGATAAATAAATAATTTAAAATTTTATTTTTAAACCATTGGCGACGGGATGGCGACGGTATATACTAAAATATTTTTAAACAATTATTAATTTAATATAAATATATTTTACTAGAAATAATTATTATTATTTGGCGACGGGATGGCAACGGTATATAATAAAATATTTTTAAACAATTATTAATTTAATATAAATATATTTTAAAAATATGGCGTCGGGTTTGCGACGGGCTTTAAGAAATAATTATTATTATTTGGCGACGGGATGGCGACGGTATATAATAAAATATTTTTAAACAATTATTAATTTAATATAAATATATTTTAAAAATATGGCGACGGGTTTGCGACGGGCTTTAAGAAATAATTATTATTATTTGGCGACGGGATGGCGACGGTATATAATAAAATATTTTTAAACAATTATTAATTTAATATAAATATATTTTAAAAATATGGCGTCGGGTTTGCGACGGGCTTTAAGAAATAATTATTATTATTTGGCGACGGGATGGCGACGGTATATAATAAAATATTTTTAAACAATTATTAATTTAATATAAATATATTTTAAAAATATGGCGTCGGGTTTGCGACGGGCTTTAAGAAATAATTATTATTACTTGGCGACGGGATGGCGACGGTATATAATAAAATATTTTTAAACAATTATTAATTTAATATAAATATATTTTAAAAATATGGCGTCGGGTTTGCGACGGGCTTTAAGAAATAATTATTATTATTTGGCGACGGGATGGCGACGGTATATAATAAAATATTTTTAAACAATTATTAATTTAATATAAATATATTTTAAAAATATGGCGTCGGGTTTGCGACGGGCTTTAAGAAATAATTATTATTATTTGGCGACGGGATGGCGACGGTATATAATAAAATATTTTTAAACAATTATTAATTTAATATAAATATATTTTAAAAATATGGCGTCGGGTTTGCAACGGGTTTTAAGAAATAATTATTATTATTTGGCGACGGGATGGCGACGGTATATAATAAAATATTTTTAAACAATTATTAATTTAATATAAATATATTTTAAAAATATGGCGTCGGGTTTGCGACGGGCTTTAAGAAATAATTATTATTATTTGGCGACGGGATGGCGACGGTACGATAAATAAATAATTTAAAATTTTATTTTTAAACCATTTCATTGACTTACCGACGCCATACCGACGCTATTTTTATTTTTAAAATAAATTAAATATTATTATTGATATATTTTAGGATAAAATATAAATATATATTATTGGTTATTTTATACCGACGCTATACCGACGCTAACTACTATTTAATTTTTAAAAGTTTTTTATTATTAAGAATTCTAGAAATATATTTAAACATTTGCGTCGGTATGGCGACGGTACGATAAATAAATAATTTAAAATTTTATTTTTAAACCATTTCATTGACTTACCGACGTCATACCGACGCTATTTTTATTTTTAAAATAAATAAAATATTATTATTTATATATTTTAGAATAAAATATAAATATATATTATTGGTTATTTTATACCGCCGCTATACCGACGCTAATTACTATTTAATTTTTACACCGTAAGGATTAACAACTATCAAATTGTCAATCGTAGCCGATAATTGAACTATAAGTCGACACTCGATATACATATTATATATATATCACGAGTCCGTACTATAATAAGTAGTTCGTAAATACTATGCGTTGTAACGATTTCTCTAGTTAACTTAAAGTAATAATCACTAACAAAATTTTCTTTTCTTTTTTATATTTTGCATAATTAAATGATTAGTCACAACGACTAGTAGTTCACTAAATAATATTTTATTTTTGTGTCACATCTTACAACTACCAATTACAATATATAAGTTCAAATTTATTTAGGAGGTGATGAATTAAGTTAAACAATTTTTAAGTGAATATGAAATGAAAATGAAACGAACAAGTACCTAAAAATATAAAAAATGATAAATAAACAATGAATTGTTTTAAATGATTGGTGAAATAAGTGAAGAACTCACTCATAAACGAATATTAATTATGTTAAGAGAACATTACTTTTAAATGAATATATATATATATATATATTTGTAAGAAATGTGTGATTAGAAATTTATATAAGATATTTGACTGATATAAACTCAGGATCATACAATCACTTTGAAAATTTTCACACTCCGCTAAATAGTGGCGACGGGATAGCGTCGGGATGGCGATGGGATTTAAATTTTTGAAAATTTTCACACTCCCGCTAAATAGTGGCGACAGGATAGCGTCGGGATGGCGACGGGATTTAAATTTTTGAAAATTTTCACACTCCCGCTAAATAGTGGCGACGGGATGGCGACGGGATTTAAATTTTTGAAAATTTTCACACTCCCGCTAAATAGTGGCGATAGGATAGCGTCGGGATGGCGACGGGATTTAAATTTTTTAAAATTTTCACACTCCGCTAAATAGTGGCGACGGGATAGCGACGGGATGGCGACGGGATTTAAATTTTTGAAAATTTTCACACTCCCGCTAAAAAGTGGCGACGGGATAGCGACGGGTTGGCGACGGGATTTAAATTTTTGAAAATTTTCACACTCCCGCTAAATCTTATTAGGCGCCATATTCAATTTTTTTCACAAATAGTGGCGACGGGATAGCGTCGGGTTGGCGACGGGTTTTAAATTTTCGAAAATTTTCACTCCCGCTAAATTTTCGAAAATTTTACAAATTGTTACTCTATATAAAGCCTCATATTCACAACTTCATAATCCAAATCTTCAATCTCTTCTTCCATTTTTCATTATATGTATCATCTAATATTTTTATTTATATTTTGTTATATTTTGATTTTAATGTGCACTAATATCTTGTTGTTTTGTTTAATTGTGTGGGACAATTAAAAAGGGTAATTACGAATCAATCCCTTACAATTCAATTTTGTTTTTTAATTATTCATTATGATATGAATTCTATGTATTAATATTCTTACACTTTCTATTATGAATCCTAATTTTTTTATATTTCTTATAGGAAAAATTGTTAAATACAAATAAAGAGAAAAGAAAAGGTATGTATTATATTTTTTAATTCGTTTTTAAGGCTTAATGTTTATTATCAATTCCAATTCTTTTTATTCTTGATGTATTTTGCTATATTCTTGATATTTATGTTAAAGTAGATAAATTATTAGTGTTTATGTTGATTTATTATTTTTGATGTTTAATCTTTTAATGTTTGATACATTTGAATCAGTGCAAGAGGTTCATATCTCCAATTATTGATGAAATTCTGAAATTGCAGCCGGTTGCTCGATTTGTTGCAGCAACCCGGCTGCATATTTTTTTACAAAATTTACCAGAAACGCGACGGGATTGCGACGGTCTTCAAATGTTTGGCGACGGGTTTGCGACGGGCTTCAAGAAATAATTATTATTATTTGGCGACGGGATGGCGACGGTATATAATAAAATATATAAAATTATTAATTTAATATAAATATATTTTAAACATATAGCGACGGGTTTGCGACGGGCATCAAGAAATAATTATTATTATTTGGCGACGGGATGGCGACGGTATATAATAAAATATATAAAATTATTAATTTAATATAAATATATTTTTAAAATTATGGCGACGGGTTTGCGACGGGCTTCAAGAAATAATTATTATTATTTGGCGACGGGATGGCGACGGTATATAATAAAATATATATAATTATTAATTTAATATAAATATATTTTTAAAATTATGGCGACGGGTTTGCGACGGGCAATACCCGGCCAAAATCGGGTCAAGTGTTTAGGTAGATGGCGACGGGATGGCGACGGGATTTATTTTAGCGACGCCGAAATTGCGACGGGTCGATACCGTCGCGAACCCGTCGCAATTTCGGCTTTTGCGACGGTTTAGCGACGGTTTCGGCCGTCGCGTTTGCTCTGTTTTCTAGTAGTGAAAGGCTACCTATGTAGACATGCTTTGAGTGTATTTCATCATCTTGGTATTGAAGAGATACTGACGCGATATTGTGCCTCGTTGGAGAAAAGATGTCAAACGTCAATATGTTCAGGAAAATATTATAAATGCTATAAACTATGATGATTATGAAGGATGGTATGATGAGTTGCTCACACGAGCAATTCAATTAGTGGAAGAAGGTGCATACTCTAAAAAAACACTTTACAATTGCTCTACAAGAGCTGGAAGAATCCACCAAGAAACTCCAACTAATCGAGAGTGAACAATCTGAAAAAGCACCCGAAGTTCCACAGGACGCGCTAAAGAAAATAATAAAAGATCTGTTACAGTCAAAGCAAAGTGGGCACCCTAGAAATTGCCGTCTCAAGCGTCAAATACACAAGGTTAACAAAACGACCAAGAAAAAGAAAATAGAGGTATTTATCTAATACTCCTTTTCTTTTACGAGCTTTAATTTTTTCATAAATATTAATATATTTTTACCAATAGATATTAAATTAAATGTATCATTTATGTTTTATTGTATTGTTTATTCTTCTTTCATTGATTGGTGTAGGATCAGCAAGATGTGGTGGTGGAGAAATACATTCAAATAAATTGAGCTTTCAACATGATATCCAATCTATGGTGCACCAGAGCTATATAGCAGAGTACTCATATACACAATCCTATACCGAGTTTTCAATCTCTCCTGGTTAGAAAATTTTATTTTTGTTTTTAAATTTTCTTCTTAGCTATGGTTACTCAAACATTTTTTGATTATTTATAGGCACAATGCTCTCAAGAGTCTTTATCAAGTACTGTATATAAATTATATTCTACAATTGTTTAGAGCTAACTATTTTGGTTTATAGTGTTTGGCAAAATAATATTTGGATAATATTTTTTTTTCAATATTAGCAATTAGTTTGAAATGCAACCCCCCAAGTTCATCTGGACTTATTTTGCGGGACCGGTTTATAGCTCTAGAGAAGAGTATGTTATATACTAATACATGTTTGAGTTTTAAATATTGAACCCGTTATTATTATGTGATTAACATTTGTGTTATATTATATTAAAAATTTGTCACTTGGAGATTGTAATATTTTTTTTGTATTGCAGCGAGTCAAATTTAAAGTAAGGAGATTGGTAACTTGCGTGTAAGTAGTCCATCGAAGCGAATGTGCAATGTCACATCTTTCATATTTGATTTACTTTTTTTTTTTTTTTTTTTGCAATTCATTTTATCTTCTGTTTGACTATGTAATTATGGATGTTAAGCTACTTTTTTTGTGCTGATACATCTATATATTTTATTATCAAATAAAAATCTCCATTTATTCTTGGTGAATGGTGATGTTGTAAAAATAAATTAATATTCATTATTTGTCAAGCTAATTTTTACTGACAATTTATATGTATAATGACATTTTATATGTTTAATGACAATTTAGTGATAACACACAAATATAGGTTATTATGTTTATTGTTAGCTAATTTTTACTCAATGTATAATTCTTAATAGCTACAATAATTTCTTTGTCATAAATTTGTCATAAATTGTTATATGAGGGTTTTTATGCAATTATTATCATTATTAATAATACTCTGAATTATGATATATATCTCCGAAAATCAATCCACGGTATTATCATTATATATTTTAAGAATTATAAGTAGAGGCAAAAGTGTAAATAAAATTAAACTATATATAGTCAATTAGGATATACAAATAATACGAGTGGCTTAATTAAAAAACATAAAAAGCATCAACTTACTCCGTGAACTGTAGGATATTCTTTTCCCCAAGGAAAAAGACGTCAATGAAAGGAGCAAAACTATTTAAGACATCCACTGAATTAAAACCACCAAATTTCGAAATCACGTTAATACAGGATTCTTACATTATCTCATGATTAAATAAAGTAAAAGAACAAAGTGAAAAAAAGAGACAATAAGAGTCAAAAGCCAAAGGGCGACATCCCTCAATGAGAAGCTTCGTGCTCTCCCTGTGACACATCCAATAACGGCTTTAGGACAATATTAATTAATCAAGAAATAACAAAAAGCTTTTAAAATAAATTTATCTCTGCCCGGTTTGATCCGTTATTTTGGTGCCACGGTAATAAACGATATATGCATGTTCCTAAATTATAATTTTTAATTTCCCTTTCAACATTCATAGGCATAAATATATAAACACGTTGTATATTATTTATTAGTGTGACACCAAAATATGACCAGAATCAATATTTTACCTTGTGGTGTGTTATAAAATCAACAAGTTTGTTTTTGCCCTTAACATTAGGAGATTTGTGCAGAAGTGATCCACCATATTTTTTGATAATCTTTTCTCTAACAAACTTATGATATATGAAAGCTGCCCCTCGGAATTGAGGTAATACCAACCATGCCACAAGTGCTAACTTCACATCGTACCATATTAATATACTGCATTTCCATCAATATTTCATAAATAAAATATATGACTATCAAATAATTAAATCAATTTAATCACAATACTTTTTTTTGTGAATTTATTGTAAATTAGGGCCCAATTGGATGACACCTTCATCTCAAATAATTTTTTTTCATGATAAAAATGAGAATAATAATTTTAAGGATAAAAAATGTAGTTTGAGAAGAGAGTATGGATGAGGTTTTTTTTGAGGAAAATATGTAATGATTATGATTGATGTGATATTTTTTTGTTGTTAGAAATTAATTTGAATTGATATTTATATATAAATTTTATTTATATTTTTTAGTAAAACACATCAATTTAGACACAAAAAAATATTCACAATCGATCTTATTTTAAATGTCTCGTCATTTTGCATTAAAATATGTAATTAATTTAATTTTTAGAGTTAAAATATAGCCAAAAAGCCTTATTTTTATTTGTAATAGTAACTGTCAAATTATTAATAGTAAAATTTGTTTTTCCTCTTTTTCTATAAGATTTTTTCACAAAAAAATTTAATTTTGAAAGATTTTTTTAAGAAAAATTTTGTGAGATGCCAAACAATTGAATTTTATGAGATTTTTTACTTTGAAATAATTTTTTGGGAGAAGACTTGCCATCCAATCGGGCCTTACCTTTCCAAGAGGGGTTGAAGCAGCATCTCCATGAGAGTGAGAAAAGAGTATAAAATCCAATAAGCAAGCCACTGTTCATCGTCTGCTTTAGAGGTGCTTTCTATTGCCACCACAGATGCATACCTAAATCAATATAAATATATTTTTGTAAAATTAATATTGATAATATAATCCAGAGAGTATATATATAATATTAAATAGAACTGGGAAAAATTAAAGGAGCTTACAATGGATATAGCAACATCACCCCAGGCCTGAAAGAAAATTACACAACTCATTAAATGTTTAGATAAAGGAAAAAAAAACTGAAAATTGGTAAAGAGAACATACCCAGCCATAGAATGAAGGTAAGTAAGCAAAGTCCAGAAATGGCTCATTTCGCTCAAACTTAATTTCTATAAAAGAAGTAAAGAAAATATATATTATTAAGATGGTTTTGTAATGTTAATTTCAGAGGGATAATTTGGGTTCGTGACAAATGAAAATAGCTCTTCTTATTTTTTACTATACTATTTATAAAGCGTAAAAAGTATTAGTTAATTTGTATATTGATTGTTCTGTGGGACATTGTGTACGTTTACATGGTCTTGTTCCTTTCCACAGACAGAAGCCACTTGTTTCAGTTTCCCCATGCACAACGTCGGTAGCACGTGACCACACTTTTGTTTTTATATTGTTTTATTCTTTTGCATCGAATTTAACATAACATATATTATATTTTTTTTGAGATAGGTTGTTTTCACCATTTTCTTATAAGAAAATCACCGCTATTTTAATATACCATAATACTTTCTTTTTTCACCAAACAAAATGAATGATTGTTATGTAATTATATTGTCGAATCTAGTAGTTATGTGGCAATACTATTTTTCGGCCTATTTGTACATATCACCTTATATTTTTGTTCGAAAATTCTACACTTCACTCATTTAAAAAACAAATTGACTCTTATGATTATCTTAATCTTGCGTGAAAGCCCCTTTCATTATCATATTAATTTGTCATTTTTTCAAACAATTTAAAATGTATATAGTGTTATAGTACCGAAAAATACATATATCTTTTTTATCTTTTTTAACATAAAATGAATATCACACGTATGTTTTTTTAGGTAATTAACATTGGGGCGATTTGCATAATTTTTTCTAAGAAGTGTAGCTTTTTCTTTTTCTTTTTTTGCACTTTTAAAATAATGCAGTAAGTTAGTTTTGTAATAAATCCTATTTTTTGTGATGAACTTTAATGAATCATAACTATATAAATCATTATAATTTATTCGGATACAAAGTCGCAGAAGCCTTTAAGCTTAATTTCAAACCGATATTACTATCCAATTAACTTCAGTGAATATATGATTTCTCCATTTCGAAGTTTCTTCCACACCATTGTATTATTTTTTTGTTAATGATATTATCATTCATTATCTTACTCTCTATGTAAGCAAATTTATGTATGTATAATATTTATATTCATTATTGTTTTTAATTAGATAATGATATATACATATTTTTTACTAGTGTGTATATAATTGGTACTTCTATTATTTGGTACGAAACTAGAATTAGTTTCATATGTAATTGATCTCTATATGTATAAGCTATTACTTAATTTCGAATTGCTCGTTTAAATATCTAACTTAAAGATTGAGAATAATAAGTTAAGGAGCATCTAAGATAACAAACACCTTTCTTTTCACTCAATTTTCAGAGACATATAAATAGCCCGTTAGGTAAGATAGGATTACTAAGTCGAGAGATTGAATAATAATAACATTTAAAATTCAAAAATTTATAATTAATTCCACTTTTTTTGTTACACGATGCTAAACATTCGATAAAATTTTGTATATTATATAAATGTTTGAGTCAACTGGAACAAACATTATAAGAAATATCAATTACAAATAAAATAGCAATTGCCTCAATTTTAAAGCTTCTGTTGTATATCTTATGACGTAGTTTAATTTGAAAATTTATTTTTGAGCTTTAAATTCAATTGTTAGTAGAAAGGAGTTACTGAAGATCATCTATTCCAACCATGGTTCAAAGTGACGTTTTGAAGGTGAGTTTCGGATAGTAAATTATTGGAAACATTTCGGAAACGTATCGAAAAAGTTTTCAAAACATTATAATAAATTTACAAAATATTATAAAGTAAAAACAAGCTAAAATGTAAAACTAAGATACATGCTCAACAAGTTTCTTCTAACATAACTAGCATAAATACAATATAAAATCATAAAAATGTCATTCCTAAAACAAAAAATTGATATCAATGAACTCATAATTTTTAGCAAATAAAATCATAAAAACATTATTGTTGAATAGAAAATTCATCTTACTATTCTAATTGTTCTTCAATAAATATTCAAATCATAGAAAAGTACGACATTAACATTTTGATCGACGACTATCATGGTCTTCATCTTGAATGGCATGATCGAAAAATTATTATTCAATGAAATAAATGCCTGGTTGACTAGCTCGTGAAGATCCTCCATCATCTTTATTTTCGCCAACATGTTTTGATGTGTTTAAATAATTCATATCATCGTCATCACTATTATCAAAGCACATTGGTCATCTCTAGCCCCATTAGCCCCTTTATCTAATGCTCCACGTTATTTAGAAGGGCCATTAATTAAACCTTTCAGCCCATGTAGCTAAAAATGCATTAGGTCTAATTGGTTGTCCATCATCATCGTATTCATCCAAAAGAGCATTTCCTGGGTCATCTAACCATTCAGACAATATATCATTATCATCATCGTCAAATATGTGACTTAAGTCTATTGGCTGGAAGTCTCGATCAACTTTTCTCTTATCCTTCACTAGATGACATAACCTCAATCTCATGTTATACTGAACGTAGACCAATCTCTCTAATTTTTTATAATTAAGTCGGTTACGCACTTTCGTATGCATCAATGCAAATTTACTCCAATTTCTTTCGCATACACTAGATAAGGATGGTTGAGATAATATATTCAAAGCCAATTTACTCAAGTTAGGAGCATTACATAAACCACCATTCCGCTGCAAATTTAGAGGTAACAGTTTTAACAATTTTATTGATATAATTTAAAGAAGAAAAGTATTTAAATTTATACCTGGATCTGTTTTTGTTCTTCCTCTATTGGCGGCGGAATCGGCAAAACCGTACATAGCATCACGAAGAGATTTTGCCTACGGAAGAGGGGACCATAAATCATAACTCTAGATAAATTCAATATTAAAGTTGAAGTACAATATATGATTACGATAAAATGAAACGGACCACAAATACCTCAGAAAGTGCAAGCGCGGCTATATCTTCATTTGACTCAATTTTTTTGCACCACTTTTTTAAGTGCAACTAAAAGCTCCTAGTTCATAGTGATATGTCGGATTTAAGTAGTACATTGGGTAAAAAAAAATTAAGCTACACCAATAAAAAGTTCTAGATGATTATGAAAATAAAATAATAAAAAGAATTAATAAATGCTACTTGCAAAATATATGTCATGTATCATTTGATCTTTAAACACCTATCAATAATATCACAATACTTCCTATGTGATCTTGGAAGAGCTGCTTCAATTGCCATCTGGCTGCGTCGCATTTCTTTAACAACATAGCCCATTGTAGCTTGTTTCTTGCCATCCATAATACGTAAGACCCTTGAAACAGGTGCATGTAAATTACAGACAAGTTTCATACTATTCCATAGTGATGAATTCAGAACTAAATCTTGAATGTTTTTTCCAGATAGATCCCTACTAGCTGAATTCTTAGACCATTCTTCTGATATGAACATCTTGTGTAAATTAGTTTTTTTCAAGAATACTTTCCACTAAAATATAATTAGTAGCAAAGCGTGTGATGCCAGATCGAATGAGTTCTCCCCCAATAGTGAACTTTCTCATTATATCAAGCACCTTTCCCTGATTATATATAAAATTTGAAATCTTCTTTGCTTACTCAATAACAACTTTCACAGTAGTTTTCTCAGCAAAATCTTCCAACATCAAGTCAATGCAATAGGCAGCACAAGGAGTCTAATACAAATGCTTTCTCTTTCTCATTAATAGTTCTCGTCCTTCTTGTAAGCAGAACCATTGTCGGTTATTACTTGAATAACATACTTTTTTCCAATCTCCTCCACAACATCATCCATATGCTCATATAATATAGTTTGCATCTTTATCACGACTTCAAGCATTAACTGACTTGTGAAACACAATTTTTCCATCACAATATATTAAGAAGTTAATGATCGATAGCTCCATCCGTCACACATTATGGTCATACCGCAGACTTCCCACTTTTTCTTAAAGCTACTTACGTACTCTTCAAACTCTTCGATCTCAGCATCCAAAATAGGTCCACTGATCTCATCAGGTGTTGGACCTTTCACCCCACAACTCACCTTTGCAATTTCATCAATAGCAGCTTGTAATATGGATATGAAGCTGCATTTGGAGGAATATTGCTATAAATAAACCATTTACCTATGGCATGTTTTGCAGTTTTGAAAGTGGCATTGCCTTCAAACATATTTGGTATCTTTTGTTGAGAGCATTCTCGATTTCTATAAGGTAAAAGGTCCATCTCTTCGGTGCGCAAGTTCTTGGACTTTATTCCAAAAGTGTTTGCCTTTGTTTTAAATATATTATTATTCTTCGTACCAAAGTATTTGTTTCTTTGTTCGACTCTATGGGACGAACTTGCTCCACGATACGAGCCTCGAGAATCACCTCTAACACGACCAAGTTCATTGTGATGTATATCTTCAGTGGATCTTTTTATAGCAATATTTAATCGCTCTCTCTTCTAGAAATATCTCATCATCAGATTCGTCGTTATTGGCAAAGTCATCCACCAGACCATGTTTTCTCTGTATAGGTTCCATTAACATCTCCCTAAGTGCTACTTTTTGTGCCATAACTTCTTTATTGTCCTTTTTTTTATTATCTAGGTGCTCTCTCGTAGCTCTTGATATGTCTACCGGACATTTCATGCACTTCTCAACATTCGAAAAACCACTAGCAATATGTTGTTTCAATCGTGAAACATCGGAGCCTTTCATCTCCTTCCCACAATAATTACACTTTGTCCATAGACGATTATTATCTATCATATCGCCGTGATCCCATCTTATGTCTCGCTTTTGTCCTTTAGGTATATTGAGAGCCATCTATATATACAGATGATTAAAAAGATTGAATTGCACAATAAATTTTATAAATTTCATGAATGATGCACTCACACAAATATACTATTTTGATAAACTTTCTACATAATTCAATTAAAAAATAAGGTGAGCTTTTTGATACACACATTACAATCTCATAATAAAAATAAAAAACATCAATATATATATATATATTATACACACTACAATCCAAAAAATAAAAGTAAGAAAATTTAATAAAAACTCCATCAACCTACAAAAGAAAATTTAATAAATACTCCATCAACCTACAAAAGTTAGACAAGCTTTATCAATCATTACAACCTGCAACAAGCATTTTTCATCTTTTCAATTACCAAGAATAGTCCTTGAACAAATAAAATATCATGGTTATTTCACTACTTGTCTCTCTCCTCTATCATACGAAGAACAAAACCAAAAAGCATGACTACGGAATCTCTTCCTTTAGCACAAAGGTAAATAATTTTCTTTACCCATAGCAACAAATATCACGTATGAAAAACGCACTTAGCTATCATACTTCGGAGAAATTCACTGATTTTTGTGCTTCAATTTTTTTGCAGCAAAGAACTTTGGAAGGGGCGATTTTATTTAAATTTTATTTAGGATTTAAGAGTACAATTTTGTTTCAAATTATATTTCGTATGTTTGAAAATATATAAAAGATTTTAATCCCTTTTTTTCCTGATATGTTGGGATTGTTCATAATAGTTTCTAGGAAACTCTAAGTTTCCATGGTTTCCATGAAAAACATGGAAACTCTATGAGTTTTTTTTAGGAAACTAAGGCCTCAATTGGTTGGCTACTCCAACTCAAAAAAATATTTCAGAGTAAGAACTCCAAGAAAATATCAATTATTTTGGTTAGTCTTAAAAAATTTCTTCAAAAAAATTTCTCAAAAAAATCTCTCAATATCTCTCACTATTCATGATTTGACAGTTCACACTATTGATTTAAAGATTTTTTCGACTATATTTCAACTCAAAAAATCAAATTAATCACATATTCTAATATAAAATAACGCAACATTTAACATAAGATCCATTATGACTATTTTTTTACATTTAAATCGATGGATTTGACAAAGAATACTTAATATAAATTATACTCAATTATCATTTCAAACAAAATTTTCACAACAAAAAACATATCACATCAACTATAATTATTACAAATTTTTCTCTAAAAAAACTCATCAAAACACACATTTTACAATCCCTAAAAATACTTTTTCTCAAATTTATCATGAAAATAAATTCTCGGAGATGAATATGCCATCCAATCGGGCCCAAATAATTTTGAAAGTGTTGAATGATTTTGTTTCTATTACTTGTAAAATGAAAAGTTTCGGCTGTTTCAGCGGAAATGTTTCAAAATTTTGATCCATGATTCCAACTAATTACTACATCTTCTATTCCATCCATTGGATTGTTGCCATGTGCACAATTAAATATCCACTAATAAAATATATTAGAAACACCGTTAAGTCTCTATATTAAAGAAAGAAGTGATAAGAATAGAAAATAACCCATTGTCACTCCAGCAAGCTTCATCCAAGTAAGGAAACAAGATGAGGAAGGAAAATCGAATATGATTCACACAATAATTCCACAAAATCAATGAAGAATCGAAAAATCCATTCTCAATCGATAATTCTTTAGGAGATTTGTAAATTTTTTGCAGCAACAAAGGTATTCTAATCCCATCTCAAATTTGAATCACCAACTGTGAAATACGGTAAATTTTGAAATAATTGGTAAATTAGTTTCATATTTCAATAGTTATCATAATTTATCAATAATGTGGGACTGGAATTGCAGAAATGGTTTGATGAATCTGCTACTCATCTTGTCTAAATTAGTTTTAAAATAATTGATAAATTAGTTTCATATTTCAATACTTATTCTGCAATTCCAGCCCCACAAAAATCTGTTACGAATGGTTTGATTAATTTGTTGCTCATCTCGAATATTTATGTCTTTAATTGTAAAAGAGTCTTATGTTTGTATGTGTACGTTTTTTCTTTTTAATTTGCATCTTTACCAAATTTTCAATTAAGTCAAGAATTATTCTAATGACCAAGAGGTGGGTGATTGAAGTTATCAAAGTTATTCAATTTATAATCGTCGATGGTGAAATGGTTTGTTGAAATCAAATGGAATTGCCGAATAAAAAATAATGACTTTCATTTCTAATCTACATTTTTTCTGTTTTGAATAAAAATATGCTAAATGAACTACTGCTAATGAGATTTATTTTTTAAATTTGAACTAGAATAATTAAACAACTCTTTAGTTTTTTCCGTTATTTGTATTAAATATTATGTTTCTTATATTATATTTCTTATATTCCATCAATATCCATTTTGAACTTCCACTCTTAAATCTCAATTGTTGAATTTTCAGCCGCTTAGTCCTTAAAAATCCGTTCTCATTGTCAATGTCAGAATTAGATTCATTTGTTATTGGAGATGAACTTGAAGAATGTGAAGTTGTAGAAAAAAACATATTTTTGTACTTCTCATAAATATCGTAAAGAGCATTCTTTGTGATGTCCCATTTTCTCTCCACGTTCATTCTCGTACATGTTCTTAAGAAGAAGATCCACATATTAATAATTTTGTAGCGATATCATAAAGAGTGTCCTTTGTGATGTTCCCAATTTCCTCTCCATGTTCATCCTCGTACGTATTCTTCAAAAGAGATCCACATATTCAAATTTTTACGAGGATCAAGTACAATAGCAATAGATAACAACATGTTCATTTGTTCTATACTTCCCATATTTATCAAACTTCATTCTCATTCTTGTTGCTATTTCTTTTTAAATTCTAATCATCACCGTCTAACCATCTTTTCAGTACATCATCCACATGCAATTTCATCCATAAAAATGATAGATATCACATATGAGAAACCAGATACTCGAAGAGTGAGATACACGCCTTCGGCCATGGGTCGTTCACACTCTATATATAAGAGTGAACAACCCTTAGACTAAGGCGTTCATCTCATTTTCATACCCAAAATTACATAAGTTTTCAATATACAAAACTTTTTGATTTTATCTTATTTTGATGTTTTTTTCATCAAGTATTCTCAGGTAACATTTAATGAAGTTACTTACTTTTAGAATTTCAATTAAAATATCTTATTAATGTAATATTTAAGTAGAATTTTACTTTTGTGTACTTTTAGAATAATTTATAATGTTTTATGATAAATCTAGAATAATTAGATAATTCATCATAATTTTATTATGTGTTATTGTAATTTAAGTGGATGCCTAAATTATGTATTATTTTCATTATAGTATATTTTTAGTTACGATTTCGAAAATATATTTGTAAATTTAAATTTAGATATTTACATAAATTATAGGTAAAATTTAAATGTTTTAGTCCAATTTATAGTATTTATATGTTATCATTTTTAATACTTAGAAACATTAGTGCATAATATTCAAATGAATTTATCGTAATGTATAGTACTAATGTGTTATTATCATTTATTTTATAAATCAGGATGGCTAGTACTAGCGCGGTAGTGGCAATGAGATTACGATTTTATGGGCCGTTGATTAAGCAGCACAATCATAACTGTGAGGATGTCCGGACCCGTGATAATAATTATTTATCATTAAATGTGAGGCGGGCGAATTCTAATTCTTAAAACCGCGTGTATTACGGTTCAACATCATTGTGCCCTTCATAAGCTGAATAAAATGGATTTTTACCGCATTTACAAGTTTAATAAATTGGAGACTAAATTGGGTATGATAAGCGTGCTTGTCGTGATATCGCGTCTCGGAGACATACTTTTCACTTGCAAACTTGAGAGACTACAGTTGCTTTCTAAGATGTTACGATTTATGGGGTTAACCAGCTGACGAGCATTCAATAGTTTGTCATAATCAACATACTGGAAGCTTATCAAGTCAGAATGGTCGAGTTACTGGGATAACTACTGTAAGACGTAAGTTTGATGGTATGAAATTAAAAATAGAGAGGACTGCTCGTCATGTAAGTGCAGATAATACACATATTACAGACGGTTCCATAAGCTACCGTGGATAAATTTGCATATTTTTGGGTACTTCTGATGATAGGTGTGAAGTGGCTTGACACTAGCAGAGATGTGATTCCGTGTTTTTAGTTGAAGATGCTAGAAGACATTCCCATAATCAGTACATATAGTCGAGGGAGTGCCATATTGGCAAACTTATACTGAAACCTCTCAGATTCATGCTAAAAAGGCAATAAAAAAAAGAAAAAACAATTGTAAATTCATTGAACTTGCTATAAGTGAGATACTTCCTCAAACTCACAATGTTTTGGATCGCCTAATAGGGACAATTAGATCGATATTAATTAGATCGATTCTTTCTCAAATACCAAGTCTAACGATACAGTACATCATGCTCATACAACTACCTCTCGTGAAAATATGGTTACATATAGAAGAAGTCGAAATGTTGTAGAAGAGCATAAAGAAAAGGGTGACTGATAATATATATTTATTGTGTCGAATCCTGTCACCGGTCTATCATCCCACATTCAAGTCCCCATCATAATTTTGCCATATCACCCTAATGGTCAGTTGGAAGATCACTATTATGGAGGATGACATGTGTGTTCAGCACCAAACTTTGAAATGTGGCACATATTAAATCTTTTGCTCAAATGCGTTTGTAGATAAAATGCGCACCCCTCAGTTTTATGTTTGAGTTTGAATACCACCTTTAAGTTGTCGTGTGTATAGAATCATCGTCTCATACTTGTAATTATGATGCGTTATGTGCTATTCTTTCACCACTTTTTGCAAGTTTTATATTTAAATACCTTACCCAAAACAAGATAACCTGTCAAATAATTATAGGTCATTTCCCTTTCCCTTGATTGTACTCCACTTAGAAGATCTAATGAGTCTCCTTGTACTCAAGGATGATTTGTGGAATAAAATGAGAGAACTCCGTGAAATGTTTCTTTACTCATTGTGGGAGGAACATCTTCATCCTCAATTTCTCCATCAATTTTCTCATCATTGTTACTTGGTATGTTGTTTATTTCATCCATGTCAACATCTGAAGATGCATAGGCGGTCAAAATAAAATTATGCTACTACTCGTCCCTTCCTGTTGAGAAAAACGACCATTGTAGTTGGATGCGTCAAATTTGTGAAACTCATGATAATTGCGTGCAGAAGGCCTACATGTACAAAAACAAAAATTCAAAAGAAGCACGAATTAAATTAAGAATAACTAGCTTTGCATATATGTAAGAATAATAAATAATAGGCTAAACAATACGTGTATGCACATGAGGAATTGAAAGTATTTATGAAAAATGAATCGGCAAATTTTCGTTATGTACAATTCCAACACCATCAGATGTATGGTTTATGTTCAGCATTCTAAAATACAATCATAAAAAAAAATTAGAATTATATACAAACATTAAATCTGTTAGAAAATATAATGCCATATTGTAAATATAATGACACATTGTCATAGCTTTCGATCTTCAATCCACAAATTTGTTGTAGACTGATAAATTATTGTTCATTCGATTACTTAGCCAAAGATCTAAATAGCCATATACATATCTTACAGTCTTTTCCTTGTATTATTATAGGCCTAGCATTGGGTGGGCCGGACCCAGACCCGGACCCAAAACTTTGCCCATACCCAAAACTATGGGTCTAGACTTAGACCCAGACCCAATGGGTCTCATGAGTGGGTCTAGATTTGGGTCTAGACCCAATGTTTTGGGTCTGGGTCTGGACCCAATGTTTTGGGTCTAAACCTAGACCCAATTCTTTTTTTATCTTTTTATCCAAATTGCTTTATAATTTTGTAAAATAATAACTAGAGTATTATTTAAAAAATGTTTGCATAACATAAAATATTTATTTTATATAATATATATTATGTATATATAATGTTATTTTTGTTAGGAATATGATGCCAGTGATAAACGCACGAAAGAAAAGAACAATGAAAGAATACACGAATTGTTGACCCAGTTCGTCAAAATCAATTTTGACTACGTCTGGGGGCGCTGCCAAGCCAGGATATTCACTATATTTCTGATGAGATCCGTGATTACAATGAGAGTCTTCGGACTCTAAGGGTTACAATGATATTAGGGTTATTTATAATACAATATTCCTAACCCTAATAGGACAAGGATTACATAATCCTAATAAAAGAAGAATTACTAATCCTAACAAGAAAAGGACTACAGTCCTAATAGCAAAAGGATTAGAGTCAGGCTCCATAACTCAACAATCTCCCACTTGGAGACTGAACTGAACAATCTTCCACTTGGAGACTGAATTCAACAAACAATGTAGACATCTCTCGATCTTCTCATTCAGTAGCCCACAACATGATCTCGGAAGCGCCAAGCCTCTCACCTCAAGTTCCGAGGCCAATTGAAGCCATGCATAACTTCAATTTCTTTGATTCCGATCTGCCTCTAATTTTCGTATTCAGAACTGATCCCGAATCTATATTCGATTCTCTCCTGCGAATTTCTTCGCTCATAATCAAATATTATTTCGTCAGATTTCAACATCTCTTTCTCTGCTGAAGACGGTAACCGTTCCACTCCAACTTTCCGGGAACCTCTCTTTCCCTGTTGAAGACGGTAACCGTTCCACTCTAACTTTCCGGGAACCTCTCTTTCCCTGCTGAAGACGGTAACCGTTCCACCCCAACTTTCCGGGAACCTCTCTTTCCCTGCTGAAGACGGTAACCATTCCACTCCAACTTTTTGGTAGAGAAGACAACAGAATTAGGGCTCTAACCTCGTCATTAAAAACGAATCACACTCATCGCCTTCCTGTCAAGCACCTTCCACTCTTCGTCTTTCATATCCAATGACTTATCACCAAGGGGCTCATACAAATCTTTACCATACAGGCAATCTTCGATTTGCATCTTCCAAAATCCAAAGTCCATCCCGTCAAACTTTTTCAATCGGCGTTTATCACCAAGGGGCTCATACAAATCTTTACCATACAGGCAATCTTCGATTTGCATCTTCCAAAACCCAAAGTCCGTCCCGTCAAACTTTTTCAATCGGCGTTTTTCCTTCACCCATCATATTCGCTCCCGCTCAACCCGAGCTCTGATACCACTTGTTAGGAATATGATGCCAGTGATAAACGCACGAAAGAAAAGAACAATGAAAGAATACACGAATTGTTGACCCAGTTCGTCAAAATCAATTTTGACTACGTCTGGGGGCGCTGCCAAGCCAGGATATTCACTATATTTCTGATGAGATCCGTGATTACAATGAGAGTCTTCGGACTCTAAGGGTTACAATGATATTAGGGTTATTTATAATACAATATTCCTAACCCTAATAGGACAAGGATTACATAATCCTAATAAGAGAAGAATTACTAATCCTAACAAGAAAAGGACTACAGTCCTAATAGCAAAAGGATTAGAGTCAGGCTCCATAACTCAACAATTTTATATATGTTAAATACATACACATTATTATATATATAATATACATATATATTTTAGATTAATTTTTATTGATTTATGTATATATTATAAAATATTAAATAAAATCTGAAATATATATATAAATCTGAAATATATATACATATATACTTTTATGAATATGTAGTTACTCCAATTTCAATAGATAAATATATATGTAAAATAGAAAAAAAAATTAAAGACACAAAATTCTTCAATCATTACTGGACAAAAGGAAATCTATAATTAGATTAAATTAATTATATAATTATTTAAATAAAAAATGTTTTGCATAAAAAAAAATTTATCCAACTAAGTTCATGGGAGCAGCAGCCAGCAGATTTCCCGTAGATTGCATGGGTGATGGGTCTGTGGGTCTGGACCCAGACCCATACCCAATAATTTTTTTTATTGGGTCTGGGTCCAGACCCAATGTTATGTTTTGGGTCTGGACCCAGACTCAAACCCAAAGTTTTGGGTCTGGGTCTGGGTCCAACCCACCCAATGTCAAGCCTATATATTAATAAAGCCCAATACCCGATTAAATCCTTCTTATTATTATCGACTTGCTATTTAAAAATACCAATAAATTAAATAATACTTTAAACCAACTTAAATTATATAATCTATTCTAATACTTCCCTTAGGTAACCAATGGAAACTAGGATCATAATCATGAAAATTTAGTTGCTACAAGCACAAATCAGATATAACAATTACAAATTATGAAGAGTTCCTAACAATTAATTTCAATAGACAACCAACTAATATGCATCTCAAATAATCATATTCACAATTACAAACAATAAAAATAGATAAATAAAAGATAATCAAATCACGAATATATTAAAATAAAGAATCGTGCCTGATAATGTACGGATCGAATTAGACACCCTTGAATTTGAAAGACGAAAATTAGCTACTCATAATTGAAAATACAAAAGTTAAAATTAATAATTCCTATATCTTGAATTACTCTATATATCAAGGAACGTGTATGAATCAACTATATTTTTTTTGTTGTTTTTAATCAGCTAATTTCCTCCTTTAAGTAGGTCAAGATCAGTAGCTCGATTTATAGTCTTAGCATCAAATTGTAATTTCAAAAGTATTTTGTGGAGAACATAAAACACAATAAAAAATTAATATAAATGAAATTAAATACATGAATATAGAACTCATCAACCATTATGAATGACAGTTTCAAAATAAAACTTTTTAATTGCACTATATCGATATGGAATATTTCATCACTTTCAATTATTTAATCTAGCTCAGTGGTTGTATCAACTAAATTTTGTTGATCTGGTAACATAACTAATTACACATCAATTTTACTTTGTCAAATTAACATTATAATTTTTATTCTACTTATATCTCTCACCAAACCTTTAATCTAATCATATTACCATTCTCATCGTATATTTTAATAGCATATAGAGATTCAGAAAATCAAATTTGATTTATTCAAACATAATTTCATTTTAAACTCATTTTCAACAACTTTTTCAATGTCAAAACTTAGAATTGGGAATTGAAAACGAAAACAGTATATAGAAGTTGGTAGGAATTGGTATATCATGTAAAAAACAAGCGTCATTAAAAGGTTATTGGGTAAAATTGCTGCCTCAATAATTGGTATTGTCCTTGGATTGCGACCTCCTTTAATTACGTAACAAAAAAAAAATATAATTAAATTACTTGATATTCGACTAAATATATCGTGTCATAAATAAATTGTTTAACATTGAATCTCAGTTGACCCTTAAAGGCCGATGGGCCAAATTGTATTAGCCGATTTGGTCCACTTCAATTTTTCATTTGTTATTACTATATTTTAAATATATATTTTATCATTTGTTTTTCAAAATAAAGTGTGGTAGAGTTGGAAAAATGTCAGAACAGACTATTCAATTTTTTTTCTATAAATCAAGATATAACAAAAACAATTAAAAAATGCTATAAAAATCTTTTATAAAAAATGGCTGGCTTCATAAGGGGCCGGCCTTTAGATTTGGCTTCTTTACTAGGGGCCCGCATCTTACCCGCTTTTGTGATGGGGCATTAACGGGCCAGTCGAATTTGGCCTGTTAAGGCCCATTTAACATGTTTATATTTGGCTAGATTTTAATTAAAAGTTTATTTGAGCTAGACTAGTTAGATTTAAGCATTTTTTTGTTATGAAACTCAACTCAAGCTTGACTTGATTAGACAAAAATAGTAACAATATATACAAAATAATCAAATTACTCGAATTCGACCCACTAAAAGCTTATATAAATTCAGTTTAATTGATAATCAAACCGACTTAAATGATAAATCTCAATTGTAATTATATTTAAATAAATTTAAACAACAACCAATCAAATCAATTCCACTCAATTACACCTCTAATAATATAATAATATAGATACACTCAAGGTATAATATACTAAAGTTATAATAAACCGCACAAAGTCTATTTTTTCGTGAAAGCCAGTGATGTAGAAGTTTCGAATTTTTCCCCCATCCACAAAAAAAAGTTGTTGAGCTGCAAATACCCATACCCTTTATTTGCAAGTTTCAACATAATCACACGTTTGGATAAAAACATATCAATTCTCATTTCTTATCAACTTATAATTACTTTTCTTATTAGTAGATAACCTACTAATGTTCAAAATTTTGTCCCATAGTTGCGAAATTCTAATCACTTCTTATTCTAACATTTTGTGCATACTAATTAATGAAAGTTTAGTAGCAAAAACTCATTAATCATGGCCTTGATGCAAAATGCAGCCCTCCATTTATGTTATAGTACAGAAAAAAATGATTCTTTTACGGGTTTCAATCCGGGTCGGTCGATAATTGGGTCGACCCGGAGGACGATATGCTTGAAGTTGAATGCAAAATCGAACACGACTATCGATATAGTTAACGGGAAGAAAGTGAACGGAAATCATGTTCATGAAAATCCATTAATTTTGGAGCAAAGGAATGAGTATTTGTTGGGAAAATTTGTGGAGGATCGGTTTGTGTATAGACAGTCATTTGTTATTAGGTCTTATGAAATTGGACCTGATAAAACAGCCACAATGGAAACTCTCATGAATCTCCTCCAGGTTAATTTTTTTTTTTTTTTTTTTTTGAAATTTCATATTATTATTTTATATTGGAAACAATAACTTTAGTCATACATGATATGTCACACTTCTAATTTCTGTCTCAATGTTTATAAACTTATGTTTAGTTTCGACAATTAAAATATGGTTATATGGGTATAAGTTGTTAGTTTAATCAAGTGCAAAAACATGCAACTCGTAATAAATTTGAAAGACTCATCATGTGGGATTAATTTTACAAGTTTATGAACAACATAATGGGGCCAATATGTAAATTTTACGTATATAGGAGACTGCTTTGAATCATGTGGCAAGTTCCGGGTTGGCGGGTGATGGGTTTGGTGCGACCCGCGAGATGGGCATCAGGAAACTGATTTGGGTCGTAACCCGAATACACGTACAGGTTGACAAATATAGCTCTTGGTATGTATGTCTCATGTACTAATCTTATTTCCTCCCTTTATAGAAATTATTGCCAATTTATATATATATATGATGATATGAAACAGGGGAGATGTTGTAGAGATAGATACATGGGTAGATGCAGCTGGTAAAAACGGAATGCGTCGAGATTGGATTATTCGAGACTGTAAAACCCAAAATATCATAACAAGAGCAACAAGGTTCGTCTTTTTCGATTAGTCTGCATAAAGATATACAAATCAAAAATAAATTTCATTATTCTCAAGGGTGAAAATGAGTCGAATCGAGCCGAATGCACAGGTGTTTAAGCTTGTTTGAATTACAGTCGAGCTTTGAAAATTGTGTTTGAGCTTGGAGAGCCAAGCTGAAACGAGCTTTAATCAACCGATCACGAGTTCAGCTCGAGTAGTTTGAATATTTTGTACATGTTTTTGTTATTTTTCGTTAATCGAGCCGAGCTTCAAAATTTATCGAACAGAAAAAGTTGTTCAAGTTTGGTTTGGTAATTTATCGAACCGAGCTTTTAGCGATCGTGCATCGAGTGGCTTGGTTCAGTTTTCAGCACTAAATTTATTTTCTTTATTGTGCAGTACATGGGTGACGATGAATAGAGAAACACGAAGATTGAGCAAAATTCCCGACGAGGTGAAAAACGAGGTGCAACCCTTTTACATCGATAGAGCTGCAATCTCAACCGAAAACAATGATTGCGAAAAGATTGAAAAACTAACTCATGAAACTGCAGAGAGAATCAGAACAGGCTTGGCTGTGAGTATTGAAATAATGTTACACTTTTTAATCTCTATAGTTATTGTTTTAAATTAACGTCTAATCTTGGTATGATCCAGCCCCGATGGAGCGATATGGATGCCAATCAACACGTAAACAACGTTAAATACATTGGTTGGATTTTGGAAGTAAGTTTTCAATTTGTTTAGAGGGTGTTTGGCTAAGCTTATAAGCTCTTTTAAACATCTTAGTAAGATGTTTGAGAACTTATAAGCTCTATAAAAGTGTTTGGATAATTACTTTTAAAAAGAGCTTATAAGACCAAAAAATAAGATGTTTGAGTCTTATAAGCAAATAAAAAATAAGTTAGCCAAACCCACCTTATTTCAAAATCTTAAACTTGGGATGTTATATTTTTAAAATGCATAAATGACTCTAATTAATTTTCTTCTTTCTAACAATACCCTTCTCCAAAAAATATTTATTTTTATTATTGCACAAATTCCCTCTTATAACATTTGAAAACATCTTATAAGTCCAATAAACTTATTTTATCCAAACACTTAACAACTTATTTTTTAAATAAGACCAAACATCTTATAAGGAGTAAGAACTTATAAGATGTTTTAAATAAGCTTAGCCAAACACCCTCTTAGTCATTAAACACTTGATTTAATCAACATGTAAATTGTGATTTGAGGATGATTTTCGACAATTTTTAATTGCAGAGCGTGCCTACAAATGTGCTGGAAGAATATAACATGAAGAGGATGACATTAGAGTATAGACGTGAATGTCGTCAATCCAATGTTCTTGAGTCCTTAACAAGCATCAAACCAGTTAGAACAGACGAGGATTTAGAATGTACGCATTTGCTTCGTATGGAATCCGATCAAGCAGAAATTGTTCGAGCTAGATCAGTTTGGCAGCTAAAACAACAAGATCATATCATCTGATTATTTCTTTTTCAATTTTTTTTTCTTTTTACCTAATAATTCAGGGATATTTGTTTGTGTTCATGTTTAATTAACTGCACCTTTTTCATCTATTTTATTATTTATTTGATATTTTTGTGGGTTTTTTTTCTGGTAGATATGTATAGGAGTAGTGATTATGCAGAACTGGAGATCTTAAATCTCTATGTTGGATATTGGAACAAATGTTAATTTTGCAGCCATAAGTTCAGAAACTTTATTGAATGAAAACTATAAAAGGCTGTGTAAAAGTCCGTCACAAAGCTGCTTGAGAACAATCATCTATTGCCCATATGGCTCGAGGCACATGACAGTATATTAAGAAGAGTTACTTATATGTATGTATATGCGTATTTTCTGTTTTTGTTTTTTATAAATTGGATTAGCTGCCTGCGTCAACATATATTTTGAATTTAAGGGATTTTATACGCTATTCGCTAAGTCTATAATAAGAACATATATATATATATATATGGGCTTTTTGATGAAGTTTAAGACAAAAGTGTATTATATCTTGTAGAAACCTTATGTTTTGTTGTAAATCAGGGAAGTGTTTCTTTCTTTTGTTTGTTTTTGTGTTTAGAAAATCCTAGGTTAGTTAAAAATAAAAAGAGAGCCTTTCTTTTGTAATATGAACTTAAGGCCTATTTGGGCTTACAAATCCTCATCTCAAATCCATTCATTGGTATTTGGCCCAAATATAAATGAGTGGATTTGAAATCTATTTTTAATGGATTTTAAATCCACTCTTAACCCTTGTCGTTTCAAATCTTTTTCTCACTTAAAATAAAGTAATAAACAACTATCATTTTCTCCATGAGTGTTCAGAATTTTCATCTCTCTCTTTCTATGATATGATCTTCCAATCTCTCTCTCTCACTTTTCTCCATGTTCTTAAAAATTTCATGATAAAGGTAGAGAAATGGAAGGTGTTTCTTTTGCAATGATTTTTTTAGTTTTTCTTCCAAATTATTATTAATAATATAGGCATATATTTCATATTATTCAGTGGTTAGTTTTGAAGTTAGTTTTAAAGCAAGAATAGTTAACTGCTTATTATATGATTTTTTTTAGATTAAAATAATTAAGGTCCATGAAAATAAGTACTAATTTTTAACTTAAAATGATAAAGATAACTTTTAATAATAGTGTAGAGAAATCAAGTAAAATTTTGAAGGATTTTAATTCCTCTGTCAGAATTTTTAACCAAACAATGAAGTTGAAATCTATGGATTTGAAATCTTGACAAATTCATATAGATTTCCAAACAAAAGATTTTTATTTGTATGGATTTCAAATCCAAGGTGTTTGAAATCTATTCATTCTAAATATTTAGTCAAATCCAAATACATCCATCCAAACGGACCTTTATCGATTTAACTAAATCCCCAAACCCATAAACTAGCCTCACACGTCCAAAGCCTAGTGTTAATTGTTAAAGCGATGGGTTAACTTTCAATTTATTACATTAATTAAATAATAGGTCCACATCATCAAATGATGTGTTATTATAACTAAGGCCATTTATTATTTATAAATTAATAAAGTGTGACTTGTATTATACAATTAATTAATTTAAAAAATATTATATTATAGTTGATTTTAATAATTATCACTAACCATTTTGACGTGACTTCACTAATCGCATCAGAATTAGCTTTGACTATACAAATTCGTTTTTGACTTCATTACTACTTCCATATTGTTCCTCGAAGATAGAAGTCATGTTGTCTATGTGTTACTAAACATTCTTGTTCAATTTGAATGAGAAAAAATTGGATGTTTTTTTTACGATTTTTGAATATTCAAATCCGGAATCTACTCAAAATTGAAATATAAATGACCCGATAGTTAAGTAGCTTGTGATTTTAAAAGAAGAATATTTAATTGGATATTGCAAAGAACAAAAGGTGAACACAATAATATGATTGCCTAGCAATTGGGTTGTGGGGGCAACACACATGCTCTGGTGCAAAAACAAGGACTGTACAACGTATGATCATAGTCAAATAAATGCAATTGAAGACAATTGAAGACATTTATTTAATGTCATCATATAATAGAGTAACCATTATTATTCCACCAACAAAATGTGTTGCTCTAAATCCCTCTAGACTCAAGCCCACCGACCAAACAACCTTGATAGGAAAATATTATGTTACAATGAATTTAATACGGTTAATATAATATACATTACATATTTAGAAATGTAATAATTTTTATATAGTAATAGATTGTGAAAAAATGTGATCGGAAATTTTATAGTGAACCCAGCCCAATGGAGCTGGTGATTTACAACCACAAATTTGGGCTGGGGTGGGTGGTGTTTTACAACAACCACCCATACAATAACCACCCACCTCAGCCCAAATTTGTGGTTGTAAATTACCGGCTTCATTGGGCTGGGTTCAATATAGAATTTCCCATATCACATCCATCTTATTTGTTGGATTTAAGTACATTTTTCCAACCTTGATAGGACTGTTCATCCATCAAAAAAATCTTCTACTAGTGGTACTATAATATTCCTCCACATTTTTTTCCTTTTTCATGTTTTCCTTTTCCACCATTACATAATTATCTTATAAGCATGCAAATTTAGCAACTTTGAACTATGTTAAATGATATCAAAGTGTTTTCATTGTCCAAAAGGTTGAATCCCCAACCCCAAGGGCCCTCCATGCCCCGGCCCGACAGAGCTATGGGAGGAATAAATCATGGTAACCCAGCCAATCACAAGGGCTAGACCAGTGCCCACTGCGCACAAGGAGTGTTTTCAATTTACATGTAAAATAGCCAACACTTTTGCTTTTCACATTCTCAAACATTTCCAAGTCATAGTTTGAATATATATTTTGTTTAATCTGAATTGAATTTGAACAACTACATATACTTAATTCATCTACCCTATAATAGATTCTATCGTAGCAAAAACACTCAGATTGACATATAAAAAACCCTACTTAACTGATTGGTCTAATATATATATATCAAACTTAAATTATACTCACTAATTTCCTTCTTGATGATTTGTATTTGAAGAAAGAATTTATTTAATTTATTTTCATCGAACCTCTACTTGGACTTGAATTTCATGCTAATGATTTAAGGTTAATCAAAGTGGATGCCAAAAATTTGAAATCCATATCATTGGAAAAGTTTCTATAGTAAAGAAAATGTATCATAAGGTCCTAGGACTCTAAGTAACACCAATAAAAATACATACTACCTTTAGCTAGTTTGACCATTAGCCATATCAATTCAATTAAAAATTGTCAAACTCGTTCTACTCGAGGATATACACTACACTATCTTCCAATACACATGACATGGGTCTTTGGGAATCACTTCACTCTCAACATCACCAAATAATTAGGTGTTATATGCTCTCTTTTGTACATATATATATATATATATAATTAATACTTATATGCTCTTTTGATTTTCTATTTAACAAGTTTCAGTTCCAACCTAAAATTCATATTTATTGCAATATTTACTCCACATCACCACAAGGTTCACCTACTAGTCAAATAATTGGATAATATTTTCTACTTTTGCTCAACCCTAAAAAAGACTTGAGCCGATATTGTATCACACAATAATATATCTTAATATTTTTATATTATTGGGATTGACATATATGAATTTATTAAAAAATTATTTATAATTTTATTATAAATAAATAACTATCATGCTATTGTGTGGTGGTAAAACAGTCCCGGTCCAGGAAAGAATTGCTCATCATTATGGTACACAAGATTAATTCATATGATGCACGGACACGGAACACGAGACACGGCGCACGATACCACACTGACACGAAATACGGTATTTCAAAAAATATTAGGACACGACACGGCCTCAATACTTTTGATAAAATGTGTATATATATAATTATATACATATATTTGTTCATTAATTTAAGTTACAATATATAAATTAGTCTTTTCAATATAATTTAAATGACTGATTAGAGAAAGAAACTATAAAAATGACTATTGTAAATTATAAATTTGTATTTGATTTATAAAGCTATATATGTTTGAAAGAAAAAAAAGATACTTCAATTTCACAATCATAAAAAATAAGTGAAATAACATCAAGTGTCACAAATAATGCATACACAATAAACATATCATCTAATTGCGTCAAATTACGGTGTTCATATTTTATTTTTTATTTTATTTAAGTAGACAAATAATACGGTGTCGGAGAGTGTCGGCCGAATGTCGTGTCCGACACGACACGTTGTAATTTTTTGAATATCCGTGCATCACATATTAATTCCATAAACAAAAGTGGGAAAAAAAAAAAAAGGAAGAAATACATTGAGCCCCAAAATATTAACTATCAACCGCACATTTAACGAGACAAGAAAAACTCTCAACTCAAGTACTCCACCATAGTTAAGAAAAGGTACATCCTATGTTTAGTAGTTAGTATAGCATTATTCATAGTATGTGACAAAGATTATAATAAACAAAGCTAGAAAGTACAAAATTCTACAACATTTTTTCCTAATTTATACTATAATCATAAGGACCACATGTTTACCACATTAATATATTGTCAAGAGTAAAATGGCTCTCATGGAAACATTTAGTTACCCATTTTACCCCTCATATTATTCCAAATTTACATAACAACACATGCATTTGGATTCTCATCACTAAACATCTGTGGAGGATATGCATTCATTTCTTGCACAAACCTTTGAGGATCTATCTGGTAATTCTGTGGGTAATAATAATAGTTAAAATCATTCTTTTTCAACTCCAATTTAGGATCCTCCACTTCAGCCTCCTCTGCCGCCTTAACGGGCGGTGCACCGCCACTAGCATCGCCGGAGCCGCCACCTTCTTCCGCCGGTTTTGCAATTTCTTCGTCTTTATTGGCTTCCTTTTCTCCTTCATCGGGTTTTTTCTCGTCTTTTTCTTTTTCTTTTTTTTCCTCTTTCTTTTCGGGCTCCACTTTTACTATCGAAGCATGTTTACCGGTTTTCTTGTACACATATTCGCTCAGATTTTCCGGTTCGAAAATACCTTTAACGGTCACTTGTGAGCTCTTCAGGTTTGCCTCTGCATTCTCAACACCTATATCCAAACAATGCTTCATGTGTTAAATGCTATTAGGGTGTGTTTGGATCGAGTGATTTGGATTTGAGGAAATAGATTTTGAGGAAGAATTTCAAATGACTCAGAAATTGAGATCCACCGTAGTTGTGGAGAAAAAAGCAGAAAATGAATGACAAGGAATTTGAAATCCATCATAACATGAATTCATCCAAACGAACTTAAATGGATTTGTCGATGAATTTTAAATCCGTAGTTTTCAAATAATTCAATCCAAACACACCATTAACGAATATTAACCGTTGAGACTAAAAATGCAAAATAATTAATAAAAAAAGTGCCATATGGGACAAATTGAAATTTTCCAAAAATTAATTATTGGCAACCATGTTCCGAGATTCTTTCTATTGATTTTCAATTTAATTTAATTAATATTTAACAAAGACAGATTTTGAATTGACCTTAGTTAGAAGGAATGAAAAACAGAATAATATTGTATTCTGATATACAAAGAATGTACAGATTGTCACAGGTTGTGTTGTGAATCAATACAGAATCATCAAATAAAATCTAATACTATTTTAGAGATGCAAAGAAATATGAAAATAACTGTGATTGCATAAACAGCTGAAAAGGGTATTTATTTAAAGACATAAAAAGCACAGCAATTATTTAACTGTAGAAGACCAAAAAAAAAATTGCAATTATTTTCCTTTTTTTTAATCAATGAGAGGAATGAAAATAGAAAGAAATCATTCAATACCTTTCATTCTCATTATTCTCTTTTTGATTTCTTGAGCACAGGCTTCACAATGCATGTACACACCCAATACCACTGTAATCACTGGAGGCTGTAACAAGAACAAATTAATTTAATAACCTCATATTTCCAATAAATATTAAATAATAAAATAAGAATAACATAAAATTTAAGGAGAGTTTTAATACTAAATTTTGGGCTTGTTGTAACTTTAGTCTCATTATTTATAAACATCCAAATTAGTCTCAAATAATCCATTATGGTGTAATTAGACGAAATATCGATCGTGTATATATATATATAAATATATATATATAAAGTAAATAGAAAAAAAAAAATATATATATATATATAAATAAAAAACCTCATCTTTTTTTGTCTCTTCAGTTTTGACCCCTTCTTTTTGTTCAGGTTTTATGATAGGCTCTTCAGGCGGCGGTGGCGGCGGCGGAATTGGGGAGATAAGCTCGACTTGGCGGTGGCTTTTCTTTTGAACCCTCTCTAAAACCTTTAATGGATCTGCTTTTTCACCTTTCACCACCACTTTACCTGTTCTGCAATCTGTTATCACTTCATCCACTCCTGCCAAATTCATTTTTTTTAAAAAAAATAAATAATTTCATATACTTACATTCACTGGTAATTAACACTGGATTACATAAACAGAAATGGAAAAATTGAATTTTTATTTTAAAATTTAATTACCTTGGAAGCCTTTGAGGCACCTACGGACTTTTCTAGCACACCCTTCACAATGCATGAACACTTTCAGAACTATTTCCTGCGGCGGCGGCGGCGGGGGCGGCTGCTGCTCCGCCGGCTTCTGAGCTTCGTCTTTCTTCTCCTCCTCCACCGGCTTTTTCGCTTCCTCCGGTTTCTTCTGTTCCTGCTCAAATATAAACAAAAACACATAAATGAGAATAAAATCACAAAGAAAAAAAATGAAAATTGTTGGATGTATAAATTTGAGAGTGAATAAAAATATAAAATCACCTCGCCCATTGATTTTCTCCTTTTGTTTATCTCAGAAATGGATCAGTGTAGATAAATAAGAAGAAAATGTGGAGACACACAGAGACACCTTCACTGTGTGTATATTTTTCTTTTGCCTTAAATTTGATTGTATTTTTTTCTTAGTATAGAAAACACTGAATAGAATTGAGCATCATCATACAAGTGACGTGGCTGTTAAATAGTACTATGTGGCACGTGCGGTGCAATGGGTGTTTTTGCTGTACGTCGTCGTTTCACGTTTATTGCGACTTTTGTGCATAATAATTATTTTTGGGATTTTACCCATTTTTGGCACTGTGTACACACACCTTTTTCACTTTAATTTTATTATTTTTTGTGTTTTCTTGTTTATAGAAATAAAATGAAAAGGGAAATTATTATCAGTTACTTGTACTATTTGACTTTGTGCTTTTGTGTTGATGGGATATTGGAAATAGAGTTTTCTAGAGGAAATTTTATTAATTTGGTTATTCTATAATTCATACAATTTCATATGGATTTTGAGAATAATTTAGGAAAAGTGATATTTGTAATAATTTATACTTTATTACACATTACACTAATCTCAACTAGTAAATCTCATTTATAATTACAAGAATTTTGATATCTTTCAATTGTCAACGAGTCAAATATTACTAACATTGAATGTAAAGCATTTGAGATAAATGTGTTTACTTTCAGGGAAAAAGAGAATTTATTCAAAATAATTTTCAACTTTTTTATAAAGTACAGTAATCTCCACTAGTAAATCTAATTATATCTAAAAGAATTTGTGTAATCTCTCAACTGTCAACCAATGAAATATTACTGTAATTGAACTTTATGCATTTGAGATTAATTCATGCATTATAAGGGAAGAAAGAGACTTTATTCATAATAATTTCCACTTTCTTATATATATTACACTAGTTAATTCTCATTAAATCTAAAAGAATTCATGTAGTTTTTCATGTGTAATGAAATATTACTAAAATCGAATTTTATGCATTTGAGATAAATATGGTCATTATGAGGCAAAAAGAAGAAAATTTTATTACATTCTAAACAAAATTATCTTTTTTTTCACATGGGGTGTTAAGCATTTACTTCTCGGTTACTTTAATACTTTCTGATTATGATAATCGGAATTGTTAGTCTAAATTACAATGAGAGTTAAAAAAATAAATTAAACTTCTTAATATTTAACTCGATAATTAAGTACTTAATTAGATCGGATTTGTTAATATATTAAATCTAGTTTGAACAATATTTTTATTTGATAAGTTTTAGAGTTTGGTTTGACCTTGACTCGATTAGCAAAATAATAATTACATGTACAAACTAATCAAATTCGATTCCATAAAAGATTATTTGGACTTGACTTAATTAATAATTAAACAAGCCCAAACAAATTATTTTTATTATAATTCAATCAAATTTAAGCAATAACTCATTATTCAACTTTACTCCACTAATTTATTACCCTAATTACAATATATTTTAATATTATGAATATCATAACTAATACTACAGCAATAAAGCACATAAAAGTGGATTCACATTACAAAATGTATAAATGCTGAAAAATTGATTTGCGAATTATGTGAAGGAAAAGAAAGAAAAACACGATTACAACCATAAATGGAATGTGAAACTGACAACTCTATGGAACCCATGTGGGCGTATTGAAGCTTTGTCTATTTTTCCAAATATTACTTCTATAATTTATGTTACAATGGAATCTATATAATTACTAACCTTATTCATACACATGAATTTATTACCCATCTACAAAAAAATCTAAAATATTCATTATTTCAGTATTGGGATAGTCCAAAATAAATAATTTTGAGGAAAAACAATAAATTAATGTAATTATGGATTTTTGTTACAGGACCACCCAACACCTCACCAATAGGCTCCATTTGGAAGGTTTTGGCGCTGAAATTTATTATAATTATACGACGAATTATTAGATTATACTTTAAAACAATTCACTAAATAATTATTATTGTTCGTGTCCCAATTAATAAGGGTGTACGCGATTAAATTCAAGCAATTTTATGAGAAAATTCAACACGATCTGATATGTGGAAATTAACGAAATATTAAATTGAAATTGCCTGAAATAATCTTTTCAGACCAAATGTTTGAGTTGAAGGTATTTGGCTGGTGAGTTGACGGCTTGCTAGATTTTAAATATAGTTCTAGTTATAGTTAGAAAAATGTTATATACCACAGTTTTTATACTACCGATTTTTCACCTCTATTTGATTTAGAAAGTATGAACATATTAAACTCAATTGAATTAATTAAATGCAAATGATTATTTACCAATAATAGAAGAACTGAAAAATCAGTGGTATGAAAACAGTAGTATATATCATTACTTTTATAATTATAACTATTAGGTATTGGGTGTATGATATCGATGCTAAATGTGTCGTATTATGTGAGTAGAAATCGATTCTTTATGATAGGATAGGCACACCTTAAATGCTATCTTTAAAGGTATATATTTCTCTCACACGGATGATGATGGTTTTGAGAAATACACCTTCTAGGATACAAAGCATACAATTTCGTTTCAAAAAGTTACACTCCTTTGAAACCTCTTCAAAACAAGAACTCGACCGAGAGAGACTCGAAATATAGAGAGAAAGAAGAAAGAAATATTTTTGAATGAATTTTGCGGTCAAAGTATAGAAGTATTTATAGACTTCCAAAAGATGCCACGAATAGGCACATTTTCACCAGAAATGGTATCTCCAATCAAGAGACACATATTCGGTCAAACCAAATGACCAATAGACCGAAACAATGTGAAACACACTGTTTACCGGTCCAAAACCTTTTCACGAATGGAAGCCATATATTAAATATTTATTTAATATTTTATTTATTTATTTATTTCTTATATATATATATAATATATGTAAATATACAACAATCCTCCACTAGTTCACATATAATAGAAAATACAAAAAAATACAAAACACTTGGTCTTTATACAACGAATCGACATGAAGTGGCGAACCTTTAACTTATGGTTGAATATGAATTACTAAGAAGACATATTCTCGCTATACATGAGTTCTTGCTCTTTTATACTTGGCAACACATTTAAAATGGGCCTTGTGCTAGATCCTAGTTTTCACAAGTTTTAGGATTCTACCGATGGTAATGCATAAGAAGCGGCCTCTCACTTCTCTACTTGTATAGGTAGACTCATCAAGAATGTCCACACGCATTCCACTTAGCTATAAGTATATTAAGAGTTTATTAATAACTCAACCTACTTTTTTGTGTAGTATAATAGTGCATAGACCAGATATGGAACTTTGAAAATAATGGCACCCCCACTATTTTTAAGTTATGCACTTGAAATGTATCCATGTTTCCATTTAACTAATGTTTTGATTGAATTGCCTTTTTAACTCTCATACGTAGGGTAACAAGTGCTAACTTGTACCATAAGATAACGTTTGTTTCAATCAAGATATTATTTTATCGGTAGTAGTCTCATATCTCCCATGTCTTAGTTATCATATCTCCAGATAACGGTTTTATTTGTGGATCGGCTAACATTTGTTTAGTTGGAAGGTATTCAAGCACTACCTTTCCTTTCTTAACCATACTTCTTATATGATTATACCTCATAGTAATGTGTTTGCTATGGCTCGACATTCTTTCATTCTTTGTATTATATATTGCAGCTTGATTATCAAAATACAAAGTAATGGACCCTTTGTAGGATCAATGAACGGAATAGTTCTAACTTCTAATGAATCTTCTAAACCATACTATATCTTTGCTTGCAATAGACATAACTATGTACTCAGATTCCATCGGCGATAAGGCCACACAAGTTTGCTTTTTCGATGACCACGAAACTATGGCACCACAAATGGTGAGTAACCATCCGCTTGTTGATTTCAAGTTTGTTGTGTTGGACGCCCAATTAGCAACACTATAACACTCAAGTGTAGATGATTTACATAATTCATTGTAAACTTCAAGTACCTTAGTACCCTTTTAAGTTCTTTTCAATGTTCTTTTCTAGGATTATTAGTGAATCTACTTAATATGCCAATTGAACATGCAAGATCAAATCCTGTATGATTCACTACATACATTATACTTCCAATGATCTTGACATATTCTTCTTGACCAACAGCTTCTCCATTGTTAGGAACTAGTTTTACATGAGGATCAATTGGACATTTACTTTCTTTGCAATCAAAGTAATTGAATTTTTTAACACTTTCTCTATGTAGTTACATTGTGTTAATATAAAAGCTTCATCTCTTTTGAGAACTTTCACTCCCAAAATGACATCTACAGACCTAGGTACTTTATGTCAAATGTTTGTCTTAAATAATTTTTGGTTTCATTGATGCAATGCATGTTAGAACCAAAAATAAGTAAGTCATCAACATATAAAGTTACTAAAACTTTATATTCAATAGTAATTTTAGTAAAAACATAACTTTCTACTTTGCTACTCTTAAAACCAAATTTCTTGATTTCTTTTTTGAATTTCTTATACCATTGCCTCGGCGGTTGTTTAAGGCCATACAATAATTTATTCAATTTATATACTTTACGTTCGTTAGCTTTAGCAACATAACCCTCAGGGTGGTGTATGTAAATTTCTTCCTCGAGATCACCATTCAAAAAAGCTATTTTCACATCCATTTGATGAACCTCAAGGTTATAAACGGAAGCGATAACAAACATCATCCTAAGAGATGTAAATTTAGCAACCAGTGAAAATGTCTCAAAATAATCAATCTCTTCTTTTTTACTAAATCCTTTGGTTACTAACCTTGCTTTGTACTTATCAATAGTACCATCAGTTTTGAGTTTCTTTCTCGAAACCCACTTAGAGCTAATTAATTTAGTATTAGGAGAAGGATCAACTAGAGTCCATATTTTATTATCATGAATCGATTTTCTCATTGGCTCTTTTCCACATTTCTACTTCAGACTTGACAAATTATAACTTTCTTCACAACTTTTGCTTCTTCTTCACAAATTTTCGGTCGATCAATGAAAAACTTTGTTACTTATTTTGTATATGGAATACTTTCTTTTTGTAGTATAATTACGATTCTCTTCACCGGTTCCTATTGCGTGAAAGCTTCATCTCCTTCTTTTGGTTCTCCCACCCCACCCAAGCCTCTCGTGTCGTCGGATTCTCCCGTGTCGTCGGATTCTCTTATGTCGCCGGATTAACAAAAAAAGGGACTCTTTAGTAACACAATAGCCCGACTAATGGGGTTGGATCTACCAGGTATATATGTGTGTGCATGAGTTTGTATATATATATATTTGTGTGTCTAGAGTTTATTTAAGCTTAGTGTGTTTCTCATGGTTTTAGTGTTTATCAACTTTGGTTTCTCATGGGTTTAGTGTTTAGGGTTTAAGGTTTAGGGTTTAGGATATAGAAAATATAGAAATGGGTAATTAGTTTTCGGTGGAGTGAGGGGTCGGAAATTGTGAGATATATAGATGCATGATCAAAAAGTAAGAAAAAATTAAAGAGTGTTCAAATTTTTTATAGAGCTGATTGTGTCTAGGGTTTCATGCAGGCATTATAGTTTCATGATTTTCCTAGGCATTATGATTTTTGATTGAGGCATAAAATTTTTGGTATAAACTAAAGTTGATGAATCAAATTTGGTCTATGGTTCCCTAAGTTGATGAACCAAAGTTTTGTATCATGTTATGAAAATTTCATTCTTTTGAAATTTTTGGTATAAACCAAAGTTGATGAACCAAATTTAATCTATGTTCCCTAAGTTGATGAACCAAAGTTATGCATTATGTTATGAAAATTTCATTCTTTTATATTTTTTAGAACTTATTTTGATAACATTGTTTGCTCACCGGCTATTATTATTTGAAGCACCTATGGAAGATACGGAAGAGATGGGTGATTCAAAGTCCGACTTCAACGAGGTGGAAAAAAATATCGATTATGTAAGTATGTATGTGTATGTATAGTTGATGTGATGTGTGCGTGTATATATCACAACATACTATATAAAAAAAATAAACAAAGTATTGAAATCGATACAAGATGTTGTAAGTGTATCGATACAACATTTAAAGAAAAATTTGGATTGAATGTTGTAATACTGGTGTACTAATTAGGTTTTTTTATCAATACACATTTTAAGTAAAAACATTTACCCATCGGCCAAATGATGAGCCCCTTATTTGACCTCATTGATTCCGGATATGAAATAGATATTGAGCTTAATTAGATGGTTATGTTGGGTTTAAATTAGGTTTGGGCTAAGGTAGTAGGCTAATGTAGTGAGTTGTTGAAGTGTAGACATTCATTATTTATAGCATTATCTTTTGATAGCTTGTTTGCTCACCGGCTATTATTTTTTGAAACACCTATTATGGAAGACGAGTGTGAGCAAGAGTCCGACTATGGATTGCGTAAGTAGAAAGGGAAGCATCTAATACGAATATTGTCGTTTATGTGTTTTACATGATAAAAACGATTGGTTGATTGTATAAGAGATTTTCATTCTTTTGTATATTTTAAAACCTTTTTTTTGTAAACTTGTATGCAGAATATGATGATATAGAGTCTGGCTATTACATCACAAATGATAGCAAGCTGGATCCGCCTCAGATTGACGAATTTTGGCTGTCTACATTGCAAATGTTGGAAGATAATCTTTTTCCTTGACTTCATTTGTTGTACTTATTCAAACTTTTTAATATTATATTTTTTGTCAAATATTCAAGATGCTCAGATTTTAAATGTAGTCTTAACATCAAGAATATGCATGGCTACAATTCATATGTGGCTTTTTTGTAAACTTTTTTATTACATAGAATGACGCTACTTGGGAGACAAACTTTTGTAAACTAGTTTGGTTTGAGTTATCTAAGTGTTTGTTGTACTTTGAAATGTTACGATAAGACAAGTTAATTGCCTCATTGTAGTTGAGTATGTATACACGCTCGACGTATTTTTCGGCCTTGAGCAAATGAGCAATATGATCGATTGAAAATTGTTGCCTAGACTTGCTACTAGGTTTCATGTTTCTCTGACTAGACCTTGATTTGTGAACACCGTACTAGTTAAACTACGATGAGAAACCTTTACACCTTCATGAAACATGCATGGTGTGGTGTTTGAAGTGGTTTGCTGTAGCTTGGTGTGGTGTTTGAAGTGGGACACCCTTGTTTATCGATCTTACATTGCCCTAGATTACCGATCTTACATTGCCCGAGGAGTGGGGATAACATTTCTCTTCTACATGTCCATGGAGTTTTGAAAAATCCAAACATCTCAAAGATAGATAAAGAGGTAGGAATTTCTCGAACGAACTGCACTCCTTCGTATACATCAGGAGTCCATTGATGAGAAGGGGCTGGGGCTAATAAGCGGATTCCCAATTACTCATTTTGGATTTTTTAATTTAATTTAATTTTTTATATGCCACATAATAGATACATATATTTGTGCATATTTTATCATCTAATTGTTTGTTTGCATATTATTTTAAGTATATAGTTGATGTCATTTGCGAACATGTAATTTTGGCTTTTTATCTCCTACAAATGCGATTATGTATTATATAGTCTAATGCATTCTAATTCTAAAAAATAAGTATAAATTTTAACCTAATATTAATGTTGACCAACTATTAACATTGTACTGCACAAATACCTAAATATTCACATTTTTTGACCCGAGATACAGTGGTGCCATTTTCTTCACTGCATTAATTACCAATCTTTTGGTCATTGTATGTTGTGCATTTGATTTTGTGTGCTAGATGTATCTCGAGAAGTTTCTTGATTCATTTTGTATTTTTTTGTCTGTTGATACATGAGATTGATTCATCTGCGGCAACTCCACATGTATTTTATTTGTTTAATCTTTCAGATGTAACTGATCACTCTTTCTTGGATTGAGTTGGCTGTGGATATTATATATACTTTTTGATGAGGTTGGGATTTGAAATTTTTTTGTTTTGGTTTCTCCCTTTCTAATTTCATTGTGATGGCGCAAGAATCTGTACAATATGTTGGTTGTCTAAAGATCTTTGGTTCCATCAAAAAACAATTGGAAAGGGACAACCTCGATTTTCTGAATCACATTTTGCAAGTGGGTGGTCTTTCTTTTTAAAGTTCTGACATTGCCGATGGCGGACATATTAACGCCTTTTATCACACAGGTGTTGGAGTATTTTGATCTAACCTCCAACACCTTTTTGATCAATGGGCATAGACTTGAAATAACATTAGATGACGTATTATTCATTTTTCAATTGCCCATTGATGGTCGACATGTTCTTATCAACCAATACAACAACAACATTTACCGGGATGTGTTCGAAATGAATCCTCCTAAACCTCTTTCGTTGACATATCTTACGAGTTGTGTTCACAACAGAGATCTTAATATCTGGGCGCGGAAGATAGCACTATTGCTAATAATTGTACGATGTTTCATCATGCCATCCCATGATGGCAATAAGATGTACGAATCATTCGTGTCACTTTTGGAGAATCCAGGTTCGACCTCCACCACCTATGCTTGGGGAGCGGCCATGCTAGCCTACCTCCATGCTAGCCTATAGAAATATGTTAATTTTCCAAACAAAAAGAAATTGGATGGAAACTCTTGGTTGATACTGGTAAGCATACTATTTTTTTGTTACATATTCATGTAATATATTATATGAACTCTCATTATACTCTTCTTTCCATTTCTACAGCTCGTGTTTGTTTGCTTTCTTCATTAATCCTTCCGCCACTCGATAGTATGCTTCCCATTTTTTAATTTTTTTTAAAAATATTTTTTTGTGTGTGTGCAGTGTTTCTCTTTTATACGGATTCCAAAACTATGGAATATTATTGATGTCCAACCAAGGCAACAAGAATTTGACTGTACTCTCCATTGCACTAGGTGATAGATAGTATATGCCAATTTTCTTATAACCATAGAAGGAGCTAACGGGACAGGGTGAAGAATTTTCTCGAAAATCTTCAAAGATAAAATATTATGTAGTGCTCGTGTGTATACATTGATAAACACTAGTGTATATAAACATTAGTTTTTGTGAAAATTAGTAGTTGTATTCTGTTGTTTTATATACTGGTATACACTGGCCTATTCTTATTATGTTCTTTTGTGGACATGCAATCGTTTGGACACTTTATATACTATGGCCACAGCCCATTGAGCTTCAACCACAATAATTATGGGTGACGAGGCTCAGCCCAATTTTGCAACAACATGTGGTTTGTGATGAACCACATGATTGTTGCAAAATAATTCGGCAAAGACAATGTTGGCCAAGACGATGTCGCCCCATTTTTGGAGTACATTATTAAAACTAAAGATAATCGTGTATCTAGTGACCATAATTATTCTGAATGGTACATGAGGGAGATCCTTTTATGGGAAGATGCACGATGTTTTTTAATCCTTTAGAGAATATGGATTTTGATGATGAGGATGTTGATGATGAGGATCTTGATGATATGGTGCTAAGCTAGGATGCACGGACACAGGACACGGTGCACGACACGACATGGACACGGGACACGATATTTTTAGAGAAAACCTAGGATACGACATGGCACTTGTGTGTATATATATAGTTTACTTGCTTGCTTCTTTGTAAAACTTGATATGTCAAAACTAAACTACTAATCATTTCTCAGTAAGTCTAACAATGGCAAAATAATAATAATAACCACGTCTTCAACCCAAAAATAACCACATCTGCATAGTTCAAATCATAATGCAAATAAGTGAAAATAACAAATATTAATTGTCGTACAAATAATGAAAAACATAACAATCGAATCTAAGCTTCCATGTTTGGTACATTATCAGAATTGAGAGGTTCTTCACCAAGTTCATGAACAAATAAATCATGTTCTAATTTCAGTTCATCAAGAGTAAGATTGACAATCTCTAAAATTCCAACGTCATCACTTGACTCAAAAGCATCCCCACCCACATCCCACATTTTGGTCTCGCCTTTCAAATATTGTGGAGTCCTTTTTGATAAAAGACGAAGATTGCTTTGTACGAAAACTAAATCTTGTGCACGTTGTGGAGTAATTTATTCCTTTTTGTAGAATGTATAAAGGAGTAAGTACTTCAATTTCCTTCGGATCATGACGAAGAAGTTACATGAGCAAGTAACCTTACGCAATTTTTTGAAGGTTAGGAGTAGCAGATCCATAAAGTGGAATATTCTAAATTGCATTTGACCCCATACAATATAATTTCTTCAAAAATTGGGCACAAGTATCCCAATCCGTGTCGAACACTCCACATGACCATGTCGGACACTCCACATGTCATTTCCGACACGTGTCAAAATTAATTTTTAATTAATTTTATTTTTGGACACTGATTGGCCGTGTTGGAGCCTTGTCCGACACTATACGACTCAAATTTTAGAGGTGTCCGTGCATTAGAGGTGCTAAGTGATTGGTTAAACCGCAATCACCGTTCCCATCCAAGGAATCTTCCTCCAAATGATGATGATGTTGATGATATGACGATGAATGATTGGATAAATGATCATCTTTTCCCGGACCCCTCCTCTAATGAGAGGCAGTCGTTTGCATCTAGGCCATGGGAGAGATTAATTTACCTTTCTAAATCTCTTCAGAATAAGAACTCGACCAAGAGATACTCGAAATATAGAGAGAAAAAAGAAATAAATATTTTTGAATGAATTTTATGGTCAAAGTATAAAAGTATTTATGGACTTCCAAAAGATGTCACGAATAAACACCTTTTCACCCGAAATGGTATCTCCAATCAAGAGACACCTATTCGGTCAGACCACATGACCAATGCACCGAAATATTATAAAATACACCATTTCACGGTCCGAAACCTTTTCACTAAAGGAAGCCACCATTCAAAAACGCCCGCCATATATTAAATATTTGTTTAATATTTTATTTATTTCTTTCTTATATATATAATATGTAAATATACAACAAAATGAATATAGGCAATAGGATATATCATAAATTTGTATTGACATTTCACTTATTAATAAAAGACAAGACGTTGGTTTATATAATTCTTATGGTATCTATGTATTGAACAAAATGTCTTTGAGATTGCAAATTCAACTTTTCACTTTTAGGTAAGAAGGTAGCATGAAATAGTCATACGCTTAATCTCTTAATCTATTTCGCAAGTTTGTGAAATCTTAATCCGGGCATTGAGATTTCAACTTGATCGTCACAAGATCTGAGAACAGTGTTCACCAATGCAATGGGTTAGCGGGCTTGTGGCGTAGGTATAGTCGATGGGTTCGATATACCCGAACAAGACTCATTGTAATTCAATCACATGATTTTTACTCTATATAGTCATTGATAAAGACTAAAGATAAGATGTTGCACGTGAGCTTTCGACCTTAGGCTTTATGAAAGATGTGTTTGTGGTGATGAATTCATTATCAGAGTAGCTAGGCTCGTATCACCCTTTGGTGGAGTCAAGCTCGACGTGTGATTCACTTAGTACAGGTAGCAGTCTTTTATGAATCGCTAAAAAAAATTCATTGTCTCGGTACTAAATGAGCATGTATTTTGTGATGTCATATGTGGGTGAAAGAGTAAGTCTTTGCCAAGGCACGTAAAACTGGTTCATGTGGGGCATGAGGCGTAGTTTCCTAGTTCACACCAATATGACACATGCATAGCATTGAGTCAGTGAGTTTACATTTCATGGTTCTCACTCAGTAAAGAGCTTATACATGTTCGTTAATCTTGATGAGTAGGTTCGTGATGACGTCATCATATTGGAGTTAAACTGGGATACAGTGTGGTTCCACTAAGTTGGTTACGTGACAACCACATTCTTAGTATCCTCCCATTGCCAATTGACACGAGTCTAGAGAGTCGCGCTCTAGAAAGAAAAATGAGATGTTATCTTTCAGCTCACATGTAAGGGTACTCCTAGACATGCCCAAACGGTTCGCGGTTCCGGTTCCGATTCCGGAACCGCCGGTTCCCGGTTCCGGGAACCCCGGAATCGTATTCGAACCGTTTAGGCACGGCTCTAATTACCCAGTTCCACGGGTCCGGTTCCACGGTTCCGGGGCGGTTCCACGGTGAATATTGGAAAAAAAATGAAAAAAAAAAATGGGCTTGAGTTTTATTTTAAGTATACCATATAATATTAATATATTATAATAAGGTACCTAATATGATATATACTATTATAATATCATATTATTATATTATAATATCATATCATTATATTATATTACTAATATTATAATATGATCATATAATATATACCTATTAGTACAATATTATAATATATCATGTATATAATTACTAATGACATATTACCTAATAATATAGTAATATTATAGTATCAATTGTATTTAATATCACATTAATATTAGAGTACATTACTAATATATACCTATTAGTACAATATTATAATATAATTGTATTTAATAATTGATATTTAATATCACATTAATATTAGAGTACATTACTAATATATACCTATTAGTACAATATTATAATATAATTGTATTTAATATCCCATTAATATTAGAGTACATTACTAATATATACCTATTAGTACAATACTATAATATATCGTGTATATAATTACTAATGACATATTACCTAATAATATAGTAATATTATAGTATATCACATTAATATTAGAGTATATTACTAATGTTACTAATTGATATATTATTATGATATTATATCATATACTATTACTAACTATCATACTAGTCATATACTAATATGACTAGTATGATATTATATTCGATAAAAAAAAATACTAATATGATATTAATATTAGTTATTAATATATATTAGTATATAATATCATATATTATGTTAATATTATATCATAATTAGTATACTATAGGATATTAATGTGTATTATATCTATTAAAAGCAAAAACAAACACTTAATCTTGGCTATCGGATGAAAGTAAAAAAAAATAAGAGGCCAAAATAACGGTTGGAACCGCCGGTTCCAACCGATTCCAACCGCCGGTTAGAACCGCCGGTTCTAACCGGCGGTTCCCGGTTCCTCATATGAGGAAATGTAACCGAACCGTGGGAACACGGTTCCGGTTCCCGGTTCGTGGTCAACGGTTCCGGAACCGTTGACCACGGTTCGAACCGGTTCGGTTCCACGGTTCCGGTTCCAAGTTGGGCACCTCTAAGTACTCCGGTAATATCACTTAGGTTGTGGAAATTACATAATGAAAAAAGGTCGAAATATTTAACGGGATTAAATAAATAATTAATTATATTATTTATTCAAAAAATTAAATTAATAAAACCTAGAATATTTACTGTGAATTAATTGATTGATCAATGGACTAATAAATCAATTAATAGATTGGACCAAGATTAGATGGGCCAAATCTCAGTCTACTCAACTAGGAGATATGAGAGGCCCATTATTGGCCTTCTCCATACCTGGGGTTTCTATTTAGAATTAAACCCTACTAAACATTTACACAGTTGTCACACAATTCTTAGTTTATAGGTTGAACAAGTGAGAAGAAAAACAATCTCCACCTATATGTCTAGCTGTCGCCCCAGTATAGATCGGAGTTCCAGAATTTTCCTTCACGTGACAATTTAGAGGCGTTATCCATGTGGTGGTGCTCTAAAATCCATAACAACGCAAAAAATAATATAAATTAGAGTCGTTTTCTTAGTTTTGTTTCGCATGCCAAGAACATAAAAAAAATCATGATTAATTCATGGAGATGAGATTCTTGAGAGCTTCTATTTGTATTTTTCGTTGTACGATCCCCAGGTGAATCCCAACATTAAAGAATAAGCTTAAGAATATTTGTATTTTAGATTTAATTAACAAGAATTGAGTGGGTAGGAGAGATAATTAAGAGCATGGTCTACTAGATTATCTATAGTATATTATGCTTGATTAGTGATGAGTGAAACCTTTCATATATTGTAAAACTAAGGATTATGTAAATTCATCATATGTATATATAAGTTTTCATAGTTAGAATATTGAAATTTATGCTCTAATCAAATAAAAGCAAATACTCAAGCAACATATTTTAGTTATTTGTCCAAATAAAAGATAAAATGTGCGATGTCATAATGAATAAAATTACTCTTGTTAGAGAAACTATATGTATATATTTCTACTAAAGCTTGCTAATTAGTAATCGTGCATACATGTATGTGTGATATGTAATTACGAGGCAGATTATGGGTTATTTGGGTTCCAGTTATTAATATTTTTATGACTTGATCAGAAATTAAAAGCTCAATTGGCAAACAATTATTTGGATAAATATATTTTGAATATTTATGAGTATCTAATTAGCAATGGTTTCTTGATATTTTTATTCGAATACTAGTGAGGAAAAAGGGTAGGAACTTTTAAACCACAAAAAGTGAGAAACACCTAAATAAGACTTGTGGATTGCATAAACAAAGATCATCAACTCAAAATTACATTTATTTTAACTTGCCAATGAGTAAGAGTCACATTACCGAGCATCAAATAAGGTTGATTTTTGGTGATTTTTTAGATTTGAGATTTTTATATCATTTACATTATATGCATATACGTGAATGTATATAAACATAAAATGAATAGTGTAAATTTTTCAAGAACTTGAATTCCAAAAGTCATTAATGTTAATATAAATGAAAATTTCGTAAATGATATTATTGAATATGAAAGATTAATATAGAATGACTAGATTTGACTAGTTTAACTTTAAAGTTTAAATTAGAACCATTATTAAACCTAAACTAGAGAACATAATAAAAATATAAAATGAAATATAAACTAGGAAAAGAAATAGATATAAAATGCATCATAATTAAACCTAAACTAGAATATATAATGAAAATATACAAATATAAATACTTTAGGAAAAAACAAAAATATAATACTTTCTAATATTTTCTAAAATTCAAAACCCACCCATCAAACAGTCAGTCTTGTAGTTATATCTCATAAATGTGCCCACAGGTTAGCTTCAATTTGTACATATGTAAATCATTTCATGTATTAAAAATTGTATGACATGAAATAGTACAATGATGTCTGGACAAATATAATGAGTTTAATCTCTTCACGCTAACTATTTCATCCAAAAAAAATTGAGAGCCAATTTTTGCAAAATATTGAAGACCTCATATCCAGATTTTTTTTTTTAAATTGAAAATATTTATTTCTGATATTTTATAAGTCCTGAAATTTTAAAATAATAGCCTGTCTTGATAGCCTTGTGTATTAATTATAAAGATCTAGAATTTTCATATATAGTCTTTATCAAAATTTACCAATGTTCACAAGTCTCACACGTAATTAAATTCCATGAATCTGTTTAAGGTACAATAGACTTTTAAATAGATAAGGACTATTTGTTCATGTTTTTACAAGCAATAAGTTGATAAAACTTCTGGAATTTACTATTTAATTTTCTGTTAAATTAGACCACCAATTAAGCATTCACCATTTTTACATATTCATGATGCCGTGATCATATTATCTTATATATAAAAAAAAAAAGTATTCGTTAAGATAAATAATAAAACTATTTCACGTATCCCGTGAAAAGATAAAAATTCAAGTTTTTTTATTATAAAAAAACAAAACATTCAAGGTCCAATAAGAAATATATATGCACGTGAAACTTTTATTAAGTGAGTACTTGATCTGTTGGTTAGATCGAGACTTCTAAATTCGAGTTTAATTTAAATGTGAGTATTTAGTTATTTTATATAATAATAATATTTTATTGTGCACTTGGTAGTTGTTAGTTTTATTCAATTATAAAGCCTGATATCAATATTCAATGTTAATTATATATACTGGGTGGCAGGAACTTTTACTTTGTTAGGAAAATTAAATTCTCAAATCTAAGAATTGTTTATAAAGCTTTTTAAAATACTTTGTAAACTGATCAAGAGCTTATACATGCTACAAGATATTTGGTAATTTCATTTGAACAATGTAAGGATCTTATACGTTTCTTTAAAAACTATTGCAAGACTTAAAAAACTATTGCAAGTTGTAGCTAAAAACTTATTATTTTTGATGACGATTTTGGCATTATCTTTTCACGTTTATTATTAATATTATTTTAATATTTATTTTGATTAAAGTTGATTATCAGTTAATTTTTTGCTATCAAAATTACTAATACATATGTCTATATAGTAGAGTTCACAATAAAAATGAACAAAAATATATTTGTCGTTATAAGAATCACCTAATGTTTTGACTAAAACTTAATTCCAGATTCAAGTAAAGGTACACAATTGTCATGACTTAGAACTTTGGCATGCTTTTAAATTTCTTATCTTATTTTACTCAAGAACTTTTAAGTTGTAAATTATTATTCAGCATGCGAAAAATTCCAATAATTACGTTGATATTTGAATCAGATAAACAGGTTTATTGAAAATTAAAATATGTTTATTTTGCACATGAAGTCGGAATATAGTGTTATATACCATGAAATGAGGCGGAAATATTTCATTTTGATAATACAATATAATTAAACATATCAGTACATGAAATTAACGAAACATATAAGTTAATGGACTTCAGGAAGCAAAAATACTAAAAGTTAAAAATTAATATTTCATTTTGGATGACGTTTACTAATCCAATTTTTTTGGATTTTTTACTTTTGTAAATGATTTTTCTTTTACACTTTCTTATATACTAGCATAAACATTACAACACATGTGAGAGGGGTGAGATAAAAGAAAAATTGAAAGAAAATAGTTGAAAAAAGATATTAAAAAGTTGGTTTTAAATCCACCTATTGAAAATATTCCATCAGAATAATGCCATAATATTAGTTTGTGTAAAACTCATTTAGTCAACATAAAAAGAAAAACCTTTATTTATAATAGTACGAAAGCTCAAAAAAGAATGATTTAATGTTATAGCCAACAAAAAAATATTAGATCAATAACAACATTTTAGATTGAAAAATAAGATGATTTTAAGGTACATTTCAGTTTTAAACATAGACAATTTGTTAACATTTTTACAAGCAACAAATTGATAAAATTTATCGAATGATTCTCTTTATTTGAAGTTACTTAGATCAGCAAATATTAGACATGTGATAACAATTCCACTATTTGTAGATTCATGATACATCCATTTTCATTATTATTATTTTAACATTTTTTTTATTTAAACAAACACAGAATTTTATTCCATAACTAGATAATTTGGCATGCTTGTGAACTTAAGCTGAAGCTGTATCGACTTAATTAGCTCTGTGGCTATTTATCTTACAAATTATTATTCATCATGGAAAGTTAAAGCCTCGATTGGATGTCATATCTATTTCAGAAAAAAAAAAAAACTATATTTATGATAAAAGTGGGTAAAAAGTGATTTTAGGGGATAAAAAATGTGGTGTTGAGATATATGTTTCAATTAGTTTTTCTTTATTAAGACCTTTTATTATCACATAGAATATGAGACTTAATTTGATTTTTGCTGTTGAAAGATAATCGAGAAAAAAAAAATTAATCGATTGTTAATCTGTCAAATCATTAATAATAACAACTATTTTTTCTCTTTTTATTGCAAAACTTTTTTTCAAAATTATTTAGATTTTGGGTGATATATTTATTATATACCAAACAATTGATATATATATATTTTTTTTGGGATTGGACTTTCCAATCAAAATATCCCATGAGTAAATTCATATCTAAATAAACAAATAACTTAATTCATTTTTTTGGGTAATGTAAAGTGAAAATTGGAATATATTTATTTTGGACATGAAGTAGGACGGTATTATTATACTGTCAAAAAGTGGGATAACAAACCTACCATTGAAAGATGCATCTCCACTTTTTGAATAATACATATTTAATTAAGGGCTAATTAATTTTAAAAGTACCTGAAATTTTATATTGGAAATGAGATGAAGCATGCTGATGAAAAAAATTAAGTATAAAGAACTTCATTGGGTTTAGCAGTCCAGTTGGATTTGAAAATAATGTTTGGGCCACTTCATTGGGCCAGCTGCTTTGGGCTTATCAATATTGGACTAAAATTTCAGCCCATGGAATATATGAAGAAATTATTATTAAGCGGGTCAAGATATTCGAATGTTTAATATTGATGGTAAGTGATAACAAATTAAGAATTGGCCGTTTGTCAGAGGAAACCATATCCAAGTACCTAATAATAAGTAGTTGTGATCATGATGGAATTAATAATAGTACCACTTGTTAGATAATATTTTTATTATGCCCTTTAGTATTATTTTCTATTTATTCAGTTACATTTTATTTTTTTATTTATTGTTATAGTCTTTATTTAAATTAATCATCAATAATACAAATTCTCGCAGTCTAACAGTACTAGTCAAGACAATGAAATATGTAGTGTGACAGAGCGAAAGCACTACCTATAGAAGAGTCAACAATTGTTCCAATAACTTCCACAATTGTCCGCCAGATTGACTTCTAGACTGTAGGTACTAAAATATTTAGCTAGAAAAAAGAGACATGTGAAGATTGAAATCTGTATTTTTCTATATCCTATAATGTACATTACATGGCTATATATATACACATTGTTAGGAACATATATAAGGAAAATATAAATGTAATCCCTAAACTAAAGTTAACTCCTAATTTTTAGAAATCAAATTATTACTAACTTATTTGTAATCCCTTAAATTCAGCCTCATCAAACTCTATTAGCAAGAATCAAGGGATTTATGTTAACACCCTTCCGCAAATTGATACGAATTGCAACCGAGCATCAATTTGGAGAGTAAGTAGCAATGGCGATTCTTAGACATAGCTTTTGTGAATAAATCAGCAAGTTGATCTCAAGAGGAAATATGAGATATCGTAATAGTCGATTCTCCAATAAGATCACGAATGTAGTAACAATCAACTTCAATATGTTTCGTGTGTTCGTGAAAAACTGGATTCATAGCGATTTGAATAGCACTAGAGTTGTCAGCATACAATCGAGTAGGTGTAGTTTGTGAAATTCCAATCTCAGATAATAATCGATGAAGCCAAACAATCTCCGAACTAGCCATTGACATGGATCTATATTCAGCTTCGGTGGATGACATTGAAACTCTTTCTTGTTTCTTGCATTTCCATGAAATAAGGGAATCTCCTAAGAATACACACTAGCATGTGGTAGAACGACGAGAGTCGGGGCAACCTGCCCAATCAGCATCTGCATATCCTACTAGTTGTAGAGAATAAGTAGTCGGAAAGAAAAGCCCATGTTCTATTGTACCACGCAAATATCTGATAACCCGTAGCAATGCAATATAATGTAGTTGGCGAGGATCTGATACAAATTGACTAAGTACCTGAACAGGATAAGCTATATCTGGACGTGTCATGGTTAGATAGATAAGACTACCAACCAATCGTCGATATAAAGTTGGATCCGAAATAGGTGCACCATCATCTTTACCATATTTCGTATTATTTTCCATTGGAGTATGAGCTACCTTATTATCTATAACATTGGCTAGGCGAATATGATCTGCTGCATATTTTTGTTGCTTGAGAGAAATCTCTTGAGAGGTATAAGAAACTTCTAATCCCAAAAAATAGGTTAGCAAACCCAAGTCTTTCATATGAAAAGAGTTACTGAGAAAATTCTTAAGTTGTTCAATACTTGCTTCATCATCCCTAGTAATGATCATATCATCAACATACAAAATAATAATAGTAATACCTCTCGATGTTCGTTTTAAGAACATAGAATAGTCTGCAGTACTCTGAGTAAATCCAGCTTGAAGAATGGTGGATTGAGGAATCGGATATCCAGGAGGCGGCTTCATATATACTGTTTCCTTGAGGTCTCCATGGAGAAAAGCATTTATGACATCCATCTGGTGTAGATTCACCTTTGAATATATGCCAAAGCCAAAAGTGTACGAACTGTAGTCATTTTAGCAACTGGAGCAAAAGTCTCCTCATAGTCAAGCCCATATTCTTGCTTGAATCCTTGAGCAACTAAGCGAGCTTTATATGGCTCAAGACTCCCATCTGCCTTTAGCTTTACTGTAAAAACCCATTTACTCCCAATTATAGATGCATCAGAAGGTGGAGATACCAAATCCCAAGTATTGTTATCCTCGAGAGCATGGAGCTCCTCTTCCATAGCTTGTCTCCACCACTCTTGACTAGCTGGTTCATGATAGTGAGTAGGTATACAAACTGAATCCAAGGTTGTAAGTAAAGCATGACTTACCATATCTTTCCGGTGAATAACCATGTCTATCAGGAATTTTGGAATGTCTATTAGAGCGACGAAGAGAATGAAGGTCAAGAGTCTCAACAATGGTGTTATTTTGTCCTATGACACTAGAAGTTGAGTTAATAGAATTTAAAGAGGGAATAACAAGATTTTGAGGTTCAGAAATACCTGAGGTAGTAGTATTATTTTGATCTGAAGAAGTAGAGAAAAAACAGAAGAGGACGTAGGTGTTGGCATACTTCTTTCTTCAATTTGCTCATAGTTTATGTCATCATTGTCATCACTGTCGTCTGAAAGATGAAAAGTAGAAATATTCCTCATAGGTGTTCAAGTTTCCATCTTATAGTAAAAATGATGTTCAAAGAAAATTACATGACGAGACACTCAAAGAAAATTACTCTCTTTTGCTCCATGGTTAGAGTGTAAATTGCTTTAGGCTTCCATGGCTTCCTATTTGTATCATAAACTAAATGCGAATTAGGACGTGAGCAGTACAACTCTATATCAGCTCTTGCATTAGCATTGTCCTTTGTTTTATCTTTTATATCCATGATTGTATTGAAAATATTGTCAAATACATTTTTCTCAATGTGCATCACATCTAGGTTATGTCGGATAAGATTTGTGTGCCAATAAGGAAGCTCCCAAAATATGCTTTTCTTCACTCAGTTATATGTCTTGTTAAATTCGTCAATTTTTTGCTTGCCACTTTGTGTACCAAATACGATGCTAGGAAGCCCTTCAACACGCCGACGCATTTCTTCACCGGATAACCGAGAAGGGGGAATATCAGTCTCAATCCGGTTTTTATAAAACTGTCTTAGTTGCTTTCTGAAGGGATGATCAATAGGCAAGAATTGACGATGGCAATCAAACCAGGATGGTTTCCTACCATTGCAAAGTGAAAAAGACTTTGTTAACTCCATACAGTAAGGACATGCCAATAGCCCGTGAGTACTCCATCCAGACAACATAGCATTAGCTGGGAAATCACTAATTGTCCATAAAAGTGCCGCTCGCATTTGAAAGTTTTCTTTCTTGCAAATATCATACGTTTGAATACCATCTTTCCACAATATCTTTAGCTCATCTATTAGAGGGCGCAAGAACACATCTAGACTTTTACCAAGGCTCTTCGGTCCTGGGATAGCCATACTCAAGTACATAAATTGTTGTTGCATGCACATACCCAGTGGCAGATTATAGACAGTGAGGATTACTGGCCAACATGAATAAGGAGCACCAGACACGTTGAAAGGGCTAAAGCCATCCGTACACAAGCCAAGACGAATATTTCGTGGATCTGAGGAAAATTGTGGGTGAGTATTATTAAAGTGCCTCCACGCCTCACCATGAGCAGGATGTGTCATAGTCTCATCTTGGAAAGACTTTGCATGCCAAGTCATGTGCTCGCAAGAGTGACTTGACATATATAACCTTTGTAGTCGTGGTATTAAAGGCAAGTAATGCAAGACACTATAAGGCACTTTTCTTTTTGCACCCATTTTGGCTGGCTTAAAACGAGGATGGTGGCACACCAAGCACTCTTCTTTATGCTTGTTGTCCTTATAATATAATATGCATTTGTTCATGCAAGCATCTATTTTCTTATAAGCTAAACCAAGTTTGTTCAAAATAAATTTTGTTTCATAGAAGCTACATGGCCATTTTTTATCTTTTGGCAAAATGTATTTCACTATTGACATAATTCTATCATAGCATGCCTTCAGACATATTGAACTCCGACTTGATATTTAGAAACTTTGACAAGGTTGAAAGCTTCGTAAACTTCATACAACCCTTATACAGTGGCTCATCTGCAATCTTCAATAGATCAAAAAACTTTTGAGCCTCAGTGTTTGGTAGTTGTTCTTCAAAAGGCAGACTCCATTCAAACTCTGGATTCATTACCAAATCACTCATACGATAACGCTCATCATTTATTGTTTTAGATGCTCGTATTAATTAACTATTCTTCCTCGACATAATCACAAATAGTTTCTTCATAGGGTTCACCATGTAAAACCCAAATCTTATAACCTCGCGTAAATCCATTTTTATAAAGGTGGAGATGAACTTGATCACAATCCAATATTTTACTATTAAAGCACTTTTAAACAAGGATATTTTATTTTCTCATCAAATACACAATCTACATTAGAAAATGCAAAATTCAAGAATTCATCAACTCCATTCTTGAATTCATTAGAAATTTGTCAATGTTGGTCTCGTCGACACATCATCCAACCACGATTAATGGACATATTGCTGTTCTCGAAATAAAAACTCAATATATGAGTTTTTCTCAAGAGTAAATAAATATAAATATATACGCAAATAAAATTAATAGTTGGAAAGCTAATTTATTTACTATATTATCTAGATTAAGTCTTTTATCATGAATTTATTATATATTATTTTAAATAAAATATTAGATGACTTAATATATTATTTTAGGCACAAACTTATTAGTTTCCACAACTATTTTCATCTCCAGCATTAGTTTTTACTAGCACATCTTTCAAGTTTCATGCATTGAAAATTTATTAGCGGGACAGTACCTAATCTCACATCTACTATTATACTTGATACAATTGTAGACAATGGGTTAAACTTACATAATTCTTAAAGAAATTGATTTCAGAAATCAAAGACATACACACATTCAGAAAAACCTAGTGTTCTTATTCTCGTCTGATATTAAATTCATAATAGCAATGGGTTAAACTTACATATTTCTTAAAGAAATTGAATTTTACAATGCATTCAACACACTATTAATGAAAGACAATACTTGTTTTGATATGAATAAAACATACACCTCACCTCTGAACCCACCAAGACATGAAAACGATAAACTAATACATAGATAGATTTACTAGAATAATAATTGAACACATGCTTCAAAATCATATTGAATGAGCACTGCAGAAAGTGTATATATATATATATATATATATATATATATTTATATATAAACACATTTGGCAAATAGAAATCATGAAAATATATATAAGAAATTAAAAATCAAACTTGTGAATCTTGAGCTTTTGATTATGGGATGCCAATTTGTGTATCTTCAAACTTAAACGAATAATTATCAAAAATTCACAAGAATTATTTTGAGAGATTGGAAACTTGTAATTTCTTTTGGAAGTTGGTATTGATGTGAATGTAAAGGATTTGAAGCAGCATCCGTGAGTGATTGGTTAAAAAGGTAAGATTTTAGATAAATGGAAATATTGAAGTAATTTTGGGCAAATAATTGTAAAAACATTTTATATTGCCGTGAATGATCCATTGCCATCTTTGGTATTTGTGATGCTATATTATAAATATTTATAATTATCAATAATCAAACACTTTTACCAAATAATTATTAAAAGTATTTTAGATGCTATATTATAAATATCTAAAATTACCAATAATCATACTAAAAGTATATGAAAATTGAAAAGTTAATATTATATCTTGTAGTTGATTTGAAAGCATATAATATTATTTTTATAAACGATACACCCAAATCGATTTAAAGCTTGTAAGCTCGATTAAATTTTTTGATTGAATTGTGAGTTAGGGCTTGAGTTCAGATTTAAGTCGAACATGAATTATTCCAAAATGTATAATACTAACTTCTGAATTAATTATATGATTTACACTGAAAAGATAAAATATTAAAATGTCAAGTTTAAGTTGGTTCAGGCTCAACTTGAAGCTCGTCAAGTATTACTAAGTATTGGATGCAAAAAATGTTTAATATCAATTGCTAAACTTGATCCCATATAAACTCGATTTGTTCGACTTGACTTAAATCCTATTCACAATTTTTCACTTATTATAGTTACAAAATTATAATATTACAGAAATAATATTACTAAATTGGTTCGACATTATAGATAAATCAAAACGATCAAATTTAAATAATTATATATATATATTGGAATATAACTATCTAACTCAATGATTAAACATGTCGACTCAATATTTGATCATCATGCGAATATGATTCTGAAAATTTATGAAACTATCGCAAAAGCTGGGTCCTCATATAAATGGTCAAAATTTCATAAAATTTAATCCATTAAATTGAGACTAGTTGACTTAAAATCAATCTAACATCATGTAACTTTAAGTATTATAAAATCATATTGCTATCTATACTATATAATTTAGATTTTATGAAATTAGAATATATGACTATATATTAATTTATACATTAATATATAATATAATATATTGACATGATGATGGATTAATATAACATTTGCATAGCGCTAAACCCTAAACCCTAATTATAAACCCTAAACCCTAAATATAATTACGAAATCGATTATAGAAGTTTTAGCTCCAACATTTTCCTATACCACACCTAATTTGCAAATTCATTACAAAAGTTGAAAATTTTGAATTTTTATTTAATAATGATACATAAAAACCTTATAATTAGAAATTAATTATATATTTACTAATTAGTAATAGTAAGAATAATGGATTAAGTGGTCTGATAATAATTATAGCTTTTCAAGTTTTGTTTAAATTACATTCACACAACAAATAAACTTAAAATGCTATTTCACATTAACTTTATTATAATTTAAACACTTTATTCTCCGGTGTTGAATAATTGTTATTTTTTCAAATGTTTCTTCTGACGCTCGATTTGTAGCTTTTCGTCGTTGCACTAATGTATATATCATTGCAATACCTAGCAACAAAGTAACTATGAATTTTAAATACATAGCAAGAACTATAAATATTATTTAGTATAGTGAATTTGATGCTATTTTCTAGCTATTTTTGTCATTGCGCTAGCGATAAAAATTGCAATAAATGTATATATCGTTGCAATACCTAGCAACAAAGTAACTATGAATTTTAAATACATAGCAAGAACTACAAATATTATGTAGTAAAGTGAATCTGATGCTATTTTCTAGCTATTTTTGTCATTGCGCTAGCGACAAAAATTGCAACAAATGTATATATCGTTGCAATACCTAGCAACAAAGTAACTATGAATTTTGAATACATAGCAAGAACTACAAATATTATGTAGTAAAGTGAATTGATGCTATTTTCTAGCTATTTTCGTCGTTGCGCCAGCAACGAAAATTGCAATGAATGTGTTTTTTGTTGCAACAGCTACGAACAAATTAACTATAGATTTGAAGTTCATAACAAGTGCCACAATTATTATGTATCTAGCATATTTTATTTATTTTTAAATTCTTAAAATAATTTGTACAATGAATAATTAGTAGCTAATCTGTCGCGCTAGAAATGAAACTTGCAACGAAAATACCATTTGTTGTTGATCCAATGCAATTCTGTCGCTGACTTATTCGTATATGTTTATTTATTCTGAAAATACAGTTACCTACGGAAAATTTATAGCTAATTTATGTCTTTAGATACAAAATCAAGTTCGTAACAATTTTATTTATAGCTAATGCCCTATTTTCTTGTAGTGAAACATTGGATCGAATCAAAAATTTTGGTCTAATCACAAAGTGGAAAGACAAGTGATCAAATTCCAAACATACAAAATATCTTTAGTCAAAAATATAATAAGACAAATCTGTATATGAGTTGAGGGAAATGAAATAAAGAATAGGAGAATAATAAATTATGTCTTAAATTGCTTGTCGGTCATAAATTGTGGTTGAAAATATTTGTGACCCTAAATGAAGAAATCAAACTTTCCATAAATTCATAACCATTGTAACCTCCAAATATATGAAAACATTACTTATTTTGGGGTTTAAATATGATAGTATAATACATGCACACATTCATTAGTTATATATATGCTATTGAAAGCAAAGTGAAAGGCATATGGTACACTTTGAGTCAATAAGACGAAGAGAAAGTCATAATACATAATTAAATGTAAAAACATATTCATTAATAACATATTTAATGTAAATTAAATTGAACGTCAAATACACGGTTTTATTAGGGGGATGGTATTTTTATTTTAATTAGTCTTCTAATAAAAAATTGCCTAAATTAATGGTACAAAAATTAAAGTGGTCACATGGATCCCATTGGGAGTCAGACATTTTACTAAGCAATGAAGAGACAAGTCAACAGTTTTTTGTACGTTACGAATGGGACTTACGAATTTAAGTGGAGTTATTATTTGGAATCTTAATTACGATATTTAATTCTTGATGGAAGTAAACTATAACATTATATAATACATGCAATATATACATATATAATTGTTTTTCCAGAAAAATAACCTTAAAAAGGTAATTACAAAAATACAATTGTTATCATATTTCTTCCTAAAATTATTTTTTTTGGTGATTTCGACAAAATTGGTATTAGGTATATCTACTTCATGTTATTTTTCATATAAAGTCGATCCTGTATCTTTTTGAGTTTGCATTGTGTCTTAAGGGCAGTAACGTTGCTCCATCAAAAAAGTATTTAAATCCTACAATAAAAATATTATCAATCACAATTTAAAAGATAATCATAAATTTTTACTACTATTATATTAAGTTTAATGTAAATTCAAATAAAAAAATTGTATTGTAGCTGGCTGAGTAAAAAGAAATGCATAAAGTAAGAAGTGTAATAAATCAACAAAATGCAGCATTATGTAAATGTAGAAATATTGCAAGTTGTGAGTTGTGACACTAGTTTAAGACCCTTTTAATAATTGTAACCTCATTTCGAAAGAAAATCTATTTTATCAATATTAATTTCAAAATTCAAGTTCAAAAAAGAAATTGATTTAACTTCAACAGTCAACTAATAATTCTGAGATATAATGGTGGTGCAACAATTAATAATATATATATAATTGTTAAATGCATCCACGTTAGAGGCACTCCACGTTTATTTAAATAAATGTAGAATACCATAAAAAAAGTTTGTGCATATGACTAAAACTATTACTTATTTATTTAGAAACAAATTAGGCTTAATATAATTTTATTTGGATAAAAGTGACAATGATTTTCATTATTTAACAAGATTCTAGGTGGACATATTTGAATTCAATCATACTAAGTGTAATATAATTTGATGATTATTCTATTTTCTTTTGTTGGAGTTTTAAGTAGTCTTTGATGTTATATTACTTTCTAATACTATTTAGCAAAAAAGAAAATTTTGATATTTACTACAGAACAAATGAGCAATACATATCATTTAGGCTCCGTTTGTTTGTCAAGGGAATGAAATCAAAATGGGGAATATGATTCCCAAAAATCAAATAGCCTTGTTTGGTATTTTTTATTGATATTATGGAATGCAATATAATTCCCAAAATATGAGAATTATCATCTCAAATAAGGGAATTACATTACCTTGTTTTATGGAGGTAATGTGATTACCATATCAAGGTAATCATAAATGTACTACTTTAATATCATTACTACCCTTATATCAAATATTATACAAAATCAACAAAATAGTTATTTATTTTTTCATTTCATTTAAGTTATTATTTATGAAGAAATAGTTTCGTATTTTTAATTTATTTAGAATATTTTCATTGTCAAAATAAATCGTAATTTCATTTTATTTGATATTTATTTATTGAATGAAATTGAAAAATTGCTATGTTGTTTTTGCGATAGTACTTTTGAAATGGTTGTTGGTCACATATGATTAATATATTTTATTTATTAACAATAATATATTTTCGACTTAAAATAATTATCAATGCATTGGTATATGAAAAATGCATACATGTAATTTTTTTAAAAGTCGAACAATATGTAAATAAAAAATAAGCATGTTCAATTTAATTATCATTTTTCTAAAAGAGGATAATGCAATTGAACCAAATTGATATCTTATTTATTCTTTATTATTTAACCAAATTAAATATATATATATATATGTATATACACTTATGTATATATATAATATCAAATATTCTACTTTGTCATAAAATTTATAATTAGATTATACAAATATGATTTAAAATAAGGGTATTTATGTCAAAGTCTTTAATTTTAGATTCCATTATTTATTATATGTATTTGAACAAAATATAAAAAAGAAAAAAATATATATATCCTTACCCAATTTTTTTGTAGAAACCAAACACTATTAATGGAATCAGATTTCTAGTAATCAAATTATCAGAAATCTTATTCCCATTTTAGATTCCATTCCCTGTCAAACAAACGGAGCCTTAATGAGTTCCACAAAATTCTATTGGGGTATGAATATCTATGGAATAATTAGTTTTATTGCATCGATAAAAAGTCTTTCCCCCAAAAAAGATGATAGAGAAATCGCCCAATTTTATTTGGTATTATTTTCACAAAACAATAAAAATATTCTTCAATATTTATTTAGAAAATGATTATTAAGAACATCCTTTAATAATTAAATAATAAGATTTTTATATGACATATAAAGTTGCGTTATATTTAACTTGGTTTATTTAAAAAGGATGTGTAGTACTTGTAATAAAATGTAGAGGACCTTTATCAATTATATTATAATAATTTAAATAATAGTTTCATTTCATTCTAATAGCTTTTAATTTTCAAGTATTTTCTAGTTTTTAGCATTTTTTTTTCACATTCGAACCGATCCTCACTCTCATATAACTTAACTTACCACTTATTATGACAATATAATAATATGACCAATATATATATATAACATTCCAATTAATCACGAAGTTTTGAGTATCACAATTACATGACACATAGCAACATAAATTTCAAATTCAAACACCAAATTCAAACCCCATTCATCTCCATTTCAAAAAGATTTCAATCCCACTTTATTTTCTCCCAATGACTTACCCAAAATTCCAAAAGTAATAGAAAAAATGCAAAAAAAGTCCAATCATAATTATAAAAACCTAAAATAAAATGTGAAAGACAGGCACAACCCATGTGAATACTCCAAGTAAAATATTCAAATAACACCCCCCCCAATAATCCCATAACATATGGCAACTCAATATTTACCATTAATTTTAAAATCCCATTTCTTCTCCTATATAAACCCCTCTAAATCCCCACCATTTTTACACATCTCACAGGCAAAATATCTCTCTCAGTCAATTTCTTCTTCAAGATCTGCCGTTGTTAACCCAAAATATGTCGTCAAAGCCAGCGACACCGGTGGCGCCGCCGCTGAAAGATGAGCTAGACATCGTGATTCCGACGATTAGGAACCTCGATTTCCTCGAAATGTGGCGCCCCTTTTTCCAACCCTACCATTTGATCATTGTTCAAGACGGAGATCCGGCGAAGAAGATTAACGTGCCGGAGGGTTTCGATTACGAGCTGTACAATCGTAACGATATTAATCGGATCTTGGGTCCTAAGGCCTCCTGCATCTCGTTCAAGGACTCTGCTTGTCGCTGCTTTGGATTTTTGGTCTCCAAGAAGAAGTACATCTTCACCATTGATGACGATTGCTTTGTAAGCTTCCTTTCTTTTTTTGCTCTGTTTTATTTTGTGTTGAAAACAATTACTTAGATCGGTGAGATGGGAACGTGATTTCCGGCGTAGATCTGTGTGTATGCTTTAGATTTTAATTTTGGGAATATTGCATATAGACCCCTTATTTATGTTTAATTACTAAATTTTTTCACTTATTCAAAATTACAAATACACTGTATACACCTCTCAAGGGGTTTATTTCTAAGTTTTATAGAAACAAAATTATAAGAAATCTTGAATGCGTATGACTATGTGTAACGATATAAAATTTTATGTGAGACGCGGGCACTTTGTCTAATTTTCATTAAGTGGGTGGTTTTGACAATTACACAATAAATGAGGGGTCAGTTTGTAATTTTAAAGAATATTTTATTTCTTTTGTTTTGGGGATCTGAAAAGTCAACGGTCCACGGAAAATAAGAAGAAAATGATATTTGGGGAAGAGAAGAATGAATAGTATTTGGTGACTTTTCGTATCTGTCGTCTTGATTAATATAAAGACATACATGGAATTCGTTATTTATATGAATATATATTGTGTAAATTATTCTATAGCCATCGAATATAACCTAAAACATAATAGTATTATAACTTATTGCATAAACAAACAGTTCAACCTTTTTTTTTTCTTTGGAGAAAAGTACATAAGCCCCACACAGTGTCCTTGTGTCTACTATAACTTTTATGTATTTCTGGGCCCACCAACCCTACAAAATGATTTTGATTTCTAATATACAAGATTTGGTTGTTTCATCATTATTGCCATTATGTTTTGTCGTTGGAAATCTAGGACATAATAAACACGTTTCTCCATGTTGCTTTTTGTAGTCATAGATCTGAGATCCCTTTTGAGAATTATTATACACTTTTAAAAGCTTAAATGGACAATTAATTGATCTTGTTTTATGATTTAATTTACATAAAAAATTTCTACTTAATAAATGAAATACTTTAAGCTGTTCTTTAATCATTACTATGGATTCAAATCAAACGCCTTACGAACTAAAAAAACAAAAGGCAAACAACCACATGAAAGAAAATTTACCAATGAGTAATTCTTTTGTTATATGAGCATTTAATTTAGCAATCGATGGGAATTTTGACATATAATCGAAATGGCAATAGGTTGCTAAAGATCCAAGTGGAAAAGAGATCAATGCATTATCACAGCACATCCAGAATCTGCTAGCTCCATCCACACCGTTGTTTTTCAACACATTGTATGACCCTTACAGAGAAGGTGCTGATTTCGTTCGTGGATACCCTTTCAGCATGAGGGAAGGTGTGCCAACTGCTGTCTCACATGGTCTCTGGCTCAACATCCCGGACTATGATGCCCCTACTCAGCTTGTCAAGCCCCGTGAACGAAACACAAGGTTAAATCCCATATTCTAATGCCTCTTATTCTCATGTTTATGCTGTTTGATTGTTTATGATTTCGTTTCATTGTTGTTTTGTTGATGAATTAATGTGTAATGGAGCCTCGTGAGCCAAACACAAGGTTAATCTCATATTCTATTGTTTATGCTGTTTGATTGTTTATTAGTTCATTTCATTGTTGTTTTGTTGGTGAATAAATGGTGGAATAATGTTATATAGGTATGTGGATGCTGTGATGACAATTCCGAAAGGAACCCTGTTTCCCATGTGTGGAATGAACCTTGCGTTCGATAGGGAGCTTATTGGGCCAGCCATGTACTTTGGTCTCATGGGTGATGGTCAGCCTATTGGAAGATACGACGATATGTGGGCTGGATGGTGCACCAAGGTATAAACATCAATCCATAAGTATTTAGAATAATGTTCATATAACTCATTATGCGTAGGGGTGTCAATGGGAAGGGAATAATGTTCATATAACTTAATATGCATAGGGGTGTCAATGGACATGTAATAATGTTCATATAACTCATTATGTGTAGGACTGGGCAGGGAATACCCATACCCAAACCGAACCCATGAAATCTCCACAAAAAATATTTTACACGGACCCAATTGCATACCCGACGGGTCCAAGAAAAGTTAGACTCGAAGGGCTGGGTATGTTTTGGGTCGGGTCCGTGTCGGGTAAATGCCCCTGGGTAAATTTTGGGTAATGTTTGGATATTTTCGGGTAAAATACCCTGTGGATTCGGGTCTGGGTCAAGTACGTTTTCTATTGAATGGGTCCAGTTCTGGGCAATCCCCGCCCATTGACAAGCCTAATTATGCGGATGGAACTTGAAATTCATGGGAAAATGACATTTATACTATAAATTTTTGCGATTTATAATGAAATAATATTTTCCGGCAGGTAATCACTGACCACTTGGGTCTTGGAGTGAAAACGGGGCTACCATACATCTGGCACAGCAAAGCCAGCAACCCGTTTGTGAATCTGAAAAAAGAATACAAGGGCATTTACTGGCAAGAGGAAATAATCCCGTTCTTTCAATCTGTTACACTATCAAAGGAAGCAACAACTGTCCAAAAATGCTATATCGAGCTATCGAAGATGGTGAGAGAGAAACTGGGCCCCATCGATCCTTACTTCCAGAAGCTTGCTGATGCTATGGTCACTTGGATCGATGCGTGGGATGAGATTAACTCACCTGCTTCTGCTTCTGGTTCTGCTCCTGCTGTTGCTGATGCTAATGGCAAGAAGAAATAGAGTGTTTTTTGGTTTGATTATTTAATTGATATAGAGATCATTTCTTGATTTCTAATTTTATCTACATTTTGTTGTGGCATTAAGTGATTTTATATGTGTTTAAGTTAATTCTGTTTTTCTTTAAAACTTTCATGTTGTAGGAAATGAGTTGTCAGTTTTGATGGCTTAGATACCTTGAGTTATTCTATAGTATATGTGTTGACTACATCATATTTTATAATATATATGGTTATATTTGTTCATCTTTTAGGTAATTGCATATATAGTTATTTGTTGCTGGAATGAAATTTTAACTTGGTTGAAGTATGTTGTTTCAGACTGTATAGTTCTAACTTTCATTGATTACCTCTCTTTTGGTCACTTTATTGAAGAAAATATGACAGATCTCTTCACCAGGAATTGAAGTTATACATACCATATATGAGATAGAAAGAAACTTGCAGGTCGATAATTAAAATGCCTTTTTCTCACAAACATTGTAATATAGGAGTGAAAAACTTGATTTTATAAGCACAGCATAAACTGGGGATTCAAATATAATTTAAAATTTTGGTACTTTTAAGAAGACAAATTCAAGAAAATCTTATTTATAACAAAATTCTGTATACAAGTTTCAAAGTGAGAAACTATGTAACTAAATGATCAGATGGATAGGCAAGCTGCACCTAGTGTTCGAGTTGAAAAACGAATTAAGCTATGGTACGTATTTGTGATCAATTATCAAAAATTAAATCAAACATGTGAAAATTCATTCTATTCGAGTAATACTCGTTTGAGCTCGACTTAATTAAAATTAATTGAAACTAAAACTCAAAAAATCAATACTATTTCAAACAAGTTTGAACACTAATTTTGTAGTTCGACTCAGTATTCTGTTTATGATTACTCACATTAATAGAACCAACAAAATCCTTCAATATTAATAACGAAAAAAACATTATAAACCATCAAATATTGTGCAACAAAAGCACAGGATTTCTATGTTGGGACCAACATGAACTCATCATATCCATGCACAGATTTACCATTACACCTTATGGAAATAACACCAACAGTTAGCAAGAATATCACAAAACCAAACCAAGCCATCGCCGCCATGCACCCTCCACCACCACCCCTCATCCTCCGGCCACCACCACTGCTCCTCCGGCCACCGCCGCTCTCCTCCACCACCGCCGCCTCCTCATCCACCACCACTTTCTCTTCCGACAAACAAGAATCCGAAACCGAACAAGACTGTTTAAAATCATCATAATTCAACTCCAATTCAACCTCATCTGCAGCCTTGAAAAGCCTCCGACCCTTAAGCTTACCACTCATTACAGCAGCCCTTCTGTCCCTCAGTATCTCTTCAACTGCACTATCACAGTTTTTCACTCTAAACCCATCATCGAAAGGTGATTTATTCCGTTGAAGTGAAGACATGAGCCCTCTTGGAGAATGTTGTAATAGATTATCGAACGAGTCGAGGATATTATTGGAGCCTGTCGAAAATCTATGTTGGTAATTTGGTCGTGGCTTAATCTTGGATGCTTGTAATAATTCCCATTCCTTTTCAAGGTCTTTGAACTGTTGGATTAATGATTGGTTTTTTCTTTCAGTCTCTTCTTTTTTGGCTCTAGCTTTTGATGATGATTGTTTTTCCATGGTGGGGTTCGTAATTGTAATGCTTCTCTTTTTTTAATGTTTAATAATCAGTGGCTTTGTGTTTATCGTGAGAACATGGGGGGAGATTTGAACTGCCAATGTCCTGATATTTCTCCTTTTTTTGAAATTTAAATCGACTGGATTTTCTCTTTGTAAGGTAATCGAATCTATAAGTATATATCAAAAGATTTACCCCTTGCCTTAATTAGTAGTTGATTAGTTCTATTATTGCCACACTTTATCTTCTCGAATGATTTTGTTTCTTCTTTTATCATTGCCTTCCACTAATTGCTCGTTTGGACTCTATATAATAAAAGAGAGGTTACCTCATTCTTTTTAACTTGAATTTAATATATAACATTTGTAGTTAAAAATTGTTAAATATAATTTTTCATTAAAAAAATAAGGAAAAATAAAATTCGTATTTCATTAAACTATGCGCGAATTTTCTCGTATTCAATTAAACAAAATCAGTTAATTATTGATAGAGAGGGAGTTTCGCATAGAGTTTATTGAAATAAAGGATCTGTTACGCGTATCTTTTAGCAGTGATGTATATTTAGTAATTTCAAATTAAATGATGTTTTGTAATAAACCCTTTTATTGTAGTGTATACAACAATTTTGTAAATCTGAAAAACAAAAATATAAAAATGATGACAAATGAATTTATATTAATTAAAATTAAATTGGAGTACAAATCTCTATTTCTAATCCTCTAATTGTTTCTTCAAGAATTTTGACGTGAATGTTGCAGTAGAACTTGCTTCATGATCTTCTTCAAAGTTGACATGAATGTTTATAACATTCATACGAGGGTTGACAGCTTAATTTTGGATCAAACATGTGATTTGTTGTATGAATTAAGGGAAAAGATCATTTGTTTTTTCAGGCTTGGGATAAGAACCATCTACCAGAATCAATTTATTTTTCGCTTCCCAAGCTACCATCATTTGGCGGCTCTAGACTCTCTAATTTTCACACCCTTTGAGAGCATCAGATACAAGAATGATGTGATGTGATGAGAATTGGAGGTATGGTGATAGACATGATTATGAAAACTTGTGATGCACGGGCACTTCAAAAAATCACAATGTGTCGTGTCGGACACGACACTCGTCCGACACTGTGTCCAATATAAAAATAATTTTGTCTGAATAAAATAAAATAAAATATGAACACCGTCATGGACGCAATTAGAGGGTATGCCTATTATTTTTGCGTTATTTGTGACACTTGAGGTTATTTCACTTATTTTTTGTGATTATGAAAACTGAAGTACTTTTTTTTCTTTCAAACATATATAACCTTACAAATTAAATACAAATTTATAATTTACAATAGTCATTCTTATAGTTTATTTCTCTAACCAGTCATTTAAATTAAAATGAAAAGACTAATTTATATATTTTAACGCAAATTAATAAAAAAATATGTAAATTTGTGCGAATCTATCAACCAATCAGTCAACTACACGCATGATTTTTCATAAAACTTTTGGGCACTGTATTTTAATGAATTTTTTGTTGACATTTTTTGGTTATATTATTTAATAAAATTCATTATATATTATATATAGAATATTATTAAAGTTAAAGAGATGCATAACTATGATAAGTGAAGTTAAAGTGTCACTGTAAATTTATAATTATTTTCAGAAATTTTAATAATTTCTTTAAAATGAAAATGGCAAATTCGAATATCCTAAAAATCTACATAAATTTATTACGCTCCTAGCTATACCAAAAGTCAAGTCTTCCCTTGCACATTGGTGTTAGACTTCTATCATGTTACACATACAAATACATAACAACTATACATTACAATATATATAGACAGAGAAAATCATGAAATATGAATAAAATTGTAGACTTTTCTATATAATCTTTAATATATTTATTTGGCATCTGTACGTGTAACCAAAATTTTGAATTGAAGTCCATTTGGACCCTCTAATGGTTGGGTCTAACAAAGTTAATCAAAACTGGCTATGAGTAATGAATTCGGTCCACTTGTACATAAATATTGGATAGTCCTACAACCCAGGCCCAAAACCACTGATCCAACACAAGTGTGAAAATGTCATAAGTTGTCATTAGTTTTCAGATATGATGCACGGACACGACACGACACTGATACGAAATACGACATTTTAAAAATATTAGTACACGGTATGGCCTCGATACTACTTTGATAAAATGTGTATATATATATATATATCAAATGTTTTAAACGTATACAAATATAGATATTATTCAAAATTCAGAATTTTTTAGATATCGGTCTATATTTTGATGCATATTTCATAATACTATTATTATTTTATCTTTTTAGTATGACAATTTTGAGTTTCTATTAAATTCCAAATAATATTCTATAAAATTGGATCGAGATTGAAATTTTGCTTTGAAAGCTTCGAAAATTAAAAATTTCATTTTAAAATGGCGGTCTAAATTAAAATTTAAACATTTAAATTTAGCGGTGCCTATGAGGCAGGCTTGGCATTGGGTGGGTAATACCCAGACCCAGACCCAAAACTTTGGGTCTTGTCAAGACCCAGACCCAATGTTTTGGGTCTGGGTCCAAACCCAGACCCAATGGATCTGACAATTGGGTCTATCTTGAGACCCAATGTTTTGGGTCTGGGTCCGGGTCTGGACCCAATGTTTTGGGTCTGGGTCTGGGTCCGGCCCACCCAATGCCAGGTCTACTATGAGGCATGAGCCGAGTTGAGGTACAAATCTCGGCTCGAGTCAAGCAAAGGTTTTTGAGCTTGAAAAAAAATGAGCTTGGCTCGAACCTAAGTGGAGCCGAGCTCGGGTTAAAAGTAATAATAAACTAATTTTTATTAATATATATTAATAATTTTGTATTTATACATGTATTAATCATAATTAATATTAAATATATCATTATTTTTTTTAAAATTTTTGTATTATAACATATAAATATTTTAAAAACTATGGTTGGACCATGACCGACCAAAGAATTTTTCCAATTAGACCTTTCCTTCCATCCCCATCCATTCTATACTTCGTCTTGACTCTTGATACATCGGGCTGATGGGGTTATGCAAGGAAGAATAAGGCTCCTTTCGATCACTGCAAAAAATGGCGATGGCCATGGAGAAAAACCTCGTATCTGTCGCAAAGAGTAATATAAGGAGTGGGATTAATGATTTGGGAGATGATTTGATTGAAAGGATTCTGATTCGACTCCCTGCTTTGTCGTTCGCGTGGGCAGCGTGTGTTAGCATCTCATGGAATTCTATTTGCAATCGTATCCTATTCTCTTCTCCTAAACTCTCCTCTGCTCTCTCCTTAAACCATTCCATTGAGGTCCAATTTTTTTTTCTGTTCCATTTACTTCAATTGCGTGTTTGCGTTCAGTGTTTGTTTATCCTTTGACTTGTTTCGTCAATGATAAACTGAGAATGGTATGATTGACGAACCACATAAATTGGATATGTTATTATCATGAACTTTACTGCTTTTCAACGGTTATTGGCTGTGGAATTTTGGGTTTAGCTCAAAACCCAGAAAATTAACACCATAACTACAGTTATATATGCAATTTGTATAATTTTTTTTCAGTACTCATGCCAAACTAATAACCCTGTTTCTGATAAGTCTTCATGTTAATTATTTTTGACGACTACTTAAGTGGAATGCAAAATATGACCTTGATGAAACTAGTATGGCATCAAAATGTGAATTTTGTGGACACTAACGCGATGCGATTCCATGGAAGGAACATTTTCGTTTTTGCTTTCTTATCCATTACCAATATTTATTTAGTAATAAGTTTTATTGGCTTTCTCCAACAATAATATATTTTGTCATTTCTGTTGTAGAATGCTGTGAACGAGGTTGTGGACAAGGTTTTATCTGAACCCATTAGACCTCATTTTGCCCTGGTGTCTGTTGGTCCCTGTTTTGACCTACGAACTACCCACCAACTGGTAAGATTTCACACTTCCATATATATGTATGTATGTGTAAAAATTAGTGTATGTGCCAATTTTTGACTAGTTTGTTAAATAAGTTGTCACCTTTGTAGATTGTTAGAAGATTGGGTTCAAGGATTCCAATAATCACCAATGTGTCCGAGGGAATCATTGGTAGAAACATGCTTACTGATGAGTTTGTAGAGGTAATCTCTAACCGATAAGCTGATTTTCATTGACAATTTCACACACCGACAGTGATGAATGTTTGATAAGCACGTTTCACCTTGTAATACTATTTCATCATGCTTTGTTGCTTGTTCTGTGTTCTATAATTGTGAAGCACAATCATAATGATATTGAATTTTATCCTTCGATATTGAATGGGTAGGATTGAGGTAAATGAACTTCTTCTTTGGAATATTCGTGTGATGTGTTAAGAGTACTTGGTCTAGGTACAATGGCAACCAACGGGAGAGGAGGATGGTCTTGATGCTATGCTTCTAGATGAGAATATGAACCAAGGAATTATGTTGATGGTTGGTTTTTTACCGGGATTAAAGGTTCATACAATTCCTTTATTGTTCGAGAAGAAGGTAATTTTGATTTATATATTTCCCTAGAACAAAAGCATTGGGCATCCTTTTTTAATCTCTATGTGGACTTGTAGAATTAACGACATTGCATCTATCAGATTTTGTAATTTTCTTGTTTTATTGTAAATATAAAAAGATGTAATATCTATAACTTTGAAATAATTTTAGACTTAAGTTCATTTGAATTGCATGCAAATGTCAGGGACTACGAAGGCCTCTCATTGATGAGTATGTGACGGATATCAGAAAGTACACATCAGCTGTTTCAGATTCTCCATCTCCTGTTGGAATCATATTGTTTGCTGTGAGTTAGATAGTCTTGGATTTGTCTTTATTTCCTTTCCCTTTTTTTTTGTAGATATTGTTACATTAGAGTGTTTGATTTTTTTGTTCATTTTGTCACGAATAAAAATTGACACTCTTAAGAACATGGCAGTTGAAGACTACATTTGCCATGCGGCTTGATAATTTTTAATATGTTTTTGGAGACTTCTATATATTTATAATAGGTTTTCTTTTTCAGTTTGTTTCTTACTTTTGAAATAAATGATGTGCTAGGACCCAAAAACAGACATCAGACCTGTTCTTGAAACAATTGGTGAGTTACTATATCCGATCATTATGCATACATATGAAATTAATTTATTCCGTTATATACATTTATATTTATATCAGGAGTTCAAAAAGTGCATTTAGTCTACACTGTTTTACATTTTATTTGTCTTTTCTTTCAGAGTATGCCTTTCCTGAGGACACTTTTGTTGTGGGGGACGGAGGTAGTCGATTCTTAGACATAAGCGAACAAAGAAATACTATTACCAGGTCATTAAATACCACTTGTGCTGCAGTTTCCCTAGTATTTGCGAGGGATACGAACAAACTTCTACTTAGAGGGTGTTTGGCTGAACTTATTTAAAACATCTTATAAGTTCTTACACCTTATAAGATGTTTTAAGAGCTTATAAGATGTTTTAAGAGCTTATAAGATGTTTGGTCTTATTTAAAAAATAAGTTGTTAAGTGTGTGGATAAAATAAGTCTATAAGATATTTTCAATATTTATAAGAGAAAATTTGTGCAATAATAAAAATAAACATTTTTTTTGAGAAGGGTATTGTTGGAAAAGAGAAAATTAAATAGGGTTATTTATGCCTTTTAAGAATATAAGCAGCATCCCAAATTTAAGATATTAAAATAAGTTGGGTTGGGCTTACTTATTTTTTATTGGCTTAGAAGACATAAACATCTTATTTTTTGGTCTTATAAGCTCTTATTAAAAATAATTATCCAAACACTTTTATAGAGCTTATAAGCTTAGCCAAACACCCTTTTAATCTTATCTTGTAATTTTCATTAAGTTCCTCAATTTCCAATATTCCTATATATGTGTTTATTTGCAGGGGTTGGTGAAACCCAATTTCAAGTCTTGTTATCTAATGGATTATCACCTGTTGGTTCTATGTACAAGACGGTTTCTGTTGGATGTGATAGAATTTCAACTTGGCTCAGTGCATCAAGAGAAACACTTGATGAGGATCTCGATGGCGAAACTATGTTAGATGATATCTACGATGAGGTATGAAATGGATCTGACCTTATCATTCATTATATTGTGGTTTCATATTGTTCTGATAGAGATGATCCTGACAGCTTGGAGATAGGATTCAGTATCCCGCCTTATATTTTCAGTATCCTGGCTTTTATATTGGAGTAACAAAAACAAGATGTTCAGTAGGGACGGAAAAAGTAAAAGAGATGCAATTTCATAAAGTTCTGAGGTAATTAATATACATGTCTTGATTTTCAGTTTTAAGTTACTTGTGGTGCAAAGTATGGCATTATCAAATATAAACTTGTTTTGTTTTTTCATTCAGAGGAGATGAAGAAAACCTTTTTGTGAAGTGGGGTGGTATTAAAACTGGAGAACCCTTTCGGTTTTACATTTCAGACTCAAAAGCTGCTTTATCATCCTGCAATAAACTCTCTGATGAACTCAAATTGACAAAACGAAAAGTATTTGGTGGCATTATCTTTTCTTCTTGTGGTCGTGGTGAATCTTTTTTTGGACGTCCTGGTGTTAATAGTGCCCCGTTTCTTAATAACTTCCCTGGGGTTCCGTTTGGTGGGACTTTTTGTGCTAGCGAAATTGGACGTGGGAATTTGAGCTTGTATGAGAACGGCTTTGTTCACTGCAGTCAGCATGTTTTCAGTGCCGTTTACCTGGTAATGTCGTACTGTCCACAGCCACCACAGCAATGAATATTATTAGTTCGAAGGGTTTTGTCTTCTCTTGCACTTGCTGACTGTCGAGCTTTGTACTGAGACCTGACTTGTAAATGTTTGTAGAAACGCCATCATGGCCTGAACAATTAGGAGGTATATGCTGATATGACCTTAGGACTTATAGTGATTTGTGCAAACGGCTAGTCTGAGGAAATCGTAACATCTGATTAGTATTCTGTATTTTATTTTTATATATTTAGTTAGTTTGCTTAAATGTGTGGTTTTAAATGTGTCTTTTCTTGCTAGTTTAATCTGTATATAATTACAACTTCAACACATATTTTTTGATGATGATAAAAATTGTATTCACTAATGGGAGAACTAATTTCGTGTGATCTAGCTCGTAAAATGATGTAGGCCAAATCAAACCGAGGCTCGCATTAGACCAAGAAGGATCATATAACGGATATAAACTGCACTCAGGTGTACTGAGCTACCTACGTACCTTTATAATAGGATCAAGTCTAAACGTAGTTCAAGGTATTAATTATGATCATATACGAGGTTCTTAACTCGGTAATTAAGGTGGGAACGTACTGTCAGATCGTACTAAGTAATACGGAGGTACTGTTCGGTCAGTCCAAAGTTCTGTTCATATCATTAATGGGGCTATTTATAGATATTGTATACACTGTACAGATGATTGGATGACATGTGCGATGCTTTACACGTGTCCCAGATTGTGTGTTCCAGATTGATCGGGTTAGGCCTACATTTGACCCGGTTAGATATAAACACGCGGGTTTAGTAGTGCTTTGCAATTAAGCATCTTTTAACCAGGGTCTTTGTGCAAATATTTAGTGGGAATTGTATTCAGGGTCATACCTATACGACCTCGGTGTCTACGAGGTTATTCTCCATATCATCGTGTTTTGTAGTTGAATAAAACAAAAAATTCAAAATCCTCACTAATATGTGAAGGTCCGAAAATAGCAAATAAACATACTAACAATACTCGAGGCAACAATACTAAACATCATAAAAAAAATGGCATAAATTGTTATGCTAAAAAAGAAAAAATAGCACATAATATCTTCACAAATTTAAAACAACGCATCACCTAATTTTTAATTTGATTAAACTGACAAGTATGTCCTCCATATATGATTATTGACTAAAACTCCATCAATTCTAGAATATGTGTTTACCTTTTTAAAAAACATATCTTTTTTTTTTCTTGTTAATCTTAATGGCAAATAATTTATCTATAGTAAAGCAACTTGATCAAATTAAGCAAATTCTGATGCAATTCAAGTACTACCTTTCCTATATATCAACTGGAATTATAAAATCCGTGTTTATAATATGATTTGCCATGTAATTGCAATATGGCGTTGAGTAATTAATTAAACTAAACTAATATTAGTAATTTAATAGAAAACTAAAAATAATTTTTATTTAAATGTATTTCCAATTATCATTGAGCTTTATGTTTTGATCATTGAGCCTTTTATGACTCTATAAAATGACGATAAAAGAAATAAACTTGAACGAAATTAATTAAGTTAAGGAATTATAATTGAAACAAATACTCTTCACGTGGATATTAAAATTCCTTAATTTTCTTTTTCGATCCCCATCATTTCTCCTGACTGAAGAAATTTTTATTTCGAAAAGTATTTGTGAATGTTGACCTAGTAGATATCTTTATGAAAGTGGAAAGACAACTGAAAACTTCATGGTCACTCATTCAATAATTTTACCAGAAATTGACAACCCACAAGGAACAAGGTCAATTTGAAGGACTCCATAACATCATTAAGTTCTTCAAGCACAAAATTAATGTAATATTCAAATCAAATAGTAAAGTAGAAAAGTAAATCTTAGGTCATATTCTATGAGACAAAACTCGAACTCATTAGATTAATCCGTTGGAGTTTGGGATAGTTACATAGGCTCTAAAAGAATAGCAGAATCAACAACAAATATATAAAGAGAGAATAACAGAATCAACAACAAATATATAAAGAGAGACGAAAAAGTATAACTAGTCTTTGACTCAAGAAATGAGATGCTAGACTTGTATTATTATGAAAGCCGAGAGAATTTACATTAGAATCAAATTAAGAATCAAGAATAACAATGGCATTAGAATCTTCATGGACAACCTTAAAATTGTCCATGTTTAGAGCATCTCCAACTCATTTTGCTATTTTGCATTAAATTGGTGCCAAAATTGCACCAATTTACTGCAGCTATATTAAATTCACTCTAACCCAGAACACTATTCACTGCACCAAAAAGAAATCTTACAGAATATTCCCTTTTTCCATCTTTTTTATAATATTACAATCTATCACAAATAAAGCCCAAAACTTTTACGTATTGTACATTTTCACTCAAAAAATATACTTTGTTAATAAAATTGACAAAAATAAAAAAAAAATTATTATTAAATAATTTAAAATTATATTAATTGCGTTTTGATATTTCAAAAATTAATTACACTTATATATGTTATTTAATTAATGAATGTATTATTAAAGCTGAGCTTTATTATTTGATTAAAAAAGACATACATAAAAAAGAGACATTGATACTCAACCACGGTACAAATGAAAAAAATTTACTCACTATCCCCACATTACTATATTGCTCCCATAAATGCTCTATTAGTGCATTACGTAAAGCAAAGTGCGCATCTCTTTCTTTGATTTGTCTTTATCGGGCTAGAAACTGTTGAAATCGAACATTTTCATCAATTGCCAATTCAACTTCCGGAGCTGGTGTTTCAAATGTATCTGTAATTGGTGCATTAAGATCACGTTCATCCTCAATTATCATATTATGCATGATAATGCAAGCAGTCATTATATCTTGAAGTACTTCTTTACTCCAAAAACGTGTTGGTCCCGCAACAATTTTAAATTTGGATTGTAAAACTCCGAATGCACGCTCCACGTTTTTTCTGCATGTCTCTTGTTTCATTGCAAAATATTTTTTCTTTGGGCCACTCGGATTATGAATTATTTTCATGAGAGTAGACCATTTCAAATATATACCATCGGCTAGATAATATCCCATATTATATTTTTTTCCTTGAATAACATAGTGTGTAGGAGGAGCTCTACCCTGAGCGAGATTGGAAAGCAAATGTGATGACTCCAACACATTAATATCATTTTTGGAGCCTGACATACCAAAATATGCATGCCATATCCAAAAATCATAATCTGTCACCGCTTCAAGTATAATAGTTGGTTTTCCACTACGTCCTGAAAATTGTCCAGCCCAGGCTGTAGGACAATTTTTTCATCTCCAATGCATACAATCAAGACTACCCAACATTCTTGAAAAACCACGCTTCTCGCCGATATAAAGTAGTCTTGCAATATCATTAGCGTTTGGTGATCTAAGATATTGCGACAATAGCACGACAAAATCTCTTACAACATGATTGTCGTTCTCTCACCAATTTTAATGTATTCGTCGGTTGCATCTGCAGGTAAGCCATATGCAAGCATTCGGAATACAGCAGTTACTTTTTGTAGAGTTGCTTTTTGGGGTTAAACTAAAAACAATTCAAACTTTATAAATTTAAAGCATACTAAAATGAAAATAAAGCCAAAGCTCAGGGACTAAAATGCAAACCTTACAATAATTTTAAAAAATAAAATAAAAAAGCTGCCCAAAATTGGCGCAGCTACAGCGCTGCGCCAATTCTGGCGCAGCTTTTGGCGCTGGGTTGGAGACAACCCAGCGCCAAATCCTTCTCCACCCACGCTAGAATAGCATGGGTTGGAGATGGTCTTAGTGACTCAATATTTTAAGCTCTAACTCATTGTTCCTGATTTGATGCTTGTGCTCTTGTAAAGATGAAATTTTTGTCATTTATTCGATTGACAAATATAAATTAGATTCCTTTTCTTTTAAGCTGTCACCGTTATATTAACAATTTTTGGCAAACAACTTGGAACTATCGTCACAAGTAATATTAATTATACTTCAAAATATTAAAGTTCTATTTTCGATCATTATAGCTTCCCATCGCATTTGTATATAAGATCAAAACTCCTAAGTTTGCTAGTTTTACTGAAATTTCTTATCCAAGTTAAAGAAAAAAATTCATGAGTACAAGTTCAAATGACAATATTGGACTGACCTTTCCCTTTCAATAATATGGTGTAAACTTAGAACAATATTTATTCTTCTGCTTCATGTCTCTTAGTTGAAAATCAATTTTGTATATGTAGTTACAGGAAGTCAGGAAGTTGAGTTTGATTAGCAAGTGCAAGGTACTAAAATCAATTCATCTAACTAATAAGACGCAAAGAAATTATGCCTGAGGACCTTAACCTATAACCTACTCTTGTCTTTTAAGTAATTAGTCTTAAGTCGTTTATGCAACCTCTCATCAAGAAATTATTATATACTATCTCAATATTATATTATAACTTTCAATCATTATCTAATTACTAACATATAAAAACTTTCATGATTTGACTACTATAATAACCTATATTTTCTTTAAAAACAAAATCATACACTATCTTCTGAAAAAAAAAATCAAGTCTCGAATAAAACCAAACATAATGTAATCAATTGTGCACGTATCCAGAAAAAATAAATCTTCAACAATTCTTAACAAAATACCTAACCGAAATAAATCTAAGAATATCTTTTTTGTACTTTTTGCCAAAAATATATGTCAAACTCGATACTTAGTCCGCCATTAATAGAAATTATTCACTTATGATCTTATCTATTAGTTTTTAGACAGAGTTGACATGTGTATGTCATGTGTATATACTATATACTATTAGCCAACGACCACATTTTATTTCTATAGGACTAAAAATCCTAAGTTTGAAAAGTGAAGGACCAAAAGTATTTTTGCAAAATTTTAGAGGATACATTTCCCCCCTTACTACACTTCATAAATCATAAGAAAGTGAGTTGACCTGTCATCTAACTGATAGTGTAGGGAGAAGAGTGTAGTAATAGCACTTTTTTTTGGGTAGTGAAAAATAAAATAAAAAGAATTGAAATGATTAATTGTATCATCTCTAATTAATTAATCTTTCGGATCAGTTCTAGTATCTTATCTCATATTTAACTTCACCCATGGACAATATTATGTGTACGAAAATTTGTTTGACAAAGATCATCGTGATGAATTTTCAAGGTCCCTCATCTAAAGACGTATATAATTATTATTTTAAAAATATCTTAAATAAAAAGTACTACTCCAATAATTAAATATTCACAGAAGTACACATTAGTTTTAAATATACAAAAATAAAATAAGAAATTACTCCTTTCACAACTAAACTTAATAACAACCGAAAAGATTTCATCTATCAACTATTGTTAACCTTTGTTCAGAATTTTCTGGAAAAAATTGTTTCATTTTTTTATACCAATTAACCTATGCATGATACATATATTAAAATTTTGTTAAAATATGTAAAAGATGATATACAATTTGAAATAGAAAAACTGATATAAATTAATTCAAAGCACATCAGCATAAAATCACATACCATAATCAATTGGCAAATCAGCATATAACTAATCACTTATCAGAATCAAATTGGAACTTTGTACATTTTAGCTTCATTTAACCAAAATTTTGTCACATACCACCTTCTATAAATCAAAAATATTGTGATCATATGCTCACAAACCCTAATGAACAAGATTCATTCAAATAAGATAATAACTAAGGATAATTCAGCAATTTTAACCAGATATTAAGGTATATATTAAGGTATGTATGTATATATTAAAGCAGGATTAAAAATTACCAAGATATTGGCACGGCTCAATCAAACTAAAGAACCCAAAAATATTGAGAGATTTGATTTGATTGAACCATTCCAACATCGTAAATATGCCAGCTACAAATACTATAGAATTCGAAAATTAAATTTTTTACCTTTATATATGTTTCTCGATGAGTATTAATATGATGCTCTTTGTGAACCAAGTTTGTTGTATTACGTTGGGATTGATATGATAACTTAAGAGTGAAGAAAGAAAGAAAATGGAGAAGAAATAGAGATCAAACATCAAAGTTTGTAGTTGAAAGGTTAAAGTCTTTTGCTTGAAACCAAGAGTTGGAATTTATATATTAAATAAATAAAATTGTGATTAGGTCTTGAATGGAGGCATGGTGGTTGAGGGCATTTATGCAAGTGACATAATATATCCCTTTTTTCGATATTTCAATAAAAGTAGTAGTGATATCATTATTATGTCATGGACAAAAAAGTTTACAATTTAAAAAAAAACTACATTTTTTTAATAACTTAATCTTAATTTAATTCTGGTTTTTTATTATAAATTTCTCGTAATTTTCAAATATCTCATATTGAATCTCATTATCTAATTGTAAACTCTTTTAGTCATCACTTTGACCGATTTTATTGGTTCCATTTTATGCACAAGACACATGATTATTGAATAAAAAGAAATCTTAATATTTTATGTTTTATTAAAATTTTCATTAATGAAGTACAGTAGAAACTCGATAAATTAATACTCGATTATTTAATAAACTCTTTAAGATAATATTTTTGGTCAGTTCCGACTTGGGGATAGGGTGCTAAATTAATAATTCGCTAAAATTATAAGATAATATATTTTCGCTAATTTTTATAGACCCCATATAATATATAAATTAATAATTCCTTATATACCATATATTACATGAATGATTTATGAAGATTTATTGAAAAATGACTCAATTGTCTTTTGTTTTTTGTTGAAATCAATTTCACTTTGAATCTCGTCTCTAATTTTCATTATCATTGTAAGAACTTATGGTGTTGTTTTCTCATAGCTCAACAAGAAATTATTCAATGTGAATGCCGCTTTAATAGCCTCGTTTGAGTGGACTTGGATTATCCTTGTTGTGCTTGCATAATGCTCTTCGAATCTCGTCAGTCATTGTTGTTTTTTCACACCTTTAAGATGGGAAGCCATGTTGTGTGTATGATTTGTTTGTGTTAGCATATTTTGATCTTGTATTTATATAGAAAATATTTTTTAATGTCCATAAAGTGATACATTGAACACAAGAAGCATAATAAGGTGGGTGATTGAAGAGTTCTTTCAAATTGGACACTTCATTTTATATACATACATGCATTGTGTAATAATTAAGTGGAAGTTTGAAAGGTGTTTGTACATTGAGTATTTCATTATAAATTAATAAAATGTTAATAATTATTAATTTATCGATTAATTAATAACTCTTTTAATTAATAAATTTTGGTGGTCCCATGAGTATTAATTTATAGAGTTTTTTCTGTAAACAATTTTTGAAGTTTAGAGTGGAATACATCAGTGTAATCAATGATAGATGAATATGTAAGGACAAATTTACCAAAAAGAAAATGAAAGGACATAAAAAAAAAATATAGGTTGAAGTTGGAGAGAATGGTAAAAATTTAAGTTGGAGATAAATAATATGAGATACAAAAATGATAATGAGTTGTCAAGTTCTTTGTTTGTTGAAAAACTAGTGACTGACCAAAAATTGGTTATACCAAAACCATCTTTAATTACAAAAAATATATAGAGTGTTACGTATAAATAGCTATATTCGAGGGGGTTATTGAAATAAACCAAACATTAGTCAACCTATTCGATGAATTAAGGAGATTTAGTGAAAAAATATATATTTATAGTCGCGGCTTACTTTAAAAAAAATTACATAATGCATTTTATGATAAACCATAAAATATTTGTATCCAAATACAAAATAATAACTTTTCAACCTCTTTAAATCGAAATCAACATTATGAGAAAAGGATGTGGAAGTAAAATAAAAACAACTTCCAATTTGCAGATTATTCATTTTTGGTTTCATGAATATTGAAAAGATGTGAATTAACGGTTCTACAAATTTTAGTTTTTACCAAATAAGTTGAAGACTATGAAGCATAGGTTATTGACTATCTACAAATCACATTGCTTATAAAATTATATATGGTTGAATTTTCTGATATAATTGAATCATTTTACTGAGAGACCATTAGTTTTTAGATAAAGGTAAATGAAAAACAATATAATAACATACCCTCAAATTATTAGGTGAATATTTTGCAATTTTGTACCATTGTTATAGACTAAGCTTTGTGTTATGAGTTATGATTGCTAATCTGAAATCATAATTCATAAATAAGATAACAAAACTTTTAAATCAAGAGGAGGAGGGTAATGGACCAACTCAGCCTATACAAACGTCCAAATTTAATGGGAGAAAACAAATTTTATAATTTAGGGGAATTATTGAAAAGTTTAAACAATTATTAGGATGGTGTTAATTAAATATCATTACTTTTAGGGTGTATCTAATTGAGAAAAAAATCTACGTTAAACACGTTAAACAGACAATATTACATTTTGTTCATTTTTTTTAATACAAATTCATAAGGGGCGTGGTGGTTTTATTATCTAGATATAGCTTCGATACAACTGAAATATATATTATATTATATTATAATAAGTAATTATTAGACAAAACAAAATTAATATATTATATATTTGGGGACTATGAACAATATTTGAGAGCTCAAAATTGAGATAAGATGGCTGGTGGATTTTTTCAGTTGCTAGCAATAACGTCATGTTCTCTTTTTCAGTGGGATACGGTTGTTGAAGATGTGGATAAGAATTTCAAAAGAGAAATTTAGCAAATTAGTTTAGTGTGAAAGTAAAATAATAAGGGTAATTCCATTTCTTTTCAACCTTTTGTCAGTTTACATTTTTCAATGTCAAAATAAGTCTTAGTGTGTCCTAAACGCATTTGGACATTAACATGTGTGTTTCGCATTATATATCTTTATTAGTATTTCAATTTTAAATATATTTTCACCATATCAGATACGTATATCATGTTTGATATGGTGTTCGACAAAATATCTGATATAATATAAATTAATTTTTTTAAATAACCGTACATTATATCACAAGTTTAAATTATATTTTTTTAAATAACGATACATCATATTACAAGTATAGATTAATTCGTGATGTATATGAGAAGGATGCATTTTAATTGAAAAAAATTAGACCCACAATTGGGCAATGTAAAAATAAGTGGCTAAACTTTGCTTGGTAAACACAAGGGATCATGCCGGTCGCCATTAAATTAAATATTTGAAAATTCAGGTTAATTTATAATAAACTTAGATTTAGGTTTCTTCGAATATAAATTGTGAGTTTTCAGGATGTTCTTAATTTTCTGAATTAAAAAGTTGTTTATAGCGCCCTATAATTAGTTAGTGTTCAGAATATTAAACCGAGGTGGAAGAAGATACAACACATGGTCCAATACATATTAAATAGCTTTTTAAGATATATTAAAAAATCGTGACTTCTTAGTTTGGTGTTATCCATTCTTATTTTTACGAGGAATATCTTTAAGTTGTCATAAATTGTGATTATTTCAGAATAAAAAACTATTTCAAAATAAAAAAACTACTAAAAAATCCAATTATTTAGCATATCTTTAAAAAAATTACAAAAAAAAAACTCTCAAAATTACAAACAATGTGAATTTTTTTTTGCAAAAAGTGAGTAAAATTGAATTTTACTATTCATGATTTGACAACTAATGCATTCAATTAAAAGTATTTTTCTGACCATTTTTTAGAATCGAAAATTAAACTAATTACATATTCTAATGCAAAATAATGTAACGTTTAAAATAAGATCCATCGTAATTATTTTTTAACTTCTAAATCAACGAATTTGACTGAACACATTTAATAAAAATTATATATAAATATCAACACAAACAAATTTTTCACAGCAAAAAACATATCACATCAACCTCAATCATTACTTAATTTTCTCTTAAAAATCTCATATAATCTCATTTTTCAAAGCACATTTCTTATCCTTCAAAAAATATTTTTTCATTTTTATCATAAAAATAAATTCTCAGAGATGGATATACCAACCAATTGGGCCCTAAGTGTCTAGCTTTTGGGCCATTATAAAAATTATTGAAAGTATACAGAAAAAATTATTGAGAAAAAAGAAAAAATGAAGTGTTTCATTCCTCAAAATTAAACAAGATATCCGTATATAAAACATGAATTTACATAAACGTTTATTAGTTATATTATTATTCATATTTCACTTTTTAATTAACTTAATTCTTTCAAAAGTTGATTAATTAATTTATATCAATCAATATTTTATTTTTCAATAGCTAACTTTTTAAGTGATAGTCTATTTAATTAAATTTAAATTATTAGCATCTTTTAAGTTGAACAACAACTATATCTATCTACTATATTATAGCAATGATTCAGTTACTTTTTTCTTAATGCTAATTTTATAGAATTTTAATTTTTTTTTAATTACTGAAAATTGGATTAACTACTCCAACACTTTTATGAATTAACTTCCACTTCAAATTAAAAAAATAATATTTGTTATATATTAATCTATTAATAATAATTATTATAATTTATCTATCTTCTACTATATTATAACAACATTTCAGTTTTTTCCCCTTAATCCTAATTTTCTAGAATTTAGAATTTTTCTTAATTAGAAAAATAATCATTACCATAAAGTAGTTACCATAAATTATCCACTTTATCCATATCTTGTTCTCCCTACCAACGTGTACCAAAGTCCTGCCCATATACATTTGATAATTAGTTAATTTATAATTAATAATTTTTATCCATTAGTTATAAATTAGTAATCCATATCTTATTCACCCTACGTCTGCCCATATCCCATTAATAATATAGATAGATTTAGTTATAATTAATTATTTTATAAATAATTTAGTTTATTCATTAGTTATAATTTAGTTAGAGATTGTGTTTGATTACGATTCAATACTTCCAATCTTACTGAAACTCTAAGTTCACTTCTAATAATTAATAAATTTTACCCATTAGTTATAACTTCAATTGGGATTTATTTTCTTCACAACAATAGGCGAGAAAAATTTGAGAGCAAGTTTGTCGTGCTCGTCGTAGTGAGGTATTCTTTTCTTTCAATATTAGAACCAAAATTGTCAGCATATAAACTTGAAGAAAAATAGTTCAAATTAATTTAATGACAGTGGTTCCAATTCATTCAGTAGCCATACTTATAATTATGTATTTTTTTATTTGTGTAGGATTTGAGAAACTGTGGGAGTTCACCTCTTCCGTCTGCATCTTCTTCTTCCTTTCATTGATTCCGTAAGAGATTATTATTCAAATCGATACAAATAATGCATTTTATGCCTTTTATTGTATTATTTAGAGATTACTATTCAAATCGATACAAATAATACTTTTATTATATTATTTAGCAATTATTATTCAAATCGATACAAATAATGTTAATGCCTTTTATTCAATTATTTTTTTGTTAAATATTGTTTTCCTTTTTCTCCCTACCAACGTGTACCAAAGTCTTGCCCGTATACATTTGATAATTAGTTAATTTACAATTAATAATTTTTATCCATTAGTTATAAATTAGTTATCCATATCTTATTCACCCTACGGTCTGCCCATATCCCATTAATAATATGGATAGATCTTCTACTATAAGATAGCAAGGTTTCAGTTACCTTTCACCCAAATAGAATTTTCTTAGAATTTTGAGTTTTTTAATTTTAAAGAAAAATTTTCATTGGTTGGTTATTAGTTATTACTAAAGTACTTATTAATTAATTATAAATATTTATAATTTATTTTTAAAATATCTCAACCGTTTCTTAGATTGTATACAATTTTATCCATTCAAATTTAATTCAAACGTTAAGATAATTTTATCTTTTAAATCTTTTTTGAATTTTCCTCAACTTCTCTATCTCACGTGCCACTATATCTCAACTTCCCTCAACTTCCCCCATTATATCTCAACTTTCCCCATATGTGAATAACTTCCTCACCATATTAACTCCCTCTTGAATTTTGTAAAATGAAATTATTCACCAAAAAAAATGCATCTAATCTCTAACTAGGGGTGGCAAAATGGATCCGAAACCACGGTTTCAACCCAATTTGGGTTGAATTGGTTCTTAAGAAAATTTTATTTGGTTCCTAATTGGTTCCAACTTGGTTCCAACTAAATTTCAAGTTAGTCCAAATTATTTGCCAATAATCTAAATTATAATGAACAAAACGTAATTTATTTAGTCGGGTTGGGCTTGGTTCCCTTTTAGATTGATTTTGGTTCCATTTTGGGTTGAATTTGGTTCCACCTTAAAATCATTTAAAAACCAAACTCATTTAACAACCAACCCATTGGAACCGACCCAAAACCAACCCAACCCACCCAATTGCAACCCCTACCTCTAACATATTGAAAATCTCTTCAAATTCTGAAGTTTTCGCTCCTCTCAAGATTATTCAAATTTTGGTTACAATCATCTAACTTTAAAGTGAAGGTAATTTTGATGAATATGATTTTATATTCTTTTTATTTTTATTTTTCTCTAATCTAATTTCAATGATGCAGATTGAAAAAGCATGAATCATTTGCTTTTTAACTTTACCCTATTTCATTAATCTGTTATATTATTAGACGAAATTTCTAACCTATGTTTAAATCTTCATTTTGATTTAGGTGTTCAATTTTCTAGTGTTGAGCAGAGTCACATTACACAAGAGACTCTCAAATTTGTGCAGAAGGAAGTAAAGAACAAAACTTACGGTAATTGGGGGCATTGTCAAGAACTCAATATGGGAAACCAAACGTCTGATAGTTCCGAAAATGGTCGCTCTTGAGAATGGATCCATTTCTCTGTTTCATTACTTTATCTGTTTACCACCAGCAATCATTTGATTATGGTCCTCCCCATCTAAATGCATGTCTTCTTTAATTTTTTCTATTTCACTTCTAATCATTGTGGGAAGATGAATATTGCATAAGAACTGTGTATGATTTTGAGTATGTGTTCAATTTGTTTTAGTATATTTTCTTTTTATCTAATTTTATGAGTTCGAATACAGGTTCAATAAGTGATTCGATTTTGTTTTTAATTTGGTAACGAATTTCTCACTATATCTATACACTAAGAAAGTGATCATATTTCATTCATATTTTTATTGCATACGGTTAGTTATTTGCTTTAGTTTTTCAATTTGATAAGGTTGTTCATTATATCTAGACATTGACTAAGTAAATTATAATATTTGATTCATGTTTTTATTTGAAAAAAAAATCATTTTAATGTTTTCTCATGCAGATATATATTTTTTATTTTTAAAAAATTACAAAATTAAAATGATATGTGTGTTGTATATTTTTTATTTTTAAAAAATTAAAATAATATGTCGTGCGTAGCACAGGGCACACACGCTAGTTAATATATATATATATTTGAGGGCTGTCTTTAACCTATTTTGACCATCTAAAAATCTTTAAAAACTCAATTATAATTTTATGTGATTTTGAATTAATTTATAATTCAAAAAATTTATTTTGGTAAATATTGATTTGTAAAAATTATTTCCCACCATCTAACCATGAACTAGGAAGTTATAACTTAACACATAAATTTAAATTTCAAATTTTAACATCACCGATCAAATCACATGTTCGATATTACAAGTCACAACTACTCCAAATTCTTCAAAATTAATTGTCATGTTTATCCTAATTGTTGTTTAGAATATGCAGTTATTTTTCCTTAAACATGTAAAATGCATTTCGTCCATTAACCCCCAAAAAACCATAGCAATCCATTTTTACATCAAATATGAGATTTCATCACCCTCAACAACTATTTCAATATTCTCTAAATGATTTCTCAAACATCATTCATGGCTATAAGTGGTGAAAAAATTGAGCATTGGAGCGAGAATGTATATGTAAGTTCCTTTTTAAAATTATTTACTTACTATATCCCATCAAATTTATTTTGACTATCATATATTATCTATAATTACGGTTATTTCAATTTTCAAATACAAGCCAATCATTTTATGATTTTTTAAAAATTGATTATGTTTGTTTTATACATGGAAATTATTTGTAGAAGATATGAATATGCATATAATCATTTGTGAACTTCAATGCGTAAGAAGTTAAAAATATTTAAAAGCCATTACAATAAGTACTATATTTTTCGATCACAAATTTTTGTAGTTTCAATATCATTGAATCACATTAATTATAATGCAGTTTTACTATGCTAATTTTACTTGAAAAGTGAGTGGGATATTATAAATTTCTGTGAATTACTCAAGTCTTTGCATAATAATAGATTTCATCGTATATGTCGATCATTTTGCACTCAATTTATTTTGCTTTTTGATTTTTTTTGTTTTTATTTCTATAAAAGAAAAAAATGATCTATTTATTTTTAAAATATAGAAAAACACGAATTTTATTATATTTTTTCGTTTTGCAGGAACTTATAAATGAATTGAATTTTCTCAATAGTAAGAGGATTAGCTTTTATTTTCACCATTCCATGTATAGTTACTACTACTCCTAACCTTTTTATTAGACAAATTTGTATAGTTTCTTCAAGTTTCATATATAGTAGAAATTAACTGTTTTCTTTTTTATTTTTCCAAATACGTTAGAAGTTAATTCAATCTTCATTTATCATGTCATATCTTAGAGTATACACACAAAGATTATCAAGTGCAATTTACATTTGAATAAAGTTAATTATGTATAGAAATATTTCGAGCATCGCCCACCGACTCGAGCACATACAATCGATATCGATTTGGACGTTTGTACATTCTTACATTTGAAGCAAGAAATGTCATCTCTATGTTCAGCTCTCTATGTTTTGCTATAAGTAAATCATTTTACTATATATGAACAATATTTATGCTATTTTAATACCTTTTCATTATTTGCAGGAAATAAATTTTTAACTATAATATGATTGGAAAAGCTAAACATTATACATGACTTGGAATATGTAATAAATAATACTTTTTGTATACTGATCTTATTTAATTAATTTTTTTTTTATAATGATACAATGTGTGTAGCACAAGACACACACTAGTATATAATTATTTAACGGAGATCGTAAGTTTCACGTTCAATAAACTTGTTATTTATTAGTATTTTTAAAATATATGTTCGAAAGTTACATTTTGTTAAATATTTTTGAAATAGTGATTTGCATAATAATTTTTGCGGAAAACAATTTGATGTCTTGCAAAATTGTTCATCCTTAATGTAAACCAAACCTCATCCAAAGCAAGGCAAGCCTTGTACGTTCTTCCAATTGTCCTCCGGTGAATGATAAATTAACGTGATTGATTGTCATTCCCAGAGTCAACTACTTGTCATTCGTCCCTTTGCAAACTAAAACATTTTTTAGCCACCAATTGTGGTTTTCTTCTTCTTCTTCTTCTTCTTCTTCTTGGCAACAGCACAAAATCCTCACCTTCCATTTCGAACGCTATTCCTCATCAAATCGCCATTTTCCTGTTACGCCATAATTTCAATCAGGTAAATGTTATTATTCAAAATTCTATGATTTTGAAGTTTTTTGTTTATATTTTTTGATTGACTTTTGGTATTCTAATCCATGAATTGGATGATTTTACAGGAGGTGGTGTTGTGTATATTGCTAATTGAATAGATGGCGAGTCAAGGTGGATCGTCGTCGCGGAGAAGCATGTCTTTTACCAGCTCTTCGACCAGGAGAAAAGCCGCCGCTGCCGCCGCCGCAGCGGCTGAGAATAACGGCGCTGGAGCTGGCAACTCCTCTCTCCACCGCAAGTCGATTTCCACTTCACGTCCCGTGTATGCTATATGTTTTTCTTCTAAGCATTTATTAGGCATATTTTGATTCCGTAGATGTGTATGTAAATGAATTTTGAATTAGACGTGTTTCGTTGGAGATGTTTGTTATAGGCAGATTGCAGAAGCTGGTGGAACATTAATGGCATACCTATAACCAAACACCCAAGAGATTTTATTTGTGCAGTTGGGTATTTATGTCAATTTTTGCTTATGTTGGTCTTAGGAAAAGAATAGAATAGTTTTTACTCCCTTTTTATATGCTTGAGTTATTTTTTTGCCAAAGTAGATGGTACAAAGTAAATGGAACTATTGAATATGCAAGTAAAAGTGGAGAATAAACTAAGAAAAGAAAATAGGAAGTAAATTTTGAGGAGTGAAGGCACCAGATATGGAGCGTTAGGCAGTGGAAGTGGGGAGAAAGGTACAAAGGTCTCAGGTTATGAGTAGATTAGGCTAATGAATCGATAAAAAAGAGGTATATAACAAGGTACTCTCTAGTAAGAATACTTAGCTGGTAGAAATACCTAGCTTGAACCAAATAGCAACATTTCTGAACTAGAAAGAGCAAAGTGACTCCAAACTAGTTGCCCATCAGCGAGTTTTAATTTTGGTCAGCTATGGTGATTTTGCTATCTGCTTACACCTTTCTGATACAGTTTTCCTTATGTCACGCTTTATCGTTATCCAAATATATGTTGGCAAATGCGACTTAGTAAGTAAAACTGCAAACGTAGTTTGTTACTAAGATTATTATATGCAAAACCTAATATCATCTATACTCAAATCTCAAGCTAATATCTCGTACCTTTCATCGAGTTTCTGTTAGTTACCATGATAAATATTTCAAGTCAAACTACCAAGAGGTCTAGTGTGGAAATGAGGTGAATGGACAAGTAAATCTATTAGGCATGTGTGTTATTATAAATTTAGCAATACTAATTGTTAACAGATAAATATATAAAACATTATTTGATAAATCAATATGCCTAACTGGTTGGAAACACTCGAAATGAATCAAGTACCAAATCTTACTCATCTCTGAAGCTATAAAAATAGAAAACTGGTTGAAACATTTGTTTAGATTACGACCAAGATTCGGATTTCGTTCAGTTATATTGGTATCCTGTGATTTCCTGTTTTCGTGGACAAAGTGAAGAAAGGGAAAGCATCATTATGATTAATATTGATATATGCAAGTCTCATTTATACTTTCAGTTAGAACTCTAACCATTCCCCCATATTGTAGGTTCCAAGTCAACAAATTGATATTTATACCAAACTCTCATAACTATTTTTTGTTGGTTTGATAAGGAAGTAGATAATAACCAATAAGTCAACTTGTCATCAGTTGTGTTTCTGTTTACCTGACTAGGGACTGTTGTGTTGCAAGCAAATTACAAAGTTGTTTCTTTAGGGAATAATGCCTGAATTAGTTCACTGTAGAAGATAAAATACAATTGTCAACTACTGAATTCAGCTCATGTATGTACAATACACATATGGGTCATATTCATATATTATACATACTATCTTTATATTTATATCTCAATACGTCAGCAGTTATCCTATTTCTACAGTTTTAAGTGTTTCCCTGGTGACGAGCACATGCTATTTATTTGTATGTATAGTTATATGTATCAGCAGTTATCACATAACACAAGATATATAATTGAACTTGTCAAGGGGGACTCTTGAAAGACATAAGAGGATTTATGCAACTAATACACTATTTCTTTGAAGTTATAATTGCTTTATGATTGTTTTTCCAATTGGTTTTATCACATTTGTAACAGGGGCCTGACAGGAGAACGAACTGTCAAGAGATTGAGGTTGTCAAAAGCCTTGACAGTACCTGAAACTACAAGTATCAATGAAGCTTGTCGTCGGATGGCTGCTCGTAGGGTTGACGCTTTATTGTTGACTGATTCAAATGCATTATTGTGTGGAATCCTAACAGACAAGGTATGGGTTGAATAAATGACGGATCCTGACGCAATTAGAAATCTTTTTGTAATTCCTAAACTACTTATGGTACTTCCCTTTACTCAAAAGTGAGGAACTTGTTTGTATTTTGACCTTTTCTCGATGAAGGATATAGCTACTCGAGTCATTGCTCGTGAGGTCAATCTTGAGGAAACACCTGTTTCAAAGGTTATGACGAGGAACCCAGTATTTGTGCTTTCTGACACCCTTGCTGTTGAAGCCCTGCAAAAAATGGTCAAAGGTCAGTTTTATTTGAACCACATGCTTCAACACTCTATAAAACTTGTTTCAGATATCGTCTTTTTTACATGACATTCTTTTCGCAGGGAAGTTTAGACATTTACCAGTTGTTGACAACGGGGAGGTTATTGCTTTACTTGACATTGCAAAATGTTTGTATGATGCTATCGCTCGTATGGAGAGGGCAGCTGAGAAGGGAAAGGCCATTGCGGCTGCAGTTGAAGGTGTTGAGAAACACTGGGGTACATCAGTGTCTGGTTGGTGGATATCCTTTTAACCTTTTCCTGTACTTTCTCACATCTCTAGCTTTCCCATGTCTTATATTTACTCTCTTTGCGCGACTCATAATCACCTTCTATTTTAAGTCAGTTGCTTGACCATTTCCATTGATTCAGTTTACACTCTTGATATGTAGGTCCCAACACTTTTATCGAGACACTTAGGGAGAGAATGTTTAGACCTTCCTTGTCCACTATAATTTCCGAGAATTCAAAGTAGGTAATATCGTCATATTTGCTATTAACTTTATTCTCCATCTGAATCTCTAGGGCATTACCAGCTAACTTGTATTAATAAGGTATTACAACTAACCTCAATTTTTTTCCTAGGATTGTTACAGTTGATCCAAGTGATACTGTGCTGGAGGCTGCAAAGAAGATGCTTGAAATTCGCACAAGCTCTGCAGTTATAACAGTAGAAAATAAACCACGGGGAATACTAACGTGAGCTTTCATCTCATTATGGCATGTATATTAACACCAGAAGTTATAAATATACTAGCTCTGAAGTTTTCTTTCTTGATCATTTAATAAAAATTTGACTTGTGTGCCTTCTGCTCTCATTCTTAGTTCAAAAGATATGTTGATGAGAGTCATAGCTCAAAATCTTCCTCCAGATTCCACTCTAGTGGAGAAGGTACATTTCACGCCTTATTTTTCCCTTTTACCACGATAGTTTAGTTGCAATTGCATCTCTATTCATGATGATTAATGATAGCTTCATACAACTTGTGGTTTAGTTTGTTACGTTCAAAATTTTACTGGACTGATAGTTATAGATAACAGGCTTATACCTTTGTTTGACTGGTTCAGTTAGAAAGCTGTTTCACGTCTAGATTGTTTTTCCTTCTTCCTATGATCATTCTCCAGGTGATGACCCCAAATCCAGAGTGTGCAACAGTTGATACACCTATTGTTGATGCTCTTCATACCATGCATGATGGCAAATTCTTACACCTTCCAGTTGTTGATAAAGGTAGATATACCTCCATAGTGTTTGCGGAAATTGCATTAGATTTTCCTAATTACCGTTTCCTTCCTAATCATGCAGATGGAATGATTGTAGCTGTTCTTGATGTACTTCATATAACTCAAGCCGCCGTAGCAACAGTAAGTCTTATTCAACTTTGGTAAAAACAGAAATAAGTAATGTTGGTGTGATATTTTAACCTCCTTGATAATCGACACAAGGCCGATCTCTTTATCCGCTAAAAGGAATATTGTACAAGGAAATGCCATCTGAAACTATAGCAGTCACTTATGCTCTTGATTCTAGGTCAAATTAATCCTGTTGACAAAAAATTGAATGCAGCATTTTTTTCTGGCTGCTACATTGTATAGGGAGATAATGGTCAGTGGATGGTTTGCTGGTGTTTGAGCTTCCATCTTATACTTGGGATTATGGATGCAGATGAAACTTAGAGTCGAATTCATTGGAGAATTTACAGTATTGGCTGGACTGAATTAAGGCGATTAAGGTTTTTGGGTTGACAAATTTTGTAATTCTGGTGGTCATTGGCGTTGATTGTTTACCTGTGGTAATGGTGGATACCACATGGTGGTATAGGGATCAGTATAGCATTATAACGTAAGATAACTAATTGAATATATGCTTTCATATTGGACACGTAGCATGAATCAACATAATATTCGGAATATTAGCTTCAGAGCTGTAGCTAAATTAGTTTGAGATTCTGTTAAAATGGAATCCTTAAGCAGACATGTTGGTTATATAGTGACTGCATATTTCATGGATGTGAATAGTTTTGAACATGGGGTACACGGCTCCAGCGTGAAAGGTTTCATTGTGATACTGAAACGCTTAAGCATTCATGTGAAGTAGGTGCAACAATCTCACAAGTCTACGCTAGAATTAATTTTAAAAATAATACTATTTCTCTTCCTCTACATCTCAAGATAATCAACATCTAGCTAGTTTTGGAGATTCTGAAGTACTTGAGGTTCAATTTAACTTGCATGAAGACTGATGAGAGTGTTTCTGGGTAACTAAGGACCAACTTTTTTGTGGAAGGAATTGTCAAACCCTGTTCCCAATTTTTCTGCTAAAACATTAAGTCATCCTACCAAAAATTTCAGCACGTAGCACAGTGCAATTTTGTTGAAGATCTTTGATGTGCTTTGTTTTTATTTTATTTTATCATGATTTGGATAAAGGAAATTGTTAGTTGATAAACAGCAAGGTCTACTAGTATGGGCTATTGTTTTTTGTTTATTACCTGTGTACTGTTCCCTGTATTTTACCAAACGGCATGACTAATGCAGTTTTAGGACCAGGATGGCAGCCCTTACTTAATCTGAAGTTCCACTATGGATATGTTTAATATTATGATGCACAGTTTCTATAGGAATTTGAAACAGAACCCATTGTAAGCTTCTGGTATATGTAGTAGAACTTATATTACATGCATTGTTCTTGTAATTTAAGATGAAAGTTGAATCGCCTGGTTTAGCCTGGTTATGTTTGAATTCTGTCTTAGGAATTTGTTTTTTGTTCTTGCTGGACTGACACGATTTTGATGTGACTAAAAAAGATTGTTCACTGTTTCTGCACATTTGCCCTGATGAAATGGTGGGCACAGGATGGGAACTTTTAAATTTGTACTCAGTGCTTGTGTTTTTTAATATACATAAAGCTAAAAAAAATAGCATCCTGGGAGATCAACCAGTATCTCATAGCACTGGCATTAGTTTGATACTCGAAGTCTTGTTATATAGTTATGTATGCTCCGATAATTGCATTTTGATTGGTTATTTTCCAGGTTGGTAATTCTGCGGGAGTTGATAGTGAGGCTGCAAGCACCATGATGCAAAAGTTCTGGGATTCTGCTATGGAATTACCTCCAGATGACGATGACGAGACCCGTAGGTTGTGCACTTTACTGTCAAGAATGTCACTGTTGATTTTTCTTTTCTGTTTTCTTATGATTTCTGATCATATCTCAGTGAGAACTCCTTGAAGATGCCTTCTGATGCAGGAGAACCTGGTCGGTGTCTACCTTATCCTTCTTCCACCACATCCAGTTCGTTTTCTTTCAAGATTCAAGACAGAAAAGGAAGAATGCATAGGTTCTTATGTGGTATGTTTTCGATTTTCGTTTTTCTGGTGAGAACAATTTCATTTAACTCTCATTATGTAGTAGATTATTCTGCATGTGAGCTGTACCTACTGCAGAAATATTTTCGTGATCTTTTATCATCTCGACCATAGATCACACTAGTAACTTTTTTATGTCGCGCTTGGATGAAAGGATTCCGTATGGGGAAAGAACAAATGACTTCATATTAGGGTGAATTTGAACTACTTGGTTTGGATTGAGAAAATAACTTAAAATGAGTATTAAAAGATTCGAACTCTATTGTTACTTGAAATCATCCAAACAATCTCATGGTGTGTTTGGATGGAAGGATTTCAAAGTCATGGATTTCAAATTCATCGACAAATCTATTGAGTTTGTTTGGATGAATCCAAATTGTAATGAATTTCAAATCCATCGACACTCATTTTGAGCTATCCTTTCCATCACCATGGTGGATTTCAAATGACTACATTTTAGAGTCATTTGAAATCCACTCCTCAAATCCAACTACCTCAATCCAAACGTACCGTCAATGAATTTGATATTATGAATTTGAAATCCTTAACTCCCGAATTTGACGATCCAATCACAACATTATGATATTTGATCTTCTATTGCTATTCCGGTCCAGGTACACAAAATTTGACGGACCTTATAACAGCAATCCTTCAGAGAGTAGGGGATGAGATTGATCGTAACAACCTTCCACAACTTTTGGTATACTATGGCCTTCACTTTTTTCTTGTCGTTTCCTTTTATATTTCCTCGTGTTTCCAAATCTTATGCTTGTGAATGGCCACTATTGTTCAGTATGAAGATGAAGATAATGATAAAGTTGTACTTGCATCAGATAGTGATCTTCAAGCAGCTGTAGACCACGCGAGACTAGCTGGTTGGAAGGTATTGATTCTTATTACATATTTTTAAAGGTACTTTTACCATCAGTTACTGTGGAAAAAACTTGTATCAAATGACAAGATTTCTTTTTTGTTGATTCTTATTAATTTATACCTGTTTTTTTTTGCCTTTTCTAGTGGCAAAAATAAATTAATGAATTGGGAATTAACTTGAACAGGGATTGAGATTGCATTTAGAGTATTCAGGGACACCTGGACGTCGAAAGGGATCTAACACAGAATATGCTCAAGCTGAGAATGCTTGGGCTTCGGCCTATAGCACTGTAGCAGCTGGAGCTGCATTAGTTGCTGGTCTAGGTGTATTAGCATTCTTAAGGCGAACTGGAAATTGATATATTATTTTCCAGCTGCATACACTTGAAGGATCGGGTAATTGGTACATGGAAGTTTGGAGGTGTGATTATGACGAAAAATTCAAATTAATCGGAAAAATCTTTTGAGTGTGGACTTATATTTTGAGGTATATAAAACCATAGCTGCATTTGGGGTGTGCAAGCAGGAATACACACGAATGCAGTTTTACATTTGCCTCCATAAAAATAATCTTGATTTGTTGGTGTAGTATTTATTACAGGGAAACGAATGATTTTTTTTCAGTTATAAAACATGAGATTACAGAAATGTTGACACAGTTGTTACACATTTGTCTTAGTGATTGATCCGAAAATATTCTTGCAAAATTTTGAAACTATGTTTGTTTATGTTTTTGAGTAAAAGGAATGTGTACAGTAAGTGTTTGTCTGGAAATTATGGGATGTGGGTTGTGCTTAGGCTTGTCAATGAGGGGGATTGTCCAGACACGGAAGTCGTACCGATCCGGACCTGACCCGTAGAGTCCAAAACTCGGACCAGATGTCACTAGGTAGTTCGGGTTCGGGTACAATTTTTACCCGTGGTATTTTACCCAAAAAATACCTGAACAATACTTGAAATTTACTCGAATGTTACCCGTGGAAAATACCGGCGGTTCCCGAACATTACCTGAATTTTACCCGTGGACATTTACCTGACGTGGACCTGACCCGAAATGTACCCGGCCCGACGGGTCTAACTTTTTTTGACCCATTGGATATGCGACCAGGTCCGGTTTGAGTCCGAGTAAAATATTTTTTGTGGGTATTTTATGGGTTCGGTTTGAATCTGGGTATTCCCCTTCCATTAACCCTATATAATTGTGCTATTTTGAAGACCCTAAGTACATACTGCGGGACACCAAAAATGGTCATTTAATTTATTATATACAAGATTACTACAAAATTTGTTAAACATTATGCGAAAAATTTCATCTAAAAGATACGAGAATAGGAAATAAACCGATTCATAAATCATAAATGTAAGAGTATAATGTGGATGTAAAAAAGTTAGTTGGAGACAAAAGAGTTCTTATTCTCATAATATTCAGGTTTGTAGCCACGGCCTAGAAATTGGGCTCAATTATATGAAAATATGATAAAATTTAGTTATATCAACATTAACCTCAATTAATAAAATATAGTGAAAACTGTTAAACCTCCTTAACAATTAACATATACTTTTGTATCCAAAATAAATAAATTGATAGATAATACACATTTTATTATTTTAATGTCATTATTTTAAATATTTTTATATAGCTTTTCAACTTTAACATGTCAATGATCCTTTTTTTTTAATTAGATTAAAAAAATTGAAAACTTAATAATAAAATCATAAATAACATTATCGGATTTTTTAAATGAAAATAAATAGGCCTTTTAAATTGAAACACACTATTATGAATATTTTGAATATAATAAATTTATTCTAAAGAGTTTTTAGTAAATTCCCTTTAAAACGTATTACTTCAAACTCCATAGATACTCTTCCCGTTCACACCACTACATATAATAGAATTCTACATGTCGTAGAACTCTACACCAAATTCTTGTAGGATTCCATTCCATTTGGTTATATATATATATACATATATATATATATATATATATATACTGCACCATTACATCTAATTGATTACCAGACAAACTCAAACACCACGAAATTTGAAAGAAAATCTAAACATGTCTGAGAGAAGACACAACATGGCTGAGGTAGAAAATCATTATGGCGATGGGAAACAATGGCGCCGTGGGCCAGTGACCGGCAGTAGCAGGTCAGGTTTGATTTTCATGGCATCTTTAAAGAGAGATAAGTCCCGTCCCACCATTGCTGACCGGCTGCGGCCAGTCATGGCCGTGAAATCCGCCGGAAAATCCAACTTTTTGGCCCTTGAGAATGAGAAGATGATTCTTGATGATTTAAAAGAGTGTGAGTACATTCGCCGGATATTCGGAGACGAAAAAACTACCGATGAGATGGGTAAAGAAACCTACTACAATATCTTACTCGAGTACCCTTCAGGCGGAACCCTAAAAGATTTGATCGACAGAAGTGGCCGTACAGGTCTTCAAGAAAATGAAGTTTGGCACTACACAAGATGCCTGCTTTTAGGGCTTCACCATCTGCATGATCACGGCTATGTTCACCGGAATTTGAAGCCGGAAAATATAATCTTAGTTCATCGTAGAGTTGGATGCATAGCTAAAATCGGAGAGTACGAATCTGTTATTGACTATGAAACGTTGAAGAAGAGATTATGGAACCCTTATACAAGATTCGATATCGAGTATTTATCGCCCGAGGCGTTTGGGAATATGCAACAAGGGCCGGGGTTTGATATTTGGGCACTTGGTTGCATAGTTTATGAGATGTTAACAGGAAAATGTATATGGGATGATCAGAATAAGGGTTATGAAGAAATTAAGAAGGATCTCTATCAAATGAAAATTGGGAAAGGATTTATGAAACTTTTAGATGATTGGATTTCCGATAATGCTAAAAAGTTTCTCACGGCTTGTTTTGAGATAAAAACTGAGAATAGATGGGATGCTGAGAGATTATTAGCTTTGCCGTTTGTCGAATTCATTAGTTGAAATTTTAATTCATTTTTTTAATGTTGTTAACTGATATGTGTATATTTCAATAAGATTTTAATATTTTAATTCAAGTTCTTTTAATAGATTTATTTTTAGTTGGTTTGTTTACTCAAAGATTATCTAAACATATTCTTTTCCTTTTCTTCATATGTATATGGTTTGGTGTTTTGCACCCACGCGGGTTCTATTTGAATCCACTCAACAAATGATAAGTATCATGTGTCGATCTTTATTTTTTAAATGTGATGAACTCATATGACACTTGTTACTTGTTGAGTGGATTAGAGTAGAGCCTAAAATTAATCTATCAAACCTGTATTTAGAGTCCTTTTTCGACTAGTACCCTGAAGAGTTTCAAATCTAACATTTTTTTTTTCTTGTTTCACATGTATATATATGCTTTATCAACTAGCATAAAGAGTTCCTTCAGACCTATATAGTTATTTGAAATTCTCAAGAGACCTGTCTTTTTAAGATTTGAGTATTAGACAAATAATTTATGATTATAGACAGAATAATTACAACTAATACAAGAAAAAATTGGTTCAACCATGTTAGAAACCATGATCGAGAGAGAAGAAAACAATATGCATTGCAATGTATTGATAGAGAAGAAAAATATATCGAATAATACCAGATTAACTCTACAGGCTAGTCTATATATAGAAGAAGACTAACTAACTAATAACGGTCTAGGGGTAGAATAGTAAATATTAAATAATATTCCTAATACTCCCCTCAAGTTTGGTCTTGAAAAATATTGATTAAACCAAACTTGGACAAAAGATGTTGATCTTTATAATCCTTTAGTAAGGATATCTGCTGGTTGATCCGAACTCTTCAAAAACTTGGCCTTGATAACCCCTTGTTGTATAAGATCCCGAATCATATGGCAATCCACTTCGATGTGTTTTGTCCGTTCATGAAAAACGGGATTAGATGCAATGCTCAAGGCACTCTTACTATCAGAAAAAATTTCCACCGGATTCTTCAAAGTTATTCCAAGATCCTTCAATATTCCTAGTATCCAAATGACCTCACATGAAGCCATAGCTATTGACCGGTATTCTGCCTCACATGATGATCTAGAAATAGTATGCTGCTTCTTAGTCTTCCATGAGATAAGAGACTGTCCAATCATCACAAAAAACCCGGTTAATGACCTCCTAGTCATCATACATGATGCCCAATCAGCATCACAATATGTGACTAACTCCATACTGCTACTTGATGCAAGAAACACTCCCAATCCAATAGTAGCTTTAAGATATCTCAAAAGCCTCAAAGCTGCTTGCATGTGTGACTCTTTTGGGCTGTGCATGAACTGAGAAAGCATGTGGACAGTGTAGCTAATATCTGGTCTTGTCATACCAAGGTAAATCAGCTTTCCAATCATTCTTTGATATGTAGCAATGTCTTGAAGAGGTGGATCTTCAATTTCAGATTTGATTTCTTTGTCATAATCCAGGCTGGTGAGCTTGAGGTTCTGGTCAATAGGTGTTTCTACAGGCTTGCATCCTGTCATCCCCGCATCTGTCAGAAGATCCAAAATATATTTTCTCTGGCTCATGTAAATTCCTTGTTTGTTTCTAGCTATCTCAATGCCCAAGAAATACTTTAATGCTCCAAGATCCTTAATGTGAAAGGTCTTCTGTAGATACTGCTTGAGGTCTGTGATCATAGATTGGTTTGATCTTGTGATGATAATATCATCTACATAAACCAACAAAATAACAATGTGAGAACCTTCTTGTTTAGTAAATAGACTATAGTCATGTTTAGATTGACTGTAACCAGCTTTAATTAAAGCCTCAGTGAACTTGGCATCCAGTTGTCTGGATGCCTACTTTAAACCATATAAGGATTTGTTTAGTCTGCAGACTTTGTTTCTGTGCTCCCCCTGACTACCATAACCTTGAGGAATGGTCATGTAAACCTCCTCATCAAGATCTCCCTGTAGGAAAGCATTAGTGACATCTAATTGAGATAAAGACCAATTATGAATAGATGCTAGAGCTAGAACAGTTCTAACTGTAACAATCTTAACAACAGGACTAAAAGTGTCATGATAATCAAGCCCTTCCTTCTGAATATAACCTTTAGCCACTAATCTTGCCTTGTATCTATCAATGGTCCCATTGGAATGCAATTTGATTTTGTATACCCATTTGCAACCAATGGGATGTTTACGAGGAGGTAAATCCACAAGACTCCATGTATTATTAAGTTCTAAAGCTGAAGTTTCAGCTTTCATGGCTTCTTGCCATTTAGGTTCTTTGACAGCTTCATCATAAGAATAAGGCTCAGAGTAGCTAAAGTACATATGAAAGCTTGATGTGATTTAGATAAATTCTTATATGTCATATAAGAAGAAAGAGGATACTTCACAGTGTTAGCAGTAAGAGTAGGGCAGTCAAAATCCTTAGTCCAAGCAGGAGGCTGAATGGCTCTGTTGGATCTTCTAGGACCAGTGATGACTTCATCTGCAGAAGAGTCAGAAATAGTAGTTGCAGCAGGTATTTGCCTATCTGCAGGACTAAAAAGAGGTGCTGAAGAAGATTGATCAGTATAGGGAAGCACTAAATCATCATAAAAGGCCTGATTCTCAGGAACTAAATATGAATCTGAAGACATGGAATTCACAATAGCATAAGGAAAAACATTCTCATGGAATATGACATCTCTTGAGACAAAAAAACAGCCATTGTCCATATCTAAAAGTTTATAACCCTTCTGAGTAGTGGAATAACCCATTAATATGCATGTCTTGGATCTAGGTGAAAATTTATCAACAGAAGGTAAAATTTTAGCAAAACAAAGGCAACCAAAAACGCTTAGATGAGTAATGTTAGGGCTCCTCTGAAATAAAATGTCAAAAGGAGATTTGCCTTGTAGAAGAGGAGTAGGTGTTCTATTAATCAAATAGATGGCAGTCAAGATACAATCTCCCCAAAAGGGTATAGGAACATGAGATTGAAACATAAGAGCCCTAGCAACATTCAATATATGTCTATGCTTTCTTTCCACTAATCCATTCTGTTAGGGTGTGTATGGTATGGAACTTTGATGTATCACACCTAGAGATTGGAAGAAAAGAGTACAAGAGGCCTTGAAAAAATCCCAGGCTCTGTCTGACCTAACAATTCTAACAGTGGTCTTAAATTGTGTCTGAACATAGGTAATTTTTTTTTTTGTATAATAGGTAAAATGTCAGATATGTGTCTCATAAGAAAACCCCATGTAGCTCTAGAGTAGTCATCTACTATAGTTAAGAAATATCTATCTGATGAATGTGTTGGAACTTTGTAAGGCCCCCATATATCCATGTGGATTAATTCAAAAATCTCTTTAGAATGATGTTCACAAGGAGGAAAAGGTGATCTGATATGTTTGGCCTTAGGACAGACACTACAAACTAAATCTTCTCCTTTAAGTTTGTTCCCAATATGTGGTAGTAACTTTAATCTAGGAGAAGAAGCATGTCCCATCCTAATATGCCATAGGTTAGAATCTATAGATGTAAAACAACTTATGGGATCAGATAAGGTACTGAAAGTAGAAGCTTTATTAACAGCAATAGCTGAACCATTGTGTGTATTACATTGTTCAGAAGAATAAGCAGAACAAGGATTATTATTGGAAAAAATAGAACTAGACAGGCTGCTTAAAGTTGAATAGTCAGTAGGATGTTGTAGAAGATATAACCCATTCTTCAATTTACCAATCCCCCTCATCCTGCCATTCCAGAGATCCTGAATTAAGCAAAAGTGTGGATAAAAGATGACAAGACATTGGTTGTCTTGTGTAAGCTTTGAAACAGATAATAAGTTGTATTGAAAGTTAGGCACATACAGAACATCTTTAAGGTTTATACCATTCACTAATTCCACAGTCCCTATTTTGGTAACATCTGATATGTTACCTGTAGGCAGCTTAACTGAAGTGTGTGCTGGTGTATCATAATAAGAACATCCAAAAAAATCAAGATTACATGACATGTGGTGGTTGGCTCCACTGTCAATAATCCAGTCTGTTTTGGATGTGCTACTCATACAGGCAAAGAAGTTACCAGAGGCACCAGCTTGAGCTCCATTGGTGTAAGCTGCTCCATTGGATGCAGCATTCCCTTGTGTATTGTTTCTGTCTGCTCCCAACATTTGTATCAACTGTTGGTATTGTTGAGGAGTGAACATAGGGGTTTGCTGTGAGATGTTCTGAGAGGGAGAAGAATTAGCACTGGATCCATTCTGTGGGTGAGATGGTCCAGATTGAGAATCAGTTTGTACAGCCTGATTTGAATTGTATGTTCTCCCCCTGCCTCTATTATTTCCAGATCTACCTCTTCCTCTCCCTCTGTTGGGAGGATATCCTATAAGTTTGAAGCATGATTCCTTTAAATGTCCAGGAATATTGCAATGTTCACATATGATGCCTGCCTTTTTGTTATCTTGAGATGTGGAATAAAAGTTAATGGGGGATTCTGAATTGCTGATTGAGAGAGGATTATTAATGCCTCTCTGTGACTCCTCATTGCAAATCATGGAATAAGCCTGTGTGTGGGAAGGAGTAGGCACCATCATAAGAATATGTGATCTTAGGGCAGCATATGAGTCATTAAGTCCTATCAAAAACTGCATTAATCTATGTTCTTGATTGTATGCAGATATATCTTTGGATGAGGAACAAGTGCATGTGGGAAGATTTAATAGGGAATCATATTCTTCCCACATGTGCCTTAATTTGGAGTAATAGTCTGTGAAGTGGTGCCCTGAGAATGTGAATTGATGTCTCTGAAAAGGGCAAAAATTCTTGCACGATTAGCCTTGCTAAACTGCTCCTTCAGATCATTCCATGCGTCTGCAGCGGTGTCACAATATACAAGCCCATTGTAGATTTCCCTGCTAACACATTTTAAAATCCAAGATAGAACTAGAGAGTTGCATTTTTCCTACTGGCTGAATTGTGGTGAATCTGCAGAAGGTTTCTTGTAGTCACCAGTTATAAAACCAATCTTGCTTTTGGATTTTAAGGCCAATGTCATAGCTTTACACTAGATACTATAATTTTCAGATCCCTTCAATTCGTGAGGGACAAGATGACGGCTCGGTACATCGGATGGGTGAACATACAAAGGATCATTACTATCAAGAATGTGAGAATTGGCATTTCCAGCAGATACGCTGGTAGATAAATCACCAGTAGTAGACATAATTCCAAAAAGATGAATGAAAGAATAAAGCCAATCTCAAGATGGTAACAATGATTAATCGAGCGAGACGATCGGATATAGAACCTGGAGTCGAACAATCGATCAGAGAGTTGCAGCGGATTTGAAGATGAAGAAGATGATTTTCTTCCAAGAAACCCTAGCTCCTGATGCCAGAAACCATGATCGAGAGAGAAGAAAACAATATGCATTGCAATGTATTGATAGAGAAGAAAAGTATATCGAATAATACCAGATTAGCTAGTCTATATATAGAAGAAGACTAACTAACTAATAACGGTCTAGGGGTAGAATAGTAAATATTAAATAATATTCCTAATAAACCAAAACAATTGGTCTACAGATCCTCAAATCCTCAAAAATTATCGATTCTGTTGTGACATATATTACTCATCTTTGCGGTATGAATATGATTCTACAAATTTGTATATAGCATGAATGTTAATATCTTTTGTTTTCTGTTTTTGGCATTGTAACTATACCTTCTAATAATATAAGAAATAATTTTGGAAGAGTAATAGTTTCAAATCTACATATCGATCTATCCATTTTTATTATAAACATATCAGTTATTTTTTATACATCTTTACTATATATTGTAAATATCCGCATAAAATTTAATTTTTGCATGCCAAAATTGTAAAAAAAATAAATTATTAAAAATAGATATGAATTATCGATAACAACAAGCTATATATATATATAATTTGATTAAAACTTTACCATGGAATAAAGTATGACATTATCTTAGTTAAGTATTTATTTCAAATTTTATTTTGAATATATAATTAAGATTAAAACTCTACAATGAAATAAAGTACGGCATTATCTTAGTTAAGTATTTATTTCAAATTTAGATTCTCCCTTCTTTCAACAGTGAACCATAATTCTCATTCATTTTGCACAATTCATTAATCTCAAACAGAACATATATGGATATGGTTTAGGGTGAATGAATGGAAATTGGTTATGCTCATAAATGGTTTGATATAATTCGAGCCATTACCTGCAAAACGTGAATACTATCTAAGGTTTTTCGCTCAAAGCTCGGGCATGACATGAAAACTAAATACGGGATTCGAACCAGTCCAAACTAATTTCTTTTTTCAAAATTTACAAAACAAAAAATTAAATGTAGAATCTAAAAACTGTAAATCCCAAAAATCAAAAATATTACAGATCATAAACGTATTAATGTTTCAAAAAATTTAAGCACGGGTTGATTCAAACTGTCAATTATCTCTATTATAATTTAAAGAGAAAATCACAATGCATCACAATAATCCCAAAATATAAAAGTTCAAAATTTATATTGTATGTTAGGTAATAGTGTGGAGATGGTAGTCGATTAGAAACCAATTGAACGAGAAACTGCAAAATATAAAGGCAAATACAATTAGGCTGGTTCACTCATTGTTTAAAGTTTAATTGATTAAAAAAACAGAATATTGTTACAATATGCATACATAAATTAATTATCAATAAGATGTTGAAATACAATAATTATTGATATTTATTTGAAAGTATGATTCACACTAAACTATTAATATAATAATAAATTAATAATATTATATAATATTTTATTTTGATGTTTTAATCATTTGTCCCTTTTAGTGTTTATGAGAAACCAAATAATTATTGTATATAAAAGAATATGTGTGGGAAAAGTGGCAAAGTGCTCATATGTTAATGGGTGTGGGCATTTTAGAATCTGGTGGGGGTGTTAAGTAAATGACCTATTTTGGGTGTAGTCTGGTTATGTGATTTGTCAGGTGATTACAAGATGTGATTTGCTTTTAATTGTACGATTAGTGAATCTCCTATGTTATCTTGGAAATGAAACAACTAAGAAAACTTTGGCCAAAGTAAGCCAATAAGAAGGTGTGTGTTCCTTGCTTAGTTGACATGAGTCTTCATTTGCCAATTGATATAGTCATATGATTAAAGTATTGGGATTTCGACTAATAATCAAATTCTAGATTTAATCAAAAGATCTGACAAAAGGATGAGACACATGATACGATCGTGATTAGGAAAGGGTTGCTTTAATCATTCGAATCTAGAGGTTGAGTCGACATTGCTAGACATCGAACTCAATCTGTGAGAGTTGTGAATTAATTAGTGGTTAATTCATGATCAAGATTAATTGTTTGACATAATAGTTGATTAAGGTAATAATTTGTTAATTGTTACCGAGCTCTTTGGAAATGGTCTCACTCTCGAATTGAACCTAAGGGGTCACACACGAATATGAATAAGTTTCCCGGTTACATAGTATGTTATAGCCATATTCGAATGGGCTAGTTGAATTGATATTTGATCTTGATTCATGATGGAATAAATTAATTAATTAAGTCTTGGCCTTGAATTCATTAATTAGACTTTTTAATAATCTTTGAATTAATTAATTAATGGGTTAAGCCCACAAAATTTATTAATTGAAAGCCCAATTAATAAACTAAAGAGAGAAAATAATTTTATTAATTCGAAATTAATTTAATTAATTAATTATGAGTTGAAATAAAATATGGAAAAATAATATGGAGATTTGATATGGAGGATTTTTGATATGGTAGTTCCTATAATTTGGGGATTTAAATTTGAGAGAATAAGAAACTACAAAGGTATGATTGGATTATAATTTCAAATCCAATCCTCTACCTTGTAGAGGACCATTTTCCCCCTTACTTAAAGATAGAAAAATCGTCCTCACATACTATAAATTATAGGGGGTCTCTTTTGTTCTTCATATCATCAATTCGAGTTATCGAATAAGCTTAAGAGCTTTAGTTTATTCAAGAGTGATATAATCCTCCATAGACTCATATTAGATTTCCTAGGTTTCTCTCATGTTCCATCATATATACACGTGATTCGATTAGTCGTAGTGATAAGTTGCTAGCACGAGTGTTACGTTCGAGGGAAATGTTCAAGGTGTGGATACAATGCTTAGAGACACGACAATTAGAGTACTCAAGGACCTTCGTGTTGCAAAATCTACACTATAACAACGAATTCTGAAAAAGTAAAGACAAATATCGAGGCGAGAGACTACTCTCTATCTTTAACGCTAAATTGCCCGCCTAGGTGATACGGGTGTTTTCAATTAACGTCCCAAGATACAACGATATATCAGTTCTATATCAAAACCACTTTTGATATACGAACAAACCCAAAGTGTATCTGCTTATGAACTGTATAGAAAAAGAGAGAAAAATCAGAGAAGATGATTTTTGGTGTGTCTTTTCCATCTGCTGTAGAAGGCCTTATATAGGCTCGAAAATAAACCAAGACATAAACACCATTAAATTCTGTCATCAGTGTGAGAGAAAAACGTCCTTCAGTTTTTGGAGGTTACAAAAGAACGTACCAAAAACGTCTCTAACATTTTTCAACAAGTTGAATTTTTTTTTAATCTATATAAAAACGTGGCCAACATTTTTATATGGTGTGTGAAATATCTTGGATCAATTTTCTGTTGGATATAACTTATTGGCCCAAAAACATAAGGTTCTTGAACCCAAGTCCACGCCCACGCCCTGGACCCGACCCGCTCGCCCGGTCGGGGCAGCGGCGGCGCGCGCGCGCGCATGTGTGTGTGCACGCGAGGCGGGTCTAACCATGGCTAACCGGCCTCCCCCCTCTAAACCCACACAAACATGTTATGACCCAAGGCTACAAACCTTTATCTAAACACCAAGGTAGATATACTTGCTTAAACTTTGGTAAAATTCTAATGTGGGATTGCCACTTTTAACCAATTTAAGACCCTTTCTTTAACCATTAAATTCTCATTCGTTATAACTCCGAAAAGAGAAATTTGAAAGGCTAAAGTCATCTACTCCTGAACAATAATATCAAAAAATATTACGTATCCCGGATACGTATGGTATTCAAATTTCTGTCGCATACATGTATAACCGCAGCAGCCCCACTACCAGAACCAGACCCACTACCACTACCGAAAGCGAACCTGGCACCAGAACCGAATCCAAGGCCGAGGCAAAGACCGGCTCCTGGCCTAAGACCGAAGCCAATAGCCGTAGCAGCATCATCAGAAACTAGAGCATTTGTTGGAACGTAAGCCATATTTTAGAATGTTAAGTTACAGAAATCAACAACAATAAATTTAGCGTTAAGCTTGTTGCAAAATCTGCACTATAACAATGAATTCCGAAAAATAAAGACAAATATCGAGGCGAGAGACTACTCTCTATCCTTAACGCTAAATTGCCCCGCCTAGCGGGTACGGGTGTTTGCAATCAACGCCCCAAGATACAACGATATATCAGTTCTATATCAAAACCACTTTTGATAGACGAACAAACCTAAACTGTATCTGCTTATGAACTGTATAGAAGAAGAGAGAAAAATCAGAGAAGATGATTTTTGGTGTGTCTTTTCCATCAGCTGGAGAAGGCCTTATATAGGCTCGAAAATAGACCAAGACATAAACACCATTAAATTCTGTCATCAGTGTGAGAGAAAAACGTCCTTCAATTTTTGGAGGTTACAAAAAAACGTATCAAAAACGTCTCTAATATTTTTCAACAAGTTGAAAAAAAAATTTAATCTATATAAAAACATGGCAGCATTTTTATATAGTGTGTGAAATATCTTGGATCAATTTTCTGTTGGATATAACTTATTGGACCCAAAATTAATTAAATAAAGTTCAATTAAATTTGGCCCATAAAGATAAGGCTCTTGAGCCCAAGCCCAAGCCCACGACCCAGACCCGGACCCGACCCGCCCGTCCGATCGGCGGCGGCGTGCGCGCATGTGTGTGTGCGCGCGAGGAAGGTCTAACCATGGCTAACCATGGCCTCCCCCCTTTAAACCCACACAAACATGTTATGATCCAAGGCCACAAACCCTTGTATAAACACCAAGGTAGATATACTTGCTTAAAACTTTGGTGAAATTCCAATGTGGGATAGCCACTTTTAACCAATTTAAGACCCTTTCGCATACACACATGTCCACATATGTAGCTTTTTATAAGCGACTGTTTCCAACACTTCGTTGATCACACAAGCTACACAATTGAACCGGAGCTAAAGGAAAAAGGAAATGGTTGATGTGATCAACCATACGGTATAATATTTTTGTCTTTAGTTCGATTATGCATATACTAGCTATTGAGTGAAACGTCGAAAAACTTTAAAACGTTACTTCCTACAAGCTACACAATTGAACCGGAGCTAAAGGAAAAAGGAAATGGTTGATGTGATCAACCATACGGTATAATATTTTTGTCTTTAGTTCGATTATGCATATACTAGCTATTGAGTGAAACGTCGAAAAACTTTAAAACGTTACTTCCTATGAGGTTTCATCTTAAGGCAGTTCAGTTCCTTTGAGATGAGCCCACAATGCATCCATCTCACACGAACCCTATTTTCCTAGTTTAGGAGGGGATCTGCTTTATCAAAGATTCTCGAACCCATACGTGTTTCGGCAGGTCTTACTGATGCCAGGCATGATGTGTTATGTGGACCCCACAACATGAAAAATTGGTGAAACATCCTTCGAGGTATACTTATACATTTAATGCAATTTTCCTTCATAGTTACTCAGATTTTGAGGATCTTGAATATGAAACACATAATATCTGTGTCATAATGTTTGTGTAATCTCAATAGGAAATTTCATGAATCCGAACTAATATTAAAGGCATTCATTAAATGAAAAAATCTGAAGAAGAAAAGGAGGAGAGTTTGTTTGCATAATAATGATAACTTTTCTGTAAAATACTTAAGATTGAATAATCTCAAACTATTTTTTCAATCATCTAAATCAAAAAATTTCAGTGTTGTTCACAAAGTTGATCTAAACATAATAGAAAAGGCAAATAGTATGGAAATTAAAGAAATCATACAATAATGATAAAGAAATTCAAACATTATGTAATGAAGACGAGGAGAATCTATTAAATGCAGATAACCTATAAAAACAATGGTAAATTACACAAACCAAATTTATACAACAACATAAATAACCAGTGTTCAAATTTAACCATGGTTAGATTGTTAACTCCAAAAGCCTCAAAATTCTCTTGAAAAAAGATGGGCAGTTATCGGAAGGACCTATAGAGTAGGGGTGGCAAAATGGATCCGAAACCACGGTTCCAACGGTTCCAACCCAACCAATTAGGAACCAAATAAAATTTTCTTAGGAACCAATTCAACCCAAATTGGGTTGAATTGGTTCCTAAGAAAATTTCATTTGGTTCCTAATTGGTTCAAACTTGGTTCCAAGTTGGGTCCAATTAATTTCAACTTAGGCCCAAATCGCTTGCTTGTCAATACTCTAAAATTAAAGAACAAAATGTAAGGTATTGAGTCGGGTTGGGCTTGGTTCCCTTTCGGGTTGATTTTGGTTCCCTTTTGGGTTGAGTTAGTTCCTTCTTAAAAACCATTTAAGAACCCAACTCATTTTAGAACGAAACTGTTAGAACCGACCCAAAACTAACCCAACCCGCCCAATTGCCACCCCTACTATAGAGAATGTTGAGGAAGGCAAAGGTGGAAATAGATAAGCTGGCTAAAGGACCGCAAGACCTCTCATTTTAATTTTTTTTATAAATTCAACCATAGTCTTACTTAGTAAAAAATTCAGACTTTTGACACATCGTTTTTTTCAGCTGAATTTAGTTGTCTTTGTTTGGCACATTTCAGCAGTGATAGACCAGAAATTTTATAAATAATATATTACACGTGCAACGCTCGTACATTTTACTAGTATACAAAATTCATAGATAATTTAAGTGTTTTTTTTTCCAATTTTAATAAACTATACAAAATTTACAGATGATCATAAATTTTTTCTGTGATGAGAAAATGCCAGGTGATAGAAACCGACCATAGATGATGTCACCCATGATGTGCAGTGTGGACCCCACGACATGGACAATTGGTGAAATATCCTTTAGGTATATATTTGTACAGTTAATTCAATTTTCCTTCATATTTACTCAGATTTTAACGATCTTGAATATGGAACACAAGATATTCTTGTCATAATATCTGTGTAATGTCAATAGGAAATTTCGTGAATCCAAACTAATATTAAAGACAATAATTAAATGAAAAAATCTGAAGAAGAAAAGGAGAAGAGCCTCATTGGATAATAATGGTAACTAGTCTGTAAAAGAGTTAAGATTAAATAATCTCAAATAATTTAATTAATCATCTAAATCAGAAAATTTCAATGTTATTCACTAATTATTCTAAACCTAATAGAAAAAGCAATTAGTATGGATATTAAATAAATCAAACATGAAATGATAAAGAAATCCAAACATTATATAAGGAGGATGAGGATAATCTATTAAATGCAGATGACCTGTAAAATCACCGGTAAATTACACAAACCAAATTTATACAACCTCATAAGTAACCAGGGTTCACATTTAAGCATGGTTAGGTTGGTAACTCCAAAAGCCTCCAAACTCTATTGAGAAAAGGCGGGTTGCTGTCACTTAAATACAAGAAGCCTCGACTGGTTTTCTCATACAATTCACACTAGAATTTGTTTTGTTCAACTTTTCAGCAAAGTTCTTAGAATTTTGTTGATGGTGTCCCCCAAAGCCATTTTGCTTTGTGCGAATTCTATTGATTTGAATTCTTGAATAAGCTAATTTTTTTAAAAATTTAGTTCTTTTAGTGGAAAATTCATCAATCGGTGCTTCAGAGAACCACATTTACTTATAAAGTAGGTAAAACTTATAGATCTCTCTATGGATGTTTCTTTTGTGCATTTTACTCCTTTGCTGGTTGATAACTATAATAATCTTTATGAAGATCACGGTTCATTTAAAAAATGATTTCATGATTGACCCTGATTACTTAATTAATTGAATAACAATAATAGAAAATATATGGATACTCAAGAACAAATAAATAACAAAGAGTACACTAGATCTCACAATTTGTAGATTCAAAAGTCGATTAATCATTGTCTATAATGTGTGTTTAGTAAGACATGTTCAAAAGAAAATCTCTTATTCTAGGTGGAAGAAATGTGTGTGTATGACTAATGCTCTAGGAGAAGAATAATTTTCTTATATATAGCTATAAAAGTCTTAATCTAATATATATTTATTTTCTAAGATATGATTTTAAGAATTCTAACTAAAATAATTATTTTTAAAAGGGAATAAAAATCTCAAACCAACAAAAAATACTTTAAAACAAAGAATGCAACAAAAATATCATGAATTCAGCTACAAGACCTCGATTTCGCTGGTCAAATTGCAGTCAATAGAATCTCTGCAGAAATTGCATGTGCCCAGTCTGACTTTGATTTTTAGTATGTCTTTGAATTTATTTCATTATGCTATTTTCGCATCAAAACTATGCATTTTAGCCTCATTTTGCTTCTTCTTCTAATCATCCCATATCAATTCAAGAATAGCATCAAATACGTCTAGAATAAACTTAAATTGCGATAGAAAATGTAAAACAACACATGTTAGGAATTTTTTTGTTAGAAGTTTTGATGATGACAAGATAGGTTTAAATGTTATACCCCTAAAAAATGTAAGTTTGTTTTTCATAGAATATCATGTATCAAGCGATATGATGTTTTTCGAGTTGTAACTTTTAGAATAGGTGCTTTTTGTTTGTCCTTTTAGTTTTGCGAGTCTTAACGCTTGTAGCGTTAGTACAATTCTGAGTGAGTCTATTAATGTGAAAGGTTGAAGAATCGGCAAGCGCAACCGACAATCAGAAGATCATCCGTAACATCAAGTACCTCAAGCGACATTATTGTTCAAGCGATGACCATCTATGTTCAAGACAGCGCTGAGCTACTTAATGGCTTCCATCAAAAGCAATTAGAGATTAGATGTCTACTCAAAACATTTAATGTTCAACGTGCATTTATTTAAATGCATTTAATGCTTGTCAAAAGGCATTTAATGCATATACTGCTGATGAAGTACGGATCGTACAAAATCCATTGGATGTTATCATAAGACAACTGCCGTACTTTGATAATTGCAGTAAAATATTTGGGATTCACCGACCCATCTAACTTTTCTGTGTGAGAAATTTACACGCGCCTCCGAGTGACTCTAACATATCTAACAAATGGTCCTAACGGATCTAAGGTATGGTCTTAACGAATCTATTCAGGGACTTGCGTATAAATAGAACTTCAAAAAGCTTTTTCGAAGAGAAGAAATTTCACGAGCTTAACAAAATATATCCTAAGCATAAATAGACTCTCGATTTGAACAATCTTTGAGAAAGCCTCTTATCCACTCCTATCTTTCGAAGAAGCTATTAATCTCAGCTCGAAGTTCGCCCTCAGAAAATAGAATACCGAACATCCACTCCAAAGATATTCCTATATCTCTTTTTAGAAGAACCTAAACCGAAAAGAATATGAACTAAGTTGTTTGACTTCACCAAAACAAACAAACCTATTTCTGTGTGAAATTCTCCATCCTCTCTTTCAAACTGAGTGTGAGAAAGGTTGTAGGATATGTGCGTTGTTTCTGAGTGAAAAAGCAGATCACTAAAAGTGTTCTTGGAGCAGACGTTTGTGTAGTTAGGGAGCTCAAGACATTTTAGTTTTGTACATTGTATTGGAGAAGACTCTGTGTGAATCTTCAAATTCAACATAGTGAATTCCTTCGTGATATCGACGAACAAGAACGTAGTTGGGATTACACCATCCAGCGAACCTTGCAAACTGTCTCTTTTTACTTATTTCTTTATTTTGTTCTTTAAGCACATCATTTTTAAATCTAGCAATCAAGTGAAGTTATCTGTTGCATAAAAGAGTTAGTAGAATATTTGATAAACATTTATTAATTGTGTCTCTGCGCAACAAATATCAAAGCCAAAGTCTCCATAACTGGTTCTACATCTCTTTGTAATCTCCATAACTGGTTCTAAGTTAAATCTATCTTACTCAGTCTTTGCACCCGAGTTCTAGACCCTTGTCCAAACCACTTGGGACCAACAATACATGAAAAGTATGCATAAAATGCACTCTAACACTGGAAATAAGATTTTGAGAGAGATGGGAAATATTTAGGGGAACGACTTTTGATAGAGAAAGAGAATTTTGTGGAGAAATTATTCGAAAATATTTTTGATAGAGATTTATCGGTTTTTTACAAATAGTGGGAGAGAGACCTTTTTTCAAAGAGAGACAAATAGTTTTTTGTGAGAGATTTTGTAGAGAGTTGGAGAGCGATTGATTTTGTGCGAGAGAGGGAAAGAGATAGATTTCGAGAGAGAGGGAGAGCGATCGAATTTGCGTGAGAGAGGGAGAGAGATCGATATTGAGAGAGAAAGAGAGATTTCTGAGTCATAGATGTAGAAATATTTTTTTGGGGAGAAATATATTTTTGTGTGAGAGATATTTTATAGACAAAGAGAGAAGTTTTCAAAGAGAAATTTTTAAAGAGTAATTCGAGAGAGGATCTTGAGAAAATTTTAAAATTTACTTTTTCAATGAAATTTTGTAGAGAGAGATTGAGCGATTTTTTAGAGAGACGGGGAGATATTCGTGAGAGGTTCTTTTAGAGAGATTTTTTAGAAATATAAATTTATTTTTAAAGAGACTTTTTAGAGAGAATTTTGGGATTAATTTTTCAATTTTGCATTGGAAAGATTTGAAATGACGGACAACCAGCGGATTTGAAATCCATAAGAACCTGGGTTCAAATCCTTTTGGCCCAAAGATATATTTGAGATAGAAGAATGTCTATTCTGTAACAAGGAATTGGAAACGAGGGACCACATTTTCTTTCAATGTAGCTATACGAACGAAGTCTTGAGCAGCTGTTGGGAGCGAATGAATTTGAAGTGCAAATACAATTCATGGGATGAAGTTGTTGAGTGGGTGAGAAAAATCAGCAAGGGGAGAACATGTTTAAGTGGCGCGAAGAGAAGTCTATTTGCTAGTTTGATTTACTTTATTTGGATTGAAAGGAACAATAGATTGTTTGAAAAAGGTAGGAGAACACCTAGAGAGATAGTTGAAGTGGTTTGGACAATTCTGAAATGTAAATTTGATAGGGTGATATAGACCGGGTATGACCGGAATATTGTGTACATAGTTGGAAATTAATGAAAGCTTATCTTGTTCAAAAAAAAAAAAAAAACGATATATTTGAGATTGATGTATTTACATTTTTTGTCAAATAACAGCAGTACATTTAAAATGAGGATTTGAGAATTTCTAGATCCAAATCTTTCCATCCAAATGACTAGGTGACAATTTAGTTCCAAATTCATGAAACCAACCCAATTTAACTAGGTTTTAGTTGAGTAGGGTCCTAACTTTTATTATATTTGTTTCAATTGGATCCATTTAAATTGTAAATTGGGCACAATCTCGTTATAGATCCAAAATGGATCCAACTTGATTTTTATGTAAACAAGTTGATTTGTGTGGGTAATGACTGTTGTGAATGTAAAAATTATACTAAACTTATTTAAAATATCTTATATTCCAAATTTGGGTCTAATTTAGTTCATGATTGGGTCATTGTTGGATCCAATTTGGGTCTTTATTGGCTCCAACAATAACGCATGTATTTTGCCATTTGAACCAATGACCCAACCCACTTTCGACCCAACCCAAACCCGACCCGATCAACCCAATTGCCACCCCTAAAACCCAATTTAGATTCATGTAACAATTTCAGCAAATCGATTTTAAGTTACCGTTTCAGCTTGACCCAATAAATGTAGGATGGCAAGAATATAACTATTTTGTGTTGTATTCGACAAATGGGTTTGGTGCGAAAGCCATTGGCAAATTAGAATTTCATCAAAAATAGTCATGTGTCGAAAAATAGTCAAGTGTCGGGCAGATGTCATGTTAAAATGAGGGAATGAATTGGTTTATAGAAATGAAGTAAACAATTATTTATTCATGATATGTTTGAATTATGGATTATAATATTTTTAAATGACACTATTTTTCACAGATTGAATAATGTAACATCACTAATTCTTAATAATAATATTATCATATATAATTATATATATATGTAAACTCACGATTCATGTTGATTCAGTATATATCAATAAGGATTTGTATAAAAGCCAATATAAGCGATTTTTTTTAATTAAACAAAAAGGTCATATATAAAAAAATTATTTTAAAAAGAAAGACATGGCATTCTTTATATATTTTTTCTTATTAAAAAATAATATTTCAGAATTTAGAAAACTGAAATGTTTTAGCTTTATGAATTAAAGAAATTATTGCTTAATTTTAATGCTATATTATATTTAACTTTCAAAGTTTAAGTATGTTACTTTAGTATTTTGTAAGAGTACTACGAGGTTTCTTGATGAGATTGATGAATATATCAATAATTTGAGAATTTTCTAAAGTACAAGATATACAAAGACGCAATTGAGAGTATAATGGGATGGGATGTTATTACATTAAAGTGGGTAAAGTTGAATTTCCTTTATTTCTTTAATTTAGGAATATATCTTTGTTCATCATTTATTACTTTCATTTAGATAACGATATTTTTAAAATCATAATAACATAATAATCTTCCTATCATAATTTACGAGGAAAATCAAAATTAATCTTGACCTATATTTCGAGTAAACTCTGCAAACAATTATTAAAAGAATCTATTTTTATCCAAATAAAATAACAATTTATAAAGAAAAATGGTGGATCTATAACTAAGCTTATAATTGAAAATTTAATAAACTTTTTTTAAACTATTCTGAAATTTAAAGTATATTCTTTTATGTTTCATAATATTACTTTTTTAGCCCATTTTATCCATTATAATATTTTAATATGCTTTTAGTTTTTATCTTTTCGTGCATCTTCATATTCTTTATTTGTTGTATCCATATAATTTTAATTCTATTAAACACATTCATTATATATTTTAAACCAATTTTATCTAACATGATACCAAAATCAAAAGAAAACATGTTTCTCTATTTCTAAATAGAACTTTTCTAAAGTATCTAAATTGACTAATCTTTTATTCTATTCTAGATACTCATTTTGATTGGTAATCAACATTATTTTGACATAAATACATCTCAATCATTTGAAAACGCATTGACAAGAAATTAAATTTTTGCATGTATAACAAATATGAAATTAAAAGATTTAGTAGATTAAAAAATAACAAATTTTGAACTTGAGCTTGATAGTTCCATAATATTAATTAGTAAACTAACAATACTAGTTTATTATTAAAATTGTGACTAATAACCACTACAAGAGAAAAAATAGTGAAAACCATTTGAGAAAAAATTGTACCCCCAATAAAATTGAAAAAGAAATAAATTGATACAGATTTATAACGTGTGAAATGTATCATTCCTTCTACTATTTTCTTTTGTATTTAGAGTAAGACATTAATGACTTCTTATATGTAATTCATGAATTCCAAATAAATTTGATCATATCATATAAGATTATACTAAATACTATAATTTCATAAATAATATATTTCACGTGCAACGCACATATATTTTACTAGTATACAAAATGTATGGATAAACTAAGTGTTTTTTTCCAATTGTAATAAACTATACAATATTTAAAGATGACCAGAAATTTTTTATGTGATGAGAAAATGCCTGGTGGTAGAAACTCGACCCTCACATGATGACAGACACGATGTGCTGTGTGGACCCCACAACATGAAAAATTGGCGAAACATCCTTCAGATATATATTTGTATAGTTAATGCGATTTTCCTACACAGTTATTCAGATTTTAAGGATATTGAATATGAAACACGTGATATTGTTGTCATACTATCTGTGTAATGCCAATAGAAAATTTCATGAATCCAAACTAATATTAAAGACATTCATTAAATGAAAAAATGTCAAAAAGAAAAGGAGAAGTGCCTATCTGGATAATAATTGTAACTTTTTTTGTAAAATAGTTAAGATGAATAATCTCATATAATTTCATTAATCATCTAAATCAGAAAATTTTTAATGTTGGTCACTAATTCTTCTAAAAATAATAGAAAAAACAATTAGTATGGAAATTAAAGAAATCAAACATAAAATGATAAATAAATTCAAACATTGTGTAAGGAGGATGAGGAGAATATATTAAATGTGATGACTTGTAAAATCAGCGGTTAATTACACAAATCAAATTTATACAACTTCATAAGTAATCAGGGTTCAAATTTAAGCATTGTTAGGTTGGTAACTCCAAAAGCCTCCAAACTCTATTGCAAAAAGGTGTGTTGCTGTAACCTTAAATACAAGAACCTCGGCTGGTTTTCTTTTTGATACAGTTCACTCTAAATTTATTTTGTTCAATTTTTCAACAAAGTTCTTAGAATTTTGTTTGTGGTTTCCCCAAAGCCATTTTGCTTTGTACGAATTCTATTGATTTGAATTCTTGAATAAGCTGAAAAAAAGTTTAAAATTAAGTTCTTTTAGTGGAAAATTCATCAATCGGTGCCTCAGATAACCATATTTACTTATAAAGGAGGTAAAACTTATAGATCTCTCCATGTATGTTTATTTTTGTGCATTTTACTCCTTTGGTGGTTGATAACTGTATTAATCTTTATGAAGATCACGATTCACTTAAGAAATAATTTCATGATGTCCGGACAAGTAAGCGAAATTAGAGTTCTAGATATATCAGTTCGCTTTTAAATTTACATGTAATTTCTGATGGTATTGTGTGAATTTGTTGCGTTTATGCATAAATCTTGCACTTTTCTTTTGTTCTTTGTTTTTTATACCTTTTTTAAGTGATTAAAGCTGGTTCCATATAATTGAAAATTTCAATAGACTTTTGGTTGCGTATGATTTTTAATATTTTAAAATTCTGAATAATATGATTTTTAAGGTGTTTGAATATTCGATCTAAATGAACTACTCAGGTCTGTTGGTTGTTGGTCCTCTTGTAATTGCTTGACACTCCAATTATTAAAAAGATAGCACTAATTGCATTTATATGATCCGATGATTGAAAACTTTTTATTGTATTGGTACACAAAAAATAATAATGTAAATTGAAAAACCAAAATTAATAACACCACGAGTTTTTCCATGTCGTTGAAGATTAGATTCGGTTTTATAAAATAGACAAAGAGATGCACTTTAGTTTACCAAAAAAGATAATTTTTGTACGAATTTCATGGGGGTTTTCGCGCCTATAAAGTGTACAAATTTCAAAATTCCGGTAAGTTATTCAGTTGTATTTTTGGTAACACGATTTTTTCATTATTGTTTCTGTATTATCCAACTTGATTTTTATGTAAGCAAGTTGATTTGTGTGGTAATGATTGTTGTGAATGTAAAAAGTATACTAAACTTATTTAAAATATCTTATATCCTAAATTTGGGCCTAATTTGATTCATGATTGGGTCCTTGTTGGGTCCAATTTGCGTCGAACAATAACACATGTGTTTTGCTTTTGGACCCAATTGGACCAACCCACTTTCAACCCAACCCAAATGGACATAACCCAACCCCGACCTGATCAACCCAATTGCCACCACTAAAACCCAATTTAGAGTCATGTAACAATTTTAGCAAATCGATTTTAAGTTACCGTTTCAACTTGACCCAATAAATGTAGGCTGTCAAGAATAAAACTAGACTATTTTGTGTCGAATTCGGTAGGGTTTGGTGCGAAAGCCATTGGCAAATTAGAATTTCATCAAAAATAGTCATATGTCGAAAAATAATCATGTGTCGGGCACAAGGCATATTAAAATAAGGGAATGAATTGGTTTATAGAAATGAAGTAAACACTTGTTCATTTTTGATATGTTTGAATTATGGTTTATAATATTTTAAATGACACTATTTCTTTCATTACATATGCTATTATTCACAGATTTAATAATGTAACATCACTTATTTTTAATAATAATATTTTTATATATAATTACATATATATGTAAATTTACTTATCAACATATCTAAGATTCATGTTGATTCGGTATATAATTTGTATAAAAGCCGATATAAGCTAATGTCTTTAATTAAAAAAAGGTCATATATAAAAATTTTATTTTAAAAAGAAAGACATGGCATTCTTTATATATTTTTCCTTATTAAAAATTAATATTTCAGAATTTAGAAAATTGATATGTTTTAGCTTTATGATTTTAAGAAATTATTGCTTAATTTTCATGCTATACATTATATTTAACTATCAAAGTTTAAGTACGTTTCTTGATGACATTGATGAATACATCAAAACTAATAATAATTTGAGAATTTTTTAAAGTACAGGATGACGCAATTGAGAGTATAATGGGATGGAATGTTATTACATTAAAGTGTGTAAAGTTGAATTGACTTTATTTCTTTAATTTAGGAATATATCAATGTTCATCATTTATTACTTTAATTTAGATAACGATATTTTTAAAATCATTTTAACATAATAATATTCCTATCATAATTTACAAGGAAAATGAAAATTAATCTTGACCTAAATATCAAGTAAACTCTACAAACACTTACTAAAAGAAGTCTATTCTCATCCAAAAAAAATAACAAGTTAATGGTGGATCTATAACTAAACTTATAATTGAAAATTTAATAAACTTTGTTTTAAACTATTATGAAATTTAAAGTATATTCTTTTATGTTTCATAATATTAGTTTTTTAACCAATTTTATCCATTATAATATTTTAGTATGCTTTTAGTTTTTATCCTTTCTTGCATCTTCATATTCTTTATCTGTTGTATCCATATAATTTTATTTCTATTAAACACAATCATTATATATTTTAAACCAATTTTATCTAACATGATACCAAAATCAAAAGAAAACATGTTTCTATATCATATAAGATTACACTAAATACTATAATTTCATAAATAATATATTTCAAGAGCAACACACGTATATTTTACTAGTATACAAAATGTATGGATATATTAAGTGTTTTTTTCTAATAATAAAACTATACAATATTTACAGATGACGAGAATTTTTTTCTATGATGAGAAAATGCAAGGTGGTAGAAACTCGACCCTCACATTAGGATAACCATGACGTGCTGCGTGGACCCCACGACATGAAAAATTGGTGAAACATTCTTCAGATATATATTTGTACATTTAATGCAATTTTCCTTCATAGTTACTCAGATTTTAAGGATCTTGAATATGAAACACAGGATATTGTTGTCATACTATCTGTGTAATGCCAATAAGAAATTTCATGAATTCAAATTAATATTAAAGACCATTCATTAAATGAAAAAATGTGAAAAACAAAAGGAGAAGAGCCTATTTGGATAACAATTGTAACTTTTTTGTAAAATAGTTAAGATTGAATAATCTCATATAATTTCATTAATAATTTAAATCTGAAAAATTTCAATTTTGGTCACTAATTCTTCTAAACATAATAGAAAAAACAATTAGTATGGAAATTAAAGAAATCAAACATAAAATGATAAAGAAATTCAAACATTGTGTAAGGATGATGAGGAGAATCTATTAAATGTGATGACCTGTAAAATCAGCGGTAAATTACACAAACCAAATTTATATAACTTCATAAGTAACCAGGGTTAAAATTTAAGCATGGTTAGGTTGGTAACTCCAAAAGACTCCAAACTCTATTGAAAAAGGTGGGTTGCTGCAACCTTAAATACAAGAACCTCGGCTGGTGTTCTTTCTTATATAGTTCACTCTAAACTCTAAATTTATTTTCTTCAATTTTCCAGCAAAGTTCTTAGAATTTTGTTTGTGGTTTCCCCCAAAGCAATTTTGCTTTGTACGAATTCTATTGATTTGAATTCTTGAATAAGCTGAAAAAAATTTAAATTAAGTTCTTTTAGTGTAAAATTCATCAATCGGTACCTCAGAGGACCACATCTACTTATAAAGGAGGTAAAACCTATAGATCTCTCCATGGATGTTTATTTTTGTGCATTTTACTCCTTTGGTGGTTGATAACTGTATTAATCTTTATGAAGATCACGGTTCACTTAAGAAATGATTTCATGATGTCCTGACAAGTAAGCGAAATTAAAGTTCTAGATATATCAGTGCGCTTTTCAATTTACATGTAATTTCTGATGGTATTGTGTGAATTTGTTGAATTTATGCATAAATCTTGCACTTTTCTTTTGTTCTTGTTTTTTTATACCTTTTTAAGTGATTAAAGCTGGTTCCATATGATTAAGAATTTCAATAGACTTTTGGTTGCTTGTGATTTTAAATATTTTAAAATTCTGAATAATATGATTCTTAAAGTGTTTGAATATTAGATCTAAATGAATTACTCAGATCTGTTGGTTGCAGGTCCTCTTGTAATTTCTTGATATTCCAATTATTAAAAATATAAAACTAATTGCATTTGTATGATCCGATGATTGAAAACTTTTTATTGAATTGTTACACAAAAAATAATAATTTAAATTGAATAACCAAATTAATAACACCACGAGTTTTTTCTTATTGTTAAAGATTAGATTTTGTTTTATCATCTGAAATAGGACAAATCGATGCACTTTAGTTTACCAAAAAAGATAATTTTTGTCGTTGTTGAGGTGTTTGTAGCACATGCATGAGAATAAGGAGAATTCATGGGTTTTTTTGCGCCTATAAGGTGTACAAATTTCAAAATTCCGGTAATGCCGTTATTCAGTTGTATTTTTGGTAACACAATTTTCGTTATTGTTTATGTATTACCGTTATTCCTTTGTAATTTCGGTATTACAGTTACTCCATCATAATTTCAGTAATACATCATTTGTCCGTATAAATTATAAAGTGTCACCTTATCCCAAATATTACGGTGTCGTTTAGCTATTTCTACGCAATAGTTTTTTTGATTTCATGGCTTAGGCCATTTCTATTGATTTCTGAAACAGATGCAGCCAACGAGAATCAATGTGATGACATTAACATAGGGTAAAATTCTTATCTTAAATGCAAATATTTTGGTTTTGTAGGTTGGCAGAGTGGAAAGAAATTTATCTAGAAATGGAATGCAATAAAGACGATGCTATCAGGGCTAAAGGAATAGCCGAAATCAAGTTACTGGAGGGAGACATTAGAGGAGCAAAGAATTTTGCTTTAAAGGCTCAAAACATGTTCTCTAATCTTGATGGATTGTCTCAGTTCATTGAGGTGATTGATGTTCATATTTGCCATGACAACAAAATAAACGGAGAAAATAATAAACTATACAATATTTAAAGATGACCAGAAATTTTTTATGTGATGAGAAAATGCCTGGTGGTAGAAACTCGACCCTCACATGATGACAGACACGATGTGCTGTGTGGACCCCACAACATGAAAAATTGGCGAAACATCCTTCAGATATATATTTGTATAGTTAATGCGATTTTCCTTCACAGTTATTCAGATTTTAAGGATATTGAATATGAAACACGTGATATTGTTGTCATACTATCTGTGTAATGCCAATAGAAAATTTCATGAATCCAAACTAATATTAAAGACATTCATTAAATGAAAAAATGTCAAAAAGAAAAGGAGAAGTGCCTATCTGGATAATAATTGTAACTTTTTTTGTAAAATAGTTAAGATGAATAATCTCATATAATTTCATTAATCATCTAAATCAGAAAATTTTTAATGTTGGTCACTAATTCTTCTAAAAATAATAGAAAAAACAATTAGTATGGAAATTAAAGAAATCAAACATAAAATGATAAATAAATTCAAACATTGTGTAAGGAGGATGAGGAGAATATATTAAATGTGATGACTTGTAAAATCAGCGGTTAATTACACAAATCAAATTTATACAACTTCATAAGTAATCAGGGTTCAAATTTAAGCATTGTTAGGTTGGTAACTCCAAAAGCCTCCAAACTCTATTGCAAAAAGGTGTGTTGCTGTAACCTTAAATACAAGAACCCCGGCTGGTTTTCTTTTTGATACAGTTCACTCTAAATTTATTTTGTTCAATTTTTCAACAAAGTTCTTAGAATTTTGTTTGTGGTTTCCCCAAAGCCATTTTGCTTTGTACGAATTCTATTGATTTGAATTCTTGAATAAGCTGAAAAAAAGTTTAAAATTAAGTTCTTTTAGTGGAAAATTCATCAATCGGTGCCTCAGATAACCATATTTACTTATAAAGGAGGTAAAACTTATAGATCTCTCCATGTATGTTTATTTTTGTGCATTTTACTCCTTTGGTGGTTGATAACTGTATTAATCTTTATGAAGATCACGATTCACTTAAGAAATAATTTCATGATGTCCGGACAAGTAAGCGAAATTAGAGTTCTAGATATATCAGTTCGCTTTTAAATTTACATGTAATTTCTGATGGTATTGTGTGAATTTGTTGCGTTTATGCATAAATCTTGCACTTTTCTTTTGTTCTTTGTTTTTTATACCTTTTTTAAGTGATTAAAGCTGGTTCCATATAATTGAAAATTTCAATAGACTTTTGGTTGCGTATGATTTTTAATATTTTAAAATTCTGAATAATATGATTTTTAAGGTGTTTGAATATTCGATCTAAATGAACTACTCAGGTCTGTTGGTTGTTGGTCCTCTTGTAATTGCTTGACACTCCAATTATTAAAAAGATAGCACTAATTGCATTTATATGATCCGATGATTGAAAACTTTTTATTGTATTGGTACACAAAAAATAATAATGTAAATTGAAAAACCAAAATTAATAACACCACGAGTTTTTCCATGTCGTTGAAGATTAGATTCGGTTTTATAAAATAGACAAAGAGATGCACTTTAGTTTACCAAAAAAGATAATTTTTGTACGAATTTCATGGGGGTTTTCGCGCCTATAAAGTGTACAAATTTCAAAATTCCGGTAAGTTATTCAGTTGTATTTTTGGTAACACGATTTTTTCATTATTGTTTCTGTATTATCCAACTTGATTTTTATGTAAGCAAGTTGATTTGTGTGGTAATGATTGTTGTGAATGTAAAAAGTATACTAAACTTATTTAAAATATCTTATATCCTAAATTTGGGCCTAATTTGATTCATGATTGGGTCCTTGTTGGGTCCAATTTGCGTCGAACAATAACACATGTGTTTTGCTTTTGGACCCAATTGGACCAACCCACTTTCAACCCAACCCAAATGGACATAACCCAACCCCGACCTGATCAACCCAATTGCCACCACTAAAACCCAATTTAGAGTCATGTAACAATTTTAGCAAATCGATTTTAAGTTACCGTTTCAACTTGACCCAATAAATGTAGGCTGTCAAGAATAAAACTAGACTATTTTGTGTCGAATTCGGTAGGGTTTGGTGCGAAAGCCATTGGCAAATTAGAATTTCATCAAAAATAGTCATATGTCGAAAAATAATCATGTGTCGGGCACAAGGCATATTAAAATAAGGGAATGAATTGGTTTATAGAAATGAAGTAAACACTTGTTCATTTTTGATATGTTTGAATTATGGTTTATAATATTTTAAATGACACTATTTCTTTCATTACATATGCTATTATTCACAGATTTAATAATGTAACATCACTTATTTTTAATAATAATATTTTTATATATAATTACATATATATGTAAATTTACTTATCAACATATCTAAGATTCATGTTGATTCGGTATATAATTTGTATAAAAGCCGATATAAGCTAATGTCTTTAATTAAAAAAAGGTCATATATAAAAATTTTATTTTAAAAAGAAAGACATGGCATTCTTTATATATTTTTCCTTATTAAAAATTAATATTTCAGAATTTAGAAAATTGATATGTTTTAGCTTTATGATTTTAAGAAATTATTGCTTAATTTTCATGCTATACATTATATTTAACTATCAAAGTTTAAGTACGTTTCTTGATGACATTGATGAATACATCAAAACTAATAATAATTTGAGAATTTTTTAAAGTACAGGATGACGCAATTGAGAGTATAATGGGATGGAATGTTATTACATTAAAGTGTGTAAAGTTGAATTGACTTTATTTCTTTAATTTAGGAATATATCAATGTTCATCATTTATTACTTTAATTTAGATAACGATATTTTTAAAATCATTTTAACATAATAATATTCCTATCATAATTTACAAGGAAAATGAAAATTAATCTTGACCTAAATATCAAGTAAACTCTACAAACACTTACTAAAAGAAGTCTATTCTCATCCAAAAAAAATAACAAGTTAATGGTGGATCTATAACTAAACTTATAATTGAAAATTTAATAAACTTTGTTTTAAACTATTATGAAATTTAAAGTATATTCTTTTATGTTTCATAATATTAGTTTTTTAACCAATTTTATCCATTATAATATTTTAGTATGCTTTTAGTTTTTATCCTTTCTTGCATCTTCATATTCTTTATCTGTTGTATCCATATAATTTTATTTCTATTAAACACAATCATTATATATTTTAAACCAATTTTATCTAACATGATACCAAAATCAAAAGAAAACATGTTTCTATATCATATAAGATTACACTAAATACTATAATTTCATAAATAATATATTTCAAGAGCAACACACGTATATTTTACTAGTATACAAAATGTATGGATATATTAAGTGTTTTTTTCTAATAATAAAACTATACAATATTTACAGATGACGAGAATTTTTTTCTATGATGAGAAAATGCAAGGTGGTAGAAACTCGATCCTCACATTAGGATAACCATGACGTGCTGCGTGGACCCCACGACATGAAAAATTGGTGAAACATTCTTCAGATATATATTTGTACATTTAATGCAATTTTCCTTCATAGTTACTCAGATTTTAAGGATCTTGAATATGAAACACAGGATATTGTTGTCATACTATCTGTGTAATGCCAATAAGAAATTTCATGAATTCAAATTAATATTAAAGACCATTCATTAAATGAAAAAATGTGAAAAACAAAAGGAGAAGAGCCTATTTGGATAACAATTGTAACTTTTTTGTAAAATAGTTAAGATTGAATAATCTCATATAATTTCATTAATAATTTAAATCTGAAAAATTTCAATTTTGGTCACTAATTCTTCTAAACATAATAGAAAAAACAATTAGTATGGAAATTAAAGAAATCAAACATAAAATGATAAAGAAATTCAAACATTGTGTAAGGATGATGAGGAGAATCTATTAAATGTGATGACCTGTAAAATCAGCGGTAAATTACACAAACCAAATTTATATAACTTCATAAGTAACCAGGGTTAAAATTTAAGCATGGTTAGGTTGGTAACTCCAAAAGACTCCAAACTCTATTGAAAAAGGTGGGTTGCTGCAACCTTAAATACAAGAACCTCGGCTGGTGTTCTTTCTTATATAGTTCACTCTAAACTCTAAATTTATTTTCTTCAATTTTCCAGCAAAGTTCTTAGAATTTTGTTTGTGGTTTCCCCCAAAGCAATTTTGCTTTGTACGAATTCTATTGATTTGAATTCTTGAATAAGCTGAAAAAAATTTAAATTAAGTTCTTTTAGTGTAAAATTCATCAATCGGTACCTCAGAGGACCACATCTACTTATAAAGGAGGTAAAACCTATAGATCTCTCCATGGATGTTTATTTTTGTGCATTTTACTCCTTTGGTGGTTGATAACTGTATTAATCTTTATGAAGATCACGGTTCACTTAAGAAATGATTTCATGATGTCCTGACAAGTAAGCGAAATTAAAGTTCTAGATATATCAGTGCGCTTTTCAATTTACATGTAATTTCTGATGGTATTGTGTGAATTTGTTGAATTTATGCATAAATCTTGCACTTTTCTTTTGTTCTTGTTTTTTTATACCTTTTTAAGTGATTAAAGCTGGTTCCATATGATTAAGAATTTCAATAGACTTTTGGTTGCTTGTGATTTTAAATATTTTAAAATTCTGAATAATATGATTCTTAAAGTGTTTGAATATTAGATCTAAATGAATTACTCAGATCTGTTGGTTGCAGGTCCTCTTGTAATTTCTTGATATTCCAATTATTAAAAATATAAAACTAATTGCATTTGTATGATCCGATGATTGAAAACTTTTTATTGAATTGTTACACAAAAAATAATAATTTAAATTGAATAACCAAATTAATAACACCACGAGTTTTTTCTTATTGTTAAAGATTAGATTTTGTTTTATCATCTGAAATAGGACAAATCGATGCACTTTAGTTTACCAAAAAAGATAATTTTTGTCGTTGTTGAGGTGTTTGTAGCACATGCATGAGAATAAGGAGAATTCATGGGTTTTTTTGCGCCTATAAGGTGTACAAATTTCAAAATTCCGGTAATGCCGTTATTCAGTTGTATTTTTGGTAACACAATTTTCGTTATTGTTTATGTATTACCGTTATTCCTTTGTAATTTCGGTATTACAGTTACTCCATCATAATTTCAGTAATACATCATTTGTCCGTATAAATTATAAAGTGTCACCTTATCCCAAATATTACGGTGTCGTTTAGCTATTTCTACGCAATAGTTTTTTTGATTTCATGGCTTAGGCCATTTCTATTGATTTCTGAAACAGATGCAGCCAACGAGAATCAATGTGATGACATTAACATAGGGTAAAATTCTTATCTTAAATGCAAATATTTTGGTTTTGTAGGTTGGCAGAGTGGAAAGAAATTTATCTAGAAATGGAATGCAATAAAGACGATGCTATCAGGGCTAAAGGAATAGCCGAAATCAAGTTACTGGAGGGAGACATTAGAGGAGCAAAGAATTTTGCTTTAAAGGCTCAAAACATGTTCTCTAATCTTGATGGATTGTCTCAGTTCATTGAGGTGATTGATGTTCATATTTGCCATGACAACAAAATAAACGGAGAAAATAATTATTATGGGATTTTAGGAGTGGATCCTTGTTGCAGTGAAGAGGTGATGAAGAAGCAGTATAAGAGAAGGGCTTTGGCTCTTCATCCGGATAAAAACAAATCAATTGGAGCTGATGGAGCCTTCAAGCTCCTATCAGAAGCGTGGAGCGTCCTTTCTGACAAGGATAAAAAATACGCATATGATTTGAAGCTCAATATACAAGCAACTTCAAATCTGAATTCCAATTCCAGCTTCAACTCATCAACGAGCACAACTCACGTTCCAACCAATAGTCAAAATTACAGTTTTTCGCCAGAACAAATGAGGGATCCAAGTTATACTCATCAAAATCAATATTTTTGTTTTAGTAATCAGCAGCCAAGCCCTCGTTATGAAAACACTTCACAAACTGCCACTGCCCCTGAGTATAATCCTATGAATAGCACGACATTCTGGACGTGCTGCCACAGATGCAGGGTACAATTTGAATACCAAAAGATTTACCTCAACAAAAATCTTTTGTGTATTGAATGTCGGCAGCCATTTTTGGCAACAGAGGTTCCCACTCCAGATGCTAGATGTCCAAGAATACGCCTTTCACCTTACCCACAGCAGCAGCAGCAACAAGGTGTGTATGCCTCAGGCTCAGGCTCGAAACCTGCTGAAGCTGCTTCAAAAAGACCTCACTTTTTTAAATTTTTGTAAATTCAACTATATTGTAACTTAGTACAAAATTCAGACTTTTGATGCATCCTTCTTTTTAAGTCAACTGAGTAGTCTATGTTTAGCACATTTCAGCAGTGAATGTTTCAAGTTATTCTTGGTTTACAATTCCTTCTTTGTGGAAATCTTTCTGATTGTATGCATTTGTACAAAAAGGCTGCAAATATAGCTGATTGTATAAAACTTCGCCCATAAATAAATCCAGGTTGTGTCTCCAGTAATCCAAAGTTGGCAAATTTTCCATTTCCAGGGATTGTAGTATTCGATTTTACTTTTGTTGATTATTTCAGAAAGTCTTTTAGAAACCCTTTATCGATATAGTAAGAAATAAAGTTTTAAGTAGGGTCTCACTGGCTCTCAAATGCTTTTCAATTCAGCTCCAATTTGGTTCACAATAAGATTAATGATTTGGATTCGGCTAACGATTTAAAATGAAATGATTTTGAAATCCACATAATAAATTATAAATTATGAGAGATTTTTTAGAGGATGATTTCAGTAGAGTGATTTTTCAGAGAGAGGAAGAGATTACTGAGAGAGGGGAAATAGAGATTTTTGAGAGAGTGGATGATGTGTGTCTTATCCAATGAAAATAAGAATCTTACTCGAATAAATTTGTGTATAGTGATGAGCTTGGTTGCTCGTCAGTGATTTGTTCAATTAATTTCTAAAAATGCGAATAATAAAGTAAAGGGGGTTTTCAAAAGTGATTAAACTAAAATTAAGTAAACATGTTTAAATTTGGAAAATTGCAATTATTTGACAATTAGAGGAACTCAATAGTTTGTGATTTTCTAGCCTAAGAAATTATCTCGGTATTGATTCACATATTGGATCCTTGATGCAATGATGTTTCAGTATTCTTAAATAAATTAGACAGGGTTATTGATTCATATATTGCATTCTTGATGCAATGATGTTTTAGTGTTCTTTATAATAAATGTCTTTTAAAATTAAATAAAAATCTCAACCAACTAAAAATAATTAAAAACAGAGATGGTTGCAAAAATATCTTGAATTTAGCTCCAAGACCTCGATTTCCGCTGGTCAACCCTCAGTCAATAGAATCTCTACAGAAATTGAGTGTGTCCACCTCTGACTTTGATTTGTAGTATGTTTTTTATTTTTCTCACTGATGCGGGATCAAATAGTAGTGTCACGTGAGGATCACGTGGGGATGGGATCCGATCCGACTCACGACAGACCAGATTAGGTATTTTTAGATATGGGGCTGTGCTCAGTAACTTCGAGCTGCCTACGTACCCACTTAAGTAGGATCAAGCCTCTTCGTAGTTCTCAGTAATTATACTCCTCTATCTCGTGGATTTGGAAAGTATTTAATAGTTCTAGTTTTTGGAGTGTAAACCAGATCATGATCAGTTTAGCTGATCAAGATGGTATTTATAGAGATTTTAGTTGGGTCATGGGCTCGCTTCATTGGGCCCACGTTGGAGGCCCACATACTAATATTGCATTTATATCAATTATTTATTGAATTACGGTAATGCCCCTAATCATAATTGGGGACCCATCACTCACTATTCTCATTTCTCAACAAAACTCTGTATTTTCGCCCCATTTTGCTTCTTCTTCTCATCATCCCAAATCAATTCAAGACTAGTACTAAATACGTAAACAACAAACTTAAAACAAAATACAACAGATTAAAAGTATGTATAAAATGGATACTAACTAACTGTGGACACAAGATTTTTGATGTATATATTTATATACATATATATATATATATATATTGAGGGGAATGATTTCTGATAGAGTCAGAAAATTTTGTGTAATAGTTTTTCAAAAGTAGAAATTGATAGATTATTTACAAAGAGGGAGCGAGAGACATTTTTTAGAAAGAGACAAATCGTTTTATTATAGAGATTTTGTCAACAAAATTTTACAGGGGGAGATATTGATTTTGTTCGAGAGAGGGAGAACGAGAGGAAGAGAGATTTTTGAGATATAGATGTAGGGATATTTTTTGGAGAGAAATACATTCATGTGTAAGAGAGATATTTTAGAGAGAAATAAACAAATTTTGAAAGATAATTTTGAAATTTATTTTTTCAAGGAAAAATTTTTGAGAGAGCTGGATCGATTATTTAAGGAGAGGGAGAGAGATTGATGGTAACAACCTTCCACAACTTTTGGTAGACTATGGCCTTCACTCCTTTTTTATTTCCTCGTGTTTCCAAATCTTATGCTTGTGAATGGCCACTAACTATTGCACAGTATGAAGATGAAGATATGGACGTCGAAAGGGATCCAATACGGAATATGCTCAAGCTGAGAATGCTTGGGCTTCGGCGTATAGCACTGTAGCAGCTGGAGCTGCATTAGTTGCTGGTCTAGGTGTATTAGCATTCTTAAGGCGAACTGGAAATTGATATATTACATACACTTGCTTGTGGACAGACTTACAGAGAACTTTCTGAAGGGCCGGGTAACTGGTACATGGAAGTTTGGAGGTGTGATTATGACGAAAAATTCAAATTAGTCGGATGAAACTTTGAGTGTGGACTTATATTTGAGTTATATAAAACCATAGCTGCATTTGGGGTGTGCAAGTAGAAAGAAAAACACACGAATGCAGTTTTACATTTGCCTCCATAAAAATAATCTTTGATTTGTTGGTGTATTTTTTAGGGAAAATTACAAATACCTCCCCTCAAGAATGTCGAAATTCCAAAAAACACCAAAAAATGACCATAATTACAAATACCTCCCCAATTTTATATTTTGCATATCACGGGCACCCCCTGTCCTTTTTTTCGGTCAGTTTTTTGCTGACGTCAGCAAAAAACTTTTGTGTTTTTCCTATTTTACCCCTGATGATGTCATCAATTGGTGACGTCATCCACTGTTATATATTTTTTTGACGAAAAATGTAATATTGTTTTCTTGGCCATGATATGACTGTTATAGGGGGTGTGTTTATTACTATTTGATCGTTTGAGGGGGTGCAAATGTAATATTTTCCCTAATGAATATTGCAAAGGAACTAACAGAAGAAGTTAACTATTAAATATTAACCTGTAACACTATTTATTTGCTAATTATTCAACAAAGCAATATCCACAAAGTTTATATCAAAGGTATATCAAAGTTTATATCTTCACAAAGCTCTGTGAAAAAGGTGAGCTCTGATCCAGCCCTGACCTTTTCTACCTTAATTCACTATAATCTTCTTTAGAACAAGAAAATTGTACTCTGAAGCTTAATTCAAGTATTGAAAAGATTTATGGAGTGGATGAGAATGAAGATTCGAACAAGAAACTCATAAATTCGGAATGTGGGAGTGGTGGATTTTCTTCTTCTTTTGGTGAAATTACCACTGTTCATGAGATTTCAGAGCTCGTTAATGGAGATGGAATAAATGAGCTAGGTGAAATTGATGATAAAATTGTTTGCGAGGAATGTAGTTCATCAGATGATGAATTCTTTCATTCGATTTGTGCTTCATCTTCTAGTCTTGCCGAAATCTCAGAAATTCCAAACCCTAACCCGATTTTTTCAGTTTCCACTTCAAATCCACAACCTCCGACCACTAAAACACCACCGCCGGCGCCACCTCCACGGCCGCCTGCAATTTCTTCGAATTGATTTCTCCAGCCCACAACAAAGATAAACGGTCTGAATTGATTTGTTTTGGAGTTTTGATTGGGGATAATATGGTAAGTAGAGGAGAGCTAGGGTTTTGATTGTGACGGAGGTGTGAAGAAGATGGCAAATTAGGGTTTTTTAAATTTGAAAATAAAAATATATTTATAAAATGATGGTATTTATAAATTTGAAAGTAAGGATATTAAGTAAAAGTAAGGGTATTTTTGTCTATACATAAATTTTTTTTTATTTTTTTTTCTCAGAAATTGTAGGGGCATTTTGGTATTTTCACCCTTTCGGGCAGGTAAAAATACGGGCAGCGCCCATCAGGGGAGGTAAAATATAAAATAGGGGAGGTATTTGTAATTAGGTCATTTTTGGGTGTTTTTTGGAATTTCGACATTCTTGAGGGGAGGTATTTGTAATTTTCCCTATCTATTATATATATTATAGCAAAGCGGTGTGGGATCCGCTTTGCTATCTATCTTTTTTGTGGTAATTTTGATTTTTTTTAATTGTTAAAATTATTGATTGATTTAATTGACTTTGTAATTTGAAATTTTGAATAAAACTTATTAGTTGGAAAGATAAAGGTACTAATTTGGTAATGAACATAATATAGGAATAAAAGAGAGAAAGTAATCTATCAAGCATTTATGGTTGATAACAATTACGGTAAGTTATTTATTTTTAAAATCTTTCAAAATCAAAAGACCAACAATCAAGCTCCTAATTTGTAGCCATTCTTTTATGACATAGACATAACCAAAATTAAACTTCAACTAATCAAATTCAAATATATATTAAGATTCATCTTGAAAAGAATCTCATTCAATCGGTTTGATTTATTTCCACATTATTTCCAAACAATATGTTACATCTCTTCTTCTATTCTTCTAAAGGCAATCTTCAATGTCTTCCATAATAAAACAATGGAGAAATATCCATTGAAATTCATTCGCATCACCGTGTTGCAAAGATATCAAATTATTATTTTTTTCTTCATTTGGATTCTTCCAAGAAAGTACCAGCTCCATCATTTTTCTTATTTGGTTTATAGTATCAAATTTATTTTCTTAATATTATTCATTCTGTAATTTTATTCTTTTTATCAATTCTGTATTTTATTTTTTAGAGACAATTTTTTATTTGGTTTTTAATATCAAATCCATTTTCTTATCTTTGTACTGTTTGACTGTATGGACATTAAATAAAATTGTATCCTATATATTCATTTTATTTATTTGGCTATTGTTATCAACCCTAAATTTGATTTTTTGTGTCATATTTATTTTTTATTTACTTTATTTTCCTTACTTTTATACTACTATATTATCTCATTCACTTTATTATTTTTGTTTTCGCAATTGCATAATGTTCTTAATCACTTTTTTTGCTTTTGATTATGTTCTTTGTATCACCCCGCATTAGGTGCTTCTTTATTGTAATTTTTTTATTTGACTTTTGAAATCTATATTTTTTTCTTAGGGTAATTTTATTCTCTATGATTTTGTTCTTTTATTCACCCCTCGATTGATTTCATTTAGAAAAACTATTTTAATTTGGTTCCTAATATCAATTTTATGTTCTTATTGTTTTTGTATTGTTTGATAATTTGGACATTTAAAAAAATTGGTTGCTCAATCGAAATATACAACCTAGCTATAATATTCTATGAGCACGAAATTGGATGTTCAATGGATATATTCATTTATTTTTATTTTGATCTTTTCTATCAACCCCTTGAATTTTCTATATCACATTTTTTTATTTGATTTTAGGGTTCATCTTTAAGTTTCTTTAGATTAAGGAAGTAAAAAACAAGATCAAATTATTATACTGATAAATTCCATAATTGAAGCTAATTAAATAGAGTTATTGATTCTTCTCAAATTTAAATTCCTACACTTTTAATAAATTTAATAAATTTACATTTTCTTAATTTGGTGTTTAGGAAAAGGTTCTTGAAGTATAGTTAACTTTATTACAATTTTATTTAGTTTGCATAATTATGTTTCCAAAAAGGGTCTTCAATTTTATTTTCAAATTAACATTAATTATATATTATATCCTTTCAAAATTGAACGAAATAATAATCATGTCTATAAATCATATTCAAATTAATATAGACCGTGCATAGTGTTGGGAAAGAGTGGCACTAATTATAATACCACCGGCACAGCGGAAGTGATAAAATTCTTTTCCCACTAACTGGATAAAAATGGGATTAATCAAAAGATATTATATGTAGAGTGAAATGGGCGAGAAGAGAAAAATGAGAACACGAATTTTACGTGGAAAACCCAAATCGGGAAAAAACCACGGGACCGAAGTCGAAACCTCCACTATATCAATAATGGGCTTACACAAATTCTCCCTAATTAATAGGGGATAACTAATTCTTCAAGAGTGTATCTCTTGGATTACAAATACTTCAAGTTTATAAACTTGGAATAGTAATAGAAAAATAGAGTATTTTTCTCTCGTATATTTTCTCCTTACTATTTTCTCTCGTCACTCGTAAGAGTGGATTTCTCTCAATCTCTCTCGATTGGAACTCTCACTTTCTTCTCTCTTTTTTCTTATGAAATTCAGAAAGGAAATGAGCTCTATTTATAGGGTAACAGGAGGAGGAAAAATCTGATTTTTCCTCCATTTTTTCTTCACACGTTTTGACAAAACAAAGCCGCCTGTCAAAACTTCCGTCTGCCAACTTTTCTTTCAACCATTACGGCAGAAAAAATGGAAAAGCATGCCCCTGTTGTTTTTTTTTCTTTAATTGAATAGTGTCCACCACTAAGGTGGACCCTACAATTCTCCCCCTCCAACTTATGTGGGGGACACAACCAAGCCCGCTTTGCTTCGACAAAGTTCAAGCTTATCCATTGGTAATGATTTTGTGAGCATATCTGCGCCATTATCATCAGTATGTACCTTATCTAGGTGCATCATTCTTTTGTCAAGAACATCTCGAATCCAATGATATCTCACGTCGATATGTTTCGACCTTGAGTGAAAAGTTGAATTTTTACTCAAGTGGATCGCGCTTTGACTATCACAGTAGAGCGTGTAACTTTCTTGCTTCAAGTTCAACTCTTCTAGAAACTTCTTTAACCACAATAACTCTTTACAAGCTTCAGTCACAGCAATGTACTCAGCCTCTGTTGTGGACAATGCTACACATTTTTGAAGTTTCGACTGCCAAGAAATAGCTCCCCCTGCAAGTGTCATATTAAGTATCCTGATGTAGACTTCCTTGAGTCTATATCACCAGCCATGTCTGCATCGGTATACCCATCTAAAATAAGTTGGTTATCACCGAACCTCAAACATAGTCTCGAGGTGCCTCTCAGATACCTTAAGATCCATTTCACTGCTTTCCAGTGATCCTTGCCTGGATTTGACAGAAAACGGCTCACTAAGCCGACAGCATGAGCGATATCGGGTCTAGCACATACCATAGCATACATCAAACTGCCAACTGTAGAAGCATATGGTATCTTCTTCATCTCTTGTTTATCTTCCTCACTTGTGGGACATTGAGTAACGCTGAGTTTGAAATGACCAGCAAGTGGAGTACTAACCGTTTTAGATTTGCTCATGTTGAATCTTTCAAGAACTTTCTCAATGTATCGTTCTTGAGATAACCAGATCTTTTTGGTAGACCTGTCCCTTGAAATTTTCATTCCAAGAATCTGTTTAGCCGCCACCAAATCTTTCATTGCAAAAGATTGCCCAAGTTCTTTCTTTAGCTTGTCAATCTTGTTGCCATCATGACCTACAATCAGCATGTCATCTACGTATAACAACAGAATAATAAATTCTCCGTCTGAGAATTTCTTGAAATATATGCAATGATCCGAGCTGGTTCTCTTGTAGTCATGGTCCGTCAAGAATGAGTCAAATTTCTTGTACCATTGTCTAGGCGCTTGTTTTAGCCCGTACAAGCTTTTCTTCAACCTGCAAACTAGGTTTTCTTTTCCTTTGACTCTGTACCCTTCCGGCTGCTCCATATAGATTTTTTCATCTAGATCACCATGAAGAAATGCGGTCTTCACATCAAGTTGTTCGATTTCCAGATTGAGATTAGCGGCAATCCCAAGAACAACTCTGATTGATGACATCTTCACCACTGGTGAGAAAATTTCTTCGAAATCAACACCCTTTTTCTGATTGAAACCCTTCACAACCAGCCTTGCTTTATATCTGGGTTGTGAGCTATGTTCCTCATTCTTCAACTTGTACACCGATTTGTTTCTGAGTGTTCTCTTGCCTTTAGGCAGCTTTACCAAGTCATAGGTGTGATTTTCTTGTAAGGATTTCATCTCCTCTTTCATAGCCTCCAGCCACATATCTTTTTGATCATGTGATATGGCTTCTGAGTAAGTCTCGGGTTCTCCCCCATCACTGAGCAACACATACTCATGTGGATTATACCTGGTAGAAGGAATTCTTGGTCTAGTGGACCTTCTAACCGTTGACTCTGGTGGTGGAACTGGATCAGTCTGTACAGATGGCAACTGATTATCAGCACGCTCATCTTGTACATCTCCACCATGATCCTGAGTTGTACGTGGAAGAACAGGGTCTAAGTCATCAGGAACGACTTCTTGAGAAGATTCTATCAACCTGCTCTGTTTTGTCTCGTCATTAGATGTTTGTTCTTCACGAAACACAACATCTCTACTTCTGATAACTTTTCTGTTCACCGGGTCCCATAGTCTGTAACCAAACACTTCATGGCCATAGCCCAAGAAGATACACGGTTTGATTTTATCATCAAACTTGGATCTTTCATCTTTTGGAATGTGAACAAACGCCTTGCAGCCAAACACTCTCAAGTGTTTGTAGGAAACATCTTTCAAAATTCTTTTCCCACTAACTGGATAAAAATGGGATTAATCAAAAGATATTATATGTAGAGTGAAATGGGCGAGAAGAGAAAAATGAGAACACGAATTTTACGTGGAAAACCCAAATCGGGAAAAAACCACGGGACCGAAGTCGAAACCTCCACTATATCAATAATGGGCTTACACAAATTCTCCCTAATTAATAGGGGATAACTAATTCTTCAAGAGTGTATCTCTTGGATTACAAATACTTCAAGTTTATAAACTTGGAATAGTAATAGAAAAATAGAGTATTTTTCTCTCGTATATTTTCTCCTTACTATTTTCTCTCGTCACTCGTAAGAGTGGATTTCTCTCAATCTCTCTCGATTGGAATTCTCACTTTCTTCTCTCTTTTTTCTTATGAAATTCAGAAAGGAAATGAGCTCTATTTATAGGGTAACAGGAGGAGGAAAAATCTGATTTTTCCTCCATTTTTTCTTCACACGTTTTGACAAAACAAAGCCGCCTGTCAAAACTTCCGTCTGCCAACTTTTCTTTCAACCATTACGGCAGAAAAAATGGAAAAGCATGCCCCTGTTTTTTTTTTTTCTTTAATTGAATAGTGTCCACCACTAAGGTGGACCCTACACATAGCATGGGTTACACGCTAGTTTTTTATTACAGAGAAACGAACGATTTTTTCAGTTATAAAACATGAGATTCCAGAAATGTTGACACAGTTGTTACACATTTGTCTTAGTGATAAGTGTTTGTGTGGAAATTATGGGATGTGGGTTGTGCTATTTTCTAGACCCTAAAAGTAGTTACTGGGGGATACCAAAAATGGTCATTTAATTTGTTATGTACAAGATTACTATAAAATTTGTTAAACATTACGGCGAAAAATTCATGTAAAGGATACGAGAATAGAAAATAAATCGATTCATAAATTTAAGTGTATAATGTGGATGTAAAAAATTGACTTGGAGACAAAAGAGTTCTTATTCCCATAATATTCAGGTTTGTAGCCACGGGCTAGAAATTGGGCTCAATTATATGAAAATATGATAAAATTTGGTTATATCAACATTAACCTCAATTAATAAAATATAGTGAAAACTGCTAAACCTCCTTGAAATATACACTTTTGTATTGTATCCAAAAAAATAAATTGATAGATATTACAATACACATTTTATTATTTTAATTTAATGTCATAATTTTTAATATTTTTATATAGCTTCTCTACTTTAACATGTCTAATCCTTTTTTAAAATAAGATTAAAAACATTGAAAACTTAATAATAAAATCATAAATAACATTATCGGGTTTTTTTAGTGAAAATAAATAGGCCTTTTAGTCTTTAGATTTTGAAACACACTATTATGAATATTTTGAATATAAAAAATTTATTCTAAAGAGTTTTTAGTAAATTCCCTTTAAAACGTATTACTCCAAACTCCATAAATACTCTTCCCGTTCACACTTCACAAGCCTACATATAATAGAATTCTACATGTCTTAGAACTCTACACCTAATTCTTGTAGGATTTCCATTCCATTCAGTTATATATATATATAAACTGCACCATTATATCTAATTGACTACCAGACAAACTCAAACACCACGAAATTTGAAAGAAAATCTAAACATGTCTGAGAGAAGACACAACATGATTGAGGTAGAAGATCATTATGGCGATGGGAAACAATGGCGCCGTGGGCCAGTGACCGGGAGTAGCAGGTCAGGTCTGATTTTCATGGCAGCTTTAAAGAGAGATAAGTCCCGTCCCACCATTGCTGACCGGCTGTGGCCAGTCATGGCCGTGAAATCCGCCGGAAAATCCAACTTTTTGGCCCTTGAGAATGAGAAGATGATTCTTGATGATTTAAAAGAGTGTGAGTACATTCGCCGGATATATATTCGGAGACGAAAAAACTACCGATGAGATGGGTAAAGAAACCTACTACAATATCTTACTCGAGTACCCTTCAGGCGGAACCCTAAAAGATTTGATCGACAGAAGTGGCCGTACAGGTCTTCAAGAAAATGAAGTTTGGCACTACACAAGATGCCTGCTTTTAGGGCTTCACCATCTGCATGATCACGGCTATGTTCACCGGAATTTGAAGCCGGAAAATATAATCTTAATTCATCATCGAGTTGGATGCATAGCTAAAATCGGAGAGTACGAATCTGTTATTGACTATGAAACGTTGAAGAAGAGATTATGGAACCCTTATACAAGATTCGATATCGAGTATTTATCGCCCGAGGCGTTTGGGAATATGCAACAAGGGCCGGGGTCTGATATTTGGGCACTTGGTTGCATAGTTTATGAGATGTTAACAGGAAAATGTATATGGGATGATCAGAATAAGGGTTATGAAGAAATTAAGAAGGATCTCTATCAAATGAAAATTGGGAAAGGATTTATGAAACTTTTAGATGATTGGATTTCCGATAATGCTAAAAAGTTTCTCACGGCTTGTTTTGAGATTAAAACTGAGAATAGATGGAATGCTGAGAGATTATTAGCTTTGCCATTTGTCGAATTCATTAGTTGAAATTTTATTTCATTTTCTGATGCTGTTGTTAACTGATATATGTATATTTCAATAAGATTTTAATATTTTAATTCAAGTTTTCTTTTAAAAGATTAATTTTTAGTTTGTTTGTTTACTCAAAGATTATCTAAACATATTCTTTTTCATTTCTTCGTATGTATACAGTAGAAACTCGATAAATTAATACTCGATTATTTAATAAACTCGCTAAAATAATATTTTTGGCCGGTCCCGACTCGGGGATAAGGTGCTAAATTAATAAACTCGCTAAAATTATAAGATAATACATTTTTGATAATTTCTATAGATCCCATATAAAATATAAATTAATAATTCCTTATATACTACATATTATATGAATGATTTATAAGATGGGAAGCCATGTTGTGTGTATGATTTGTTTGTGTTAACATATTTTGATATTGTATTTATATAGAAAATATTTTTTAATGTCCATAAAGTGATACACATTAAACAAACATAATAAGGTGGGAAATTGTAGGGTTGTTTTAAATTGGTCCCTTCATTTTATATACGTACATGCATTGTACAATAATTAAATGAAAATTTGAAAGGTGTTTATAAATTAAGTATTTCATTATAAATTAATAAAATATTAATTAATATGTAAATTAATAATTATTAATTTATCGATTAATTAATAACTCTTTTAATTAATAAATTTTGATGGTCCCATGTATATTAATTTATAGAGTTTTTACTGTATATGGTTTGGTCCATGCGCCCATGCGGGTTCTACCTGAATCCACTCAACAAATGATACGTATCATGTATCAGTCTTTATTTTTAAATTTATTATTTAAATTGTGATGAACTCACCTGGTCATATGTCACTTGTTGTTGAGTGGATTTGACCTGTATTTAGAGTCCTTTATCGACTAGTACCCTAAAGAGTTTCAAATCTAAACATATTTTTTTTCTTGTTTCACATGTATATATATGCTTTATCAACTAGTATAAAGAGTTCCTTCAGACATACATATTTGAAATTTTCAAGAGTCCTATCTATTTATTTACTTGAGTATTAGACAAATAATTTATGATTATAGACAGGATAATTACAATTAGGATAAGAATAATTGTTAAGTTGAGAACATAAAGATTGAAGAAGAAGAAAAAAGCTCTATTGATCAAGAAGAAGAAGGTTTCAATTAAAAAAACTGATCTATCTGTTCCCCAACGGATATATCTATATATATAGGTTAACAGATAGTTAACCCACTAACTAACTATCTAAAACACGCTTATACTATTTAACAGCCCCCCTCAAATTTGGGGTTCAAACAGATTCAAAACTCCAAATTTGACAAGCAAATATTCCAGCTGAGATTTCCCTAAAGCCTTGGTCAATAAATCTGCAGGCTGTTCCATGGAAGAAATGAACTTTGTGTTGATAATTCCAGCTTGAATTTTTTCTCTAATGAAGTGACAATCCACCTCAATATGTTTGGATCTTTCATGGTAAACTGGATTAGCTACCAGTTGTATGGCTGACTTGCTATCTGTATGGACTTGATCTGGTAGCTGAATTTTAACTTTCAAATCCTTGAGCACCGCTAAAATCCACAAAATTTCACATGTAGTTGTTCCAATAGCCCTATACTCTGCTTCAGCTGAACTTCTAGCCACTGTATTTTGCTTCTTACACTTCCAAGAGACCAGAGACTCTCCAAACTTAATGGCATAACCTGTCAAGGACTTTCTGGTAACAGGGCAAGAAGCCCAATCTGAGTCACAATATGCAGATACAACCAAGTTAGTTTGTGAAGAAAAAAACAGCCCAACACCAGGTCTCCCTTTGATGTATCTTAAAACCTTATACATACAAACAAGATGAGACTTCCTAGGTTGGTGCATGAATTGACTAAGTAATTGGACAGCATAACACAGATCAGGCCTAGTGAGACACAAGTAAATCAATTTACCAACAATTTTCTGGTATTCAGAAACATTTTCTATCAGGGGATCATTACCACCTTTATCATGATCATACAATTTCAGATTCTGCTCTATAGGAACTCCTAAAGGTTTTGAACCTATCATTCCTGCCTCAGTCAATAATTCCAAAGCATATTTCCTTTGGTTTAGACAAAGACCCTACTTGGACCTAGCAATCTCAATTCCTAGGAAATATTTCAAGTATCCCAAATCTTTCATATGAAATGAGGAACACAAAAAAGCTTTACATTCTGAAATCATATCCACATTATTACCTGTGATGAGAATATCATCAACATAAACAAGCAAAACAATCATACTCTCCCCTTGGGATTTAACAAACAAAGAATAATCATTCTTTGACTGTGTAAATCCATGTCTGTGCAAAGCTTCAGTGAACTTGTGATTCCACTGTCTAGATGCTTGTTTAAGCCCATAAAGAGATTTTAAGAGTTTACATACCTTAGGCTTAGAACCAACAGTGTGAACATTACCATGTGTGAGGAATCCAGGGGGTATTGTCATGTAAATTTCTTCATCCAGGTCTCCTTGAAGAAAAGCATTGGAGACATCCATTTGCCAAAGAGGCCAATCATACTTAGCTGCAAGAGAAATGACAAGTCTAACAGTAACATGCTTAGCTACAGGAGAGAAAGTCTCATTGTAATATATTCCTTCAATCTGTGTATAACCTTTGGCAACAAGTCTTGCCTTATACCTATCTATGGATCCATCTGCCTTATACTTAATAGTGTATATCCATCTACAACCTATAGGCTTCTTATTAGGTGGCAGCTCAACAACAGTCCATGTTTTATTAGAGACTAAAGCTGTAATCTCAGCTTGCATAGCATTTTGCCAATTTTTGTTCTGTCTAGCCTCAAATCAAGTAGGGATATGTTCAGTAGATATAGAGCTCAAGAAGGAATAGTACTGAGGTGAAATAGACTGATATTGCATATATTGAGACAGAGGATGATCTGTAGATGAGGCATGGTTGGAAGAATCAGTGAAGGGTGAGACATAGTCTGCAGCCCAATAAGGTGACCTAACAGTTCTAGTTGATCTCCTTAATTGAGTATCTTGAGATGTTGACAAGTTTTCAGTGGCATTCTGATCACCAGTAGTACTGGTATTATCAAAGGTAGGATCAACAGAAGGTGTAATGTCAGAATGCAGCTCTTTCTCATAAGTGTATGGTAGAACAAAATCTTCATAATAAGCATTTGGATTATGCACAGGGAAAGAAGTTCTGTTTTCATGACTACACTTCTCAGCAAAAGGAAATAATGTTTCATAAAAAATAACATCTCTAGAGATCAAGAAATCATTAGTGTGCAAATCAAGAAGTTTGTACCCCTTTTGAGACAAGGAATATCCCATAAAAACACATGCTCTACTTCTATGCTCAAACTTATCAGTTTGAGGTAAGATTTTAGAAAAACATAAGCACCCAAAGACTTTGAGGTGTGAAATGGCAGGTTTCCTTTTATAAAGAACCTGAAAAGGGGACTTACCACCTAACAGAGGAGTAGGTGTCCTATTGATCAAATAAACAGCAGTCTTGACACACTCCCCCCAGAATTTGATAGGTACATTAGAATGAAACTTAAGAGATCTAGCCACATCTAGAATGTGTCTATGTTTTCTTTCAACAATACCATTCTGTTGTGGGGTATATATACAAGTACTTTGGTGATGAATCCCTAAAGAGGTAAATAAAGCACTGCATTCATTACTAAAAAATTCCCATGCATTGTCAGTCCTCACTTGTTTTACTCTAACAGTAAATTGGGTTTCAATATATTTCAGAAAATTCTTTAACAAGGTGATGACTTCAGACTTAAATTGCATAAGGAAAATCCATGTAGCCCTTGAATGATCATCTACAATGGTTAAAAAGTATCTCTCCTGATTGTAAGTATGTTCTTTGTATGGTCCCCAAGCATCTACATGTATGAGATCAAAAATACAATCACTAGTTTCAGATTTTATAGGAAAGACAGACCTAGCATGTTTAGCTAGAGGACACACATCACAGAATAAAGTGTCTTTACCAACATTGACATTCAATTCAGGAAGGTATTGAAATCTAAGATAAGACATGTGTCCAAATCTTTTGTGCCAAAGAGTAGCTTTATTATCAACTGCAGTTTTATTACAAGAATCATGAAAAGCAGTCTGATTACAATGAGTGGAAACTGAAGAAATACATTTCAAAGAATCTGAAGAAACATGTATGAAGTAGTATAAACCATCATGCAATTTACCAATCCCCTTCATCTGCCCAGTCCATATGTCCTGAATGAGGCAAAAATTAGGATAAAAACTTATAGTCACAGAATTGTCAGCAGCCAACTTAGATGCTGATAAAAGATTGTGTTTAAACTCAGGTATGTATAAAACACTCTGAAGGTGAAGCTCATTAGCTAGACAAATATTACCAGTGTGTGTGCATTTGCTAACATTCCCATTAGGCAGTCTAACAGTATTACCATCATCACAAACACTAAAACTGTTATTTAGGAGTTGAATGTTCCCAATCATATGTTTATTTGCACCACTATCAATGATCCAACACAAATTTGGGTGGATAAAATTCATACCTGAAGCATTACCTGTAGCAGATTTAGCACCTGCAGCATTGGCACTTGCTGATCCTGCAGTCTGCTCTGTCATAGGTTGTGTGCCCCCAATCAACTTCATGATCTGATTATATTGTTGTGTGGTGAGGGTATGTGTCTGCATCTGTTTGGTAGTGTCAATATCCATCTCTTGAGGGCTATCAGTAGACACTGAATTGCTAGCATCTTTTCCTGTGTTATGAGTATATGAACTGCTCTGGCCACCACTGTTACTTCTGCCACCTCCACCTCTTTTGCCACCTCTTTTTCCTCCTCTATTCTGCCAGCCTGGAGGGTATCCAATGAGTTTGAAGCACTGTTCTTTGGTATGGCCATTAAAGCCACAGTGCTCACAAACCATACCGGGGCCATTATTGTTTGTTTTCCTTGAGTTTGTCATGAAGGCAACAGAATTCTTGTCATTTGCATTCTGAAAAGTGATTCCTCTTTGAGCTTCTTCATTACTAACCATGGAGTAAACTTGTGTGTGTGTTGGTAATGGGGACATCATTAAGATTTGGGACCTAATGTTGTTATAGCAATCATTGAGTCCCATAAGGAATTGCATCATCTTGAGTTGATTGCAAAATTCAGTGTATTCCTTAGTAATCTCTATAGCTGGTGCAGGAACAAGAGATTCATACTCATCCCAAAGGTATCGAAGGTTCGAATAATATTCAGTAACACCATTGCTTCCTTGGTTAATGGTGTTGATCTGTTTATACAAGGAGTACAACCTAGCACCATTAACACGATCGAATCGATCTTTTAAGTCTTTCCATATCATGTATGCAGATTCGGTGTAGACCACTCCATGGATTAAATCTCTAGAAATCGACCTATGTATCTAAGATTTAACAAGTGCATTGCATCGTTTCCAATGCGGTAATAGAGCAGATCCATCCTCAGGTTGTTTACAAGAACCATTAATAAAACATAGTTTATTTTTAGCCTCTAATGCAACCATCATCTCACGACTCCATACTTTGTAATTTTCCGAACCTTTCAAGATTTCAGTGACGAGGTCTAGGCTGGGCGTATCCGATGGGTGAAGGTATAAAGGATCTTGAAAACTGATTTTGGATTCTGCAGCTGATGATCCAGTAGTGGTGATAGGCATATTCTCTCCTTCTTGAGCCATTGTAGAAGTGCACAACGGAATTCGTGAAAAATGCGATAGATCCAGAAAATTACCGAAATCGATTTCAATCGATAGGTTATGAAAGAAATCGCCTGGAAACTATGATTTATGAACAAGAACAATAGAAATCGCAATTGAAATCGATCTAAATCGATCCTTAAGGAGAGCGACTGAAATCGATCTAAATCGATAAATCCAGATGAATTTTTAGGGAAACTTAACCTAGCTCTGGTGCCATGTTAAGTTGAGAACATAAAGATTGAAGAAGAAGAAAAAAGCTCTATTGATCAAGAAGAAGAAGGTTTCAATTAAAAAAACTGATCTATCTGTTCCCCAACGGATATATCTATATATATAGGTTAACAGATAGTTAACCCACTAACTAACTATCTAAAACACGCTTATACTATTTAACAATAATTGGTTCAACAAAAACAATTGGTCTCCAAGTCCTCAAAAATTATCGATTCTGTTGTGACATATATTACTCTATCTTTGCTGTATGAATATGATTCTACAAATTTGTATATAGCATGAAATGTTAGTATCTTTTGTTTTTTGTTTTTGGCATTGTAACTATAGAACTTGAGCCATATAAAATTATAATATTACATCGCACCTTCTAATAATATAAGAAATAATTTTGGAAGAGTAATAGTTTTAAATCTACATATCGATCTATCCATTTTTATTATAAACATATCAGTTATTTTTTATACATCTTTACTATATATTGTAAATATCCGCATAAAATTTAATTTTTGCATGCCAAAATTGTAAAAGAATATATTATTAAAAATAGATATGAATTATCGATAACAACAAGCTATATATATAACTAGATTAAAACTCTACCATGGAATAAAGTATGAGATTATCTTAGTTAAGTATTTATTTCAAATTTTATTTTGAATATATAATTAGATTAAAACTCTACAATGAAATAAAGTACGACATTATCTTAGTTAAGTATTTATTTCAACTTTAGACTCTCCCTTGTAGACACAGTCTCTTCGAAATGTTTATCTATCTTTCAACAGTGAACCATAATTCTCATTCATTTTGCACAATTCATTAATCTCAAACAGAACATATATGGACATGGTTTAGGGTGAATGAATGGAAATTGGTTATGCTCATAAATGGTTTGATATAATTCGAGCCATTACCATCAAAACGTGAATACTATCTAAGGTTTTTCGCTCAAAGCTCGGGCTTGAAATGAAAACTAAATACGGGATTCGAACCAGTCCAAACTAATTTCTTTTTTTAAAATTTACAAAACAAAAAATTAAATGTAGAATCTAAAAACTGTAAATCCCAAAAATCAAAAAATACTAAAGATCATAAGCGTATTAATGTTTCAACAAATTTAAGCACGGGTTGATTCAAACTGTCAATTATCTCTATTACAATTTAAAAAGAAAATCACAATGCATCACAATAATCCCAAAATATAAATCAAGTTCAAAATTTATATTGTATGTTAGGTAATAGTGTGGAGATGGTAGTCGATTAGAAACCAATTGAACGCAGAAACTGCAAAATATAAAGGCAAATACAATTAGGCTGGTTCACTCATTGTTTAAAGTCTCATTGATTTAAAAAAAAGAATATTGTTACAATATGCATACATAAATTAATTTAACAATAATTAAGATGTGGAAATACAATAATTATTGATATTTATTTGAAAGTATGATTCACACTAAACTATTAATATAATAATAAATTAAAAATATTATATAATATTTTATTTTGATGTTTTAATCATTTGTCCCTTTTAGTGTTTATGAGAAACCAAATAATTATTGTATATAAAAGAATGTGTGGGCAAAGTGGCAAAGTGCTCATATGTTAATGGGTGTGGGCATTTTAGAATCTGGTGGGGGTGTTAAGTAAATGGGCTATTTTGGGTGTAGTTCGGTTATGTAATTTGTCAGGCGATTTCAAGATGTGATTTGTTTCTAATCGTACGATTAGTGAATCTCCTATATTATCTTGGAAATGAAACGATTAAGAAAACTTTGGCCAAAGTAAGTCAAGAAGGTGTGTGTTCCTTGCTTAGTTGACACGAGTCTTCATTTGCCAATTGATATAGTCATATGATTAAATTATTGAGATTTTGACTAATAATCAAATTCTAGACTTAATCGGGAGATCTGACAGAAGGATGAGACACATGCTACGATCGTGATCAGGAAAGGTCTGCTCTAATCATTCGAGTCTAGGGGGTTGAGTCGACGTTGCTATACATCGAAATCAATCTGTGAGAGTCGTGAATTAATTGGTGGTTAATTCACGACCAAGATTAAGTGTGTGACATAATAGTTGATCGAGGTAATAATTTGTTAATTGTTACCTAGCTATTTGGAAATGGTCTCACACTCGAAATGAACCTAAGAGGTCACACACGAATTTGAATAAGTTTCCCGGTGACGTAGTATGTTATAGCCATATTCGAATGGGCTAGATGAATTGATATTGGATCTTAATTCATGATGGATAAATTAATTAATTAAGTCTTGGCCTTGAATTAATTAATTAGACTTTTTAATTATATCTTTGGATTAGTTAATTAATGGGTTAAGCCCGTAGAATTCATTAATTGAAAGCCTAATTAATAAACTAAACAGAGAAAATGATTTTATTAATTCGAAATTAATTAATTTAATTAATTAATTAATTTTGAGTTGAAATAAACTATGGAAAGATAATATGGAGATTTGATATGGAGGATTTTGATATGGTAGTTCCCATAATTTGGGGATTTAAATTTTGAGAGAATAAGAAACTACAATGATTGGATTTCCAATCCCAATCTTCTACCTTGTAGAAGACCATTTCCCCCCCTTATTTAAAGATAGAAAAATCGTCCTCACATGCTATAAATTATAGGGGGTCTCTTTTATTCTTCATATCATCAATTCGAGTTATTGAATAAGCTTAAGAGCTTTAGTTTATTCAAGAGTGATATAATCCTCCATAGACTCATATTAGATTTTCCTAGGTTTCTCTCATATTCCATCATATATACACGTGATTCGATTAGTCGTATTGATAAGTTGCTAGCACGACTATTACGATCGAGGGAAACGTTCAAGGTGTGAATACAATGCTTAGAGACACGACAATTGGAGTGCTCAAGGACCTTCGTTGATCACACAAGCTACACAATTCAACCGGAGCTAAAGGAAAAACAAAATGGTGGATGTGATCAACCATACGATATAGTCCTTTTGTCTTTATTTCGATTATGCATATACTAGCTATTGAGTGAAATGTCGAAATTTTTTAAAACGTTACTTTCTGCGAGGTTTCACTCGAGGGTCTAGCTGATCCCAACAAATTAAGGTTTATCTTAATTGTCGGGTCTTGTAACTCTAAATATATCTCTCATTATCAATAATATTATCAACATGGTTTTATATTATTCAACATGGTATTAGAGCAATGGCTTCAAGCCATGATATTTCGATCCGTAGCTTCCGCCAAGTCGCCGACCTAGTCTGGCGCACCTATCTTTTATGTTCTTTTTTTCTCCATGTCTTCTATTCTACATAGTAGCATCATCAATCTCTTTTTTTGTCAAACAACCCTATATAGTTTTTATTTTCTTCATAAGTTTAATTTTGAATTTTTTTATGTTATAATGGCTCACCCTTAAAAAAAGGAGTTCGAGCATTTGTCGCTGCACCACCTATATGCCGCTACCGCTTTATATTACAACTGCTCAACCTTGAAGTACATAAGAATTTGGAGCCATTGTCGCCGCCTCTCAAGGACGGACGCTGCCTTTTATTTTTTATTGTCATTTTTTAGAGATTATTGTTCCAGTCTCAATGTTTAAGATCTTCACGCTTCAACTGCGGGGAGTCTTATAATATATATTAAGAATATATTAATTAGTTTTGTGTAGGATCTTTATTTACTTATGTATTATATTTCTTTATATTTATATTTTCCTAGTTTAATTAGTTTTACCTTAATTGTTAGTCCGGTAACTCTATTTATATTTCTCACTATCAGCAACATTATTAATTGGGTTTTATATTATTCATATGCTATAGAAGCGCCATCTTTCTTAGCTTGGAACAAAGTCTCCTTAGAGACGTAGGCAATTAGAAACCCCTAAAATCGTAGTTCGATTCCAGATAGTGTTGGATGTTTGTTCTACAACATTAGAAGGTATATGCATCCAACTTTGCTTGTTCCTCTATTTTATCTTATCTTTTATCTTTTATCATTTGTTATTCAATTTATTTATGCATGCACATCCAGAAATCATATTATTACTGTTGGTTTTAATATGTTTTTAGTTAATTATATTGCATGAGAGAGTTCATGTACAACTGTTGTTTGGAACAGGACGAAAGCATTTGGTAGCTGTTGTCATTTCTCATCTAATCGGTTGGATGTAATCTTAACCACAAGGCAACAAGGATGGATATGTCGGTTTCTAGAGATGGCAACAGGGCGGTTCCGGGTCCGGAACTGGTGGAACTGGAACTGCTAAATATTTTTGGATCCGGAACCGGAACCGGTTCCCCTATTATGGAACCGGAACAGCCGGGTTGATATGCCCGTTGGGCCGAATCCAACAGAGAAGCCCAAATTAATGTTGAAGACTTGAATTATTGTTTTGCAATTTAAAGCCCATTAATTATTTCAATTGAATTAGTCATAGTAGTGGTTTAGTGGTTTATGTTAGTGGTGATATTTATCTAAGTTAGTGGCCATGTAGTGGGCATGTTTCCTTGTTTTTAGATTTTTAAATTGTGTATTTAAATGTTGTCATTCCATTTGGATGGTAATGAGAAAATATTTTAGTGTCATTTCTTCTTAGTTTTCTATACAAGGAGTGTTGTTCCTCACTCACATTTAGGAACGTATCAATTGGTGCTTTCATCGATTCGAACATGTCTCCCCGTCGCGAAATCGAAAACCCAAATCCTTCCCTTGAACATCGGGTCTCTCAACTCGCAGCCACCATTCGTTCTATGCAAACTCAACTCGAATCCACCGAACAGCTTTGCAAACAACTAGCCGACGACGCCAAACATCGCGATGCCGAAGCCTCTAAACGTCATGAATCCTTGCTCTCACTTATTTCCAACATCACGTCCCCACAACCACCACCAGACGTTGCATTCACATCCCGCACACAAGGTCAACAAGTCACAGCCCAAACCACCACTCCCTTGTTTCAAATGCCTTCCAATTCCTCACCCTCAACCACTACCAACCTGGCCAATTCTCGCACACCAATGCCCCTACTAACAGTACCTACAGTGAAACCAACTCCATCGAGCCTTCCTTACCATCGCCTCACCGCCACAAAAGTGCAAGAACGCCGATCCAAAGGTCTATGTTTCAATTGTGACGAACGATTTCAACCTAGCCACAAATGCAAAAGCCCACAATTTCCTGCTATTGTCACACCTTCTACGGTTGACCTTGCGGACCCCGAATTCCCTATTGACATTCAATTCGAGCCACTCGATCCCGGGATTTCAGCCACACCTGCGCTTGGGGCACCGATCACAACTTGGTCTTGAGGACAAGACCAAATTTGGGGAGGGGAGTATTGATATGCCCGTTGGGCCGAATCCAACAGAGAAGCCCAAATTAATGTTGAAGACTTGAATTATTGTTTTGAAATTTAAAGCCCATTAATTATTTCAATTGAATTAGTCATAGTAGTGGTTTAGTGGTTTATGTTAGTGGTGATATTTATCTAAGTTAGTGGCCATGTAGTGGGCATGTTTCCTTGTTTTTAGATTTTTAAATTGTGTATTTAAATGTTGTCATTCCATTTGGATGGTAATGAGAAAATATTTTAGTGTCATTTCTTCTTAGTTTTCTATACAAGGAGTGTTGTTCCTTACTCACATTTAGGAACGTATCACGGGTCCAACCCGCGGGTACCCGGATCTGCATATAATTTTTTTTTGCCTTGTTTTGTTTGGTATCTAGCCTATCACTCATCTACATTGAATTTTTTCTTTTTTATTGCTTTGTTTATAGCTGGATTAGAGCTAACCTCATCAATTAATCACAGATCTTAAGATTTATGTGATGAGAAAATGCTTGCTCGAAGAAACATGACCCTCAGATCTTAAGGCAGTTCAGTTCCTTTGAGATGAGCCCACAATGCATCCATCTCACACAAACCCTATTTTCCTAGTTTAGGAGGGGATCAGCCTTATCAAAGATTCTCGAAAGCGCATTCAGGGGATCCTTTCCCCGAACCCATACGTGTTTCGGCAGGTCTTACTGATGCCAGGCATGATGTGTTATGTGGACCCCACAACATGAAAAATTGGTGAAACATCCTTCGAAGTATACTTATACATTTAATGCAATTTTCCTTCATAGTTACTCAGATTTTGAGGATCTTGAATATGAAACACATAATATCTGTGTCATAATGTTTGTGTAATCTCAATAGGAAATTTCATGAATCCAAACTAATATTAAAGGCATTCATTAAATGAAAAAATCTGAAGAAGAAAAGGAGGAGAGTTTGTTTGCATAATAATGATAACTTTTTGTAAAATACTTAAGATTGAATAATCTCAAATTATTTTTTCAATCATCTAAATCAAAACATTTCAGTGTTGTTCACAAATTTGATCTAAACATAATAGAAAAGACAAATAGTATAGAAATTAAAGAAATCATACAATAATGATAAAGAAATTCAAACATTACGTAAGGAAGACAAGGAGAATCTATTAAATGCAGATAACCTATAAAAACAATTGTAAATTACACAAACCAAATTTATACAACTACATAAATAACCAGGGTTCAAATTTAACCATGGTTAGATTGTTAACTCCAAAAGCCTCAAAATTCTCTTGAAAAAAGATGGGCAGTTATCGGAAGGACCTATAGAGTAGGGGTGACAAAATGGATCCGAAACCATGGTTCCAACGGTTCCAACCCATCCAATTAGGAACCAAATAAAATTTTCTTAGGAACCAATTCAACCCAAATTGGGTTGAATTGGTTCCTAAGAAAATTTTATTTGGTTCCTAATTGGTTCCAACTTAGTTCCAAGTTGGGTCCAACTAATTTCAACTTAGGCCCAAATCGCTTGCTTGTCAATACTCTAAAATTAAAGAACAAAATGTAAAGTATTGAGTTGGGTTGGGCTTGGTTCCCTTTCGGGTTGATTTTGGTTCTCTTTTGGGTTGAGTTGGTTCCTTCTTAAAAATCATTTAAGAACCCAACTCATTTTAGAACGAAACTGTTAGAACCGATCTAAAATCAACCCAACCCGCCCAATTGCCACCCCTACTATAGAGTATGTTGAGGAAGGCAAAGGTGGAAATAGATAAGCTGGCTAAAGGACCGCAAGACCTCTCATTTTAATTTTTTTTATAAATTCAACCATAGTCTTACTTAGTACAAAATTCAGACTTTTGACACATCGTTTTTTTCAGCTGAATTTAGTTGTCTTTGTTTGGCACATTTCAGCAGTGATAGACCAGAAATTTTATAAATAATATATTTCACGTGCAACGCTCGTACATTTTACTAGTATACAAAATGCATAGATAATTTAAGTGTTTTTTTTTTTCAATTTTAATAAACTATACAAAATTTACAGATGATCATAAATTTTTTCTGTGATGAGAAAATGCAGGTGATAGAAACCGACCACAGATGATGACACCCATGATGTGCAGTGTGGACCCCACAACATGGAAAATTGGTGAAATATCCTTTAGGTATATATTTGTACAGTTAATTCAATTTTCCTTCATATTTACTCAGATTTTAACGATCTTGAATATGGAACACAAGATATTCTTGTCATAATATCTGTGTAATGTCAATAGGAAATTTTGTGAATCCAAACTAATATTGAAGAAGAAAAGGAGAAGTGCCTATTTGGATAATTATGGTAACTAGTCTGTAAAAGAGTTAAGATTAAATAATCTCAAATAATTTAATTAATCATCTAAATCAGAAAATTTCAATGTTGTTCACTAATTCTTCTAAACCTCATAGAAAAAGCAATTAGTATGGATATTAAATAAATCAAACATGAAATGATAAAGAAATTCAAACATTATATAAGGAGGATGAGGATACTCTATTAAATGCAGATGACCTGTAAAATCACCGGTAAATTACACAAACCAAATTTATACAACTTCATAAGTAACCAGGGTTCACATTTAAGCATGGTTAGGTTGGTAACTCCAAAAGCCTCCAAACTCGAGAAAAGGTGGGTTGCTGTCACTTAAATACAAGAAGCCTCGACTGGTTTTCTCATACAATTTACACTAGAATTTGTTTTCTTCAATTTTTCAACAAAGTTCTTAGAATTTTGTTGATGGTGTCCCCCAAAGCCATTTTGCTTTGTGCGAATTCTATTGATTTGAATTTTTGAATAAGCTAATTTTTTTTTTAAATTTAGTTCTTTTAGCGAAAAATTCATCAATCGGTGCTTCAGAGAACCACATTTACTTATAAAGTAGGTAAAACTTATAGATCTTTCCATGGATGTTTCTTTTGTGCATTTTACTCCTTTGCTGGTTGATAACTGTATTAATCTGTATGAAGATCACGGTTCATTTAAAAAATGATTTCATGATTGACCCTGATTACTAAATTAATTGAATAACAATAATAGAAAATATATGGATACTCAAGAACAAATACATAACAAAGAGTACACTAGATCTCACAATTTGTAGATTCAAAAGTCGATTAATCATTGTCTATAATGTGTGTTTAGTAAGACATGTTCAAAAGAAAATCTCTTATTCTAGGTGGAAGAAATGTGTGTGTATGACTAATGCTCTAGGAGAAGAATAATTTTCTTATATATAGCTATAAAAGTCTTAATCTAATATATATTTATTTTCTAAGATATGATTTTAAGAATTCTAACTAAAATAATTATTTTTAAAAGAGAATAAAAATCTCAAACCAACAAAAAATACTTTAAAACAAAGAATGCAAGAAAAATATCATGAATTCAGCTCCAAGACCTCGATTTCGCTGGTCAAATTGCATTCAATAGAATCTCTGCAGAAATTGCATGTGCCCAGTCTGACTTTGATTTTTAGTATGTCTTTGAATTTATTTCAATATGCTCTTTTCGCATCAAAACTATGCATTTTTGCCTCATTTTGCTTCTTCTTCTAATCATCCCATATCAATTCAAGAATAGCATTAAATACGTCAAGAATAAACTTAAATTGCGATAGAAAACGTAAAACAACACATGTTAGGAATTTCTTTGTTAGAAGTTTTGATGATGACAAGATATGTTTAAATGTTATACCCCTAAAAAATGTAAGTTTGTTTTTCATAGAATATCATGTATCAAGCGATATGATGGTTTTTGAGCTGTAACTTTTAGAATAGGTGCTTTTTGTTTGTCCTTTTAGTTTTGCGAGTCTTAACGTTTGTAGCGTTAGTACAATTCTGAGTGAGTCTATTAATGTGAAAAGGTTGAAGAATCGGCAAGCGCAAGCGACAATCAGAAGATCATCCGTAACATCAAGTACCTCAAGCGACATTATTCTTCAAGCGACAACCATCTATGTTCAAGACAGCGCTGAGCTACTTAATGGCTTCAATCAAAAGCAATTGGAGATTAGATGTCTACTCAAAACATTTAATGTTCAATGTGCATTTATTTAATTGCATTCAATGCTTGTCAAAAGGCATTTAATGCATATACTGCTGATGAAGTACGAATCGTACAAAACCCATTGGATGTTATCATAAGACAACTGCAATACTCTGACAATTGCAGTAAAATATTTGGGATTCACCGACCCATCTAACTTTTCTGTGTGAAAAATTTACACGCGCCTCCGAGTGACTCTAACATATCTAACAAATGGTCCTAACGGATCTAAGGTATGGTCTTAATGAATCTATTCAGGGACCTGCGTATAAATAGAACTTCAAAATGCTTTTCCGAAGAGAAGAAATTTCACGAGCTTAACAAAATATATCCTAAGCAGAAATAGACTCTCTATTTGAACAATCTTTGAGAAAGCCTCTTATCCACTCCTATCTTTCGAAGAAGCTTTTAATCTCAGCTTGAAGTTCACCCTCAGAAAATAGAATAACAAACATCCACTCCAAAGATATTCCTATATCTCTTTTTAAAAGAACCTAAACCGAAGAGAATATGAACTAAGTTGTTTGACTTCACCAAAACAAACAAACCTATTTCTGTGTGAAATTCTTCCTTCTCTCTTTCAAACTGAGTGTGAGAAAGGTTGTAGGATATCTGCGCTGTTTCTGAGTGAAAAAGCAGATCACTAAAAGTGTTCTTGGAGTAGACGTTTGTGTAGTTAGGGAGCTCAAGACATTTAAGTTTTGTACATTGTATTGGAGAAGACTCTGTGTGAATCTTCAAATTCAACATAGTGAATTTCTTCGTGATATCGAAGAAGAATGACGTAGTTGGGATTACACCATCCAGCGAACCTTGCACACTGTCTCTTTTTACTTATTTCTTTATTTTGTTCTTTAAGCACATCATTTTTAAATCTAGCAATCAAGTTGAGTTATCTGTTGCATAAAAGAGTTAGTAGAATATTTGATAAACATTTATTAATTGTGTCTCTGCGCAACAAATATCAAAGCCAAAGTCTCCATAACTGGTTCTACATCTCTTTGTAATCTCCATAACTGGTTCTAAGTTAAATCTATCTTACTCAGTCTTTGCACCCGACTTCTAGACACTTGTCCAAACCACTTGGGACCAACAATACATGAAAAGTATGCATAAAATGCACACTAACACTGGAAATAAGATTTTGAGAGAGATGGGAAATATTTAGGGGAACGACTTTTGATAGAGAAAGAGAATTTAGTGGAGAATTTATTTGAAAATATTTTTGATAGAGATTTATCGGTTTTTTACAAATAGTGGGAGAGAGACCTTTTTTCTGAAAGAGACATAGTTTTTTATGAGAGATTTTGTAGAGAGTTGGAGAGCGATTGATTTTGTGCGAGAGAGGGAAAAAGATCGATTTCGAGAGAGAGAGGGAGAGTGATCGAATTTGTGTGAGAGAGGGAGAGATCGATATTGAGAGAGAAAGAGAGATTTCTGAGTCATAGATGTAGAAATATTTTTTTGGGGAGAAATATATTTTTGTGTGAGAGATATTTTATAGACAAAGAGAGAAGTTTTCAAAGAGAAATTTTTAAAGAGTAATTCGAGAGAGGATCTTAAAATATTTAAAATTTACTTTTTTAAGGAAATTTTGTAGAGAGAGATTGAGCGATTTTTTAGAGAGACGGGGAGATATTCGTGAGAGGTTCTTTTAGAGAGATTTTTTAGAAATATAAATTTATTTTTTAAAGAGACTTTTTAGAGAGAATTTTGGGATTAATTTTTCCATTTTGCATTGGAAAGATTTGAAATGACGGACAACCATCGGATTTGAAATCCATAAGAACCTGGGTTCAAATCCTTTTGGCCCATAGATATATTTGAGATTGATGTATTTACATTTTTTGTCACATAACAACAGTACATTTAAAATGAGGATTTGAGAATTTCTAGATCCAAATCTTTCCATCCAAATGACTAGGTGACAATTTAGTTCCAAATTCATGAAACCAACCCAATTTAACTAGGTTTTAGTTGAGTAGGGTCCTAACTTTTATTATATTTATTTCAATTGGATCCATTTAAATTGTAAATTGGGCACAATCTCGTTATAGGTCCAAAATGGATCCAACTTGATTTTTATGTAAACAAGTTGATTTGTGTGGGTAATGACTGTTGTTAATGTAAAAATTATACTAAACTTATTTAAAATATCTTATATTCTAAATTTGGGTCTAATTTGGTTCATGACTGGGTCATTGTTGGATCCAATTTGGGTCTTTATTGGCTCCAACAATAACGCATGTGTTTTGCCATTTGAACCAATTAGACCCAACTCACTTTCAACCCAACCCAAACCCAACCCGATCAACCCAATTGCCACCCCTAAAACCCAATTTAGATTAATGTAACAATTTCAACAAATCGATTTTAAGTTACCGTTTCAGCTTGCCCAATAAATGTAGTATGGCAAGAATATAACTATTTTGTGTCGTATTCGACAAATGGGTTTGGTGCGAAAGCCATTGACAAATTAGAATTTCATCAAAAATAGTCATGTGTCGAAAAATAGTCAAGTGTCGGGCAGATGTCATGTTAAAATGAGGGAATGAATTGGTTTATAGAAATGAAGTAAACAATTATTTATTCTTGAGATGTTTGAATTATGGTTTATAATATTTTTAAATGATACTATTTTTCACAGATTGAAAAATGTAACATCACTAATTCTTAATAATAATATTATCATATATAATTATATATATGTAAACTCACTTATCAACATATGTACGATTCATGTTGATTTGGTATATATCAATAAGGATTTGTATTGAAGCCAATATAAGCGCATTTTTTTAATTAAACAAAAAGGTCATATTTAAAAAAATTATTTTAAAAAGAAAAACATGGCATTCTTTATATATTTTTCCTTATTAAAAAATAATATTTCAGAATTTAGAAAATTGAAATGTTTTAGCTTTACGAATTAAAAAAATTATTGCTTAATTTTCATGCTATATTATATTTAACTTTCAAAGTTTAAGTATGTTACTTTAGTATTTGTAAGAGTTCTATGGGGTTTCTTGATGAGATTGATGAATATATCAAAACTAATAATAATTTGAGAATTTTCTAAAGTACAAGATGACGCAATTGAGAGTATAATGGGATGGAATGTTATTACATTAAAGTGTGTAAAGTTGAATTTACTTTAATTCTTCAATTTAGGAATATATCATTGTTCATTACTTATTACTTTAATGTATATATATATGTATTGAGGGAATGACTTCCGATAGAGTCAGAAAATTTTGTGGAATATTTTTTCAAAAGTAGAAATTGATAGATGATTTACAAAGAGGGGGCGAGAGACATTTTTTAGAGAGAGACAAATCGTTTTATTTGAGAGATTTTGTCAACAAAATTTTACAGGGGGAGATATTGATTTTGTTCGAGAGAGGGAGAAAGAGAGGTAGAGAGATTTCTGAGACATAGATGTAGAGATTTTTTTTTGGAGGGAAATATATTCTTGTGTGAGAGAGATATTTTAGAGAGAAATAAAGAAATTTGGAAAGAGGATCGTGAGATAATTTTAAAATTTATTTTTTCAAGGAAAGATTTTTGAGAGAGGTGGAGCGATTATTTCAGGAGAGGGAGAGAGATTTTGGTGAGAGGTTTTGTTTGAGAGATTCTTTAGAAATATAAATATATTTTTTAAAGTGACTTTTTAGAGAGAGAATTTTGAGAATAATTTTTCATTTTTGCAATGGAAAGAATTGAAATGACGGCGTAACGAGCGTATTTGAAATCCATAAGAATCTGGCTTCAAATCCTTTTGGTCCAAAGATATATATGAGATTGATGTATTTACATTTTTGATCGAACAATAAGAGTACTTTTAAAATGAGGATTTGAGAATTTCTTGATCCAAATCTTTCCATCAAAATGAACCATTAAATTCATATAACAATTTCAGCAAATCGATATTAGGTTACCGTTTCAACTTGACCCAATAAATGTAGGATGGCAAGAATAAAACTAGACTACTTTTTTATCGTATTTGATTGATGGGGTTGGCGCGAGTGCCATTGGCAAATTAGAATATCATCAAAAATAGTCATGTGTCGGAAAATAGTCATGTGTCGGGCAGATGGCATGTTGAAATGAGGGAATGAATTGGTTTATAGAAATATAATAAACACTTGTTTATTCTTGAGATGTTTGAATTATAGTTTATAATATTTTAAATGGCACTATTTCTTTCATTACATAAGCTATTATTCACAGATTTATTAATGTAACATCACTAATTTTTAATAATAATATTTTTATATATAATTATATATATATAAATTTGATTATCAACATATCTAAGATTCATGTTGATTCAGTATATATCAATAAGGATTTGTATAAAAGCCGATATAAGCTAATGTTTTTAATTAAAAAAAAAGGTCATATATAAAAATTTTATTTTAAAAGAAAGACATGGAATTCTTTATATATTTTTCCTTACTAAAAAATAATATTTCAGAATTTGGAAAATTGAAATGTTTTAGCTTTAGGATTTAAAGAAATTATTGCTAAATTTTCATGCTATACATTATATTTAACTATCAAAGTTTATGTACGTTACTTTAGTATTTATAAGATTACTATGAGGTTTCTCGATGAGATTGATGAATATATCAAAACTAATAATAATTTGGGAATTTTCTAAAGTACAAGATGACGCAATTGAGAGTATAATGGGATGGAATGTTATTACATTAAAGTGTGTAAAGTTGAATTTACTTTAATTCTTTAATTTAGGAATATATCATTGTTCATTACTTATTACTTTAATGTAGATAACGATATTTTTAAAATCATTTTAACATAATAATCTTCCTATCATAATTTACAAGGAAAATCAAAATTAATCTTGACCTAAATATCAAGTAAACTCTACAAACAAATATTAAAAGAAGTATATTCTCATCCAAATAAAATAACAAGTTAATGGTGGATCTATAACTAAACTTATAATTGAAAATTTAATGAACTTTGTTTTAAACTATTATGAAATTTAAAGTATATTCTTTTATGTTTCATAATATTAGTTTTTTAACCCATTTTATCCATTATAATATTTTAGTATGCTTTTAGTTTTTATCCTTTCTTGCATCTTCATATTCATTATCTGTTGTATCCATAAAATTTAATTTCTATTAAACACATTCATTATATATTTTAAACCAATTATATCTAACATGATACCAAAATCAAAAGAAAACATGTTTCTATATCATATAAGATTATACTAAATACTATAATTTCATAAATAATATATTTCACGTGCAACACACGTATATTTTACTAGTATACAAAATGTATGGATATACTAACTGTTTTTTTCTAATAATAAAACTATACAATATTTACAGATGACCAGAATTTTTTTTCTATGATGAGAAAATGCCAGGTGGTAGAAACTCGACCCTCACATGATGACAGCCATGACGTGCTGCGTGGACCCCACGGCATGAAAAATTGGTGAAACATTATATATATGTACATTTAATGTAATTTTCATTCATAATTACTCATATTTTAAGGATCTTGAATATGAAACACATGATATTGTTGTCATACTATCTGTGTAATGCCAATAAGAAATTTCATGAATTCAAATTAATATTAAAGACCATTCATTAAATGAAAAAATGTGAAAAAGAAAACGAGAAGAGCCTATTTGGATAATAACTGTAACTTTTTTGTAAAATAGTTAAGATTGAATAATCTCATATAATTTCTTTAATAATTTAAATCTAAAAAAATGTTGGTCACTAATTCTTCTAAACATAATAGAAAAAACAATTAGTATGGAAATTAAAGAAATCAAACATAAAATGATAAAGAAATTCAGACATTGTGTAAGGAGGATGAGGAGAATCTATTAAATGTGATGACCTGTAAAATCAGCGGTAAATTACACAAACCAAATTTATATAACTTCATAAGTAACCAGGGTTAAAATTTAAGCATGGTTAGGTTGGTAACTCCAAAAGACTCCAAACTCTATTAAAAAAAGGTGGGTTGCTGCAACCTTAAATACAAGAACCTCGGCTGGTGTTCTTTCTCATATAGTTCACTCTAAATTTATTTTCTTCAATTTTCCAGCAAAGTTCTTAGAATTTTGTTTGTGGTTTCCCCAACGCCATTTTGCTTTGTACGAATTCTATTGATTTGAATTCAGCTGAAAAAAAATATAAATCAAGTTCTTTTAGTGGAAAATTCATCAATCGGTGCCCTAGAGAACCACATTTACTTATAAAGGAGGTAAAACTTATAAATCTCTCCACTGATGTTTATTTTTGTGCATTTTACTCCTTTGATGGTTGATAACTGTATTAATCTGTATGAAGATCACAATTCACTTAAGAAATGATTTCAAGATGTCCTGACAACTAAGCGACATTAGAGTTCTAGATAAATTAGTGCGGTTTTCAATTTACATGTAATTTCTGATGGTATTGTGTGAATTTTTGCATTTATGCATAAATCTTGCACTTTTCTTTTGTTCTTTCTTTTTTATACATTTTTTAAGTGATTAAAGCTGGTTCCATATGATTGAGAATTTGAATAGACTTTTGGTGTTTGGATATTAGATCTAAATGAACTATTCAGATCTGTTGGTTGCTGGTCCTCTTGTAATTGCTTGACATTCCAATTATTAAAAATATAAAACTAATTGCATTTGTATGATCCGATGATTGAAAACTTTTTATTGAATTGTTACACAAATAATAATTATTTAAATTGAATAACCAATATTAATAACACCACAAGTTTTTTCCTATCGTTGAAGATTAGATTTCGTTTTATCATCTGAAATAGGACAAAGCGATGCACTTTAGTTTACTAAAAAAGATAATTTTTGTCGTTGTCGAGGTGTTAGTAGCACATGCATGAGAATAAGGAGAATTCATGTGTTTTTTCGCGCCTATAAGGTGTAAAATTTTTAAAATTCCGGTAATGCCGTTATTCAGTTGTATATTTGGTAACACGATTTTTTCATTATTGTTTGTGTATTACCGTTATTCCTTTGTAATTTCGGTATTACAGTTACTCCATCATAATTTCAGTAATACATCGTTTATCTAGAAATGGAATGCAATAAAGACGATGCTATCAGGGCTAAAGGAATAGCCGAGAACAAGTTACTGGAAGGAGACATTAGAGGAGCAAAGAATTTTGCTTTAAAGGCTCAAAACATGTTCCCTAATCTTGATGGATTGTCTCAGTTCATTGAGGTGATTGATGTTCATATTTGCCATGACAACAAAATAAACGGAGAAAATAATTATTATGGAATTTTAGGAGTGGATCCTTGTTGTAGTGAAGAGGTGCTGAGGAAGCAGTATAAGAGAAGGGCTTTGGCTCTTCATCCGGATAAAAACAAATCAATTGGAGCTGATGGAGCCTTCAAGCTCCTATCAGAAGCGTGGAGCGTCCTTTCTGACAAGGATCAAAAATACGCATATGATTTGAAGCTCAATATACAAGCAACTTCAAATCTGAATTCCAATTCCAGCTTCAACTCATCAACGAGCACAACTCACGTTCCAACCAATAGTCAAAATTACAGTTTTTCACCAGAACAAATGAGGGATCCAAGTTATACTCATCAAAATCAATATTTTTGTTTTAGTAATCAGCAGCCAAGCCCTCGTTATGAAAACACTTCACAAACTGCCACTGCCCCTGAGTATAATCCTATGAATAGCACGACATTCTGGACATGTTGCCACAGATGCAGGATTCAATTTGAATACCAAAAGATTTACCTCAACAAAAATCTTCTGTGTATTGAATGTCGGCAGCCATTTTTGGCAACAGAGGTTCCCACTCCAGATGCTAGACGTCCAAGAATACGCCTTTCGCCTTACCCACAGCAGCAGCAGCAACAAGGTGTGTTTACAAGTGTGCATGCCTCAGGCTCAGGCTCAGGCTCAAACCCTGCTGAAGTTGCTTCAAAAAGACCTCACTTTTTTAAATTTTTGTAAATTCAACTATATTGTTAGTACAAAATTCAGACTTTTGACGCATCGTTCTTTTTAAGTGAACTGAGTAGTCTTTGTTTAGCACATTTCAGCAGTGAATGTTTCAAGTTGTTCTTGTTTGACAATTACTTGTTTGTGGAAATCTTTCTGAGTGTAGCTGATTGTATGCATTTTTACAAAAAGGCTGCAAATATAGCTGATTGTATGCATTCTACTGCACAAAATAAAACATAGCCCATAAATAAATCCAGGTTGTGTCTCCAGGGATTGTAGTATTCCATTTTACTTTTATTGATTATTTCACAAAGTCTTTTAGGAACCCTTTATCGATAAAGCTTTACAAGTCGGGTCTCATTGGCTCTCAAATGCTTTTCAATTGAGCTCCAATTGGGATCACAATAAGATTAATGATTTGGATTCGGCTAATGATTTAAAATGAATGATTTTGAAGTCCACATAATAAATTATAAATTATGAGAGATTTTTTAGAGGATGATTTCAGTAGAAGAGAGAGGAAGAGATTACTGAGAGAGGGGAAATAGAGATTTTTTAGAGAGGGGAAATAGAGATTTTTTAGAGAGTGGATGATGTGTGTCTTATCCAACGAAAATAAGAATCTTACTCGAATAAATTTGTATATAGCGATGAGCTTGGTTGATCGTTAGTGATTTGTTCAATTAATTTCTAAAAATGCGAATAATAAAGTAAAGGGGGTTTTCAAAAGTGATTAAACCAAAATTAAGTAAACATGTTTAAATTCGGAAAATTGCAATTATTTGACAATTAGAGGAACTCAATAGTTTGAGATTTTCTAGCCTAAGAAATTATCCCGGTATTGATTCAAATATTGGATCCTTAATGCAATGATCTTTCTGTGTTCTTAAATAAATTAGACAGAGTTATTGATTCATATATTGGATTCTTGATGCAATGATGTTTCAGTGTTCTTTATAATAAATGTCTTTTAAAATCGAATAAAAATCCCAACCAACTAAAAATAATTTAAAACAGAGATGGTCGCAAAAATATCATGAATTTATCTCCAATACCTCGATTTCCGCTGGTCAACCCTCAGTCAATAAAATCTCTACAGAAATTGAGTGTGTCCACCTCTGACTTTGATTTGTAGTATGTTTTTGATTTTTCTCACTATTCTCATTTCTCTTCAAAACTCTGCATTTTTACCCCATTTTGCTTCATCTTCTCATCATCCCAAACCAATTCAAGACTAGTCCAAATACGTAAACAAAAAACTTAAAACAAAATACAACAGATTAAAGTATGCATAAAATGGACACTAACTAACTGTGGACACAAGATTTTTGAGAGATACGGGAGAGATTTCTTATATGTATATATATATATGTATTGAGGGAATGACTTCTGATAGAGTCAGAAAATTTTGTGGAATATTTTTTCAAAAGTAGAAATTGATAGATGATTTACAAAGAGGGGGCGAGAGACATTTTTTAGAGAGAGACAAATCGTTTTATTTGAGAGATTTTGTCAACAAAATTTTACAGGGGGAGATATTGATTTTGTTCGAGAGAGGGAGAAAGAGAGGAAGAGCGATTTCTGAGACATAGATGTAGAGATTTTTTTTGGAGGGAAATATATTCTTGTGTGAGAGAGATATTTTAGAGAGAAATAAAGAAATTTGGAAAAAGGATCGTGAGATAATTTTGAAATTTATTTTTTCAAGGAAAGATTTTTGAGAGAGGTGGAGCGATTATTTCAGGATTGGGATAGAGATTTTGGTGAGAGGTTTTGTTTGAGAGATTTTTTAGAAATATAAATATATTTTTTAAAGTGACTTTTTAGAGAGAAAATTTTGAGAATAATTTTTCATTTTTGCAATGGAAAGAATTGAAATGACGGCGTAACGAGCGTACTTGAAATCCATAAGAATCTGGCTTCAAATCCTTTTTGTCCAAAGATATATATGAGATTGATGTATTTACATTTTTGATCGAACAATCAGAGTACATTTAAAATGAGGATTTGAGAATTTCTTGATCCAAATCTTTCCATCCAAATGAACCATTAAATTCATATAACAATTTCAGCAAATCGATATTAGGTTACCGTTTCAACTTGACCCAATAAATGTAGGATGGCAAGAATAAAACTAGACTACTTTTTTATCATATTTGATTGATGGGGTTGGCGCGAGTGCCATTGGCAAATTAGAATTTCATCAAAAATAGTCATGTGTCGGAAAATAGTCATGTGTCGGGCAGATGGCATGTTAAAATGAGGGAATGAATGGGTTTATAGAAATATAATAAACACTTATTTATTCTTGAGATGTTTGAATTATAGTTTATAATATTTTAAATGGCACTATTTCTTTCATTACATAAGCTATTATTCACAGATTTATTAATGTAACATCACTAATTTTTAATAATAATATTTTTATATATAATTATATATATAAATTTGATTATCAACATATCTAAGATTCATGTTGATTCAGTATATATCAATAAGGATTTGTATAAAAGCCGATATAAGCTAATGTTTTTAATTAAAAAAAAAGGTCATATATAAAAAATTTATTTTAAAAGAAAGAAATGGAATTCTTTATATATTTTTCCTTACTAAAAAATAATATTTCAGAATTTAGAAAATTGAAATGTTTTAGCTTTAGGATTTAAAGAAATTAATGCTAAATTTTCATGCTATACATTATATTTAACTATCAAAGTTTAAGTACGTTACTTTAGTATTTATAAGATTACTATGAGGTTTCTCGATGAGATTGATGAATATATCAAAACTAATAATAATTTGGGAATTTTCTAAAGTACAAGATGACGCAATTGAGAGTATAATGGGATGGAATGTTATTACATTAAAGTGTGTAAAGTTGAATTTACTTTAATTCTTTAATTTAGGAATATATCATTGTTCATTACTTATTACTTTAATGTAGATAACGATATTTTTAAAATCATTTTAACATAATAATCTTCCTATCATAATTTACAAGGAAAATCAAAATTAATCTTGACCTAAATATCAAGTAAACTCTACAAACAAATATTAAAAGAAGTATATTCTCATCCAAATAAAATAACAAGTTAATGGTGGATCTATAACTAAACTTATAATTGAAAATTTAATGAACTTTGTTTTAAACTATTATGAAATTTAAAGTATATTCTTTTATGTTTCATAATATTAGTTTTTTAACCCATTTTATCCATTATAATATTTTAGTATGCTTTTAGTTTTTATCCTTTCTTGCATCTTCATATTCATTATCTGTTGTATCCATAAAATTTAATTTCTATTAAACACATTCATTATATATTTTAAACCAATTATATCTAACATGATACCAAAATCAAAAGAAAACATGTTTCTATATCATATAAGATTATACTAAATACTATAATTTCATAAATAATATATTTCACGTGCAACACACGTATATTTTACTAGTATACAAAATGTATGGATATACTAACTGTTTTTTTCTAATAATAAAACTATACAATATTTACAGATGACCAGAATTTTTTTTCTATGATGAGAAAATGCCAGGTGGTAGAAACTTGACCCTCACATGATGACAGCCATGACGTGCTGCGTGGACCCCACGGCATAAAAAATTGGTGAAACATTATATATATGTACATTTAATGTAATTTTCATTCATAATTACTCATATTTTAAGGATCTTAAATATGAAACACAGGATATTGTTGTCATACTATCTATGTAATGCCAATAAGAAATTTCATGAATTCAAATTAATATTAAAGACCATTCATTAAATGAAAAAATGTGAAAAAGAAAATGAGAAGAGCCTATTTGGATAATAACTGTAACTTTTTTGTAAAATAGTTAAGATTGAATAATCTCATATAATTTCATTAATAATTTAAATCTAAAAAAATGTTGGTCATTAATTCTTCTAAACATAATAGAAAAAACAATTAGTATGGAAATTAAAGAAATCAAACATAAAATGATAAAAAAATTCAAACATTGTGTAAGGAGGATGAGGAGAATCTATTAAATGTGATGACCTGTAAAATCAGCGGTAAATTACACAAACCAAATTTATATAACTTCATAAGTAACCAGGGTTAAAATTTAAGCATGGTTAGGTTGGTAACTCCAAAAGACTCAAAACTCTATTGAAAAAAGGTGGGTTGCTGCAACCTTAAATACACGAACCTCGGCTGGTGTTCTTTCTCATATAGTTCACTCTAAATTTATTTTCTTCAATTTTCCAGCAAAGTTCTTAGAATTTTGTTTGTGGTTTCCCCAAAACCATTTTGCTTTGTACGAATTCTATTGATTTGAATTCAGCTGAAAAAAATTTAAATCAAGTTCTTTTAGTGGAAAATTCATCAATCGGTGCCTCAGAGAACCACATTTACTTATAAAGGAGGTAAAACTTATAAATCTCTCCACTGATGTTTATTTTTGTGCATTTTACTCCTTTGATGGTTGATAACTGTATTAATCTGTATGAAGATCACGATTCACTTAAGAAATGATTTCAAGATGTCCTGACAACTAAGCGACATTAGAGTTCTAGATAAATTAGTGCGGTTTTCAATTTACATGTAATTTCTGATGGTATTGTGTGAATTTTTGCATTTATGCATAAATCTTGCACTTTTCTTTTGTTCTTTGTTTTTTATACATTTTTTAAGTGATTAAAGCTGGTTCCATATGATTGAGAATTTGAATAGACTTTTGGTGTCTGAATATTAGATCTAAATGAACTATTCAGATCTGTTGGTTGCTGGTCCTCTTGTAATTGCTTGACATTCCAATTATTAAAAATATAAAACTAATTGCATTTGTATGATCCGATGATTGAAAACTTTTTATTGAATTGTTACACAAATAATAATTATTTAAATTGAATAACCAATATTAATAACACCACAAGTTTTTTCCTATCGTTGAAGATTAGATTTCGTTTTATCATCTGAAATAGGACAAAGCGATGCACTTTAGTTTACTAAAAAAGATAATTTTTGTCGTTGTCGAGGTGTTAGTAGCACATGCATGAGAATAAGGAGAATTCATGTGTTTTTTCGCGCCTATAAGGTGTAAAATTTTTAAAATTCCGGTAATGCCGTTATTCAGTTGTATATTTGGTAACACGATTTTTTCATTATTGTTTGTGTATTACCGTTATTCCTTTGTAATTTCGGTATTACAGTTACTCCATCATAATTTCAGTAATACATCGTTTATCTAGAAATGGAATGCAATAAAGACGATGCTATCAGGGCTAAAGGAATAGCCGAGAACAAGTTACTGGAAGGAGACATTAGAGGAGCAAAGAATTTTGCTTTAAAGGCTCAAAACATGTTCCCTAATCTTGATGGATTGTCTCAGTTCATTGAGGTGATTGATGTTCATATTTTCCATGACAACAAAATAAACGGAGAAAATAATTATTATGGGATTTTAGGAGTGGATCCTTGTTGCAGTGAAGAGGTGATGAAGAAGCAGTATAAGAGAAGGGCTTTGGCTCTTCATCCGGATAAAAACAAATCAATTGGAGCTGATGGAGCCTTCAAGCTCCTATCAGAAGCGTGGAGCGTCCTTTCTGACAAGGATAAAAAATACGCATATGATTTGAAGCTCAAAATACAAGCAACTTCAAATCTGAATTCCAATTCCAGCTTCAACTCATCAACGAGCACAACTCACGTTCCAACCAATAGTCAAAATTACAGTTTTTCACCAGAACAAATGAGGGATCCAAGTTATACTCATCAAAATCAATATTTTTGTTTTAGTAATCAGCAGCCAAGCCCTCGTTATGAAAACACTTCACAAACTGCCACTGCCCCTGAGTATAATCCTATGAATAGCACGACATTCTGGACATGTTGCCACAGATGCAGGATTCAATTTGAATACCAAAAGATTTACCTCAACAAAAATCTTCTGTGTATTGAATGTCGGCAGCCATTTTTGGCAACAGAGGTTCCCACTCCAGATGCTAGACGTCCAAGAATACGCCTTTCGCCTTACCCACAGCAGCAGCAGCAACAAGGTGTGTTTACAAGTGTGCAAGGCTCAGGCTCAGGCTCAAACCCTGCTGAAGTTGCTTCAAAAAGACCTCACTTTTTTAAATTTTTGTAAATTCAACTATATTGTTAGTACAAAATTCAGACTTTTGACGCATCGTTCTTTTTAAGTGAACTGAGTAGTCTTTGTTTAGCACATTTCAGCAGTGAATGTTTCAAGTTGTTCTTGTTTGACAATTACTTGTTTGTGGAAATCTTTCTGAGTGTAACTGATTGTATGCATTTTTACAAAAAGGCTGCAAATATAGCTGATTGTATGCATTCTACTGCACAAAATAAAACATAGCCCATAAATAAATCCAGGTTGTGTCTCCAGGGATTGTAGTATTCCATTTTACTTTTATTGATTATTTCACAAAGTCTTTTAGGAACCCTTTATCGATAAAGCTTTACAAGTCGGGTCTCATTGGCTCTCAAATGCTTTTCAATTGAGCTCCAATTGGGATCACAATAAGATTAATGATTTGGATTCGGCTAATGATTTAAAATGAATGATTTTGAAGTCCACATAATAAATTATAAATTATGAGAGATTTTTTAGAGGATGATTTCAGTAGAAGAGAGAGGAAGAGATTACTGAGAGAGGGGAAATAGAGATTTTTTAGAGAGTGGATGATGTGTGTCTTATCCAACGAAAATAAGAATCTTACTCGAATAAATTTGTATATAGCGATGAGCTTGGTTGATCGTTAGTGATTTGTTCAATTAATTTCTAAAAATGCGAATAATAAAGTAAAGGGGGTTTTCAAAAGTGATTAAACCAAAATTAAGTAAACATGTTTAAATTCGGAAAATTGCAATTATTTGACAATTAGAGGAACTCAATAGTTTGAGATTTTCTAGCCTAAGAAATTATCCCGGTATTGATTCAAATATTGGATCCTTAATGCAATGATCTTTCTGTGTTCTTAAATAAATTAGACAGAGTTATTGATTCATATATTGGATTCTTGATGCAATGATGTTTCAGTGTTCTTTATAATAAATGTCTTTTAAAATCGAATAAAAATCCCAACCAACTAAAAATAATTTAAAACAGAGATGGTCGCAAAAATATCATGAATTTATCTCCAATACCTCGATTTCCGCTGGTCAACCCTCAGTCAATAAAATCTCTACAGAAATTGAGTGTGTCCACCTCTGACTTTGATTTGTAGTATGTTTTTGATTTTTCTCACTATTCTCATTTCTCTTCAAAACTCTGCATTTTTACCCCATTTTGCTTCATCTTCTCATCATCCCAAACCAATTCAAGACTAGTCCAAATACGTAAACAAAAAACTTAAAACAAAATACAACAGATTAAAGTATGCATAAAATGGACACTAACTAACTGTGGACACAAGATTTTTGAGAGATACGGGAGAGATTTCTTATATGTATATATATATATGTATTGAGGGAATGACTTCTGATAGAGTCAGAAAATTTTGTGGAATATTTTTTCAAAAGTAGAAATTGATAGATGATTTACAAAGAGGGGGCGAGAGACATTTTTTAGAGAGAGACAAATCGTTTTATTTGAGAGATTTTGTCAACAAAATTTTACAGGGGGAGATATTGATTTTGTTCGAGAGAGGGAGAAAGAGAGGAAGAGCGATTTCTGAGACATAGATGTAGAGATTTTTTTTGGAGGGAAATATATTCTTGTGTGAGAGAGATATTTTAGAGAGAAATAAAGAAATTTGGAAAGAGGATCGTGAGATAATTTTGAAATTTATTTTTTCAAGGAAAGATTTTTGAGAGAGGTGGAGCGATTATTTCAGGATTGGGATAGAGATTTTGGTGAGAGGTTTTGTTTGAGAGATTTTTTAGAAATATAAATATATTTTTTAAAGTGACTTTTTAGAGAGAAAATTTTGAGAATAATTTTTCATTTTTGCAATGGAAAGAATTGAAATGACGGCGTAACGAGCGTACTTGAAATCCATAAGAATCTGGCTTCAAATCCTTTTTGTCCAAAGATATATATGAGATTGATGTATTTACATTTTTGATCGAACAATCAGAGTACATTTAAAATGAGGATTTGAGAATTTCTTGATCCAAATCTTTCCATCCAAATGAACCATTAAATTCATATAACAATTTCAGCAAATCGATATTAGGTTACCGTTTCAACTTGACCCAATAAATGTAGGATGGCAAGAATAAAACTAGACTACTTTTTTATCATATTTGATTGATGGGGTTGGCGCGAGTGCCATTGGCAAATTAGAATTTCATCAAAAATAGTCATGTGTCGGAAAATAGTCATGTGTCGGGCAGATGGCATGTTAAAATGAGGGAATGAATGGGTTTATAGAAATATAATAAACACTTATTTATTCTTGAGATGTTTGAATTATAGTTTATAATATTTTAAATGGCACTATTTCTTTCATTACATAAGCTATTATTCACAGATTTATTAATGTAACATCACTAATTTTTAATAATAATATTTTTATATATAATTATATATATAAATTTGATTATCAACATATCTAAGATTCATGTTGATTCAGTATATATCAATAAGGATTTGTATAAAAGCCGATATAAGCTAATGTTTTTAATTAAAAAAAAAGGTCATATATAAAAAATTTATTTTAAAAGAAAGAAATGGAATTCTTTATATATTTTTCCTTACTAAAAAATAATATTTCAGAATTTAGAAAATTGAAATGTTTTAGCTTTAGGATTTAAAGAAATTAATGCTAAATTTTCATGCTATACATTATATTTAACTATCAAAGTTTAAGTACGTTACTTTAGTATTTATAAGATTACTATGAGGTTTCTCGATGAGATTGATGAATATATCAAAACTAATAATAATTTGGGAATTTTCTAAAGTACAAGATGACGCAATTGAGAGTATAATGGGATGGAATGTTATTACATTAAAGTGTGTAAAGTTGAATTTACTTTAATTCTTTAATTTAGGAATATATCATTGTTCATTACTTATTACTTTAATGTAGATAACGATATTTTTAAAATCATTTTAACATAATAATCTTCCTATCATAATTTACAAGGAAAATCAAAATTAATCTTGACCTAAATATCAAGTAAACTCTACAAACAAATATTAAAAGAAGTATATTCTCATCCAAATAAAATAACAAGTTAATGGTGGATCTATAACTAAACTTATAATTGAAAATTTAATGAACTTTGTTTTAAACTATTATGAAATTTAAAGTATATTCTTTTATGTTTCATAATATTAGTTTTTTAACCCATTTTATCCATTATAATATTTTAGTATGCTTTTAGTTTTTATCCTTTCTTGCATCTTCATATTCATTATCTGTTGTATCCATAAAATTTAATTTCTATTAAACACATTCATTATATATTTTAAACCAATTATATCTAACATGATACCAAAATCAAAAGAAAACATGTTTCTATATCATATAAGATTATACTAAATACTATAATTTCATAAATAATATATTTCACGTGCAACACACGTATATTTTACTAGTATACAAAATGTATGGATATACTAACTGTTTTTTTCTAATAATAAAACTATACAATATTTACAGATGACCAGAATTTTTTTTCTATGATGAGAAAATGCCAGGTGGTAGAAACTTGACCCTCACATGATGACAGCCATGACGTGCTGCGTGGACCCCACGGCATAAAAAATTGGTGAAACATTATATATATGTACATTTAATGTAATTTTCATTCATAATTACTCATATTTTAAGGATCTTAAATATGAAACACAGGATATTGTTGTCATACTATCTATGTAATGCCAATAAGAAATTTCATGAATTCAAATTAATATTAAAGACCATTCATTAAATGAAAAAATGTGAAAAAGAAAATGAGAAGAGCCTATTTGGATAATAACTGTAACTTTTTTTGTAAAATAGTTAAGATTGAATAATCTCATATAATTTCATTAATAATTTAAATCTAAAAAAATGTTGGTCACTAATTCTTCTAAACATAATAGAAAAACAATTAGTATGGAAATTAAAGAAATCAAACATAAAATGATAAAAAAATTCAAACATTGTGTAAGGAGGATGAGGAGAATCTATTAAATGTGATGACCTGTAAAATCAGCGGTAAATTACACAAACCAAATTTATATAACTTCATAAGTAACCAGGGTTAAAATTTAAGCATGGTTAGGTTGGTAACTCCAAAAGACTCAAAACTCTATTGAAAAAAGGTGGGTTGCTGCAACCTTAAATACAAGAACCTCGGCTGGTGTTCTTTCTCATATAGTTCACTCTAAATTTATTTTCTTCAATTTTCCAGCAAAGTTCTTAGAATTTTGTTTGTGGTTTCCCCAAAGCCATTTTGCTTTGTACGAATTCTATTGATTTGAATTCAGCTGAAAAAAATTTAAATCAAGTTCTTTTAGTGGAAAATTCATCAATCGGTGCCACAGAGAACCACATTTACTTATAAAGGAGGTAAAACTTATAAATCTCTCCACTGATGTTTATTTTTGTGCATTTTACTCCTTTGATGGTTGATAACTGTATTAATCTGTATGAAGATCACGATTCACTTAAGAAATGATTTCAAGATGTCCTGACAACTAAGCGACATTAGAGTTCTAGATAAATTAGTGCGGTTTTCAATTTACATGTAATTTCTGATGGTATTGTGTGAATTTTTGCATTTATGCATAAATCTTGCACTTTTCTTTTGTTCTTTGTTTTTTATACATTTTTTAAGTGATTAAAGCTGGTTCCATATGATTGAGAATTTGAATAGACTTTTGGTGTCTAAATATTAGATCTAAATGAACTATTCAGATCTGTTGGTTGCTGGTCCTCTTGTAATTGCTTGACATTCCAATTATTAAAAATATAAAACTAATTGCATTTGTATGATCCGATGATTGAAAACTTTTTATTGAATTGTTACACAAATAATAATTATTTAAATTGAATAACCAATATTAATAACACCACAAGTTTTTTCCTATCGTTGAAGATTAGATTTCGTTTTATCATCTGAAATAGGACAAAGCGATGCACTTTAGTTTACTAAAAAAGATAATTTTTGTCGTTGTCGAGGTGTTAGTAGCACATGCATGAGAATAAGGAGAATTCATGTGTGTTTTCGCGCCTATAAGGTGTAAAATTTTTAAAATTCCGGTAATGCCGTTATTCAGTTGTATATTTGGTAACACGATTTTTTTGATTATTGTTTGTGTATTACCGTTATTCCTTTGTAATTTCGGTATTACAGTTACTCCATCATAATTTCAGTAATACATCGTTTATCTAGAAATGGAATGCAATAAAGACGATGCTATCAGGGCTAAAGGAATAGCCGAGAACAAGTTACTGGAAGGAGACATTAGAGGAGCAAAGAATTTTGCTTTAAAGGCTCAAAACATGTTCCCTAATCTTGATGGATTGTCTCAGTTCATTGAGGTGATTGATGTTCATATTTGCCATGACAACAAAATAAACGGAGAAAATAATTATTATGGGATTTTAGGAGTGGATCCTTGTTGCAGTGAAGAGGTGATGAAGAAGCAGTATAAGAGAAGGGCTTTGGCTCTTCATCCGGATAAAAACAAATCAATTGGAGCTGATGGAGCCTTCAAGCTCCTATCAGAAGCGTGGAGCGTCCTTTCTGACAAGGATAAAAAATACGCATATGATTTGAAGCTCAATATACAAGCAACTTCAAATCTGAATTCCAATTCCAGCTTCAACTCATCAACGAGCACAACTCACGTTCCAACCAATAGTCAAAATTACAGTTTTTCGCCAAAACAAATGAGGGATCCAAGTTATACTCATCAAAATCAATATTTTTGTTTTAGTAATCAGCAGCCAAGCCCTCGTTATGAAAACACTTCACAAACTGCCACTGCCCCTGAGTATAATCCTATGAATAGCACGACATTCTGGACATGTTGCCACAGATGCAGGATTCAATTTGAATACCAAAAGATTTACCTCAACAAAAATCTTCTGTGTATTGAATGTCGGCAGCCATTTTTGGCAACAGAGGTTCCCACTCCAGATGCTAGACGTCCAAGAATACGCCTTTCGCCTTACCCACAGCAGCAGCAACAAGGTGTGTTTACAAGTGTGCATGCCTCAGGCTCAGGCTCAGGCTCAAACCCTGCTGAAGTTGCTTCAAAAAGACCTCACTTTTTTAAATTTTTGTAAATTCAACTATATTGTTAGTACAAAATTCAGACTTTTGACGCATCGTTCTTTTTAAGTGAACTGAGTAGTCTTTGTTTAGCACATTTCAGCAGTGAATGTTTCAAGTTGTTCTTGTTTGACAATTACTTGTTTGTGGAAATCTTTCTGAGTGTAGCTGATTGTATGCATTTTTACAAAAAGGCTGCAAATATAGCTGATTGTATGCATTCTACTGCACAAAATAAAACTTAGCCCATAAATAAATCCAGGTTGTGTCTCCAGGGATTGTAGTATTCCATTTTACTTTTATTGATTATTTCACAAAGTCTTTTAGGAACCCTTTATCGATAAAGCTTTACAAGTCGGGTCTCATTGGCTCCCAAATGCTTTTCAATTGAGCTCCAATTGGGATCACAATAAGATTAATGATTTGGATTCGGCTAACGATTTAAAATGAATGATTTTGAAGTCCACATAATAAATTATAAATTATGAGAGATTTTTTAGAGGATGATTTCAGTAGAGTGATTTTTCAGAGAGAGGAAGAGATTACTGAGAGAGGGGAAATAGAGATTTTTTAGAGAGTGGATGATGTGTGTCTTATCCAACGAAAATAAGAATCTTACTCGAATAAATTTGTATATAGGGATGAGCTTGGTTGATCGTTAGTGATTTGTTCAATTAATTTCTAAAAATGCGAATAATAAAGTAAAGGGGGTTTTCAAAAGTGATTAAACCAAAATTAAGTAAACATGTTTAAATTCGGAAAATTGCAATTATTTGACAATTAGAGGAACTCAATAGTTTGAGATTTTCTAGCCTAAGAAATTATCCCAGTATTGATTCAAATATTGGATCCTTAATGCAATGATCTTTCTGTGTTCTTAAATAAATTAGACAGAGTTATTGATTCATATATTGGATTCTTGATGCAATGATGTTTCAGTGTTCTTTATAATAAATGTCTTTTAAAATCGAATAAAAATTCCAACCAACTAAAAATAATTTAAAACAGAGATGGTCGCAAAAATATCATGAATTTATCTCCAATACCTCGATTTCCGCTGGTCAACCCTCAGTCAATAAAATCTCTACAGAAATTGAGTGTGTCCACCTCTGACTTTGATTTGTAGTATGTTTTTGATTTTTCTCACTATTCTCATTTCTCTTCAAAACTCTGCATTTTTACCCCATTTTGCTTCATCTTCTCATCATCCCAAACCAATTCAAGACTAGTCCAAATACGTAAACAAAAAACTTAAAACAAAATACAACAGATTAAAGTATGCATAAAATGGACACTAACTAACTGTGGACACAAGATTTTTGAGAGATACGGGAGAGATTTCTTATATGTATATATATATATGTATTGAGGGAATGACTTCTGATAGAGTCAGAAAATTTTGTGGAATATTTTTTCAAAAGTAGAAATTGATAGATGATTTACAAAGAGGGGGCGAGAGACATTTTTTAGAGAGAGACAAATCGTTTTATTTGAGAGATTTTGTCAACAAAATTTTACAGGGGGAGATATTGATTTTGTTCGAGAGAGGGAGAAAGAGAGGAAGAGCGATTTCTGAGACATAGATGTAGAGATTTTTTTTGGAGGGAAATATATTCTTGTGTGAGAGAGATATTTTAGAGAGAAATAAAGAAATTTGGAAAGAGGATCGTGAGATAATTTTGAAATTTATTTTTTCAAGGAAAGATTTTTGAGAGAGGTGGAGCGATTATTTCAGGATTGGGATAGAGATTTTGTTGAGAGGTTTTGTTTGAGAGATTTTTTAGAAATATAAATATATTTTTTAAAGTGACTTTTTAGAGAGAAAATTTTGAGAATAATTTTTCATTTTTGCAATGGAAAGAATTGAAATGACGGCGTAACGAGCGTACTTGAAATCCATAAGAATTTGGCTTCAAATCCTTTTTGTCCAAAGATATATATGAGATTGATGTATTTACATTTTTGATCGAACAATCAGAGTACATTTAAAATGAGGATTTGAGAATTTCTTGATCCAAATCTTTCCATCCAAATGAACCATTAAATTCATATAACAATTTCAGCAAATCGATATTAGGTTACCGTTTCAACTTGACCCAATAAATGTAGGATGGCAAGAATAAAACTAGACTACTTTTTTATCATATTTGATTGATGGGGTTGGCGCGAGTGCCATTGGCAAATTAGAATTTCATCAAAAATAGTCATGTGTCGGAAAATAGTCATGTGTCGGGCAGATGGCATGTTAAAATGAGGGAATGAATTGGTTTATAGAAATATAATAAACACTTATTTATTCTTGAGATGTTTGAATTATAGTTTATAATATTTTAAATGGCACTATTTCTTTCATTACATAAGCTATTATTCACAGATTTATTAATGTAACATCACTAATTTTTAATAATAATATTTTTATATATAATTATATATATAAATTTGATTATCAACATATCTAAGATTCATGTTGATTCAGTATATATCAATAAGGATTTGTATAAAAGCCGATATAAGCTAATGTTTTTAATTAAAAAAAAAGGTCATATATAAAAAATTTATTTTAAAAGAAAGAAATGGAATTCTTTATATATTTTTCCTTACTAAAAAATAATATTTCAGAATTTAGAAAATTGAAATGTTTTAGCTTTAGGATTTAAAGAAATTAATGCTAAATTTTCATGCTATACATTATATTTAACTATCAAAGTTTAAGTACGTTACTTTAGTATTTATAAGATTACTATGAGGTTTCTCGATGAGATTGATGAATATATCAAAACTAATAATAATTTGGGAATTTTCTAAAGTACAAGATGACGCAATTGAGAGTATAATGGGATGGAATGTTATTACATTAAAGTGTGTAAAGTTGAATTTACTTTAATTCTTTAATTTAGGAATATATCATTGTTCATTACTTATTACTTTAATGTAGATAACGATATTTTTAAAATCATTTTAACATAATAATCTTCCTATCATAATTTACAAGGAAAATCAAAATTAATCTTGACCTAAATATCAAGTAAACTCTACAAACAAATATTAAAAGAAGTATATTCTCATCCAAATAAAATAACAAGTTAATGGTGGATCTATAACTAAACTTATAATTGAAAATTTAATGAACTTTGTTTTAAACTATTATGAAATTTAAAGTATATTCTTTTATGTTTCATAATATTAGTTTTTTAACCCATTTTATCCATTATAATATTTTAGTATGCTTTTAGTTTTTATCCTTTCTTGCATCTTCATATTCATTATCTGTTGTATCCATAAAATTTAATTTCTATTAAACACATTCATTATATATTTTAAACCAATTATATCTAACATGATACCAAAATCAAAAGAAAACATGTTTCTATATCATATAAGATTATACTAAATACTATAATTTCATAAATAATATATTTCACGTGCAACACACGTATATTTTACTAGTATACAAAATGTATGGATATACTAACTGTTTTTTTCTAATAATAAAACTATACAATATTTACAGATGACCAGAATTTTTTTTCTATGATGAGAAAATGCCAGGTGGTAGAAACTTGACCCTCACATGATGACAGCCATGACGTGCTGCGTGGACCCCACGGCATAAAAAATTGGTGAAACATTATATATATGTACATTTAATGTAATTTTCATTCATAATTACTCATATTTTAAGGATCTTAAATATGAAACACAGGATATTGTTGTCATACTATCTATGTAATGCCAATAAGAAATTTCATGAATTCAAATTAATATTAAAGACCATTCATTAAATGAAAAAATGTGAAAAAGAAAATGAGAAGAGCCTATTTGGATAATAACTGTAACTTTTTTTGTAAAATAGTTAAGATTGAATAATCTCATATAATTTCATTAATAATTTAAATCTAAAAAAATGTTGGTCACTAATTCTTCTAAACATAATAGAAAAACAATTAGTATGGAAATTAAAGAAATCAAACATAAAATGATAAAAAAATTCAAACATTGTGTAAGGAGGATGAGGAGAATCTATTAAATGTGATGACCTGTAAAATCAGCGGTAAATTACACAAACCAAATTTATATAACTTCATAAGTAACCAGGGTTAAAATTTAAGCATGGTTAGGTTGGTAACTCCAAAAGACTCAAAACTCTATTGAAAAAAGGTGGGTTGCTGCAACCTTAAATACAAGAACCTCGGCTGGTGTTCTTTCTCATATAGTTCACTCTAAATTTATTTTCTTCAATTTTCCAGCAAAGTTCTTAGAATTTTGTTTGTGGTTTCCCCAAAGCCATTTTGCTTTGTACGAATTCTATTGATTTGAATTCAGCTGAAAAAAATTTAAATCAAGTTCTTTTAGTGGAAAATTCATCAATCGGTGCCACAGAGAACCACATTTACTTATAAAGGAGGTAAAACTTATAAATCTCTCCACTGATGTTTATTTTTGTGCATTTTACTCCTTTGATGGTTGATAACTGTATTAATCTGTATGAAGATCACGATTCACTTAAGAAATGATTTCAAGATGTCCTGACAACTAAGCGACATTAGAGTTCTAGATAAATTAGTGCGGTTTTCAATTTACATGTAATTTCTGATGGTATTGTGTGAATTTTTGCATTTATGCATAAATCTTGCACTTTTCTTTTGTTCTTTGTTTTTTATACATTTTTTAAGTGATTAAAGCTGGTTCCATATGATTGAGAATTTGAATAGACTTTTGGTGTCTAAATATTAGATCTAAATGAACTATTCAGATCTGTTGGTTGCTGGTCCTCTTGTAATTGCTTGACATTCCAATTATTAAAAATATAAAACTAATTGCATTTGTATGATCCGATGATTGAAAACTTTTTATTGAATTGTTACACAAATAATAATTATTTAAATTGAATAACCAATATTAATAACACCACAAGTTTTTTCCTATCGTTGAAGATTAGATTTCGTTTTATCATCTGAAATAGGACAAAGCGATGCACTTTAGTTTACTAAAAAAGATAATTTTTGTCGTTGTCGAGGTGTTAGTAGCACATGCATGAGAATAAGGAGAATTCATGTGTGTTTTCGCGCCTATAAGGTGTAAAATTTTTAAAATTCCGGTAATGCCGTTATTCAGTTGTATATTTGGTAACACGATTTTTTTGATTATTGTTTGTGTATTACCGTTATTCCTTTGTAATTTCGGTATTACAGTTACTCCATCATAATTTCAGTAATACATCGTTTATCTAGAAATGGAATGCAATAAAGACGATGCTATCAGGGCTAAAGGAATAGCCGAGAACAAGTTACTGGAAGGAGACATTAGAGGAGCAAAGAATTTTGCTTTAAAGGCTCAAAACATGTTCCCTAATCTTGATGGATTGTCTCAGTTCATTGAGGTGATTGATGTTCATATTTGCCATGACAACAAAATAAACGGAGAAAATAATTATTATGGGATTTTAGGAGTGGATCCTTGTTGCAGTGAAGAGGTGATGAAGAAGCAGTATAAGAGAAGGGCTTTGGCTCTTCATCCGGATAAAAACAAATCAATTGGAGCTGATGGAGCCTTCAAGCTCCTATCAGAAGCGTGGAGCGTCCTTTCTGACAAGGATAAAAAATACGCATATGATTTGAAGCTCAATATACAAGCAACTTCAAATCTGAATTCCAATTCCAGCTTCAACTCATCAACGAGCACAACTCACGTTCCAACCAATAGTCAAAATTGCAGTTTTTCGCCAAAACAAATGAGGGATCCAAGTTATACTCATCAAAATCAATATTTTTGTTTTAGTAATCAGCAGCCAAGCCCTCGTTATGAAAACACTTCACAAACTGCCACTGCCCCTGAGTATAATCCTATGAATAGCACGACATTCTGGACATGTTGCCACAGATGCAGGATTCAATTTGAATACCAAAAGATTTACCTCAACAAAAATCTTCTGTGTATTGAATGTCGGCAGCCATTTTTGGCAACAGAGGTTCCCACTCCAGATGCTAGACGTCCAAGAATACGCCTTTCGCCTTACCCACAGCAGCAGCAACAAGGTGTGTTTACAAGTGTGCATGCCTCAGGCTCAGGCTCAGGCTCAAACCCTGCTGAAGTTGCTTCAAAAAGACCTCACTTTTTTAAATTTTTGTAAATTCAACTATATTGTTAGTACAAAATTCAGACTTTTGACGCATCGTTCTTTTTAAGTGAACTGAGTAGTCTTTGTTTAGCACATTTCAGCAGTGAATGTTTCAAGTTGTTCTTGTTTGACAATTACTTGTTTGTGGAAATCTTTCTGAGTGTAGCTGATTGTATGCATTTTTACAAAAAGGCTGCAAATATAGCTGATTGTATGCATTCTACTGCACAAAATAAAACTTAGCCCATAAATAAATCCAGGTTGTGTCTCCAGGGATTGTAGTATTCCATTTTACTTTTATTGATTATTTCACAAAGTCTTTTAGGAACCCTTTATCGATAAAGCTTTACAAGTCGGGTCTCATTGGCTCTCAAATGCTTTTCAATTGAGCTCCAATTGGGATCACAATAAGATTAATGATTTGGATTCGGCTAACGATTTAAAATGAATGATTTTGAAGTCCACATAATAAATTATAAATTATGAGAGATTTTTTAGAGGATGATTTCAGTAGAGTGATTTTTTAGAGAGAGGAAGAGATTACTGAGAGAGGGGAAATAGAGATTTTTTAGAGAGTGGATGATGTGTGTCTTATCCAACGAAAATAAGAATCTTACTCGAATAAATTTGTATATAGGGATGAGCTTGGTTGATCGTTAGTGATTTGTTCAATTAATTTCTAAAAATGCGAATAATAAAGTAAAGGGGGTTTTCAAAAGTGATTAAACCAAAATTAAGTAAACATGTTTAAATTCGGAAAATTGCAATTATTTGACAATTAGAGGAACTCAATAGTTTGAGATTTTCTAGCCTAAGAAATTATCCCAGTATTGATTCAAATATTGGATCCTTAATGCAATGATCTTTCTGTGTTCTTAAATAAATTAGACAGAGTTATTGATTCATATATTGGATTCTTGATGCAATGATGTTTCAGTGTTCTTTATAATAAATGTCTTTTAAAATCGAATAAAAATCCCAACCAACTAAAAATAATTTAAAACAGAGATGGTCGCAAAAATATCATGAATTTATCTCCAATACCTCGATTTCCGCTGGTCAACCCTCAGTCAATAAAATCTCTACAGAAATTGAGTGTGTCCACCTCTGACTTTGATTTGTAGTATGTTTTTTATTTTTCTCACTATTCTCATTTCTCTTCAAAACTCTGCATTTTTACCCCATTTTGCTTCATCTTCTCATCATCCCAAACCAATTCAAGACTAGTCCAAATACGTAAACAAAAAACTTAAAACAAAATACAACAGATTAAAGTATGCATAAAATGGACACTAACTAACTGTGGACACAAGATTTTTGAGAGATACGGGAGAGATTTCTTATATGTATATATATATATGTATTGAGGGAATGACTTCTGATAGAGTCAGAAAATTTTGTGGAATATTTTTTCAAAAGTAGAAATTGATAGATGATTTACAAAGAGGGGGCGAGAGACATTTTTTAGAGAGAGACAAATCGTTTTATTTGAGAGATTTTGTCAACAAAATTTTACAGGGGGAGATATTGATTTTGTTCGAGAGAGGGAGAAAGAGAGGAAGAGCGATTTCTGAGACATAGATGTAGAGATTTTTTTTGGAGGGAAATATATTCTTGTGTGAGAGAGATATTTTAGAGAGAAATAAAGAAATTTGGAAAGAGGATCGTGAGATAATTTTGAAATTTATTTTTTCAAGGAAAGATTTTTGAGAGAGGTGGAGCGATTATTTCAGGATTGGGATAGAGATTTTGGTGAGAGGTTTTGTTTGAGAGATTTTTTAGAAATATAAATATATTTTTTAAAGTGACTTTTTAGAGAGAAAATTTTGAGAATAATTTTTCATTTTTGCAATGGAAAGAATTGAAATGACGGCGTAACGAGCGTACTTGAAATCCATAAGAATTTGGCTTCAAATCCTTTTTGTCCAAAGATATATATGAGATTGATGTATTTACATTTTTGATCGAACAATCAGAGTACATTTAAAATGAGGATTTGAGAATTTCTTGATCCAAATCTTTCCATCCAAATGAACCATTAAATTCATATAACAATTTCAGCAAATCTATATTAGGTTACCGTTTCAACTTGACCCAATAAATGTAGGATGGCAAGAATAAAACTAGACTACTTTTTTATCATATTTGATTGATGGGGTTGGCGCGAGTGCCATTGGCAAATTAGAATTTCATCAAAAATAGTCATGTGTCGGAAAATAGTCATGTGTCGGGCAGATGGCATGTTAAAATGAGGGAATGAATTGGTTTATAGAAATATAATAAACACTTATTTATTCTTGAGATGTTTGAATTATAGTTTATAATATTTTAAATGGCACTATTTCTTTCATTACATAAGCTATTATTCACAGATTTATTAAAGTAACATCACTAATTTTTAATAATAATATTTTTATATATAATTATATATATAAATTTGATTATCAACATATCTAAGATTCATGTTGATTCAGTATATATCAATAAGGATTTGTATAAAAGCCGATATAAGCTAATGTTTTTAATTAAAAAAAAAGGTCATATATAAAAATTTTATTTTAAAAGAAAGAAATGGAATTCTTTATATATTTTTCCTTACTAAAAAATAATATTTCAGAATTTAGAAAATTGAAATGTTTTAGCTTTAGGATTTAAAGAAATTAATGCTAAATTTTCATGCTATACATTATATTTAACTATCAAAGTTTAAGTACGTTACTTTAGTATTTATAAGATTACTATGAGGTTTCTCGATGAGATTGATGAATATATCAAAACTAATAATAATTTGGGAATTTTCTAAAGTACAAGATGACGCAATTGAGAGTATAATGGGATGGAATGTTATTACATTAAAGTGTGTAAAGTTGAATTTACTTTAATTCTTTAATTTAGGAATATATCATTGTTCATTACTTATTACTTTAATGTAGATAACGATATTTTTAAAATCATTTTAACATAATAATCTTCCTATCATAATTTACAAGGAAAATCAAAATTAATCTTGACCTAAATATCAAGTAAACTCTACAAACAAATATTAAAAGAAGTATATTCTCATCCAAATAAAATAACAAGTTAATGGTGGATCTATAACTAAACTTATAATTGAAAATTTAATGAACTTTGTTTTAAACTATTATGAAATTTAAAGTATATTCTTTTATGTTTCATAATATTAGTTTTTTAACCCATTTTATCCATTATAATATTTTAGTATGCTTTTAGTTTTTATCCTTTCTTGCATCTTCATATTCATTATCTGTTGTATCCATAAAATTTAATTTCTATTAAACACATTCATTATATATTTTAAACCAATTATATCTAACATGATACCAAAATCAAAAGAAAACATGTTTCTATATCATATAAGATTATACTAAATACTATAATTTCATAAATAATATATTTCACGTGCAACACACGTATATTTTACTAGTATACAAAATGTATGGATATACTAACTGTTTTTTTCTAATAATAAAACTATACAATATTTACAGATGACCAGAATTTTTTTTCTATGATGAGAAAATGCCAGGTGGTAGAAACTTGACCCTCACATGATGACAGCCATGACGTGCTGCGTGGACCCCACGGCATAAAAAATTGGTGAAACATTATATATATGTACATTTAATGTAATTTTCATTCATAATTACTCATATTTTAAGGATCTTAAATATGAAACACAGGATATTGTTGTCATACTATCTATGTAATGCCAATAAGAAATTTCATGAATTCAAATTAATATTAAAGACCATTCATTAAATGAAAAAATGTGAAAAAGAAAATGAGAAGAGCCTATTTGGATAATAACTGTAACTTTTTCTGTAAAATAGTTAAGATTGAATAATCTCATATAATTTCATTAATAATTTAAATCTAAAAAAATGTTGGTCACTAATTCTTCTAAACATAATAGAAAAAACAATTAGTATGGAAATTAAAGAAATCAAACATAAAATGATAAAAAAATTCAAACATTGTGTAAGGAGGATGAGGAGAATCTATTAAATGTGATGACCTGTAAAATCAGCGGTAAATTACACAAACCAATTTTATATAACTTCATAAGTAACCAGGGTTAAAATTTAAGCATGGTTAGGTTGGTAACTCCAAAAGACTCAAAACTCTATTGAAAAAAGGTGGGTTGCTGCAACCTTAAATACAAGAACCTCGGCTGGTGTTCTTTCTCATATAGTTCACTCTAAATTTATTTTCTTCAATTTTCCAGCAAAGTTCTTAGAATTTTGTTTGTGGTTTCCCCAAAGCCATTTTGCTTTGTACGAATTCTATTGATTTGAATTCAGCTGAAAAAAATTTAAATCAAGTTCTTTTAGTGGAAAATTCATCAATCGGTGCCACAGAGAACCACATTTACTTATAAAGGAGGTAAAACTTATAAATCTCTCCACTGATGTTTATTTTTGTGCATTTTACTCCTTTGATGGTTGATAACTGTATTAATCTGTATGAAGATCACGATTCACTTAAGAAATGATTTCAAGATGTCCTGACAACTAAGCGACATTAGAGTTCTAGATAAATTAGTGCGGTTTTCAATTTACATGTAATTTCTGATGGTATTGTGTGAATTTTTGCATTTATGCATAAATCTTGCACTTTTCTTTTGTTCTTTGTTTTTTATACATTTTTTAAGTGATTAAAGCTGGTTCCATATGATTGAGAATTTGAATAGACTTTTGGTGTCTAAATATTAGATCTAAATGAACTATTCAGATCTGTTGGTTGCTGGTCCTCTTGTAATTGCTTGACATTCCAATTATTAAAAATATAAAACTAATTGCATTTGTATGATCCGATGATTGAAAACTTTTTATTGAATTGTTACACAAATAATAATTATTTAAATTGAATAACCAATATTAATAACACCACAAGTTTTTTCCTATCGTTGAAGATTAGATTTCGTTTTATCATCTGAAATAGGACAAAGCGATGCACTTTAGTTTACTAAAAAAGATAATTTTTGTCGTTGTCGAGGTGTTAGTAGCACATGCATGAGAATAAGGAGAATTCATGTGTGTTTTCGCGCCTATAAGGTGTAAAATTTTTAAAATTCCGGTAATGCCGTTATTCAGTTGTATATTTGGTAACACGATTTTTTCATTATTGTTTGTGTATTACCGTTATTCCTTTGTAATTTCGGTATTACAGTTACTCCATCATAATTTCAGTAATACATCGTTTATCTAGAAATGGAATGCAATAAAGACGATGCTATCAGGGCTAAAGGAATAGCCGAGAACAAGTTACTGGAAGGAGACATTAGAGGAGCAAAGAATTTTGCTTTAAAGGCTCAAAACATGTTCCCTAATCTTGATGGATTGTCTCAGTTCATTGAGGTGATTGATGTTCATATTTGCCATGACAACAAAATAAACGGAGAAAATAATTATTATGGGATTTTAGGAGTGGATCCTTGTTGCAGTGAAGAGGTGATGAAGAAGCAGTATAAGAGAAGGGCTTTGGCTCTTCATCCGGATAAAAACAAATCAATTGGAGCTGATGGAGCCTTCAAGCTCCTATCAGAAGCGTGGAGCGTCCTTTCTGACAAGGATAAAAAATACGCATATGATTTGAAGCTCAATATACAAGCAACTTCAAATCTGAATTCCAATTCCAGCTTCAACTCATCAACGAGCACAACTCACGTTCCAACCAATAGTCAAAATTACAGTTTTTCGCCAAAACAAATGAGGGATCCAAGTTATACTCATCAAAATCAATATTTTTGTTTTAGTAATCAGCAGCCAAGCCCTCGTTATGAAAACACTTCACAAACTGCCACTGCCCCTGAGTATAATCCTATGAATAGCACGACATTCTGGACATGTTGCCACAGATGCAGGATTCAATTTGAATACCAAAAGATTTACCTCAACAAAAATCTTCTGTGTATTGAATGTCGGCAGCCATTTTTGGCAACAGAGGTTCCCACACCAGATGCTAGACGTCCAAGAATACGCCTTTCGCCTTACCCACAGCAGCAGCAACAAGGTGTGTTTACAAGTGTGCATGCCTCAGGCTCAGGCTCAGGCTCAAACCCTGCTGAAGTTGCTTCAAAAAGACCTCACTTTTTTAAATTTTTGTAAATTCAACTATATTGTTAGTACAAAATTCAGACTTTTGACGCATCGTTCTTTTTAAGTGAACTGAGTAGTCTTTGTTTAGCACATTTCAGCAGTGAATGTTTCAAGTTGTTCTTGTTTGACAATTACTTGTTTGTGGAAATCTTTCTGAGTGTAGCTGATTGTATGCATTTTTACAAAAAGGCTGCAAATATAGCTGATTGTATGCATTCTACTGCACAAAATAAAACTTAGCCCATAAATAAATCCAGGTTGTGTCTCCAGGGATTGTAGTATTCCATTTTACTTTTATTGATTATTTCACAAAGTCTTTTAGGAACCCTTTATCGATAAAGCTTTACAAGTCGGGTCTCATTGGCTCTCAAATGCTTTTCAATTGAGCTCCAATTGGGATCACAATAAGATTAATGATTTGGATTCGGCTAACGATTTAAAATGAATGATTTTGAAGTCCACATAATAAATTATAAATTATGAGAGATTTTTTAGAGGATGATTTCAGTAGAGTGATTTTTTAGAGAGAGGAAGAGATTACTGAGAGAGGGGAAATAGAGATTTTTTAGAGAGTGGATGATGTGTGTCTTATCCAACGAAAATAAGAATCTTACTCGAATAAATTTGTATATAGGGATGAGCTTGGTTGATCGTTAGTGATTTGTTCAATTAATTTCTAAAAATGCGAATAATAAAGTAAAGGGGGTTTTCAAAAGTGATTAAACCAAAATTAAGTAAACATGTTTAAATTCGGAAAATTGCAATTATTTGACAATTAGAGGAACTCAATAGTTTGAGATTTTCTAGCCTAAGAAATTATCCCAGTATTGATTCAAATATTGGATCCTTAATGCAATGATCTTTCTGTGTTCTTAAATAAATTAGACAGAGTTATTGATTCATATATTGGATTCTTGATGCAATGATGTTTCAGTGTTCTTTATAATAAATGTCTTTTAAAATCGAATAAAAATCCCAACCAACTAAAAATAATTTAAAACAGAGATGGTCGCAAAAATATCATGAATTTATCTCCAATACCTCGATTTCCGCTGGTCAACCCTCAGTCAATAAAATCTCTACAGAAATTGAGTGTGTCCACCTCTGACTTTGATTTGTAGTATGTTTTTGATTTTTCTCACTATTCTCATTTCTCTTCAAAACTCTGCATTTTTACCCCATTTTGCTTCATCTTCTCATCATCCCAAACCAATTCAAGACTAGTCCAAATACGTAAACAAAAAACTTAAAACAAAATACAACAGTTAAAGTATGCATAAAATGGACACTAACTAACTGTGGACACAAGATTTTTGAGAGATACGGGAGAGATTTCTTATATGTATATATATATATGTATTGAGGGAATGACTTCTGATAGAGTCAGAAAATTTTGTGGAATATTTTTTCAAAAGTAGAAATTGATAGATGATTTACAAAGAGGGGGCGAGAGACATTTTTTAGAGAGAGACAAATCGTTTTATTTGAGAGATTTTGTCAACAAAATTTTACAGGGGGAGATATTGATTTTGTTCGAGAGAGGGAGAAAGAGAGGAAGAGCGATTTCTGAGACATAGATGTAGAGATTTTTTTTGGAGGGAAATATATTCTTGTGTGAGAGAGATATTTTAGAGAGAAATAAAGAAATTTGGAAAGAGGATCGTGAGATAATTTTGAAATTTATTTTTTCAAGGAAAGATTTTTGAGAGAGGTGGAGCGATTATTTCAGGATTGGGATAGAGATTTTGGTGAGAGGTTTTGTTTGAGAGATTTTTTAGAAATATAAATATATTTTTTAAAGTGACTTTTTAGAGAGAAAATTTTGAGAATAATTTTTCATTTTTGCAATGGAAAGAATTGAAATGACGGCGTAACGAGCGTACTTGAAATCCATAAGAATTTGGCTTCAAATCCTTTTTGTCCAAAGATATATATGAGATTGATGTATTTACATTTTTGATCGAACAATCAGAGTACATTTAAAATGAGGATTTGAGAATTTCTTGATCCAAATCTTTCCATCCAAATGAACCATTAAATTCATATAACAATTTCAGCAAATCTATATTAGGTTACCGTTTCAACTTGACCCAATAAATGTAGGATGGCAAGAATAAAACTAGACTACTTTTTTATCATATTTGATTGATGGGGTTGGCGCGAGTGCCATTGGCAAATTAGAATTTCATCAAAAATAGTCATGTGTCGGAAAATAGTCATGTGTCGGGCAGATGGCATGTTAAAATGAGGGAATGAATTGGTTTATAGAAATATATATAATAAACACTTATTTATTCTTGAGATGTTTGAATTATAGTTTATAATATTTTAAATGGCACTATTTCTTTCATTACATAAGCTATTATTCACAGATTTATTAAAGTAACATCACTAATTTTTAATAATAATATTTTTATATATAATTATATATATAAATTTGATTATCAACATATCTAAGATTCATGTTGATTCAGTATATATCAATAAGGATTTGTATAAAAGCCGATATAAGCTAATGTTTTTAATTAAAAAAAAAGGTCATATATAAAAAATTTATTTTAAAAGAAAGAAATGGAATTCTTTATATATTTTTCCTTACTAAAAAATAATATTTCAGAATTTAGAAAATTGAAATGTTTTAGCTTTAGGATTTAAAGAAATTAATGCTAAATTTTCATGCTATACATTATATTTAACTATCAAAGTTTAAGTACGTTACTTTAGTATTTATAAGATTACTATGAGGTTTCTCGATGAGATTGATGAATATATCAAAACTAATAATAATTTGGGAATTTTCTAAAGTACAAGATGACGCAATTGAGAGTATAATGGGATGGAATGTTATTACATTAAAGTGTGTAAAGTTGAATTTACTTTAATTCTTTAATTTAGGAATATATCATTGTTCATTACTTATTACTTTAATGTAGATAACGATATTTTTAAAATCATTTTAACATAATAATCTTCCTATCATAATTTACAAGGAAAATCAAAATTAATCTTGACCTAAATATCAAGTAAACTCTACAAACAAATATTAAAAGAAGTATATTCTCATCCAAATAAAATAACAAGTTAATGGTGGATCTATAACTAAACTTATAATTGAAAATTTAATGAACTTTGTTTTAAACTATTATGAAATTTAAAGTATATTCTTTTATGTTTCATAATATTAGTTTTTTAACCCATTTTATCCATTATAATATTTTAGTATGCTTTTAGTTTTTATCCTTTCTTGCATCTTCATATTCATTATCTGTTGTATCCATAAAATTTAATTTCTATTAAACACATTCATTATATATTTTAAACCAATTATATCTAACATGATACCAAAATCAAAAGAAAACATGTTTCTATATCATATAAGATTATACTAAATACTATAATTTCATAAATAATATATTTCACGTGCAACACACGTATATTTTACTAGTATACAAAATGTATGGATATACTAACTGTTTTTTTCTAATAATAAAACTATACAATATTTACAGATGACCAGAATTTTTTTTCTATGATGAGAAAATGCCAGGTGGTAGAAACTTGACCCTCACATGATGACAGCCATGACGTGCTGCGTGGACCCCACGGCATAAAAAATTGGTGAAACATTATATATATGTACATTTAATGTAATTTTCATTCATAATTACTCATATTTTAAGGATCTTAAATATGAAACACAGGATATTGTTGTCATACTATCTATGTAATGCCAATAAGAAATTTCATGAATTCAAATTAATATTAAAGACCATTCATTAAATGAAAAAATGTGAAAAAGAAAATGAGAAGAGCCTATTTGGATAATAACTGTAACTTTTTCTGTAAAATAGTTAAGATTGAATAATCTCATATAATTTCATTAATAATTTAAATCTAAAAAAATGTTGGTCACTAATTCTTCTAAACATAATAGAAAAAACAATTAGTATGGAAATTAAAGAAATCAAACATAAAATGATAAAAAAATTCAAACATTGTGTAAGGAGGATGAGGAGAATCTATTAAATGTGATGACCTGTAAAATCAGCGGTAAATTACACAAACCAATTTTATATAACTTCATAAGTAACCAGGGTTAAAATTTAAGCATGGTTAGGTTGGTAACTCCAAAAGACTCAAAACTCTATTGAAAAAAGGTGGGTTGCTGCAACCTTAAATACAAGAACCTCGGCTGGTGTTCTTTCTCATATAGTTCACTCTAAATTTATTTTCTTCAATTTTCCAGCAAAGTTCTTAGAATTTTGTTTGTGGTTTCCCCAAAGCCATTTTGCTTTGTACGAATTCTATTGATTTGAATTCAGCTGAAAAAAATTTAAATCAAGTTCTTTTAGTGGAAAATTCATCAATCGGTGCCACAGAGAACCACATTTACTTATAAAGGAGGTAAAACTTATAAATCTCTCCACTGATGTTTATTTTTGTGCATTTTACTCCTTTGATGGTTGATAACTGTATTAATCTGTATGAAGATCACGATTCACTTAAGAAATGATTTCAAGATGTCCTGACAACTAAGCGACATTAGAGTTCTAGATAAATTAGTGCGGTTTTCAATTTACATGTAATTTCTGATGGTATTGTGTGAATTTTTGCATTTATGCATAAATCTTGCACTTTTCTTTTGTTCTTTGTTTTTTATACATTTTTTAAGTGATTAAAGCTGGTTCCATATGATTGAGAATTTGAATAGACTTTTGGTGTCTAAATATTAGATCTAAATGAACTATTCAGATCTGTTGGTTGCTGGTCCTCTTGTAATTGCTTGACATTCCAATTATTAAAAATATAAAACTAATTGCATTTGTATGATCCGATGATTGAAAACTTTTTATTGAATTGTTACACAAATAATAATTATTTAAATTGAATAACCAATATTAATAACACCACAAGTTTTTTCCTATCGTTGAAGATTAGATTTCGTTTTATCATCTGAAATAGGACAAAGCGATGCACTTTAGTTTACTAAAAAAGATAATTTTTGTCGTTGTCGAGGTGTTAGTAGCACATGCATGAGAATAAGGAGAATTCATGTGTGTTTTCGCGCCTATAAGGTGTAAAATTTTTAAAATTCCGGTAATGCCGTTATTCAGTTGTATATTTGGTAACACGATTTTTTCATTATTGTTTGTGTATTACCGTTATTCCTTTGTAATTTCGGTATTACAGTTACTCCATCATAATTTCAGTAATACATCGTTTATCTAGAAATGGAATGCAATAAAGACGATGCTATCAGGGCTAAAGGAATAGCCGAGAACAAGTTACTGGAAGGAGACATTAGAGGAGCAAAGAATTTTGCTTTAAAGGCTCAAAACATGTTCCCTAATCTTGATGGATTGTCTCAGTTCATTGAGGTGATTGATGTTCATATTTGCCATGACAACAAAATAAACGGAGAAAATAATTATTATGGGATTTTAGGAGTGGATCCTTGTTGCAGTGAAGAGGTGATGAAGAAGCAGTATAAGAGAAGGGCTTTGGCTCTTCATCCGGATAAAAACAAATCAATTGGAGCTGATGGAGCCTTCAAGCTCCTATCAGAAGCGTGGAGCGTCCTTTCTGACAAGGATAAAAAATACGCATATGATTTGAAGCTCAATATACAAGCAACTTCAAATCTGAATTCCAATTCCAGCTTCAACTCATCAACGAGCACAACTCACGTTCCAACCAATAGTCAAAATTACAGTTTTTCGCCAAAACAAATGAGGGATCCAAGTTATACTCATCAAAATCAATATTTTTGTTTTAGTAATCAGCAGCCAAGCCCTCGTTATGAAAACACTTCACAAACTGCCACTGCCCCTGAGTATAATCCTATGAATAGCACGACATTCTGGACATGTTGCCACAGATGCAGGATTCAATTTGAATACCAAAAGATTTACCTCAACAAAAATCTTCTGTGTATTGAATGTCGGCAGCCATTTTTGGCAACAGAGGTTCCCACACCAGATGCTAGACGTCCAAGAATACGCCTTTCGCCTTACCCACAGCAGCAGCAACAAGGTGTGTTTACAAGTGTGCATGCCTCAGGCTCAGGCTCAGGCTCAAACCCTGCTGAAGTTGCTTCAAAAAGACCTCACTTTTTTAAATTTTTGTAAATTCAACTATATTGTTAGTACAAAATTCAGACTTTTGACGCATCGTTCTTTTTAAGTGAACTGAGTAGTCTTTGTTTAGCACATTTCAGCAGTGAATGTTTCAAGTTGTTCTTGTTTGACAATTACTTGTTTGTGGAAATCTTTCTGAGTGTAGCTGATTGTATGCATTTTTACAAAAAGGCTGCAAATATAGCTGATTGTATGCATTCTACTGCACAAAATAAAACTTAGCCCATAAATAAATCCAGGTTGTGTCTCCAGGGATTGTAGTATTCCATTTTACTTTTATTGATTATTTCACAAAGTCTTTTAGGAACCCTTTATCGATAAAGCTTTACAAGTCGGGTCTCATTGGCTCTCAAATGCTTTTCAATTGAGCTCCAATTGGGATCACAATAAGATTAATGATTTGGATTCGGCTAACGATTTAAAATGAATGATTTTGAAGTCCACATAATAAATTATAAATTATGAGAGATTTTTTAGAGGATGATTTCAGTAGAGTGATTTTTTAGAGAGAGGAAGAGATTACTGAGAGAGGGGAAATAGAGATTTTTTAGAGAGTGGATGATGTGTGTCTTATCCAACGAAAATAAGAATCTTACTCGAATAAATTTGTATATAGGGATGAGCTTGGTTGATCGTTAGTGATTTGTTCAATTAATTTCTAAAAATGCGAATAATAAAGTAAAGGGGGTTTTCAAAAGTGATTAAACCAAAATTAAGTAAACATGTTTAAATTCGGAAAATTGCAATTATTTGACAATTAGAGGAACTCAATAGTTTGAGATTTTCTAGCCTAAGAAATTATCCCAGTATTGATTCAAATATTGGATCCTTAATGCAATGATCTTTCTGTGTTCTTAAATAAATTAGACAGAGTTATTGATTCATATATTGGATTCTTGATGCAATGATGTTTCAGTGTTCTTTATAATAAATGTCTTTTAAAATCGAATAAAAATCCCAACCAACTAAAAATAATTTAAAACAGAGATGGTCGCAAAAATATCATGAATTTATCTCCAATACCTCGATTTCCGCTGGTCAACCCTCAGTCAATAAAATCTCTACAGAAATTGAGTGTGTCCACCTCTGACTTTGATTTGTAGTATGTTTTTGATTTTTCTCACTATTCTCATTTCTCTTCAAAACTCTGCATTTTTACCCCATTTTGCTTCATCTTCTCATCATCCCAAACCAATTCAAGACTAGTCCAAATACGTAAACAAAAAACTTAAAACAAAATACAACAGATTAAAGTATGCATAAAATGGACACTAACTAACTGTGGACACAAGATTTTTGAGAGATACGGGAGAGATTTCTTATATGTATATATATATATGTATTGAGGGAATGACTTCTGATAGAGTCAGAAAATTTTGTGGAATATTTTTTCAAAAGTAGAAATTGATAGATGATTTACAAAGAGGGGGCGAGAGACATTTTTTAGAGAGAGACAAATCGTTTTATTTGAGAGATTTTGTCAACAAAATTTTACAGGGGGAGATATTGATTTTGTTCGAGAGAGGGAGAAAGAGAGGAAGAGCGATTTCTGAGACATAGATGTAGAGATTTTTTTTGGAGGGAAATATATTCTTGTGTGAGAGAGATATTTTAGAGAGAAATAAAGAAATTTGGAAAGAGGATCGTGAGATAATTTTGAAATTTATTTTTTCAAGGAAAGATTTTTGAGAGAGGTGGAGCGATTATTTCAGGATTGGGATAGAGATTTTGGTGAGAGGTTTTGTTTGAGAGATTTTTTAGAAATATAAATATATTTTTTAAAGTGACTTTTTAGAGAGAAAATTTTGAGAATAATTTTTCATTTTTGCAATGGAAAGAATTGAAATGACGGCGTAACGAGCGTACTTGAAATCCATAAGAATTTGGCTTCAAATCCTTTTTGTCCAAAGATATATATGAGATTGATGTATTTACATTTTTGATCGAACAATCAGAGTACATTTAAAATGAGGATTTGAGAATTTCTTGATCCAAATCTTTCCATCCAAATGAACCATTAAATTCATATAACAATTTCAGCAAATCTATATTAGGTTACCGTTTCAACTTGACCCAATAAATGTAGGATGGCAAGAATAAAACTAGACTACTTTTTTATCATATTTGATTGATGGGGTTGGCGCGAGTGCCATTGGCAAATTAGAATTTCATCAAAAATAGTCATGTGTCGGAAAATAGTCATGTGTCGGGCAGATGGCATGTTAAAATGAGGGAATGAATTGGTTTATAGAAATATATATAATAAACACTTATTTATTCTTGAGATGTTTGAATTATAGTTTATAATATTTTAAATGGCACTATTTCTTTCATTACATAAGCTATTATTCACAGATTTATTAAAGTAACATCACTAATTTTTAATAATAATATTTTTATATATAATTATATATATAAATTTGATTATCAACATATCTAAGATTCATGTTGATTCAGTATATATCAATAAGGATTTGTATAAAAGCCGATATAAGCTAATGTTTTTAATTAAAAAAAAAGGTCATATATAAAAAATTTATTTTAAAAGAAAGAAATGGAATTCTTTATATATTTTTCCTTACTAAAAAATAATATTTCAGAATTTAGAAAATTGAAATGTTTTAGCTTTAGGATTTAAAGAAATTAATGCTAAATTTTCATGCTATACATTATATTTAACTATCAAAGTTTAAGTACGTTACTTTAGTATTTATAAGATTACTATGAGGTTTCTCGATGAGATTGATGAATATATCAAAACTAATAATAATTTGGGAATTTTCTAAAGTACAAGATGACGCAATTGAGAGTATAATGGGATGGAATGTTATTACATTAAAGTGTGTAAAGTTGAATTTACTTTAATTCTTTAATTTAGGAATATATCATTGTTCATTACTTATTACTTTAATGTAGATAACGATATTTTTAAAATCATTTTAACATAATAATCTTCCTATCATAATTTACAAGGAAAATCAAAATTAATCTTGACCTAAATATCAAGTAAACTCTACAAACAAATATTAAAAGAAGTATATTCTCATCCAAATAAAATAACAAGTTAATGGTGGATCTATAACTAAACTTATAATTGAAAATTTAATGAACTTTGTTTTAAACTATTATGAAATTTAAAGTATATTCTTTTATGTTTCATAATATTAGTTTTTTAACCCATTTTATCCATTATAATATTTTAGTATGCTTTTAGTTTTTATCCTTTCTTGCATCTTCATATTCATTATCTGTTGTATCCATAAAATTTAATTTCTATTAAACACATTCATTATATATTTTAAACCAATTATATCTAACATGATACCAAAATCAAAAGAAAACATGTTTCTATATCATATAAGATTATACTAAATACTATAATTTCATAAATAATATATTTCACGTGCAACACACGTATATTTTACTAGTATACAAAATGTATGGATATACTAACTGTTTTTTTCTAATAATAAAACTATACAATATTTACAGATGACCAGAATTTTTTTTCTATGATGAGAAAATGCCAGGTGGTAGAAACTTGACCCTCACATGATGACAGCCATGACGTGCTGCGTGGACCCCACGGCATAAAAAATTGGTGAAACATTATATATATGTACATTTAATGTAATTTTCATTCATAATTACTCATATTTTAAGGATCTTAAATATGAAACACAGGATATTGTTGTCATACTATCTATGTAATGCCAATAAGAAATTTCATGAATTCAAATTAATATTAAAGACCATTCATTAAATGAAAAAATGTGAAAAAGAAAATGAGAAGAGCCTATTTGGATAATAACTGTAACTTTTTCTGTAAAATAGTTAAGATTGAATAATCTCATATAATTTCATTAATAATTTAAATCTAAAAAAATGTTGGTCACTAATTCTTCTAAACATAATAGAAAAAACAATTAGTATGGAAATTAAAGAAATCAAACATAAAATGATAAAAAAATTCAAACATTGTGTAAGGAGGATGAGGAGAATCTATTAAATGTGATGACCTGTAAAATCAGCGGTAAATTACACAAACCAAATTTATATAACTTCATAAGTAACCAGGGTTAAAATTTAAGCATGGTTAGGTTGGTAACTCCAAAAGACTCAAAACTCTATTGAAAAAAGGTGGGTTGCTGCAACCTTAAATACAAGAACCTCGGCTGGTGTTCTTTCTCATATAGTTCACTCTAAATTTATTTTCTTCAATTTTCCAGCAAAGTTCTTAGAATTTTGTTTGTGGTTTCCCCAAAGCCATTTTGCTTTGTACGAATTCTATTGATTTGAATTCAGCTGAAAAAAATTTAAATCAAGTTCTTTTAGTGGAAAATTCATCAATCGGTGCCACAGAGAACCACATTTACTTATAAAGGAGGTAAAACTTATAAATCTCTCCACTGATGTTTATTTTTGTGCATTTTACTCCTTTGATGGTTGATAACTGTATTAATCTGTATGAAGATCACGATTCACTTAAGAAATGATTTCAAGATGTCCTGACAACTAAGCGACATTAGAGTTCTAGATAAATTAGTGCGGTTTTCAATTTACATGTAATTTCTGATGGTATTGTGTGAATTTTTGCATTTATGCATAAATCTTGCACTTTTCTTTTGTTCTTTGTTTTTTATACATTTTTTAAGTGATTAAAGCTGGTTCCATATGATTGAGAATTTGAATAGACTTTTGGTGTCTAAATATTAGATCTAAATGAACTATTCAGATCTGTTGGTTGCTGGTCCTCTTGTAATTGCTTGACATTCCAATTATTAAAAATATAAAACTAATTGCATTTGTATGATCCGATGATTGAAAACTTTTTATTGAATTGTTACACAAATAATAATTATTTAAATTGAATAACCAATATTAATAACACCACAAGTTTTTTCCTATCGTTGAAGATTAGATTTCGTTTTATCATCTGAAATAGGACAAAGCGATGCACTTTAGTTTACTAAAAAAGATAATTTTTGTCGTTGTCGAGGTGTTAGTAGCACATGCATGAGAATAAGGAGAATTCATGTGTGTTTTCGCGCCTATAAGGTGTAAAATTTTTAAAATTCCGGTAATGCCGTTATTCAGTTGTATATTTGGTAACACGATTTTTTCATTATTGTTTGTGTATTACCGTTATTCCTTTGTAATTTCGGTATTACAGTTACTCCATCATAATTTCAGTAATACATCGTTTATCTAGAAATGGAATGCAATAAAGACGATGCTATCAGGGCTAAAGGAATAGCCGAGAACAAGTTACTGGAAGGAGACATTAGAGGAGCAAAGAATTTTGCTTTAAAGGCTCAAAACATGTTCCCTAATCTTGATGGATTGTCTCAGTTCATTGAGGTGATTGATGTTCATATTTGCCATGACAACAAAATAAACGGAGAAAATAATTATTATGGGATTTTAGGAGTGGATCCTTGTTGCAGTGAAGAGGTGATGAAGAAGCAGTATAAGAGAAGGGCTTTGGCTCTTCATCCGGATAAAAACAAATCAATTGGAGCTGATGGAGCCTTCAAGCTCCTATCAGAAGCGTGGAGCGTCCTTTCTGACAAGGATAAAAAATACGCATATGATTTGAAGCTCAATATACAAGCAACTTCAAATCTGAATTCCAATTCCAGCTTCAACTCATCAACGAGCACAACTCACGTTCCAACCAATAGTCAAAATTACAGTTTTTCGCCAAAACAAATGAGGGATCCAAGTTATACTCATCAAAATCAATATTTTTGTTTTAGTAATCAGCAGCCAAGCCCTCGTTATGAAAACACTTCACAAACTGCCACTGCCCCTGAGTATAATCCTATGAATAGCACGACATTCTGGACATGTTGCCACAGATGCAGGATTCAATTTGAATACCAAAAGATTTACCTCAACAAAAATCTTCTGTGTATTGAATGTCGGCAGCCATTTTTGGCAACAGAGGTTCCCACACCAGATGCTAGACGTCCAAGAATACGCCTTTCGCCTTACCCACAGCAGCAGCAACAAGGTGTGTTTACAAGTGTGCATGCCTCAGGCTCAGGCTCAGGCTCAAACCCTGCTGAAGTTGCTTCAAAAAGACCTCACTTTTTTAAATTTTTGTAAATTCAACTATATTGTTAGTACAAAATTCAGACTTTTGACGCATCGTTCTTTTTAAGTGAACTGAGTAGTCTTTGTTTAGCACATTTCAGCAGTGAATGTTTCAAGTTGTTCTTGTTTGACAATTACTTGTTTGTGGAAATCTTTCTGAGTGTAGCTGATTGTATGCATTTTTACAAAAAGGCTGCAAATATAGCTGATTGTATGCATTCTACTGCACAAAATAAAACTTAGCCCATAAATAAATCCAGGTTGTGTCTCCAGGGATTGTAGTATTCCATTTTACTTTTATTGATTATTTCACAAAGTCTTTTAGGAACCCTTTATCGATAAAGCTTTACAAGTCGGGTCTCATTGGCTCTCAAATGCTTTTCAATTGAGCTCCAATTGGGATCACAATAAGATTAATGATTTGGATTCGGCTAACGATTTAAAATGAATGATTTTGAAGTCCACATAATAAATTATAAATTATGAGAGATTTTTTAGAGGATGATTTCAGTAGAGTGATTTTTTAGAGAGAGGAAGAGATTACTGAGAGAGGGGAAATAGAGATTTTTTAGAGAGTGGATGATGTGTGTCTTATCCAACGAAAATAAGAATCTTACTCGAATAAATTTGTATATAGGGATGAGCTTGGTTGATCGTTAGTGATTTGTTCAATTAATTTCTAAAAATGCGAATAATAAAGTAAAGGGGGTTTTCAAAAGTGATTAAACCAAAATTAAGTAAACATGTTTAAATTCGGAAAATTGCAATTATTTGACAATTAGAGGAACTCAATAGTTTGAGATTTTCTAGCCTAAGAAATTATCCCAGTATTGATTCAAATATTGGATCCTTAATGCAATGATCTTTCTGTGTTCTTAAATAAATTAGACAGAGTTATTGATTCATATATTGGATTCTTGATGCAATGATGTTTCAGTGTTCTTTATAATAAATGTCTTTTAAAATCGAATAAAAATCCCAACCAACTAAAAATAATTTAAAACAGAGATGGTCGCAAAAATATCATGAATTTATCTCCAATACCTCGATTTCCGCTGGTCAACCCTCAGTCAATAAAATCTCTACAGAAATTGAGTGTGTCCACCTCTGACTTTGATTTGTAGTATGTTTTTGATTTTTCTCACTATTCTCATTTCTCTTCAAAACTCTGCATTTTTACCCCATTTTGCTTCATCTTCTCATCATCCCAAACCAATTCAAGACTAGTCCAAATACGTAAACAAAAAACTTAAAACAAAATACAACAGATTAAAGTATGCATAAAATGGACACTAACTAACTGTGGACACAAGATTTTTGAGAGATACGGGAGAGATTTCTTATATGTATATATATATATGTATTGAGGGAATGACTTCTGATAGAGTCAGAAAATTTTGTGGAATATTTTTTCAAAAGTAGAAATTGATAGATGATTTACAAAGAGGGGGCGAGAGACATTTTTTAGAGAGAGACAAATCGTTTTATTTGAGAGATTTTGTCAACAAAATTTTACAGGGGGAGATATTGATTTTGTTCGAGAGAGGGAGAAAGAGAGGAAGAGCGATTTCTGAGACATAGATGTAGAGATTTTTTTTGGAGGGAAATATATTCTTGTGTGAGAGAGATATTTTAGAGAGAAATAAAGAAATTTGGAAAGAGGATCGTGAGATAATTTTGAAATTTATTTTTTCAAGGAAAGATTTTTGAGAGAGGTGGAGCGATTATTTCAGGATTGGGATAGAGATTTTGGTGAGAGGTTTTGTTTGAGAGATTTTTTAGAAATATAAATATATTTTTTAAAGTGACTTTTTAGAGAGAAAATTTTGAGAATAATTTTTCATTTTTGCAATGGAAAGAATTGAAATGACGGCGTAACGAGCGTACTTGAAATCCATAAGAATTTGGCTTCAAATCCTTTTTGTCCAAAGATATATATGAGATTGATGTATTTACATTTTTGATCGAACAATCAGAGTACATTTAAAATGAGGATTTGAGAATTTCTTGATCCAAATCTTTCCATCCAAATGAACCATTAAATTCATATAACAATTTCAGCAAATCTATATTAGGTTACCGTTTCAACTTGACCCAATAAATGTAGGATGGCAAGAATAAAACTAGACTACTTTTTTATCATATTTGATTGATGGGGTTGGCGCGAGTGCCATTGGCAAATTAGAATTTCATCAAAAATAGTCATGTGTCGGAAAATAGTCATGTGTCGGGCAGATGGCATGTTAAAATGAGGGAATGAATTGGTTTATAGAAATATAATAAACACTTATTTATTCTTGAGATGTTTGAATTATAGTTTATAATATTTTAAATGGCACTATTTCTTTCATTACATAAGCTATTATTCACAGATTTATTAATGTAACATCACTAATTTTTAATAATAATATTTTTATATATAATTATATATATAAATTTGATTATCAACATATCTAAGATTCATGTTGATTCAGTATATATCAATAAGGATTTGTATAAAAGCCGATATAAGCTAATGTTTTTAATTAAAAAAAAAGGTCATATATAAAAATTTTATTTTAAAAGAAAGAAATGGAATTCTTTATATATTTTTCCTTACTAAAAAATAATATTTCAGAATTTAGAAAATTGAAATGTTTTAGCTTTAGGATTTAAAGAAATTAATGCTAAATTTTCATGCTATACATTATATTTAACTATCAAAGTTTAAGTACGTTACTTTAGTATTTATAAGATTACTATGAGGTTTCTCGATGAGATTGATGAATATATCAAAACTAATAATAATTTGGGAATTTTCTAAAGTACAAGATGACGCAATTGAGAGTATAATGGGATGGAATGTTATTACATTAAAGTGTGTAAAGTTGAATTTACTTTAATTCTTTAATTTAGGAATATATCATTGTTCATTACTTATTACTTTAATGTAGATAACGATATTTTTAAAATCATTTTAACATAATAATCTTCCTATCATAATTTACAAGGAAAATCAAAATTAATCTTGACCTAAATATCAAGTAAACTCTACAAACAAATATTAAAAGAAGTATATTCTCATCCAAATAAAATAACAAGTTAATGGTGGATCTATAACTAAACTTATAATTGAAAATTTAATGAACTTTGTTTTAAACTATTATGAAATTTAAAGTATATTCTTTTATGTTTCATAATATTAGTTTTTTAACCCATTTTATCCATTATAATATTTTAGTATGCTTTTAGTTTTTATCCTTTCTTGCATCTTCATATTCATTATCTGTTGTATCCATAAAATTTAATTTCTATTAAACACATTCATTATATATTTTAAACCAATTATATCTAACATGATACCAAAATCAAAAGAAAACATGTTTCTATATCATATAAGATTATACTAAATACTATAATTTCATAAATAATATATTTCACGTGCAACACACGTATATTTTACTAGTATACAAAATGTATGGATATACTAACTGTTTTTTTCTAATAATAAAACTATACAATATTTACAGATGACCAGAATTTTTTTTCTATGATGAGAAAATGCCAGGTGGTAGAAACTTGACCCTCACATGATGACAGCCATGACGTGCTGCGTGGACCCCACGGCATAAAAAATTGGTGAAACATTATATATATGTACATTTAATGTAATTTTCATTCATAATTACTCATATTTTAAGGATCTTAAATATGAAACACAGGATATTGTTGTCATACTATCTATGTAATGCCAATAAGAAATTTCATGAATTCAAATTAATATTAAAGACCATTCATTAAATGAAAAAATGTGAAAAAGAAAATGAGAAGAGCCTATTTGGATAATAACTGTAACTTTTTCTGTAAAATAGTTAAGATTGAATAATCTCATATAATTTCATTAATAATTTAAATCTAAAAAAATGTTGGTCACTAATTCTTCTAAACATAATAGAAAAAACAATTAGTATGGAAATTAAAGAAATCAAACATAAAATGATAAAAAAATTCAAACATTGTGTAAGGAGGATGAGGAGAATCTATTAAATGTGATGACCTGTAAAATCAGCGGTAAATTACACAAACCAAATTTATATAACTTCATAAGTAACCAGGGTTAAAATTTAAGCATGGTTAGGTTGGTAACTCCAAAAGACTCAAAACTCTATTGAAAAAAGGTGGGTTGCTGCAACCTTAAATACAAGAACCTCGGCTGGTGTTCTTTCTCATATAGTTCACTCTAAATTTATTTTCTTCAATTTTCCAGCAAAGTTCTTAGAATTTTGTTTGTGGTTTCCCCAAAGCCATTTTGCTTTGTACGAATTCTATTGATTTGAATTCAGCTGAAAAAAATTTAAATCAAGTTCTTTTAGTGGAAAATTCATCAATCGGTGCCACAGAGAACCACATTTACTTATAAAGGAGGTAAAACTTATAAATCTCTCCACTGATGTTTATTTTTGTGCATTTTACTCCTTTGATGGTTGATAACTGTATTAATCTGTATGAAGATCACGATTCACTTAAGAAATGATTTCAAGATGTCCTGACAACTAAGCGACATTAGAGTTCTAGATAAATTAGTGCGGTTTTCAATTTACATGTAATTTCTGATGGTATTGTGTGAATTTTTGCATTTATGCATAAATCTTGCACTTTTCTTTTGTTCTTTGTTTTTTATACATTTTTTAAGTGATTAAAGCTGGTTCCATATGATTGAGAATTTGAATAGACTTTTGGTGTCTAAATAATAGATCTAAATGAACTATTCAGATCTGTTGGTTGCTGGTCCTCTTGTAATTGCTTGACATTCCAATTATTAAAAATATAAAACTAATTGCATTTGTATGATCCGATGATTGAAAACTTTTTATTGAATTGTTACACAAATAATAATTATTTAAATTGAATAACCAATATTAATAACACCACAAGTTTTTTCCTATCGTTGAAGATTAGATTTCGTTTTATCATCTGAAATAGGACAAAGCGATGCACTTTAGTTTACTAAAAAAGATAATTTTTGTCGTTGTCGAGGTGTTAGTAGCACATGCATGAGAATAAGGAGAATTCATGTGTGTTTTCGCGCCTATAAGGTGTAAAATTTTTAAAATTCCGGTAATGCCGTTATTCAGTTGTATATTTGGTAACACGATTTTTTTGATTATTGTTTGTGTATTACCGTTATTCCTTTGTAATTTCGGTATTACAGTTACTCCATCATAATTTCAGTAATACATCGTTTATCTAGAAATGGAATGCAATAAAGACGATGCTATCAGGGCTAAAGGAATAGCCGAGAACAAGTTACTGGAAGGAGACATTAGAGGAGCAAAGAATTTTGCTTTAAAGGCTCAAAACATGTTCCCTAATCTTGATGGATTGTCTCAGTTCATTGAGGTGATTGATGTTCATATTTGCCATGACAACAAAATAAACGGAGAAAATAATTATTATGGGATTTTAGGAGTGGATCCTTGTTGCAGTGAAGAGGTGATGAAGAAGCAGTATAAGAGAAGGGCTTTGGCTCTTCATCCGGATAAAAACAAATCAATTGGAGCTGATGGAGCCTTCAAGCTCCTATCAGAAGCGTGGAGCGTCCTTTCTGACAAGGATAAAAAATACGCATATGATTTGAAGCTCAATATACAAGCAACTTCAAATCTGAATTCCAATTCCAGCTTCAACTCATCAACGAGCACAACTCACGTTCCAACCAATAGTCAAAATTACAGTTTTTCGCCAAAACAAATGAGGGATCCAAGTTATACTCATCAAAATCAATATTTTTGTTTTAGTAATCAGCAGCCAAGCCCTCGTTATGAAAACACTTCACAAACTGCCACTGCCCCTGAGTATAATCCTATGAATAGCACGACATTCTGGACATGTTGCCACAGATGCAGGATTCAATTTGAATACCAAAAGATTTACCTCAACAAAAATCTTCTGTGTATTGAATGTCGGCAGCCATTTTTGGCAACAGAGGTTCCCACTCCAGATGCTAGACGTCCAAGAATACGCCTTTCGCCTTACCCACAGCAGCAGCAACAAGGTGTGTTTACAAGTGTGCATGCCTCAGGCTCAGGCTCAGGCTCAAACCCTGCTGAAGTTGCTTCAAAAAGACCTCACTTTTTTAAATTTTTGTAAATTCAACTATATTGTTAGTACAAAATTCAGACTTTTGACGCATCGTTCTTTTTAAGTGAACTGAGTAGTCTTTGTTTAGCACATTTCAGCAGTGAATGTTTCAAGTTGTTCTTGTTTGACAATTACTTGTTTGTGGAAATCTTTCTGAGTGTAGCTGATTGTATGCATTTTTACAAAAAGGCTGCAAATATAGCTGATTGTATGCATTCTACTGCACAAAATAAAACTTAGCCCATAAATAAATCCAGGTTGTGTCTCCAGGGATTGTAGTATTCCATTTTACTTTTATTGATTATTTCACAAAGTCTTTTAGGAACCCTTTATCGATAAAGCTTTACAAGTCGGGTCTCATTGGCTCTCAAATGCTTTTCAATTGAGCTCCAATTGGGATCACAATAAGATTAATGATTTGGATTCGGCTAACGATTTAAAATGAATGATTTTGAAGTCCACATAATAAATTATAAATTATGAGAGATTTTTTAGAGGATGATTTCAGTAGAGTGATTTTTCAGAGAGAGGAAGAGATTACTGAGAGAGGGGAAATAGAGATTTTTTAGAGAGTGGATGATGTGTGTCTTATCCAACGAAAATAAGAATCTTACTCGAATAAATTTGTATATAGGGATGAGCTTGGTTGATCGTTAGTGATTTGTTCAATTAATTTCTAAAAATGCGAATAATAAAGTAAAGGGGGTTTTCAAAAGTGATTAAACCAAAATTAAGTAAACATGTTTAAATTCGGAAAATTGCAATTATTTGACAATTAGAGGAACTCAATAGTTTGAGATTTTCTAGCCTAAGAAATTATCCCAGTATTGATTCAAATATTGGATCCTTAATGCAATGATCTTTCTGTGTTCTTAAATAAATTAGACAGAGTTATTGATTCATATATTGGATTCTTGATGCAATGATGTTTCAGTGTTCTTTATAATAAATGTCTTTTAAAATCGAATAAAAATCCCAACCAACTAAAAATAATTTAAAACAGAGATGGTCGCAAAAATATCATGAATTTATCTCCAATACCTCGATTTCCGCTGGTCAACCCTCAGTCAATAAAATCTCTACAGAAATTGAGTGTGTCCACCTCTGACTTTGATTTGTAGTATGTTTTTGATTTTTCTCACTATTCTCATTTCTCTTCAAAACTCTGCATTTTTACCCCATTTTGCTTCATCTTCTCATCATCCCAAACCAATTCAAGACTAGTCCAAATACGTAAACAAAAAACTTAAAACAAAATACAACAGATTAAAGTATGCATAAAATGGACACTAACTAACTGTGGACACAAGATTTTTGAGAGATACGGGAGAGATTTCTTATATGTATATATATATATGTATTGAGGGAATGACTTCTGATAGAGTCAGAAAATTTTGTGGAATATTTTTTCAAAAGTAGAAATTGATAGATGATTTACAAAGAGGGGGCGAGAGACATTTTTTAGAGAGAGACAAATCGTTTTATTTGAGAGATTTTGTCAACAAAATTTTACAGGGGGAGATATTGATTTTGTTCGAGAGAGGGAGAAAGAGAGGAAGAGCGATTTCTGAGACATAGATGTAGAGATTTTTTTTGGAGGGAAATATATTCTTGTGTGAGAGAGATATTTTAGAGAGAAATAAAGAAATTTGGAAAGAGGATCGTGAGATAATTTTGAAATTTATTTTTTCAAGGAAAGATTTTTGAGAGAGGTGGAGCGATTATTTCAGGATTGGGATAGAGATTTTGGTGAGAGGTTTTGTTTGAGAGATTTTTTAGAAATATAAATATATTTTTTAAAGTGACTTTTTAGAGAGAAAATTTTGAGAATAATTTTTCATTTTTGCAATGGAAAGAATTGAAATGACGGCGTAACGAGCGTACTTGAAATCCATAAGAATTTGGCTTCAAATCCTTTTTGTCCAAAGATATATATGAGATTGATGTATTTACATTTTTGATCGAACAATCAGAGTACATTTAAAATGAGGATTTGAGAATTTCTTGATCCAAATCTTTCCATCCAAATGAACCATTAAATTCATATAACAATTTCAGCAAATCGATATTAGGTTACCGTTTCAACTTGACCCAATAAATGTAGGATGGCAAGAATAAAACTAGACTACTTTTTTATCATATTTGATTGATGGGGTTGGCGCGAGTGCCATTGGCAAATTAGAATTTCATCAAAAATAGTCATGTGTCGGAAAATAGTCATGTGTCGGGCAGATGGCATGTTAAAATGAGGGAATGAATTGGTTTATAGAAATATAATAAACACTTATTTATTCTTGAGATGTTTGAATTATAGTTTATAATATTTTAAATGGCACTATTTCTTTCATTACATAAGCTATTATTCACAGATTTATTAATGTAACATCACTAATTTTTAATAATAATATTTTTATATATAATTATATATATAAATTTGATTATCAACATATCTAAGATTCATGTTGATTCAGTATATATCAATAAGGATTTGTATAAAAGCCGATATAAGCTAATGTTTTTAATTAAAAAAAAAAGGTCATATATAAAAAATTTATTTTAAAAGAAAGAAATGGAATTCTTTATATATTTTTCCTTACTAAAAAATAATATTTCAGAATTTAGAAAATTGAAATGTTTTAGCTTTAGAATTTAAAGAAATTATTGCTAAATTTTCATGCTATACATTATATTTAACTATCAAAGTTTAAGTACGTTACTTTAGTATTTATAAGATTACTATGAGGTTTCTCGATGAGATTGATGAATATATCAAAACTAATAATAATTTGAGAATTTTCTAAAGTACAAAATGACGCAATTGAGAGTATAATGGGATGGAATGTTATTACATTAAAGTGTGTAAAGTTGAATTTACTTTAATTCTTTAATTTAGGAATATATCATTGTTCATTACTTATTACTTTAATGTAGATAACGATATTTTTAAAATCATTTTAACATAATAATCTTCCTATCATAATTTACAAGGAAAATCAAAATTAATCTTGACCTAAATATCAAGTAAACTCTACAAACAAATATTAAAAGAAGTATATTCTCATCCAAATAAAATAACAAGTTAATGGTGGATCTATAACTAAACTTATAATTGAAAATTTAATGAACTTTGTTTTAAACTATTATGAAATTTAAAGTATATTCTTTTATGTTTCATAATATTAGTTTTTTAACCCATTTTATCCATTATAATATTTTAGTATGCTTTTAGTTTTTATCCTTTCTTGCATCTTCATATTCATTATCTGTTGTATCCATAAAATTTAATTTCTATTAAACACATTCATTATATATTTTAAACCAATTATATCTAACATGATACCAAAATCAAAAGAAAACATGTTTCTATATCATATAAGATTATACTAAATACTATAATTTCATAAATAATATATTTCACGTGCAACACACGTATATTTTACTAGTATACAAAATGTATGGATATACTAACTGTTTTTTTCTAATAATAAAACTATACAATATTTACAGATGACCAGAATTTTTTTTCTATGATGAGAAAATGCCAGGTGGTAGAAACTTGACCCTCACATGATGACAGCCATGACGTGCTGCGTGGACCCCACGGCATAAAAAATTGGTGAAACATTATATATATGTACATTTAATGTAATTTTCATTCATAATTACTCATATTTTAAGGATCTTAAATATGAAACACAGGATATTGTTGTCATACTATCTATGTAATGCCAATAAGAAATTTCATGAATTCAAATTAATATTAAAGACCATTCATTAAATGAAAAAATGTGAAAAAGAAAATGAGAAGAGCCTATTTGGATAATAACTGTAACTTTTTTTGTAAAATAGTTAAGATTGAATAATCTCATATAATTTCATTAATAATTTAAATCTAAAAAAATGTTGGTCACTAATTCTTCTAAACATAATAGAAAAAACAATTAGTATGGAAATTAAAGAAATCAAACATAAAATGATAAAAAAATTCAAACATTGTGTAAGGAGGATGAGGAGAATCTATTAAATGTGATGACCTGTAAAATCAGCGGTAAATTACACAAACCAAATTTATATAACTTCATAAGTAACCAGGGTTAAAATTTAAGCATGGTTAGGTTGGTAACTCCAAAAGACTCAAAACTCTATTGAAAAAAGGTGGGTTGCTGCAACCTTAAATACAAGAACCTCGGCTGGTGTTCTTTCTCATATACTTCACTCTAAATTTATTTTCTTCAATTTTCCAGCAAAGTTCTTAGAATTTTGTTTGTGGTTTCCCCAAAGCCATTTTGCTTTGTACGAATTCTATTGATTTGAATTCAGCTGAAAAAAATTTAAATCAAGTTCTTTTAGTGGAAAATTCATCAATCGGTGCCTCAGAGAACCACATTTACTTATAAAGGAGGTAAAACTTATAAATCTCTCCACTGATGTTTATTTTTGTGCATTTTACTCCTTTGATGGTTGATAACTGTATTAATCTGTATGAAGACCACGATTCACTTAAGAAATGATTTCAAGATGTCCTGACAACTAAGCGACATTAGAGTTCTAGATAAATTAGTGCGGTTTTCAATTTACATGTAATTTCTGATGGTATTGTGTGAATATTTGCATTTTTGCATAAATCTTGCACTTTTCTTTTGTTCTTTGTTTTTTATACATTTTTTAAGTGATTAAAGCTGGTTCCATATGATTGAGAATTTGAATAGACTTTTGGTGTTTGAATATTAGATCTAAATGAACTATTCAGATCTGTTGGTTGCTGGTCCTCTTGTAATTGCTTGACATTCCAATTATTAAAAATATAAAACTAATTGCATTTGTATGATCCGATGATTGAAATCTTTTTATTGAATTGTTACACAATTAATAATTATTTAAATTGAATAACCAATATTAATAACACCACAAGTTTTTTCCTATCGTTGAAGATTATATTTCGTTTTATCATCTGAAATAGGACAAAGCGATGCACTTTAGTTTACCAAAAAAGATAATTTTTGTCGTTGTCGAGGTGTTAGTAGCACATGCATGAGAATAAGGAGAATTCATGTGTTTTTTCGCGCCTATAAGGTGTAAAAATTTTAAAATTCCGGTAATGCCGTTATTCAGTTGTATATTTGGTAACACGATTTTTTCATTATTGTTTGTGTATTACCGTTATTCCTTTGTAATTTCGGTATTACAGTTACTCCATCATAATTTCAGTAATACATCGTTTATCTAGAAATGAAATGCAATAAAGACGATGCTATCAGGGCTAAAGGAATAGCCGAGAACAAGTTACTGGAAGGAGACATTAGAGGAGCAAAGAATTTTGCTTTAAAGGCTCAAAACATGTTCCCTAATCTTGATGGATTGTCTCAGTTCATTGAGGTGATTGATGTTCATATTTGCCATGACAACAAAATAAACGGAAAAAATAATTATTATGGGATTTTAGGAGTGGATCCTTGTTGCAGTGAAGAGGTGATGAAGAAGCAGTATAAGAGAAGGGCTTTGGCTCTTCATCCGGATAAAAACAAATCAATTGGAGCTGATGGAGCCTTCAAGCTCCTATCAGAAGCGTGGAGCGTCCTTTCTGACAAGGATAAAAAATACGCATATGATTTGAAGCTCAATATACAAGCAACTTCAAATCTGAATTCCAATTCCAGCTTCAACTCATCAACGAGCACAACTCACGTTCCAACCAATAGTCAAAATTACAGTTTTTCACCAGAACAAATGAGGGATCCAAGTTATACTCATCAAAATCAATATTTTTGTTTTAGTAATCAGCAGCCAAGCCCTCGTTATGAAAACACTTCACAAACTGCCACTGCCCCTGAGTATAATCCTATGAATAGCACGACATTCTGGACATGTTGCCACAGATGCAGGATTCAATTTGAATACCAAAAGATTTACCTCAACAAAAATCTTCTGTGTATTGAATGTCGGCAGCCATTTTTGGCAACAGAGGTTCCCACTCCAGATGCTAGACGTCCAAGAATACGCCTTTCGCCTTACCCACAGCAGCAGCAGCAACAAGGTGTGTTTACAAGTGTGCATGCCTCAGGCTCAGGCTCAGGCTCAAACCCTGCTGAAGTTGCTTCAAAAAGACCTCACTTTTTTAAATTTTTGTAAATTCAACTATATTGTTAGTACAAAATTCAGACTTTTGACGCATCGTTCTTTTTAAGTGAACTGAGTAGTCTTTGTTTAGCACATTTCAGCAGTGAATGTTTCAAGTTGTTCTTGTTTGACAATTACTTGTTTGTGGAAATCTTTCTGAGTGTAGCTGATTGTATGCATTTTTACAAAAAGGCTGCAAATATAGCTGATTGTATGCATTCTACTGCACAAAATAAAACTTAGCCCATAAATAAATCCAGGTTGTGTCTCCAGGGATTGTAGTATTCCATTTTACTTTTATTGATTATTTCACAAAGTCTTTTAGGAACCCTTTATCGATAAAGCTTTACAAGTCGGGTCTCATTGGCTCTCAAATGCTTTTCAATTGAGCTCCAATTGGGATCACAATAAGATTAATGATTTGGATTCGGCTAACGATTTAAAATGAATGATTTTGAAGTCCACATAATAAATTATAAATTATGAGAGATTTTTTAGAGGATGATTTCAGTAGAGTGATTTTTCAGAGAGAGGAAGAGATTACTGAGAGAGGGGAAATAGAGATTTTTTAGAGAGTGGATGATGTGTGTCTTATCCAACGAAAATAAGAATCTTACTCGAATAAATTTGTATATAGGGATGAGCTTGGTTGATCGTTAGTGATTTGTTCAATTAATTTCTAAAAATGCGAATAATAAAGTAAAGGGGGTTTTCAAAAGTGATTAAACCAAAATTAAGTAAACATGTTTAAATTCGGAAAATTGCAATTATTTGACAATTAGAGGAACTCAATAGTTTGAGATTTTCTAGCCTAAGAAATTATCCCAGTATTGATTCAAATATTGGATCCTTAATGCAATGATCTTTATGTGTTCTTAAATAAATTAGACAGAGTTATTGATTCATATATTGGATTCTTGATGCAATGATGTTTCAGTGTTCTTTATAATAAATGTCTTTTAAAATCGAATAAAAATCCCAACCAACTAAAAATAATTTAAAACAGAGATGGTCGCAAAAATATCATGAATTTATCTCCAATACCTCGATTTCCGCTGGTCAACCCTCAGTCAATAAAATCTCTACAGAAATTGAGTGTGTCCACCTCTGACTTTGATTTGTAGTATGTTTTTGATTTTTCTCACTATTCTCATTTCTCTTCAAAACTCTGCATTTTTACCCCATTTTGCTTCATCTTCTCATCATCCCAAACCAATTCAAGACTTGTCCAAATACGTAAACAAAAAACTTAAAACAAAATACAACAGATTAAAGTATGCATAAAATGGACACTAACTAACTGTGGACACAAGATTTTTGAGAGATACGGGAGAGATTTCTTATATGTATATATATATATGTATTGAGGGAATGACTTCTGATAGAGTCAGAAAATTTTGTGGAATATTTTTTCAAAAGTAGAAATTGATAGATGATTTACAAAGAGGGGGCGAGAGACATTTTTTAGAGAGAGACAAATCGTTTTATTTGAGAGATTTTGTCAACAAAATTTTACAGGGGGAGATATTGATTTTGTTCGAGAGAGGGAGAAAGAGAGGAAGAGCGATTTCTGAGACATAGATGTAGAGATTTTTTTTGGAGGGAAATATATTCTTGTGTGAGAGAGATATTTTAGAGAGAAATAAAGAAATTTGGAAAGAGGATCGTGAGATAATTTTGAAATTTATTTTTTCAAGGAAAGATTTTTGAGAGAGGTGGAGCGATTATTTCAGGATTGGGATAGAGATTTTGGTGAGAGGTTTTGTTTGAGAGATTTTTTAGAAATATAAATATATTTTTTAAAGTGACTTTTTAGAGAGAAAATTTTGAGAATAATTTTTCATTTTTGCAATGGAAAGAATTGAAATGACGGCGTAACGAGCGTACTTGAAATCCATAAGAATTTGGCTTCAAATCCTTTTTGTCCAAAGATATATATGAGATTGATGTATTTACATTTTTGATCGAACAATCAGAGTACATTTAAAATGAGGATTTGAGAATTTCTTGATCCAAATCTTTCCATCCAAATGAACCATTAAATTCATATAACAATTTCAGCAAATCGATATTAGGTTACCGTTTCAACTTGACCCAATAAATGTAGGATGGCAAGAATAAAACTAGACTACTTTTTTATCATATTTGATTGATGGGGTTGGCGCGAGTGCCATTGGCAAATTAGAATTTCATCAAAAATAGTCATGTGTCGGAAAATAGTCATGTGTCGGGCAGATGGCATGTTAAAATGAGGGAATGAATTGGTTTATAGAAATATAATAAACACTTATTTATTCTTGAGATGTTTGAATTATAGTTTATAATATTTTAAATGGCACTATTTCTTTCATTACATAAGCTATTATTCACAGATTTATTAATGTAACATCACTAATTTTTAATAATAATATTTTTATATATAATTATATATATAAATTTGATTATCAACATATCTAAGATTCATGTTGATTCAGTATATATCAATAAGGATTTGTATAAAAGCCGATATAAGCTAATGTTTTTAATTAAAAAAAAAAGGTCATATATAAAAAATTTATTTTAAAAGAAAGAAATGGAATTCTTTATATATTTTTCCTTACTAAAAAATAATATTTCAGAATTTAGAAAATTGAAATGTTTTAGCTTTAGGATTTAAAAAAATTATTGCTAAATTTTCATGCTATACATTATATTTAACTATCAAAGTTTAAGTACGTTACTTTAGTATTTATAAGATTACTATGAGGTTTCTCGATGAGATTGATGAATATATCAAAACTAATAATAATTTGGGAATTTTCTAAAGTACAAAATGACGCAATTGAGAGTATAATGGGATGGAATGTTATTACATTAAAGTGTGTAAAGTTGAATTTACTTTAATTCTTTAATTTAGGAATATATCATTGTTCATTACTTATTACTTTAATGTAGATAACGATATTTTTAAAATCATTTTAACATAATAATCTTCCTATCATAATTTACAAGGAAAATCAAAATTAATCTTGACCTAAATATCAAGTAAACTCTACAAACAAATATTAAAAGAAGTATATTCTCATCCAAATAAAATAACAAGTTAATGGTGGATCTATAACTAAACTTATAATTGAAAATTTAATGAACTTTGTTTTAAACTATTATGAAATTTAAAGTATATTCTTTTATGTTTCATAATATTAGTTTTTTAACCCATTTTATCCATTATAATATTTTAGTATGCTTTTAGTTTTTATCCTTTCTTGCATCTTCATATTCATTATCTGTTGTATCCATAAAATTTAATTTCTATTAAACACATTCATTATATATTTTAAACCAATTATATCTAACATGATACCAAAATCAAAAGAAAACATGTTTCTATATCATATAAGATTATACTAAATACTATAATTTCATAAATAATATATTTCACGTGCAACACACGTATATTTTACTAGTATACAAAATGTATGGATATACTAACTGTTTTTTTCTAATAATAAAACTATACAATATTTACAGATGACCAGAATTTTTTTTCTATGATGAGAAAATGCCAGGTGGTAGAAACTTGACCCTCACATGATGACAGCCATGACGTGCTGCGTGGACCCCACGGCATAAAAAATTGGTGAAACATTATATATATGTACATTTAATGTAATTTTCATTCATAATTACTCATATTTTAAGGATCTTAAATATGAAACACAGGATATTGTTGTCATACTATCTATGTAATGCCAATAAGAAATTTCATGAATTCAAATTAATATTAAAGACCATTCATTAAATGAAAAAAAGTGAAAAAGAAAATGAGAAGAGCCTATTTGGATAATAACTGTAACTTTTTTGTAAAATAGTTAAGATTGAATAATCTCATATAATTTCATTAATAATTTAAATCTAAAAAAATGTTGGTCACTAATTCTTCTAAACATAATAGAAAAAACAATTAGTATGGAAATTAAAGAAATCAAACATAAAATGATAAAAAAATTCAAACATTGTGTAAGGAGGATGAGGAGAATCTATTAAATGTGATGACCTGTAAAATCAGCGGTAAATTACACAAACCAAATTTATATAACTTCATAAGTAACCAGGGTTAAAATTTAAGCATGGTTAGGTTGGTAACTCCAAAAGACTCAAAACTCTATTGAAAAAAGGTGGGTTGCTGCAACCTTAAATACAAGAACCTCGGCTGGTGTTCTTTCTCATATACTTCACTCTAAATTTATTTTCTTCAATTTTCCAGCAAAGTTCTTAGAATTTTGTTTGTGGTTTCCCCAAAGCCATTTTGCTTTGTACGAATTCTATTGATTTGAATTCAGCTGAAAAAAATTTAAATCAAGTTCTTTTAGTGGAAAATTCATCAATCGGTGCCTCAGAGAACCACATTTACTTATAAAGGAGGTAAAACTTATAAATCTCTCCACTGATGTTTATTTTTGTGCATTTTACTCCTTTGATGGTTGATAATTGTATTAATCTGTATGAAGACCACGATTCACTTAAGAAATGATTTCAAGATGTCCTGACAACTAAGCGACATTAGAGTTCTAGATAAATTAGTGCGGTTTTCAATTTACATGTAATTTCTGATGGTATTGTGTGAATATTTGCATTTTTGCATAAATCTTGCACTTTTCTTTTGTTCTTTGTTTTTTATACATTTTTTAAGTGATTAAAGCTGGTTCCATATGATTGAGAATTTGAATAGACTTTTGGTGTTTGAATATTAGATCTAAATGAACTATTCAGATCTGTTGGTTGCTGGTCCTCTTGTAATTGCTTGACATTCCAATTATTAAAAATATAAAACTAATTGCATTTGTATGATCCGATGATTGAAATCTTTTTATTGAATTGTTACACAATTAATAATTATTTAAATTGAATAACCAATATTAATAACACCACAAGTTTTTTCCTATCGTTGAAGATTATATTTCGTTTTATCATCTGAAATAGGACAAAGCGATGCACTTTAGTTTACCAAAAAAGATAATTTTTGTCGTTGTCGAGGTGTTAGTAGCACATGCATGAGAATAAGGAGAATTCATGTGTTTTTTCGCGCCTATAAGGTGTAAAAATTTTAAAATTCCGGTAATGCCGTTATTCAGTTGTATATTTGGTAACACGATTTTTTCATTATTGTTTGTGTATTACCGTTATTCCTTTGTAATTTCGGTATTACAGTTACTCCATCATAATTTCAGTAATACATCGTTTATCTAGAAATGAAATGCAATAAAGACGATGCTATCAGGGCTAAAGGAATAGCCGAGAACAAGTTACTGGAAGGAGACATTAGAGGAGCAAAGAATTTTGCTTTAAAGGCTCAAAACATGTTCCCTAATCTTGATGGATTGTCTCAGTTCATTGAGGTGATTGATGTTCATATTTGCCATGACAACAAAATAAACGGAAAAAATAATTATTATGGGATTTTAGGAGTGGATCCTTGTTGCAGTGAAGAGGTGATGAAGAAGCAGTATAAGAGAAGGGCTTTGGCTCTTCATCCGGATAAAAACAAATCAATTGGAGCTGATGGAGCCTTCAAGCTCCTATCAGAAGCGTGGAGCGTCCTTTCTGACAAGGATAAAAAATACGCATATGATTTGAAGCTCAATATACAAGCAACTTCAAATCTGAATTCCAATTCCAGCTTCAACTCATCAACGAGCACAACTCACGTTCCAACCAATAGTCAAAATTACAGTTTTTCACCAGAACAAATGAGGGATCCAAGTTATACTCATCAGAATCAATATTTTTGTTTTAGTAATCAGCAGCCAAGCCCTCGTTATGAAAACACTTCACAAACAGCCACTGCCCCTGAGTATAATCCTATGAATAGCACGACATTCTGGACATGTTGCCACAGATGCAGGATTCAATTTGAATACCAAAAGATTTACCTCAACAAAAATCTTCTGTGTATTGAATGTCGGCAGCCATTTTTGGCAACAGAGGTTCCCACTCCAGATGCTAGACGTCCAAGAATACGCCTTTCGCCTTACCCACAGCAGCAGCAACAAGGTGTGTTTACAAGTGTGCATGCCTCAGGCTCAGGCTCAGGCTCAAACCCTGCTGAAGTTGCTTCAAAAAGACCTCACTTTTTTAAATTTTTGTAAATTCAACTATATTGTTAGTACAAAATTCAGACTTTTGACGCATCGTTCTTTTTAAGTGAACTGAGTAGTCTTTGTTTAGCACATTTCAGCAGTGAATGTTTCAAGTTGTTCTTGTTTGACAATTACTTGTTTGTGGAAATCTTTCTGAGTGTAGCTGATTGTATGCATTTTTACAAAAAGGCTGCAAATATAGCTGATTGTATGCATTCTACTGCACAAAATAAAACTTAGCCCATAAATAAATCCAGGTTGTGTCTCCAGGGATTGTAGTATTCCATTTTACTTTTATTGATTATTTCACAAAGTCTTTTAGGAACCCTTTATCGATAAAGCTTTACAAGTCGGGTCTCATTGGCTCTCAAATGCTTTTCAATTGAGCTCCAATTGGGTTCACAATAAGATTAATGATTTGGATTCGGCTAACGATTTAAAATGAATGATTTTGAAGTCCACATAATAAATTATAAATTATGAGAGATTTTTTAGAGGATGATTTCAGTAGAGTGATTTTTCAGAGATAGGAAGAGATTACTGAGAGAGGGGAAATAGAGATTTTTTAGAGAGCGGAAATAGAGATTTTTTAGAGAGTGGATGATGTGTGTCTTATCCAACGAAAATAAGAATCTTACTCGAATAAATTTGTATATAGCGATGAGCTTGGTTGATCGTTAGTGATTTGTTCAATTAATTTCTAAAAATGCGAATAATAAAGTAAAGGGGGTTTTCAAAAGTGATTAAACCAAAATTAAGTAAACACGTTTAAATTCGGAAAATTGCAATTATTTGACAATTAGAGGAACTCAATAGTTTGAGATTTTCTAGCCTAAGAAATTATCCCGGTATTGATTCAAATATTGGATCCTTAATGCAATGATCTTTCTGTGTTCTTAAATAAATTAGACAGAGTTATTGATTCATATATTGGATTCTTGATGCAATGATGTTTCAGTGTTCTTTATAATAAATGTCTTTTAAAATCGAATAAAAATCCCAACCAACTAAAAATAATTTAAAACAGAGATGGTCGCAAAAATATCATGAATTTATCTCCAATACCTCGATTTCCGCTGGTCAACCCTCAGTCAATAAAATCTCTACAGAAATTGAGTGTGTCCACCTCTGACTTTGATTTGTAGTATGTTTTTGATTTTTCTCACTATTCTCATTTCTCTTCAAAACTCTGCATTTTTACCCCATTTTGCTTCATCTTCTCATCATCCCAAACCAATTCAAGACTAGTCCATATACGTAAACAAAAAACTTAAAACAAAATACAACAGATTAAAGTATGCATAAAATGGACACTAACTAACTGTGAACACAAGATTTTTGAGAGATACGGGAGAGATTTCTTATATGTATATATATATATATGTATTGAGGGAATGACTTCTGATAGAGTCAGAAAATTTTGTGGAATATTTTTTCAAAAGTAGAAATTGATAGATGATTTACAAAGAGGGGGCGAGAGACATTTTTTAGAGAGAGACAAATCGTTTTATTTGAGAGATTTTGTCAACAAAATTTTACAGGGGGAGATATTGATTTTGTTCGAGAGAGGGAGAAAGAGAGGAAGAGTGATTTCTGAGACATAGATGTAGAGATTTTTTTTGGAGGGAAATATATTCTTGTGTGAGAGAGATATTTTAGAGAGAAATAAAGAAATTTGGAAAGAGGATCGTGAGATAATTTTGAAATTTATTTTGTCAATGAAAGATTTTTGAGAGTGGTGGAGCGATTATTTCAGGAGAGGGATAGAGATTTTGGTGAGAGGTTTTGTTTGAGAGATTTTTTAGAAATATAAATATATTTTCCAAAGTGACTTTTTAGAGAGAAAATTTTGAGAATAATTTTTCATTTTTGCAATGAAAAGAATTGAAATGACGGCGTAACGAGCGTACTTGAAATCCATAAGAATCTGGCTTCAAATCCTTTTTGTCCAAAGATATATATGAGATTGATGTATTTACATTTTTGATCGAACAATCAGAGTACATTTAAATTGAGGATTTGAGAATTTCTTGATCCAAATCTTTCCATCCAAATGAACCATTAAATTCATATAACAATTTCAGCAAATCGATATTAGGTTACCGTTTCAACTTGACCCAATAAATGTAGGATGGCAAGAATAAAACTAGACTACTTTTTTATCGTATTTGATTGATGGGGTTGGCGCGAGTGCCATTGGCAAATTAGAATTTCATCAAAAATAGTCATGTGTCGGAAAATAGTCATGTGTCGAGCAGATGGCATGTTAAAATGAGGGAATGAATTGGTTTATAGAAATATAATAAACACTTATTTATTCTTGAGATGTTTGAATTATAGTTTATAATATTTTAAATGGCACTATTTCTTTCATTACATAAGCTATTATTCACAGATTTATTAATGTAACATCACTAATTTTTAATAATAATATTTTTATATATAATTATATATATAAATTTGATTATCAACATATCTAAGATTCATGTTGATTCAGTATATATCAATAAGGATTTGTATAAAAGCCGATATAAGCTAATGTTTTTAATTAAAAAAAAAGGTCATATATAAAAATTTTATTTTAAAAGAAAGAAATGGAATTCTTTATATATTTTTCCTTACTAAAAAATAATATTTCAGAATTTAGAAAATTGAAATGTTTTAGCTTTAGGATTTAAAGAAATTATTGCTAAATTATCATGCTATACATTATATTTAACTATCAAAGTTTAAGTACGTTACTTTAGTAATTATAAGATTACTATGAGGTTTCTCGATGAGATTGATGAATATATCAAAACTAATAATAATTTGAGAATTTTCTAAAGTACAAGATGACGCAATTGAGAGTATAATGGGATGGAATGTTATTACATTAAAGTGTGTAAAGTTGAATTTACTTTAATTCTTTAATTTAGGAATATATCATTGTTCATTACTTATTACTTTAATGTAGATAACGATATTTTTAAAATCATTTTAACATAATAATCTTCCTATCATAATTTATAAGGAAAATCAAAATTAATCTTGACCTAAATATCAAGTAAACTCTACAAACAAATATTAAAAGAAGTATATTCTCATCCAAATAAAATAACAAGTTAATGGTGGATCTATAACTAAACTTATAATTGAAAATTTAATGAACTTTGTTTTAAACTATTATGAAATTTAAAGTATATTCTTTTATGTTTCATAATATTAGTTTTTCAACCCATTTTATCCATTATAATATTTTAGTATGCTTTTAGTTTTTATCCTTTCTTGCATCTTCATATTCATTATCTGTTGTATCCATAAAATTTAATTTCTATTAAACACATTCATTATATATTTTAAACCAATTATATCTAACATGATACCAAAATCAAAAGAAAACATGTTTCTATATCATATAAGATTATACTAAATACTATAATTTCGTAAATAATATATTTCACGTGCAACACACGTATATTTTACTAGTATACAAAATGTATGGATATACTAACTGTTTTTTTCTAATAATAAAACTATACAATATTTACAGATGACCAGAATTTTTTTTCTATGATGAGAAAATGCCAGGTGGTAGAAACTTGACCCTCACATGATGACAGCCATGACGTGCTGCGTGGACCCCACGGCATAAAAAATTGGTGAAACATTATATATATGTACATTTAATGTAATTTTCATTCATAATTATTCATATTTTAAGGATCTTAAATATGAAACACAGGATATTGTTGTCATACTATCTATGTAATGCCAATAAGAAATTTCATGAATTCAAATTAATATTAAAGACCATTCATTAAATGAAAAAATGTGAAAAAGAAAATGAGAAGAGCCTATTTGGATAATAACTGTAACTCTTTTGTAAAATAGTTAAGATTGAATAATCTCATATAATTTCATTAATAATTTAAATCTAAAAAAATGTTGGTCACTAATTCTTCTAAACATAATAGAAAAAACAATTAGTATGGAAATTAAAAAAATCAAACATAAAATGATAAAAAAATTCAAACATTGTGTAAGGAGGATGAGGAGAATCTATTAAATGTGATGACCTGTAAAATCAGCGGTAAATTACACAAACCAAATTTATATAACTTCATAAGTAACCAGGGTTAAAATTTAAGCATGGTTAGGTTGGTAACTCCAAAAGACTCAAAACTCTATTGAAAAAAGGTGGGTTGCTGCAACCTTAAATACAAGAACCTCGGCTGGTGTTCTTTCTCATATACTTCACTCTAAATTTATTTTCTTCAATTTTCCAGCAAAGTTCTTAGAATTTTGTTTGTGGTTTCCCCAAAGCCATTTTGCTTTGTACGAATTCTATTGATTTGAATTCAGCTGAAAAAAATTTAAATCAAGTTCTTTTAGTGGAAAATTCATCAATCGGTGCCTCAGAGAACCACATTTACTTATAAAGGAGGTAAAACTTATAAATCTCTCCACTGATGTTTATTTTTGTGCATTTTACTCCTTTGATGGTTGATAACTGTATTAATCTGTATGAAGATCACGATTCACTTAAGAAATGATTTCAAGATGTCCTGACAACTAAGCGACATTAGAGTTCTAGATAAATTAGTGCGGTTTTCAATTTACATGTAATTTCTGATGGTATTGTGTGAATTTTTGCATTTATGCATAAATCTTGCACTTTTCTTTTGTTCTTTGTTTTTTATACATTTTTTAAGTGATTAAAGCTGGTTCCATATGATTGAGAATTTGAATAGACTTTTGGTGTTTGAATATTAGATCTAAATGAACTATTCAGATCTGTTGGTTGCTGGTCCTCTTGTAATTGCTTGACATTCCAATTATTAAAAATATAAAACTAATTGCATTTGTATGATCCGATGATTGAAAACTTTTATTGAATTGTTACACAAATAATAATTATTTAAATTGAATAACAAATATTAATAACACCACAAGTTTTTTCGTATCGTTGAAGATTATATTTCGTTTTATCATCTGAAATAGGACAAAGCGATGCACTTTAGTTTACCAAAAAAGATAATTTTTGTCGTTGTCGAGGTGTTAGTAGCACATGCATGAGAATAAGGAGAATTCATGTGTTTTTTCGCGCATATAAGGTGTAAAAATTTTAAAATTCCGGTAATGCCGTTATTCAATTGTTTATTTGGTAACACGATTTTTTCATTATTGTTTGTGTATTACCGTTATTCCTTTGTAATTTCGGTATTACAGTTACTCCATCATAATTTCAGTAATACATCGTTTATTTAGAAATGGAATGCAATAAAGACGATGCTATCAGGGCTAAAGGAATAGCCGAGAACAAGTTACTGGAAAGAGACATTAGAGGAGCAAAGAATTTTGCTTTAAAGGCTCAAAACATGTGTCCCTAATCTTGATGGATTGTCTCAGTTCATTGAGGTGATTGATGTTCATATTTGCCATGACAACAAAATAAACGGAGAAAATAATTATTATGGGATTTTAGGAGTGGATCCTTGTTGTAGTGAAGAGGTGCTGAGGAAGCAGTATAAGAGAAGGGCTTTGGCTCTTCATCCGGATGAAAACAAATCAATTGAAGCTGATGGAGCCTTCAAGCTCCTATCAGAAGCGTGGAGCGTCCTTTCTGACAAGGATCAAAAATACGCATATGATTTGAAGCTCAATATACAAGCAACTTCAAATCTGAATTCCAATTCCAGCTTCAACTCATCAACGAGCACAACTCACATTCCAACCAACAGTCAAAATTACAGTTTTTCGCCAGAACAAATGAGGGATCCAAGTTATACTCATCAGAATCAATATTTTCCTTTTAGTAATCAGCAGCCAAGCCCTCGTTATGAAAACACTTCACAAACAGCCACTGCCCCTGAGTATAATCCTATGAATAGCACGACATTCTGGACATATTGCCACGGATGCAGGATTCAATTTGAATACCAAAAGATTTACCTCAACAAAAATCTTCTGTGTATTGAATGTCGGCAGCCATTTTTGGCAACAGAGGTTCCCACTCCAGATGCTAGACGTCCAAGAATACGCCTTTCGCCTTACCCGCAGCAGCAGCAACAAGGTGTGTTTACAAGTGTGCATGCCTCAGGCTCAGGCTCAGGCTCAAACCCTGCTGAAGCTGCTTCAAAAAGACCTCACTTTTTTAAATTTTTGTAAATTCAACTATATTGTTAGTACAAAATTCAGACTTTTGACGCATCGTTCTTTTTAAGTGAACTGAGTAGTCTTTGTTTAGCACATTTCAGCAGTGAATGTTTCAAGTTGTTCTTGTTTGACAATTACTTGTTTGTGGAAATCTTTCTGAGTGTAGCTGATTGTATGCATTTTTAAAAAAAGGCTACAAATATAGCTGATTGTATGCATTCTACTGCACAAAATAAAGCTTTACTTTTATTGATTATTTCACCAAGTCTTTTAGGAACCCTTCATCGATAAGTGAGAAATAAAGCTTTACAGGTCGGGTCTCAAATGCTTTTCAATTCAGCTCCAGTTGGGTTCACAATAAGATTAATGATTTGGATTCGGCTAACGATTTAAAATGAATGATTTTGAAATCCACATAATAAATTATAAGTTATGAGAGATTTTTTAGAGGATGATTTTAGTAGAGTGATTTTTCAGAGAGAGGAAGAGATTACTCAGAGAGGGGAAATAGAGATTTTTGAGAGAGTGGACGATGTGTGTCTTATCCAACGAAAATAAGAATCTTACTCGAATAAATTTGTGTATAGTGATGAGCTTGGTTGATCGTCAGGGATTTGTTCAATTAATTTCTGAAAATGCGAATAATAAAGTAAAGGGGGTTTTCGAAAGTGATTAAACTAGAATTAAGTAAACATGTTTAAATTCGGAAAATGGCAGTTTTTTGACAATTAGAGGAACTCAATAGTTTGATATTTTCTAGCCTAAGAAATTATCTGGGTATTGATTCACATATTGGATCCTTGATGCAATGATGTTTAGTGTTCTTAAATAAATTAGATAGGGTGATTGATTCATATATTGGATTCTTAATGCAATGATATTTCAGTGTTCTTTATAATAAATGTCTTTTAAAATCGAATAAAAATCCCAACCAACTAAAAATAATTTAAAACGGAGATGGTCACAAAAATATCATGAATTTAGCTCCAAGATCTCGATTTCCGCTGGTCAACCCTCAGCCAATAGAATCTCTACAGAAATTGAGTGTGTCCACCTCTGACTTTGCTTTGTAGTATGTTTTTGATTTTTCTCACTCTTCTCATTTCTCTACAAAACTCTGCATTTTTATCCAATTTTTCTTCTTCTTCTTCTCATCATTCCAAACCAAGTCAAGACTAGTACTAAACATGTAAACAACAAACTTAAAACAAAATACAACAGATTAAAAGTATGCATAAAATGGACACTAACTAATTGTGGACACAAGATTTTTGAGAGACACAGGAGAGATTTCTGATATGTATATATTTATATATTTATATATATATATATATATATATTAAGGGGAGTGACTTCTGATAGAGTCATAAAATTTTGTGGAATATTTTTTCGAAAATAGAAATTGATAGATTATTTACAAAGAGGGGGCGAGAGACATTTTTTAGAGAGAGACACATCGTTTTGTTTGAGAGATTTTGTCAACAATATTTTACAGGGGGAGAGATTGATTTTGTTAGAGAGAGGGAGAAAGAGAGGAAGAGATATTTTTGAGACATAGATGTAGAGATATTTTTTGGAGAGAAATATATTCTTGCGTGAGAGAGATATTTTACAGACAAATAAAGAAATTTTGAAAGAGGAAGGAGAGATAATTTTGAAGTTATTTTTTTCAAGGAAAGATTTTTGAGAGAGGTGGAGCGATTATTTAAGCAGAGGGGCACAGATTTTCTGAGAGGTTTTTCTAGAGACGTTTTTAGAAATATAAATATATAGAGAGAAAATTTTGAGATTAATTTTTCATTTTTGCAATGGAAAGATTTTAAATGACGGGGTAACGAGCGGATTTGAAATCCATAAGAATCAAATCCTTTTGGTCCAAAGATAATATGAGATTGAAGTATTTACATTTTTGGTCAAACAATAAGAGTACATTTAAAATGGGGATTTGAGAATTTCTTGATCCAAATCTTTCCATCCAAATGAACCATTAAATTCATGTACCAATTTCAGCAAATCGATATCAGGTTACCGTTTCAACTTGACCAAATAAATGTAGGATGGCATTAATAAAACTATACTACTTTTGTGTCGTATTTGACTGATGGGGTTGGTGCTAGTACACCGATTATGAAAAATATTATTTCGTAGTCATAAATCATGTTCAACATTAGTAGCATTGAGGATACGATGTACTACTAATGATTCTCCATGATCTTCGTATGTAACCTCTTTATTTTCATCATATTCATCATAGATAGGGGCTGCCTCATATGATTCTTCCTCGGCCTCTTCTTCAACAAGAGTAATAATTTTTCGATTTGGACAATCCGCCGCAAAGTGTCAAAAACCTTTGCACTTGAAGCATGGTTTTTGATTGTTAGAGCCACGTGGTTTTACAACACCAATGTTACTCTCATTGCTTGTAACGGTCTTTTGTTTCACCTCCTCTGATGGTGTATTCCGGAAAGTAGATGATCTACCTCGGTTAAATGTACCACCACTTGATGCGAAACGAGAACCACTTCGACTTAATTCCTTTTGTTGTTTTTTCACCTTGAGGGCCAACTTGCATACGTCATTATACGTCCAGTATGGATGCAATTGGACAACATTTCCAATCTCATATCGAAGTCCTCCAAGAAAACGAGCAATAGTTTGTTGTTCCGGCTCCAAAATATCACATCTCATCATGAGATTCTCAAATTCGGCAATATACTCCTCCACAGATAAATCTTTTTGTTTTAAATTATGATATTTGAGAAAAACATCTTGTGAGTAATTATCCGGCAAAAAATTTCTCCGTAGTTCCTTCTTCATCTTGTCCCACGTGCAAATATTCCGCTTGCCATCACGAGTACTTTGTTTCTTTAGGTGTCCCACCAAATGGATACATATTTCTTCAATTTAATTGCAACGAATTTCACTTTACGATCTTTTGGAATTTCTTATAATTCAAAGACCCTCTCAATTGAATTGAGCCAATCAATGAACTCATTAGGATCATTTTTACCTTCAAATTCTGGAATATCAACCTTGAAATCAAAAGATTTCTCACGAACATCGTTTCTTTGGATTCTTCGACATGATATCCATGATCACTTGAATGATCATTTCTCTCACCATGAAATGGTTTAAAGTCCATCTCATTATCTTCAGAATCACCATCCGAATCATAACCCTCAACATCACGATTCAAAGGTTCGCCACGTGCAAGACATTGCTCGAGTTGTTGCACTTGTCTCCTTAAATCATCCAACTCGATATCACAAAGGTCTCTATGACGAGCTGCAGGATCATCAATATTTGGTCTGTTTCTTCTTCGACCATCCATTGAAAACCAAGGCTCTTGATACCAACTTGACACCAGAAAACGTAGGGCCACTCACCACTCACCACTCTAGGAAGTCCACCAAGAGTTTAGAGAAAGATAAAAAAAGATATGATCTTCTTCACAAGATTAGAAGCTTAATATATGATACTATATTCTAAAAATTTGTTGTTCCAAAATGAATACAAGGATGGCCTTTTATAGGCAATGCTTGGAACAACCCTGCAAGATGAGTCAAAGATATTAAATAATCTTAAAAATTATCTAGCTTTAATAAAATGAATCTAATACAAATATGAATATTTAGTACCATAAATCCTTTAAATAGTATTTAATAATATATTTGAATGAGTTAGCAAGAAAAATAGCAAGAATCACTTCAACCTTCAAAATTCCCGTATGATAACACTATTCTGCCTGGTTTTACTAAAATGGGCATATCTCCCTGTAGGAATGGAATTTTTGGGATCTGTTTGTTTGGTTGGAATAGACTCATTCACCTTTCCAATGATGTATGGCTTGGCCTATAATTAATTTTCAGTCAAAACGGATTAATTTGTGAAGTTGACAGACTAACCTGAATTTTCTGTGTCAGATTTTGCTAAGGATTTAAAATTAATAGATTTCAAACGAGTGCACATAATTGCGAATATCTTGTTTGAGTATAATATTGAAAAAGATTTCAATTTTTTATTTAACCATAAATCCTAGAGCATTTAAAATCCTTAAATATTTTACTTTTTTATCAATTAATTATTTTAAAAATATATTTATTATTAGGAATTATGAGAAATATTTGAGAAATAGATTTCTATTGGGAAACTTCTCTAAGAAATTCCTCTTTCAATAATCTCTCTCCCTCTCTAGAAAATTTCTCTACCTCTCCCTCTCACAAATATCTCCCTTCCTCTAACAAACTTTGTTCTAAAAATCTCTCTTAAAAAGTTGTTTCTCTTTCAAATCTCTCTATGACAATCTCCCCCCTCTCTCTAATTAATATCTCATCCTCTCTCCCTCTCTCAATAATTCCTCTCTCTCTCCAAATAAGTTATTTTCTATTGTGTATTTATAGTTTAACTATAAAATTTATAGAGCACTTGAAATTCATAACTATTTTACTTATATATTTATATAAATAATTATATAAACATATTATATATACTATGAGTGATTCTCGATAAAAGGATTTTAACAATGATTTTGGGAGAGATTTTTTAAATTTAAACGAAAGAGACTTTTAGAGAGAGAGATTTTTATAGACAAATATATTTTTGAGGGATAGAATTTTTTAGAAAGGGAGATAGAAATTTCAGAGATTTTTGAGAGGGATCGATTTTTGAGATAGAGGGAGAGAGATTGTTTGGAGAAAGAGAAGTATTTTTTAAGATAGATAGAGAGATATTCAAGAGAGAAATATATTTTTCATAGAGACAGAGAAATCTTTTAAAGAGAAAGATGTTCGTAGAGAGAAAGATATTTTTGAGAGACAGACTTTGAGAGAGGGAGAGAGAGATTTGGAGATTTTAGCGATAGAAAAACATTGCAAAGAAACTTTTAAGTGAAAAATATTTCTTTTTTATAAAGAAAGAGAACTTTTGACATTGTTTAGACTAATTTTTCACTTTTGCCGTAACTTGAATTGACATAGCTAACTACCGCATTTGAAATGAATAAGTAATATGGGTTTAAATCATTGCAATCAAAAGATGGATTGGAAATCCATATAATTACATTTTGGGCCAAATGAACGAGAAAATCTAAAATAAGGATTTGAAATCCTTTGGGGCGCCATTTAGATAGATGAATTTGGAGTCGGTTAAGTATTTGAAATTAATAGATTTCAAAAGTTATAATTAATTATCAATATAATATATTTCAGTTTATGAATTATGAGATAATTTTAATAAACAGATAAAATTCCTCTTGAAATTTTTTTCTCTCAAAAACTCTTTATCAAAAATACATTTCTAAAAAATATATCTCTCGCTAAAAAAATTCTTTCATTCCCCTCAGAAATCTCTTTCTTCTCTCTCAAAAAATAGTTTATTAAAGAAACCTCTCCCTACATTGTCTCTCCAAAAAGGTTTTGAGATGGTGGACGATGTGTGTCGAATCCAACAAAAATAAAAATCATACCAAATAAATTGTGTATGGTGATGAGCAGAGTCGATCCTAATGGATTTGTTCAAATTTATTTCTAAAAAATGAGAACAATAAAGTAAAGGGATTTTCAAAAGTGATTAAACTAAAACAAAATAAAAATATTTAAATTAGGAAAATTGCAATGATCGAACAATTAGAGGAATTCAATAGTTTGAGAGTTTCTTGCATTAGAAATTATATCAATATTGATTCACAAGTTTGATTTTCGACAGAATGATGTTTCAGTATTCTTATATAAATTATAATTTAGACATAGTTGTTAACAAGCTCTAATAACCTCATTTCTCCTTATTTTGTCGATAACTCAAACAAACTCTTTCATTATTCTCTTATTAATTAAACAATCATAAATAAGATATAAGAAGTTAGAATAACAATAGCATTAACGGATACGAGAAACACTAATTTCAATCAACTAATTCGTAAGCTCGGTTCGCTTAAATTATATCACATATTCCGATAACAAACAATAAGAAAACGTGTTGATAATTAACGTTGTTAATTTCTACAAATATAAGAATTTAACAAAAAATTAAGGATTTGAGATTCTAAATAGCTTTATATTTTTTTAACAACTAAATAACCAACCTAATTACTTAAATAATTGAAAAAATAATATCAACAATCATAGACAATAAATGAATATTCAAGAACAAAAAAATAACAAAGAGTACATTATATTAGATCTCATAAATATGTAGAATCAAAATTATATTAATCCTTGTCTAGATTGTTTGTGTTGGATTGAAAATCTCTTCTTCTAGTGGGAAAAAAAGTGTGTATGAGTAATGTCCTAGGAGAAGAAGAATATTCGTATACATAGCTAAAAAAGTCCTAATCTAATAAGTATTTATTTTCTAAGATATGATTTTAAAACTCCTAACTAAAATAAATGTCTTTTAAAATGGTATCAAAATTCAAAACCACATAAAAATACTTTAAAACAGATTAAAAGTGTGCATAAAATGCACACTAATTGTGGAAACATGATTTTGGAGAGAGAGGCCAGAGATTTTTGATATGTATATTATTATATATTTAATTATATATATAAATTTCAATCCGATAATAACGTTATCCAGTTGTATTTCTGGCAATACGATTTTTTTGTTATTGTTTCTGTATTACCAATTCCTTAGTAATTTCGGTAATACAGTTACTCCAACATAATAGTAATAGGTCATTTCTATTGATTTCCGAAACAGATGCAATCAATGAGAATCAATGGGATTACATTAACAAAGGGTAAAATTATTATCTTAAATGCAAATCTTTTGGTTTTCTAGGTTGGCAGAGTGTAAGAAATTTATCCAGAAATGGAATCTAATAAAGACGACTTTAGCAGGGGTAAAGGAATCGCCAAGAAAAAGTTACTAAAGGGAGACATTACAGGAGCAAAGAATTTTGAGATTTTTCAGAGTAAGGAAGAGACTTTTGAGAGAGTGGAAAATAGAGATTTTTCAGAGGGTGGACGATATGTGAGACCATCCAATAATAATAAAAATATTACTCAAATAAATTTGTATATAGTGATGAGCTTGGTCGATCGTCAGGGATTTGTTCAGATTAATTTCTCAAAATGCGAATAATAAAGTAAACGGGGTTTTCAAAAGTGATTAAATTAAAATTAAGTAAAAATGTTTATATTTGGAAAATTGCAATAATTTAACAATTAGAGGAATTCAATAGTTTGATACTTTCTCGCTTAATAAATTATCTCGGTATTGATTCACAGATTTTATCATTGATGCAATTATGTTTCACTGTAATTAAATAAATTAGATATAGTTGATAACAAGCTCTAACAACCTCGTTTCTCCTTAGTTTGTCAATAACCAAAAAAAGCTCTTTGATTATTCTCTTGTTCATTAAACAATCCTAAATAAATCTTAGGATTTAGAATAAACGTATTAGAGGAACACTAATTTTAATCAACAAATTCGTAAGATCGGTTCGCTTAAATTAGGCCACATATTCCAATAACAAACAATCAATAACGTGTTTATAATTAACGTTGTTAATTGCTACAAATATAAGAATTTATAAAAAAATTACGGATTTGAGATTCTAAATAGAGGGTTTAGAAATCTTTCCTACCCAAAGATGGATTTGAAATCATGTATTACATTTTGGGCCAATTGGATTTATTTCGCTTAGAAAAAACACAGAAATGATTGCATCTAACTGCTACAAGAAAAAGAATATTAAGCCATCACTCCAGACTAGTCTTCACATTCTCGTCTAAATGGTCATGTAAAGATGGAAGATACATAAAAATATATATAGATTGAGTACAAGTGAAACAGAACTACCCAACGCAACGACAAATGACTTATGTTGTTTGTTGTGAGGCAGTGTGCAAGTGTTCCAACTGACAGTCCACTATTGTCCGGGGTATGCTCTGTGCCAGTGCAACCCAAGCCAAGTTGGATCAAACTAACCGATCTAGACAAAATCAAACTAGTTATTGATCATCGAATTACGATAGATTAAAAGTCGTGCATATAATTGAATACATGTTATTTCAAAATAAGATAGATTAATATGCTGGGTCAAAATGTTTCCAGAGTATTCAATTACCACATGATACATAAATATAAAAGTTCAAAATTATATATATATATATATATATATCTTTCCAGTTGATTCGATCATTTCAAACTTGTCGAATAGCAAAATATATTAACTATGAATAACTTCCGATAGTTTGTAGCGATACATACGTTTCTAAAAATTATTTTTCTTAAAATAAATAAAATCCTAGTCTTGTGTTAACAACTTAAAATTGAAAATTTTATCTAGTAAAAAATATAAGTGTGCTGCCTACTTAAATTAATTTTATAACATATTATCCATGTTGAAATATTATGAAATTTTCCATAACAACTAAAGATACTATTTTTATATAGTACTGTAAAAATTTCAAAATATAATATAGTATAAAATGTACAAAACTAAGCATCAGTAGTAAGATTTTAACCTTTCGAATAATATCTGGTAATACAACTAAATGAATTCATAACCTTCTATACAACTTCAAATAATGTAAATTTTTGTGAAAAATATTTGTGACACATTTTTATTTTAAGAAAAAACAAGAATCGAAAGACAACATATGAGACCCTAATTTTATCATACTCGTGTAGATTCCTTGTAAGCTTTTTATAAATTTTTCTACAGATCCAAAACTAAAAATATTTAGGGGCACGTTCTTAACACATATTTTGATATACAAAAAGGGTTTGGAGATCAAACGAAAATAAATATATGTTAAAAATATATATAATGAATACTCTCAGGTACCTACTGACGAAGCACACTTGTACGATTGTTACAAACTTAATGGTTTGATAAAAATAAAGAAAATTTGTGTGAGCTAAAAAAGATTAAAGTAACTATATAGTTAGTTTTAGTCTTTTATATTAATATATACACCAGAACATTATGATATATTTCGATAAAATGAACCCCTGAAAACGCACAATCTTATACTAGAAATCCAAGAGGTTTTAGAGTAGGATCTTATATCCGCTAACTCCACAAAACGGATGACAATAAAGGAGTATGAGTTTCGTTTTGGTGGTTTTCTGAAATAATTGTGTTTTAAACATAGAGAAATGAGGAAGAAAGAAGGCCAACCTGTATTAAAAAGACTTTTTCTTAGAAAAGGTAGACTTAAGAGTAAAAATGTCAAGAAGGCTAAACGGTTTGCTCGACAACGGGCCGAATGGACCGGCTCGCTGAGGCTCAACCATTTAACTTAGAGAGCCTTAAGGGGCCAGTGGGTAAAAATAGGTCAGCCGTTTTTGTCTTGTGGACCGATTTGGCCCACTAAAATTATTTTATTTGTTTCTAAATATTTTTATATTATAAATATATATATCTTTTTTCAAAATAAAATACAGCATAGCATAGTTGGTAAAATGACAATTTGTGTTCTTTGAGGTCAAAAGTTCAATACTTTTTTACCAGTATTTAAATTTTTTCCTACAAACTAAAATATAATTAAAAAAAATAAAATATGTAAAAACAACTAGTTGTTAAGGCCGGTATACCGGTTTCAACCCCTTATAAACCGGCTGAAACCGACCTACAAGACTAAGGGAGCGAGCCCGAGCCTGAGGAGTCAAGCCGGTATACCATGTCCAGCCTTTATAAGGCGTCAAAACCGGCCTGGCCTAAAGGGAAGGTGTCCTAAGGGCCTGCACCATTAGATAAATGGGCTATAACAGGCTGGCTTAATTCGGCCCATTATGATCCATTTCACACCTTTAGAAATTGATGTGAAATTGAATTGGACTCCTAAATCTCCAGTCCAACTTACATTCCCATATTTTAGCTTAAAAACAACCTAACACCAAATTAAATGTATTAGTCTGCCTATTATTATTATAGATTTCATATGAATGTCCTTTCCAATCACATTTTCATGTCATTACTGAATGTACAAGTATATTGGCCACCGAAAACACCATTTTTTAATACATCTAACTAATTTACACGAGATGCACTAGTTCCCGACTATCATATAATTTCTAATAAATTATTTATTTTTAATAGTAGTCAAACACTATATAATTTAATTGGTCTTGGTTCAGTTTAGACGGATACACTATATTGGAATTGGTATTCACATGATTATGACAAATCATCGAATATAGTATATACCATCCATTCTTATGAACGAGTATGATCTATTTATTATAACATAGAATCAAAATTTTTAAAAGGCGAAAGCGTGAGGCAGGGCGTTGAGTATCTCACGGGATGTTCACAAATTCACAAAGACATAAACGATTTAGAGAAGATATGCATATTCATATTTCATTAAAATTTAAACACATAAATTATTGCGAGGATATGTAAATTATGATAAAACAATTTATTGTGGAAGAATAGAAATAGTTAAAGTAATTTATTGTGGAAGGAAAGAATACAAACCTTTAGAAGAATCTTGAATTTTTCTCTTGTTTTTGCTGCGTATGGAGTTGTACGAAGAGAGATTATAAATATAAAAAATCTGATTTTTTTAGGGTTTTATTTGTATTGACTTGAGGATAAAAGTTATTTTTAATTCTTTGACTTCAACTAAAAGGTTGTGGGCTTAAAACTATTAAATATGTTCAAGTGGGCAAAAAAAATACATTTTTATTTTAAATGAACATGGGGCGTACGCCCTACCTTTTCGGGCGTACGCCCCATAGCAATTTCGCCGCCCTTAATCTCGCGGGGCTTTTTTGCCCACGCCCAGCCACGCGCCCTGGCAGCGCCTTTTAAAACACTGCGTATAATATACATGATCTGAAACATGACCCCTATTTGTTACACCCCTATTTACATTATTATATCTAATTATGCTTAACTAGGGGTGTAAGACGAGCTCGAGTTTTTAATCAAGCTCGATCTCACTTATCTGGCTCGCGAGCTTTTTTATTTTTGAATATATTATTATTTTTATTATGATATTAATAAATATATATTAAATAATTAATTAAAAAAAACGAAATTTAAAGTTTCCCGCAAAAATTTTGAATCAACAAACGGGCTCGACTCAAGCTCGAGCTAAGAAATTTTGAGGTCACGAGCTGGTACAATAAGGCTCGAGCTAGGTTCGTTTACAGTCTTCCTTAACTTATAATATACAATTAAATAATTTCATAATAAAGGTATTTTAAGAAACAATCAGTAACATTCTCACATGTTTAAGATTTTGCCAAAACTTACTAATAATACAAGGTGGTAATAATGTCTCACGATCATGTTCCTCTGAAATGATAATGTCCATGAGCTTCATTTAAGGTCTAATTGGTTATATTTGTCTGATATAGAGGAGGTTTGATTTTGTACTTGTAAGTTTGATTCAAGACTTGTAGATTTTGATATTCTATGTTTTGTTGTTGACACTTGGGGCACCATAAAATTCTCTGAAAAAATATATATCTTCTTTCATTAGGCCAATAATCCTTGATCTTAAGGATAGATTTCGTTACTAATTCTCACCTCGTTTACTCGTTTGTCTGGAGTCAAATGTGAGAATTGAAGAATGCACTTGATTCCTAATTTAGATGTATTTATATCATTATGTAGTGAATTTATGGCAAGATAGTAGTTCTTTCCAATTACCCTAACATGAATTCAGTTTGTATATTGTTTAATTTTGTTGTAATATATACCTACATAGATATACATATACAGATATACATATTCCCAAGTCAAGGTTTTACGTAGCGTTTTAGTAAAATGTGCGTCTGCTATGACAATTTTTCTTGTCGCGCTTCATTACTTTTGCAACTACAGATGGTTATCTTCATTGTTTTTATTTCAAGAATATTCATTGTTAAACTTGTTGTCGTAAACAAGTTAAGCTCCGCAAATTATTATCAAATCTTACCGTAAACATATTTTCTTTGCACTGTGCTTCAAGATTTAGTCAGTTTCAACTCTATTTCGATAACGGCTAAAGCAAAGTCACTTCAAAAGATTACAACGTGTCGTGTATGATACCCCATCGGACACGACGCTTCTACACCCGATACTGTGTCCAATATGGAAAGAAATTCGCCTGCTTAAATAAAATAAAAAAAAAATATTAACACTGTAACGGACGTGGTTGAGTGTATGTCTATTATGTATGCATTATTTGTGACACTTGATGTTATTTCACTAATTTTTTGTGATTTTGTTAATTGAAATATATTTTTTTTACAGACATATATAACTTGGCAAATCAAATATAAATTTATAATGTACAATCATTCTTATAGTTTATATATTTTAAATAAATATATATATATATATATATAACATATATATATCTACATTTTATAGCAGTTTCGAGGTCGTGACGTGTTCTAATATTTTTAAAATGTCGTATTTCATGTCCGTGTCGTGTCATGTCTTGCGCTGTACCATGTGTCCCGTGTCCGTGCATCATAGATTACCAATGCTTACTTCAATTACGATTCTTTTCCAATTGGTATTTTTGTCGATAACACCTAGGAATATTTTGTTAGGAGACACCATATGCTATTATTACAGTTGGTTTTAATTTGTTTTTAGTTCATGTACAATTTTGTGACCCGGAATAATCTTCAAGGCAAAGCCCATTGTTATGTCTTTCCATCTCTACGCTGGATGAATTCTGGGGCCATTATTGCTTACGAAAGTTATGATTTTACATAAATACTGATCTTTATTATTTGAAGATGAATTATGATTATTGAAAATAAAAATGCAGAAATTCTTTCTACGCCGATGACAAAATTGTAGGTGCATGTCTTCTTCATCAGATTAAATTTAACGATGACAAAATTGTAGGTGGTTGGTAACCGATCCTTCATTGATGTCATCATTAGCAGTCAGTGCTGGCGTGGACCCCACCGCGCCATAAATTAATGAAACATCCCGACCTTCAGTTACATCTTAATATAGTAACTGCAATTTGCTTCCATTCTTTAAATCAAATTTTGAGGATATTGAACATGAAACATTGGATATTGTTGTCTTAATATCTGTCTAATCTCTAGTTGATATTTTATGAATTCAATAAAGACTATGTAATTAATGAAAATTCAAAGCTCCTCCACTTCATCATGATTAAATTCAATGGAACACAAATTTAATGATATTAGTCAAAAATAAAAATGAAACTAAAATTAATAATAACTATTTTGTAATAATAATCCTATATAATTTTTTCAATAATCGAAATCCGAAATCTAAAATATGGTACAATAATTCTCCTAAACAGATACCAATTAATTGCATTCTGATTATGAAACAAAATTCAAGAAATCAAGCATAAAAAGGATAAAGAAAATTCAAAAAATTACCTAAATAAAATTAGAAAAATTATTATTGCAAATGACCTGTGGATTCCTAAGTGAATTACACAATCCATATTTAACCAACCTCCAAAACAATCTTTGTTAAACTTTGACCATGTTTTTAACCATGGTTAGGGTTTAACCAAATACCTCCAAACTCCACCCCATAAAAAGGTGGCTGATAGCACCTTAAATACGGGACAATTTGCTTTCCTTTCTCCTAAAATTCAATCAAGTTTTTTGTTTCTTCAATTCTCTAAGCAAATTTTCAGAATTTTTTGTTGCCCTCTTCAATTTTCCAAACCAGTTTTTTTCAGTGCCATTTCTATTAATTTGAATACTCGGCCAAGCTCAAATCAACAGATTTTTTTCAGTTTTGTAACTGGAAAATTCATCAAAGGTGCCTCAAAGAACCACATTTGCTTAGGAAAAAAGGTAATATAAGTCTTATATATTTGTTGTTTGCATGGATGTTTATTTTTGTTCATATAAATCAATTGAAGGTTGATTACTGTATAAATCTGTAGAAGATTCAATTTTGGAGTTATGGAATGATTGCATGATGTCCTGAAGAGTATTGTAAATTGGGGTTCTAGTTAAATTGATAAACTACTACGATTTACATGTGAATTATAACCATGGCTAATAATTTCTGATGGTTTTATTTGAATTTGTGTCACTTATAAGTGAACTGAATTTCTATGTATAAGTTTCTTGCCCTTTCCTTTTTTTCTTTTTTTAAAGTGGTTAAATCTTGTTAGATATGATTGCGTATTTCAGTAGAACTTCAATTGAATGTAATTTAATTATTTTGACACTCAATTTAAGGGTCTTAGAAATATTAGATATGATTACGTCCCAAAAACAGCAGAATTGCTGAGATTTGTTTGAAGTATTCTACAGATCTGGTGATCGGTGCTGTTGTGTTTGCTTCAATCTCCGATTATTAGAAAAATTAAATTAAAATAGCTGCATTAGGGAATTTGTCTTATCTTGACTGAAATCTATTAATTGCACAGTTTTAGCAACACAAATCAAATAATTACTTAGAAACCAACGATTTTTCCCTCTGTCATTGAACATTAATTTCTTCGTTATCATCTGCACTTTAATTTCCCAAATTGTAAACACTATTTACCTAGATTCTCATATGCACGAGAAGTTGATAATAAAGAAGCTTTGTTTTTCGCGCCAATATGGTTGACGAATTTCAAAATTTCGGTAATACCGGTAATGTTGTTATTCATTAGTAATTTTTCGTATTTTGTTATTTAACGCCAATATGGTTTTGTAATTTTCCGTATTTTGTTATTTTGCGCCAATATGATTTTGTTATTTTCCGTATTTTTGGTAACACGAGTATTACGTTGTTGTTTCTATATTACCGTTATTCAGTTGTAATTTCGGTAATGTAGTTTCTTCATCGTAATTTCAGTAGTCCGTTGTTTGTCCATTTATACTATCACCTTATCCCTGAATTCCACGGTGTCATTTCGCTGCTTTGCAGAATGAATAAAATAGTATTTGACTATGTTTGCAAATAATTCTCTCGTTCGAATTTATATATATTTACTGTTTTCTAAATTCAATGGCTTTGGCGATTTTTGTCGATTTCTTAATGGATGCATATTTCGTTTCTGAATCTTCTGCGCTATTTCAAATTTTCTTGATATCAATGTTATGACATTAAGATTGTCTTTAATTCTTATCTTAATGCAATTCATTTCTTTTCGAAGGTTTGCTGAGCTACTTTTCTAGAAAAATGGAATGTAACAAGGATGAAGCCAAAAGGGCTAAACAAATAGCCGAGGAGAAATTACAGGACAGGGACATAATAGAAGCAAAAAAGTTTGCCTTAAAGGCTCAAAACCTATACCCGAGTCTAGATGGGCTGCCCCAGTTCATGGATGTAATCGACGTGTATATCTCCAGTGAAAAGAAACAAAACGGGGAAATTAATTATTATGAATTTTAGGAGCTGATCCTTTATCCGGTGAGGAATTGCTCAAAAAACAGTACAAGAGAAGAGCATTGGCTCTTCATCCAGACAAGAACAAATCCGTTGGGGCTGATGGAGCTTTCAAGCTCCTATCACAAGCATGGAGTGTCCTTTCGGACAAAGAGAAAAGACGTGAATATGATCTGAAGCTCAACATAGGAGAAGCTTCTAATGTGAATGCATCCACTGCTACACCACCTGTACCGGCCCGGGAAAGGACTCCAACGGGCCCCACTCAAAATGTGAGGAATCAAAATTATCCTCAATTTGTTCCTATTGTACCCCGGCCGAGGAATCCAGTCCCACACGGTACTGATCCCTTTAGCAATCCTCGTATGAATCCCAGTTATCAAAATGTTTTAACAAGTGCAACTGCTCAGCAAGTTCCAGTTGTCAGGCCACACTCTCGGCCCGCCAATAATCCTCGGCCAACTTCTAGCTCTCAACCTCAGACATTCTGGACATGTTGCAATGGGTGTAAGACGAAATATGAGTACACCAAGATTTTTCTCAACCAGAATCTTCTATGTCCTACTTGTCAGCAGCCCTTTTTGGCTACAGAAATTCAGGCTCCGAGTGTAATTAGACACAGAGGATGCCCTAGTCAATATTTAAAGCAGCAACAAGGTGTTTTTGCTGCGTCGAAGGGTTACACAGCAATATTTAAAGCATCAACAATATTTAGTCAGGCTCGCCCTCAAGAAGCACTAAAGCTGCTCCGGCCTCGGCCTCAGCTTCAGCTTCAGCCCCAGCCTCGGTTCCGGCCTCGGTCCCAGCTTCGGTCCCGGCCTCAATCCCAGTCTCAGGCTCGGGTTCGGTCCCGGCCTCAGCCTCGGCCTCAAGAAGCGCTAAAGCTGATCCGTGTCAGCCCTCTTCTGAGAGCCTTAAAAGAAAGCGTGAACAAGAAGCAGGTGAAGCAATAGATAAAGAGGCTCTTCTCAAGAACAAGAGTGTTCCCAAAAAATCTGAAGCAGGTGGCTCTTCTAGAGGTTTAAACAGTGAGAAGCATGACAAAAGGAGATGTATAGATGTTCAGAATCCTGGTGACACAGAAGTAAAACAAGGAACATCAATGAGCAACTCAGGCCTTAAGAGGAAATCTGGAAATCTGAAGCAAAATGTTAGAAGCGAAAATGAACCGAGTTCTGTGAAGGAATCCTCTAATGTTGTTCGTGCTTTTCTGATGCAAAAGGGAAAGATGGAAATAAATATATGCCTAAAGTTTCGCGAATCTTTAATACCGAGGGCTTCAGAAAAGAACAAAGTGGAGGAGACGAAAAATCCCGAGAATTCTTCAGAGAAGACAGAAAAAAAGACAGATGAAGCATTCATTAATCCGAAAGTCAAATTGAATGAGACTGATGCTGCAGATTTAAGTCAAACTGAAACTGTATTAATGGATGTGCCTGATGCAAATTTTCACAACTTCGATGAAGACAGAGTGGAGAGTTCTTTTAGTGAAACTCAAGTATGGGCTGCGTATGATGATGATGATGGCATGCCTCGGTATTACGCTTTGGTGCAACATGTGTTGTCTAGAAATCCCTTTAAGATGCAGGTCAGTTGGTTGAACTCAAAATCAACAACTGAATTTGGTGATCTCGAATGGACAAAATTTGGGTTCACAAAAACTAGCGGAAATTTCAGGGCTGGCAAATCTATTGTCAGTGAAACATTAAATTCTTTTTCGCATCAAGTAAAGTGGAAAAAGGGGTCACGAGGGGCCATTCAGATATTTCCAACGAAAGGGGACATTTGGGCTTTGTACAGAAAATGGTCCCCTGATTGGAACGCGCTCACGGATGATGAAATCATACATAAGTATGATTTGGTAGTCGTGCTTGAAGACTATCATGAAGATAGAGGCGTTTCAGTTGCTAATCTAGTTAAAATTGATGGCTTCACGTCGGTTTTTAAACAGCGTGTGGACCCCACAGATGTAATGAAAATCCCGAGAAAGGAAATGTTTCGATTCTCTCACCAGGTCCCTTATCGAGTACTGAATGGGCTCGAAGGTGAAAATGCGCCTAGCGGTTGTTATGAGCTGGACCCCGCTGCTCTGCCTTTAGAGCTTCTGAAAGTCGCCACAGATAATAAAACAGCAAATGAAAATATTAGTGGTGAAAATGCCTAAGAAGTATTTAAAACTCAAGAAAGAAAAAGGGGAAAATGGTGGCTGAGGATGTTGATGATGTTTAAAACTCATCAAGCTTAAATGGGCGTTAGAATTATAAGTTTTTTTTTTAACTTTTTTTCTTATGAAGAACAATGAAATACTTCTTTTATTTTTGTAAATTAATGCGATGCTGATTTCGTTTTTAGCTAAGAATTTCTGTTCGTTTTATATGATTTCTGTATGGGTAGGTCAATCATGCATGCTTAAATTCTGAATGAACATTTACGGAACATATGATGTACGTCCCTGGAAATTGATTAATTTATGAAGCTTTATTAATCCGTAAAATGTCACAGGATCGTAAATGGTTCTTTGCTACATTTAGATTGTTGAAAATAACAAAGTTAAATTTCTTATTTAGGGGGTGTTTGGCTAAGCTTATAAGCTCTTTTAAACATCTTATAAGATGTTTGAGAGTTTATAAACTCTATGAAAGTGTTTGGATAATTTTCTTGAAAAAATGCTTATAAGACCAAAAAATAAGATGTTTGGGTCTTATAAGCAAATAAAAAATAAGTTGGCAAAACCCAACTTATTTCAAAATCTTAAATTTGGGATATTGTTTATATTTTTTCAAAGACATAAAATAAACCTAGTTAAGTTTATTCTTTCCAACAATACCTTTCTCCGAAAAAATATTTATTTTTATATTGCACAATTCTCTCGTATAACATTTAAAAACATCTTATAAGTCCAATAGACTTATTTTATCCAAACACTTAAGAGCTTATTTTTTAAATAAGACGAAACATCTTATAAGCTCTTAAAACATCTTATAAGATGTAAGAACTTATAAGATGTTTTAAATAAGCTTAGCCAAACACCCTCTTAGTTGTATTTTCCTTTTTTTTTTCTTTCTCATCTGTAATTTCAGTAAACAAAAAATATGGCAAGGAGAATAAGATGCTCTCTAACTGAGAATGCATATGACATCTTTTACACTGATAAATTGTTGGATGAAAGCTAATCTCACCACATACATTTACAGATGACCAGAAATTTTTTAAAATGCCAGCTGGAAAAAACACAGCTTCAAAGTCACGGTATCGATGATAATATCGACGGGTGTTGTTCCATATCGGTCGCGGCATATCGGGATATTATCGGGCGATACGATACAAAAGCATAATAAAATACGCTAATTTTTTTAAAAAATTAGATAAATTAACAAAAAAATATAAACAACACAAATTGCTACTAATTAATGCATATTAAAAACTGATTATGTACATCGACCATCAACAAAGCTAAATTTCTCATTCGAATACATAGAAATAGTCATAAATTCACTTAGTTTATATATAAATAAAAATGATATAAAGTTACGACATTTGAATGATACTAGGAAAAAGTACGTGCATCGCACGTAAAATTATGTGATTTAAAATGATTAGAGATAATATTAAATGACAATAATTAAAATACTTATTTTTAATTTGATTGTTACACCTATATAAATTTAAAAACAGTTAGCTTTTAAATAACAATTTTTAATTATGTTCATACGATGAGAGAGTTGGTTAATATGCTAAAATTGCATTTGACTAAAATATTTTTGAAAACATTTTGGTATACTTTCTTCTATTTCCACTCTCTTATTTTATTATTTTTATATTACTATTTTATGTACTAATTATTCTTTCTTTCTTGAAAGCTACTATTTGGTAATATTCTTCAGTTATGCACTAATTTCAGGATATTCATAATTTTAATAGATCTACCATAATGTATATTCATTTTAACAATACTGAGATTATGTCTTTACAAGTTTATTAATATCTTTAACGCATAATTGGTAACAATTAAACTCTAGACAATGTACGCTTCAACGAGCTAAATTATCTATGATTATAAATTATTTAGCACCTTTTACGTGTGTTAGAGGTGGATACCAAATAATGATACTCTTAAGAAATTTACTATTAAAATAATAATTTTGTTAAGAATCAGAAGCAAAAAAGAAAACATTAAAACCTATAAGTTAAAGTGCAGTAGGTATGGAAAATACACTTTAAATTTTGAGAATTATTATTATTAGTAATTTAAAGCTCATTTGTTGACAATATTATTCAGGCTAGAGTTGAACTATATATAACATGTTAGTATTTAGGATACAATTTTATTTTAGTTAAGAATATAATTAATTGAGGATATTGAGTACATTACAAGTAGCATAAATGTTTTTGATAATCATGTGTGTTTCTCTCAATTATGAAATAACATGGTTATTTTTACTCAAGTAATCATTAATAATATAATTTAATTAAAAATTTAAAACTATGACACTTCATCCTCAACTATTCAATTAAAATTATGTATAATTTCGTATATATTAAATTCAACTTTCTTACATGATCAATGAGTAACTAAAAAGGCACCTCATTTTTATCAAACTAATGATCACTTAAAGCTAGAGTTAAACATTTTATAGAAGTCTAAAAGAATAAATTTAAAAGTCTAAAATAAAGTAACTAACCTTTAGACTACGGTTGAAATATTATTCAAGCTAGACTTGAACTATGTATAACATGTTAGGCTACAATTTTATTTTGGTTAAGGGTATAATTAATTGAGAATATTGAGCATATTACAAGTAGTATAAAGATTTTGTAATCATCAATAGGTAAATTCACCAAAACTCCATATCTTAAATCCAACAAACTCATGATACTATTTCTCAATTTTAAAAATTCCTTCTACCAACTTTTCTATTAGAAAACGCTAAATGCTTAAATTTATAGAATTAATTATCATTAATATTCTAGATAAAGAACTAATTAATTGTACTTTTGTATATAGGTCATTTATTTAGAACTTTTATATTGATTATTGATAATAGTTATAATTAGTTTTAAACTTCCAATCTTTAAATATTCTTAGACATCCAAAAACATTTTTTAGATAATTACCATGTTGAAAATTATTAAATAAATTATGTAATAGTATATTAACATTAATTAATAGTCTGACACAATATATCAACTTGAAATTCCAAATAAAAGTAGTTTTCAATGAGATAAATGTTAAAATATAATAGTATATACTAAATAGTTATACCCATACATAATACATAAATTCTATCAAGAATAATACATAAATAAGTTTATACTCATTATTAAAAGTTCTCATTTGTGTTGGAAAATAGATTCCATCCTCTACAAGCATCAACCATATTCTGTGTGTATTTTTATCCATTTCATTAGAAAGTTAACCAGAAATTGCATAAATTTGAATGAGAGAAATAAATAACCAATAATGTGCTACATCTAAGATTGATATTATAAAATGAGCCGTATTCATAAATCTATTGAACATGCAAACTTGTAATAAAATTCTGAAAGCCATAAACAATTCCTAAGCCTGACTATTTCAGATTTTCTTTACATGCTACTAAGCGAAATAGTACTTTATTTGATTAAAAAAAGAAAGAAATTGTTTATGAGTTCATGCTCTGTGCTGTATGGAGATTTATCCTTTTGTACTACAGTGAAGGAGTGTTTAATGGAGAACTGGCACAAGGAATTGTTAAATTGGTGTTAGGGAACTTGTGTGAGGCGTTGAATTGCATAAACATGGAAAAGTAAGTTAAAAAAAACTATCATAATGCTAATATTTTCTATTTAGAACTATGAGCATGGGTTGTGTGTGCGTGTGAGAGAGGGAGAACGAGAGAGACGTTATAAGTTTAACTCCACTGACAAATCTTTGCAAGTTCCCTTGAAGACGCATGTCAACAATTGAATGTTGTAGCTGAAGAAGCATAATGCATTATAAGAGTATATACGAAGAATTTTGAGACGAAAAGCCGAAGACAACCACAAAAACAACTCTTACTTGGTTGTTGATAACTGGAATTCCATTCTCTAGGATCATTGCTAGCCTATCCGTGTCAAAGTTAGTCAAAGCAATTGTCTTAATCTTACCTGCATGCCAAATATTGAAGTGATCAAATCTAATCAAGAAATTTGGCTTCTATTATTATAAATTGTTAAAACTAATTCAGACAGACCTTCTTCCTTCAAATACGTGAGGTGTTTAAGAGCACCAAGGTAGGATACAGAAGAATGAGAAGGAAGTGAAAGAAAAAATATATTTATGATTGGAATGTAGAAGTGCTACAGTTGGACTTTATACATTCTTCTACACACCTCTAAAAGCTCTCTATATTTTCGGGAGATAAAAAGATTAATGTTAATAAGTGCTGTAGTGGGTTTTAGTAGGATGTGTATATTAACTACATGAAAGTTGAAAGATGCTAGTTAATGACATTAAGATTTGGCAAGGTGGGTGATGTGAATTCAATACCCATTAGTTTTCATAATGCAATAATAAATATTACTTATTCTCAATTAATTATAATTAGTAGGGGTAAAATTATAAATTTACAATGGGGAGAAACATTTCAATAGATCCATACTTTTATAGGAGTATAGATATAGTAACTGCTTTAAGTGAAGAAGGAGAAACACTCTTGGCTTTGTACCTCTGCATAAAACAATTTTCTTCAATTGCACATTTATACATATATACATATAGAGGATTTATATATAAATAGAAATGACATAAAGTTAAGAAATTTGAATCACATAATTGTCTTCATGTGAAGAAGAAGAAGAATTGAACCATTGTTTCGTCAATGTTTACTGCATATCTTTTTTGGAAATTTCTGTAATGGAAAAATGAAGGTCATTAGTTATTAGAAGAAACTCATTAAGGTCATTAAAGACAATATTTTTTAAAGAAACTCATATTGTTAGTGTTATTGCAAAAAATAATAATTTTCAATGAATAATTAGTCTCATATTTAGCTTTGTACCAGGTGACAATACATAGAATGACTCGCAGGTCCTACATACATTTACTAACATAACATGTATTTGTTTCATGTTAATCATGCAATTTACTTGAGATCAATGTTGATTTAGCTTGTAAAATACTCACGGACCAAATCAAGCCGAGACTCGTATTGGACCAATATGGTTCGTAGAATGGATATAGACTGCACTTAGGTTCGCTGAGCTACCTACGTACCTTTCTATTAGGATCAAGTCTAAACATAGTTCAAAGTATTAATTAAGATTATATACGAGGTTCTTAACTCGGTTTAGAGAAATGGAAACGTACTGTCAGATCGTACAAGGTACTATAGAGGTACTGTTCAATTGGTCAAAAGTCCTTTTTATATTATTAAATGGGGCTATTTATAGATACTGTACACCTTGTACGGACGATCGCGGAACATACGGGATGATTTACACGTGTCCATGGATGGACGTAGCAGAACATCCGGGTTTGGATGGTATTTGATCCGATCCAAGAATAACACGCGGGTTTTGTAGTGTTATGCAAATAAGTTTACTCCGATCTAGGGTCCGTGTGCAATTAATCTCAAAATAGGTCATAGGGTCGTATCATACGACCCACTGTATCATTAAGTGATCTACGAGGTATTTCCATATATCAAATGTTAATCATGTTAAATCCGCCATTGATGATCTGAAGCTCTTAGTTTCAGACCTACCCATGCTCTCATGCCACTACAATCAGAAAAACTGTTTGTTTACGAAGCCATTTTTTTCCGATTTCAGACCTTATTTTGGTGCTTAAAGTTAGCCTTTCTCAGGCGCTCGCTCAATTCCCACCGATTCGAAGGGCTACATTTACACCCGATACCCCGTGATAATATCGCCGATACACCGATATTATCAGTCGTATCGGTGATATTATCGGTGTATCGGTGATATTATCGGAGTATCGACGATATTATCGGCGATACATTAGGCTCTCGGACATCAATGGTATCTATCGTTTTTATCGGATTGGCACCCACCGTTCCAGTTACGTATCGTCGATATTATCGGCGTATCGGCCGATACTTTGAACCATGACTTCTACTGCTCATATAAGTAGCAAAATATGTTTTCAAATAATTAGCAATGTGCATGTAAATATGTAGTTATTTTTTTATAAACAGCTAGTTTGAATTTCATGGCTTAAGACATTTTTATGATTTATGAAACAGATGCCACACTTTATTTCGGTTCTGCGCCAGTTTGAATTTGCTTATTACAAATATTCGACATTGGGATAGGCTATAATTTATATTTTTTTATTAGTGGTGGCAATTGGGTTGATTGATTCGGGTCCATTTGGGTTGAGTTCAAAGTGAGTTGTGTCCCATTGAGTTCAATGATAAAACACATGCATTATTGTTGGACCCAATAAAGACCCAAACTGGACCCAACAAGGACCCAATCATGAACTCAATGAGGACCCAATTTAGAATATTAAGGTATTTTAAATACATTTCGCATAATTTTTAGACTTACACACACATTACTCACATAAATCTATTTGCACACATTTTATATAAAATATACACTTTTTACACACAATTCATACTTTTTACACACACATTTCATATTTTTTACATATACTGCACACATTTTATATGAAATACACACTTTTTACGTACATGGTATATTTTTACATACACTTCACACTTTTTACAAAACATACGCACATTTTTCATATACTACACATTTTCATAATGTATATACTTACACACACTACACATTTTTACATACGCTATGCACTTTTACACGCACTATACATTTTTTACATAAATTACATACTTTTTTACATATACTCCACACTTTTTACACAAAATATACTTCACACTTTTTATACACGTTACATATTTTTGGACACGCTGTACATATTTTTCACACATACTATCACTTTTTACATACTTTACATATTTTTCACACACAGCATAATTTTTTCAACAAATGCACATTTTTACACACTACACACATTTTAATAATATACACACGTTTTATAAACATAAAAAACATTTTTACATACAAAATAAAAATTCAACATAAAATACATACTTTTTATTAGAGGTGGCAATTTGGGTCCAATGCATATATTTGGATCTAAGCTTAGCTAAGTTTTCAATGGATTGGATCCTAACATTTTAATATTGTAGTTCCAATTGGGTTAGCTTTTAATAATATTTGTGTCCAATTGGGTTTAAAATTGGGCCCAATTTGGGCCCAATATCGGTCTAAATTAAGTCCAACCTATTTACCACTTTGACTCAATAATATTTCATTTCCATCACTCTTCAATAACCCCTTACATAAAAAATACAACTTTTATACAAAGGAATATTTTTTTTATACTGCCTATGTATTTTATACAAAAAAATACTCTAATACACAATTCACACATTTTATGCATACTTCACGCATTTGACAAACAATTAATATTTTTACACACATTCTACACTCTATACACACACTACATAACTTTTACACAAAATACAACCTTTTTACACATAACTCACACTTTTACGCACACTTCACACTTTTTCTTCATACTTTAACATTTATTACACACTCTTTACACACATTGCACACTTTTAACCCAAAATAAATATTTTTTACATACACTACATATGTTTTACACAAAATACACAATATTTACACAAAATTCACATTTTTTTATTACACTGCAAACGGTTTTCAAATACTTCATAGTTTTAAAACACATTACATACCAAAACATAGTTTTTACGTATATTGCACTTTTTTTGCCTAAAGTATACGCGTTTTATATACATTGTAAGTTTTTAACACACGATACACACGTTTTACGCAAAACACATAATTTTTGCATAAATTTCACACTTTAACATTCACAAAATATACATTGTGTGTAAAAGTGCGAATTGTGTGTAAAAACTTTGAAGTGTAAAGTGTGTGTATATACACATAAAATATTTTGTGTGTATATACACAAAATATATACCCTGTGTATAAAAAGTATGATATATGTGTAAAAAGTGTGTATTTAATATATAATGTGTTTAGTATGTATAAAGTCTGAAGTTTGTGTAAAAAATATACCATATGTGTAAAAAGAGTGAAATGTGTGTAAAGAGTGTGTATTTTATATAAAATGTGTGTAGTATGTGTAAAAAGTGTGATGTGTTAGTAGGTATCTCCGCTCGCTTCATATACTTTTTGTTATTTTTCACCAAAAAGAGATTTAATGTTTGATTATTGATAAGAATCATTATATTACACCATGTTTTTGTTTACTATCTAAAATAATATCATATACCTGCCTATCCAAAAAAAAATTCATGTTCATTCACACCAAAATTTTCTACCGAAGTACACCCTCCTACCTATAAAACAAAACAATACAATTTTTATATGTAATGTAGAGTCTTGTTGAGAAATCAGGATTGAGAAGAAAGGAAGAATTCATCTTTTCTTATTGATTATTGAATTGAATGAAAATTATGAATAATTACAAGATACGGAAAATATATAGATATATATATGTATATATTTCCCTTCCTAACAGAAATAACAAATAGCTCAAGATAAAAGTGCTAAACTAAAAACACGCTATATGGTTTGATTTAACACTCCCCCTCAATTTTGGTCTATTTTATATGTATCTTTGAGACCAAAGTTGCACAAAAGCCTTCTGTGTTGCTCTCTACTAACTCCTTTAGTCATAAGGTCAACTGGTTGTTCATCAGTTTTCATATATTTCAATTGAACGATCCCTTTTTGAATCAAATCTCTTATCATGTGACAGTCCACCTCGATATGTTTAGCTCTTTCGTGGAATATAGGATTGGTGGCTATACTCATAGCATATTTGCTATCACTGAAAATTTGTACAGGAGCTTGAAGTTTTATACCAAGATCTTTGAGCAGGCCTGTAATCCAAATAATTTCACAAGCTGTGGAAGCAATGGATCTATACTCTGCCTCACAAGATGACCTAGACACTGTCTTTTGATTCTTTGTTTTCCAGGATAGTAAAGATCTTCCAAGTTTGATGCAAAACCCTGTGACAGACCTCCTAGTCATTATACAAGATGCCCAATCTGCATCACATAAAGCATTTAAGTGAGAATCACTTTTGGAAGACATAAATAATCCAAGACCAACAGTCCCTTTAAGATATCTTAGAACCCTTAAAGCTGCTTGCCAATGTGACCTCTTAGGTCTTGCATGAATTGAGAAAGCAAATGAATAGAGAAGGCAATATCAGGCCTAGTCATCCCTAAATATATTAGCTTGCCTATCAATCTTTGATATTCATTTTCATTAGACAACAATGGATCATCAATATCACTCTTAATCCCTTCATCATAATCATGACTAGTGAGTTTCAAATTTTGTTCAAGGGGTGTAGCAGCAGGCTTACAAGCAGTCATGCCTACTTCTTTTAGCAAGTCCGAAACATATTTTCTTTGACAAAGATGTATGCCTTGTTTATTTCTCATAAGTTCAATGCCTAAGAAGTATTTCAAAACACCAAGATCCTTTATATGAAAAGTTTTATGCAGAAAGGATTTCAACTCATCAATCATAAAATGTCATTCCCTGTGATGATTATATCATCAACATAAACAAGTAAGATCACAATTTTATTACCATTCATTTTAGTGAATAAAGAATAATCATGCTTAGACTGATAAAAACCAATACTAATCAAAGATTCAAAAAACTTGGCATTCCATTGTCTTGAAGCTTGCTTCAAAACATATAAGGATTTGAGCAATCTATAGACTTTGGTTGCCTTAGGAAACTGTAAAGATGAAGTAGAGGAAAGAATGTCCCCCTGATTGCGAAGTCCTTCTGGAATGCTCATGTAAACTTCCTCATGTAAGTCCCCCTGTAAAAAAGCATTAGTAACATCTAACTGAAAAAGAGGCCAATCATTCATAGCAGACAAGGCAATCACAGTCCTTACTGTTACAATTTTAACCACTGGACTAAAAGTCTCATGGTAATCCAAACCAGGTTTTTGAGTGTAGCCCTTGGCTACAAGTCTAGCCTTTAACCTGTCAAGAGATCCATCAGAATGTAATTTGACCTTGAAAACCCATTTACAGCCGATGGCCTTTTTATATGGTGGTAAATCTGTAATTTCCCATGTTTTATTAAGAGCAAGAGCTTCAAGCTCTTTATTCATAGCATTCCTCCATATGGGGTCTAGAACAGCCTCATCAAAAGATGTAGGTTCAATGTAACTATTCAGATAGAAAATAAATTGCTTGTGGCAATCATGCAGGTGATCATAAGTAATAACATAAGACATACGGTAAGAGCAAAAATTTACAGTATCATTGTTACTTTGGCTGTCTAAAGTAGGACAGACAAAGTCCTTACACCATGAAGGTTTGGTGATAGTTCTATTGGATCTTCTAGGTTGGTTAATCACTTCTGAATCAGGAGAAAAAGTTTCACTAGTAACAGTAGGTGAATCTGAAGTGTCATTGTTAGAATCAGGATGATAGTCTCATCATAGAAAGGTATACAATTATCCAATTGAAGGTCAGAAGAAGGTGTAGGATTGACCAAGGTGAATGGAAAAATATCCTTATGAAATTGAACATCTCTAGACGTAAAAAAGGTTTCAGTGTCAATATCCAAAAGTTTGTATGCCTTTTGGTGTGGTGCATATCCCATCAAAACACAAGGTTTGGACCTTGGAGAAAACTTATCTGAAATAGGTAAGATATTGGAGTATGAAAGACATCCAAATACCCTGAGATGCATCAATTTGGGAGGTTTGTTATAAAGAACCTCAAAAGGGGTCTTTCCCTTTAATAAGGGAGTAGGTGTTCTGTTAATCAAATAGGTGCTAGTTTGAACACATTCACCCCAATATTTAATAGGTATGTGAGATTGAAACATAAGAGCCCTGGCAACATCAAGAATGTGCCTATGTTTTCTTTCAACAAGGCCATTCTGTTGAGGTGTGTATGGGACATAACTTTGGTGTATGATACCTTGAGATTGAAAGAACAAACTACAAGAATGTTTAAAAAAATTCCAAGCTCTATCAGTTCTAATGGTCTGAATTTTAGTTTTGCACTGAGTGTGAACATATGCAAAAAAGAATCTGTAAGATAGACAAAACATCAGACTTAAGTTCCATGAGAAAAGCCCATGTGGCTCTAGAAAAATCATCAACAATAGTGAGAAAATATTTTTGATTGCAAGGAGTGGGAACTTTGTATGGTCCCCAAATATCAAGGTGAACCAATTCAAAAATATGTGTTGTGATAGTCGTTTTAACAGGAAAATTAGTCCTGGGCTGTTTTGCAATAGGGAAAACAGGGCAGTGTACCATGTCAGGCTTAAGAGACCCTCTCACACTAGGAAACAATTTTAATCTAGAATGTGACATATATCCCATTCTTTTGTGCCATAATTGTGAATCAGAAACAACCAAGGAAGTGGAATTTTCATTTTTATAAGCAATTTCAGTACAATCAGATTGAACAGTAAGAGTCAAAACATTATGAGTATTACAAGGTTGTTTAATAAAACTATCAAAGAAAGGATTGATGGATTGTAGAATATAGAGCCCATTGATGGCTTTACCAATCATCTTGGTCTTTCCAGTCCATAGATCCTGAAAGATGCAAAAGGGAGGATAAAAATTGGCAGAACAAGTGTAGTCCTTGGTGAATTTTAAAATGGACAAAAGGTTAAACTTGAAATAAGGAATATATAAAACATTTTGAAGGACAATGTTTCTTGGTAAATTCACAGTACCAATATGGCTAATAGCAACAAGATCCCCAGTGGGAAGTTTAACAGAGGAAACATGAGATTGAGTAGTGTTAACAGATGAGAATAAATCAAAATTGCAGCACATGTGATGGCTAGCTCCGGTGTCAATTATCCAATCAGTAACACTATTAGTATGTGAAGAAATATGTGAGTTAAAAATTATACCTGAGGTGGTATTTGAAGAATTGGTGGTGATACCTGTGAATGTGTTAGACATAGGTTGTCCTTAACTCACATTAGAAGATGTGCCTGTGGATTTGAACATCTGAAGAAGTTGTTGGTATTGCTCAGGTGAAAAAACAGGGGTTGGTTTGATGACAGATTGATCAGGTTGGCAGTTTGATGGTTGATTGTTATGTGTCTCATTGCTAAGAGTAGTTTGATTTGCTGATGAAAATCCTCTGCCTTGTCCTCTACCAGACCTGCCACCTCTATTCCGGCCCCTGCCTCTGCCTCTAGGAGGATACCCAATCAATTTATAACATGATTCCTTGTTATGACCTGGAATATTGCAATGTTCACATGTTATTTGTGAGGATTCATGTTTGGGTGTGCTGGAATAAAATGTAATCGGTTGATCCATGGAGCCACCATTGTGAATGCCTCTCTGAGACTCTTCATTACATATCATAGAGTAAGCTTGCTTGTGAGTAGGTGAGGGATCCATCATAAGGATCTGTGATCGAAGATGACTGAAAGATTCATTTAGTCCAACCAAGAACTGCATAAGCTTATGTTCTTGAGCATAATTGAAGAAATTCTTTGAAGCCTTGCACTCACAACTAGGCAAATTCACCAATGAGACGTATTCTTCCCACATTTGCCGAAGTTTTGAATAATATGTTGTGATCGAATTTGTTCCTTGTGTATAGGCATTGATTTTCCTAAAGAGGGCAAATATTCTGGAACGATTAGTCTTGCTGAATTGTTCTTCAAGATCTCTCCAGGCTTCAGCAGCGCTTTCTGAATAAACGAGATCGTTATAGATGTCTTTGCTTACACACTTCAAGATCCATGAGAGGACGAGGGCATTGCACTTCTCCCATTATTCCAATTCAGGAGAATCATCATCTGGTTTCTTACATTTACCAGTAACAAATCCGATTTTGCTTTTGCAATTCAAGGCTAACTTCATAGCCTTGCACCACGCACCATAGTTTTCTGAACCGCGTAGTTCGTGAGGAACTAGATGAAGGTTGGGAACGTCGGATGGGTGCACATACAGTGGGTCATTGATATCATAGACAGGAGCTGTCGATGAAGATGAGGCTTTTGGTTTTGTCATTTTGACAAACAGTTGATGCAGAAAGAAGACTCTTTAAAATCTCAAATAATCAACCTTGATGTTTATGAGATTCTTGCAATGGTGAGAGAGCGAATTCTGAACCACAAATTCGAAAACAATTTTCAGCAGATTAAGATCGAAAGGATTATGAACCACGATGATCGCAACAGATGAAGCAAAATTTCGTAGCGGAACAGAACGATTTCGAAGGAATCAATCTTGCTCCTGATACCATGTTGAGAAATCAGGATTGAGAAGAAAGGAAGAATTCATCTTTTCTTATTGATTACTGAATTGAATGAAAGTTATGAATAATTACAAGATACAGAATATATATATATATATATATATATATATATTTCCCTTCCTAACAGAAATAACAAACAGCTCAAGATAAAAGTGCTAAACTAAAAAAACGCTATATGGCTTGATTTAACATGTCCTAATGTGGTTTTTTTTTTTCTTAGAGTCCTAATCATATTATACACCTTGTAGACAACATAATTTGAAATAGATGTGCTAATTATAAAATGTCGAATGAATTTATAAGTTTTTAATTGTAGATTAAACTATTAACGTTTGCACTAATACTCTATGAGTTTTTTCGCCCTTTTAAACTAAACATAATGTTATGCATACACACATCATAAAACTTGTGAATGATTAGCAACATACTTGACCATGCACGACTTTTAGATTGAGCATAAAGCGTGCAAAATTAAACAAAAATCATAGTGAGTAATATACGTGATTGGGAGTTCGTAGAATGTATGCGATTTTGAACATTATTTTCAAGAATTGTACAACATACAATTGTCCAAGGTTACTAAATTTTGTTTCATTTCACCAGTTACAAAATTTGTCACATTTTATTTCTTCTCCAATATTTTTGTACAATAAGATAGAGTTCCACTAGTATAAAGCACGTGTGTTACACGTAGATGCCTATTTCTTCATTTACTTTTTTTTATGAATGAAATAAGCGAATATGATATTTAATCTATTATTCTGTGAGTTTTTGAGATTCATAATAATCTAACATTGTAACAAACAATAAATAAAATATTGTAGACATTTTTCATTTATTTTTTATTAGGAATCTTATGAGTGGAAATTATATTTATAAAGCTTTTGCTCGATATGATATTTATTACTAATAGTATCCTAATTCATTCTTGTTAGGAATTTCTTTGTTAGAAGTTTTGATTATGACAAGATAGGATTTAATGTTAGGCCCCTAAAAATGTTTGTTTTTATTAGAATATCAAGTATCAAGCGATATCATGTATATCGAGTTGTAACTTTTAGAATAGGTGCTTTTTATTTGTCCTTTTAGTTTTGTGAGTCTAAATGCTTGTAGCGTTAGTAGAATTCTGAGTGAGTCTATTAATGTGAAGAGGTTGAAGAATCGGCAAGCGCAAGCGACAATCAGAAGATCATCCGTAATATCAAGTACCTCTAGCGACATTGCTCTTCAAGCGACAACCATCTATGTCCAAGACAGCGCTGAGCTACTCGATAGCTTCCATCATAAGAAATTGGATGTTAGATGTCATCTCAAAGCATTTAATGTACAACGAGCATTTATTTAAATGGATTTAATGCTTGTCAAAGACATTTAATGCATATACTGTTGATGGAGTACGGAGTGCACCAAACTCATTGGATGTCAACATAAGACAAATGCCGTAGTCTGACAAATTGCAGCAACATATTTGGGATTCACCAACTCATCTAACCTTTCTGAGTGAGAAATTTACAAGCGCCTTAGAATGACTCTAACGGATCTAATAAATGGTCCCAACGGATCTAATGTATGGTCTTAACGGATCTATTCAAGGACCTGCGTATAAATAGAACTGAAGAACTATTTTTTGAGAGAGAAATTTTCACGAGCCTAATCAGAACATATACTAAACAGAAATAGAAACTCTATTCGAACAACCTCTGAGAAAGCCGTTGGTCCCAAGTGGTTTGAACAAGGATCTAGAAGGGGGAATTGAATAGACTTTTTTAATCATTTTTGTTGGATTATTTCAAGTTTTTCTTTTCTTTTTCTTTTATCAGTAATGAGCTGAAAAGAACTTGAGCACAAAACTAAGAGAGATTTAACTTAGAACCTGTTAAGAAGACTACAAAGAAATGCATTGTACTTAGATTCACAGTTAAGTGCACAACGGAAAATATTTAGAGTTTTTGGCTTTGCAATATGTTGGGCAGAGGCACAATTAATAAATGTTTATCAAAATTTCCACTAACTCTTTTATGCAAGAGATAGTCTCTACTTGATTGCTAGATTTAAAAATATGTGCAATAAAGAACAAAATAAAGCACTAAGTAAATGACACAGTTTGCAATGTTCGTTGGGTAGTTTAATCCCAACTACGTCCTTCTTCTTTGATATCACGAAGAAATTCACTACATTGAATGTGAAGATTCACACATAGTCTTCTCCAATACAATGTCAAGACTAAAACGTCTTGAGCTCCCTAGCTACACAAGTGTCTGCTCCAAGAACACTTTTAGTGATATGCTTCTTTCACTCAGAAATAGTGCAGATATCCTACAACTTTCCTCATACTCATTTTGAAAGAGAGGATGGAGAATTTCACACAAAAATAGGTTTGTTTGTTTTGGATAAGTCAAACAACTTGATTGATATTCTCTTCGGTTTAGGTTCTTCTAAAAAGAGATAGAGAAATATATTTGGAGTTGATGCTCAGTATTCGAATTTCTGAGGGTGAACTTCAATCTGAGAATAAAAGCTTCTTCTTAGGATAAGAGTGGACAAGAGGCTTTCTCAAAGATTGTTCGGATTCAGAGTGTATTTCTAAGACTTGTAAAAGATTGTTAAGACTCGCAAAACTAGAAGGACAATCAGAAAAGCACCTATTCTAAAAGTTACAACTCGATAAACATCCAATCACTTGATACATGATATTCTATGAAAAACAAACTTACATTTTCAGGGGTCTAACATTAAGTCCTATCTTGTCATCATCAAAACTTCTAACAAGGAAATTCCTAACAATTTCCACCTTTTTGATGATGTCAAGACCATTCAACATTTTTGGAAAGGAAAAGCTCTTTTATAATTTTAAGAGCAAAGACCACAGAAGAATAGTTGGAAGTCAGCGATAAAGAGATATGAGTGGAACAGTTACATATAGTTAGGAGAGTTAGTTGTTAGTTTTAGCCTTCATATTGCTTTAAAACAAGATGTTTTAGCACTATATTTTTATTAACATATGCTAAAGAGAAGTTTTAGCAAAGATACAAAATGTACAAATATAAAAAAATTAAAAAGTTAACTTCAGAAAACTCAGCTTCTACGCTCAGCTTCTTCTGCTTGTTCTTTTGTGAAGCGATCATGCGCAAATCTCTAATTTTTCCATCAAATATTCTCATCTATTGATGAGTTAATTTACATGGATGTTGTTTCTGAGTTTGAGAGCAACAGCCTTTTGCTCATAAGCAAGCAAGCGATTTTTCCATTGCTCATAATTGATACCTAGACGGTTCAAGCATTCTCTAGTGATACGCTTTACATGATCTTTGCATTCAAGAGCAGGAGGAATAGGAATGACATCCTGATATATAGAGAAACCCAGAGCTTCAAGAAGATCGTTGTCTATATCTGGTATGGGCTTGTCGTTGTAAAGCCGAGTAGGTCGCTTTCTGAAAACGTGACCTGTGATCTTTCTAACTTCACTAAGGACAATATCCAATTTAGCATTGATCCTTGTCTGTGGATCACTTTTGAGCTTTCCTTTTCCTTTTCGCAGGCTAGAACCACCTTCATCTCCCCCCCTTTCTTGGCATCATCAAAGGATTTTGCCAAGGCGTTGCTGACCTCAGAGAGAATGGATTTCATCATGGTGTTAAGTGTGGATAACTCTTCCAGCAGTGAAGCAACTTGAGCAGAGAGGGTATTCAATTGGGTGTCTGATGCAGCACGTCTGGTGACATCAGCAGAGATGATGGTACAAAGATCATTTGCCAGATCGGACGAGAGTTTCTTGAATTGCTTTGACACTTGGTCAATAGTCGCGCCCTTTGCAGCAAATGCTTGAATGTACTTGGTTCGGGTGGCATAGCAAAGCTTGTGAGTTTCTCCATAAATGGTGTCAACACCCTTGCAAACGTTAACGACTTCCTTCAAACTCTGAAGGACCTCAGACTGGAACTCATTATTTTCTTCTGTGTATCATATGTATCTAAAGGTGATCAGAAAAGCCAAACGGATGGGTTGCATTATCACATTAGATGGACCTCCTCATAGTAGTGTTTCAGGTGGTTGTGTACTTGTATAGCTCTAAATGCAGGTCAGATTGCTTATCGAAAACATCCGTACAATTACTTGGTTTATTAATGGTGATAAATTAAATTTCAAAAGACAAGCCATTTCTATTTTATTTCCAATCTTAACCAAGACCAAAACTCTATATTTAAAATTATAAAAATGTCTTAGATTGTAATTCTACACAAGCATGGAAGGATAAATTGACATTTGTGTGTCGAAAATGTACAATATCATATAACATAGTTGTTACTAATTAATGTTTCATATTTAATAAATATTATGTTGTTTAATTACAACATATACCATATGTATCACTTTAGCAGTGCCAACAATTTTCTGCAAAACAGGCTCATCCAAAAGCATTGTCGACTTATTATTCTTGAAACACATTATTCAGAACAAAAACAAACAACCCAGGGGCTCTATGCTTGTCTTAAGCCAAAAATATGAGATTGATTCATTTAGGCTATTGCAAAAACCTCTTTAATAATATCCATTGGCCTTTTTAATTAGTGGTCATAAATCAAAAATTTAAGAGAGAGACTGTGTGAAATATTTTTCTGATTTAGAATTGAAGGTTATGATTCTTATTCAAGCAAAAGTAGTTAAGTTTGTCTGAACAAGGGATTGAAGTCGATCGAGCAAAACTGAAAGTGATCGAAAAGTTGCCACCATCTATCTGTGTGAAAGACGTTCGGAGTTTTTTGGGCCATGCTGATTTTTACCGGAGATTTATTAAGAATTTTTCTAACATTACTAAGCCCTTGACTCATTTACTTGCAAAAGATGTTTCTTTCGATTTTGACAAACATTGTTTTGATGCTTTTTGTAGGCTGAAAGAAGCACTGGTTACCGCTCCTATTGTTCAACCACCAAACTGGAATCTGCCGTTCGAGATTATGTGTGATGCCAGCGATTTTGCTATTGGAGCAGTATTGGGCCAAAGAAAGGATAAGAAGATGCATGTCATCTATTATGCTAGTAGGACATTAGACGAAGCTCAGCTGAATTACGCGACAACCGAGAAAGAACTATTAGCTATAGTTTTCGCCTTCGATAAATTTTGTTCCTATTTGGTATGCTACAAGGTCATCGTCTACACGGACCACTCTGCAATCAGGTATCTTTTAAGTGAAAAAGACGCAAAGCCGAGACTTATTAGATGGATACTGTTATGGCAAGAGTTTGACCTTGAGATATGGGATAAGAAAGGGATAGAAAAGACCGTAGCTGATCACCTATCTAGGCTTAGGGAAGATGAGAATAAGGGGTCAAAAGATACACTACCGATAGATGACTCGTTTCCCAACGATCATCTTTATGTCGTGACGAAGGTAGATGCACCGTGGTATGCCGATTATGTTAATTATTTAGCATGTAAGATCCTACCACCCGACTTTAGTTATCAGCAGAAAAAGAAATTTTTCACTGATCTTAAGCACTACTACTGGGATGAACCTCTTCATTTCAAGCACTGCATCGAAGGGATTTATAGAAGATGCATACCGGAAGACGAGATGGTAAGTGTCATGACTCACTGTCACAGGTCACTATACGGAGGCATGCAAGTAAGTCCAAGACGGCAGCGAAGATTCTCCAATCGGGATTTTATTGCCTACCCTGTTTAAGGATGTGCAAGATTATATCAGCGCATGTGACAACTGTAAATGAACAGGGAACATATCGAGGCGTAATGAGATGCCAATGAATACCAACTTAGGAGTCGAGATTTTTGATGTTTGGGGAATTGACTTTATGGGCCCATTTCCATCGTCGTGCAGCAACAAGTTTATACTTGTAGCGGTAGATTATGTTTCGAAGTGAGTTGAAGCAATTGCCTCATGACTCGAGAGTGGTAATTCGATTGTTCAAAAAGCTTATTTTACCTAGATTCGGAGTTCCACGAGCTGTGATAAGTGATGGAGGTTCACATTTCACGGAGCGTCAATTCGAAGCTCTACTTACCAAGTATGGGGTAACACATAAAGTCGCTACACCGTATCATCCCCAAACTTGTGGTCAAGTAGAAGTTTCGAATAGAGAAATCAAAGTAATTCTCGAAAAGACTGTCTCAAAATCGAGGAAAGATTGGTCTCTTAAGCTAGACGACGCACTATGGGCTTACCGCACCGCTTTCAAAACCCCGATAGGTACGATGCCTTTTCGTCTTATTTATGGAAAATCTTGTCATTTACCAGTCAAACTCGAGGCTAAACATCCTATCGATAAACATTAAGTCCTAACATTAAGTCCTATCGCTTGATACATGATATTCTATGAAGAAACTTACTGGGGTCTAACACTTAGTCCTATCTTGTCATCATCAGAACTTCTAACAAAGAAATTCCTAACAATTTCCCCCTTTTTGATGATGTCAAGACCATTCAACCTTTTTGGAAAGGAAAAACTCTTTTATAATTTTAAGAGCAAAGACCACAGAAAACTAGTTGTAAGTCAGCGATAAATAGATATGAGTAGAACAGTTAGATAATAGTTAGGAGAGTTAGTTTTTAGTGTTCGTATTGCTTTAAAACAAGATGTTTTAGCAAAAGAGTTTTATTAACATGTGCCAAAGAGAAGTTTGAGCAAAGACCAAATATGTACAGATATTAAAAAAAATTAAAAAGTTAACTTCAGAATACTCTTCTCCTACGCTCAGCTTCTTCTGCTTGTTCTTTTGTGAAGCGATCATGCGCAAATGCTCTAATTTTTCCATCAAATATTCTCATTTGTTAATGAGTTAATTTACATGAATGTTGTTTCTGAGTTTGAGAGCAACAACCTTTTGCTCATAAGCAAGCAAACGGTTTTCTCATTGCTCATAATTGATACCTAGACGGCTTAAGCATTCTCCAGTGATATGCTTTTCAGGATCATTGCATTCAAGAGCAGGAGGAAAAGGAATGGCATCCTGATATATAGAGAAACCTAGAGCTTCAAGAAGATCGTTGTCTATATCTGGTATGTACTTGTTGTTGTAAAGCCAAAGCGTCGCTAACCTCGGAGCGAATGGATTTCATCATGCTGTTAAGTGTGGATAACTCTTCCAGTAGTGAGGAACTTGAGCAGAGAGGGTATTCAATTGGGTGTCTGATGCTCTGGTGACATCAGCATAGATAATGGTACTAAAATCATTTGCTAGATCGGACGAGAGTTTCTTGAATTGCTTTGACACTTGGTCAATAGCAGTAGTCGCGTCCTTTGCCGCAGCTGCTTAAATGTCCTTGGTTCGGGTGGCATAGCACAACTTGGGAGTTTCTCCATAAATGGTCTCAACACGCTTGCCAACGTTAATGACTTCTTTCAAACTCTGAAGCACCTTAGAGTGGAACTCATTCTTTTTCATTCGTGTATCATATGTATCTAGTGGCAGTCAGAAAAGCCGAACGGATGGGTTGCATTATCACATTAGCTGGACCTCCTGATAGTAGTGTTTCAGGTGATTGTATACTTGTATAGCTGTAAATGCAGGTCAGATTGCTTACCGAAGATATCTGTACAATTACTTGGTTAATTAATGGTGAAAGAAAACAAGCCATTTCTATTTTATTTCCAATCGTAAACAAGACCAAAACTCTATATTTAAAATTATAAAAATGTCTTAGATTGTAATACTACACAAACAGGAAATGATAAATTGACATTTGTGTGTCGAAAATGTACAATATCATATAACATAGTTGTTTCTAATTAATATTCATATTTAATAAATATTATGTTGTTTAATTACAACATAGACCATATGTATCACTTTAGCAGTGCCAACAATTTTCTGCAAAACAGGCTCATCCAAAAGCATTGTTGACTTATTATTCCTGAAACACATTCTTCAGAACAACCCAGGGCTTTGTGCTTGTCTTAAGCCCAAAATCTGAGATTTGATTCGTTTAGGCTATTGCAAAAAGTTCCTTAATAATATCCATTGGCCATTTTAATTAGTGGTCATAAATCAGAAATTTAAGAGAGAGATTGTGTGAAATATTTTTCTGATTAAGAATTGAAGATTATGATTCTTATTCCAGCATAACTAGTTAAGTTTAGAATGAATACATATTAATTGTGAGACGGTTGATAGTTCACAGGTAGGGGTGGCAATTGGGCGGGTTGGGTTGGTTTTGGGTCGGTTCCAATGGGTTGGTTGTTTAATAAGTTTTCTTAAATGGTTTTAAGGTGGAACCAAATTCAACCCAAAATAGAACCAAAATCAATCCAAAAGGGAACCAAGCCCAACCTGACTTAATACCTTACATTTTGTTCATTATAATTTAGATTATTGGCAAACGATTTGGGCCTAACTTGAAATTTAGTTGGAACCAAGTTGGAACCAATTCAACCCAAATTGGGTTGGAACCGTTGGAACCGTGGTTCCGGATCCATTTTGCCACCCCTATTCACAGGTAAAAATAATCTGGATACAAAATACCAGCGTACTGAAGTTATATCAAATTTCAAATTTAAGCAATTTTGGTTTTCCTTATTCCTGGTCCTACTTCACTTGGTCTCAAGATCAGCGTGTCTTGTAATTTTATTTATTAAACAGGTTTGTCTTATTTATTAACTTGTACATATTGTCTATTTCTAGTATGGTAAACTTTCCACTTTTTTGAAAGTACATGAAACCTTGATGAAGGGATGAACTTCCAAAAAATGTCAAAACAAACTTTTCTTGTTTTGTAAGCCGTCTCTTTAAAGTAAGAAAAATACACCTTAGTCTAAGTTAGGGATCTAACTCTTTTAGGATCAGGAGGTGTTCCAGGTCGTACCATTATACTAGTTCTTATGTTACCCAACCAGTTTCTATATGATTGAAGTGGCTAGGCCCATTAATGAGTGGGCGAAATTACAGCCCAAGCGCAAACTCTAGAATACCAAAAGCCAACAACTAAAAAAGGGCATGGTTGTCCCTAATTACATTGATGTTTGGATAAGGTCGTCTTACCTACTGTAATTACGTTCATGTTTGGGTAAGGTAGTCTTACCTACCCCATTTATTACTTATGACATTGGCATTAGGGTTACCAACCACATTGAAAACCCTATATATACAATGTATATCTGCTCGCAACCACAGGTTAAAAGCCACAGTGGCGAGTACCGCCCATCACTCATTGGTATTTTGTACTTATCATTTTTCCAATTTTATCCTCCTCGATGTCCATATGCATATGATGATTAAAGCTAAAGCCTTTACAGGATATGGCAAGGTTAAATCGACAACCTTTCAATGCAACACGATTGGATTTGGTATTTCATTGTTATATATTAATCAATTGTTATAGATAAGTAGTGCTTTTTACATGTGCATCTATTTTCATACGGCTCTTTTTGGGGATCTGATAAGTTTAATTTTCAGAATTGGTTGGTTGTTGTAGGATTTATTGAGTCTTATATATGAAGAATCTTATGGCAAATTCCTTCTTGAAGATTATGTCCGACCGCTGGATCTGCGAACTAATCATCTCAAAATCTTTGTAACAAACCGATTGCATTTGTTTGTATAATTTTAGATTAAAATTATTGATTTCAAATCTTTCTGGACCTATTTTTGGGGCTATTTCGATTGCAATAGTTGTGGATTGTATCCTTATAATGCAAAAGTCATTTGAAAATCTTGACTCCAAATGCCTTCATCAAATTCAAAACCCTCAATTCCAGTGAAACCTTTGTTCTTTTGGAATTTATAAATTTTAGGATCATCTTCAAAAATAATTATTAGTTATTTGAGAGTTACTAACTATCAGTTGATTAGTTATAATAAGATCATGTTATGTGTTTATGTTACTTGTATGATTATCAATTGTTTCCCCACGATTTCATTTAATTAACGATTCATTATAATGATAACGCAGAATTGCTGCAAGAGTGATTCTTAAATGCAGGAAATCGAATTCTGTAACAAATTTACATTGCTTGTTAGTTTTTCCAGATGACTTAATATTCAAATTACTAATCAATGTCGATCATATTGATTGATCATCTAAAACACCATACCTTTTTTATTCAACTTTAGAAAATAAGTTTTGCATTAAGGAATGCTGATTTAAATGCATTTCCACAATTGTGTGATCATTTGTGGAATGAGAACTTTTCAAATGTCAAAAAATAGAAAGACGCCTTGATACTTATAATTCTTTATGAACTTATCAAACTGCAGGTCAGTGGATTTACTACTTTGGATGGCATTCATTAGATTTGGACATGGGTCGTTGTTCATTGCATATCAACTAGGGATCAAGCGTCGTGTAGTATGCTATTGGCGCTATTCTCGCATTGAAATAAAATCACATCTCTCAAAGGTTCACTAAGAATTTGTAAACACACTTCCCTTCTTCTGCTTAACCCCTTTCACAAATCTAATCCATCTAACCCGTTCAAAGAAACCAGGTCCATCTATACCCCAGTCTCGATGGGCTGTCCCAGTTCATTGATGTAATCGACGTGTATATGTCCTATGAAAACAACGACCCCCAGTCAAAATTATAGTTTTTCTCCACAAGATGTGAAGAAAGGGTGTCAAGCCACACTCTTTTCACATGCTGATGAGAAAGGGAAAGATGGAAACAATTAGATGCCTAAAGTTTCGGGAATCTTTAGTATAGAAGGATACAGAGAAAAAGACAGTGGAATCATTCATATATAAGAAAGTCACATTGGATGAGACTGATGATGCAGATGTTAGTTAAGGTGTAGCTTCATTGATGGATGTTTTTATGGCCCAACCACAAGGATTTGTTGATCATGATCTTCCCGCTCATGTGTGCAAACTTCGCAAAGCAGTTTATGGTCTCAATCCAAGTGTCCCAAATTTAGATTTACTTTTGACTATAATATTAATTAACTTTATTGTTAAAGTTTCTTTTCTTTTTGGAAAGCATGTTGACTTTGACAAATATTTGATAAGGTAAAACAACAAAGAATTTGAGTAGAAAAGTCCATCTTCTTGTATAATTTAAATGTCATTGTTATTATTATGCGTCAGATTTGTTGGAAAACCAATTTCCAACAAAAATGGAGCAATAACAAGACGCATAGGAATAATTTTTTACTGTCAGAATGAATGTGAATGTGAGGCAATGCCATGCAATAGAAATGAAGTGATGAGTCATAATTGTTGATGCTCAAACCAATACAGTGGGACCCTTTATTTCTATCTTTATTCGTTACATATTAACAAAATTCGATATAACCAAACATAATTTTATTCACGGTCCTTGAACAATCTTGGAATTTTATTATGGTCCTTGAATGGTAAAGTCATAGTTTATTTATGCATGCACGGTAAAATGGATGTTGCGGCGAGTATGATTGAGAAAGTTATTGTCACAAATCAAACTTATGCGGAAGCCTATGATAACTTAGTTTTCATCCTTCCTCCATATCATATCAAAATAAAACAATTGGAAAAAAAAGGAGCTCTGTGTATGGATATTTGCAACGTAAAATGCTTCAACCTAGGGGTGGCAATTTGGGTTCATACTTATATTTGGACCCAAACCAAACTAAGTTTTCAATGGGTTGGGTCCTAATATTTTAAAATTGTAGTTCCAATTGGGTTGGCTCTTTATAATATTTGGGTCCAATTGGGTTTCAAATTGGTCCCAATTTTGGTCCAATCTGGGTCCAACATGATTTTTTAAAAGAAGTGAGTTATAACTAGATTTTCTATAACAATTAACTTATTTATTAAAAGAAGCTGGAATTAGAATTCAAATTTGAAGCTGCTTGTATATTGAGCTACAAATCATATGCGTCTTTTTAATCCTTGTATGAAAGGACGCTACACGCTTTTGATGGAGCCTGAAGGCTCCATCAGCTCAAATTGATTTGTTTTTGTCGGGGTGAAGAGCCAAAGCCCTTCTCTTATACTGCTTCCTCAACACGTCTTCACTACAATAAGGATCCACTTCTAAAATCCCATTATAATTAGTTTCTTATTTTGTTCTCATGGCAAATATAAACATCGATCACCTCAATGAACTGACACAATCCATCAAGATTAGGGAACATGTTTCGAGCCTTTAAAGCAAAATTCTTTGCTCCTCTAATGTCTCCCTCCAATAACATTTTCTCGGCGATTCCTAGAGCCATGCTAGTGTCGTCTTTATTACATTTCATTTCTTGATAAATTCTTCCACTCTCTGCCAACATAGAAAACCAATAGATTCAATAATCAAACACCTTAAATCTCTTATTATTCTGAATTTCAAAATCTTTAAATTCACACTCAACCAAAATTCAATTGAACTTCTCAATCATATGGAACCAGCTTTAATCACTTAAAAAGGTTGAAAAAAAAGAACAAAAGAAAAGTGCAAGATTTATGCATAAATGCAAAAAATTCTAATGATAACATAGAAATTACAAATAAATTCAAATGTGCACTGATTTATCTAGAATCTAGTTCAGCTTAGTTGTAATGACATCATGAAACATTTCTTAAGTGAACCGTGTTCTTCATAAAGATTAATACAGTTATCAACCACAAAAGAAGTAAAATGCACAAAAGTAAACATCCATGCAGAGATCAGTAAGTTTTACCTCCTTCATAAGTAAATGTGGTTCTCTGAGGCACCGTGACGAATTTTCCCGTAAATTCCATCGACAAAGACCAACTATATTTTCGATGTGCACATAACTGTGAATCTAAGTTAGATTGCTGCATCAGTTTGTAGTCTTCATAACTAGTTCTTAGTTAAAACTCTCTTTCTCAGTCTTTGAGCTCAAGTTCTTTTCAGATCATTACTGTTAAACAAAAAAAAAACAAGAAGTTGCATTTTAATCGAAAAAAGATTAAAATTAATTTTTAAAAGGATCAAGGGTCTATTCAAGCCCCCTCCACCCTTGTTCAAACAAATTGGGACCAATAGTTTTTAAAGGCAAAGATCGACATGTACAGAGACTCTGGACATGTAAGGAAAATGATAATTTATTACCATCAAAATAGGAGATATAGTCTAATATCAATCATCGGTTTTATAATTTATGTGAGCTAATTAGGTTATCATTATCTTTTGGAACTCAATTTATATTATGCATTTGTGGTTGAACTTTACTATATCATCAATTAATTATTTCTATTACTTATGTGATGCGCTTTAAATAGGTGAATGGTGTAGATAAGATCCGTTAATTATACTTAAACTTGAAAGCCTATTTTTAAAAATTAAATTACATAGATAATTTTATATCATAGGATATAAAGATAATTAAATGTATATATATCCTCATCTACATTTCTGCACTAAATTATAGTAAAATCTAAGAAGGTTTCTTAAAGGAGTAGTTAAATAATTAATGTCTTATCATTATTAAATAGTATATTAGGAGCCTTAAAATTTAAAAGTTAAATATAATATAGTCCTTATTGAAAGTAAAAAATAAAAATAAAAATTAAAAGACAAAAATATTCATAATCTATGTGAGAAGCATACTAAGGGTCTCCCCATCAATTAATGATTATATTAAGGGTCACTATATTAAATTATTATCAAAATAACTTATTATAATATCACTCTATCAATTAGTGGTTATATTAAGAGTCACTATTTTAATTATTATCAAAATAACTTATTATAATATGAATAATTTAGTGAAGGGTAATTGTGTCTTTTCACATTGGGAAGAAACAATCCATACTTTTATAGTATGAATAATTTAGTGAAGGGTAATTGTGTCTTTTCACATTGAGAAGAAACAATCCATACTTTTATAGTAGTATAGATTATTATGAAAATAACTTATTATAATATGAATAATTTAGTGAAGGGTAATTGTGTCTTTTCACATTGGGAAGAATCAATCCATACTTTTATAGTATGAATAATTTAGTGAAGGGTAATTGTGTCTTTTCACATTGAGAAGAAACAATCCATACTTTTATAGTAGTGTACATATATATTGAGGGGAATGACTGCTGATAGAGTCAGAAAATTTTGTGGAATAGTTTTTCAAAAGTAGAAATTGATAGATTATTTACAAAGAGGGGGCGATAGACATTTTTTAGAGAGAAACAAATCGTTTTATTTGGGAGATTTTGTCAACAAAATTTTACAGGGGGAGATATTGATTTTGTTCGAGAGAGGGAGAAAGAGAGGAAGAGAGATTTATGAGACATAGATGTAGAGATATTTTTCGGAGAGAAATATATTCTTGTGTGAGAGAGATATTTTAGAGAGAAATAAAGAAATTTGGAAAGAGGATCGTGAGATAATTTTGAAATTTATTTTTTCAAGGAAAGATTTTTTATAGAGGTGGAGCGATTATTTCAGGAGAGGGAGAGAGATTTTCGTGAGAGGTTTTGTTTGAGAGATTTTTTAGAAATATAAATATATTTTTTAAAGAGACTTTTTAGAGAGAAAATTTTGAGATTAATTTTTCATTTTTGCAATGGAAAGATTTTAAAGGACGGGGTAACGAGCGGATTTGAAATCCATAAGAACCAAATCCTTTTGGTCCAAAGATAATATGAGATTGAAGTATTTACATTTTTGGTCGAAAAATAAGAGTACATTTAAAATGAGGATTTGAGAATTTCTTGATCCAAATCTTTCCATCCAAATGAACCATTAAATTCATGTACCAATTTCAGCAAATCGATATCAGGTTACCGTTTCAACTTGACCAAATAAATGTAGGATGGCATTAATAAAACTATACTACTTTTGTGTCGTATTTGACTGATGGGGTTGGTGCTAGTACACCGATTATGGAAAATATTATTTCGTAGTCATAAATCATCTTCAACATTAGTAGCATTGAGGATACGATGTACTACTAATGATTCTCCATGATCTTCGTATGTAACCTCTTTATTTTCATCAGATTCATCATAGATAGGGGCTGCCTCATATGATTCTTCCTCGGCCTCTTCTTCAACAAGAGTAATAATTTTTCGATTTGGACAATCCGCAGCAAAGTGTCAAAAACCTTTGCACTTGAAGCATGGTTTTTGATTGTTAGAGCCACGTGGTTTTACAACACCAATGTTACTCTCATTGCTTGTAACGGTCTTTTGTTTCACCTCCTCTGATGGTGTATTCCGGAAAGTAGATGATCTACCTCGGTTAAATGTACCAACACTTGATGCGAAACGGGAACCACTTCGACTTAATTCCTTTTATTGTTTTTTCACCTTGAGGGCCAACTTGCATACGTCATTATACGTTCAGTATGGATGCAATTGGACAACATTTACAATCTCATATCGAGGTCCTCCAAGAAAACGAGCAATAGTTTGTTATTCCGGCTCCAAAATATCGCATCTCATCATGAGATTCTCAAATTCGGCAATATACTCCTCCACAGATAAATCTTTTTGTTTTAAATTATGATATTTGAGAAAAACATCTTGTGAGTAATTATCCGGCAAAAAATTTCTCCGTAGTTCCTTCTTCATCTTGTACCACGTGCAAATATTCCGCTTGCCATCACGAGTACTTTGTTTCTTTAGGTGTCCCACCAAATGGATGCATATTTCTTCAATTTAATTGCAACGAATTTCACTTTACGATCTTTTGGAATTTCTTATAATTCAAAGACCCTCTCAATTGAATTGAGCCAATCAATGAACTCATTAGGATCATTTCTACCTTCAAATTCTTGAATATCAACCTTGAAATCAAAAGATTTCTCACGAACATTGTTTCTTTGGATTCTTCGACATGATATCCATGATCACTTGAATGATCATTTCTCTCACCATGAAATGGTTTAAAGTCCATCTCATTATCTTCAGAATCACCATCCGAATCATAACCCTCAACATCACGATTCAAAGGTTCGCCACGTGCAAGACATTGCTCGAGTTGTTGCACTTGTCTCCTTAAATCATCCAACTCGATATCACAAAGGTCTCTATGACGAGCTGTAGGATCATCAATATTTGGTCTGTTTCTTCTTCGACCATCCATTGAAAACCAAGGCTCTTGATACCAACTTGACACCAGAAAACATAGGGCCACTCAACACTCACCACTCTAGGAAGTCCACCAAGACTTTAGAGAAAGATAAAAAAAGATATGATCTTCTTCACAAGATTAGAAGCTTAATATATGATACTATATTCTAAAAATTTGTTGTTCCAAAATGAATACAAGGATGGCCTTTTATAGGCAATGCTTGGAACAACCCTCCAAGATGAGTCAAAGATATTAAATAATCTTAAAAATTATCTAGCTTTAATAAAATGAATCTAATACAAATATGAATATTTAGTACCATAAATCCTTTAAATAGTATTTAATAATATATTTGAATGAATACATCCAAGAAAAATAGCAAGAATCACTTCAACCTTCAAAATTCCCGTATGATAACACTATTCTGCCCGGTTTTACTAAAATGGGCATATCTCCCTGTAGGAATGGAATTTTTGGATCTGTTTGTTTGGTTGGAATAAACTCATTCACCTTTCCAATGATGTATGGCTTGGCCTATAATTAATTTTCAGTCAAAACGGATTAATTTGTGAAGTTGTCAGACTAACCTGAATTTTCTGTGTCAGATTTTGCTAAGGATTTAAAATTAATAGATTTCAAACGAGTGCACATAATTGCGAATATCTTGTTTGAGTATAATATTGAAAAAGATTTCAATTTTTTATTTAACCATAAATCCTAGAGCATTTAAAATCCTTAAATATTTTACTTTTTTATCAATTAATTATTTTTAAAATATATTTATTATTAGGAATTATGAGAAACATTTGAGAAATAGATTTCTATCGGGAAACTTCTCTAAGAAATTCCTCTTTCAATAATCTCTCTCCCTCTCTAGAAAATTTCTCTACCTCTCCCTCTCACAAATATCTCCCTTCCTCTAACAAACTTTTTTCTAAAAATCTCTCTTAAAAAGTTGTTTCTTTTTCAAATCTCTCTATGACAATCTCCCCCCTCATCTAATTAATATCTCATCCTCTCTCCCTCTCTCAATAATTCCTCTCTCTCTCCAAATAAGATATTTTCTATTGTGTATTTATAGTTTAACTATAAAATTTATAGAGCACTTGAAATTCATAACTATTTTACTTATATATTTATATAAATAATTATATAAACATATTATATATACTATGAGTGATTCTCGATAAAAGGATTTTAACAATGATTTTGGGAGAGATTTTTTTAATTTAAACGAAAGAGACTTTTAGAGAGAGAGATTTTTATAGACAAATATATTTTTGAGGGATAGAAATTTTTTAGAAAGGGAGATAGAAATTTCAGAGATTTTTGAGAGGGATCGATTTTTGAGATAGAGGTAGAGAGATTGTTTGGAGAAAGAGAAGTATTTTTTAAGATAGATAGAGAGATATTCAAGAGAGAAATATATTTTTCATAGAGAGAGAAATCTTTTAAAGAGAAAGATGTTCGTAGAGAGAAAGATATTTTTGAGAGAGAGACTTTGAGAGAGGGAGAGAGAGATTTGGAGAGTTTAGAGATAGAAAAACATTACAAAGAAACTTTTAAGTGAAAAATATTTCTTTTTTATAAAGAAAGAAAACTTTTGACATTGTTTAGACTAATTTTTCACTTTTGCCGTAACTTGAATTGACATAGCTAACTACCGCATTTGAAATGAGTAAGTAATATGGGTTTAAATCATTGCAATCAAAAGATGGATTGGAAATCCATATAATTACATTTTGGGCCAAATGAACGAGAAAATCTAAAATAAGGATTTGAAATCCTTTGGGGCGCCATTTAGATTGATGAATTGGGAGTCGGTTAAGTATTTGAAATTAATAGATTTCAAAAGTTATAATTAATTATCAGTATAATATATTTCAGTTTATGAACTATGAGATAATTTTAATAAACAGATAAAATTCCTCTTGAAATTTTTTTCTCTCAAAAACTCTTTATCAAAAATACATTTCTAAAAAATATATCTCTCGCTAAAAAAATTCTTTCATTCCCCCTCAGAAATCTCTTTCTTCTCTCTCAAAAAATAGTTTATTAAAGAAACCTCTCCCTACATTGTCTCTCAAAAAAGGTTTTGAGATGGTGGACGATGTGTGTCGAATCCAACAAAAATAAAAATCATACCAAATAAATTGTGTATGGTGATGAGCAGAGTCGATCCTAATGGATTTGTTCAAATTTATTTCTAAAAAATGAGAACAATAAAGTAAAGGGATTTTCAAAAGTGATTAAACTAAAACAAAATAAAAATATTTAAATTAGGAAAATTGCAATGATCGAACAATTAGATGAATTCAATAGTTTGAGAGTTTCTTGCATTAGAAATTATATCAATATTGATTCACAAGTTTGATTTTCGACAGAATGATGTTTCAGTATTCTTATATAAATTATAATTTAGAGATAGTTGTTAACAAGCTCTAATAACCTCATTTCTCCTTATTTTGTCGATAACTCAAACAAACTCTTTCATTATTCTCTTATTAATTAAACAATCATAAATAAGATATAAGAAGTTAGAATAACAATAGCATTAACGGATTCGAGAAACACTAATTTTAATCAACTAATTCGTAAGCTCGGTTCGCTTAAATTATATCACATTCCGATAACAAACAATAAGAAAACGTGTTTATAATTAACGTTGTTAATTTCTACAAATATAAGAATTTAACAAAAAATTAAGGATTTGAGATTCTAAATAGCTTTATATTTTTTTAACAACTAAATAACCAACCTAATTACTTAAATAATTGAAAAAATAATATCAACAATCATAGACAATAAATGAATATTCAAGAACAAAAAAATAACAAAGAGTACATTATATTAGATCTCATAAATATGTAGAATCAAAATTATATTAATCCTTGTCTAGATTGTTTGTGTTGGATTGAAAATCTCTTCTTCTAGTGGGGGAAAAAGTGTGTATGAGTAATGTCCTAGGAGAAGAAGAATATTCGTATACATAGCTAAAAAAGTCCTAATCTAATAAGTATTTATTTTCTAAGATATGATTTTAAAACTCCTAACTAAAATAAATGTCTTTTAAAATGGTATCAAAATTCAAAACCAAATAAAAATACTTTAAAACAGATTAAAAGTGTGCATAAAATGCACACTAATTGTGGAAAAATGATTTTGGAGAGAGAGGGCAGAGATTTTTGATATGTATATTATTATATATATAAATTTCAATCCGATAATAACGTTATCCAGTCGTATTTCTGGCAATACGATTTTTTTGTTATTGTTTCTGTGTTACCAATTCCTTAGTAATTTCGGTAATACAGTTTACTCCAACATAATAGTAATAGGTCATTTCTATTGATTTCCGAAACAGATGCAATCAATGAGAATCAATGGGATTACATTAACAAAGTGTAAAATTATTATCTTAAATGCAAATCTTTTGGTTTTCTAGGTTGGCAGAGTGTAAGAAATTTATCTAGAAATGGAATCTAATAAAGACGACTTTAGCAGGGGTAAAGGAATCGCCGAGAAAAAGTTACTAAAGGGAGACATTACAGGAGCAAAGAAATTTGAGATTTTTCAGAGTAAGGAAGAGACTTTTGAGAGAGTGGGAAATAGAGATTTTTCAGAGGGTGGACGATATGTGAGACCATCCAATAATAATAAAAATATTACTCAAATAAATTTGTATATAGTGATGAGCTTGGTCGATCGTCAGGGATTTGTTCAGATTAATTTCTCAAAATGCGAATAATAAAGTAAACGGGGTTTTCAAAAGTGATTAAATTAAAATTAAGTAAAAATGTTTATATTTGGAAAATTGCAATAATTTAACAATTAGAGGAATTCAATAGTTTGATACTTTCTCGCTAAATAAATTATCTCGGTATTGATTCACAGATTTTATCATTGATGCAATTATGTTTCACTGTAATTAAATAAATTAGATATAGTTGGTAACAAGCTCTAACAACCTCGTTTCTCCTTAGTTTGTCAATAACCAAAAAAAGCTCTTTGATTATTCTCTTGTTCATTAAACAATCCTAAATAAATCTTAGGATTTAGAATAAACGTATTAGAGGAACACTAATTTTAATCAACAAATTCGTCAGATCGGTTCGCTTAAGTTAGGCCACATATTCCAATAACAAACAATCAATATCGTGTTTATAATTAACGTTGTTAATTGCTACAAATATAAGAATTTATAAAAAAATTACGGATTTGAGATTCTAAATAGAGGGTTTAGAAATCTTTCCTACCCAAAGATGGAAATCATGTATTACATTTTGGGCCAATTGGATTTATTTCGCTTAGAAAAAACACAGAAATGATTGCATCTAACTGCTACAAGAAAAAGAATATTAAGCCATCACTCCAGACTAGTCTTCACATTCTCGTCTAAATGGTCATGTAAAGATGGAAGATAGATAAAAATATATGTAGATTGAGTACAAGTGAAACAGAACTACCCAACGCAACGACAAATGACTTATGTTGTTTGTTGTGAGGCAGTGTGCAAGTGTTCCAACTGACAGTCCACTATTGTCCGGGGTATGCTCTGTGCCAGTGCAACCCAAGCCAAGTTGGATCAAACTAACCGATCTAGACAAAATCAAACTAGTTATTGATCATCGAATTACGACAGATTAAAAGTCGTGCATATAATTGAATACATGTTATTTCAAAATAAGATAGATTAATATGCTGGGTCAAAATGTTTCCAGAGTATTCAATTACCACATGATACATAAATATAAAAGTTCAAAATTATATATATATATATATATATATCTTTCCAGTTGATTCGATCATTTCAAACTTGTCGAATAGCAAAATATATTAACTATGAATAACTTCCGATAGTTTGTAGCGATACATACGTTTCTAAAAATTATTTTTCTTAAAATAAATAAAATCCTAGTCTTGTGTTAACAACTTAAAATTGAAAATTTTATCTAGTAAAAAAATATAAGTGTGCTGCCTACTTAAATTAATTTTATAACATATTATCCATGTTGAAATATTATGAAATTTTCCATAACAACTAAAGACACTATTTTTATATAGTACTGTAAAAATTTCAAAATATAATATAGTATGAAATGTACAAAACTAAGCATCAATAGTAAGATTTTAACCTTTCGAATAATATCCGGTAATACAACTAAATGAATTCATAACCTTCTATACAACTTCAAATAATGTAAATTTTAGTGAAAATTATTTGTGACACATTTTTATTTTAAGATAAAACAAGAATCGAAAGACAACATATGAGACCCTAATTTTATCATACTCGTGTAGATTCCTTGTAAGCTTTTTATAAATTTTTCTACAGATCCAAAACTAAAAATATTTAGGGGCACGTTCTTAACACATATTTTGATATATTTGATATACATAAAGGGTTTGGAGATCAAACGAAAATAAATATATGTTAAAAATATATATAATGAATACTCTCAGGTACCTACTGACGAAGCACACTTGTACGATTGTTACAAACTTAATGGTTTGATAAAAATAAAGAAAATTTGTGTGAACTAAAAAAGATTAAAGTAACTATATAGTTAGTTTTAGTCTTTTATATTAACTAGCAAAGTGCACGTGCATTGCACGTGAAAACGTGTGATGTATAAAATGTTTGGATGTAATTTTACACTAAAAGTATTTTAAAATTAAGAATCAATGTTTATAATCCGGTGATTATACCTAAGTCGAGTCAAATAATTAATTATTTTTAAATGACAAAAAGAAATATTTATTTTTAAATAATTATATTATTAAATAATTATCAAATTATAATTTTAAAAAATAATTTTAATATTATTAGTTTTAGTGCATATGTATCGCCAAGTGACTACAAACTTATTGATTATAAACTTTTATTAGTTGTTGTCGCTTTATTCTTAACACTTTCCTAAAAAGAGAAAAGTTGAGGATAATGTTTCACCTTTTAACCTTTTTTTTGGCATTAACATAGTATATAACTTAATGAACGCTGAAAGACAATTAAATAGTTGTTTTCCATTATAATTTTTAGAATATTAGTTATGGATATTTTGGTAATTCTATATAAAATGAAGTTTTCGTTTGAGTTGGAAAAACTTTATTGGTATATCATTTACTTCATATATTGAATATATGTTAAATTAAAGTTGGTTGTATCTTGAGATAACTAAGATTCTTGAGACTGACACAATATTTTTCAAAATAATACTAAAAAGCTTGTAGTAGAGCTTTTGAAATTGAGATAATATAAAATAACAAACTCTAAAAATGAATACATAAAGGTTATAAATCAAGGTTTTAAATTTTAACATCCTAATTAATTAAAAAATTAAAATATAATTAGAGGAATTACATTCATTTTTTTTATAAAATTGTTTTTTCTAACACGGGCATATCGAGAATTTGTTATGTTCATTGTATTCAGATTATATTTTGATTAGTTTAATTTGGAATATTAAATATTTTCACATATTTATCTATGGATGTACATATTTCTCGGTTTTCATGTCACTGAAGAATATGAAATTTAGCCTAAATATAACCTTTCTTTTCATTTAGTTTTGTTGGTTATTGACATAAGTAAATTACTGGTCTTATTGGATAAAAGCTATATAAACCCCTTTGTAATTAAAATGGGAAGCATTAACTACTTTATTTTTAAATTGAGTTGATTAATTGCCTCTTATTTTTTTAAAAGATAAGGAGACTAACACTTAATTGTACTCTTATACATATATCAGAAATGACAACTATACTCTTATACATATAGTAATCATATTTGATATATTTTCTTGTTTTATTTATTATTCTTCCTAATTATTAAATTATACAAATAAATTTAGAACATTATTTAATAATAACGTGCATGTTATCTAAACATATATAAAACAAATAATATATATTATAGTTATTGATATCCTCTTTATGTTTTAAAGTCAAATGAAATGATTTGCACGTAAATATCATGCTCTTTTGATAAGTATTATTCAAAGAAATTTAAGAATATTATAGTGCAAATTAAAACAATAGAAGATTAACTAAGTATAATATAAAGATTAATTTCTTTTTATTGAAAATTTTGCAAATTTCAATGATTAATACCTAAATAACTGAACAATGTCTTAATCAAGAATTAAACTCGTTTTCCTGTAAATCGTCAAACATCATGACAATATGTTTAGAAAAATATCTTTAATGTATGTTAATTTAAAATTCACTCTCCATCTATTTAACATAGTGGTTTGCTCCTTCTGTAATTAAATAAGTATAATTTAATTCTTCTACTAATGCCTTCAGTTTATTTTGATAATTTTGATAATTTATCATGTTATTCGTAGTTAATTATTTTCAATCATATAATTAATAGAAATAAGAAAGTGAATTTACGTACTTTTAGTGTAGTATAAATATATTAGATAGTCGAGGGCAGAAATGTAAAAATCAATTTTAACTCCTATTAGTGAAAATAAATTTGCAATGAAGTGGGGTTTTAGTTTTTAGACTCAGTAATATTAGAGAGATAGTGAATTTAATATTTACGGTATGTATTAAATTATTTTTATTTAGATTAGATAGTTAAGGATACAAATATAAAATGACAATAGGAAGAAACACTGAATTTATTAATACTGTTAGTATAGGAGCATGTGCACATTGCACGTGAAAATATATGATTCATGAAAAGTTTGGATGTAATTCTAAATTTTTTTAAAGAAAAATACATGTTTGTTATTTGATGATTATATCTGAATAAAGTCAAATAATTAAATAATCTTCAAACAACAAAAAAAATTAATTCATATCATGATTTCCAAATTATACTTTAAAATAAATCAATTATTAATTCTTTAAAGACAATTTAATATATTATTTTAGTGCAAATGAATTGTCATATTAGTAACAACTTATTAATTGTAAATTTTTTGGATTTGTTTGCTTATAATTTTGAATTCAATTTTTAAAATTTTGGATAAAACAATCCTAAATGCACTGTACACAAACTATTCTCATCAAAATTAACATTTTTCAACTCTAGATTTTCAGTGCCTTACACAACTACTTAGCAATCACTGGATATATCTTTTCTTACATTCATCAATCAAAATTATTTATTTTGACAATTATTTTTTCTCTTTAATACTTTATATTTTTTATTATTATTTTTTTGTTTACATAATTATTATTATATACATATTTAAAGGTTTCAATGTACTTTTGAAATAATGGACATAAAATATCGCTATTAGTTAATGAAATACTAATATTTAATTATTATTCACTTGAAATGAGTTATATTCATATAGTATTATAAACCAATAGAATGTTTTTCCACATCAAAAAACTAATATCTTTTTTCTCCAAAACTTTAAATTATAAATTTCAGAACGTTTCAGTAACTATACGAGTTATAGTAAATTTTAGAAGATTGACTGGTTTTAGAGCATTTTCAAACGAATTTTTGAGATATAGTGAATTTAATATTTACGGTATGTATTAAATTGTTTTTATTTAGATTAGATAGTTAAGGATACAAATATAAAATGACAATAGGAATAAACACTAAATTTATCAACAATGTTAATATAGTAATAGCAAAGAGCATGTGCACATTGCACGTGAAAATATATGATTCATGAAAAGTTTGGATGTAATTCTAAATTTTTTTAAAGAAAAATACATGTTTGTTATTTGATGATTATATATGAATAAAGTCAAATAATTAAATAATCTTTAAACAACAAAAAATATTAATTCATATCATGATTTCCAAATTAAACTTTAAAATAAATCAATTATTAATTTTTTAAAGACAATTTTATATATTATTTTAGTGCAAATGAATTGCCATATTAGTAACAACTTATTAATTGTGAATTTTTTGGCCTTGTTTGCTTATAATTTTGAATTCAATTTTTAAAATTTTGGATAAAACAATCCTAAATACACTTGACACAAACTATTCTCATCAAAATTAACATTTTCCAACTCTAGATTTCTAGTGCCCTACTCAACTACTTATCAATCACTGGATATATCTTTTCTTACATTCATCAATCAAAATTATTTATTTTGATAATTATTTTTTCTCTTTAGTACTTTATATTTTTAATTATTATTTTTTATTTACATAATTATTATATACATATTTAAAGGTTTCAATGACTTTTGAAATAATGGACATAAAATATTGTTATTTGTTAATGAAATACTAATATTTAATTATTATTCACTTGGAATGAGTTATATTCATATAGTATTATAAACTAATAGAATGTTTTTCCACATCAAAAAACTAATATCTTTTTTCTCCAATTTAATTAGATACTTTAATAGTACTCTAATGAGTTGCAATCTATATTAATTAAGCAACATGAACGATTGATGAAAATTAAATGGATTAAAAATTAAGTGTTTTAATAAGGATCAGAAAAATTTAATTTGCAAATTTAGTGAGTAGTAATACATAATTTTTTTTTTTATAAACTGGATACTATTAGTGAGGAGTTGAATGTTTATATCATATTTCAAGTTTTGAATGACTTTTGAAATATTCAAGATAAAAAATTTCTACTTTATTAATGAAATACTAATATTTGGTTATTATTTACTTCAAAGTAGTATTATTAACCAATAGAATGTTGTTCCATATCAAAGAATCAACATCTTTTCTCTCCAATTTAGATACTGTAATAGTGGCTCTAATGAGTTGCAATCTATAGTCACTAAGCAACGTGAAGGATTGATGAAAATTTAATGGATGAAATTTCTTCCAAGTGTTTTAATAAGTTTTAAGTACGAAAATTTAATTTGGGAATTTATTGAATAATAATACATAATATTCTTTTTATGAAATGGATAAATATTAATGAGGAGTTAAAAGTTAGTATCATATTTAAAGGTTTGGATAATTTTTGAAATATTGTACATAAAAATAATCATTATTAGACATGAAATACTAATATTTAATTATTATTGGAGTTACATAATATTAGCCCACACTCACCTCTTCTTTTGTAGTTTAAAATAGGTAAGTGAATTTGAAAATTTAACATTATATCTATTGTTTTAATAATGATGAAAAGTTCATGAGTTGGAGATAAGCGGACTCGAACCGCTGACATCCGCCGCAGGGTAAACCACCGCCTCTCATGCGCCCCGACTGATTCTACCATAGAGGCCAACGATAGACAATAACTCCCCCCGAACACAGCTTACAAGTGTTCATTCATTTTGATTACTTTAGCCTATTTTCTGATAGTAATTTAGACTCCACCTTCCCGAAGCTCATTCTCCGGGGAACTCCGTTTAAATTATTCCGGTGTATTCTTTCCAATCTATTTCTTTTCTGATTTCGTTAAAAGTTGAAAGTTTGAGAAATTTAACGTGAGAATATTTGGGGATTAGTAACACATAATTTTTATTATGAAATGGATAAATATTAGTGAGGAGTTGAAAAGTTAATAGAATACTTAAATGTTATAAAAAGTGTTGAAATATTGAAAATGAAAAATTGTTACTTAATTAATAAAATACTAATATTTTATTATTATTTATTGTAAAGGAGTTACATATTAATACTCATTAACTAAATAGGGGTAGCATACTAATTAAATGAATTAATAAGGGTAAAATAGTCTATTCACATTGGGAAGAAACAATCCATACTTTTATATTAGTATATATATATATAGATATAGATATAGATATAGATTATTATAGATATTAGATATTAATTTATTGTTATAGGATTATTTTATAAAACTTTAAGAAATATAACTCATTCCAATTGATTCATACTTTTGAAATAGTTATAGATATAGATATAAATTATTGATAAGATTACAATAACAAGTAATATACATTGAACAACCTTATTTATATTTACATTGAAGTTTATGCACCTATTTATTATTTTCATAACATTATTAAATGATTACTAATAGAATATGAAAGTGTTTTGGTCTTAACTATATAGTGTAAATCATTTGATTTGGTAAATCATTGACACTTTTAGAATAGATATAGATATATACACCAGAACATTATGATATATTTCGATAAAATGAACCCCTGAAAACGCACAATCTTATACTAGAAATCCAAGAGGTTTTAGAGTAGGATCTTATATCCGCTAACTCCACAAAACGGATGACAATAAAGGAGTATGAGTTTCGTTTTGGTGGTTTTATGAAATAATTGTGTTTTAAACATAGAGAAATGAGGAAGAAAGAATGTCAACCTGTATTAAAAAGACTTTTTCTTAGAAAAGGTAGACTTAAGAGTAAAAATGTCAAGAAGGCTAAACGGTTTGCTCGACAACGGGCCGAATGGACCGGCTCGCTGAGGCTCAACCATTTAACTTAGAGAGCTTTAAGGGGCCAGTGGGTAAAAATAGGTCAAAATAGGTCAGCCGTTTTTGTCTTGTGGACCGATTTGGCCCACTAAAATTATTTTATTTGTTCTAAATATTTTTATATTATAAATATATATCTTATTTCAAAATAAAATACAGCATAGCATAGTTGGTAAAATGACAACTTGTGTTCTTTGAGGTCAAAAGTTCAATACTTTTTTACCACTATTTAAATTTTTTCCTACAAACTAAAATATAATTAAAAAAAATAAAATATGTAAAAAAAACTGGCTGTTAAGGCCGGTATACCGGTTTCAACCCCTTATAAACCGGTTGAAACCGACCTACAAGACTAAGGGAGCGAGCCTGAGGAGTCAAGCCGGTATACCATGTCCAGCCTTTATAAGGCGTCAAAACCGGCCTGGCCTAAAGGGGAAGGTGTCCTAAGGGCCTGCCCCATTAGATAAATGGGCTATAACAGGCTAGCTTAATTCGGCCCATTATGATCCATTTCACACCTTTAGAAATTGATGTGAAATTGAATTGGACTCCTAAATCTCCAGTCCAACTTACATTCCCATATTTTAGCTTAAAAACAACCTAACACCAAATTAAATGTATTAGTCTACCTATTATTATTATAGATTTCATATGAATGTCCTTTCCAATCACATTTTCATGTCATTACTGAATGTACAAGTATATTGGCCACCGAAAACACCATTTTTTAATACATCTAACTAATTTACACGAGATGCACTAGTTCCCGACTATCATATAATTTCTAATTATATGACTAAATTATTTATTTTTAATAGTAGTCAAACACTATATAATTTAATTGGTCCTGGTTCAGTATTTCAATTTCACTTAGACGGATACACTATATTGGAATTGGTATTCACATGATTATGACAAATCATCGAATATAGTATATACCATCCATTCTTATGAACGAGTACAATCTATTTATCATAACATAGAATCAGTATTTTTAAAAGGCGAAAGCGTGAGGCGGGGCGTTGAGTATCTCACGGGATGTTCACAAATTCACAAAGACACAAACGATTTAGAGAAGATATGCATATTCATATTTCATTAAAATTTAAACACATAAATTATTGCGAGGATATGTAAATTATGATAAAACAATTTATTGTGGAAGAATAGAAATAGTTAAAGTAATTTATTGTGGAAGGAAAGAATACAAACCTTTAGAAGAATCTTGAATTTTTCTCTTGTTTTTGCTGCGTATGGAGTTGTACGAAGAGAGATTATAAATATAAAAAATCTGATTTTTTTAGGGTTTTATTTGTATTGACTCGAGGATAAAAATTATTTTTAATTCTTTGACTTCAACTAAAAGGTTGTGGGCTTAAAACTATTAAATATGTTTAAGTGGACAAAAAAAATACATTTTTATTTTAAATGAACATGGGGCGTACGCCCTACCTTTTCGGGCATACGCCCCATAGCAATTTCGCCGCCCTTAATCTCGCGGGGCGTTTTTGCCCACGCCCAGCCACGCACCCTGGCAGCGCCTTTTAAAACACTGCGTATAATATACATGATCTGAAACATGACCCCTATTTGTTACACCCCTATTTACATTATTATATCTAATTATGCTTAACTAGGGGTGTAAGATGAGCTCGAGTTTTTAATCAAGCTCGATCTCACTTATCCGGCTCGCGAGCTTTTTTATTTTTGAATATATTATTATTTTTATTATGATATTAATAAATATATATTAAATAATTAATTAAAAAAAAACGAATTTTAAAGTTTCCCGCAAAAATTTTGAATCAACAAACGGGCTCGGCTCGAGCTCGAGCTAAGAAAATTTGAGGTCACGAGCAGGTACAATAAGGCTCGAGCTAGGTTCGTTTACAGTCTTCCTTAACTTATAATATACAATTAAATAATTTCATAATAAAGGTATTTTAAGAAACAATCAGTAACATTCTCACCTGTTTAAGATTTTGCCAAAACTTACTAATAATACAAGGTGGTAATAATGTCTCACGATCATGTTCCTCTGAAATGATAATGTCCATGAGCTTCATTTAAGGTCTAATTGGTTATATTTGTCTGTCTGATATAGAGGAGGTTTGATTTTGTACTTGTAAGTTTGATTCAAGACTTGTAGATTTTGATATTCTATGTTTTGTTGTTGACACTTGGTGCATCATAAAATTCTCTGAAAAAATATATATCTTCTTTCATTAGGCCAATAATCCTTGATCCTAAGGATAGATTTCGTTACTAATTCTCACCTCGTTTACTAGTTTGTCTGGAGTCAAATGTGAGAATTGAAGAATGCACTTGATTCCTAATTTAGATGTATTTATATCATTATGTAGTGAATTTATGGCAAGATAGTAGTTCTTTCCAATTACCGTAACATGAATTCAGTTTGTATATTGTTTAATTTTGTTGTAATATATACCTACATAGATATACATATACAGATATAAATATTCCCAAGTCAAGGTTTTTCGTAGCGTTTTAGTAAAATGTGTGTTTGCTATGACAATTTTTCTTGTCGCGCTTCATTACTTTTGCGACTACAGATGGTTATCTTCATTGTTTTTATTTCAAGAATATTCACTGTTAAACTTGTTGTCGTAAACAAGTTAAGCTCCGCAAATTATTATCAAATCTTACCGTAAACATATTTTCTTTGCACTGTGCTTCAAGATTTAGTCAGTTTCAACTCTATTTCGATAACAGCTAAAGCAAAGTCACTTCAAAAGATTACAACGTGTCGTGTTTGATACCCCATCGGACACGACGCTCCTACACCCCGATACTGTGTCCAATATGGAAAGAAATTCGCCTGCTTAAATAAAAAAAAAATATATATTAACACTGTAACGGACGTGGTTGAGTGTATGTCTATTATGTATGCATTATTTGTGACACTTGATGTTATTTCACTAATTTTTTGTGATTTTGAAAATTGAAATATATTTTTTTTACAGACATATATAACTTGGCAAATCAAATATAAATTTATAATGTACAATCATTCTTATAGTTTATATATTTTAAATAAATATATATATATAACATATATATATATATATCTACATTTTATAGCAGTTTCGAGGTCGTGACGTGTCCTAATATTTTAAAATGTCGTATTTCATGTCCGTGTTGTGTCATGCATGCGCTGTACCATGTGTCCCGTGTCCGTGCATCATAGATTACCAATGCTTACTTCAATTACTATTCTTTTCCAATTGGTATTTTTGTCGATAACACCTAGGAATCTTTTGTTAGGAGACACCATATGCTATTATTACAGTTGGTTTTAATTTGTTATGTCTTTCCATCTCTACGCTGGATGAATTCTGGGGCCATTATTTGAAGATGAATTATGATTATTGAAAATAAAAATGCAGAAATTCTTTCTACGCCGATGACAAAATTGTAGGTGCATGTCTTCTTCATCAGATTAAATTTAACGATGACAAAATTGTAGGTGGTTGGTAACCGATCCTTCATTGATGTCATCATTAGCAGTCAGTGCTGGCGTGGACCCCACCACGCCAGAAATTAATGAAACATCCCGACCTTCAGTTACATCTTAATACAGTAACTGCAATTTGCTTTCATTCTTTAAATCAAATTTTGAATATATTGAACACGAAACATTGGATATTGATGTCTTGATATCTGTCTAATCTCTAGTTGAAATTTTATGAATTCAATAAAGACTATGTAATTAATGAAAAATTCAAAGCTCCTCCACTTCATCATGATTAAATTCAATGGAACACAAATTTAATGATATTAGTCAAAAATAAAAATGAAACTAAAATTAATAATAACTATTTTGTAATAATAATCCTATATAATTTTTTCAATAATCGAAATCCGAAATATAAAATATAGTACAATAATTCTCCTAAATAGATACCAATTAATTGCATTCTGATTATGAAACAAAATTGAAGAAATCAAGCATAAAAAGGATAAAGAAAATTCAAAAAATTACCTAAATAAAATTAGAAAAATTATTATTGCAAATGACCTGTGGATTCCTAAGTGAATTACACAATCCATATTTAACCAACCTCCAAAACAATCTTTGTTAAACTTTGACAATGTTTTTAACCATGGTTAGGGTTTAACCAAATACCTCCAAACTCCAAACTCCACCCCATAAAAAGGTGGCTGATAGCACCTTAAATACGGGACAATTTGCTTTCCTTTCTCCTAAAATTCAATCAAGTTTTTGTTTCTTCAATCCTCTAAGCAAATTTTCAGAATTTTTTGTTGCCCTCTTCAATTTTCCAAACCAGTTTTTTCAGTGCCATTTCTATTAATTTGAATACTCGGCCAAGCTCAAATTAACAGATTTTTTTCAGTTTTGTAACTGGAAAATTCATCAAAGGTGCCTCAAAGAACCACATTTGCTTAGGAAAAAAGGTAATATAAATCTTATATATTTGTTGTTTGCATGGATGTTTATTTTTGTTCATATAAATCAATTGAAGGTTGATTACTGTATAAATCTGTAGAAGATTCAATTTTGGAGTTATGGAATGATTGCATGATGTCCTGAAGAGTATGGTAAATTGGGGTTCTAGTTAAATTGATAAACTACTACGATTTACATGTGAATTATAACCATGGCTAATAATTTCTGATGGTTTTATTTGAATTTGTGTCACTTATAAATGAACTGAATTTCTATGTATAAGTTTCTTGCCCTTTCCTTTTTTTCTTTTTTTAAAGTGGTTAAATCTTGTTAGATATGATTGCGTATTTCAGTAGAACTTCAATTGAATGTAATTTAATTATTTTGACACTCAATTTAAGGGTCTTAGAAATATTAGATACGATTACGTCCCAAAAACAGCAGAATTGCTGAGATTTGTTTGAAGTATTCTACAGATCTAGTGATCGGTGCTGTTGTGTTTGCTTCAATCTCCGATTATTAGAAAAATAAATTTAAATAGCTGCATTGGGGAATTTGTCTTATCTTGACTGAAATCTATTAATTGCACAGTTTTAGCAACACAAATCAAATAATTACTTAGAAACCAACGATTTTTCCCTTTGTCATTGAACATTAATTTCTTCGTTATCATCTGCACTTTAATTTCCCAAATTGTAAACACTATTTACCTAGATTCTCATATGCACGAGAATTCGATAATAAAGAAGCTTTGTTTTTCGCGCCAATATGGTTGACGAATTTCAAAATTTCGGTAATACCGGTAATGCTGTTATTCATTTGTAATTTTCCGTATTTTGTTACTTAACGCCAATATGGTTTTGTAATTTTCCGTATTTTGTTATTTCGTGCCAATAGGATTTTGTTATTTTCCGTATTTTTGGTAACACGAGTATTACGTTGTTGTTTCTATATTACCGTTATTCAGTTGTAATTTCGGTAATGTAGTTTCTTCATCGTAATTTCAGTAGTCCGTTGTTTGTCCATTTATACTATCACCTTATCCCTGAATTCCACGGTGTCATTTCGCTGCTTTGCAGAATGAATAAAATAGTATTTGACTATGTTTGCAAATAATTCTCTCGTTCGAATTAATATATATTTACTGTTTTCTAAATTCAATGGCTTTGGCTATTTTTGTCGATTTCTTAATGGATGCATATTTCGTTTCTGAATCTTCTGCGCCATTTCAAATTTTCTTGATATCAATGTTATGACATTAAGATTGTCTTTAATTCTTATCTTAATGCAATTCATTTCTTTTCGAAGGTTTGCTGAGCTACTTTTCTAGAAAAATGGAATGTAACAAGGATGAAGCCAAAAGGGCTAAACAAATAGCCGAGGAGAAATTACAGGACAGGGACATAATAGAAGCGAAAAAGTTTGCCTTAAAGGCTCAAAACCTATACCCGAGTCTAGATGGGCTGCCCCAGTTCATGGATGTAATCGACGTGTATATCTCCAGTGAAAAGAAACAAAACGGGGAAATTAATTATTATGAGATTTTAGGAGCTGATCCTTTATCCGGTGAGGAATTGCTCAAAAAACAGTACAAGAGAAGAGCATTGGCTCTTCATCCAGACAAGAACAAATCCGTTGGGGCTGATGGAGCTTTCAAGCTCTTATCACAAGCATGGAGTGTCCTTTCGGACAAAGAGAAAAGACGTGAATATGATCTGAAGCTCAACATAGGAGAAGCTTCTAATGTGAATGCATCCACTGCTACACCACCTGTACCGGCCCGTGAAAGGACTCCAACGGGCCCCACTCAAAATGTGAGGAATCCAAATTATCCTCAATTTGTTCCTATTGTACCCCGGCCGAGGAATCCAGTCCCACACGGTACTGATCCCTTTAGCAATCCTCGTATGAATCCCAGTTATCAGAATGTTTCAACAAGTGCAACTGCTCAGCAAGTTCCAGTTGTCAGGCCACACTCTCGGCCCGCCAATAATCCTCGGCCAACTTCTAGCTCTCAACCTCAGACATTCTGGACATGTTGCAATGGGTGTAAGACGAAATATGAGTACACCAAGATTTTTCTCAACCAGAATCTTCTATGTCCTACTTGTCAGCAGCCCTTTTTGGCTACAAAAATTCAGGCTCCGAGTGTAATTAGACGCAGAGGACGCCCTAGTCAATATTCAAAGCAGCAGCAAGGTGTTTTTGCTGCGTCGAAGGGTTACACAGGTGTACCGGCCTCGGCCTCAGCATCAGCATCAACCTTGGTTCCAGTCTCAGCCTCGGCCCCGGCCTCAGCCTCAACCTCAGGCTCGCCCTCAAGAAGCGCTAAAGCTGCTCCGGCCTCGGCCTCAGCTTCAGCTTCAGCCCCAGCCTCGGTTCCAGCCTCGGTCCCAGCTTCGGTCCCAGCCTCAATCCCAGCCCCAGGCTCGGGTTCGGTCCCGGCCTTAGCCTCGGCCTCAAGAAGCGCTAAAGCTGATCCGTGTCAGCCCTCTTCTGAGAGCCTAAAAAGAAAGCGTGAACAGGAAGCAGGTGAAGCAATAGATAAAGAGGCTATTCTCAAGAACAAGAGTGTTCCCAAAAAATCTGAAGCAGGTGGCTCTTCTAGAGGTTTAAACAGTGAGAAGCATGACAAAAGGAGACGTATAGATGTTCAGAATCCTGGTGACACAGAAGTAAAACAAGGAACATCAATGAGCAACTCAGGCCTTAAGAGGAAATCTGGAAATCTGAAGCAAAATGTTAGAAGCGAAAATGAACCGAGTTCTGTGAAGGAATCCTCTAATGTTGTTCGTGCTTTGCTGATGCAAAAGGGAAAGATGGAAATAAATAGATGCCTAAAGTTTCGGGAATCTTTAATACCGAAGGCTTCAGAAAAGAACAAAGTGGAGGAGACGAAAAATCCCGAGAATTCTTCAAAGAAGACAGAAAAAAAGACAGATGAAGCATTCATTAATCCCAAAGTCAAATTGAATGAGACTGATGCTGCAGATTTAAGTCAACCTGAAACTGTATTAATGGATGTGCCTGATGCAAATTTTCACAACTTTGATGAAGACAGAGTGGAGAGTTCTTTTAGTGAAACTCAAGTATGGGCTGCGTATGATGATGATGATGGCATGCCTCGGTATTACGCTTTGGTGCAACATGTGTTGTCTAGAAATCCCTTTAAGATGCAGGTCAGTTGGTTGAACTCAAAATCAACAACTGAATTTGGAGATCTCGAATGGACAAAATTTGGGTTCACAAAAACTAGCGGAAATTTCAAGACTGGCAAATCTATTGTCAGTGAAACATTAAATTCTTTTTCGCATCAAGTAAAGTGGAAAAAGGGGTCACGAGGGGCCATTCAGATATTTCCAACGAAAGGGGACATTTGGGCTTTGTACAGAAACTGGTCCCCTGATTGGAACGCGCTCACGGATGATGACATCATACATAAGTATGATTTGGTAGTCGTGCTTGAAGACTATCATGAAGATAGAGGCGTTTCAGTTGCTAATCTAGTTAAAGTTGATGGCTTCACATCGGTTTTTAACCAACGTGTGGACCCCACGGATGTAATGAAAATCCCGAGAAAGGAAATGTTTCGATTTTCTCACAAGGTCCCTTATCGAGTACTGAATGGGCTCGAAGGTGAAAATGCGCCTAGCGGTTGTTATGAGCTGGACCCCGCTGCTCTGCCTTTAGAGCTTCTGAAAGTCGCCACAGATAATAAAACAGCAAATGAGAATATTAGTGGTGAAAATGCGAATGATATTTTGATTTACTCAAGAAAGAAAAAGGGGAAAATGGTGGCTGAGGATATTGATGATGTCTAAAACTCATCAAGCTGAAATGGGCGTTAGACATATAAGTTTTTTTTAACTTTTTTTCTTATGAAGAACAATGAAATACTTCTTTTATTTTTGTAAATTAATGCGGTGCTGATTTCGTTTTTAGCTAAGAATTTATGTTCATTTTATATGATTTCTGTATGGGTAGGTGTTGGAAATAGCTTGTAATATAGAATTCTCCTATCCCACATAGGAAGAATAAACAAGCTTGATATACTTTATAAGGAGAAATCCAACATAAAGTTTAATTAGGAGCTTGGAGGGAAAATTGGAGGGAAGCCAAAATATTCAAATATTATATATATTTATATATATATATTTAAATATCAAAGATATGGCACTTGGCACTTGGCCACGTGGCACGCGCACGTGGAAAATAAAATAATTATTTTATTATTTTCGTATTTAATTATTTAATTAATTTAAATAATTAATTCTGAAAAGTTAGTGAAAACTTGTGTGTTTTCAGATTTAAACATTGCATTGTTTGGAGAAAAAACTATTGATCAATCTATGCAATGATTCGAATGGTTGCGAAGTGTCTATAAATAAGTTGAGAGCCAACAAAATCAATGATTCGAATTCATCCATATTTTACATAACATATCTCAGTTTTCTTCTTAGTTTGTGAGGGAAGTCTTCGAAATTGCTATTCGCAGATTTCAAGTGGTTTGTTGTATCCTAGAAGTGAATTGCCATTTACCCGGTAGCAAGTTTATAGTGGGGGCAATTATCACTTTAAGGAAAGTGGGATCACGCCTCAAATCAACATACTTTACATTCTCGTTTACTAACTAAATAACAATCTTAAAGTGATAATTCTGCTTCGAAAATGATGAATCAAGAGGTCGTGAAACTGAACTACTTTGATGGGACTAACTATCCCCGCTGGAAGGACAAGATGATGTTCCTGCTCACTTTCCTGAAAATTGCCTATGTGCTAGACGCAAAACAGCCCGCTGCGCAACCAAGTGATAATGATTCGGATGCGGTAAAGGCAGCAAATGCAAAACGAGGAGACGATGAGGTGCTGTGCCGTGGACACATTCTGAACTCACTGTCGGATCGTCTATTTGACTTATATTCTTCAATAAAGTCACCGCTGGAAATTTGGAATGCTCTCGAGAATAAATACAACAGCGAAAATCAAGGCACAGATAAGTTTCTTCTTTTAAAGTATTTTGAATTTGTGATGCGTGATCATTCATCTATCATGGATCAAGTACATGAGTTGCAAGTTTATGTATTTAAACTGAAAGATGTGAAAGTTGAAATTCCAGAAGTAGTACAAGTCGGTGCGATAATTTCTAAACTCCCTGCAAGTTGGAATAACTACAGAAAGAAACTTTTGCATTCTGCAGAAGATTATTCTGTAGATTTATTGCTTAAACACTTGCGTATTGAGGAAGAAACTCGTATCCGTGATAAGACCCAAAATGTGCATCCTAGTGCTAAAGTGAATTATGTTTCAGAAAATAATAATAATGGAGGAACGAAAAGAAAATTTCCGGGTACTAGCACTAGCAATAATACTAACAAGTTTAAAAATGTCACTTGTTATTATTGTGGCAAAAAAGGGCACATCAAGAAAGACTGTCGTAACAGGAAGAGACAGAAGAAAGAAGAGACGCCAAAGATTCAAGTGGCTAAAACAAAAGTTGAAGAAATAATTGCTATGGTTTCAGATTGGCACATAAGTATGGTCACTGAATTGAACATGGCTGCTGCAGTCAAGTCACTCGATTGGTGGTATGATTCTGGTGCTACTGTACATGTGTGCAATGATAAGAGTTTGTTCAAAAACTATGTGAGTACAGAAGGACAACAAGTCTTGATGGGAAATGCTAATACATCAAATGTTCTCGGAAAAGGAAATGTTGAAATTCATTTTACTTCCAGGAAGAAATTAATTTTAACTAATGTTCTTCATGTTCCGGAAATTCGTAAGAATTTGGTGTCGGCTTCGCTTCTATGCAAGAAAGGTTTAAAGGCTGTACTTGAGTCGGACAAATTAGTCTTGACTAAAAATGGCGACTTTGTAGGAAAGGGTTATTATTGTGATGGAATGTTCAAACTTTGTATTGATGCAACTATGATGAATAAAAATAATATTTCTGCTTACTTTGTTGAGTTATCTTCTTTTTCTTTATGGCATCATAGATTAGGTCATGTGAATTTTCGTTATTTAAATTTCATGTCAAAACATGGCTTCATTTCGTATGATAAAGAAAATAAAGAAAGATGTGAAATTTGTATTCAAGCAAAGATGTGTAGAAAGCCTTTTCCAAAATCAAAAAGAAACTCAGAATTATTAGATATTATTCATTCTGATATATGTGAATTAAATGGTGTTTTAACTCGTGGAGGTAATAGATATTTTTTTACTTTTATAGACGATCATTCGCGGTTTACTTATATATATCTTATGAAACATAAGAGTGAAGCGTTTGATAAATTCAAGTCCTATAAAGCCATTGTTGAAAACCAATTAGGGAAGAAAATTAAAATACTTCGAAGTGATCGAGGAGGTGAGTATTTTCCGAATGAATTTTCTATATTTTGTGAAGAAAACGGAATTATACATCAATGTAGTGCACCACATACTCCTCAACAAAATGGTTTGGCTGAAAGAAAAAATAGAACGTTAGTTGATATGACTAATGAATGCTATTAAATTCTAGTTTGCCTAAAAATTTATGGGGTGAAGCTATGTTAACAGCTTGTCATGTGCATAATAGAATTCCCTCAAAGAAATTAAAGATATCTCCATACGAACTATGGAAAGGTCGAAAACCAAACTTAAATTATCTTCGAGTTTGGGGTTGTATTGCTTTTTATAGAGTAACTGAACCAAATCGAACGAAATTGGGACCTAGAGCCTTGAAAAGTGTGTTCGTGGGTTATGCAGAAAACTCAAAAGCCTATAGACTTTTGGACTTAGATTCAAACGTAATAGTTGAGTCTAGGGATGTCGAGTTCTTTGAAAATAAGTTCATCGGTGAAACTTCTGCACAACCTACTGAACAACAAATAATAATTCCTGATCCTAACTTTAAAAATAAAGGAGGATCAAATAATACTTCTAAAGAAATAAGGAGAAGTCAAAGAGGAAGAATTGAAAAGAAAAACGATCCAGATTTTATTTACTATATTGTTGAAGCAAATAGAGAAGTTGTTCTTGACAAATTCTCAGTTCTATACAATATAGAAGATGATCCTAAGACTTTTAATGAAGCAATCTCTTCAAGAGATGTTGCATTCTGGAAGGAGGCAATTAATGATGAAATGGACTCGTTATTATCAAATAATACATGGGTGCTCAGTGATTTACCTCCTGGTTCTAAAGCTATAGGATGTAAATGGGTATTTAGAAGAAAATATAATACTGATGGATCGATTCAAACGTTCAAGGCTAGGTTAGTTGCTAAAGGTTTTAGACAAAAGGAGGGTATAGATTATTTTGATACATATGCACCTGTGGCTCGCATAACATCTATTAGAGTTTTATTTTCATTAGCATCCATATATAACCTACATGTTCATCAAATGGACGTAAAAACTGCCTTTTTAAATGGTGATTTAGACGAAGAGGTATATATGGAACAGCCAGAGGGTTTTGTGTTGCCTGGAAATGAAAGAAAAGTATGTAAATTAATTAAGTCATTATATGGCTTAAAACAGGCTCCTAAACAATGGCACGAGAAGTTTGATTCTGTAATTTTATCTTTTGGTTTTCAATACAACAATGCTGATAAATGTGTTTATTCCAAATTTAATGATGAGTATGGTGTCATTGTATGCTTATATGTAGATGATATGCTCATTATTAGTTCTAATATGAATGGAATAAATGAAACAAAAAAGTACCTATCCTCTAAATTTCAAATGAAGGACTTAGGTGAAGTTGATACTATTCTTGGTATCAAAGTCAAGAAACATAGTGAGGGATATGCTTTGAGTCAATCTCACTATGTTGAAAAAATATTGAATAAATTCAAACATTTGAAAATTAAGGAAGCAAGAACTCCATATGATACTGCGCATAAGTTAACAAAAAATGAAGGAAGAGCTATAGCTCAACTTGAGTATGCTAGTGCAATCGGCAGTCTTATGTACGCTATGCATTGCACTAGGCCGGATATTTCATATGCAGTATGTAATCTTTCCAGATTTACTCATAGTCTTAACGTGGAGCACTGGAAAGGGATTGCAAGAGTTTTTGGATATCTTAAAAATACACAAAATTTAGGACTATTTTATAGTCGATTTCCAGCGGTATTAGAGGGTTATACTGATGCTAGTTGGATAACGAGCATGAATGATAACAAATCTACGACAGGATGGATCTTTTCTCTTGGTGGGGGAGCCGTTTCATGGGCTTCGAAGAAGCAAACATGTATTACTCATTCCACCATGGAGGCAGAATTCGTTGCATTAGGCGCTGCTGGAAAAGAGGCAGAATGGTTAAGGAATTTATTATTAGATATTAAATTGTGGCCACAACCAATGCCAGCTATATCTTTACATTGTGACAGCGAAGCAACGACGTCAAGAGCATTTAGTAAAATATACAATGGAAAGTCTAGACATATCAGTCTAAGACATACATATGTACGGGAATTAATCTCTGAGGGTGTTATTGCTATAATTTTTGTTAGATCACAGAAAAATTTAGCGGATCCGCTAACAAAAGGACTCTCAAGAGATTTGGTCGAAAGTACCACAAAAGCAATGGGACTAAAACCATTTTAAAAGAATCACTAGTAGTGGTAACCCAACCATTCTTTCTAGAACTAACACTAGATTGAAGGTTTAAAGGGTAATAACAAGCTACTGTAACGTGATCATGTTGACACTAAGGATTTGATGTTCTTAAGTGTTGAATATAAAGGAGGATGAGTTAATCTTAATGAAGGAAAATGTCATTATCTATCTACATAGATACATGGACGGACTTCACCTAAGTGAACACAAGAAGTGGTGCCGCTTCTAATAAAAGATTAAAATAGCTTTTATAAGTGTTCATGATTCTAGGATGGAGCGCAAGGCCATAAATGTGCTTAAGTTTTCGGTGAACTATTAGAGAGCTAAATATTCATGTGTGTGATATTTCCGATTAAAACATATGGAATCTTGGTTTAAGCTACGGCCACCTTTGATTTCGTTTTAATTTTGAGTTATCTACACTAAGAGAAAGTTTAATTCGAAAGACACTTTCTGTTATGCATGAGTATGGTACAAGTTATGTAAAGAATATAATATTACAAGCTAAGTGGGGGATTGTTGGAAATAGCTTGTAATATAGAATTCTCCTATCCCACATAGGAAGAATAAACAAGCTTGATATACTTTATAAGGAGAAATCCAACATAAAGTTTAATTAGGAGCTTGGAGGGAAAATTGGAGGGAAGCCAAAATATTCAAATATTATATATATTTATATATATATATTTAAATATCAAAGATATGGCACTTGGCACTTGGCCACATGGCACGCGCACGTGGAAATAAAATAATTATTTATTATTTTAATTCAAGAAAATAAAATAATTATTTTATTATTTTCGTATTTAATTATTTAATTAATTTAAATAATTAATTCTGAAAAGTTATGACTTTTCGCAATGAAAACTTGTGTGTTTTCAGATTTAAACATTGCATTGTTTGGAGAAAAAACTATTGATCAATCTATGCAATGATTCGAATGGTTGCGAAGTGTCTATAAATAAGTTGAGAGCCAAAAAAATCAATGATTCGAATTCATCCATATTTTACATAACATATCTCAGTTTTCTTCTTAGTCTGTGAGGGAAGTCTTCGAAATTGCTATTCGCAGATTTCGAGTGGTTTGTTGTATCCTAGAAGTGAATTGCCATTTACCCGGTAGCAAGTTTATAGTGGGGGCAATTATCACTTTAAGGAAAGTGGGATCACGCCTCAAATCAACATACTTTACATTCTCGTTTACTAACTAAATAACAGTAGGTCAATCATGCATGCTTAAATTCTGAATGAACATTTACGGAACATATGATGTACGTCCCTGGAAATTGATTAATTTATGAAGCTTTATTAATCCGTAAAATGTCACAGGATCGTAAATCGTTCTTTGCTACATTTAGATTGTTGAAAATAACAAAGTTAAACTTCTTATTTAGTTGTATTTTCCTTTTTTTTTTTATTCTCATCTGTAATTTCAGGAAACAAAAAATATGGCAAGGAGAATAAGATGCTCTCTAACTGAGAATGCATATGACATCTTTTACACTGATAAATTGCTGGATGAAAGCTAATCTCACCACATACATTTACAGATGACCAGAAATTTTTTAAAATGCCAGCTGGAAAAAAAAAACAGCTTCAAAGTCACGGTATCGATGATAATATCGACGGGTGTTGTTCCATATCGGTCGCGGCATATCGGGATATTATCGGGCGATACGATACAAAAGCATAATAAAATACGCTAATTTTTTTAAAAAATTAGAAAAATTAACAAAAAAATATAAACAACACAAATTGCTACTAATTAATGCATATTAAAAACTTATTATGTACATAGACCATCAACAAAGCTAAATTTCTCATTCGAATACATAGAAATAGTCATAAATTCACTTAGTTTATATATAAATAAAAATGATATAAAGTTAAGACATTTGAATGATATAACTGCTTTAAGTGAAGAAGGAGAAACACTCTTGGCTTTGTACCTCAGCATAAAACTATTTTCTTCAATTGCACATTTATACATATATATATAGAGAGGATTTATATATAAATAGAAAAATAGTCCTGTGTCGAAAAATAGTCATGTGTCGAAAAATAGTCATGTGTCGGGCAGATGGCATGTTAAAATGAGGGAATGAATTGGTTTATAGAAATATAATAAACACTTGTTTATCCTTTCTGACAAGGATCAAAAATACGCATATGATTTGAAGCTCAATATACAAGCAACTTCAAATCTGAATTCCAATTCCAGCTTCAACTCATCAACGAGCACGACTCACGTTCCAACCAACAGTCAAAATTACAGTTTTTCGCCAGAACAAATGAGGGATCCAAGTTATACTCATCGGAATCAATATTTTCCTTTTAGTAATCAGCAGCCAAGCCCTCGTTATGAAAACACTTCACAAACAGCCACTGCCCCTGAGTATAATCCTATGAATAGCACGACATTCTTGACATGTTGCCACAGATGCAGGATTCAATTTGAATACCAAAAGATTTACCTCAACAAAAATCTTCTGTGTATTGAATGTCGGCAGCCATTTTTGGCAACAGAGGTTCCCACTCCAGGTGCTAGACGTCCAAGAATACGCCTTTCGCCTAATCCACAGCAGCACCAGCAACAAGGTGTGTTTACAAGTGTGCATGCCTCAGGCTCAGGCTCAAACCCTACTGAAGCTGCTTCAAAAAGACCTCACTTTTTTAAATTTTTGTAAATTCAACTATATTGTTACTTAGTACAAAATTCAGACTTTTAACGCATCGTTCTTTTTAAGTGAACTGAGTAGTCTTTGTTTAGCACATTTCAGCTGTGAATGTTTCAAGTTGTTCTTGTTTGACAATTACTTGTTTGTGGAAATCTTTCTAAGTGTAGCTGATTGTATGCATTTTTACAAAAAGTTGCAAATATAGCTGATTGTATGCATTCTACTGCACAAAATAAAACTTAATTAGCCCATAAATAAATCCAGGTTGTGTTTTTAATTAGCCCACAAAATAAAACTTAATTAGCCCATACCAAAATCAAAAGAAAACATGTTTTTATATCATATAAGATTATACTAAATACTATAATTTCATAAATAATATATTTCATGTGCAACACACGTATATTTTACTAGTATACAAAATGTTTGGATATACTAAGTGTTTTTTTCTAATAATAAAACTATACAATATTTACAGATGACCAGAAATTTTTTTCTATGTTGAGAAAATGCCAGGTGGTAGAAACTCGACCCTCACATGATGACAGCCATGACGTGCTGCGTGGACCCCACGACATGAAAAATTGGTGAAACATTATATATATGTACATTTTAAGGATCTTGAATATGAAACACAGGATATTGTTGTCATACTATCTGTGTAATGCCAATAAGAAATTTCATGAATTCAAATTAATATTAAAGACCATTCATTAAATGAAAAAATGTGAAAAAGAAAACGAGAAGAGCCTATTTGGATAATAACTGTAACTTTTTTGTAAAATAGTTAAGATTGAATAATCTCATATAATTTCATTAATAACTGAAATCTGAAAAAATGTTGGTCACTAATTCTTCTAAACATAATAGAAAAAACAATTAGTATGGAAATTAAAGAAATCAAACATAAAATGATAGAGAAATTCAAACATTGTGTAAGGAGGATGAGGAGAATCTATTAAATGTGATGACCTGTAAAATAAGCGGTAAATTACACAAACCAAATTTATATAACTTCATAAGTAACCAGGGTTAAAATTTAAGCATGGTTAGGTTGGTAACTCCAAAAGACTCCAAACTCTATTGAAAAAAGGTGGGTTGCTGCAACCTTAAATACAAGAACCTCGGCTGGTGTTCTTTCTCATATAGTTCACTCTAAATTTATTTTCTTCAATTTTCCATCAAAGTTCTTAGAATTTTGTTTGTGGTTTCCCCAAAGCCATTTTGCTTTGTACGAATTCTATTGATTTGAATTCAGCTGAAAAAAATTTAAATGAAGTTCTTTTAGTGGAAAATTCTTCAATTGGTGCCTCAGAGAACCACATTTACTTATAAAGGAGGTAAAACTTATAAATCTCTCCACTGATGTTTATTTTTGTGCATTTTACTCCTTTGATGGTTGATAACTGTATTAATCTGTATGAAGACCACGATTCACTTAAGAAATGATTTCAAGATGTCCTGACAACTAAGCGACATTAGAGTTCTAGGTAAATTAGTGCGGTTTTCAATTTACATGTAATTTCTGATGGTATTGTGTGAATTTTTGCATTTATGCATAAATCTTGCACTTTTCTTTTGTTCTTTGTTTTTTATACATTTTTTAAGTGATTAAAGCTGGTTCCATATGATTGAGAATTTGAATAGACTTTTGGTGTTTGAATATAGATCTAAATGAACTATTCAGATCTGTTGGTTGCTGGTCCTCTTGTAATTGCTTGACATTCCAATTATTAAAAATATAAAACTAATTGCATTTGTATGATCTGATGATTGAAAACTTTTTATTGAATTGTTACACAAATAATAATTATTTAAATTGAATAACCAATATTAATAACACCACAAGTTTTTTCCTATCGTTGAAGATTAGATTTCGTTTTATCATTTGAAATAGGACAAAGCGATGCACTTTAGTTTACCAAAAAAGATAATTTTTTTCGTTGTCGAGGTGTTAGTAACACATGCATGAGAATAAGGAGAATTCATGTGTTTTTTCGCGCCTATAAGGTGTAAAAATTTTAAAATTCCGGTAATGCCGTTATTCAGTTGTATATTTGGTAACACGATTTTTTCATTATTGTTTGTGTATTACCGTTATTCCTTTGTAATTTCGGTATTACAGTTACTCCATCATAATTTCAGTAATACATCGTTTATCTAGAAATGGAATGCAATAAAGACGATGCTATCAGGGCTAAAGGAATAGCCGAGAACAAGTTACTGGAGGGAGACATTAGAGGAGCAAAGAATTTTGCTTTAAAGGCTCAAAACATGTTCCCTAATCTTGATGGATTGTCTCAGTTCATTGAGGTGATTGATGTTCATATTTGCCATGACAACAAAATAAACGGAGAAAATAATTATTATGGGATTTTAGGAGTGGATCCTTGTTGTAGTGAAGAGGTGCTGAGGAAGCAGTATAAGAGAAGGGCTTTGGCTCTTCATCCGGATAAAAACAAATTAATTGGAGCTGATGGAGCCTTCAAGCTCCTATCAGAAGCGTGGAGCGTCCTTTCTGACAAGGATCAAAAATACGCATATGATTTGAAGCTCAACATACATGCATCTTCAAATCTGAATTCTAGTTCCAGCTCAACTTCAACTACAACTACTCACGTTCCAACCAACAGTCAAAATTACAGTTTTTCGCCAGAACAAACTGAGTATAATCCTATTCCAAGGCCACCGTTTAATCAGAATCACACTCATCCACAGACATTCTGGACGTGCTTCCACAGATGCAGGATACAATTTGAATACCAAAAGATTTACCTCAACAAAAATCTTCTGTGTATTAAATGTCGGCAGCCATTTTTGGCAACAGAGGTTCCCACTCCTGGTGCTAGACGTCCAAGAATATGCCTTTCGCCTAATCCACAGCAGCACCAGCAACAAGGTGTGTTTACAAGTGTGCATGCCTCAGGCTCAGGCTCAAACCCTGCTGGAGCTGCTTCAAAAAGACCTCAGTTTTTTAAATTTTTGTAAATTCAACTATATTGTTACTTAGTACAAAATTCAGACTTTTCACACATCCTTCTTTTCAAGTGAACTGAGTAGTCTTTGTTTAGCACATTTCAGCAGCGAATGTTTCAAGTTGTTCTTGTTTGACAATTACTTGTTTGTCGAAATCTTTCTGAGTGTAGCTGATTGTATGCATTTTTACAAAAAGGTTGCAAATATAGCTGATTGTATGCATTCTACTGCACAAAATAAAACTTAGCCCATAAATAAATCCAAGTTGTGTCTCCACTCTAGTAATCCAAAGTTGGCAAATTTTCCATTTCCAGGGATTGTAGTATTCGATTTTACTTTTATTGATTATTTCACAAAGTCTTTTAGGAACCCTTCATCGATAAGTGAGAAATAAAGCTTTACAAGTCGGGTCTCAAATGCTTTTCAATTCATCTCCAGTTGGGTTCACAATAAGATTAATGATTTGGATTCGGCTAACGATTTAAAATGAATGATTCTGAAATCCACATAATAAATTATAAGTTATGATAGAGATTTTTTAGAGGATGATTTCAGTAGAGTGATTTTTCAGAGAGAGGAAGAGATTACTGAGAGAGGGGAAATAGAGATTTTTGAGAGAGTGGACGATGTGTGTCTTATCCAACGAAAATAAGAATCTTACTCGAATAAATTTGTGTATAGTGATGAGCTTGGTTGATCGTCAGGGATTTGTTCAATTAATTTCTGAAAATGCGAATAATAAAGTAAAGGGGGTTTTCGAAAGTGATTAAACTAGAATTAAGTAAACATGTTTAAATTCGGAAAATGGCAGTTATTTGACAATTAGAGGAACTCAATAGTTTGATATTTTCTAGCCTAAGAAATTATCTCGGTATTGATTCACATATTGGATCCTTGATGCAATGATGTTTCAGTGTTCTTAAATAAATTAGACAGGGTTATTGATTCATATATTGGATTCTTAATGCAATGATATTTCAGTGTTCTTTATAATAAATGTCTTTTACAATCGAATAAAAATCCCAACCAACTAAAAATAATTTAAAACGGAGATGGTCACAAAAATATCATGAATTTAGCTCCAAGATCTCGATTTCCGCTGGTCAACCCTCAGCCAATAGAATCTCTATAGAAATTGAGTGTGTCCACCTCTGACTTTGCTTTGTAGTATGTTTTTGATTTTTCTCACTCTCCTCATTTCTCTACAAAACTCTGCATTTTTACCCAATTTTTCTTCTTCTTCTCATCATTCCAAACCAATTCAAGACTAGTACTAAATATGTAAACAACAAACTTAAAACAAAATACAACAGATTAAAAGTATGCATAAAATGGACACTAACTAATTGTGGACACAAGATTTTTGAGAGACACAGGAGAGATTTATGATATGTATATATTTATATATTTATATATATATATATAAAGGGGAGTGACTTCTGATAGAGTCAGAAAATTTTGTGGAATATTTTTTCAAAAATAGAAATTGATAGATTATTTACAAAGAGGGGCGAGAGACACTTTTTAGAGAGAGACAAATCGTTTTTGTTTGAGAGATTTTGTCAACAATATTTTACAGGGGAGAGATTGATTTTGTTAGAGAGAGGGAGAAAGAGAGGAAGAGAGATTTTTGAGACATAGATGTAGAGATATTTTTTGGAGAGAAATATATTCTTGCGTGAGAGAGATATTTTACAGACAAATAAAGAAATTTTGAAAGAGGAAGGTGAGATAATTTTGAAGTTATTTTTTTCAAGGAAAGATTTTTGAGAGAGGTGGAGCGATTATTTAAGCAGAGGGGCACAGATTTTCCTGTGAGGTTTTTCTAGAGACATCTTTAGAAATATAAATATATAGAGAGAAAATTTTGAGATTAATTTTTCATTTTTGCAATGGAAAGATTTTAAATGACGGGGTAACGAGCGGATTTGGAATCCATAAGAACCAAATCCTTTTGGTCCAAAGATAATATGAGATTGAAGTATTTACATTTTTGGTTGAACAATAAGAGTGCATTTAAAATGAGGATTTGAGAATTTCTTGATCCAAATCTTTCCATCCAAATGAACCATTAAATTCATGTACCAATTTCAGCAAATCGATATCAGGTTACCGTTTCAACTTGACCAAATAAATGTAGGATGGCATTAATAAAACTATACTACTTTTGTGTCGTATTTGACTGATGGGGTTGGTGCTAGTACACCGATTATGAAAAATATTATTTCGTAGTCATAAATCATCTTCAACATTAGTAGCATTGAGGATACGATGTACTACTAATGATTCTCCATGATCTTCGTATGTAACCTCTTTATTTTCATCAGATTCATCATAGATAGGGGCTGCCTCATATGATTCTTCCTCGGCCTCTTCTTCAACAAGAGTAATAATTTTTCGATTTGGACAATCCGCAGCAAAGTGTCAAAAACCTTTGCACTTGAAGCATGGTTTTTGATTGTTACAGCCACGTGGTTTTACAACACCAATGTTACTCTCATTGCTTGTAACGGTCTTTTGTTTCACCTCCTCTGATGGTGTATTCCGGAAAGTAGATGATCTACCTCGGTTAAGTGTACCACCACTTGATGCGAAACGAGAACCACTTCGACTTAATTCCTTTTGTTGTTTTTTCACCTTGAGGACCAACTTGCATACGTCATTATACGTCCAGTATGGATGCAATTGGACAACATTTCCAATCTCATATCGAAGTCCTCCAAGAAAACGAGCAATAGTTTGTTATTTCGGCTCCAAAATATCACATCTCATCATGAGATTCTCAAATTCGGCAATATACTCCTCCACAGATAAATCTTTTTGTTTTAAATTATGATATTTGAGAAAAACATCTTGTGAGTAATTATCCGGCAAAAAATTTCTCTGTAGTTCCTTCTTCATCTTGTCCCACGTGCAAATATTCCGCTTGCCATCACGAGTACTTGGTTTCTTTAGGTGTCCCACCAAATGGATGCATATTTCTTCAATTTAATTGCAACGAATTTCACTTTACGACCTTTTGGAATTTCTTATAATTCAAAGACCCTCTCAATTGAATTGAGCCAATCAATGAACTCATTAGGATCATTTCTACCTTCAAATTCTGGAATATCAACCTTGAAATCAAAAGATTTCTCACGAACATTGTTTCTTTGGATTCTTCGACATGATATCCATGATCACTTGAATGATCATTTCTCTCACCATGAAATGGTTTAAAGTCCATCTCATTATCTTCAGAATCACCATCCGAATCATAACCCTCAACATCACGATTCAAAGGTTCGCCACGTGCAAGACATTGCTCGAGTTGTTGCACTTGTCTCCTTAAATCATCCAACTCGATATCACAAAGGTCTCTATGATGAGCTGCAGGATTTGGTCTGTTTCTTCTTCGACCATCCATTGAAAACCAAGGCTCTTGATACCAACTTGACACCAGAAAACGTAGGGCCACTCAACACTCACCACTCTAGGAAGTCCACCAAGAGTTTAGAGAAAGATAAAAAAAGATATGATCTTCTTCACAAGAATAGAAGCTTAATATATGATACTATATTCTAAAAATTTGTTGTTCCAAAATGAATACAAGGATGACCTTTTATAGGCAATGCTTGGAACAACCCTCCAAGAAGAGTCAAAGATATTAAATAATCTTAAAAATTATCTAGCTTTAATAACAATGAATCTAATACAAATATGAATATTTAGTACCATAAATCCTTTAAATAGTATTTAATAATATATTTGAATGAATACATCCAAGAAAAATGGCAAGAATCACTTCAACCTTCAAAATTCCCGTATGATAACACTATTCTGCCCGGTTTTACTAAATTGGGCATATCTCCCTATAGGAATGGAATTTTTGGGATCTGTTTGTTTGGTTGGAAACTATTCACCTTTCCAATGATGTATGGCTTGGCCTATAATTAATTTTCAGTCAAAACGGATTAATTTGTGAAGTTGACAGACTAACCTGAATTTTATGTGTCAGATTTTGCTAAGGATTTAAAATCAATAGATTTCAAACGAGTGCACATAATTGCGAATATCTTGTTTGAGTACAATATTGAAAAAGATTTCAATTTTTTATTTAACCATAAATTCTAGAGCATTTAAAATCCTTAATTATTTTACTTTTTTATCAATTAATTATTTTTAAAATATATTTATTATTAGGAATTATGAGAAACATTTGAGAAATAGATTTCTATTGTGAAACTTCTCTAAGAAATTCCTCTTTCAATAATCTCTCTCCCTCTCTAGAAAATTTCTCTACCTCTCCCTCTCACAAATATCTCCCTTCCTCTAACAAACTTTTTTCTAAAAATTTCTCTTAAAAAGTTGTTTCTCTTTCAAATCTCTCTATGACAATCTCCCCACCACACTCTAATTAATATCTCATCCTCTCTCCCTCTCTCAATAATTCCTCTCTCTCTCCAAATAAGATATTTTCTATTGTGTATTTATAGTTTAACTATAAAATTTATGGAGCACTTGAAATTCATAACTATTTTACTTATATATTTATATAAATAATTATACAAACATATTATATATACTATGAGTGATTCTGAATAAAAGGATTTTAACAATGATTTTGGGAGAGATTTTTTTAATTTAAACGAAAGAGATTTTAGAGAGAGAGATTTTTATAGACAAATATATTTTTGAGGGATAGAAATTTTTTAGAAAGGGAGATAGAAATTTCAGAGATTTTTGAGAGGGATCGATTTTTGAGATAGAGGGAGAGATTGTTTGGAGAAAGAGAAGTATTTTTTAAGATAGATAGAGACATATTCAAGAGAGAAATATATTTTTCATAGAGACAGAGAAATCTTTTAAAGAGAAAGATGTTCGTAGAGAGAAAGATATTTTTGAGAGAGAGACTTTGAGAGAGGGAGAGTGAGATTTGGAGATTTTAGAGATAGAAAAACATTGCAAAGAAACTTTTAAGTGAAAAATATTTCTTTTTTATAAAGAAAGAGAACTTTTGACATTGTTTAGACTAATTTCTCACTTTTGCCGTAACTTGAATTGACATAGCTAACTACCGCATTTGAAATGAGTAAGTAATATGGGTTTAAATCATTGCAATCAAAAGATGGATTGGAAATCCATATAATTACATTTTGGGCCAAATGAGCGAGAAAATCTAAAATAAGGATTTGAAATCCTTTGGGGCGCCATTTAGATTGATGAATTTGGAGTCGGTTAAGTATTTGAAATTAATAGATTTCAAAAGTTATAATTAATTATCAATATAATATATTTCAGTTTATGAACTATGAGATAATTTTAACAAACACATAAAATTCCTCTTGAAATTTTTTTCTCTCAAAAACTCTTTATCAAAAATACATTTCTAAAAAATATATCTCTCGCTAAAAAAATTCTTTCATTCCCCCTCAGAAATCTCTTTCTTCTCTCTCAAAAAATAGTTTATTAAAGAAACCTCTCCCTACATTGTCTCTCAAAAAAGGTTTTGAGATGGTGGACGATGTGTGTCGAATTCAATAAAAATAAAAATCATACCAAATAAATTGTGTATGGTGATGAGCAGGGTCGATCCTAATGGATTTGTTCAAATTTATTTCTAAAAAATGAGAACAATAAAGTAAAGGGGTTTTCAAAAGTGATTAAATTAAAACAAAATAAAAATATTTAAATTAGGAAAATTGCAATGATCGAACAATTAGAGGAATTCAATAGTTTGAGAGTTTCTTGCATTAGAAATTATATCAATGTTGATTCACAAGTTTGATTTTCGACAAATGATGTTTCGGTATTCTTATATAAATTATAATTTAGACATAGTTGTTAACAAACTCTAATAACCTCATTTCTCCTTATTTTATCGATAACTCAAACAAACTCTTTCATTATTCTCTTATTAATTAAACAATCATAAATAAGATATAAGAAGTTAGAATAACAATAGCATTAACGGATTCGAGAAAACTAATTTTAATCAACTAATTCGTAAGCTCGGTTCGCTTAAATTATATCACATATTCCGATAACAAACAATAAGAAAACGTGTTTATAATTAACGTTGTTAATTTTTACAAATATAAGAATTTAACAAAAAATTAAGGATTTGAGATTGTAAATAGCTTTATATTTTTTTAACAACTAAATAACCAACCTAATTACTTAAATAATTGAAAAAATAATATCAACAATCATAGACAATAAATGAATATTCAAGAACAAAAAAATAACAAAGAGTACATTATATTAGATCTCATAAATATGTAGAATCAAAATTATATTAATCCTTGTCTAGATTGTTTGTGTTGGATTGAAAATCTCTTCTTCTAGTGGGGAAAAAAGTGTGTATGAGTAATGTCCTAGGAGAAGAAGAATATTCGTATACATAGCTAAAAAAGTCCTAATCTAATAAGTATTTATTTTCTAAGATATGATTTTAAAACTCCTAACTAAAATAAATGTCTTTTAAAATGGTATCAAAATTCAAAACCAAATAAAAATACTTTAAAACAGATTAAAAGTGTGCATTAAATGCACACTAATTGTGGAAACATGATTTTTGAGAGAGAGGGCAGAGATTTTTGATATGTATATTATTATATATTTAATTATATATATATAAATTTCAATCCGGTAATAACGTTATTCAGTTGTATTTCTGGCAATACGATTTTTTTGTTATTGTTTCTGTATTACCAATTCCTTAGTAATTTCGGTAATACAGTTACTCCAACATAAAAGTAATAGGTCATTTCTATTGATTTCTGAAACAGATGCAATCAATGAGAATCAATGGGATTACATTAACAATGGAATCTAATAAAGACGACTTTAGCAGGGGTAAAGGAATCGCCGAGAAAAAGTTACTAAAGGGAGACATTACAGGAGCAAAGAATTTTGAGATTTTTCAGAGTAAGGAAGAGACTTTTGAGAGAGTGGGAAATAGAGATTTTTCAGAGGGTGGAGGATATATGAGACCATCCAATAATAATAAAAATATTACTCAAATAAATTTGTATATAGTGATGAGCTTGGTCGATCGTCAGGGATTTGTTCAGATTAATTTCTCAAAATTTGAATAATAAAGTAAACGGGGTTTTCAAAAGTGATTAAATTAAAATTAAGTAAAAATGTTTATATTTGGAAAATTGAAATAATTTAACAATTAGAGGAATTCAATAGTTTGATACTTTCTCCATAATAAATTATCTCGGTATTGATTCACAGATTTTATCATTGATGTAATTATGTTTCACTGTAATTAAATAAATTAGATATAGTTGATAACAAGCTCTAACAACCTCGTTTCTCCTTAGTTTGTCAATAACCAAAAAAAGCTCTTTGATTATTCTCTTGTTCATTAAACAATCCTAAATAAATCTTAGGATTTAGAATAAACGTATTACAGGAACACTAATTTTAATCAACAAATTCGTGAGATCGGTTCGCTTAAATTAGGCCACATATTCCAATAACAAACAATCAATAACATGTTTATAATTAACTATCACGCCCCCAGACCGGGCCCGGGGACGATGACCCTTTTTCTTTTACAAACGTTATGGTTTTCTAAAATAATAAAATTTATTCTTTGGAAATGAAAATAAATTATTTTTCCTTTGCAAATTCAAACCTTGTACATAAACAAACATTCGTTTACAAAACCATAACAGAGCGGTTATTTAAACATAAAATCAGAGTTTTTGAGCTACAAAACGCTCGAACACGGCATATGAACATAGCTCTGTCTGACCGCTCAGGAGGCTTGGACAACCTTCACATATATACATCAATCCTCACCTGCATCATAAGAATCTAATGAGCTAAAGGCTCAGTAAGAAGAAGCTCGATATATAACAATATTACACGTAGGACATAAGTCAGTCAATAATGCATAGTTTATTTAAAATATTATCTTTTTCCTCTTATGGGTACCCTCGAAGTATGGTATTCGACCGATGATGATAGGCGTCTGTTTTCGGAACTTGTTCATAATTGGCCAATAAAAGAAGCATCGCGGGGTTTTCATACCGACCTTTCGGCCGATGATATTAGCCGCTAGCTCCATCATATATCGTGGCTTTATCTATCTTGGTTTTTACACCTCAAGGTATTCACCACCCTCTGTGGGTCCGCCGGTCCCTCCCGCGTCCCGTGCCTACCCGACCGCCAATCAAATACCAAACCTCTCTTTTGAAAATATTCTCTTCACATGTATATCATACTAATGCAACATAATAACATGTAACTCAACAATTCACATCAATTAATATCCATTTCAATTATCACACGTAATTAGTAACAGTTAACACAATCGGCACATAATAACACTCATTTTCAAACAATCAACATAAATAATCATAAAAATGCATAATATTGATTCTTAGGATACGTCAAGAAAAACTTCTACTTACCTTAAGTCGTTAGTAACGAAATCGATAACTGTGACGCTACCGCAAGCTACCTATAGTGCTTCGTCTAATTTTAGGAGTTCGATAACCTATAAAACGAGTATATAGCATATCTAAATATAATTTTCGACTAATATTCTATTTTAACCGATTATATTGAATAAACTATCGATAAAATACTTACTTGTAGCGAATATGTCGATCCGCCTAGCTCGTTATACGCTCTACTATACCTTTCCTAATTTTCCTAAATTTTCTTCTCTACTTTCTTCTTTTCTTTCTATTTTCTCTCTTCCTATTTTTCTTTCTTTCTCTAATTCTATCTTTGTTACTTGTTTTATGCTTAGGAAAAGACATGCATGCATATATATATATAGAGCAACAAAAGTAAGAATCGGGCAGGTGGAAAGTTTAAAGATTGGTGGCCATGCTTAAAGCAAAAGTATGGTGACTAATGTGTATATATATATATCATAATATTTATCAAAAGTTAAGGCGGCTAAGTGTTTGGCTTGGTTGGTAAGTATATAAAAAAAATATTATTTTATTCTTTGAATTATTTGCAGCTGCTAGCTTATTACGTGTTATACATTTATGCGTTATATATTCTACGTGTCGTGTATTTAAACTAATCGGAACATACCGGTAACACGTAAGTGACGCATAGTGTGCAAAATATATTTACCCGATAATTAACGAGAAGGTTTAGTGTACTGTATTCAATCAAAACTATAAAGTTAAGCGTGCTCATACCAGAGCAATTCTAAGATGAGTGACCTCCTGGGAAGCACCTCAATTTTCTATTTGTTAATTAACTCGTGATAAGTGCTGAGCGTCATACCCGCTTAATCTAATTCACTAATTGTCTAAACGTCGTGCCTGCTCAATCGTCATTTCTAATTAACTAATCTCTACGCTAATGAAATGCATTTTGAATGCACATATCCCATAAATAGCACATAAGCATTTTCGTAAAATCATGTTTTTATCATATAATTAGCAAATAATCATATTCGTGTAGTCATGTCACTGAAATACTGTAAATCAATAAATGCTAACTATATGACATGATTATTGTTGGCATGGTGTGAGATCATTGGGCATTACAATCATATCCTCCTTATGAAAGTTTTGTCCTCAAAATTTGACGTACCGAAATAGTTCTGGATACTTGCTCTGCATTTCTTCTTCCCTTTCCTAGGTAGCTTCTTCTACAGCATGATTTCTCCACAAAACCTTGACCAAGTTGATACTTTTGTTTCTCAATTGTTTTACCTTCTGATCAAGAATTTGCACTGGTTTCTCCTCGTAAGCTAAATCTGAAGATAACTCCAACGGCTCGTAACTTAACACATGAGAAGGATTGGAAACGTATTTATTTAGCATGGACACATGGAAAACATTGTGAACACCAGTTAATGAAGGAGGTAAGGCTACTCTGTAAGCTCTATCCCCAATTCTTTCAAGAATTTCAAACGGACCAACATACCTCAGACTCAATTTTCCCTTCTTCCCGAATCTCATAATTCCCTTCATTGGAGCCACTTTCAAGAACACATGATCTCCAATAGCGAATTCTAAATCTCTTCTCCGTATGTCTGCGTAACTTTTCTGCCTGCTTTGTGCTGTTTTCATTCTTTCACGTATCTTCTCTACAATCGTTGTTGTCTGCTGTACCAATTCTGGGCCAAGTAACCTTCTTTCTCCAACTTCATCCCAATGAACTGGAGATCTGCATTTTCTTCCATATAGCGCTTCATAAGGTGCCATTCCAATGGTAGATTGATAGCTATTGTTGTATGTAAATTCCACCAATGGTAGTTTCACATCCCAACTTCCTTGAAAATCTAATGTGCATGCTCTTAGCATATCCTCAAGTATCTGAATAACCCTTTCTAATTGCTCATCACTCTGTGGATGAAATGCCGTACTGAATGAAAGTTTCGTTCCCATGGTACTGTGCAAACTCTTCCAAAATGTAGACGTGAATTTAGGATCTCGATCAGATACTATAGAAACTGGCACTCCGTGTAATCTGACTATTTCATTAATGTATTGTTGAGCGTACTGATCCATATTATACGTCGACTTCATTGCAAGAAAGTGGGCTGATTTTGTTAATCTATCGACAATCACCCATATGGAGTTGTGTCCCTTCTGAGTTCTCGGTAATCCCAGCACAAAATCCATTGTAATATGTTCCCATTTCCATTCTGGTATTGGTAGAGGTTTTAGTAAACCTGCCGGTCTTTGGTGTTCGACCTTAACCTGTTGCAGGTCAAACATTCTGCTACAAATGTTGCTATATCTTTCTTCATACCGGTCCACCAATAATATTGTTGCAGATCTTTATACATCTTTGTACTACCGGGATGTACTGAATAAGGGCTAGCATGAGCTTCTTTCAAAATGTCTTCTTTGATTGTTTGATCAGATGGCACACATAGTCTGCCTTTGTATTTCATAACTCCATCATCGGAAATTGTGAATTCAGTCTTCTTCCTTTCGTCTATCTTTCTCTTTATCTCAATCAAGTACACATCATTTTTCTGAGCTTCGATAATTTTGTCACGAAGTATAGGCTTCAACGTCAGGGCTGATAAATAACATACCTCCCCTTTGGGTACAATTTCAAGTTCCAATTTCTGCAAATCTTGTAATAGTGGCCTCTGTATAATGAGGGAAGACATCGACTTTCTACTCAATGCATCAGCTACTACATTGGCTTTACCGGGATGATAGTTAATCACACAGTCATAATCTTTAACGAGTTCTAACCATCTCCGTTGTCTCATATTTAGCTCTTTCTGGGTGAAGAAGTACTTCAAGCTTTTACGATCGGTGTAAATCTCACACTTTTCGCCATACAAGTAATGTCTCCAAATCTTCAGTGCAAAAACAACAGCGGCAAGTTCCAAATCATGAGTTGGATAATTCTTTTCATACTCTTTCAATTGCCTTGAAGCATAAGCAATTACCTTCCCATTCTGCATTAATACAGCACCCAAACCATTTTTAGAAGCATCACTGTATACTACGAATCCACCAGTTCCAGTTGGAACAGAGAGAATAGGAGCTGTAGTCAATTGATGTTTCAACTCTTGGAAACTCTTTTCACAAGCATCGGTCCAAACAAATTTCACGTTCTTTCTTGTCAACGTCGTTAACGGAATCGCCAGTTTTGAGAATCCCTGAACAAATCTTCTATAATATCCTGCTAATCCTAAGAAACTCCGAACTTCTGACACGGTTGTTGGTGTTTGCCAGTTATTCACAGCTTCTATCTTACTCGGATCAACTGATATTCCATTCTTTGATACCACGTGCCCCAAGAATACCACTTGTTCAAGCCAGAATTCACATTTTTTGAATTTAGCGTATAGTTGTTTCTCCTTTAGAATTTGCAACACAAGTCTCAAATGTTCTTTGTGTTCCCATTTATCACGTGAGTAGATCAAAATGTCATCAATAAACACAATTACGAACTTGTCAAGAAAAGTCATGAATACCCGATTCATTAAATCCATGAAGGCTGCAGGAGCATTTGTTAAACCGAAAGGCATTACTAGAAACTCGTAATGGCCATACCTTGTTCTGAATGCAGTTTTCTGTATATCTCCTTCTTTGACCTTTAGCTGATGATAACCAGATTGCAAATCAATCTTCGAGAATACTGATGCACCTTGCAATTGATCAAACAAATCATCTATTCTGGGAAGAGGATATTTATTTTTGATTGTTACTTTGTTGAGTTCCCTGTAATCAATGCATAACCGCATTGTCCCGTCTTTCTTCTTAACAAACAACACTGGAGCTCCCCAAGGAGAATAACTCGGGCGAATGAAACCCTTATCAAGTAGATCTTGTAGTTGCACCTTCAACTCTTTCAACTCAGTTGGGGCCATTCTGTACGGTGCTTTAGAAACAGGGGCAGTCCCTGGCACAACATCAATCGCAAATTCAATTTCTCGATCTGGTGGTAGTCCTGGTAAATCATCTGGAAATACTCCTAGAAATTCTCTGACCACTTCTACATCTTCTGGCTTCAAATTGGTTTCAATTGAAGTATCTACCACACTTGCCAAGTATCCAATACAACCTTTATTCATCATCTTTTGGGCCTTCAGTACAGAGATAACCGGTAAAGAAAATGAGCCTGAAATACCGCTAAACATAAATTGCTCCTTTCCAGGTGGCTGAAAAATCACAACCTTCTTATTGCAATCGATGGTGGCATGATATTTGGTAAGCCAATCCATACCCAATATAACCTCAAAATTTGAAATCGGCAAGACAACAAGATCAGCATATAATACTCTGCTACCAATCTGGATTGAACAAGCCCTCAATACATGACTCGAATCCATTTCTTCCCCCGATGGAATGGTCACACTATATCTTATTTTCAGCAAGTCTGGTGTAATGCCCAGTTTTCTCACAAATGCATTTGATACAAATGAATGTGTAGAACCTGAATCTATCAATGCAAATACAGGCATTCCAGAAATAAAAATAGTACCTGAAACAACTGAGGGGTCTGTAGAGGCTTCTTCATTCGTCATCGAATAAACTCTTCACTGCACTTTATTCTGGAGGATTGGACAATCCTTTGCAAAATGCCCAGGCTTCTTACATTTGAAACAGTTATTCGAACCCAGTCGACATTCCCCAAAATGATTTCTGCCACATATATTACATCTCGGCCTTTCGACTTCATTGGAGGCTTGTCCAACTCTTGGACGTTTGTCATTATTCCTTGGGCCTGGTTTCTGTTCTGGTTTCTTCCATTGTGTTGGATTTCTTGGAGTGAATATTTGCCTCTTCTGTTGATAGGATTTCTGAATTTCTTTTTCATCCAGGTCAGCCATCAAAGCTTTATCCACAATTTCTCTAAATTCAGTTGCTGACGACATTCTCACATCTCGTCTGATCTCAGGCTTTAGTCCTCGCAAAAAGTGATCAATCTTTTCAGTGTTATCTCTTGCAATATAAGGCACATATCTGCAACCCTCTTCGAATTTTCTAACATAGTCACATACAGTCATGTCTCCCTGTTTCAGCTCTAGGAATTCTTTAACCTTGAGGGATCTAGCGTCTCGAGTGAAGTATTTGTCATAAAAGATCACCTTGAACCTCTCCCATGTCAGCGTCTCCAGATCCACTGCAAGTTTGGCTCCTTCCCACCAGATTCTCGCCTCTTTCGTGAGATCGGTTCGCTTAAATTAGGCCACATATTCCAATAACAAACAATCAATAACATGTTTATAATTAACTGTCACGCCCCCAGACCGGGTCCGGGGACGATGACCTTTTTTCTTTTACAAACGTTATGATTTTCTAAAATAATAAAATTTATTCTTTGGAAATGAAAATAAATTATTTTTCCTTTGCAAATTCAAACCTTGTACATAAACAAACATTCATTTACAAAACCATAACAGAGCGGTTATTTAAACATAAAATCAGAGTTTTTGAGCTACAAAACGCTCGAACACGGCATATGAACATAGCTCTGTCTGACCGCTCAGGAGGCTTGGACAACCTTCACATATATACATCAATCCTCACCTGCATCATAAGAATCTAATGAGCTAAAGGCTCAGTAAGAAGAAGCTCGATATATAACAATATTACACGTAGGACATAAGTCAGTCAATAATGCATAGTTTATTTAAAATATTATCTTTTTCCTCTTATGGGTACCCTCGAAGTATGGTATTCGACTGATGATGATAGGCGTCTATTTTCGGAACCTGTTCATAATTGGCCAATAAAAGAAGCATCGCGGGGTTTTCATACCGTCCTTTCGGCCGATGATATTAGCCGCTAGCTCCATCATATATCGTGGCTTTATCTATCTTGGTTTTTACACCTCAAGGTATTCACCACCCTCTGTGGGTCCGCCGGTCCCTCCCGCGTCCCGTGCCTACCCGACCGCCAATCAAATACCAAACTTCTCTTTTGAAAATATTTTCTTCACATGTATATCATACTAATGCAACATAATAACATGTAACTCAACAATTCACATCAATTAATATCCATTTCAATTATCACACGTAATAAGTAACAGTTAACACAGTCGGCACATAATAACACTCATTTTCAAACAATCAACATAAATAATCATAAAAATGCATAATATTGATTCTTATGATACGTCAAGAAAAACTTCTACTTACCTTAAGTCGTTAGTAACGAAATCAATAACTGTGACGCTACCGCAAGCTACCTATAGTGCTTCGTCTAATTTTAGGAGTTCGATAACCTATAAAACGAGTATATAGCATATCTAAATATAATTTTCGACTAATATTCTATTTTAACCGATTATATTGAATAAACTATCGATAAAATACTTACTTGTAGCGAATATGTCGATCCGCCTAGCTCGTTATACGCTCTACTATACCTTTCCTAATTTTCCTAAATTTTCTTCTCTACTTTCTTCTTTTCTTTCTATTTTCTCTCTTCCTACTTTTCTTTCTTTCTCTAATTCTATCTTTGTTACTTGTTTTATGCTTAGGAAAAGACATGCATGCATATATATATATAGAGCAACAAAAGTAAGAATCGGGCAGGTGGAAAGTTTAAAGATTGGTGGCCATGCTTAAAGCAAAAGTATGGTGACTAATGTGTATATATATATATATCATAATATTTATCAAAAGTTAAGGTGGCTAAGTGTTTGGCTCGGTTGGTAAGTATATAAAAAAAATATTATTTTATTCTTTGAATTATTTGCAGCTGCTAGCTTATTACGTGTTATACATTTATGCGTTATATATTCTACGTGTCGTGTATTTAAACTAATCGGAACATACCGGTAACACGTAAGTGACGCATAGTGTGCAAAATATATTTACCCGATAATTAACGAGAAGGTTTAGTGTACTGTATTCAATCAAAACTATAAAGTTAAGCGTGCTCATACCAGAGCAATTCTAAGATGAGTGACCTCCTGGGAAGCACCTCAATTTTCTATTTGTTAATTAACTCGTGATAAGTGCTGAGCGTCATACCCGCTTAATCTAATTCACTAATTGTCTAAACGTCGTGCCTGCTCAATCGTCATTTCTAATTAACTAATCTCTACGCTAATGAAATGCATTTTGAATGCACATATCCCATAAATAGCATATAAGCATTTTCGTAAAATCATGTTTTTATCATATAATTAGCAAATAATCATATTCGTGTAGTCATGCCACTGAAATACTGTAAATCAATAAATGCTAACTATATGACATGATTATTGTTGGCATGGTGTGAGATCATTGGGCATTACATTAACGTTGTTAATTGCTACAAATATAAGAATTTATAAAAAAATTACAGATTTGAGATTCTAAATAGAGGGTTTAGAAATCTTTCCTACCCAAAGATGGATTTGAAATCATGTATTACATTTTGGGCCAATTGGATTTATTTCGCTTAGAAAAAACACAGAAATGATTGCATCTAACTGCTACAAGAAAAAGAATATTAAGCCATCACTCCAGACTAGTCTTCACATTCTCGTCTAAATGGTCATGTAAAGATGGAAGATAGATAAAAATATATTTAGATTGAGTACAAGTGAAACAGAACTACCCAACGCAACGACAAATGACTTATGTTGTTTGTTGTGAGGCAGTGTGCAAGTGTTCCAATTGACAGTCCACTATTGTCCGGGGTATGCTCTGTGCCAGTGCAACCCAAGCCAAGTTGGATCAAACTAACCGATCTAGACAAAATCAAACTAGTTATTGATCATCGAATTACGACAGATTAAAGGTCGTGCATATAATTGAATACATGTTATTTCAAAATAAGATAGATTAATATGCTGGGTCAAAATGTTTCCAGAGTATTCAATTACCACATGATACATAAATATAAAAGTTCAAAATTTTATATATATATATATATATATATATATATATATATATATCTTTCCAGTTGATTCGATCATTTCAAACTTGTCGAATAGCAAAATATATTAACTATGAATAACTTCCGATAGTTTGTAGCGATACATACGTTTCTAAAAATTATTTTTCTTAAAATAAATAAAATCCTAGTCTTGTGTTAACAACTTAAAATTGAAAATTTTATCTAGTAAAAAATATAAGTGTGCTGCCTACTTAAATTAATTTTATAACATATTATCCATGTTGAAAATTATGAAATTTTCCATAACAACTAAAGACACTATTTTTATATAGTACTGTAAAAATTTCAAAATATAATATAGTATAAAATGTACAAAACTAAGCATAAGTAGTAAGATTTTAACCTTTCGAATAATATCCGGTAATACAACTAAATGAATTCATAACCTTCTATACAACTTCAAATAATGTAAATTTTTGTGAAAAATATTTGTGACACATTTTTATTTTAAGAAAAAACAAGAATCGAAAGACAACATATGAGACCCTAATTTTATCATACTCGTGTAGATTCCTTGTAAGCTTTTTATAAATTTTTCTACAGATCCAAAACTAAAAATATTTAGGGGCACGTTCTTAACACATATTTTGATATACAGAAAAGGTTTGGAGATCAAACGAAAATAAATATATGTTAAAAATATATATAATGAATACTCTCAGGTACCTACTAACGTAGCACACTTGTACGATTGTTACACACTTAATGGTTTGATAAAAATAAAGAAAATTTGTGTGAACTAAAAAAGATTAAAGTAACTATATAGTTAGTTTTAGTCTTTTATATTAATATATACACCAGAACATTATGATATATTACGATAAAATGAACCCCTGAAAACGCACAATCTTATACTAGAAATCCAAGAGGTTTTAGAGTAGGATCTTATATCCGCTAACTCCACAAAACGGATGACAATAAAGGAGTATGAGTTTCGTTTTGGTGGTTTTCTGAAATAATTGTGTTTTAAACATAGAGAAATGAGGAAGAAAGAAGGCCAACCTGTATTAAAAAGACTTTTTCTTAGAAAAGGTAGACTTAAGAGTAAAAATGTCAAGAAGGCTAAACGGTTTGCTCGACAACGGGCCGAATGGACCGGCTCGCTGAGGCTCAACCATTTAACTTAGAGAGCCTTAAGGGGCCAGTGGGTAAAAATAGGTCAGCCGTTTTTGTCTTGTGGACCGATTTGGCCCACTAAAATTATTTTATTTGTTTCTAAATATTTTTATATTATAAATATATATATCTTATTTCAAAATAAAATACAGCATAGCATAGTTGGTAAAATGACAACTTGTGTTCTTTGAGGTCAAAAGTTCAATACTTTTTTACCACTATTTAAATTTTTTCCTACAAACTAAAATATAATTAAAAAAATAAAATATGTAAAAAAAACTGGCTGTTAAGGCCGGTATACCGGTTTCAACCCCTTATAAACCGGCTGAAACCGACCTACAAGACTAAGGGAGCGAGCCCGAGCCCGAGCCTGAGGAGTCAAGCCGGTATACCATGTCCAGCCTTTATAAGGCGTCAAAACCGGCCTGGCCTAAAGGGGAAGGTGTCCTAAGGGCCTGCCCCATTAGATAAATGGGCTATAATAGGCTGGCTTAATTCGGCCCATTATGATCCATTTCACACCTTTAGAAATTGATGTGTAATTGAATTGGACTCCTAAATCTCCAGTCCAACTTACATTCCCATAATTTAGCTTAAAAAACAACCTAACACCAAATTAAATGTATTAGTCTACCTATTATTATTATAGATTTCATTCCTTTCCAATCACATTTTCATGTCATTACTGAATGTACAAGTATATTGGCCACCGAAAACACCATTTTTTAATACATCTAACTAATTTACACGAGATGCACTAGTTCCCGACTATCATATAATTTCTAATTATATGATTAAATTATTTATTTTTAATAGTAGTCAAACACTATATAATTTAATTGGTCCTGGTTCAGTATTTCAATTTCACTTAGATGGATACACAATATTGGAATTGGTATTCACATGATTATGACAAATCATCGAATATAGTATATACCATCCATTCTTATGAACGAGTATAATCTATTTATTATAACATAGAATCAGTATTTTTAAAAGGCGAAAGCGTGAGGCGGGGCGTTGAGTATCTCACGGGATGTTCACAAATTCACAAAGACATAAACAATTTAGAGAAGATATGCATATTCATATTTCATTAAAATTTAAACACATAAATTATTGCGAGGATATGTAAATTATGATAAAACAATTTATTGTGGAAGAATAGAAATAGTTAAAGTAATTTATTGTGGAAGGAAAGAATACAAACCTTTAGAAGAATCTTGAATTTTTCTCTTGTTTTTGCTGCGTATGGATTTGTACGAAGAGATATTATAAATATAAAAAATCTGATTTTTTTAGGATTTTATTTGTATTGACTCGAGGATAAAAGTTATTTTTAATTCTTTGACTTCAACTAAAAGGTTGTGGGCTTAAAACTATTAAATATGTTCAAGTGGGCAAAAAAAATACATTTTTATTTTAAATGAACATGGGGCGTACGCCCTACCTTTTCGGGCGTACGCCCCATAGCAATTTCGCCGCCCTAAATCTCGCGGGGCGTTTTTGCCCACGCCCAGCCACGCGCCCTGGCAGCGCCTTTTAAAACACTACGTATAATATACATGATCTGAAACATGACCCCTATTTGTTACACCCCTATTTACATTATTATATCTAATTATGCTTAACTAGGGGTGTAAGACGAGCTCGAGTTTTTAATCAAGCTCGATCTCACTTATCCGGCTCGTGAGCTTTTTTATTTTTGAATATATTATTATTTTTATTATGATATTAATAAATATATATTAAATAATTAATTAAAAAAAACGAATTTTAAAGTTTCCCGCAAAAATTTTGAATCAACAAACGGGCTCGGCTCGAGCTCAAGCTAAGAAATTTTGAGGTCACGAGCTGGTACAATAAGGCTCGAGCTAGGTTCGTTTACAGTCTTCCTTAACTTATAATATACAATTAAATAATTTCATAATAAAGGTATTTTAAGAAACAATCAGTAACATTCTCACCTGTTTAAGATTTTGCCAAAACTTACTAATAATACAAGGTGGTAATAATGTCTCACGATCATGTTCCTCTGAAATGATAATGTCCATGAGCTTCATTTAAGTTGTAAGTTTGATTCAAGACTTGTAGATTTTGATATTCTATGTTTTGTTGTTGACACTTGGGGCACCATAAAATTCTCTGAAAAAATATATATCTTCTTTCATTAGGCCAATAATCCTTGATCCTAAGGATAGATTTCGTTACTAATTCTTGCCTCGTTTACTCGTTTGTCTGGAGTCAAATGTGAGAATTGAAGAATGCACTTGATTCCTAATTTAGATGTATTTATATCATTATGTAGTGAATTTATGGCAAGATAGTAGTTCTTTCCAATTACCGTAACATGAATTCAGTTTGTATATTGTTTAATTTTGTTGTAATATATACCTACATAGATATACATATACATATATACATATTCCCAAGTCAAGGTTTTACGTAGCGTTTTAGTAAAATGTGCGTCTGCTATGACAATTTTTCTTGTCGCGCTTCATTACTTTTGCGACTACAGATGGTTATCTTCATTGTTTTTATTTCAAGAATATTCACTGTTAAACTTGTTGTCGTAAACAAGTTAAGCTCCGCAAATTATTATCAAATCTTACCGTAAACATATTTTCTTTGCACTGTGCTTCAAGATTTAGTCAGTTTCAACTCTATTTCGATAACAGCTAAAGCAAAGTCACTTCAAAAGATTACAACGTGTCGTGTTTGATACTCCATCGGACACGACGCTCTTACACCCCGATACTGTGTCCAATATGGAAAGAAATTCGCCTACTTAAATAAAATTAAAAAAAAAATATTAACACTGTAACGGACGTAGTTGAGTGTATGTCTATTATGTATGCATTATTTGTGACACTTGATGTTATTTCACTAATTTTTTGTGATTTTGAAAATTGAAATATATTTTTTTTACAGACATATATAACTTGGCAAATCAAATATAAATTTATAATGTACAATCATTCTTATAGTTTATATATTTTAAATAAATATATATATGACATATATATATATATATATATATATATCTACATTTTATAGCAGTTTTGAGGTCGTGACGTGTCCTAATATTTTTAAAATGTCGTATTTCATGTCCGTCTCGTGTCATGCCGTGCATCATAGATTACCAATGCTTACTTCAATTACGATTCTTTTTCAATTGGTATTTTTGTCGATAACACCTAGGAATCTTTTGTTAGGAGACACCATATGCTATTATTACAGTTGGTTTTAATTTGTTTTTAGTTCATGTACAATTTTGTTACCCGGAATAATCTTCAAGGCAAAGCCCATTGTTATGTCTTTCCATCTCTACGCTGGATGAATTCTGGGGCCATTATTGCTTACGAAAGTTACGATTTTACATAAATACTGATCTTTATAATTTGAAGATGAATTATGATTATTGAAAATAAAAATGCAGAAATTCTTTCCACGCCGATGACAAAATTGTAGGTGCATGTCTTCTTCATCAGATTAAATTTAACGATGACAAAATTGTAGGTGGTCGGTAACCGATCCTTCATTGATGTCATCACTAGCAGTCAGTGCTGGCGTGGACCCCACCGCGCCAGAAATTAATGAAACATCCCGACCTTCAGTTACATCTTAATACAGTAACTGCAATTTGCTTTCATTCTTTAAATCAAATTTTGAGGATATTGAACATGAAACATTGGATATTGATGTCTTAATATCTGTCTAATCTCTAGTTGAAATTTTATGAATTCAATAAAGACTATGTAATTAATGAAAAATTCAAAGCTCCTCCACTTCATCATGATTAAATTAAATGGAACACAAATTTAATGATATTAGTCAAAAATAAAAATGAAACTAAAATTAATAATAACTATTTTGTAATAATAATCCTATATAATTTTTTCAATAATCGAAATCCGAAATATAAAATATGGTACAATAATTCTCCTAAACAGATACCAATTAATTGCATTCTGATTATGAAACAAAATTCAAGAAATGAAGCATAAAAAGGATAAAGAAAATTCAAAAAATTACCTAAATAAAATTAGAAAAATTATTATTGCAAATGACCTGTGGATTCCTGAGTGAATTACACAATCCATATTTAACCAACCTCCAAAAAAATCTTTGTTAAACTTTGACCATGTTTTTAACCATGGTGAGGGTTTAACAAAATACCTCCAAACTCCAAACTCCACCCCATAAAAAGGTGGCTGATAGCACCTTATATACGAGACAATTTGCTTTCCTTTCTCCTAAAATTCAATCAAGTTTTTGTTTCTTCAATCCTCTAAGCAAATTTTCAGAATTTTTTGTTGCCCTCTTCAATTTTCCAAACCAGTTTTTTTCAGTGCCATTTCTATTAATTTGAATACTCGGCCAAGCTCAAATCAACAGATTTTTTTCAGTTTTGTAACTGGAAAATTCATCAAAGCTGCCTAAAAGAACCACATTTGCTTAGGAAAAAAGGTAATATAAGTCTTATATATTTGTTGTTTGCATGGATGTTTATTTTTGTTCATATAAATCAATTGAAGGTTGATTACTGTATAAATCTGTAGAAGATTCAATTTTGGAGTTATGGAATGATTGCATGATGTCCTGAAGAGTATGGTAAATTGAGGTTCTAGTTAAATTGATAAACTACTACGATTTACATGTGAATTATAACCATGGCTAATAATTTCTGATGGTTTTATTTGAATTTGTGTCACTTATAAATGAACTGAATTTCTATGTATAAGTTTCTTGCCCTTTCCTTTTTTTCTTTTTTTAAAGTGGTTAAATCTTGTTAGATATGATTCCGTATTTCAGTAGAACTTCAATTGAATGTAATTTAATTATTTTGACACTCAATTTAAGGGTCTTAGAAATATTAGATATGATTACGTCCCAAAAACAGCAGAATTGCTGAGATTTGTTTGAAGTATTCTATAGATCTGGTGATCGGTGCTGTTGTGTTTTCTTCAATCTCCGATTATTAGAAAAATTAAATTAAAATAGCTGCATTGGGGAATTTGTCTTATCTTGACTGAAATCTATTAATTGCACAATTTTAGCAACACAAATCAAATAATTACTTAGAAACCAACGATTTTTCCCTCTGTCATTGAACATTAATTTCTTCATTATCATCTGCACTTTAATTTCCCAAATTGTAAACACTATTTACCTAGATTCTCATATGCACGAGAAGTCGATAATAAAGAAGCTTTGTTTTTCGCGCCAATATGGTTGACGAATTTCAAAATTTCGGTAATACCGGTAATGCTGTTATTCATTTGTAATTTTCCGTATTTTGTTATTTATCGCCAATATGGTTTTGTAATTTTCCGTATTTTGTTATTTCGCGCCAATATGATTTTGTTATTTTCCGTATTTTTGGTAACACGAGTATTACGTTGTTGTTTCTATATTACCGTTATTCAGTTGTAATTTCGGTAATGTAGTTTCTTCATCGTAATTTCAGTAGTCCGTTGTTTGTCCATTTATACTATCACCTTATCCCTGAATTCCACGGTGTCATTTCGCTGCTTTGCAGAATGAATAAAATAGTATTTGACTATGTTTGCAAATAATTCTCTCGTTCGAATTTATATATATTTACTGTTTTCTAAATTCAATGGCTTTGGCGATTTTTGTCGATTTCTTAATGGATGCATATTTCGTTTCTGAATCTTCTGCGCCATTTCAAATTTTCTTGATATCAATGTTATGACATTAAGATTGTCTTTAATTCTTATCTTAATGCAATTCATTTCTTTTCGAAGGTTTGCTGAGCTACTTTTCTAGAAAAATGGAATGTAACAAGGATGAAGCCAAAAGGGCTAAACACATAGCCGAGGAGAAATTACAGGACAGGGACATAATAGGAGCGAAAAAGTTTGCCTTAAAGGCTCAAAACCTATACCCGAGTCTAGATGGGCTGCCCCAGTTCATGGATGTAATCGACGTGTATATCTCCAGTGAAAAGAAACAAAACGGGGAAATTAATTATTATGAGATTTTAGGAGCTGATCCTTTATCCGGTGAGGAATTGCTCAAAAAACAGTACAAGAGAAGAGCATTGGCTCTTCATCCAGACAAGAACAAATCCGTTGGGGCTGATGGAGCTTTCAAGCTCCTATCACAAGCATGGAGTGTCCTTTCGGACAAAGAGAAAAGACGTGAATATGATCTGAAGCTCAACATAGGAGAAGCTTCTAATGTGAATGCATCCACTGCTACACCACCTGTACCGGCCCGGGAAAGGACTCCAACAGGCCCCACTCAAAATGTGAGGAATCCAAATTATCCTCAATTTGTTCCTATTGTACCCCGGCCGAGGAATCCAGTCCCACACGGTACTGATCCCTTTAGCAATCCTCGTATGAATCCCAGTTATCAGAATGTTTCAACAAGTGCAACTGCTCAGCAAGTTCCAGTTGTCAGGCCACACTCTCGGCCCGCCAATAATCCTCGGCCAACTTCTAGCTCTCAACCTCAGACATTCTGGACATGTTGCAATGGGTGTAAGATGAAATATGAGTACACCAAGATTTTTCTCAACCAGAATCTTCTATGTCCTACTTGTCAGCAGCCCTTTTTGGCTACAGAAATTCAGGCTCCGAGTGTAATTAGACGCAGAGGACGCCCTAGTCAATATTCAAAGCAGCAGCAAGGTGTTTTTGCTGCGTCGAAGGGTTACACAGGTGTACCGGCCTTGGCCTCAACATCAACATCAACCTCGGTTCCAGTCTCAGCCTTGGCCCCGGCCTCAGCCTCAACCTCAGGCTCGCCCTCAAGAACCGCTAAAGCTGCTCCGGCCTCGGCCTCAGCTTCAGCCCCAGCCTCGGTTTCGGCCTCGGTCCCAGCTTCGGTCCCGGCCTCAATCCCAGCCCCAGGCTCGGGTTCGGTCCCGGCCTTAGCCTCGGCCTCAAGAAGCGCTAAAGCTGATCCGTGTCAGCCCTCTTCTGAGAGCCTAAAAAGAAACCGTGAACAGGAAGCAGGTGAAGCAATAGATAAAGAGGCTCTTCTCAAGAACAAGAGTGTTCCCAAAAAATCTGAAGCAGGTGGCTCTTCTAGAGGTTTAAACAGTGAGAAGCATGACAAAAGGAGACGTATAGATGTTCAGAATCCTGGTGACACAGAAGTAAAACAAGGAACATCAATGAGCAACTCAGGCCTTAAGAGGAAATCTGGAAATCTGAAGCAAAATGTTAGAAGCGAAAATGAACCGAGTTCTGTGAAGGAATCCTCTAATGTTGTTCGTGCTTTGCTGATGCAAAAGGGAAAGATGGAAATAAATAGATGCCTAAAGTTTCGGGAATCTTTAATACCGAAGGCTTCAGAAAAGAACAAAGTGGAGGAGACGAAAAATCCCGAGAATTCTTCAGAGAAGACAGAAAAAAAGACAGATGAAGCATTCATTAATCCGAAAGTCAAATTGAATGAGACTGATGCTGCAGATTTAAGTCAAACTGAAACTGTATTAATGGATGTGCCTGATGCAAATTTTCACAACTTCGATGAAGACAGAGTGGAGAGTTCTTTTAGTGAAACTCAAGTATGGGCTGCGTATGATGATGATGATGGCATGCCTCGGTATTACGCTTTGGTGCAACATGTGTTGTCTAGAAATCCCTTTAAGATGCAGGTCAGTTGGTTGAACTCAAAATCAACAACTGAATTTGGAGATCTCGAATGGACAAAATTTGGGTTCACAAAAACTAGCGGAAATTTCAGGGCTGGCAAATCTATTGTCAGTGAAACATTAAATTCTTTTTCGCATCAAGTAAAGTGGAAAAAGGGGTCACGAGGGGCCATTCAGATATTTCCAACGAAAGGGGACATTTGGGCTTTGTACAAAAACTGGTCCCCTGATTGGAACGCGCTCACGGATGATGACATCATACATAAGTATGATTTGGTAGTCGTGCTTGAAGACTATCATGAAGATAGAGGCGTTTTAGTTGCTAATCTAGTTAAAGTTGATGGCTTCACATCGGTTTTTAACCAACATGTGGACCCCACGGATGTAATGAAAATCCCGAGAAAGGAAATGTTTCGATTTTCTCACCAGGTCCCTTATCGAGTACTGAATGGGCTCGAAGGTGAAAATGCGCCTAGCGGTTGTTATGGCTGGACCCTGCTGCTCTGCCTTTGGAGCTTCTGAAAGTCGCCACAGATAATAAAACAGCAAATGAGAATATTAGTGGTGAAAATGGGAACGATATCTTGATTTACTCAAGAAAGAAAAGGGGGAAAATGGTGGCAAAGAATTTTGATGATGCTTAAAACTCATCAAGCTAAAATGGGTGTTAGAATTATAAGTTTTTTTTTTACTTTTTTTCTTATGAAGAACAATGAAATACTTTTATTTTTTGTAACTTAATGTGATGCTATTTTCTTTTTTTATAAGACTTTCTGTTCGTTTCTGATTGTATGCAATTTCTGTATGTGTATACATCCTTGGAAGAACTTTAATTGTTGAGCTCTATGCTTGTAAGCATTCTTATGTTATTTAAGCACCTTATCTGCATTTGTAAGGTCAATCATGCATGCTTAAACTCTGAATGAACATTTACGAAACATATGATGTAGGTCCTTGGAAATTGATTAATTTATGAAGCTTAATTAATTTGTAAAATGTCACAAGATCGTAAATACGAAACTTCGTTCTTTGCTACATTACAATTGTTGAAAATAACAATTACTTGGTTTATTGATGGTGATAGATTAAATTTAAGAAAACAGGCCATTTCTATTTTATTTCCAATCTTAAACAAGACCAAAACTCTATATTTAAATTTATAAAAATGTCTTAGATTTTAATATTACACAAGCAGGGAAGGACAAATTGACATTTGTGTGTCGAAAATGTACAATATCATATAACATAGTTGTTACTAACTAATGTTTCATATTTAATAAATATTATGTTGTTTAATTACAACATAGACCATATGTATCACTTTAGCCGTGCCAACAATTTTCTGCAAAACAGGCTCATCTAAAAGCATTGTTGACTTATTATTCTTGAAACACATTCTTCATAACAAAAACAACCCAAAAGCAGGGGCTCTGTGCTTGTCTTAAGCACAAAATCTGAGATTTGATTCGTTTTCTAACGCCCCAATTTTTGGCCGCGTGATGCGCATGTCTTTAAGCCCATAAGGCTCGAAGACACGAAGCCCATAGGATCAAAACAATACTAAATTATAGTTAAAAATATCATTTTACTGAAAATAACCCCAAAAGACGAGAATTCTTAAATACTATCTGTACAATAATCCAAAAACTAATTATTGAATCCAATTAAAACTGATATGGCATGACTCAAGAACCATGAATCTTCTTCATCTCCAATACTTCTCTTAGTTTTCCTCTTACTCAATTAAACATTCTGCATGGATTTAAAAAAATAGTGGGTGAGCGACAAAATCGCCCTATAAGTAGTTCTTACACCTCATATCGGTCTAGAGCATGTTACATACATATATTTATACAATTTTCAAATCAAGCAAAAGTAAAATTTTACGATTTAAAAATATACTTTTCATGAGAATAAACTTTGCAATATATGAAACCATTCATAAAACATGTGATCATATTTGTAAGCAATCCACACACTAATAACACACTGTCAATTATTTTCAAAGAATGTAAATCGATTCAAGAAGTATTCTAATGCTCATGAATTCTTAGAACCTAGTCAGTAACTTGATCAAGTCCAAGCTATTCATCCCGCTAGGTAGGCCAGAACTGCTATTAATTCGCCGCAGTAGGCTCAATGGTTCAGACACTGCTATTAATTCACCGCAGGAGGCTCAAAGATTCAAATACTATATATTTAAAGCCCTACAGCAGGCTCGGAATTAATTCCTTACTAACAGATACTAATACTTCAGAGCAAACGAATCATTCGAAAATCTCAAAAGAAAACCTTTATCATAAGTAATTCGTTTTTTCATAAATCATAAATCATGATCACATAGTAGTGTTTTTGTATATACGAAAACAAAATAGCATGCTCAAGACCAGATTTTTATATACGAAAATAATTTTGCAATCATAACATGATATTTGATTAAAAGAGTTTTATGTAAAAGCATAGGAAGGAAAAACCACTTACAGTTTGGAAGATTGTCTCTTAAATTATCCTATCGGGTTCTTCTTCTACGGGGCTTTCTAAGTGTTGACGAAAAGTTTGAGAGAAGTAAGAGAAAAGATGCGAATTTCGAATGTATCTCTTGAGGGTATTTATAGGAGGTTCTAGGGCTTAGATGATAGAGTTTGAGTAGGTTTTTAAGTCCCTAATGGATTATATATGATATGGTAGGTTTAAATCTAGTAAATATGATTGTTTTATTGAGATATGCTTATCGAAAATGACCCTACAAATATGCATCCGAAAATTACAATATAAATTGGAAAATTTGAGATATTTGTTGATATATATATTAATTATTTAATATAGGATAAGTAGTTAGGATTAGATTTTATCAAGATTCAGTAAATCTATAGATTTAGTAAGTTGTTATTAGAGATCTATATATATATTCAGATTTGTTATACTCTTAAGATTTAATAAGTTAGAGATATAATCAATCCCATATGAAATTTGAATTTATCAAATTATATATTTATTTACATATATTAAATATAAAAGAATATTTAATTAATTATTATTGGGCTAAAATATATCGATTAATTGGACTGGGTATTACATTCTCCCCTCCTTATAAAAAGTTTTGTCCTCGAAACTGAAGTGCATTTAGTCGCGAATAGGTGAGGATGGAGATTATGCATTTCCTACTCAAGTTGTCGTGTTATGTCGTGTTATTCAACTAAGTATGATTGAGTTGTTGAACTTTTACATATCAATTATACTATACTACAAGACTTTATCCTTGTAGTCCACAATGTAAAGGAAAATTCCTCCTGAGTTAAGTCCTCTTGGATTAGTTTTTTTTTTTTTTCAATTCCAACATATGTCTAGCGTCCATCGTATATTTTTCTTAGTTGCTATACATGAATTACGTTATGGTCTATGCTAGGGCAGTGAGTGGGGCAGGTGTGTATGTTAATTTCTTCCTCATGAGAATCTCAAAAGGTCGCCCCTTTTAGAAGCAGGTAGGGGAATAGTTTGGTTGGACCTTGTGCACTTTTTGGAATTTCGATGGTCACGTCTCTTATTATACTTCTATCCTTTCTGCCAAAAATCGAGATATCCTAAATCTTTCTTAAATCTTTGAGGCCCCTTTTTCAAAGTGATAAGAACTAGTTTTATCTATGTGATCCTTGTTCACCAATCTATCATAACATAATGGCGAATTACATTGTTTCCTTAAGCAACACCCCACTCAAAACTATGCCTTTATGCGATATTTCTAATGTAGTCAATTATTTCATCCAACATCCCTTTAAATCTAATTTAGTTTCCAAAAACATATATCCTCTATAATTCCCGTAGTTGCTTTGACTTGTCATGCGTGTAACTCATAATTCTTGCTCAATTCTATGTTGATGCATATCCTTTGTTGAAAATTTATCAAAAATTAAGACTTGATACGAGGTTCTCGATTTGAGACTATGCTCAAAGGAATGCTATGTAATCCTACTATATTGTCCATGCACATTGAATCTAATTTGTCCAAGGTAAAACTTATGAACCCACGTAATAAATGCATTGACTTAATAATTTATCCATAATTAATTTAAAGATATCATATACTTTTGAGAATTTCTAGGTGATCCAATTATAAAGTCCATGGTTTTTCTTCATACCATTATCTTATTGCTCAAATTCAAGCTATTAATCCTTTCAAGAATAGGTGCAAAGTTACTCAACGCAGTCAATACTTTCTCCGTAAATTTTACTACTTCAAGCTCATCGAATTCAATTTCCCGTACTAAGCATAACTTCAATATTATTGTTCTTATTCCTACTTAAGAGCATCTATCATGCAATTCACCTTCTCTAAGCGTTATTTAGTGCTTATGTCTTAATCTTTTAACAACAATAGTAATTTCAATTGTCTCATATTTAACTTAATATAAAATGATACTTAACGGTTTGTGGTTAATATGTACTTCACATTGCTCCATGTGAAGATAATGTTGGGAATACTATAGAAACTAATACTAAGCCATACATTGCGTAGTTCCATTCATAAAATTTCAGTTTGATGCCTAAGCGGTGACCTTTATCTAATTATTTATTGCAGACATAGCTTTTCTTTTCTTTTTTAAACTCTAGGCTTAATTAAACATGTCTTCCTTATGGGGCAAGTTAGTTAGGGTAGGAAAAGTTTGAGAATCATTTTATAATATTCTAGTTATATATGTTCAATCCTAATAAACTTTTACCCTAATGACATTCGTTGACTTGGTCCGCTTTACTATTGTTTCAATCTCATTAAGGTCTATTATTGCCCCAAGAGTGCTATAATCCTTTACACTAAAATTCATGTTTGCTAGATATTGCGTAATGCTTGTTTTCCGTGGTGTTGTTTGCAGTAGGATTCTAAGGGGTTCTCATTCTTTTTCAGTTGTAAAGTACACTGGGATATTATCTAGGAACACCACAACAAACTTATCAAGTTGTGACATGAATAATTTAGATATGAGATTCATAAATGTAAATTGGATAGGTATAACCATAAATTTGTAATGCCTGTATCTCTCTTTAAAATGTAGTTGTAGGTATATCATTGGCCTTAATCTTTAATTGATGATATTGGATCTTAAGAGACCACTTTGGAATTTGTTAGTGTAGAAAGATGTTTTTTTTTTGTATGGGGTACTTACTCTATTCTAGTGATATATTTTCTAGGATAGCTTCTAAAAGACCTAGTCGATACTCTTGTATCATGTTTAACGTTTGTAGCTTTTGCGATCTTAAACTAGTGATTTAGTACCTAGTTCTTAGACATAGCTTTATGGAGGCGAACTTAGAGTATCACCAAGATGTTTGGTAAATTCTTTTATATGGTCTAAAACTAGAATTGTAGACTTAACAAGGGCTATCAGAATATTCTATATTCAGTGGTGCATGATTAGGCCTCATATCCTATAAAGTAAACTTTCACTAATCGAGTCAGGTCAAAGAAAAAGTTTAACCTAGGTCAAAAGGAAAATAAAAGAAAATTTATATTACTAAACATTAGAAGTTATTGGCACATATGTATTTAAAGTTTAACTAGTCTGAAACTTTTTTTTTTCTTGATTTCTCACCCTTTAGTTTCCTTGTCTCATCCTACTGTATTGCCTAAAATAATGTATACACAAAAACGTTAACTATTCGGAGATCTTAGTTGGTGGTCCAAATTCTTTCCACTTTTTGAGTTGTCAACTTAATTAATCTAAACTACTATTAATACTCATGCTCGTAAACTATGTTTTGCTTAACTTGGACATACTAATTCGAAGTTCGGAACCTAAGCTCTGATACCATTCTGTCACGCCCCAATTTTTGGCCGCGTGATGGCCATGTCTTTAAGTCCATAAGGCTCGAAGACACGAAGCCCATAGGATCAAAACAATACTAAATTATAGTTAAAAATATCATTTTACTGAAAATAACCCCAAAAGACGAGAATTCTTAAATACTATCTGTACAATAATCCAAAAACTAATTATTGAATCCAATTAAAACTGATATGGCATGACTCAAGAACCATGAATCTTCTTCACCTCCAATACTTCTCTTAGTTTTCCTCTTACTCAATTAAACATTCTGCATGGATTTAAAAAAATAGTGGGTGAGCGACAAAATCGCCCCGTAAGTAGTTCTTACACCTCCTATCGGTCTAGAGCATGTTACATACATATATTTATACATTTTTCAAATCAAGCAAAAGTAAAATTTTACGATTTAAAAATATACTTTTCATGAGAATAAACATTGCAATATCTGAAACCATTCATAAAACATGTGATCATATTTTTAAGCAATCCACACACTAATAACACATTGTCAATTATTTTCAAAGAATGTAAATCGATTCAAGAAGTATTCTAATGCTCATGAATTCTTAGAACCTAGTCAGTAACTTGATCAAGTCCTAGCTATTCATCCCGCTAGGTAGGCCAGAACTGCTATTAATTTACCGCGTAGGCTCAATGGTTCAGACACTGCTATTAATTCGCCGCAGAAGGCTCAAAGATTCAAATACTGTATATTTAAAGCCCTACAGCAGGCTCGGAATTAATTCCTTACTAACAGATACTAATACTTCAGAGGAAACGAATCATTCGAAAATCTCAAAAGAAAACCTTTATTATAAGTAATTCGTTTTTTCATAAATCATAAATCATGATCACATAGTAGTGTTTTTGTATATACGAAACAAAATAGCATGCTCAAGACCAGATTTTTATATACGAAAATAATTTTGCAATCATAACATGATATTTGATTAAAAGAGTTTTATGTAAAAGCATAGGAAGGAAAAACCACTTACAGTTTGGAAGGTTGTCTCTTAAATTATCGTATCGGGTTCTTCTTCTACGGGGCTTTCTAAGTGTAGACGAAAAGTTTGAGAGAAGTAAGAGAAAAGATGCAAATTTCGTATGTATCTCTTGAGGGTATTTATAGGAGGTTCTAGGGCTTAGATGATAGAGTTTGAGCAGGTTTTTAAGTCCCTAATGGATTATATATGATATGGTAGGCTTAAATCTAGTAAATATGATTGTTTTATCGAGATATGCTTATCGAAAATGACCCTACAAATATGCATCCGAAAATTACAATATAAATTGGAAAATTTGAGATATTTGTTGATATATATATTAAGTATTTAATATAGGATAAGTAGTTCGGATTAGATTTTATCAAGATTCAGTAAATCTATAGATTTAGTAAGTTGTTATTAGAGATCTATATATTTATACTCTTAAGATTTAATAAGTTAGAGATATAGTCAATCCCATATGAAACTTGAATTTATCAAATTATATATTTATTTACATATATTAAATATAAAAGAATATTTAATTAATTATTATTGGGCTAAAATATATCGGTTAATTGGACCGGGTATTACAGTTTAGGCTATTGCAAAAACCTCTTTCATAATATCCATTGGCCTTTTTAATTAGTGGTCATAAATAAAAAATATAAGAGAGATTGTGTGAAATATTTTTCTAATTAAGAATTGAAGGTTATGATTCTTATTCAAGCATAAGTAGTTAAGTTTAGAATGAATACATATTAATTGTGCGACGGTTAATAGTTCACAGGTAAAAATAATATGGAATACAAAATACCAGCGTACTAAAGTTATATCAAATGTCCAAGTTAAGCAATTTTTGTTTTCCTTATTCCTGGTCCTACTTCACTCGGTCTCAGGATCAATGTGTCTTGTAATTTTATTTATTACACAGTTTGTCTGATTTGTAACTTATGTGCATTTTTTTGTGTATTTTGTGTAATTAACTTGTACATATTGTGTATTTCTGGTATGGTAAACTTTCCACTTTTCTGAAAGTACATGAAACCTTGAAGAAGCGGAAGAACTTTTAAAAAAATTCAAAACAAACTTTCTTGTTTTGTAAGCCGTCTCTTTAAAGTAAGAAAGATACACCTTAGTCTAAGTTAGGGACCTAACTTTCTTAGGATCATGAGGTGTTCTAGGTCGTACCATTATACTAGTTCTTATGTTACCCAACCAGTTTCTATGTGATTAAAATGGCTAGGCCCGTTAATAAGTGGGCGAAATTACAGCCCAAGCACAAACTATAGAATACCGAAAGCCAACAACGGTAAAGGGCCTACTTGTCCCTAATTACATTGATGTTTGAATAAGGTCGTCTTACCTACTCTAATTACGTTGATGTTTGGATAAGGCCGTCTTACCTACCACATTTGTTACCTATGACGTTGGCATTAGGGTTACCAACCACATTGAAAGTCCTATATATAGAATGTATATCTGCTCGCAACCGCAGGCTAAAAAGCCAGACAGCGGCGAGTACCGCCCATCTCTCATTGGTATTTTGTACTTACCATTTTTCCAGTTAAATTCTCCTCGATGTCCATATGCATATTGCGATTAAAGCTGAAGCCTTTACAGGATATGGCGATTAAAGCTTAAGACATTACAGGATATGGCAAGGTTAAATCGATAACCTTTCAATGCAACACGATTTGATTTTGTATTTCATTGTTATATATTAATTAATTGTTGTTATAGATAAGTAGTGCTTTTTACATATGTATCTATTTTCATACGGCTCTTTTTGGGATCTGATAAGTTCAATTTTCAGAATTGATTATTTGTTGTAGGATTTATTGAGTCTAATATATGAAGAATCTTGTGGCAAATTCCTTCTTAAAGGTTATGTCTGACCGCTGGATCTGCGAACCAATCATCTCAAAATCTTTGTAACAAACCGATTGCATTTGTTTGGAAAATTTTAGATTAATATTATTGATTTCAAATGTTTCAAGACCCATTTTGGGGCTATTTCAATTGCAATAATTGTGGATTGTATCCTTCTAATGCAAAAGTCATTTAAAAATCTTGACTCCAAATGCCTTCATCAAATTCAAAACCCTCAATTCCAGTGAAACATTTGTTCTTTGGAATTTCAAAATTTTAGGATCATCTTCAAAAACAATTATTAGTTATTTGAGAGTTACTAACAATCAATTGATTAGTTATAATAAGATCATGTTATGTGTTTATGTAACTTGTATGATTATCAATTGTTTCCGCACAATTTCATTTATTTAATGATTCATTATAATGATTATGCAGAATTGCAGCAAGAGTGATTCTTAAATGCAGGAAGTCGAATTCTGTAACAAATTTACGTTGCTTGTAAGTTTTTCCAGATGACTCAATATTTAAATTACTAATCAATGTAAATCATATCGATTGATCATTTAAAACACCATGCCTTTTTTATTCAATTCTAGAAAATAAGTTTTGCATTAAGGAATGTTGATTTGAATCCATTTTACAATTGTGTGATCATTTGTAAAATGAGAACTTTTCAAATGTCAAAAAATAGAAAGAGGCCTTGATACTTATAATTCTTTATGCACTTATCAAACTGCAGGTCAGTGGATTTACTACTTTGGATGGCTTTCATTAGATTTGGACATGGGTCGTTGTTCATTGCATATCAACTAGGGATCAAGCATCGTGTAGTATGCTTAAAAGCATACTGCAACTCCAAAAGAAGCAGGTGACTCTTCTACTGGTCTAAACATCGTGCCATCCCTCTTCTTTGAGCCTTAAAAGAAAGCGTGAACATGAAATGGACATACCAATAGACAAAGAGGCTCTTCTCAAGAACAAGAGTGTTCCCAAAAAGGTTGAAGCAGGTGACTCTTCTACTGGTCTAAACAGAGAGAAGCATGACAAAAGGAGACGTAAGCCAAGGGACATCAATGAGCAACTCAGGCCTTAAGAGGAAATCTGGAAATGTGAAGCAAAATGTTAGAAGCGAACATGAGTCGAGTTATGTGAAGGAATCATCTCATATTGTTCGTGATATGCTGATGAAAAAGGGAAAGCTGGAAATAAATAGATGCCTAAAGTTTCGGGAGTCTTTAATACCGAAGGCTTCAGAAAAGAACAAAGTGGAGACAAAGAAAAAATCCCGTGAATGCTTCAAAGGAGACAAAGAAAAAAAGACAGATGAAGCATTCATTAATCCCAAAGTCACATTGAATGAGACTGATGCTGCAGATGTGAATCAAGATGAAACTGTATTAATGGAAGTGAACAAACTGGTCCCCTGATTGGAACGCGCTCACTGATGATGATGAGGTTATTCATAAATATGATGTAGTCGTGCTCGAAGACTATCATAAATATCAGGAGAATGCACATGACATCTTTTACACTGATAAATTTCTGGAAGCAAGCTAATCTCACCACATACATTTACAGATTACCAGAAATTTTTCAAAATGCCGGCTTGAAAAAACAGAGTCTCGAATCATGCCAGATATAACGGGCTACGTTGGTTTTTCAAGCTAATCAAATGGGGATAAATGTTGTTTTTCAGTTGTAATTTTTTGGTAACAAAATTATGCCATTACAGTTTCTACGTTACCTTTAATCCTTTGTAATTTTCGGTAATTCAGTTACTCCATCATTTTCCAGCAATACATCATTTGTCCGTATCCCCAAATTCCACGGTGTTGTTTATCTGTTTCTGCGCAATGAATGAAACAGTCTTTGCAGCTTCTACTGCTCATATAAGTAGCAAAATATGTTTTCAAATAATTAGCAATGTGCATGTATATGTAGTTATTTTTTTATCCACAGCTAGTTTGAATTTCAGGGCTTAAGTTCATCGATTTCTGAAAGAGATGCCATGCTTTATTTCGGTTCTGCGTGAGTTTGAATTTTTTTATTACAAATATTCGACATTAAGATAGGCTATAATTTATAATTCATAATAGGGGTAGCAATTGGGTTGATTGGGTTGGATCCATTTGAGTTGGGTTCAAAGTGGGTGCGTCCAATTGGATCCAATGATAAAACACATACATTAGTGTTGGACCCAATAAGGACCCAAACTGGACCCAACAAGGACCCAATCATGAACCCAATGAGGACCCAATATAGAATATTAAGGTATTTTAAATAAATTTCGCATAATTTTTAAACTTTCACAAACATTACTCACATAAATTTATTTTTTACATTAAATACACTTTTTACACATAATGCACATATTTTATATAAAATATACACTTTTTACACACATTTCACATTTTTTACACATACTACACACATTTTATATTAAATACACTTTTTACGAACATGCTATATTTTTACATACACTTCACACTTTTTACAAAACATACGCACATTTTTCATAAACTACACATTTTCTTAATGTATATACTTACACACACTACACATTTTTACATACGCTATGCACTTTTGCACGCACTATACATTTTTTACATAAATTACATACTTTTTTACATATACTCCACACTTTTTATACAAAATATACTTCACATTTTTTATACACATTACATATTTTTGCACACGCTGTACATATTTTTCACACACACTATCACTTTTTACATACTTTACATATTTTTTCACACAGAGCATAATTTTTTCAAAAAATGCACATTTTTACACACCACACACATTTTAATAATATACACACGTTTTACATACATAAAATATATTTTTACATACAAAATAAAATAATGCACAATACACACCTTTAACATAAAATACATACTTTTTACTAGAGGTGGAAATTTGGGTCCAATGCATATATTTGGATCCAAACCTAACTAAGTTTTCAGTGGATTGGATTCTAACATTTTAGTGTGGTAGTTCCAATTGGGTTAGCTTTTAATAATATTTGGATCCAATTGGATTTTAAATTGGGCCCAATTTGGGCCCAATTTCAGTCTAAATTGGGTCTAACCTATTTATCACTTGATAATATTTCATTTCCATCACTCTACACTAACCCCTTACATAAAAAATACATTTTTTATACAAAGAAAAAAAAATTTATACTGCCTATGTATTTTTATAAAAAAAATACTTTTACAACCCAGTTCACACATTTTACATATACTTCACGCATTTGACAAACAATTAATATTTTTACACACATTCTACACTCTATACACATACTACATAACTTTTACACAAAATACAAGCTTTTTACACATAACTCACACTTTTACGCACACTTCACACTTTTTCTTCATACTTTAACATTTATTACACATTGCACACTTTTAACACAAAATAAATATTTTTTACACACACTTCATATTTTTTACACACACTACATATGCTTTACACAAAATATACAATTTTTACACACAATTCACATTTTTTTATCTACACTGCAAACGTTTTTCAAATACTTCATAGTTTGAAAACACATTACATACCAAAACACATTTTTTACATATATTGCACTTTTTTTGCCTAAAGTATACGCATTTTATATACATTGTAAGTTTTAAACACACGATACACACTTTTTACGCAAAACACATAATTTTTGCATAAATTTCACACTTTAACATACACAAAATATACATTGTGCGTAAAAGTGCGAATTGTGTGTAAAAAGTGTGAAGTGTGTGTAAAAAATATACTCTGTGTGTAAAAAGTGTGAAATGTGCGTAAAAAGTGTGTATTTAATATAAAATGTGTTTAGTATGTATAAAGTCTGAAGTTTGTGAAAAAAAGTACCATATGTGTAAAAAGAGTGAAATGTGTGTAAAGAGTGTGTATTTTATATAAAATGTGTGTAGTATGTGTAAAAAGTGTGATGTCTTAGTAAAAAATATATTATTTGTGTAAAAGTGTGAAAATTTGTGTACTTTATATAAAATGTGTGCAGTATGTGTAAAGTGTGAAGTGTGTGTAAAAAAAAACCATATGTGTAAAAAGTGAGTATTTTATATAAAATTTGTGTAGCGTGTGTAAAAAATGTGAAGTGTTTGTAAAAAATATACCATGTGTATAAAAAGTATGTATTTTATATAAAATGTGTGCAATATGTGTAAAAAGTATGAAGCCTGTAAAAATTGTAGTTTACATTGATTTGTCTATAAAAAATTGATTAGTGTGGGTAATGTGTGTCATGAGTGTAAAATTATGTTAAACTTATTTAAAATATCTTATATTATAAATTTGGGTCTAATTTGGGTCATGATTGAGTCCTTATTGGGTCCACTTTGGGTCCTTATCGGGTCCAATAATAATGCATCAGTTTTGACATTAGACCCAACCCAACCAAAATGGACCCAACTCAAACCCGAGCCAATCAACCCAATTGCCACCCCTACTTTTTACAAATAAAACGTCCAATTTACATTTTTTATTTTATTTATGAAAAGAGTGTCGTAGTCGTAAAAAAAAATTATTTTATTTAAAAAGTTGAACTCTTATCTAAAAGTGTGTATTTTGTGAAAAAAAATGTGCAATATGTGTAAATAATGAATTTTATGTGTTAAAATGTTTAATGTAAAACTTATATTTTCCTTGAAAAATGTGTGGTGTGTGCAAAAGATATAGTTTGTGCAAAAATGTGTATAATGTGCGTAATTATTTGTTTTGTATGCGTAGAATGTATATTTTGTGTATGTAAAAGTGTTAAATATGTGCAAAAAATATGAATTTTGTGTAAAAAGTGTCTATCGTGCGTTAAGAATTCCCAATGTATAATAAAGGAGTATACTTAGGAAAAAAGTGCAATATATGTAAAAGTTGTGTTTTTATATGTAATATCTGTTAAAATTATTATGTATTTGAAAAGAGTTTGCAGTGTACGTAAAAAATGTGAATTGTGTGTAAAAATTGTATATTTTGTGTAAAACAAATGTAGTATGTGTAAAAAATGTGAAACATGTGCAAAAAGTATTTACTTTAGCCTAAAAGTTTGCAGTGTGTGTAAAAAAGTGTGAAGTGTGCATAAAAAGTGTGAATTATGTGTAAAAAATGTGTATTTTGTGTAAAAGTTATATAGTGTGTGTAAAAAGTATGCATTGTTTGTAAAAAATGTGGAGTGTGTAAAAATATAAATTGTTTGTAAAATGTGTGAAGTATGTGTAAAACATGTGAATTGCGTGTAAAAAAATATTATTTTGTATAAAAATTATGTACTTTGTGAAAAAAATGTGTATTTTTAGTAAAAATTGTGCAATGCGTGTAAACAATGTGTTTTGTGTGTGATAAATGTGAAGCATGTGTAAGTTTTTTTAATAAATTAGTTAATTATCATCAAAAATCAAGTTATAACTCATATCTTTTAAAAAATAAAGTTTAACCCAATTTTGACCAGATTGGGCCCAATTTACCATTCAAATGAACCCAATTGAAACTAATATTATAAAATTAGGACCCACCCAACCCAATTAAAACCTAGTTTAGTTGGGTTGGTTCCATGAATTTGGACACAAATTGCCACTCCTAATTCTTATCATACACTCAATTAATTTATTTTGCAAGGCTAGTGGAGCAGTATTTCTGAATGGAAAGTTACAAAGGCGACTCTACTAGGGCTAAAGAAATTGCCGAAGAAAAGTTGGTGAATGGAGACATTACAGGAGCTGAGATTATTTTAAATAAATATCCTTATTTTAAATATTATATTGTTTTCAATTTTTAACCCCAAAAAAGTTGTATTTTGTTATTTTCTTACAATCAATTCAAAATAGTGACATAAATGTATCTAAATAAAATAAGAAAGTAAATTATTTTTTTAATAAGATAAATATTAAGAAGTGAAATAAAAAGGTTACTCAATTTCTTTCTACATTGATCATCTTTTATATTACTTGAAGTCCATCTTAATCCATCCGTAGTTATAGGTGTTCGCATATCTTTTTTAAGCCATTGCAATTGACCACTGGAAATCCAATGCAATTCTCATATTCAAAACTGATTTAAATGACTTTCGGAATTGGTTTCTTGATTCCACCAATTTAATTATGTTATATGGATACAAGGTTTTAAATAGAATGAAAATAATACAAAAGAAAGTAGTTATAGTAAAATAGATATAGTATAATAATAAATTTAAACATTAGTTGAGATAGTTAAGTGTCATCTTTGTTATGTCAATTCAAATGCTAAAATTTTAGATGATAAGAAGATCCCCACTAACTATTATGGTTATATAACTTATAATTTATTTATACCATGTCAAAGAATTTATTTACAAAGCTCTTGATATCCTTCATTCATTTTAATTGGTTGTAGATCAAACACTCCTCTCAAACTATTGGGACTCCAATGCAAAATGTTAGTACAGTCACTTTGAGGAAAAAGATATTACTGGAGCACAAGCCATTTGTGATACCTCCTCCGTTTCCGGGTCGATTTGCTAACTCTAAATGTGAGGTGGAAGGTGCATCGAAAAAGAAAAGTTTGGAACATCAACTAACAAAACCAACGGAGACACTTAACGATCAATCTAAGCTTATTGAGCTAACTCCTCAAACATATGAGAAGAAAGTTAAAGAATATGAGGTTTTCGGGGAAGATGAGACCAGTGACGACGAAAAGGTGGATATAGAAGATGAATCTACGGCATTCCAAAAGGAATTAACTCCAAAATACAAAGACCCTGATGCTATTAACTTTATGATGCAGCGAATTTTTGAATTTAATGATGATGATCCACTAAAGGTAGCTTGGCATAGTGATGGCTTTGAACCTCCGACTTAAGCCACTTGAGGCATAGCTACGTCTAGCCAATGACGTTAAAGAATGGCGCTTCTTGGGAGGCAACCCATGCTTTCGTTTATTTTCCTTTTTTTTCGTTTTTGTTTTAAGTTCTTTTTCTTTATTTGAGACTGAACAGTTTCAAGATTTAAGCCTGCCCACGCTTAAAAGTCGAAACCATTCAGCCTCAAAACTCCTTTCTTTTACCGAACAGTTTCAGGATTTAGGCGTGTCCACGCTTAAATCATGAAACCATTCGGCCTTAACTCTTTTATTTTATCGAACAGTTTCGAGAATTAAGCGTGCCCACGTTTCAAACTCGAAACCATTTGGCAAAAATCACTTATTTTTCCCTCCCTTTTTTATTTTTGTTTATTTTTCAAAAAAAAAATTGAAAAATTGAAAAATCAAAAAAATTAGAAAAAAAAAACTCTATCTCACCTCCTCTAATCCACCTCATCTTCTCGTCTTTGCAGCACCGCCGTGTTGCCACCACCACATCACCATCTAAGGCGACACCGACTGCTTTCATCCATCAGTCACTCCACTTCCTGCCAACACTGTAGAAGCCCATTTAAACACGATTGAAGACAAAATTGATCGACTACTACACTTCGGCATCATGACCAAGTGATGCCCTAGGGGAGTCCCCCTTCCTTGTTCCTTTTTTTACATTGCCTCGTTGCTAGTCTATTGCATATCTTTACATTGAGGACAATACATGACTTAAGTGTGGGGGGTGATTTCTATTGCGTTTGCACTTCTTGGCTTTCGTTTAAATTTAGCTTGTAAAATTTTTCAAATTTTCATTTACTTTGTGATTTTAGAGTACAGATTTTGTGAATTCTTTGAACTAGTTAGGTTTGAACAATTTGGCAAAGCTTTGATTGAATTCTCTTACCATATGAAATTTTTGGTTAGCATAACGATAGAACGAGAACGATAGGATTGCATGTATTAGTACGACTTATCCCCACCATGTGAGCTTTTGAGCTTTCTGTTTCGATTGAACATACATGACAACGCCTTCTTTCTTATGTGAATCTTACGTAGTTTTGAAATTCTAGAACTTGCTTTGAACCATGTCAAGATTACATGAGTTTGTGCACATTTGGATATGATAAACGCATTAGGACTTAGCTACTTAGCCAAAAATAAGCCTACCCTTTGCATCATCCCCTAGTTAGCCCACTTTCAGCTTGTTGACCTTTTTTCTTGTTTATACCCGAACTTTGAGCTTTTACCATTTTATCATATCTCTTTGTTTTACCCGTCCGGAAAAAAATGAGTCGAGCATCGAGGTTATAATTGTTCGGTGATTCAAGAAGAATATGTGTTTGATTAAGTGTGGGGGAAATCTTGCAAAATGTAAAGAATGCTTATAAAAAAAATAACAAAATTTCTCAAAATGCGAATAATAAAGTAAAGGGGGTTTTCAAAAGTGATTAAACTAAAATTAAGTCAAAATGTTTATATTCTGAAAATTGCAATAATTTAACAATTAGAGGAATTCAATAGTTTGATAGTTTCTAGCCTAAGAAATTATCTAGATTCATAGGTTCGATCCTTGATGCAATTATGTTTCACAGTTTTTAAATAAATTAGACATAGTTGATAACAAGCGCTAACAACCTCGTTTGTCCTTAGTTTGTCAATAACCAAAACAAGCTTTTTGATTATTCTTTTGTTAATTAAACAATCCTAAATAAAATATTAGGATTTAGAATAAAAATAGCATTAACGGATTAGAGAAACATTAATCAATGTTGTTAATAATCAAAAACGTGTTTATAATCAATGTTGTTAATTGCTACAAATGTAAGAATTTACCAAAAAAATACGGATTTGAGATTCTAAATAGCTTTATATTATTTTAAAAACTAAATAATCGATCTAATTACTTAAATAACTGAAATAATAATATTAACAATCATAGACAATATATGAATATTCAAGAACAAAAAATAACAAAAGGTACATTAGATCTCACAAATATGTAGAATCAAAAGTAGATTAATCCTTGTCTAGAATGTTTGTGTTTAGCAACACATGTCGATAGAAAATCTCTTCTTCTAGGTGGAAAAAAGGGGTGTATGAGTAATGCCCTAGGAGGAGATGAATTTTTTTTATACATAGCTAAAAAAGTCCTAATCTAATACGTATTTGTTTTCTAAGATATGATTTAAAAACTCCTAACTAAAATAAATGACTTTTAAAATGGAATAAAAATTCCAAACCAACTAAAAAATACTTTAAAACAGAGATGGTAACAACATTATCATGCATTTATCTCCATAGACCTCGATTTTTGCTGGTCAACCGCTGTCAATGGATTCTCAACAGAAATTGGGTGTGTCCACCTCTGACTTTGATATGTAGTCTGTCTTCGATTTTTCACTATTCTCTTTTCTCCTCGAAATCTACAATTTTGCCCCAGTTTGCTTTTTCTCATCATCCCATACCAAATTCAAGAATAGTACTAAATACATAAAGAATAAATTTAAAACACGATAAAAAATATAATACAACAGATTAAAAGTATGCATAAAATGCGCACTAACTAACTATGAAAACAAGATTTTTGAGAGAGACCGGGGAGATTTTTGGATATGTATATATGTATATTAAGCTGAACGACTTTTGATGGAGACATAGAATTTTGTGGAAATTTTATCCGAAGTAGATATTGATAGATTATTTACAAAGAGAGGGGGGAGATATTTTTTTAGAGAGAGACAAATAGTTTTGTTTGAGAATTTTTTTTAAAAATTTTTGACAGAGAGGGAGAGCGATCGATTTTGTTTGAGAGAGGAAGAGAGATTTCTGAGACATAGATATAGAGATATTTTTTGGAGAGAAATATATTCTTGTATGAGAAATATATTTTAGAGAGAAAGAGAGAAATTTTGAAAGAGAATTGTGAGAGAATTTCGAGAGAGGATTTTGGAAAAATTTTGAAATTTTTTTTTTCAAGGAAAAATTTTAGAGACATGGAGCGGTTTTTGAGGGAGAGGTAGTGAGATTTTCGTGAGAGGTTTTACTAGAGAGATTTTTTAGAAATATAAAAATATTTTTTAAAGATATTTTTTACTTTTAGAGAGAAATTTTGAGATTAATTTTTCCATTTTGCATTGGAAAGATTTGAAATGACGGGGTAAACAGTTGATTTGAAATCCATAAAAACCTGGGTTCAAATCCTTTCGGCCCAAAGATATATTTAAAATGAAGATTTAAGAATTTCTTGATCCAAATTCTTCCATCCAATCGAACTGTTAGATTCATGTAACAATTTCAGCAAATGGATATCCAGTTACCGTTTCAATTTGACCCAATAAATGTAGGTTGGTAAGAATAAAACTAGAGTACTTTTGTGTCGTATTTGACTAATGGGTTTGGTGCGATTGCCATTGGCAAATTTGAATTTCATCAAATAGTCATGTGTCGGGCACAAGACATGTTAAAATTAGGGAAAGAATTGGTTTATAGAAATTAATTAAACATTTATTCATTCTTGAGATGTTTGAAATTATGGTTTACAATATTTTAAATGATACTATTTATTTCACTACTACATAACATAAATTCTTAATAATATTATTTTTGTATATAATTATAAATATATGCAGATTTACTTATCAACATATCTACGATTCATGTTGATTCAGTTTGTATAAATGCCGATATAAGCTAATTTTTTAAAGAAAAAGACCACAAAAAATCCTATATAAAAAAATTATTTGAAAAAGAAAGACGTAGCATTCTTTATATATTTTTCTTTATTAATAATAATATTTAAGAATTTAGAAAATTGAAATGTTTTAGCTTTAGGATTTAGAGAAATTATTGCCTAATTTCCATGCTATACATTAAATTTAACTATCAAAGTTTAAGTATATTAATTCAGTATTTATAAGAGTACTATTGTATTTCGTAATGCGATTGATGAACATATCAAAACTAATAATAATTTTAGAATGAGTACTAATGTGTTTCGTGATGCGATTGAGGAACATATCAAAATTAATAATAATTTTAGAATTTTCTAAAGTACGTACCAAGATATGCAAAGACGCAATTAAGAGTAGGATGGGATAGAATGTTATTACATTAAAGTGTGTAAAGTTGAATTTACATTTTTCTTTAATTTAAGAATATATCATTATTTATTACTTAAATTTGGATAACGATTCTTTAAAATAATAATTACATAATAATCTTTCCATAATAATTTACAGGGAAAATCAAAATTAATTTTGACATAAATATCAAGTAAACTTATATACAATTATGAAAAGAAATCTATTCTCATCCAAATAAAGTAACAAGTAATAAAGAAAAATGGTGAAGCTATAAACTAAAATTACAACTGAAAATTTACTAAACTTAGTTTTAAACTATATGAAGATTTATACAAATATGAAATTAAAAAAATTAGTAGATTAAAAAATAACAAATTTTAAACTTGAACTTGGCAGTTTTCAAAATATCAATTAACGAATTAGTTAGTAAACTAACAATACTAGGTTATTATTAAGATTGTCACACGATAACCACTACAAGAGGAAAAAAAAATTGTGAAAACCAATTCAAAAAGAACTTTACCCCACCAAAAAATTGAAAAAGATATAAATTGAAACAGTTTTATAACATGTGAAATGTAACATTCCTTAATTCAATCCGTTTATTTTATATTCAGAATAAGACATTAATGACTTTTTATATGTAATTCATGAATTCCAAATAAATTTGTTTATCTCTTATAAGATTATACTAAATACTATAACTTTATAAATAATATATTTCACGTGCAACGCACGTACATTTTACTAGTATACAAAATGTATAGATAAAACTAAGTGTTTTTTCCAATTGTAATAAACTATACAAAATTTACAGATGACTAGAAATTTTTCCTGTGATGAGAAATAGGAAGGTAGTAGAAACCCGACCCTCAAATGATGACAGCCATAACGTGTTGTGAGGACCCCACGACATGAAAAATTGGTGAAACATCTTTCACGTATATATTTGTAGTTAATGCATTATTTTCCTTCATAGGTACTCAGATTTTAAGGATCTTAATATGAAACATAGGATATTATTTTGCTATCATAATATCTGTGTAATCTCAATAGGAAATTTCATGAATCGAAACTAATATTAAAGTCCATTTATTAATTGAAAATATATGAAGAAGAGTGTATAATAATGATAACATTTCTGTAAAATAGTTAAAATTGAATAATTTCAAATAATTTCTTCAATCATCAAAATCAGAAAAATTTCAATGTTGTTCACTAATTCTTCTAAACATAATAGAAAAAGTATGGAAATTAAAGAAATCAAACATAAAATGATAATGAAATTTGAACATTATGTAAGGAGGACGAGGAGAATTATTAAATGCAGATGAGCTGTACAATCAGCAGTAAATTACATAAACCAAATTTATACAACTTCATAAGTAACCAGTTTAAGCATGATTAGGTTGGTAACTCCGAAAGCCTCCAAACTCTATTAAAAAAGGTGGGTTAATGTTGTCACCTTAAATACAAGAAACCTCGGTTGGTTTTCTTATACAATTCACTTTAGAATTTGTTTTCTTCAATTTTTCAGCAAAGTTCTTTGAATTTTGTTTATGGTTTCCCCAAAGCCATTTTGCTTTGTGCAAATTCTATAGAATTGAATTCTTGATTAAGCGGAAAAAAAATTAAAATTTAGTTCTTTTAGTGGAAAATTCTTCATTCGGTGCCTCAGAGAACCACATTTACTTATAAAGGAGGTAAAACTTATAGATATTTGCATGGATGTTTACTTTTGTGCATTTTACTCCTTTGGTGGTTGATAACTGTATTAATCTTTATGAAGATATCACGGTTCACTTAAGAAATGATTTCTTGATATTTGACAATTAAGCGGAATTAGAGTTCTAGATAAATAATTGCACTTTTCAATTTATATGTAATTTTTGATGGTATTGTTTGAATTTGTTGCAATTATGCATAAATCTTGCACTTTGCTTTTGTTGTTTATTTTTTCAAGTACTTCTTTTTTAAGTGATTAAAGCTGGTTCCATATGATTGAGAATTTCAATAGAATTTTGGTTGTTTGTGATTTTAATGATTTTGAAATTTAGAATAATAATAATTTAAATTGAACAACAAAAATTAATTATAGCATGGGTTTTTCCCTGTCATTGAAGATTAAATTCGTTGCTATCATCTAAAATAAGACAAAGCGATGCACTTTAGTTTCTCAAAAAAAGATAATTCTAGTCGTTGTTGAGGGATTTGTAGAACATGCATGAGAATAACAATCATGGTTTTCTTCACGACTATAAGATGTACAAATTTCAAAATTCCGGTAATAACGTTATTCAGTTGCATTTCTGGCAAAATGTTTTTTTCATTATTGTTTCTGTATTACCGTTATTACTTAGTAATTTCGGTAATACAGTCACTCCATCATAATAGTAATAGGTCATTTTTATTGATTTCTGAAACAGATGCAATCAATGAGAATCAATGTGATGACATTAACAAAGGGTAAAATTATTATCTTAAATGCAAATCTTTTGGTTTTCTAGGTTGGCAAAGTGGAAGAAATTTATCTAGAAATGGAATGTAATAAAGACGACTCTAGCAGGCCTAAAGGAATCGACGAGAAAAAGTTACTAAAGGAATACATTACAGGAGCAAAGAATTTTGGGATTTTTCGGAGAAAGTAAGGAAGAGATTTTTGAGAGAGGGGGAAATAGAGATTTTTGAGAGTGGACGATATGTGAGACCATCCAATAATAATAAAAATATTACTCAAATAAATTTGTGTATAGTGATGAATTTAGTCGATCGTCAGGGATTTGTTCAGATTAATTTCTCAAAATGAGATTAATAAAGTAAACGGGGTTTTCAAAAGTGATTAAACTAAAATTAAGTAAAAATGTTTATATTTGGAAAATTGCAATAATTTAACAATTAGAGGAATTCAATAGTTTGATACTTTCTCGCTTAATAAATTATCCCGGATTCACAGATTTTATCATTGATGCAATTATGTTTCACTGTAATTAAATAAATGAGATATAGTTGATAACAAGCTCTAACAACCTCGTTTCTCCTTAGTTTGTCAATAACCAAAAAAAACTCTTTGATTATTCTCTTGTTCATTAAACAATCATAAATAAATCTTATGATTTAGAATATACGTATTAGAGAAACACTAATTTTAATCAACAAGTTCTTAAGCTCGGTTCGCTTAAATTAGGCCACATATTCCCATAACAAACAATCAATAACATGTTTATAATCAACGTTGTTAATTGCTACAAATATAAGAGTTTATCAAAAAATTACGGATTTGAGATTCTAGATTGAGTGTTAGAAATCTTTCCTACCCAAAGATGGATTTGAAATCATGTATTACATTTTGGGCCAATTGGATTTATTTCGCTTAGAAAAAACACAGAAATGATTGCATCTAACTGCTACAAGAAAAAGAATATTAAGCCATCACTCCAGACTAGTCTTCACATTCTCGTCTAAATGGTCATGTAAAGATGGAAGATAGATAAAAAAAATATAGATTGAGTACAAGTGAAACAGAACTACCCAACGCAACCACAAATGACTTACATTGTTTGTTGTGAGGCAGTGTGCAAGTGTTCCAACTGACGGGAAAATTCGAAATTTAGTCCCATAGGATAGGGCGGTTTTCAGACTAGTCCCACGTTTTACGGGATTTTAAGTTTAGTCCCAATATTCCGTAATTGTACTAAGAATAGTCCTTCTGTTACCCAACGTTAGTCCCGTAAGATAATTTTCCGTTAAAAGTCAAAAAAAATGCCAGCTGGCCGTTAAATCGGATGTTAAGCCCTAACTGGCTTGAATTCGGGCCATAGTTGTTAGAAAGGGTATGGATTGGAGGGAAAATTGGTGCCCAACCATAAACCCTAAATTCCCTACACATGATATGGATGACTCAGCCTCCCCTTTAACCCCTTCTCCGGCGCCATTAACAAACCCAAACCCTAACTCTAACCACAATCAAAGAAACACGATCCACATCAGTAGAATACCAGTGGAGTTCCCGTACCAGCCGTACGGCACTCAGCTCGCGTTCATGAATCGAGTGATCTCGACGCTCGATCGGGCTCAGAGGGACGGCAATTGCCACACGCTACTGGAATCGCCGACCGGTACCGGAAAATCTTTATCGCTGCTTTGCTCTGACCTAGCGTGGCAGCAGAATCAGAGGATGAAGAATATTCGTGATAATTTAACTCATTCAAGCTCGAGGCCTAACCCAGAGGCCTTCACGGATCCGATTAATCATGGAGGTGGTTTCATTCCTGAGACTCAGCCCTCAGGTAACTGATTTTCAGTGGAGAAAGAAAAAAAACAGAGGATGTGTGTTTGTTTGGGTGAAGAGGATGTTTGTTTGGTGTTCAGGGATTTATGGATGTTTGTTTGGAGAAAGAAAAAAAACAGAGGATGTTTGTTTGGTGTTTAGAGATTTTGGGATTTTTGGATTTTTGGATTTGGGTGAAGAGGATGTGTGTTTGTTTACCTTTCACGTGGCCCGAAGTCAAGCCAGTTAGGGCCTAACAGCCGATTTAGCGGCCAGCTGGCAAATTTTGTTAATTTTAACGGAAAAATGTCATACGGGACTAACGTTGAGTAACAGAAGGACTATTCTTAGTACAATTACAGAATATTGGGACTAAACTTAAAATCCCGTAAAGCGTGGGACTAGTCTGAAAACCGCTCTATCCTGTGGGACTAAAAATCGAATTTTCCCTCCAACTGACAGTCCACTATTGTCCGGGTACCCTCTGTGCAACCCAAGCCAAGTTGGATCAAACTAACCGACCTAGACAAAATCAAACTAGTTATTGATCATTGAATTACGACAGATTAAAAGTCGTGCATATAATTGAATATATGTTATTTCATAGATTAATATGCTGTGTCAAAATGTTTCCAGAGTATTCAATTACCACATGATACATAAATATATATATATATATATATATATTTCCAGTTGATTCGATCATTTCAAACTTGTCGAATAGCAAAATATATTAACTATGAATAACTTCCGATAGTGTGTAGCCATACATACGTTTCTAAAAATTAGTTTTCTTAAAATAAATAAAATCCTAGTCTTGTGTTAACAACTTAAAATTGAAAGTTTTATCTAGTAAAAAATATAAGTGTGCTGCCTACTTAAATTAATTTTATAAAATATTATCCATGTTTAAATATTATGAAATTTTCCATAACTAAAGACACTATTATAATATAGTACTGTAAAAATTTCAAAATGTAATATAGTATAAAATGTACAAAACTAAGCATCAGTAGTAAGATTTTAACTTTTTGAATAATTTCCGCTAATACAACTAAATGAATTCATAACCTTCAATACAACTTCAAATAATGTAAATTTTTGTGAAAAATATTTGTGACACATTTTTATATTAAGAAAAAACAAGAATGGAAAGACAACATATGAGACCCTAATTTTATCATACTCGTGTAGATTCCTTGTAAGCTTTTTATAAATTGTTCTACAGATCCAAAACTAACACATATTTGGGGGCACGTTCTTAACACATATTTTGATATACAGAAAGGTTTGGAGATCAAAGGAAAATAAATATATGTTAAAAATATATATAATGAATACTCTCAGGTACCTACTGACGAAGCACACTTTTACGATTTTTACAAACTTAATGGTTTGTTAAAAATAAAGAAATTTTTTGTGAACTAAAAAAGATTTAAGTAACTATATAATTAGTTTTAGTCATTTAGATTAATATACACACCAGAACATTATGATATATTTCGATAAAACAAACCCCTGAAAACGAATAATATTCTACTAGAAATCCAAGAGGTTTTAGAGTAGGATCTTATATCCGCTAACTCCACAAAACAGATGACAATAAAGGAGTATGAGTTTCGTTTTGGTGGTTTTCTGAAATAATTGTGTTTTAAACAGAGAGAAATGAAGAAGAAAGAAGGCCAACCTGTATTAAAAGGTGGGTCAATATTGATCGGCTGTTTTTGTCTCGTGGACTGATTTGGCCCACTAAATTATTTTATTTGTTTCTAAAAATTTTTTATATTATAAAAATATATTTTATTTCAAAATAAAATACAACATAGTTGGTAAAACGACAACTTGTGTTCTTTGAGGTCAAAAGTTCAATACTTTTTTACCACTATTTAAAAAATTTTCTACAAAACTAAAATATAATTAAAATAAATCAAAATATGTAAAAAAAAAAAAAACTGGCTGATAAGGCTGGCATATGGCATACCGGTTTCAACCCTTATAAAGCGGCTGAAACCGGCCCACAAGGCTAAGGGAGCGAGGCCATGTTAAGGCCGGCCATAAGGCCAAGTCCAGCCTTTATAAGGATTCAAAACCGGCCTGGCCTAAGGGGAAGGTGTCCTAAGGGCCTGCCCATTAGATAAATGGGCTATAACAGACTGGCTTAATTCGGCCCATTATGACCCATTTCACACTTTTAGAAAGTGATGCGAAATTGAATTGGACTCCTAAATCTCCAGTCCAACTTACATTCCCATATTTTAGTTTAAAAAACAACCCAACACTAAATTAAATGTATTAGTCTACCTATGATTATTATAAATTTCATATAAATGTCATTTTCAATCACATTTTCATGTCATTACTGAATGTACAAGTATATTGGCCACTGAAAACACCATTCCTGAATACATCTAACTAATTTACACGGGATGCACTAGTTCCCGACTATCATATAATTTCAAATTATATGTCTAAATTATTTACTTTTGATAGTAGTCAAACACTATATAATTTAATTGGTCCTGGTTTAGTATTTCAATTTCACTTAGACGGATACACTATATTGGAATTGGTATTCACATGATTATGACAAATCATCGAATATAGTATATACCATCCATTCCTAGGAACAAGTATAACCTATTTATTATAGTATGACCAGTATTTTTAAAAGGCGAAAGTGTGAGGCGGGGCGTTCAGTATCTCTCGGGAAGTTGCGTATGCCCCACGCATTTTCGATTTTTAATTATAAAATAAAATAAAATATTATTAAAAATAATTTCAAATAATTGATATGCATGTTCACAAATTCACAAAGAAATAAACGATTGAGAGAAGACATGCATGTTCACAAATTCACAAAGAAATAAACGATTGAGAGAAGACATGCATGTTCATATTTCTTAAACAATTAAACACATAAATTATTGAGAGAATATATAAATTATGATAAAGCAATTTATTGTGGAAGAATAGAAATAGTTAAAGTAATTTATTGTGGAAGAAAGAATACAAACCTTTAGAAGAATCTTGAATTTTTTTCTTGTTTTTAGCTACGTATGGAGTTGTATGAAGAGAGATTAAAATATAAAAATTCTGATTTTTCTAGGATTTTATTTGTACTGACTTGAGGATAAAAGTTATTTTTAATTATTTGACTTCAACTAAAAAGTTAATGTGGGCTTAAAACTTTTAAATATGTTCAAGTGGCCCAAAAAATTACATTTTTATTTTAAATGAACATGGGGCGTACGCCCCATAGGAATTTCGCCCCTCTTAATCGCCCGGGGCGTTTTTGCCCATGCCCAGCCACGTGCCTCGCAGCGCCTTTTAAAACATTGCGTATGATATACATGATCTGAAACATGACCCCTATTTGTTACACCCCTATTTACATTATTATATCTAATTATGCTTAACTAGGGGTGTAAGACGAGCTCAAGTTTTTAATTGAGCTCGATCTCACTTATCCGGCTCGCGAGCTTCTTTTTATTTTTTAATATATTATTATTTTTATTATGATATTAACAAAAATATATATTAAATAATTAATAAAATTTTTTTTTAAAGTTTCCCGCAAAAAATTTGAATCAACAAACGGGCTCGGCTCAAGCTCGAGCTAAGAAATTTTGAGGTCACGAGCTGGTACAATAAGGCTCGAGCTAGGCTCGTTTACACCCTTCGTTAACTTATAATATACAATTCAATAATTGCATAATCAAGGTATTTTAAGAAACAATCAGTAACTTTCTCACCTGATTAAGATTTTACCAAAACTTACTAATAATACAAGGTGGTAATAATGTCTCACAATCATGCTCCTATGAAATCATAATGTCTATAAGCTTCATTTAAGGTCTAACTGATTACATTTATCTGTTTTATATAGTAGACGTTTGATATTTATTTTTTTTTTATAAAATTTCAATTGCATATAAAAATAAAATTATTTTAGATACAAAAACACCTAAGGGGTATGACCCTTAGGTAGCCCAAGTGGCTAGGAGTGCTAACTACGCATTCCGACCAATATGACTACCCAAAAGGAGCTTTGATTTTGTACTTTTCAGTTTGATTCAAGACTTGTAGATTTTGATATTGTATGTTTTGTTGGCGACATTTGGGGAACCATAAAATTCTCTGAAAAACTATATATCTTCTTTCATTAGGCCATTAATCCTTGATCCAACGGATAGATTTCGTGACTGCTTTATTTTGTAATGGAAGCTTATATATGGGTCATATGAATGTAAGTAGTTACTATTTTAGCCTCGTTTACTCGTTTGTCTGGACTCAAATGTGAGAATTGAAGAATGAACTTGATTCCTAATTTAGATGTATTTATATCATTATGTAGTGAATTTATGGCAAGATAGTGATTCTTTTCAATTAAAATCAGTGTTTGTATATACTTGTGAACAGTCAATATACCGTAACATGAATTCAGTTTGTATTTTGTTTAATTTTGTTGTAATATATACCTACATAGATATACATATAGATATACATATTCCTAAGTCAAGGTGTTACGTAGCACTTTAGTAAAATGTGTGTCTACTATGACAATTTTTCTTGTCGCACTTCATTAATTTTGCGACTACAAATGGTTATCTTCATTGTATTTATTTCAAGAAAATTCACTGTTAAACTTGTTGTCGTAAACAAGTCAAGCTCCGCAAATTATTATCAAATCTTACCGTAAACATATTTTCTTTGCACTGTACTGCTTCAAGATTTAGTCAGTTTGAACTCTATTTCGATAACAGCTAATGCACGGTCACTTCAAAAGATTACAACGTGTCGTGTTTGATACCCCGTCGGACACGATGCTCTTACTCCCCGATACTGTGTCTAATATGGAAAGAAATTCGTCTGCTTAAATAAAATGAAAAAAATAAAATATGAACGCCATAATGGACGTGGTTGAGTGTGTGTCTATTATATATGCATTATTTGTGACACTTGATGTTATTTCACTAATTTTTTGTGATTTTGAAAATTGAAATTTTTTTTTTGCAGACATATATAACTTGGCAAATCAAATATAAATTATAATGTACAATCATTCTTATAATTTATTTCTCTAATCAGTTGTATTTAAATTAAAATGAAATACTAATTTATATATTTTAAATGAATATATATATGTAAAATATATATATATATAAACATTTTATACTAGTTTCGAGGCCGTGTCGTGTTCTAATATTTTTAAAATGTCGTATTTCATGTTCGTGTCGTGCGCTGTACCCTGTGTCCCATGTCCGTGCATCATAGATTACGAATGCTTACTTCAATTACAATTCTTTTCCAATTGGTATTTTTGTCGATAACACCTAGGAATCTTTTAATTTTTAGGAGGCACCATATGCTATAATTACAGTTGGTTTGAATTTGTATTTAGTTCATGTACAATTTTGTGACCCGGAATAATCTTCAAGGCAAGCCCATTGTTATGTCTTTCCATCTCTACGCTGGATGAATTCTGGGGCCATTATTGCTTACAAGAGTTATGATTTACATAAATAATGATCTTTATTATTTGTAGATGCATTATGATTATTGAAAATAAAAATGCAAAAATTCTTATTATTTGGTCCTGTAAAAGTCATAAGGTGGTATTGTAACTGAGAGTGCATATTCTTTCTACGCCGATGACAAAATTGTAGGTGCATGTTTTGTTCATCAAATTAAATTTAACGATGACAAAATTGTAGGTGGTCGGTAACCGATCCTTTGTTGATGGCATCATTGGCAGTCAGTGCTGGCGTGGACCCCACCGCGCCAGAAATTAATGAAACATCCCGACCTTCAGTTACATCTTCATACAGTAACTGCAATTTGCTTTCATTCTTTAGCTCAAATTTTGAGGATATTGAACATGAAACATTGGATATTGTTGTCTTAATATCTGTCTAATCTCTAGTTGAAATTTTATGAATTCAATAAAGACTATGTAATTAATGAAAAATTCAAAGCTCCACTTCATCATGATTAAATTCAATGGAACACAAATTTAATGATATTAGTCAAAAATAAAAATGAAACTAAAATTAATAATAACAATTTTGTAATAATAATCCCATATAATTATTTCAATAATCGAAATTCCAAATATAAAATATGGTACAGTAATTCTCCTAAACAGATACCAATTAATTGCATTCTGATTATGAAAGAAAATTCAAGAAATCAAGCATAAAAAGGATAAAGAAAATTCAAAAAATTTCCTAAATAAAATTATAAAAATTATTATTGCAAATGACCTGTGGATTCTAGAGTGAATTACACAATCCATACTTAACCAACCTCCAAAAAAACCTTTGTTAAACTTTGACCATGTTTTTAACCATGGTTAGGGTTTAACCAAATACCTCCAAACTCCAAACTCCACCCCATAAAAAGGTGGCGGATAGCACCTTAAAAACAGGACAATTTGCTTTCCTTTCTCCTAAAATTCAATCAAGTTTTTGTTTCTTCAATCCTCTGAGCAAATTTTCATAATTTTTTGTTGCCCTCTTCAATTTTCCAAATCCAGTTCTTTTCAGTGCCATTTTTAAAAATTTGAATACTCGGCCAAGCTCAAATCAGCAGATTTTTTTCAGTTTGTAACTGGAAAATTCATCAAAGGTGCCTGAAAGAACCACATTTGCTTAGGGAAAAAGGTAATATAAATCTTATATATTTGTTGTTTGCATGGATGTTTATTTTTGTTCATATAAATCAATTGAAGGTTGATCAATGTATAAATATGTAGAAGATTCAATTTTGGAGTTAAGGAATGATTGCATGATGTCCTGAAGAGTATGGTAAATTGGGGTTTTAGTTAAATTGATGAACTTTTACGATTTACATATAAATTATAACCATGGCTAATAATTTCTGATGGTTTTATTTGAATTTGTGTCACTTATAAATGAACTGGAATTTCTATGTATAAGTTTGTTGCCCTTTCCTTTTTTCTTTTATTAAAGTGGTTAAATCTTGTTTGATATGATTGAATATTTCAGTAGAACTTCGATTGAATGCAATTTAATTATTTTGATACTCAATTTAAGGGTATTAGAAATATTAGATGTGATATGTCTCAAAAGCAGCAGAATTGCTGAGATTTGTTTGAAGTTTTCTACAGATCTGGTGGTCGGTGCTGTTGTATTTGCTTCTATCTCCGATTATTGGAAAAATTAAATTAAAATAGCTGCATTAGTTACTTTTTATTATATTGACTGAAATCTATTAATTGCACAGTTTTAGCAACAAAAATCAAATAATTACCAAGAAAACAATGATTTTTCTCTCTGTCGTTATCATCTGCACTTTAATTTCCCAAATTGCCAGCATTGCTAAACACTGTTTCCCTAGAATCTCGTATGGAAGCTTGGTTTTTCGCACCAATATGGTTGACGAATTTCAAAATGTCGGTAATATCGGTAATCCCGTTATTCAGCTGGAGATTTGTTATTTTCCGTATGTTTGGCAACGCGATTATTACGTTATTGTGTCTGTATTACCGTTATACAGTTGTAGTTTCATTAATACGTTGTTTGTCCATTTATACTATCACCTAAGCCCTGAATTCCACAGTGTCATTTTGTCGTTTTGCGGAATAAATAAAACAGTATTTGTAATTAATACTTCTGAATTATCAATATGTTTGCAAATAATTCGCTCGTTAGAATTTATATATAGTTATTATTTTCTGAATTTCATGGCTTAGGCCATTTTTATTGATTTCTGAATGAATGCATCTTTCGTTTGTTCATTTGATTTCTGAATCTTCTGTGCTAGTTCAAATTTTCTTATCATCAATGTTACGATATTAAGATTGTCTTTAATTCTTATTATCTTAACGCAATTCATTTGTTTTGGAAGGTTTGCTGAGCTGAAGATTGATACTTTTCTACAAATGGAGTGTAATAAAGACGAAGCGAAAAGGGCTAAACAAATAGCCGAGGAGAAATTGCAGGACAGGGACATAATAGGAGCGAAAAAGTTTGCCTTAAAGGCGCAACACCTTTACCCCAGTCTCGATGAGCTGCCCCAGTTCATGGATGTAATCAACGTGTATATGTCATATGAAAATAAACAAAACGGGGAAACGAACTACTACGAGATTTTAGGAGCTGATCCTTTATCCGGTGAGGAGTTGTTGAGAAAACAATACAAGAAAAGAGCATTGGCTCTTCATCCAGACAAGAATAGATCTGTTGGGGCTGATGGAGCTTTCAAGCTCCTATCACAAGCATGGAGTGTCCTTTCGGACAAAGAGAAAAGACGGGAATATGATATGAAGCTCAACATAGGAGAAGCTTCAAATCTGAATGCATCCACTGCTACACCACCTGTTCCGGCCCCGGAAAGGACTCCAACGGGCCCCATTGAAAATGTGAGGAATCCAAATTATCCTCAATTTGTTCCTATTGTACCCCGGCCGAGGAATCAGAATGTTTCAACTGCTCAGCATGTTCCAGGTGTCAGGCCACACTCTCGTCCCGCCAATAATCGCCGTCCACTTCTAGCTCTCGACCTGTAGCACCAGAGACATTCTGGACATGTTGCAATGGGTGTAAGACGAAATATGAGTATGAAAAGATTTTTCTCAACCAGAATCTTCTATGCCCTACTTGTCAGCAGCCCTTTTTGGCTATAGAAATCCAGGCTCCAAGTGTAAGTAGACGCAGAGGACGCCCTAGTCAATATTCAAAGCAGCAACAAGGTGTTTTTACTGCGTCGAATGGTTACACAGGTGTACCGGCCTCAGCCTCAGCATCAGCCTCGGTCCCAGCCTCGGCCTCAACCTCAGGCTCGGGCTCGGCCCCAGACTCAGGCTCGGCCTCGGCCTCAAGAAGCGCTAAAGCTGCTTCGGCCTCGGTCTCAGCTTCAGCCCCAGCCTCGGCCCCGGCCTCTGTCCCAGCCTCGGTCCCGGCCTCGGCCCCGACCTCTGTCCCAGCCTCAGCCTCGGTCCCAGCCTCGGCCTCAAGAAGCGCTGAAGCTGCTCCGTGCCAGGCCTCTTCTCAGAGCCTTAAGAGAAAGCACGCAGAGGCAGTGGACATACCAATGGATAACGAGGCTCTCCTAAAGAACAAGAGTGTTACCAAAAAGGTTGAAGCAGATGGTTGTTCTAGAGTTTTAAACAGCGAGAAGCATGACAAAAAGAGACGTACAGATGTTCAGAATCCTGGTGATACAGGAGAAATAAGCCCAGGGACATCAATGAGCAACTCAGGCCTTAAGAGGAAATATGGAAATCTGAAGCAAAATGTTAGCAGCGAAAATGAGTCAAGTTCTGTGAAGGAATCATCTATTGTTGTTCGTGCTATGCTGATGAAAAAGGGAAAGCTGGAAATAAATAGATGCCTAAAGTTTCGGGAGTCTTTAATACCGAAGGCTTCAGAAAAGAACAAAGTCGAGACAAAAAATCCCGAGAATGCTTCAGAGAAGATCGAAAAAGAGACAAGTGAACCATTGATTAATCAGAAAATCACAATAGATGAGACTGATGATGCAGATGTAGCTCAAAGTGACACTGTATTGATGGATGTTCCTGATGCAAATTTTCACAACTTCGATGAAGACAAAGTGGAGGGTTCTTTTACTGAAACTCAAGTATGGGCTGCGTATGATGATGATGATGGCATGCCTCGGTATTACGCTTTGGTGCAACACGTGTTGTCGAGAAATCCCTTTAAGATGCAAGTCAGTTGGTTGAACTCAAAATCAACAGTTGAGTTTGGAGATCACGAATGGACAAGTTTTGGGTTAACCAAAACTAGTGGAAATTTCAGGGCTGGCAAATCTGTTGTCAGTGAAACATTAAATTCTTTCTCGCATCAAGTGAAGAAGTGGAAAAAGGTGTCACGAGGGGCCATTCAGATTTTTCCGACGAAAGGGGACGTTTGGGCTTTGTACCGAAACTGGTCCCCTGAATGGAATGCGCTCACGGATGATGAGGTTATTCATAAATATGATTTGGTAGTCGTGCTTGAAGACTATCATGAAGATACAGGCGTTTCAGTTGCTAATCTAGTTAAAATCGATGGCTTCACGTCGGTTTTTAAACAGCGTGTGGACCCCACAGATGTAATGACGATCCCGAGGGAGGAAATGTTTCGGTTTTCACATCAGGTCCCTTATCGAGTACTGAACGGTCTAGAAGGTGAAAATGCGCCTAGCGGTTGTTATGAGCTGGACCCCGCTGCTCTGCCTTTGGAACTTCTGAAGGTCATCACAGATAATGAGACAGTAGAAGAAAATATCAGTGGTGAAAATGCGAACAATATGTTGATTTACTCAAGAAAGAAAAAGGGGAAAATGGTGGCAGAGAATATTGATGAAGCTTGAAAATCATCAAGCTTCAATAGGTGTTAGCATTATAAGTTTTTTTTAACTTAATGAAATACTTCTTTTTTTTTTTTGTAACTTAATGCGATGCTGATTTCGTTTTTGCTAAGAAGTTCTGTTCGATTTTGATTGTATGCAATTTCTGTATGTGTATACATCCTTGGAAGAACTTTACTTGTTGAGCTCTTGCTTGTAAGCATTCTTATGTTATTTAAGCACCTTATCTGCATTGTAAGGTCAATCATGCATGCTTAAACTCTGAATGAGCACTTACGAAACATATGATGTACGTCCCTGGAAATTGTTCAATAATGAAGCTTTATTAATCTTTAGAATGCTACAGCATCGTAAATACGAAACTTCGTTCTTTGCTACATTACGATTGTTGAAAAAAACAAAGTTAAATTTCTTATTTAGTTGTATTTTCCTTTTTGGTTTCTTTCTCATCTATATTTTTCAGGAAACAAACAATATGGCAAAGAGTGTAAGATGCTCTCTAACTGAGAATGCATATCACATCTTTTACACTGATAAATTGCTGGATGAAAGCTAACACAATGATTTTTCCCTTGTCATTAAAGATTTGATTCTTCATTATCATCTGTAAGTGAACTGAGTGAATTGCTGAAAACTAGTTGAACTATTTAAAAGATGGTTTCTGCTGCTTTTTGTTAGAATCTTGTATGTATGAAAATAAGGTACATGGATTTTTCGCGCCAATATGGACAAAGAATTTCAAAATGCGCCAATAAGGTACACACACTACACATTTTTACATACGATATGCACTTTTACACGCACTATACATTTTTTTACATAAATTACATAGTTTTTTACATATACTCCACATTTTTTACACAAAATATACTTCACACTTTTTACACATATTACATATTTTTGCAAACACTGTACATATTTTTCACACACTATACACTTTTCACATACTTTACACATTTTTTCACACAGTGCATAATTTTTGAAAAAATGCAAATTTTTTACAATACACACATTTTTTATAATATACACATGTTTTACATACATAAAATACATTTTTTACACACAAAATAAAATAATGCATAATACACACTTTTAATATAAAATACATATTTTTTACTAGATGTGGCGATTTGGGTCCAATGCATATATTTGGATCCATACCTAACTAAGTTTTCAATAAATTAGATCCTAAAATTTTAGTATTATAGTTCAAATTGGGTTGGCTTTTAATATTATTTGGGTCCACTTGAGTTTTAAATTGGGCCCAATTTGGGTCCTATTTTGGTTTAAATTGGGTCCAACCTATTTACCACTTTGACTCAATAATATTTCATTTCCATCACTCTACACTAAACCCTTACATAAAAAAATATATTTTTTATACAAAGAAATATTTTTTTTTATACGGCCTATGTAAAAAATATACTTTTACACACAGTTCACACATTTTACACATACTTTACGCATTATACAAACAGTTAATATTTTTACACACATTCTACACTCTGTACACACACTACATAACTTTTACATAAAATACAAGCTTTTTACACATAACACACACTTGTACGCACACTTCACACTTTTTCTTCATACTTTTAACATTCATTACACACTCTTTACACACATTGCACAATTTTAATCCAAAATAAATATTTTTTACATACACTTCACATTTTTTACACACACTAGAAATGTTTTACACATAATATACAATTTTTATACACAATTCACATTTTTTTTATCTACATTGCAAACGTTTTTCAAATACTTTATAGTTTTAAAACACATCACATATCAAAATACAAATTTTACATATATTGCACTTTTTTTGCCTAAAGTATACACATTTTATATACATTGTAAGCTTTTCACACACGATACACACTTTTCACGCAAAACACATAATTTTTGCATAAATTTCACATTTTTACATACACAAAATATACATTGTGCGTAAAAGTGCGAATTGTGTGTAAAAAGTGTGTATACATGTTTAAAGTACATATTTTTAAAAGTACTTATTTTTAATTAAAATTTAGTATGGATATGTAGTTCTATCATATATTTATAGTGTAAAATATATATCTTTTAGATATAAATGACTTATTATAATATTGAACTCTTTATTTTTTTAAAATATAAATTGCGCATCATAGAGTTGTAATGTAATTATACATCTTATTTGTAAAGGAATACAACTTACTTTTTTTTATGTATTATTTGATGCTTTTGTTTAACTAAACCCAGAAACATAAATAATTTTAATTGTATCTGAATTACACTGTATGTGTTTAGTATATATCTTTGTTGTTGTTGCTGATCTAACCAAACAAAGGTGCAAACTATAAGGTCATAAGTACTAATTATTGCTAATTTATAATGTTCGTATTTATTTTTGGAAATTAAGCTTTAAAATTTCTTTATTTGTTATTTTATTTCCAACAATTATATTTTATTAAAATCTCACAGTTAGTGTGTCTATTTAGTTACATCTTATTATAGACTTATAACCTAATTATCATTGTATTTATATGATTTTTTGACCATCATTAGTGGACCTATTTAGTATTTGATTTATGGTGATTTATGACGTTTTTAGTGGTCCATTAATTAATTTGACTTGGTCAAAATTCATTTCCTATATAAAGGAGTCATGGTCTATTTTATTTCAACATATTGAGAGTGACACACTTTTATATAATGTTTGTTAGATTATTTTACTCCCAATAAGAGTGTTTTGGCAACTGGACTAAGGATTGGTTTCTCGCCTCTTGTGGTCGTGCACATAGGATAAGGTACCGCTGTGAGCTAATGGAGTTTTATCTCGGAGTTGTGATCAGCCGTAAAAACCTGCACGTAGGGAGACAATCATGGCTTTAGAACAACGTCATGTGGCGTGACTCACCATCGGTGCAATAATATAATTTTATTGTTTTAGCTTTATATATATTATTTCATGCTTTATAAGAATATGTTAGAGTTGATAATAATATATATTGTAAATGTATTTGAGTATGTTTGTATTATGTAATACACAAATCACAAAAGTTACAATATTTATTTCCTTCACCTATCTCATTTATACATTTCTAGCCTCGTATATATATTTATATACATTTTTAGCCTCGTATATATGTTGTTGTGAGCAGTGCCACGAAGTATGTTATTTATGAGTTGGCTTAAATTTGCTTATAATAAATAATTATGTATCACCATTTCCCTTCATTTTAGCTATTATCAATATTTAAGAGAATAAGCAATTCTAAAATTACTTGAATTATATCATGGTATGTAGTATGCCTTATACATGTTGTCACACAATTTTAAAGTATTTGATTAACAATTACCTTATCATGAGAATGGTTAATTATCTATAAATTATTCCAATGATGTGTCCTAATGCAATTGTACATATTTCTTTTGTAGGTATTCCTCATGTATTTTTAGCTCTTATGTATATCATTAAAAAGTGAATTACATTAGGGGCATATTAGATAGATTAAAAATTCAAAGAAACATCTATAAATTTATAATACAATAGATTAATTAATTTTCATTAATTTTTGTATTTCCGTTTTATATAAATTATTAGTTGTTTAGATAAGGAAAATACTGATTTGGATTGATGTTCTTCTTTTACTAAGATTTATTTCCAAATTTCTAGTTTTTGGCCTAGAAATAGGCTACAAAATTTTAATAATGTATAAAAAAAATTTGAGTAAATTTTGCGAGTATAAATTCTTTTTCAAAGTTTTTGAACTTATCGTATTGTCCTAACTTATCAAACGGATTTCCATCCCATTTGTGGTTCATATCATTGATTTTATTGGGTCGAGGTTTTATACCAATGTTTGTTGTCATAATTAGAATTTGGGATGAGGATATTCCATGCATCCATTCTTCACTTTTGTTCTTGGAAATTTCATCCCGATTCGATTAAATTTTGGGATAGGCTTGTATCAATTTGAAATTCCAATAATTTTATCCTTGTTTCCAAAATATTTATGTTGCCTACAACTAGGACAACGATGTTAATTCATTCACTGAATGCTCCATGTGGTAAATTTAAAAATTTAATCCCACACGTCAGTGTCGATTTTAAACTAATAATCCAACTTTTAGGTCATTTTAGAATCGTCCTCGTATTTACCAGAAGTTGCAATGTTAGTCCTTAAACAAAGTTAGTAATGTGCTTTGTTTTTCGTTAAAATATTGGAAACTAATGGCATGTACTTACAAAACTTATAATTTCCCCCTGACTTTTACAACTTGTATCAAACAATCCAAAAATAAATTTTAATACTACGTACTCCTAAAGCTACCAGAAAATTTTCTATCAGCTGCGCTAATTTTCACTGTGGAAAAGTGAAACGTTTGTTCCTAAACTTTTGGCGACGGAAATATTTCGTTGCCAGCTTCGTGGCGCTATCACGTTGCTAAAAGTTCATGGCAACAAAAAATGAGTTTTCATTGCATATATGTGTATTATAGACCACGTGATTAGTTTGTAATAAAAATATATATTATACGCAACAATCATAACCGTGCTAAAATGCATATACATTTTGTTGTATAAAATGATATTCCGTTGTCCATAATCATCTATTATACTCAATGTTTATTATGATTGGCTATGAAAAATATTGTTACCAAATTATTAGATTTCGCAACAAAAATATTGTTGAGTTATGGAGCCTGAAGGACGGTAAATAGGCCCAAAAGTATTTTGATGAGTTTTTTTAGTCTTTATGTCATTCTCCTATTAGGGTTAGGTATATTGTATTATAAATAACCCTAATATCATTGTAACCCTAAGACTCTCATTGTAACCACGATCTCATCAGAAACATAGTGAAAATCCTGGCTTTGCAGTGCTCCCAGACGTAGTCAAAATTCTTTTGACGAACTAGGTACAATTCGTGTGTTCTTTTATTGTTCTTTTCTTTCGTGCGATTATTCATTGGCATCATATTCCTAACAACTGGTATCAGAGCCTCAGGTTGAGTGGGAGCGGATATGATGGGTGAAGGAAAAACGCCGATTGAAAAGTTTGACGGAACGGACTTTGGGTTCTGGAAGATGCAAATTGAAGATTACCTGTATAGTAAAGATTTGTATCAGCCCCTTGGTGATAAGCCGTCGGATATGAAAGACGAAGTGTGGAAGGTGCTTGACAGGAAGGCGACGAGTGTGATTCGTTTGTCTCTGTCACGGAATGTTGCGTTCCATACGACGAATGAGACAACCACCAAAGGTATTCTGAAAGTTTTAGCAGACATGTACGAGAAGCCATCAGCGTCGAACAAGGTTCATCTGATGTGGCGTCTCTATAACCTAAAGATGTCAGAGAGTGTTGTGGTGGCTGAGCATCTTAATGAGTTCAATTTGATTACAGCCCAATTGAGCTCAGTTAAGATTGATTTTGATGACGAGGTTAGAGCACTAATTATGTTGTCTTCTCTACCTGAAAGTTGGAGTGGAACGGTTACCGCCATTAGTGCTTCAGCAGGGAAGGAAGGTTGAAATTTGACGAAGTAAGAGATTTGATTATAAGTGAAGAAATTCGCAGGAGAGAATCAGGTATAGCTTCGGAATTAGTTCTGAATACAGAAAATAGAGGCAGATCGGAATCAAAGAATTCGAACAGAGGTAGGTCAAAGTTGAGAGGCAAAAACAAGAAGGACCTGAGTTCGATAAAGTGTTGGAACTGTGAGCAACTTGGTCATTACAAGAACAAGTGCACAACACCCAAGAAGAATGGGAAACCAGCTAATGCAGCAACTGAATATATCAGTGACGCTTTGATATTGAGCGTGAGCAGTCCATTGGAATCGTGGGTTTTGGATTCTGGAGCATCGTTTCATTCTTGCAGTGATGCTGATATAATGGAACATTATACTTCCGGAGATTTCGGGAAGTTTTATTTGGCTGATGATGAGCCTTTGAAAATCGTGGGGAAGGGAGATGTTCAAATTAAAACTTCGAATGGAAGCATGTTGCAGTTGCGTGATGTGAGACACATTCCTGGTTTGAAGAGGAATTTGGTTTCTATAAGACAACTAGACGTTGATGGATACATTGTGACTTTCGGTTGCAGTACATGGAAGATAACCAAAGGGTCCATGATACTAGCTCGAGGTAAGAAATAAAGTACATTATATATGACAACTAACACCAAAGACGGTATTTCTCTTGTAGGAGAAGACAGTGATGCAGATTTGTGGCATTGCCGACTTGGCCACATGAGTGCAAAGGGTATGAAGGAGCTTTGTTCGAAAGGTAAGCTAGGCCTCAAAACAGTCGATATTGGCTTATGTGAGGATTGTATTTTTGGAAAACAAAAAAAAGAGTTTTTCGAAGGGAGGCAGAACCTTGAAGAACGAGAAGTTGGAGTTGGTTCATAGTGACTTATGGGGACCTGCACCACAAATTGATAAGGCATGTACTCAGGCTAAAAATCCTGAGGTTATTGAGTTAGATATCTCTAACTCGGGCGGGAGCAAAGCTACGCAGAATGATGAGGTAGCTGTTGAGGCAAAACTGAGTACGCCGACACTTCCACTGTGGAGATCTAGCAGACATCGTCATGCACCAGATAGGTATTCGCCCTCTTTACATTACCTATCATTGACTATGAGTGTGATCTCAGAGAAATTGAAGCTATGCATGACTTCAATTGGCCTCAGAACCTGAGTTGAAAGGCTTGGCGCTGCCGGACATGTTGTGGGCTATTGAATGAGAAGATCGAAAGATGGTTACTGTTGAGTTCAGTCTCCAAGTGGGAGATTATTGAGTTATGGAGCCTGAAGGACGGTAAACAGGCCCTAAAGTATTTTGATGGGCTTTTTTAGTCTTTATGTCATTCTCCTATTAGGGTTAGGTATATTGTATTATAAATAACCCTAATATCATTGTAACCCTAAGACTCTCATTGTAATCACGATCTCATCAGAAACATAGTGAAAATCCTGGCTTGGCAGTGCCCCCAGACGTAGTCAAAATTCTTTTGACGAACTGGGTAAACAATTCGTGTGTTCTTTTATTGTTCTTTTCTTTCGTGCGATTATTCATTGGCATCATATTCCTAACAAATATGTTGTTGCAAGGTGCTCGATTCTGCAACAAAAGCATTATGTCGCAAAATATTTTGTTTTTATAATGAAATTATTCATTGCCAAATGTCAATTTATGCAATAAAATATTGTGCCTAAAATTTATCAATATTACTAAATCTCAAGGTTTAGCCAAAAAAATCATTATGGCGTATTTTCTTTTATGTACAAATTATACCGTTTAAATTCGGTAATATTTGAAATATTATTTTTATATTTGATGCCTTTTAATATATTTGTTTAATAAATTGTAAATTTCCTAAATACCCAAGAATTATTTAAGTGTTGAAAAAATCATGTTTTAATTACACATCATAGGGTAACATATGATACCATGTCTTAAAAACAAAATAAACGAAAATCTTAATAATAACAAAATACAATATGTCACAATATAATTATGATAGATACACCTGAACCATATTAGTACCGACAAAACAAACAACTAAACCTAAAGAAGCATGTATCAGCATTGGTTCTTCTTTCATCCTTAGAGTGGGTGGCCCTACCCAAATCTGCATAATAGGTTGCAATGTAATTTGAAAAAGAGTCACTAAAACTTAAAAAATGTGAAAATCAAATTTGGTATTGGGTACTTTACCATGGACTAATGAGGTTTTCAGACTAGATCAACTTCTCAAAAAGACGACCAAAATTTGGCTAGAGTCGATTTCATATCATCATTTCTTCCATAAGTGTATCACATTCTTCTCTAAGTGTAGTACATTATTTATCTTTTTCTTTTAAAGTTTCCAGTATCCTTATATAGAATTTTATTTGTTTGGTTTAGGGCATAACCAAGTCCTATAATATACGATAATCTTTTCCCAAAAATACCATCAATAAGTTTATCAACATCCACTATCTTGCCTTTTTTTTAGCATCAATCCTACGATTTTCTATTTCTACCTATATATAATGTCGCAATGAAAAAATTAATTAATGATATTATCTTATCTAAGAAACTTATAAAGTACAATAACAAAATGTATTAAATTATATTACAACATATTATTGTGTAGAAATTGCACCAATTTAGGTGTTGTTTCAGCACCACAATATGTGCAAATTTAGCCCTTGTTCAAATGCGTGCAATGCCTTAAACGTGCAATTTCAGCAACTAAACAACTACAGTAAAACCTCTATATATTAATAATGTTGGGACCGGAGAATTTTATTAATTTATAGAGATATTATTATATCGATAAATTAATAATTTATTAATTTAAAGAGGTTTTAACGTATATGCACAGTTGACCTTCAAAGTTCCAAATTCTTTGAATAACTTTACGTATACATGCATAGTTATTGATGAAAATTAAGTTAAAATACAAATGTACTAGTAGAATTCCATGAACACAAACTCACGTGGAAGTTGGAATGGCTTGTTTAAATTAATTGGCTTTGGAAAATACAAAAATATGGTTCATTGGACTAACATTTGTGCATTGAATCATGGATAGAAGTCAGCACTATAATTTTAGTGTGATTCGATACCTATAATTTTAATAATTATTAATTTATAGTTTCGTCAGGACCAATATATATACACTGGGATCTCAAAAAAATTATTATCTTATAATTTTATTGATTGGGTCCCAAATTTGTACTGATCCCAACTTGGGACCGGACAAATTATTAGTTTTAGCGAGGTTATTAATTTATCGAGTATTAATTTAACGAGGTTTTACTGTATAGTTTCAGCCCCTCAGCCCCCTGTTTAGGTGCTGAAATTGCACCAATTCTTAACACCTGAATCAATGTAATTGGCGTTGAAATTGTAATTGACGATGTAATTTTAGCACCATAACAATTGCAATTTCTACACCTGAACGTGTGTTGAAATTACACCTAATATGGTGATGAAATTACAAGATAACATCTTTGAAAAATTAACTGATGCATTGTAGCAGAAACGTGTTTTCTCAAACATCTACGGATTCCATATGGAAGTAGTTGTTGTAAGAGAGTATAGCAATCATGGCTTTTCAAGTCCACCAACTTAGCTTCACAAATATTTATGCAATGAGCTATAAGAAACAAATTCAAGTGAAAACTTTTGTGACTTGAGAAAATCACAAAATTCTTGTCTTTTTTTCTTAGACATTGAATAAGAGGCCGGTACATTGAATAAGAGGCCGATGTTACTTCATTTTTGCCATCACCTCTTTTCTTCAAATGTAATTCCTTTCTTATATTCATATCTTTGAGTGGTACGTAATTGAAAAGAACCCAATTCAAGGTTTTAATTTGACACAATCATGGCGAAGAACACAAATGAGGGGGCTTTTAGCACTAAATTGTCATCAAACTGTGAATTTTTGGTAGAAATGCCATAAATTTGGCTAATTCAAACTATACGGGACTAATTTTGCTATTTACCCAGAAACACGAAAAGAAAAGACACACCCAAGATATACATAAAGAAATAAATAAATATATAATGGATAACACACCAAGATATAAGTATGTTATAGATACTTTTTAGAATGACACAAAAGTTATGGAGTAAAAATAATTAAGCTTAAATTTCATATACGTATTAATGAATAAAATTGTAACAAGTTTGAGAAACCTGAAGCCAATATAAAGGAAGAAGAGGAGTAACATGATAAAGAAAAGCCTGTCAACTTAGCCAAGAAGACTGCCTGAAAACAACTCACAAATCGGCCACCATTTCTATCCACTATTGAGAAGAACACAGGCAAGTCATTCTTGGCTACTAAACAAGAGCTTTTCTCTTCATGTAAGCCCATCCCTTCCTGATCATTCTATATATTACGTAAATTTAATTCATATGGTGATGATTTTTCTTTGATTTTTATGATCTCTATTTATAGCCAAGATATATGTGTTTAGTTAAGATTCTCATTTTATTTCAAATAATTGACCCTTGGCCAAATTGCTTTATCCATAACTTTAATTCATTTTTATACCCTTTGATTAAATTCTTGTGGCATTGTTGCTGTCCATGCAGATTTTGCTGGAATATATTCCTTCAACCATGCTACAATAAAGATGGAATGTCAACCTTCAAACACAAAGAGATGACCTTTTTGGAGCTTATGGTTATAATGCTACATGTAATTCTCGAATTTAAATGAAATTATTTATCTGTGGAATTTACTTTTTGAGATGATATGTTCATATTGGTGCCATAGTCAAGGGATAAATTGGATTTATGTCCCATTGGAATCGTGTTTCACAATTTTAGTTCCATTGTATTGGAATTCAAGTTGCATCTAAATCCTATATGATTCATAAAACTATACTTTTAGCTTTAACTGTTTATTTGATAAGCAAAAAAAAGTAACTTCAATGTTTGTATCTATACTCGAAATAGCATCAATAATAAACAAATAGAATTTGAGAAATCCATTTCTTTTTTATAAAATTTAGGGTGAAAATGAGAGATGTACATTCACTTGATTTTTTCTTGTGGACTTGGTAAAAAGTTGGACTGCATTCACAATGCAGTATGTTTAGTTTCAAATAAAGTGAAGAACACTTACTTGGACAAAGAAAACATCATAAAAGCAATGTAAACACTTTAATTTAAGATGGATACTATGTGACAAACTACAAAAGCATTATAATGTAAACACTTCAATTTAAATTATTAAACGTAATGAATTGTAGCCATAACAAGTTGGATTTGGTGAATTACTATCACATAAAATCTATTGGTTAGGACCGAATCTTACTGGCCTAAATTTTACCCGCCGATGACCTTTGGCGTCAAACAAAGTAACAAAATAATTTGATTAAGGATGAAAGATCTCCCACCTACCTAAAATTTAAGATCAAGTCTATCGTAATTTTATAGAGTTAATTGAAGCTATTGTATTGCAGTTTCTATATATATCAAGCATCAAATGTAGGAGTTATTTAGAGAGAATTCAACTGCTGGTGGTTTTTGTAAGGTTAAGACAGTTATTATTCATGACTTGATACTTAAGTCAATAACCATGCATTATATGATGGATTTGGAAGAGATTCACTTAGGCGTGGCAATTCAATTGATTGGGTCGGGTTTGGGTTGGGTTCAAGTGGGTTGGGTCCAATGACAAAACACATGCATTATTATTGGACCCAATAAGGACCCAAATTGGACCCATCAAGGACCCAATAAAGACCCAATCATAAACCCAACAAAGGACCCAAATTTAGAATATAAGATATTTTAAATAAGTTTAGAAAATTAGTGTTTTAACTTCTAAGTGCAAGGGTTGATATGGAACTATAATTTTAAAATATTAGGACCCAAATTGGGCCCAATTTAAAATCCAATTTGACCCAAATATTGTTAAAAATCAACCCGATTGGAACTATAATTTTAAAATATTAGTTAGGTTTGGGTCCAAATATATGTTTGGACCCAAATTGCCACTCCTAAATCTATAATCTATAACTATTATAAAAGTATGAATGTTAAGAGAGTGATTTACATTTCTTAACTTTTTTAAAGAGTCTAAAATACCCGTGTATGAATATTATACTTAAAAAAAGGTTAGGTCAATTGAGTAATTTATTATACTTGTAATTAATTTTATTCTCTTAAAACTTAGGATTAGTTCATTGAAACAAATGATTTAATTAGTTCATTGTATATATTCAGTGATTTGTAAACTTAGCATTATCCTCTAATTAAAAAATATTTATTATTGTTCATTGTTCATAACTTGATATTAAAGTTCACAAGATTGTTCAATGTATGTATCAAATAAAATTTAATACTAAATAAACTTATTTCTATGAACAATAATTATTCAATTCCAAAATCTCTTATATATACTTTGTTTGCATTGTTAGTGTAAGGCACACCACCATAACCAACCTTCTAATTGATGTGTTAACCAAAATTATCTTTTATAATTTTTATGGGTACGTGCCCAATGAAATAATAAGCAGGCGGATGGGCAATGCAATATGGCTAAAAAAACATGTTGGGGTGATGAGTTATCCTTTTCGACTTTCAAATATTAAAAAATCATCATTCAAATGCCATCAACGGGAGATTGGTGGAGCCTTATTGGTGGTCATCGCTATTTCTATGTATAAATCATTTTATTTACATTGATTATTATATTTTTGTATCTTTTTTGTTATTTTGTTTATTGTAATCTTGTAAGTGTAATCAAGTAAATTCAAATTGTTATATTTGTGATTTAGTTCATTTTCTTTTTATCTCTCACCTTCTTCTACATTCTTTAATTCTTTGTTGTCGTAAATACTTCATTATAAAAGCAAGGTTAATTGATTTAGCTTAGTTATTAGTTAGTTTGATGAAAATAATTTAAACAAAATAGTTACTGTGTTAAATTTTATTTCAATATCTATAATCTATTCTAAAATTATGAATAATTTGAGATGACTTACATTTCTTAACTTTTTTGTTAAGACCAAAATAACCCTAATTAATGGATTATTAATACTATCCATAAATTAAAAAAAATCATTGTGCATGAACTAGGAGTTATTATTAGTAAACAAACTTGTTCAGTGTATCTTATTAAACTCGTTCATGTATCTTAGTGAAATGAATAGTTCAAGAATATGAACCAAGGGCAATGCATATCACTTTTCTTGTTATATATAGAGAGACACATAGATATTGCCCCCCTCATGTTTAAAACAAATATTTGTTTGCTTAGGAAGTTTACAGAAATGTATCAAGTGATTAACAAATCTGATTCATGATTTTGTGTTTGAAATGGATTTTAATTGTAAGATATTTGGCTTGTGATTGTGGATAATTAGCAGCTAGCTACCAATGCAAGTTGTGTTGGTCGTTGACATTGTATGCTAATTTTGATTCAATTTATTGTTAATTTCTCTTAATGATTATGTTTTTTGTTACTGTTATGAATTACTGTCAAGGAGTGGGTTTATTTAATGATATATTTCAAATTTTCTTGGTTCTAATAATCAAAGGATGATTTTCTTTTTTATCATAAGATGCAATGATGATTGAAAATAGTACAGAAGGAGAATGCGGATGGGGTAATAGTTTATACAAAGTTGATTAGTTTCCAAGTATAAATATCCAAGAAATTAATATCCAACAAATATATGTTCTAATTTAAACATGAGGGACAATATATATATATACACTACTGTGTAATTCGTATTAGGCACAATTTATTTTAACTTAAAATGTGTGTAACTCCAATGTTTTTAGGAAAAGTAAATATGACTAACATAAAATGCTCTAATATTGCACAATTAAGTTAAATGCATGAATTTCTATTTAGGACAGGATAAAAGATTCTATTTAGAAATGTATTTGTGCATAATAAGTACAAAAAAATAGTGAAAATAAATTATCAATTATTAGTGGCACGGTTAATGATAATAAATTTAGTAATATAACAAAAAAATTATAGTTTTTATAGAAATTGCTAAGAAAAAGTACAAATATATAATTTAAAAAGTTAATACTGCGTATTACAATCGCAAAAGACCAACTTTATGAAATGCTCCTGTTTCTTGAAGTTGACCTTGTCAAATGTGGTGAAAAAATGCGATTGAATATATGAATAAGTATATAAAACAAATGACTTGTGTATATAATTTTATATAATTTCTAACAATTATATGAAAAAAAAGTACTATAATAAGGTAAAAATAAGCAAATAATAATATTGTTACTTAAGTTATACCTCATAGGCATTGTAATCTTTTTGAAAAATATGAACGTTGTTTAGACAAATATATTGGTACAATAAAAATTACTTTGGGGCAAAAATTTTGACCTCATAATTATCCAATTAAGTTAAGAAAATCACTTACTTTGATCATCTCAAATACCCCAACCCCATGTAATTTGTTTATTAGATTGCATGAAGTCAGAATTTTGTTCTTGATATTTAAAAGGATGACAACAACATCATAGTTGTAGTTATCTATTAAACCTTTAAACATTTGTAGTCATTTTTAGAACCTTTAATCTATATTGTGAATTTTTTTTTGAACTTTAGCAAAAATGTAAAAGAGACTGGTGGATACAACAAAAAACTCAATCTGATGATGAGTCACCTTAAAAAGAAATCATAAAAATAAAAAGAGTTAATGTTCATGTTTTTAAAAAATATACTATCTTTAGCATTATATCATGTGTCAAAAAGAACACAAAATAAAATGCCAATACCCATATTGAAGATAGTCATATGATGTAGTTTAAAATAAATTACTCTATTTTATTGTGAAGTAGATATTAATTTCCTGTTGCAATAGAGGAGCACTGAGTGAAATAAAACTCAACCATCCAACATGAAGAAGATAAATTATTGATAAAAAATACATAAAGAAAATAAATTAAATGGAGATCCTAAGAAATGAGCATTAAACAAAAAAAATTAAGTTTTGAACCTTAAGAAAAAGATGCAAAGTTCCTGCAATTTCACCGGCAAAGTATAACAACACCAAAGAAAGAAAAATCTTCTCCAAAATTCTGGAAGGGTAGATCTGAAAAACATTATAAACATATATATAGGTGGTTAGTGGTTGGATTTCTGAATTTAAATTTAAATTGGAGGAAATTTAAATTTCTTCTGATTGGAATTTGGAGCTTAACAGGTGGTTAGTAGTTTGAGTTTTGAATTTTAATTTTGATCAAAATTTTGAATTTAAAATCAGAAATTTTGACTTTTGATTAAAAGTTTGAATTTGAATTTTGAAATTATTCTCCCAGATAAAGTGTTAACTGCAAGTTTAAAATTATGATAGTTGATTGAAAATTGAAATTAATCAATTTTCTTGATAATAAAATAATTCAAAAATATCAATAATTAGAATTGTTATTCAGAGTGTTTTAGATGGTCACAAAAGTCAAGAACAGTCATCATATATATTTATTATTAATAGATGTATGTATCATAATAAAAATAATGTACATTGTCTTTGGTTCATATATATTCTTGTCGATCTTAACAAAACAAATGAAGAATGATAGACATACAAATTAGAAATTATCAAAATACATCATGTTTATGAGTATAAAGGTAATTATGTCATTCTACCTTTTTAGATTTAGTAATCTAACAGTCAATATCCGAGGTTTATACCAAATTTCATATCTTAGGGCGTCAATTACGAAAGGCAAATAACTCAAAGGTAGTATACTAAAAAGTCTCATAAAATTATTGTACATGATTTATAAGGAATATGTATATTAGAAAAGTGAATTTAGTATTATATCTGGTTCGTGGTTGCAAGTCACCATGAACTTAAGTTGAATTTAATCAAATTTTGAATATGAGCATCTATCACTTTAGCAATAATATATTATTATATACAAGATGTTTTTATGATTCCATAAGATTAATAATATATATTAATTTGTATCAATTTATTATTAATTGCTTGTAACTCTATTAATTTATGTTAGTTAACTAATAATAATTACAAAAAAGAATGATTGTACAATTATTTATGAATTTTTTTATTTTATTTAAGGATCAAAGCCATACAAACTTGGTACTTTGGAGATTAAAGTGTAATTTAAAATCAATTGGTACTTTGGAGATTAAAGTGTAATTGAAAATCAGTAAGTTCAGTTAAAAAACTACCTAAACTGACTAAAATAATATAAAAATATGACTTAGGGGATTGCTAGCATAATAAATTTAACTTTAGGGATATAAATAAGACAAATATGATATTTGGCACACCAAATGTCACTAATCGCAATTAATATTGAAATTTTGAATTTTGATATAAACTTAGTACTTTGGAGATTAAAGTGCAATTAAAAATCAGTAAGTTCAGTTAGAAAACTACCGAAACTAACTAAAATAAAATAAAAATATGACTTAGGGGCTATAATGCACAGACACTCCGAAAAATCACGACGTATGGTGTCAGACACTTCTCGGACACGAACACGCCTGATACGTGTCCTTATATAAAATAATAAAAAAGAATATTTCGACACGTTTCGGACACGGCTGAACACGGATTAGGACACGAGTGTCACTTTTCTTTAATGAAATTAAGTATTTTGGGGTCAAAATATAAAGTACAAAATTATAGAAACTAAAAATTAAATATTATTGAGCTCAAAATGAAGGATGTCGGTGGAGATGCTTTGAGTTCATTGATGACATTGAAATTTTAGAAATTGCAAATCTCCTCTTGATGAAACGGAATTGGAACATGATTTGTTTGTAAATGAAGTTAGTAAAGAACTATTCTGATATTTGACCAAATATTAAAGATCAGGCTCTTTGTGTTTTCATTATTTGTATAATGATTAATGTTTAATTGCTATTTCACCTATTTGCATTAGGATTTGTATAATGAATCATTTTATTTTGTTATATTATATGTTGTGTTAAAGACGTAGTTATTCTTATTTTTCATTTGTTATTGATTTAATGAGTATTAAGGAGCAATTAATATTTTTTATGACATATCGAGATTTAAAAATAAACAAGTAATTTATGTTATATATATATATATATGAGTACCGTGTCGTGTCCTATAATTTTTTTAAAAATATCGTGTCTCGTGTCCCGTGTCCCGTGTCCCGTGTCCCGTGTTTGCGCATCATAACTTAGGGGATTGAGAGTAACAAATTTGACTTTAGGGACATAAATGAAACAAATATGATATTTAGCACACCAAATATCACTAATCGCTATTAATATTGAAATTTTGAATTTAATATGAAGAACTTCGTAGTATGAGTTCTTCAAATCGAAAGATGCTTTTATTAAAAAAAAATAGGGGTTAATGTAGTTTCCCTAAAAAAACTTATATTCAAAAAATAAATCCAAAATAATTGTTGCGATATTTTCATGTGATTATAATGTTAACTATTTCTTTGACAATAACAAAACATTAGTTATGTATATAACCGGAAAACTTGGAATTGACATTGAGTATTTTGGTTCCACATAAGAACTTTTTTATTACTTTGTAAAAGCGAATAGTTTGCAGTTTAAAACTCAAATACAATATGAGCAAATCAAAATAAGGATGTAATAAGTATATAGAGTATGTGCAGGCAGGGATAGACACATTGCAAAGTTATTCCTAATATAAAGTTTTTGAATCATTTTGTATTACTAGATAAAGATATTGGTACATGAGTATTAATATAATAATGGATGTTTTAGCATTATATTCAGTTGTGGTTTTCTTATCTAAAAAACAAAAATGTTTGGTTATGTTTTATCATCAACTTAGATTATTAGTTGACACAAAAAAAATTATTTAAAATTTTATCCTCCTATTATCAAGTTTTATTGTTTCTTATTAAAAGATATTGTTTAATTGTGTTTTGTGATCAACTTAAATATTTAGTTGATACTAAAAAATTTATCCTCCTACTATCAGGTTTGATTATTTATATTTGCCTATAATCTATTTCAGAATCATACAAAATTTAATACATAATCAAAATAAATGTAATTGTGAGTGCATCTTACTTGGAAAAAAATGAAAGAGTGAGTGTACTAATATTTGTACATACCATCGAATTACATGGGTATGTTTCATGTCATCAACTTTGCCAACGTATAGAATGCATTATATATTTATCCTTTAAGACCGGTCGAAAGCACAATGTAAGTGCAACTTATTTGAAAGTTGATGTACCGAAAGAGATTAGAAACAAGGGACAATAACATGAACACATACAACCTTTTCAATCCTTGCACTTTTGTAATTAACGTATTTTTCTATATTAATTTATATGAACAACACTAATTTTTATATAGTTTTATCTAATCTTCAGAACATATTACATATTGTGAAGAAGAAGAATGAGAACACATGAAAAAGTGACAACGATTAGTAAGCAGGAGGACAATAATGCATAAACTCAAGTGATTGTATAAAGACATTGAACAACTTGTGATAAAGATATTTAAAAAAAAAATAAGGAAAGAAAGTCGTGACTTCTGTCAATAATAAATAAGTGATAGATTTATTATTTTGCCGTATAGGAGATACACTAAAGTATAGCTCGACCGGCCCAGGGTATTAGGACAAATTAAATTTTCAAATAAGATTAAACCTACTTTATTTATATTGTTTAGTATTTTTACATCAATTTTTATTATGGTCTTCTATTTTAATTTATTTATGAAATGTTATTCGTAAACTTTAAATTTTTATTAAGGTATTTAAATTACACAATTATTAGAAATAAAGTTATTCGAATCATGTGCAGTGGAAGAGATCAACTAATTAAGGTTATGGTTGTGACACAACGGATGCAATTAAAGCAAGAAATAAAATTGTGATCAAGGGGTTAGATGATGAAGAAATGAGAAGGGGGAAAAAAACAAAAAAAATTAAATATTTTGAAATATGTAAAGAATTATATAACTTGTCTAATTTTTAATTAAAAAATTATAGTTAGTAAGTTTTTAGTTGACAACAATCACATTTAATTTTTTCGTGGTTCTGAAATATTTTACGAAATATTAAATCAAATAAATTACTTGAGCAAGTTAAATAATTATAAAATAGAATGTCTATAATATAAAATTATTTATGAAAATAATTACTAATAATTAGTTATAATAAATACATAAATTTATAATAAATTTAAGTGATTATTAATTTATTGATGGAGTAAAAAATAATAATTATTTTGTTTTTTATCCAAGGATTCATTATTAGCAAATATTAGTTTTATTTTAGTTAAAATTTATAAATGCAATTTAAAAATACCAAAAATAAATATACTAAATTTAAAATTGAGTAAATAATTAAAAAAAATAATAATAAAATCTCATATATAAAATTTATACATCCTCAGCATTTTGCAATAAAATATATCCCAGTCATACTTTTATCAGTTATATATTTGATTATTTGGTCATGAGTTGACCAAGCGAAAAATAAGTCTATTAGAATGTTATATAATGACATCAACAATTTTTTCATCCAACCAAATTGATAGGTGGTAATTGTTTATTATGATTTAGCAAAAATACATTATCTTTGTCAGTCAGTTTATAGAGTATACGAATCATCCTTGAAATTTGTTTTTAATCTACATTGCTTCAATAATGAGTTGGATAAAAAAAGCCTTTTCATCATCTCATCAAACTTAATAGAAAAGCATAAATAAAATAAGGGGGTGCTTAGTTTAGCGACACATTATAATCATATGAAATAGTACAACGAAAAACGCAAAGAAAAAGAAAGAAAACCAACATTAATCAGGTAAAATGCATGTCAAACTCTTCAATAAAATATACAATGAAAAAACTCAGAATAAAATACACTAAAGTTTTGAGGAAGGTGATAAAAATAAAAGAAATTAATTGACGAGCATTAATAATAAGAAGAAAACAATGTCATAATTTCAAGTGATTGGTGCAGAGACCTTGAGCTATTTGAGGTATAAATATAAAAAAAATTGTGAAATCAGCTAATAAAAAGTTTGCAACGTCCATCAATATAACACAAGAAAATGACCAACTGGATTTTCAGTTAGAGTTAAAACATACGATATTTTTCATCTCAGCTTTAAATATTGTAGTATCATTCTAATTTATTTATGAAGTGCTGTTAAAAAAATATTAATATATTTGTTCGAACATTTAATTTATGCAATTATTTCATAAATTTATACGAGTCACGTGCAACGCACGTGCCCTTTACTAGTTCACTAAAACATCTTACAATATGTGCAAGGGACAAGAAGTAGAGCCATAAGGGCAGCCAAGTAAGTCTTGAAGTGCCGACAATTTGTATGTTGGAGGACATGAAGGCCGTGAGGGTGGTGGTTGAGGCCACGATATCAAAAACCTTAGTAACTAATTCATACCATGTTACCGTTCTAAGCACGCAAGAGGAATACAAGACATTTTATATTATGTGTTGTGAATAATTACAATTGAACGTACAAGAGTAAATATGTAAAAAGCATACACAAACAAGGGATAAATGCAAATAACCCCCACGTGAAATATTTTATTGGCTGAAAACCCCCTGTGAAAAAAATATAGACTAAAAACCCCCTATAAAAATTTTAAACTGCATGAAACCCCCTGTGAAAAAAATCTAGCATAAAACCCCGAATGAAATTTTCAAATTGTATGAAACCCCATGTGAAAAAAATATAACGTAAAAATCCCTTGTAAAATTTTACCATTACGAAATATAACTACATTGAAAATTAATTGTTGGATAAAGTTTAATTAATATCCTAAAATTTGATTATTAGTACTATTAATTAATTATAAATTTAAAAATTTTACAGGGTGTTTTTAGGTTATATTTTTTTTCACAGGGTGTTTCATGCAATTTGAAGATTTCATAGGGGTTTTTTTTTACAAGGGGTTTTATGCAATTTAAAATTTTTATAGGGGGTTGTAACCTATATTTTTTTCACATGGGGTTTTCAGCTAATAAAATATTTCACGTGGGGGTTATTTGCATTTATCCCACAAACAATAATAAAAATACAAATTCTTCATATTACGCAAAAGTTAATAATATTGACTTAGTGAAAAAAAAACTCATTTTTAAGGTATATAATTTGTGAATGAAAAAGGATACATGTTCCCAATTGGTGGGAAAAACTAATGTTAAAATTACATCATTAAAGCTCTCGTATTTTTGTTAAGAGTTTTCCACATGAAAATTAGCATACCCCGTGATACTCGTGTGATCAAATGCGTCCAAATCTTGCAAAATAAATCAAATATACAATAATTGAAAATGAATATTGAGACAAAATTTGCAAAACTTGTAAGGTTCAAAGTTAGACCATAGGTGCTTTGCCTTTGTATCCGATAAGCCTAACAATGCAATTTTGCCTAATTTCCTATCAATCGAGCAATAATGTTATGGAAAAGAATACAAATAATTTGGTGCCACTTGGCATCAATTCGAGGGTTAAAGTGCTGCAGCAAATTCTTTTCAAAAGAACAAAGTGTTGCATCAAATGGTGTAATGAAAAATATGCTTTAGTATAATGCTTATCTTGTCTTGGTGGTATATGTCATATTTGGATCAGCCCTCTTTCACGAAATGAAATATAGGCCAAGTATTCACCAAATATAATCAATTATTTCGTGAAAATTTTCATAATGATTTTTTAATGTATTTTAGAATTGAGTTTTGATAATTTTAATGTTTTAGTTTTTAACTATAAATGAATAGATGGTATATGTTCCTTGATGTTTGAGGATTTTGTATATCTTTGACACCTACTTGTTTTAGATAATCATAATTATCCTTTAGTTCTTCATTTCTTGTGGTTTTGTTCATTATTAATATTGCCACTAACTTTTTAGAAAAGGAAATAGGGATTAAACAAGGGACTGTGTATTAAATGTCGACTCTTTTCAAAGATTGAGAAAAAGTTCAATCTGCCAAATTCAAATCAAATTTTTAAAGCGTCAATTTTGTATTTCACTTCTCATTGCGGCATACTGCCTAACAATCAATCATAATTCGAAGTATCCATTGGGATTTAGATGGTTAGAATACAGGCAAAAAAAACAAGCATAACAATTTAATTAATTCAATTGAATTGGGTAATATTTTCGTAAAGAAGGAATCAATTCACAATATTATAATTGAATATGCACATTGAGTATTAATTTGTTCGAAAATTATGAATTTCACTGTATAATATCACATTTGTCCCATGACGCTTAAATTTACCAAAAACTGTCAATATACATCACATAACATGATAACATTCAATTTGGGGATTTTTTTCAATTATTTTTAGAAAATTCGAACATATGCACGTTTGTTTCTGAGGAAATTCCATCCATGCATTTTTTCCCTCTAACAGTTCAATAAAATATTTGATCCATCAAAAACCATTAATTATAATTTTACTAAACTTATAAAGGATGAAAACATGAAGACATATAAGCAATAGAACATAGCACCCTTCTTTCAATTAAGAAATATATTAATGTTATCTAGTAGTAGGGAAAATTTCAAAATTCATACTGTAGGATAGGCCGAATCCAGTTTTGATATCACGGTTTAGACCTGTAACACATTTGGTACCAAATAAGATTTTTTTTAACACATTTGGTACTCCCGTTAGTTGACTAACGGTTAAACTCACGTGTGAGTCACGTGCCCGTTAGGAAATAACATTTTCTTCGTTCATCCATCTTCATTCAGACATTTTCTCTTAAAACCCTAATTGAGCCATCTTAGTTTAACATTTTCTCTTATAAATTCTCCCAAATCTCCCAAATTCGCTCCGAAATTCTCTTCGTTCTCCCAAATTCGCCCCTAAATTCGGATGGGGATATGTATCGAGGCTCGTGGTCCAGGGATCGAAAGCATGGATACGGTCTTCGGCCTTCAGTTAGAATATTTCGCTGATCGGAGATCTTATCCCGACGTCTCAATTGGAATGGATCAAGGTTCCAGTTGCTACAACATCTCCAGCGAATATACCGGCGATATCACCTTCAAAGACCTTCAAGAAGTTTCTAGGCCATAGAGAATGAAAAGTTTGGGGAAAAAGATACTAATTGTTAAAGATTTTGGGCTATAGTGTAATAATTCAAGTTATAAGGACCGAAATGTCATTTTTCGAGACACAAGATGGCAGAAACTAACGTTCAAGTGAGTTTGACCGTTAGTCAACTAACGGGAGTACCAAATGTGTTAAAAAAAATCTTATTTGGTACCAAATGTGTTATAGGTCTAAACCGTGCTATCAAAATTGGATTCAGCTTATCCTACTGTATGATTTTGAAATTTTCCCTCTAGTAGTAATACAATAAAATGTTATGTATAGAGATACTTTTTAATATTTTGGTGTCCATTCAAATAACTTTATAGGATTATTTTTGACATTTTTAATTATACTGACTAAAAGATTGACACTTTATTTTAATCAATTAAAATTAGATGAAAAAGAGTGCATGTGTTGCACACACCGTAACTCTGAAAACGGTTTAGGGTTTAGATTTAACGACGTGTTTAACAGACACACCCATTTTCCTCTATTTATTTAGTATCACTCGGAACCAAATTTGTCAATTATTAAGTTTAATGGGACTACGGATATTAAAAACAATCCTATAAAACTAAAAGTAATTTTAGTAACTCAAATGGAACTAAATTGCTTTTTCATTAGATATAGGTATAGTTTAGATAATACTTTATCTACATACGATATGAATTGTGGAGCATTAAGAAGATAGAATTTTAAATTATAATAAGTAAAGGACGAACTTATAATTAATATTGGCTTATATCTCATAAAGACTTAGTGGGGAAAGTTAAGATTGTTTTTGTCTAAGTTTATCTAAAAAAGCTTATAAGATATTTTGAGTTTATAAAATGTTGGATTTTATTTGGCTTTTAGAGTAATGATCAGATAAGAAAAATAGTTTATTAAGATATTTTTAAATATTTGAGTTCTTGGTATGTATCATGAATGGTCACAATGGCATGCTACTATGAGGATAATGTATTAAAAAATGCTATATACGATCATTTTTTTTCACTGATTGTTCACCGCCTCTCGATATGATATGATATCTTTTTATTATAGTAAACATAAATTACGGTGATCATGTTAATTGCATTTATTAAATGTAATTTTTACCATATTTTGAATAAGTGAAAAAGAGTGAAATACAACAGGTGGTATATAGTATCACTCTAATATATTATTTCTAAAGATATTTTTGTATTTAAACCAATTTGATATTTTTCATAAATAAGTTGAAAATGAAATTAGCTGTCTAACATAATTATTAATAGATAAAAATTCTTAAAATAAGAAAATTTTGAAATTTAATTTCTAACATTATTAATGTGAAATACGATCATAGCTTTCTAAAAAGGTACTCTAGCTACGCACAAAACTCAAATATTAGGGTAAAAGATTGAAAGCAACCTCTTATATAGTAATGTAAAAATATATGAAATGTTATAATCCCTTGCATAAACGTGGGGCGGGCAATAATTATATGGAGAGCTCATTATATTCCACACAATATATAAGGTTCCAACTTCTCCATGCATGCAAAACAACTTTTTTGGTATATATATAAAGGCTGCGCAATTTGGAATGATTATTAGGATTACGACAGGATTATCTATTTCTTCTACCCATAATTGCTAGATTAAGTTTAAGTTGGTATCAATAGTCCATAGATGTTTGGTCCTATGTCAATAGATCTTTTAAAAATTTTATGTGAATTTTAAGAGTTAGAATTTGATAAATTTATATTAATAAGAGTAAAATGTTCATACCATATCGTCATTGACAACGTAACCTAATAAGGAGTAATCATCAGTAATCATATAACGAAATTACATTGACCCAAACATTTCAATTAACAATTGTTGTCATTTTTTCTTGTTTATTTGTTCCTAACTAGTACATCATTGGAAACAAAATGAAACGAAAAAAAATCCGTTTGTACCATTCAGTAGGAGAGTGTAAATGGATCGCTCAAAAAGGGTAAAAAGAGTTGTTGGTGAATCCCTAAAATTCTGTTGCAAATGCAAGTCTGCTGCATGTTGTCGTATATATGTTTACGATTAACGATTTCAATTGACCAAACATTTCAATTAACGATTATTGTCACGTTTTCTTGTTTATTTGTTCCTACTAGTACATCAATTGGAAACATAAAATACAAAATGAAAAGAAAAAAGAAAAAAAATGTCAAATTAAATGGAAATGCAATAAAGTTATTATTACACGTGTATTGCATAACATGCAACTTTACGTGTATCACATAAAATTCAATCAAACTTTAATTCCATTAGGCAAAATCTGATGCTGATTTACTGCTGCAACTTCAGTAGTATTCAGCTGGACAGGCACTGGAATTTTGTCAGCATGAAATAATAATGGACTCAATTTGACAATTTCGATAATTTGTTCAGTTAATTCAGGAATTTTTTGTTTCTCCTGAGTCTATATTTTGCTTTTGTATTTCGGGTAGCTTTTGCGCACTGATTTTGTCTCCATTTTTGTACTTTGCATAAAGCAGCATCTGGAGCACGCCGAAGCTAAAACCGAGCACATTCGGAATCTACAGAAGAAAGGAAAACAAATATAAATTTATAGAAAAACACATAGTATCTTGTAACACTTGTTATGTTTTCGTTTTGTTTGGTAAAAAAAAAGATAAATAAACTTACAGCTATGTTGTAATCTTTAAGTAGAAGTCCATAGAAAAACCACATCACCGCGCTAAGTGTGAGGAATAGTGATAGAAGAAATGGCATGTATTCTACGCTCTTGGTTCGTATCACTTGCCTCTGTATAAAACATAAAATCAATAAATATTCATATTTATATATATATGACAATTGAAAAAATGTTCTAATGTTCTATATATATTGTTAAATCTATGCTTACCAAAATGCCTAATGGGGCAATGAATACACACAAAGAAAATATTAGACAAATCCATCCAACGATAATGGCACGTTGAGATATAGCTTTCACAAGGAATTGAGTTGAGAGAATGATGAATCCGAACCCACAAACTATAAGCAAGATAATTAACTTCAAAGTTAGTACCTGCATTTCAATCACGTATTATAATTTGAAATTTGTTTTTTCATATTTTAATAAATTTCTATAGAAAAAAATATATATATTTATATATACGTACCCTGGCCTTCTTTGGTGCATAAAAGAGATAGAAACAGATGTATATAGTCTGAATGAAACAACCAACTGAATTGATTGTAATAAGAAATGTAGTATTGGTCTTGAGAAGTGCATAATATATCCACAACATTGCACTGAAGAGACCAACCACATATGGAATTGATTGGAAACCTTCACTTGTCTTCTTTTTGTAGATTTGATAAAAAGTTGGTCTGCAACAAATAAATTGTCAAGTTAGCATAAAATGAAATGAAATCGATTCGTTAATTCTAATAAAGTGAAATAGACTTACATTGGCGAAAGAAACACCATGAACGACACGATATTACCTACAAAATTCATATAAAAAATAAAATGTTAGGCATGGTATCGCTGCATAAACTTTGTTTGTTATGAACACAATTATCAAAAAAAATACTTTAGCATTATTTTTTTCATTTAAATCAGAAGAATATATCATGATTCTTTGTGAGTAGATAGTAAAAGAAATATTACAAATATAAATAATACTATTTATGTTTACCAAGTAGTCCAAATGCAAAAGCCCAGTGCATAGAGAAGCCTTCCATTTTCTTGCAAATTGTTTTGCTTAATTTAGAACTCTAAGAGGATGTGATTTCTTATGTACAAAAATGAATGTGTTACATTGCCTATTTATATAGCTAAAAGTTTGAAGAAATTCATGGCACACCTGTGCTACTTTATATATTATTATTAATTAAAAGTGAGTGATAATTCACAAAATGAAGTACCCGTTTTCCCTAGATATTTTAGTTTTTTGCATGAGGGGTAGATCAGTCATTTTATCAGGGTTATCACTCATGCAATAGGTTCTAGCAACAGTTGGATGAATCTTTTCTTTTAATGAATCTACGTCCAATATGTTCTCCTAATCAGCAATAATAATAATACAATCTGTATTGAAAAAGACTACAAATAATTGTGTGCCACTAGGCACCAATCATAGTGGGGATTTAAAGTGTTGTATCAAATGAATGGTGTTATAAAAGAAATATTGAAGATATGGTCCAGTAAGCTTTTCTTGTCGTGATGGTTTATATCATATTTTGATCATATTTCTTCTTAAATCTGCAACTAGAAATTGCAATTTTTAGATGGCCATCTTATTTAGTTTTTACTAGAAAAAGGCAAATGCTGAAAGGCATGTCTATTGTCTAGGAGGAAGTCTCTCAACCGGTGTAAATTCTAACTATAATCTTAATTGCAATTTTAATTTTGAATACGAATCACAAATGATTAAATGTGCACGCATGCTCGAGTTTGACTTCTTAGATGTACGCCATTTCATCTGTATCCATTTTGGAATAAGATTTTCTGTTCCAAAACCGTGTTCCAATCTCCTATTCCAACAATGTAGATGTGTGACACTTGTATTTCACAAATCCATTTATTAAGGGATGTATTACATGTGTAAATATTTTTACACATGTCACAACTACCTTTCTGGAATAGGAGATTGGAACACGGTTTGGAATAGAGAAATTGTTCCCATGAATTTTACGTTCATGCATGTGTATAAATTGGCAACTAGTGTACATTATTAGTCCATATGAATAGTAATCATCGAATAAATTGAAGAAAATGTTCTTTGTTCGGACAATTTTAATAGTACACGTAGGGAGATGGGATAGTTAAGGCCACCCAGTTTACGAACAGACAATTAATGCCAAAAAAACATTCTTCTTAATTCAGGCATCTGTCTATCTCCACACACACACATGTTTCATGCCAAGTTCATTGATTTTTCTTTATTACCAAATTGTCTATGTTTTTTTTTTCTTTTTTTGTTTTTTATATTTACAATGTGGATTCCCGTTCTGTTAAGTAGTCTTCTTGATTAATTTTATTACCCTTCTGATTATTATATAATGATGGAAATAGAGTCGGACAAAGTGAGTGTTACCAAGCGGTTAATGAGATCATATATTCCAGACCCGTGCCCGCCCCAATTATTTATTATATAATTTTTAGTTTATATATATTTAATTATTATTTAAAATGTTGATGTTTATTTGATGTTTGTACTTGTTCTTAGATTTGAAGATAACAATGACTTTATTTATTTAAATTTATATTGTTGTGAATGATTTAATATCAAGTGGTTGTATTTTTGATATATTTTTTGTCAATGACATTGTCCATATATTATTAGAATCCGGTGAATATCGATCTCTACATTACCCATTCCAATCCCACCGGATTGCAATTCTTATTCTTATCTTTGAAAATATCTAGAGGGCATGATCTAGAATTAATGTGGGACTTTAGTGGGTCACATATGGCATCAGGTGAAAATTTCTCTAATTTATTTACTCAGCTAAAGTGGAAATCATGTAAAACTAAAACAAAAGTGTTAAGTCATGTTTTGTGCATATTTTACATATCTATAGTCGGGTTGTTTGTTACGATTACTCTTCTTATTTCGTGATTTTAGGTTGACAATTGGATTTTAGAAGAATAAAAAGAGAAAGAACCAAATGAAACGAAAAAGAGGAAAAATGGCGAAGAAAAAAGTTGACACGAAAAAGGCAGCAGAAGACTTTGAAAAATTAAGCGTGCCCACGCTTCAATCCCAGAACGCTTCTGCCGAAAAACGCATTTTCAAACGCGTTTTCTGAAGATTCCTAAAGATCTTTCCATTAAAATTCGGATTTTATTTGATTTTTGTTGCCCGAATGTATGGGATTTATTCCCTTTTATTTTGTTAGGATTTTATTTCCTTATTTCTAGATTTTCCAAGATTTTTTAGTTTGTTAAGTTTGTTAGGATCCTAATCTTGATTAGTTTCCTTTTAGATTAGGATTCTACTAGGATAAATAAGTGGAATTTTATTTCACAAGACATCTTTCACTTTGTTTTAATAATTCACATACGTTTTCTTTCTTCTCTGGGGTTTTCGAATTATGTGTTGCTAAACACATAATTCTAGTCGAGGATTCATCAAGGTTTGATTCTTTTAATTTGTGAGATCGAATTGTGCTATAATTTCTCTGTTATTAGGTATTTACTTTTTCTCTGAGCTTTGTTGATAATATATTTCAATAGATTATTCAGTCTGGCCAATTAATTAATCGTTGAAATCGTATTTAGCTAATTAGGACTAAATCCGTGACTGGTGAACCCTAATTTTTGTAGCAGTTAGCGACGTTGATTAGTTTTCGATTAGTCGCTATGGGAATTAGTAATCTAGTCTAAATGAACCGAGCTTATGCGTTTGTTGGCTAGAATTGGTGTTTTTCTAATACATGAATGCTATCGATAGGCTAAATTCTAAGAGCTTGTTTAGGGTTGTCTACTTGGTAAGAGCAGTAATCAAAGAGCTTGTTTTGGTTATCGATGACTTAAGGAAAGACTAGGTTACTAGAGCTTGTTAGTAACTATAGTCAATTTATCTAATAATATTGAATTATCATTGCATCAGTGATCAAATTGTTGAATCAAAACCGAGATAATCCGAAGACTAGAACTTCTCATCATATTGAATTCGAAACCTATTTTTTTATTTTTATTTGTGCTTTTTAATTTACGTCTTTTTATTTTATTTAGTTAATCAAATCCGAAACCCCCCTTTAATCAATATTAGTAATTTAGGATTTAATTCTACACCATTCCCTGTGGATCGACCCTACTTGTCACTATTTACAAATCTTTTCGAGTAAATTATTTATTTTTGATGAATTCGACACCCACCAAAAAGGAATAGAGATAAAGAAGCCAAGTGTACATATGGAAAGATAACTTAATTTCAATCTATGTATAAAACCCTAAATAATATGAAAAAATAATTTAATAATTAAACAAAGTGATGAAATGTTATCCCTTGATGTTTCAGTTCGATGAAGTGATATGCTTACATATTTAAACGTGGGACAAGCAAAACAATTATGGTTACAATTTAATTATCCATGCAAAAAGCGAGAACAATGATCGAAACGAATCTAATCGTTAATATTATTCGGCCATATGCTAGCCACAAGGTTGTTGGGCTGAGCCAGCTTGATAAGCATATCGGTGCATTTTGAGTGAGTGAATAAAATGGTGTATTTATGATGTATCATCTATTTAGAAGGTATTAGATAAAAATTGTTAAATTTCAATCCAAATATAACTTTAATATTATTTTAATAATTTCAAATTATAATCCATTTCAAATTTTGTAATACTTATTTTGGGATATATCATCTCAGCAAACATGAATGCAGAGGGCATTCAATTAGTATTTTAATTGTTTAGATTAATTTTTTACATTTTATTTCATTTACCAAGAAAATGAAAGTTTTCTTTTATATTTTCTGTACATGGAGGGTACATGAAGCTTTTACTACATCAAGTCCACATAAAAGATTTAAACATAAAATAACGCTTTATAGGACAAAAAGCAATAATAAAAGCTCCAAATTATGGATGAAAAGATTGACAATAACCACTTTAATAATTAATTAATTATATATATGATGAAATGCTATCTCTTGATGTAATTTGACATATGAAGTGCAAGCTTACATGATTGTGGGACAGACAATAATTATATAAAGAGTTCATTTCACAAAATTTATATGGGTACAAATTTTCCATGCAAAAGCGGAGAACTTTTATGGAATCAAATGGAACCATTCCTAATATGGGAAGATCAAGCATTACTTTTGGCCATACAATAATATAGTGATTTTAATGTGCTTTCTATGTCGCCGTCCAGTACAATCGGCACACTAAACAATAACCACATCATTAAATGCAGGGTGAAGACGAAATAAAGTATATAAACTGTTCGTATTCAACGTTTTAATTTACCATCTCCAATAAACTTGGTCCATCTTTAAACTTCATACAATAATCTATTTATAAGAGCACTCACAATGGTAAGCCCTTGCTCAAGGGATTTTCACATTTTTCCATATGACAAGTCATCTCCCTCCAAAATAAAAAGCCCCATAAATTTTCACCTATAATGGTAAAGCCTTTCTTTTGGACCCACAATGCCACATGTCATCTTCCACCATGTATTATTTTAAATTTAATAATATATATAAATAATTATGAAAATATTATTATCATAAAAAATATAATATATTTGTATACATTATTGTAAACTTAATTTAATTTTATTATTATTATTTATTTAATATAATTTTATTATTATTCTTAAAGAATAAATAGATTTTATTATAGGAATTGTTATTTTAGTAAAAAAAAAAGTATAGACAAAAATTATAATTTTTTTTAATAAAAACGAATTATAAAAAATAATAGTGTAATGAGAGTATATATAAATAAAATTTCTTATAATTAAAAAATAAAAAATAATAATAAATTGGGACTAATTGCATGTGCAAAAATTAATAGCATATTTTGTAATTAAAAATAAAAACAAAAAAATATAAATTAAATTTAAATTAAAAAATAATGCTGACTCGGCATTTAAATGCTGAGTCAGCGTATTTTGGAGGGGCTGCTTAGGAGCAGCCCCTTGAAAGGGGCTTTTCAGGAGCAGCCCCTCAAAATCCCCATTGCAACTAAAAAGCCCCATGAAAAGCCTCATGAAAATCCCCATTGTGAGTGCTCTAAGAATTAAGCATACATCATGTCCCTATTAATTTTATAGGATGAGTTTGACTCATGACTTAACCAGGACAAAATCATTAGAAAAAAGAATAAATCTTAAATAAATGTGAATACTTTTAGCCCATGTTTCATGAAAACTTCTCATAATTTATTATTTTTCTCACATTTACTGCTAATTTGTCGCGAAAGTTCTAAGTAAAAATGTAATGCCCAATGATCTCACACCCGGCCAACAATAAGCATGTCATATAGTTAGCATTTATATTGATTTATAACACATGAATGACATGACGGCATGAATATGATTATTTGCTAATTATATGATAAATACATGATTTTATGGAAATACTTGCGCGCTCATATGTAATATGTGCATTTATAATGCATTTAATTAGTATTCTCTATTAGTTAAGCAGATTTGACAATTAAGCAGGCACGACGCTTAGACAATTAATGAGTAGATTAAGTAGGCATGACGTCTAGCACTTATCACGAGTTAATTAATGAACGAAAAATTTGAGGTGCTTCCCAGGACGGTCACCCATCATGCAATTGCTCTCGTACGAACTCGCTTAACTTTAGAGTTTGATCGAATACGGTATACTAAACCTTCCCGTTAATTATCGGATAAATATATTTTACACACTACGCGTCACTTACGTGTTACCGGTATGTCCCGATTAGTTTAAATACATGACACGTAGAATATATAATGTATAGATGTATAACACGTAATAAGCTAGCAGCTGCAAATAATCCATTAAATATAATAATATTATATAATATATATTAATTTCAAACTAAGCAAAGTTCTGCCGACTTACTTTCCATTACATATGTTATATATATATATATATATATGACACTTTTTCATTTCAAAAGTAACAAGAGAAAGGTGAAGAAAACAGAAGAGAAGAGAGAAAAGAAAATAGAGAAAAAAGAAGAAGAAAAGAAAGGAAAAATTGAAGAAAAATTCTGGGAAAATAGGAAACGCGTAATAGAAAGTAAATCGAGCTACGTGAATTGACATATTCGCAACAAGTAAGTATTTTATCGATAGTTTCTTTAATTTAATCGGTGAATTTAGAATATTAGTCGAAAATCGTATTTAGGTATCGCATATATATCGTTTTACAGGTTATTGAACACATAGGCTTAGAAGGAGCACTATAGATAGCTTGCGGTAGCGTCACCGTTATCGATTTCATTAGTAACAACTTAAGGTAAGAAGAAGTGTTCTTTGACGCATCGTAAGAATCGATATTATTCATGTTTATGATTATTTGTTAGTTGATTGTTTGAAATGAATGTATTATGTGCCGATTGTGTTAAATGTTAATGATTTATGATATGTGTTATTGAAAATGACTGTTATATGATGTGAAATGTTGAGGAAAATGAGATTATGCTGCATTATATGGATATACATATGAAGAACACGTTTTTGAAAGAGAGGTTTGGTATTTGATTGGCGGTCGGGTAGGCACGGGACGCGGGAGGGACCGGCGGACCCACAGAGGGTGGTGAATACCTTGAGGTGTAAAAACCAAGATAGATAAAGCCACGATTTATGATGGAGCTAGCGGTTAATATCATCGGCCGAAAGGTCGGTATGAAAACCCCGCGATACTTCTTTTATTGGCCAAATATGAACAGGTTCCGAAAACAGACGCCTATCATCATCAGTCGAATACCATACTTCGGGGTACCCAAGAGGAAAAAGATAATGTTTTAAATGAACTATGCATTATTGACTGTCTTATGTGCTACGTGATATATTGTTATAATTCAGTTTCTTCTTACTGAGCCATTAGCTCATTAGATTCTTATGATGCAGGTGATGATTAGTGTGCATATGTGAAGGTTGCCCAAGTATCCCGAGCGGTCAGACAGAGCTATGTTCATATGCCGTGTTTCGAGCGTTTTGTAGCTCAAAAACTCTGATTTTTGTTAAATAGCCGCTCTGTTATGGTTTTGTAAACAAACTTATGTTTATGTACAGGGTTTGGTTTGTAAAAGAAAAATGGTTTGTTTTATTTCAAAATATGTATTTTTATTATTTCAGAAAACCATAACATTTACGAAAGAAAAAGGGTCACCGTTCCCGGGCCCCGATCCGGGGGCGTGACAAAAAATTTAGTCTTTGATTCTGACAATGTGTTATGCAATTTACTTATAGTCGACTTTACTTTTGTGCAAAAATTAATTAACTTGATTGCTAGATTATATGATGTGCAATAAAGAACAAAACAATAAAGGGGACATTTTCGAGAATTTTCAAGGAAATAGTTGCTTATGACAAGGCGATCCAATATCGCCATATCTTGGAGTGCCATTAGTCTCATCCAAAGATAATTCGTGGACATCCAAGTTTTGTCAATGGCGGGAAGAACCATGTTAATCAAGGCAGTTTTGTTCGGTGTCTAATTGTACTAGACCCAAACTTTTCCGATTCCCATCACGGTTTGTAATATATTCTTACGGAGTGGGAGGACAATAGGGAAGTACAATGCGGCAAATAAAATGGACGGATGTGTGTGGTACGAAGGAAGACGGCAAAAAGCAGATACTCTTTGGGTATATAAGGTGGGTCAATGCATACTTTCTTAAATCAGAGACAATTTGGAGAGCCAAAGGGAAGAATACCGATTCATGGTATTGCAAGAGACTAATTCCGATCAAACATATGTTTTTGGATGCGACAGATGTAGTAAATAATAAATGAAAAAATTGGAAGTTCTTTTTTTTTGAAACTATGTAAAAATATCAGTTCAGAAAAAAATTATAGGTACCAAAGACATGCCTCGGGATATACATGAAATATCAGTGGGGTCTATCACACCACACGACAGAAGCTCCAGTAAGAGCAAGCGGGTACCTTAAAAAAAAAAATTGGAAGTTCTCAATAATTAAAGACGCATACAGTCACATCATTGAGCATAAGGATGAAGTTGGATGGAAGAGACTTGTGCGGGGAAGGAGACCGATTGCGTGTCATCTGTATGTGGTTTGGGTGGCAGTAGAAAACAGATAGAAAACAACGGATAAACTAAGCAAGTGGATGGAAAACATAGATGAAGAATGCCCCTTCCGTGCCTAGGGATGGCAACGGGGCGGTTCTGGGTCCGGAACCCGAATCGCTAAATATTTTTTGATCCGGAACCAGTTCTCCTATTATGGAACCGAAACCGAAACGGCCAGGTCCAACCCGCGGGTACCCGGATCCGCATGTTAATTTTTTTTTTTTTGCCTTATTTTTTTTTACCTAGCCTATCACTCATCTACATTGAATTTATATAAGAAAATAATTTTACATAACGTCATTATAAACATTATATGAGCACAAAATATGATAGCAAAATGCAATTAAATTAAACTACATTGATATACCATAGAAAAAAATATTTAAATTAAGAACTTATATATATCTTCATAAATCTATATTAAATTATGTTAACTTTACGAAATTAGCTTAAAATGCAAATAAAAACAAAAAAAATCTCTAAATACAAACATAACATGTAATTTCATTATATCTTTCGCATCAAAAAAAATTAGAACGCTTTCGTATTTCTTTACAATACATTAGTTTTACAAAACATTGTAATAGTTTCACATAATAGCATAAAATTTAGGACGATTTTACAATAAGTCATACGAAAGTATATTTTATGTTTATGGCACTAGTATATGTGTTGATTTGACCTATGTAATATGTAAATCAATTTCATTAAAATGGTCAAAATCAAATTCAATATATTGGTACAAACATTAATTTAATAAAAGATCGAGGGACAATTACACTAAAATAATTGGTTTTAATATTTATACAATTTGTGGACTTGATATTTAATTTCCTTTGCAATGAAATAACCTAACCAATATTTTGAATTGATTTTGGTTGGTTGAATGATCATAGTGTTTAGTAAAATATCTACCATTAATTTTAATAAAAAGAAAAAAAAAAAAAAATTAAGGCGGTTCTGGGTTGGACCCGGAACTGGAACCGGAACCGCCCAAGAACCGTTTAGTTGGACCTGGAACCGATCCGGAACCGTTTAGCATTAAAACAATCGAAACTGACGGGATGGTTTCGGGATGGTTCTAGGTAGACCTGGAACCGTTGTCATCCCTATCCGTGCCAAAGCAATGGAGACAAGAGATCACCTTTTTTTCCAATGCCAATTCACCAAAAAGATCCTGGTTAGATGTTGGAGTCGGATGGATATTAGGTGTAAATATGAAACATGGGAAGAAGTTGTGACGTGGATGCTGAAGATAAGCATACGGAAAACAGGTTTGAGTGCAGCAAAGAGGAGTTTATTTGCTAGTATGATCTATTTCATTTGGACATAGAGGAACAATAGACTTTTTAGAAAGAATAGGAGGACACCTGACAAAATTGTTGAAGTTGATCACTTGAAACAACTCAAATGGATAGATAATCTACAATTCTTACATGTTCTTGAGAGTAGTTATAAACTGTTAAATTACAGAGACCCGAATACTGTTAACTAACAATATCTGCTAAAAATTACATGTATATTTTTCTACACAGCTAGGGTTTTCTTTCTCTCTTGTTCAATATATGAATCAAGAATTGTGAATTGTAATATGATCTAGGCTTTAGGGTTTTATTCAAAATAAATGCCCAAGGCATGGAAGGTCCCATGATGGGCTCCCACACCCTCCAAGTCGTGCATCACAAGGATTGGGCTTTCCAATCACTATCCACTCCATTAATTAATTTATTAATCAATTAATTCCCCAATCAAATATTCTACTTCTTATTCTGATTAATTTAATTGCCCAAATAAATAATATATTTATTTAATTATTTAATTCCATTAAATAACATAATTAATTTTCACTGTAGTTTTTCATAAAGTTAATTTCCACAATCTGTGCGAAATATCGAAATTAATATACTCAACACAACCCTATTAACGCTAACACAAAATTATTTATTTTATTTATAACTGGCTTAAGAGGGTTGTGAAAAGTACTCACAATTTATAGAATTATTTTTTCCTTTTTTTATAAATTCAATTGTAAAATTCATTCACGCTTCAAATGGCTCAAAATTATAAAAATTATCAACCTAACACATTTTTACATTTGTGTACGAAAGTTCATTAACATAGATTCTTTTACTTTATTACTGTAAAAGCTTCAATATTTTTTCTATTTGCGTATTATGCGCTTTTATTCAATGTAAATTGAAAATCTCATACGGCCATGTACATCATTCCATATCAATTGTTTTTAATTTACACTGAATTCAACCTAAAATTTAGAAAAATAAATGCTAGCTTGTTGTCAAAATACAATAAGGAGAACTTGAAGCTTTTATGTTAAGAAAGTAAAAGAATCTACTTTTCGATATATATAATATATCGCTATTTTGGCACGACTTCATTGAACTTAGGTGTTTAGTTTGAGAATTTAATATTTTATGAGATGCTTTTGAAATTTAAGAATGTTTTAACAAAGATAATGAATTCAAACATGTTTTTATTTATTACTTTTTAAGAATAAAATCATAACCTAATATTCTAATGAAAAATCATGTAATTTTCATGTTTAAGCTAATTTATTTTATTATTATTATTTTGTATTTTATGTAACTTATAATGTAATTGTCTATCTTATTATCATTAAAATTATATACAACTTATTTTTATCATTTATGATATACGACTCTTTTGCCATTCAAAAGTGAAATATATAAACACTAGCGTGTAACCCGTGCTACGCACGGGCCTAAGTTGAATAAAAAATAAATTACAAAAGGTTAAGTAAATTTTAAAAGATTTGATAGGTTGTATTCTTTTATCATAAAATTGAGACGTGGATTGTAAATGCCAAAATAATGGAATACATTATTATTGCTAATATTTGGAATCCAAAATATTCATATATACATGAAACTAACAAAAAGACATTATTATTATTAATAAATTAAATAGTAAAATCACAAATATATTAAAATAATTTAAACATCTAATATATTGTATTAAAACTCAAAACAATCATTGTGAAGTTGTAGAGAACATAATCCTGTTTTTCAAAAACTATCATACCAAATATAGAGAATAAGAAATTAATAACACTAATTTATTTGGATATCCCAACGTAAAATGCAAACTAATAGTAACAAAAAACTTCTCTAATTAAGGAATTAGTAACACTAAATATGCATCCATAATCAAATAAAATGAATAAAAAGTTGACTACAACAGGTTTTGTTTTGCCAACAAATATTATTCTTACTAATTTAAAAACTCAAAATTGGAAAAAAAAATTTATTTGGCTATCACAACCTTGAATTTGATAAGATTTTCGAGGAAATTCATAAATACCATAAAATTCAGTAACACATGTGTTATTAAAAGAAATACTCATTTTAAACCCAAATTCAGAAATTTAAAAAGGAGGCAAATTACATTACCTAATCATTCTTCAAGTCTCATCTACTTCAACTCTATGCTCCTTCTCATCCACTTCAACTGCTCTTGGACTTCCACTACAATTCCTGGAATAGATGAATATGTAATCAAAAAGTGATTAATTTTAAAAGAAAGAACATATAAAACCCATCTTTCATATTTATACAACTCGTTATGATTAGTCATGTATAAAGAATAATCAAAGATCTTCAACTGGATTGAACTCTCTTCCCAAATCAAAATCATCAATTGATCTGCTCAAAAACTTTCGGACTTCAATCGCATGAGCATTGCTCCACGTCGCTCAAAAACTTTCGGACTTCCCCCCGCATCCATACAACTCCCTGCAATGTTGCTTCTAAAGTTGAATAATTCCAAATGTTATTTCTAAAGTTCTCCACCCAATTTTAATAAACAATATTCAACACTTATACATTCATAGGATTTGAAATAGCGGACAATTGTGGGATAATTTATTCACGTAAACCAAAAGAAGTTGATATAGCGAGAAGTTATTCATGTAATATAATGGAAATAATAATTAGCAATACATTAAAATAAAAGAATAATTTTAGAAATACAGGACAAAGTAAAAAAGCAATAATTACCTTTTAATATATACTACCACAATATAAAAAAGTACAATTTTAGAAATACCGGACAAAGTAAAAAAGCAAGTCCATTGCTTTATCTTCTCTACAACCTTCTCAAGTCCCCCTTCAAAGTTCAAACCTCAATTTCTGCATTTTTAATTGAAGTAAATTGATCATTAGTGAAACATATCCAATAATAAAGAGCAAAACCAAAAACAATTTTATCGTAATTTGCCATTTCCGTTGAAGATGACTTCATATGTGTAAAGAGATGGTTAAATTGTTAATAAAATGCATTTGAATCAAACAATTATAATCTTTAAAAAAAATAAAAAAACCACAATTTTATATCAATAAAAAGTAAGAATTTTATTGTTATGATGGAATCTATAGAATTGATTTAAATAGAAAAAAAAAATATCTATATCAAATATCAGAAAACATCGTCAAGAAGAATAATGAACTCAAATAATCAATTATATTATCAATCATAATAGAGAAATCAACATAAGAATAAATACCACTAAAAACATCAATAATAAAAATATCATCAATAATCAGAAAGTAAAATATTTTTCACCATAAAAAATTTCGAATGGATGCGTGGGTCATTGCTGATGGGTGTCTTCTTTTCATCATTTTGGTAGAGTACTCCATTTCATAAAGTGGTTTCCCACTTTTCCTTGAATATTGAAAATCAAAAGTTGCCTTCAAAATGGCCTGATCTTTCCATCAGTTTTGCATGAGTAATTTCTTTTATAATTTGAATTTTTTATAGAAATTCGTTGATTATGCATAGAAGTTGAGATTGTGAGGGTAAATGGGGATTTTTTGGTGGGTGGTTTTACTTTCAAATTTTAAAAGATAACTATTATGAAATTTGATGGAGGGAGTGGTTAATAATATTGTTGATAATTAAATTAATTTAAAATTATCAAAAAATTAGAATTTAATTTTTAGAATGTTTTGGAGGGTCAACAAAATAACCGACCGCCTTCCTATATATATATTAATAGATATATTAGGTTGATAAAAATTAAAAGATACACATGTACTTTTATAAAGAAAAAATGATAAATGACATAAATTTACACTAATTTTAGCATAGTAAAATAAATATTCTATTGCATTTTATAAAACTTTTATCCAACATAATATTATTGTCTAATATAAATTTGTAACAAAAGCAGGTCAATTAATAATTATACCACAAGCTTCAATTATTTGGTCTATTTTAAATTGTAAATTTGGCATAGTGATATAGAGAAGGGAATGATGTTTATGTAAATATTTTTTGTGATTAATCGAAAGCTTACTATTTTGAAAAATGATATTATCCCATCCAAATAATTTATAGTTCTGTACTTTCACAAATTAATTTTTTCACATTCTTTAATATGAAATACATTAATATTTTATATGAAATTGTTTTGTTTTACAATTTATTATTTGAATTATATGGTTTTACAAAACTTTATACTTTTAGTATTTTCTGACGGAATATTCACCGATATTTCATTACATATGTTAAATGTGACCATTGTAAGGTTAAAAATGATATTTAATAACCTTTTTTATTCCCTATTTTTACCCTTGTAAGTTCAAATGATACTTGAAAAGTAACTCATCAAAAACAGACTTTGAATAGTACAATTTAAAATAGTGAAATTACCACAAGAAAATATTGTATGTGATGGATTCGTTCGCACGATTTTATATTCTATGTATATATATCTTTAAAAAATAACTTATTACATTAGAGAGTGACACTAAGTCATTATATTCTTACCCATCATAGAATTCTCTACATATTTGCAAACAACTATTAATTTTTTAGTATTTTATGTTATCTATAATGTGTTTCTTATCCATACTTTTATGTATAAAAATATACATTCGATATACATAAAAGATATGTGTGGAAGTATTATAAATTCATGAAATTTAACAATTTGAGGTATACACAATAGCACCATAATAAAAATATTTTCTTAAGATATACTAAGCGTAATTATATTTAAAAAAACTATGCTAACAGTTACTGGCATGTTTTAGTGGTACTAGTAAACAACATGTGCATTGCACGTGAACCGTATGGTCTCGCTAAAATAATGTTTATACATAAATATTGTAATATTTTCAACTTGAGAATGTTGTGTATCCAAAATCTTTAATAGTAAGTTAACTAATGATTAATCCATTAATGAATTACAATTACTTAAAAGATTAAATTTAACTAAATGAAATGTTGCATGAACATCAAAAGAAACTAAATTAATACGTATGACTAAATAAATTCTTATATAAATTTTTGAATATTTTCTTTTAAGTTTGATGGATCAAAATCTTATATTCTTCTTTTATTGAGTTCTTTGTTTATTGGCAAACCTTTTCGTTATGCCTTAAAATTGGATTCTTAGATAGTCTTAATAGTTCTTATTTTTAATTTGTTGGTTCTCATTTTAATTCAAAACACGTCTAATTGGTCCGAAATTTATGAACAGACATTAATGCCAAAAAAACATTCTTCTTAATTCAGGCATCTGTCTATATCCACACACATGCATGTTTAATGCCAAGTTCATTGATTTTTCTTTATTACCAAATTGTCAGTGTTTTTTTTTTATATTTACAATGTGGATTCACGTTCTGTTAAATCGTCTTCTTAATTAATTTTATTACCGTTCTAATAATTATATAGTGATGGAAATAGAGTCGGATAAAGTGAATGTTTGCCGAGCGGTTAATGAGATCATATATCCCAGACCCGTGCTCGCCCCAATTATTTATTATATAATTTTTAGTTTATATATATTTAATTATTCTTTAAAATATTAATGTTTATTTGATATTTGTACTTGTCTTAGGTTTGAAGATAACAATGACTTTATTTATTTAAATTTATATTGTTGTGAATGATTTAATATCGAGTGGTTATTTTGGATATATTTTTTGTGAATGGCACTGTCCGTATATTATTAGAATACGGCGAATATCGATCTCTACATTGCCATTCTTATTCTTATCTTTGAAAATTTCGAGAGGGTTATGATCTAGGATGTTGGACTTTAGTGGGTTACATATGGCATCAGGTGAAACTTTCTCTAATTTATTGACTAAGCTAAATTAGAACTCATGTGGAACTAAAACAGGGTATCAGAGACGGACAAATCCGCCTCTGATACCCCATTTTTCCGTCTCTAAATGTGTTTAGGGACGGAAACGTCCGTCGATAAGGTCGATCTACTACAAGGTTTGGTTGCGTAGATCTCGAAAAGTTACCCGAAATCAAAAAAGCATTCGTCCGAAACGGACCACTCTACGCAAAGTTATGGCCTTTCAAAGTTTCATCCCACAAACCACACAATCTCGTGGTCAGGGCTTCGGGACGTCGGCTATCTCCCCTGTCAATGCCAAGTTCTACTACAAGGTTTGGTTGCGCAAATCTCGAAAAGTTACCCGAAATAAAAAAAAAATCGTCCAAAATGGACCACTCTACGCAAAGTTATGGCCTTTCAAAGTTTCACCCCACAAACCACACAATCTCGTGGTCAGGGCTTCGGGGACGTCGGCCATCTCCCCTGTCAATGCCAAGATCTACTACAAAGTTTGGTTGCGTAGATCTCGAAAAGTTACCCGAAACCATGTGTGGAAAAAGTGTGCAATGTGTGTAAAAAGCGTGTATTTAATATAAAATGTGTGTAGTATATATAAAGTCTGTGTGTGTAAAAAAAATACCATATGTGTAAAAAGAGTGAAATGTGTGTAAAGAGTGTGTATTTTATATAAAATGTGTGTAGAGAGTCTGTATATTATATAAAATGTGTGTAGAGAGTGTGTATTTTATATAAAATGTGTGTAGTATGTGTAAAAAGTGTGATGTGTTAGTAAAATATATACCATTTGTGAAAAGTGTGAAAATGTGTAAAAAGTGTGTACTTTATATAAAATGTGTGTAGTATGTGTAAAGTGTGAAGTGTGTATAAAAAAATACGATATATGTTAAAAGTGAGTATTTTATATAAATTTTGTGTAGTGTGTGTAAAAAGTGTGAAATGTTTGTAAAAAATATACCATGTATGTAAAAAGTGTGTACTTTATATAAAATGTGTGCAATATGTGTAAAAAGTGTGAAGTGTGTGTAAGAATTGTATTTTACATTGATTTGTGTATAAAAAATTGATTAGTGAGGGTAATGTGTGTTGTGAGTGTAAAAATTATGCTAAACTTACTTAAAATATCTTATATTATAAATTTGGGTCTAAATTGGGTCATGATTGTGTCCACTTTGGGTTCTTATTGGGTCCAAAAATAATGCACCAGTTTTGACATTAGACCCAATTGGACCCAACCCATCCAAAATGGATCCAACTCAAACCCGACTGTCACGCCCCGAGCCCCGGGACCATGACAATCGCCGCAAGTTATGAGAACATCTCAATAACCTGCAAGGCTCACCTATTGATAACATAGGTATAGAGCATCTATACCTAAACGATACGAATAATCCCATCTATAAAAAGAAATACTTCCATTAAAAGAAACTCGAGTCGTCCCGCGTACAAACCAAATAAACTAATACTAATCCAATGTCCAAAACGAAACAATTAATGTCCTCCAACGAAATTCAATTTAAGATAAAACTGATAATAGAGTCTAGTTAAGATATGAAATAAAGTCCATAAAGATACGCCCATCCGAGACAACGACCTTTCTCCTACTAAGCCTCGATATCTGAAAAAATTTAATAAAATGGGATGAGCTCGACGGCCCCGTAAGTAACTCCATCACTCAACCAGTCGGATCAAGCAAGCCAGAAAAATATAGTTTTACCTTTCAAATGCATATATAACAAAAATAGCACATGAGTCTGCGAAAACAAACCATTTAAAAGAGCAGTTTATGAAAACACGTTTTAAGAAAAATACCACCAAATCTCCACATACAAAAATCACCACGTAAAACCAACACATAAGCCAAACATGGTTAGGGACAGGTTTAATCCCCCTATTTTAGGTCCTGGTGCAGGCATAACCCCCCTGCACTGGGTCCTGGTATAGGCACAACCCCCCTATACTGGGTCACTAACCAACCTCACACGGTCTCGGCTCTACATTTCATATTCCGGAATAGTCAACGATGTAGTGGTCTCACAATGAGTTTTAAAAACTACCACCAAAGCAATCGACATTTCTAAAACCACGTTTTTTCCAAAACCACGTTCATATCACGATTAAACATCATAACTCGCTTTTCCAAAACATATTTTTCAGAAAATATAGAAATGTTTAACTTTATCAAAAACCATATATATATACACTTGCACGATCCGAATTTTTAAAATCACACACCCACACCAAAACGATTACATATATATATATAATTTTAATAGAACTAGAAGAGTGAAGAATCACTTACCTCGATTCCAAAATTCACAATATCTCGTGTTCCTTTTTATGTGATGAACTCAATCTATAAGGTAAACAATTTATTAATTAATTTCACTATAAGCTAATCTATATAATTAAGAATCCGCAGGAACCATTCCTGCAATAGATTAACTAAGATGCTATATCCTCTTTAAGAAAATTATGTGACCAAAATCCTATAATTATGTGTAATTAACTTCTCTTCTAATCCACCTGACCCACCAAACTTAAGCTACAGGTACGTGAGACTGAAAGAAGACTATTATAATTTTAGTCTATTAACCATAATTGTGTAACATTATTCTATTATATAAAAAGAATTAAACAACTAACTTTTATGATTTCCATGTGTATCTCCCTAACTAATCAAGTTTTCTTAGTTATGCTAATCAAGTTTTCTTAGTTATGCTAATCACGTTTTCTTAGTTATGCTAACCAAGTTTTCTTAGTTATGCGTATGATTAGCAAAAGATTCCAGAAAAATTTGAAGTATAATTACAAAATAAAGGATGCAATTTTGATTACCTTCTCACTCAGCCGAAAACTAATCTCTTCCCCTGCAGCCTCTTTTCTTTCTCCGTATTAGGTTATAAAACTTAATTATGAATTTGTAATGGATTTATATTATTAGGGTTAAGAATTTTTCTCTTTTATTTATTAATAAGGTAGTCTCCTTTTTTTTTTTCAACTCTTCACTTAAATGTTGTATAATTAAAAATAACCCACAAAACTATTCTTTAAGTTATAAGTTGGATTCATGATTGCTATTCTTTAAGCAATTAGAGAGTATTTTGTTAAATTCATGATTACCCACTAATCATCCATAATATAATAATCTAATGCATCTGACACCTTTGCCTATAGGACATTTAATTATCCAATTCAATTAGAAATTTGGACAAGAATTAACTAAACAATTGTTATTCTTTAAGCTATGTGTTGGATTCATGATTCACCCACTAATTACCAATAACATATAATACTTTAATGCATAATCATGAACACTCCTAACATAATCATGAATCATAATGAACACTCCTAACATAATCATGAATTGACTAAAAGAAATAAATCTACTAATTATCACAACTACTAAAGCGTACCCAACTCCCATCAACAATGCTCTAATTATAATCTAATATAAACAACCACCTAACCCTTCCACTTGATTCTATAGCTTATTATATATCTCAACAAATTAATAAGTTCTCATAAAAGTAAGGCCACTACCACTTTCCCAAGCATAAACAATAATTTATATTTCAATACCTTAGTTTTCACATGATCATGTCTAATATGTATGTATATACATTTGTTAGATTATGATAACCCACTAATTACTCATATTACCCCTCGATTAGTTAGAAGTTTTATCCACTAGTATTTAGTTATTTACATAAATATTCACTTTACTAAACTTATTATTATATTTAAGTATTGTGATTTAAATTAATTTACCGGGTATTACATTCTACCCTCCTAAGAAAAAGTTTAGTCCTCTAAACTTAACGTACCTTGATCAACAAAAAAAATTGAGGATATTGATTCTTGATTTCCTCCTCGAGTTCCCATGTGGCCTCTCGTTCAGAGTGATTGCTCCATTGCACCTTGACGTAAGGTATCACGCGAGTTCGTAGGATTTTCTCTTGTCTGTCCAAAATCTTGACTGGAACTTCTTTAACAGTCAAATCTTCCCTTAATTGTATGGGCTCATATTCCACTACATGACTCGGATCAGAAATATACGTCCGAAGCATGGAAACATGGAATACATTATGTACGCTTGACAAAGCTGGTGGTAAGGCGAGTCGATATGCAACTTCTCCAATTCTTTCTAAAATCTCAAATGGTCCTATAAATCTACGACTTAGCTTTCCACGTACTCCAAAATGCATCACACCTTTAGTTGGGGAAATTCTTAGAAATACGTGATCTCCCACCTCAACTCTAGCCTTCTTCTCCTTACATCTGCATAGCTCTTTTGTCGACTCTGAGCTGTACAGAGTCGATCCCTCACAAGTTGTATCTTTTCAATTGCTTGTTCTACTATTTCTGGTCCCAATAACTTTCTTTCACCAACATCGTCCCAATGAATAGGAGAACGACACTTTCGTCCATAGAGAGCTTCAAATGGGGACATCTGAATACTAGCTTGATAACTATTGTCATACGCAAACTCCACCATAGGTAAATGTTGTTCCCAAGATCCCTTTAGATCTAGAATGCAAGCTCTCAGCATATCCTCAAGAGACTGAATAGTTCTCTCAGATTGCCCATCTGTCTGAGGGTGAAAGGTTGTGCTGAAATGCAAGTTAGTTGCCTAATGTCTTATGCAAACTCTACGAATGAAATGAGACAAAACGTGGATCCCGATCAATTACGATGGTACATGAAACACCATGCAACTTTAAAATTTGGCCCTTCTATAACTTTGTTAACCTCTCCAAAGATGTGTTTTCCTTGATTGGTAGGCAGTGAGCTACTTTAGTCTATCGATCCACAATAATCCAAACCCGTATTACTTTTTTTTTTTGTGCTCGAGGAAACCTATTATGAAATCTATGGTTATAAGTTCCCACTTCTACTCTAGAATGGAAAGAGGTTGTAACTTTTTCGCTTTCTCTTTGCATTCCGTCTTAACTCGTTGGCATACTAAACATTTCGATACATACTGAACTATTAGGCTCTTGATATTACTACACCAGAATGTTTCTTCAAGTCTTGCTACATTATAGTTCTACCAAGATGATCCGTATAGTCACTACTATCAGTCTCAAAGAATCCCGTCCTTCAGTAATGCATCACTTGGCACATAAAAATCTATCTCGAAATATATGACCTTCTCTTTAAAGCATGAATTCTGAGTTAACTCCATTTTTAACCCTTTTAAAGTTTCCAACAATTGGGGGTCTTTAACTTGAGCCACTCGAATTCTATAAATTAATGTAGGTTGGATTCTCAAGTTAGCTAATTTTTCTATAGCTCCTCGCACTCTTCCATCTAGGTGTAGTCTATCAAATTCTCTAATGTAAATCTCTATGAGGTTGTGAGAGTTGCTAAATTTCCTTCAATCTTTCTACTCAATGCCTCAGCCACAACATTAGCCTTCTTAGTCCGATCGTTAGATCATAATCGTGAAGATGAGACTTCTGCTACCCCGAGACCACTCACTACAAGAAAACAGGGCTTCTGAGACGGATTATTCCGCCTCAGACGCCCTAATTTCCATGGCTGATGCTTGAGACAAAAATACATCGTCTCAAATTCTGATGTTGATAGCCTCGTGGCAAATCTGAGACAGATTCTGAGACTAAAATAGTTGTGACAAATTTATTTGTCTCAAATTCTGTCTCAGAATTTTGAAATTTTTCGTCTCAAATCCTGTCTCAGAATTTTGACATTTTCCATCTCAAATTCCGTCTCAAATTCTGTCGAGTTTTAACATATTCTTATATTATTGTACCTGCTCATTCTATTCTATATATAAGACTATTCATTATAAATAACAAACCAAAAAACTCTTCAAAATAGCCAAAACAATTCATTGTCTCTAATCATTAAGATCTAATAAACAAAATAGTCAATTGTCTAAAATGATCCACTAACATCGTAAAAAACGCCTACTAACATAGTAATAACCCAAGCAAAAAAACACAATACGAAATTCATCTAACTAATAAAACTAACGTTTGCCTCCAAAGTCATGAAATCCATCTAACTAATAAAACTAACGTGTGCCTCCAATGTCATTGCGCACCCTATGTCCCGATCGTGATTAGTGTCCCCAACTTCTTCAATCATTTTTCAAACCAACTCTTGAAGTTTATCCTCCCTAATTCGAGCTTCCTCTTCCCTTTTTCGTGCTTCGTCTTCCCTTTTTCGTGCTTCATCTTCCCTCTTTTTAGACTCCTCGAGTTCAAGTAACACCCTCTTATAAACTTCCTCTAGCTTTGTTGATTTAGCTTGCACGTCATCCAATACTTTTGATATCTCATTTAATCTTTCATTAGAATCTCCCGTATATTCATATTCTCCACCTTCATTCGATCTTCCAATGTGGTGCGAAGTAACCGGAGGTCCAACAAAAGGTCGTTTATATGGCATTGGATGTAGTCAAAATACTAGAATGGGATATGAATATACGGGAGATTCTAATGAAAGATTAAATGAGATATCAAAAGTATTGGATGACGTGGAAGCTAAATCAACAAAGCTAGAGGAAGTTTATAAGAGGGTGTTACTTGAACTCGAGGAGTCTAAAAAGAGGGAAGATGAAGCACGAAAAAGGGAAGACGAAGCACGAAAAAGGGAAAAGGAAGCTCGAATTAGGGAGGATAAACTTCAAGAGTTGGTTCGAAAAATGCCATATAAACGACCTTTTGTTGGACCTCCGGTTACTTCGCACCACATTTGAAGATCGAATGAAGGTGGAGAATATGCATCACTCCAACCATGTCTTGCCCTATACATGGTATCTTCAGCTCACTATCAGAAGTTAAGCATTAACTATTAAGCCAAAATACAGATATACAAGCAGGGAGACCTTGATCAGCTCCACAATCATTACAGTTTTGTTGATGGTTTCTTCCCATTGCTTTGAATACTATTTCATCCGACTCCTTTTCCTGCAACATTGCATGATAAAGATATCAAAATGCTCTGAAAGACTAATTGACCAAAGAATCATTGATGCAATCATTACAAATTGGGTGAATAACACATGTAAAGGTACATATAAAGGAGAGTGCAGGAGAAACAGGGATCATGCAGAACAAAATATATTAAATGCTCAAATTATCCTGAGGAGATGTCTACAGGAACGAAGCTGCATGGAGGGCTGGAGGGGGCAACCCCCTCAACTTTTACAAAAAAAACTTGGGCCTGTAATTTTCTTATACCCTTACACCAAGATCTAACAAAGTAATAGTATACATGTAGCGAACTTTACAAGCTATTTAGATAGTGATTAGCATGCACACCTGGAGAAATTCAATAAACCCAATACCTCAACCAAAGGGCAATAAGAGTACCATACAATTTTTCACCACCCAAATTTATCCAATATATTTACCAGTAATCACAAATATGACATTTTGATGAATTTGAAACCCCTTTCCCCAGATTACAATGTAACTTTTGGCCATAAAAAGCTTATAAAACATTGCTAGAACGGCAAGAATAATTTACAAGGCTGAATATAAAGGATTTGTAAAATAAAGTCATGCCGCTGCTAATTGCATATTATACAACTATTTTCACAGACGAAGCGTCCCTATCAATAAACAAATACACCAATGTGCGCATGAACATCACATGTCCACTACTTCACTTTACAACTCCAATCCACATTTTAACTTCTGAGATAAATTCTTGAAACATAAAATCATTTCAATACCCCAAACAGCATCACAAACATAGAACAGCAAAGCCCACTATTATCTCAACATCATCGTGCTAATGTTAAACCAAATTCGTCAAACTAAAATTTCTACAGAACACCAAACACGAGCCGTATTAACGTATTTCAATCTCCACAAACAAATATCCGCCCTAGGTTTCAGAAACCAAACAATCAATCGTTACATTCAAACACTCTGAAATCAGATGCTAAAACACATCAAATTATAGTTAAACATAAAATGCATATATATAAACACGTATTCTGCTGATATAATTACTTAAATATGTATACACACTCAAAAAAACACAAACACCTGAAGCAGCCCCATGGCATAGGTGATGTAGCTTCGCATCCTGCCTTGGCTTGTTATCCGAATTTCATTCGCATCAATCGGTGTTTCCGCCTTCGGCTTCTCAACTTTCTGGTACCGATCCATGCTGTACAACAATCTGAAAAAAAATATAAAAAAAATTAAGAAATTAACAACAAATTGAAACAAGAGAAACCGCTAACATGAGATTGAATAGATCTGCAAAATATAGCTGGAAAATTGAAAATAATAATCAAATAACCAACCTCGAATTACAGTGAGTTTGTGTATATTAATGGAAAGATAAGATAAAGTGTTGTTCAACGCCACGCCCTATTCTCCGGCTTCGTTTTCTTGAAACAACTATTTTAAGTGCAGAAAGTTGAAAGACTACAACAATTTAAGTGCAGAAGGTAATATTATATTTCAGTTGACCATAAAGAGTATTCACAAACATCTTTTTTTATGGTACCGAATAACCGAACCATTACAGCATGTACAAGGTGCAAACGAAATCAACTCTAAAAGCACGAAATTGAATAGGAAACACAGCATCGCACTTGTAAAGAGCTGAATTTCGGAAAGACAAACAAAAGTCACAGTGGAAAATTACAAGTATATATGATTCAGAACCTAATTTACACCCCTAATCTTGAAATAAAGAAATTAATCATTCATTAGCAACAACAGAAAAACATCCACATATATAATATAACTTAAATCCAAGGAAACTAAGAAAAAAGTAACAATTGCGGGAAGCAATACTTCAATTCCTTTTCCAGCATACGAAATTACAAGTCCAGAGTAAGGCAATCATAAATCTGACACGCGAATCTGACACGCGATCAAAACATTATACACCAAGTCGCAATTACAACTATCATAATAATCGATAATAAAAAAAACTATCAAGATAATCAAAAGTTCTGATTAAGTGAAATTAAAATGAATCGATATATCCCAAATCCACAACACAAAAACCGATCGGTCAAAAACATAACTCAAAACGGAAAAGTATGATTAGGCTAACCTACTATGGAACTCGCAGCCGGTGTTTTTGAACTCGCAGCCGGTGTTTTTGAACTCGCCGCCGATGTTACGACTAAGGTTGTTTTCTCCTTGCTTCTTCGAATGGAATTCTGTTGGTACTTTGATAAAAAATGTGCCGACTGATCGGTGGTTTTCTCCTTGTTTCTCCTTAGCATCAATTAGCTCTGTTGGTGCCAATTGATCAAAAAATGAGGGGTTGAGATCGGCAGAGATCGGGGCAAGGAAAGCTAGGGTTTGAGCCTTTCTCTGTAATGGGGGTTTTAGACGTTGGGGGTTAGTATCTAATGTTTTCTGTTTTCAAAATTTAGTTCTTGTATTTTCTTGTATTTGCTTAAACTTCTTTTATATTTATGTATTAGGCAAATCAATACGCTAGATGACTTGAAGATATATTTTTTGAAAATTTTATGTTAATATGGTACGAATAATTTTACCCCATCTAGAATTAAAAAATGGAGTTTGTAAGCTTTATCAATACCCATAAGTTAATAATTGGAAGAGTTAGAGCCAATCTGAATATCCATAAGTTATACCCTAATTCTTTGATGTCTCTAAATTCGTCTCAGATATTGTCTCAACAAAGACAATTTTTCCGTCTCAGAATTTTTTAGTGGATATTAGAGATGGATTTAGAGACGTGATTATTTCGTCTCTATTTCGTTGCAATAATAAGATAAAGACGGAAATAAGTTTCCGTGGTAATTTGTCTCCAATTTGAGACAAATATGCTATCAGTCTCTAAATCCGTCTCAGAGTAGAGATTGAAATCTTTGGCTATGTTTGGTTTCATTTTGAATCAATTTTTGGCCAAAATTTTGGTCAACTTGTATTTGGCCTTCACAATATTGCCCCAAAAATTTGGTCCAAAATATGATCCAAAATTTGTATATCAATTTTGAAATTTAATACACTTTCATGGCCCACATTTTTTTTATACACATATATAATACCTTCTATTACACATATATATAACAATCATTACAATTTTAATATTATATTATAATTTTCAATCACTAATAATTACTAACAGACAAAAGCTTACGTGATTTGACTGCTATAGTAATATATGTTCCCTATGAAAACAAAAACAAACACTATCTCACCAAAAAAATCCACCTAAAAATGAACAATCAATATAAAACCAAACACTATCTCACCAAATTTGCACGTGTCCCAAAAAATATCTCACCAAAAATTCTCACCAAAATACCCATCCAAAACAAAACCAAACATAGCCTTTCTGTCTCAAATTTCCGTCTCAAAAGCCTTGTTTTCTTGTAGTGACTCCTATTCCCACCACTTCCACACACACTACTGCTACATCCATTGAAGCCCGTCTCGACGCAATCGAAGATACGCTCGACCTCCTCCTCGATCACTTCGGCATCACTACCCAGTGATGCCCTAGAGGAGTCCTCTTTCATTCTCCTTTTATTTTTCACATTGCCTCTTGTTACCATGAACGAGAACGATAGGATTGCATGTATTGGTACAACATATCCCTACCATGTGAGCTTTTGAGCCATTTCAAATTGATCGGCCATACATGACAATTTTTTTTCTTTCTTGTGTGAATCTTAAGTGTTTTTGAAATTCTAGAACTTGCTTTGAACCGTGTCAAGACTACACGAGTTTGTGTACATTTGAACGTGATAAAGGCACATAGGACTTAGCCACTTAGCCAAATAAGTCTACCCTTTGCATTATCCCCTAGTTAGCCCACTTTAATCTTTTTGGCCTTCTTTTCTTGATTAAACCCGAAATTTGAGCCTTTGACGTTTTATCATATCTCTTTGTTTTACCCGTCTAGAAAATGAGTCGAGCATCGAGATTATAATTGTTCGGGAACTCAAGAAAAAGATGTGTATTGATTAAGTGTGGGGAACCCTTGGAAAATGTAGAGAGTGCTTACAAACAAAAAATTGAAAGAAAAAGAAAAAAAAGAAAATGAAAATAAAAGGGGCATAGGCCGAGAAAAAAATTGCAAAAAGTATGAAGAATAAGGAATAGAGCCCCCGAAAGGATGAAATACAAGGTACTTGAGTCCGTATTGCTAAATCTACCCAATAGTGTCTCGATGCTCTTTGAAATTTTTAGACTTAGCTTTTCATTATCCTTTTATTCCTACCCCGAACCTTAGCCCCATTACAACCTTGAATACAAGACCTTTTGATTCTTTTGTACACATTCTCAAAAGTAGTGGCGATTTTGGTGTATAAGCAAGCCTGTGAGATTACATTGACATGTTAAGACTTGAGCGAAACACGTTATACCCTATACACTAGTGAATGGAGAGATTGAGAGAAAAGTCGAATAATATCTTGCACTTCTATTCTTCAAATGAAATCGTTGTGTTAGTATTGATCTAGTATGGTATTGAGATCTTCTATTATTTGCATGCGTTATCTTGTCAAATTCGACTTTTGTTTATTAGTTCACAATTTTCTTTTTCTACTAGGCCGAGTGATGGAATCTTGATAATTTTGCATTGTCTACTTTTAAACATTGTCCGAGGACGTACAACAGCATAAGTGTTGGGGGATTTGTTAGAGTGTATTTAATACGTACTTTGCATGCTTGATATCGCGTTGTTTGTTACATTTGCACTTCCTATTTCATGAAATTGTGTTATTATTGGATCACTAGGTGATTATACGAAGAAAGAAGTAAAATGAGACGAAAAGGATGAAAAAGGTGAAGTTTGAGTTAGCATGAAGAACGGGCAACCAAATACTTTGCAGAAGCAAGCGTGCCCATGCTTAATTCCCGAACCAATCTGCCGAGGAACGAGGTTGCTGGAATTTGAGAACTTTCTGCTGAATTTCGACTTTCCTGCTGAAGATTTTTGTTCCCCAAGGGTTTATTTTTTGTTTAGGGATTTTATTCCATCTTTGAACAATTTTAGTTTAGTTAGGATTCTTAAAATCCTATTTTTCAGGTTTCCTTCTTTAACTAGGACTCTTTTAGGTTTAAATATGTGGAATTTTATTCCACAAGTTTCTTCTTCAGTTTTTAGTTCCGTTTTTACGTACTGTTAATAGCTTTCGAATTCTTCATACTTTGTAGACGTTTTTGATTATGTGTTGCTAAACACATATTTCTAGTCGAAGGATTTATTGAAGTTGATTTCGTTAACTCGTGAGATTTAATTTGTGCCTTTAATTTCTTTGTTCCTCTAAGTATTTACTTTTTCTCTATGATTCTTTGTCAATATATTTTGATTGATTGATTAATCTGGGCAATTAGTTAGTCATTGAAATTATATTACGCTATTTAGGATGCAACCGTAATTGTTTGATAAATCCTAATCTTTGTAGCAGTTAGTGACGTTGATTATGGACAAGTTTCGATTAGTTGCTATGGGAATTAGTATCTAGTTTAAATAAATCGAGCTTACGTGTTTGTTGATTAGAATTGGTGTCTTTCTAATATATGAATGCTATCGATAGGCTAAATTCTAAGAGCTTGTTTAGGGTTGTCTAATTGGTAAGAGAAGTAATCAAAGAGCTTATTTTCATTATCGAAGACTTAAAGAAAGACTAGGTTATTAGAGCTTGTTAATAACTATAGCCAAGTTATTTAAGAACGTTGAACTATCATTGCATCGATGATCGAGTTATAGAATCAACACCGAGATAATCCGAAGACTAGAATCTCTCATCTTATTAAATTCGAATCTAATTTTATTGCGTTTATTAAGTTTACGTCTTTTAAATTCATTTAGTTAAAATCCAAAATTCCCCCTTTTAAAAGTGATATTAGTAATTCAAGAATGCAATTTACATCATTCCTTGAGGATCTACCCTACTTATCACTGATTACAAATGATTTTGAGTAGGTTTTATTTTTATTGGATTCGACACCCACCAAAATGATATTATTATATATATATATATATAGTAATGCGTAAATTATTTATAAGAAGTACAAGAAGTATAAAAATCACAAAATGTTCATGTGAATATTAATATTAATGTAATGTTGATGAAGAATAAATTGCAATATAACTTGACAAATAAAAAAGTAATATTTTATAATATAATAATGATGTTTTTAAGTAAGGGTATTTGCAGTATTTCATTGTTTAAAATAATAATATCATTCATCATTGAATATGTCAACGACCATTTATTATTTTTAATAATAATTATGATTATTATTATAATTAAATATTAATTAAGTAAGGACACCAATGTTATTTCATAATGGGAATAAACAACAAAAAAATATATGTACTTTTAAATTAAGAGTTATACAATTTGATAAATAGCAAGTGAAGAGACACTTTATATATATATATCTATATAATAATATCATTAATCAAGTGAAGAGACACTTTACAATATTATCCTTCCTTATTAACTTCACTATATAAGTTACTATTTATTTATTTATACTATAATTACTATCATTTATTTCATTAATATATATGTTACTATTAATTTATATTATCATTTATATAATTCATTTACATTTAAGATTAATAGCTTAAATTCTATTTTACATCTATCAATTTTCTAACAGTGAAGTTGGAAATCAATTAGTTGTTGAGTATATATATATTAATTATTATCCTAATAAATATAACCATTTATACCTATAATAATATATTTAATTATTAGCACTTTTTTCAAGGCCTAAAATGAGTTCTAACTTAATAAAAATGACTATGGAAAACTGGAACTTCGACTAATTAAAATGAATGGATGATGTCAACAGCTTTATAAACAATATTACTTTTGCTTATAACGTCACATATAAATATTATTATTAATCTATACTATCATTCACTTTACTAATATATATGTTACTATTAATTTATACTACCATTATTATCATTCATTTCGATTTAATCGTTGTGGTTCATAGTTTGAATCTTATGGTACATCCATCTGTTTTTTGAAGTGAAGTTGGAAAATCATCATTTGGTTGTTGAGTATATATTATTACACTAAGAATAAAACCATTTATACCTAAAATAATATATTTATCTAACTTAATAAAAATGATAAAAAACTTGAACTTCAACTAATTAAACTAAGTGGAGGATGTCAAAGTTTTATTACAATAAACTCTAAGAAAATATTACCTTGATTATTAGCTTCATAAATAAATGTTACCATTAATCTATACTATCATTTACTTTACATGTATGTTACTATCAATTTATGCGACCATTAGATTTAATGGTTAATAGTTTGAATCTTATTGTACATCCATCTTTTTTTTAAAAAAAAAGTGAAGTTGAAAAATCATCAACTTGTTGCTAAGTATATATGATTACACTGAAAAATATAATCATATGTACTTACAATAGTATAATTTTTAAATGTTACCACTTTGTTTCATAATTCAAAATGGATTTTAGCTTAATAAAAATGACTAGAGGAATACTTGATCAACAACTAATTAAAATGAATGAAGGATATCAAGAGCTTTGTAAATAAATTATTTGACATGGTATAAATAAATTATAAATTATATAACGATAATAGTTATTGGGGTCTTCTCATCTTCTAAAATTTCAGCATCTGAATTGACATAACAAAGATGACTTAACTTTCTCAATTAATGTTTAAATTTATTATTATACTATATATATTTTACTATGATTACTTTCTTTTGTATTATTTTTATTCTATTTAAAACCTTGTATCCATATAACATAATTAAATTGGTGGAATGGAGAACCCAATTCCGAAAGTCATTTAAATCCAATTATGAATATGGGAATTGCATTGGATTTCAGTGATCAATTGCAATGGCTTAAAAAAATATGTGAACACCTCTAACTATGAATGGATCAAGATGGACTTGAAGTAATATAAAAGATGATCAATATAGAAAGAGATTGAGTAACCTTTTTATTTTAATTGTTAATATTTATCTTATAAAAATAATTTACCTCCTTATTTTATTGAGGTTATTATGTTCTCCAAAATCATAGAATTATATGATTTAGCTAGGAAAAAATTCAATTGAATATGAAAGTATATCGACTAATGTACATTGATGTCACTAATTTGAATTGATTGTAAGAAAATAACAATTACGACTTTTGTGGGGTTAAAATTTGAAAACAGTATAATATTTAAAATAAGGAAAATGATTTTATTTAAAACTTAAGTGAGAAGTGTACATGTTCATTATTTATTTAATATGCTACAAATCTAAAAGATGTATATATGACATAGACTATAGTGATAAAATTAAAAATTAAAATTTTTTACTTCTAAAAGTTGGTAATATTTGAATAAATAAATTGTTTATAGGTTTTATATTATTGTAAAAAAGTTTGAGTATTTTTAATTATTTAACATTATAAAATTAATTTTAACGTGCGAATGCACATGCACTTTACTAGTATAATAAAAATTAGGACCCACCCAACCCAACTAAAACCTAGTTTAGTTGGACTGGTTCCATGAATTTGGACCCAAATTGCCACTCCTAATTCTTATCATACACTCAATAAATTAATTTTGCAAGGTTAGTGGATCAGTATTTCTGAATGGAAAGTAACAAAGGCAACGCTACTAGGGCTAAAGAAATTGCCGAAGAAAAGTTGGTGAACGGGGACATTACAGGAGCTGAGAAATTTTCATTAAAGGCTCAAAACCTATATCCTAGTCAGGTCCGGGGAATATAAAAAAGGAAACAAAAGATTCAGACTTTAGTTCTGATATCAATCTTGGTTGTTAAGAAATATTAAATGATTTATGTTTCGTGTTAACTGATACCATTTGCATAGATCTCCCTTCTGCAACACTTAGAATTTCCCATAAAAAATGTCGAAATTTGTAAAGTTTTTCTCATGAATTTGCTTAAGACATTTTCAGTCTTTTCTTGATAGGTATACACACGACCCATAATTGGGCATGCGTAAGATGCGTGTGATAGTTGAAACAATCACAGATGAACAAGTAATACACCAACCACAAAGCGCGTGAATGTACGCAATTTTGAATATTATTTTCTAGAGTTGTATAACATACACTTGTTGGAGGTTACTAAATTTGTTTCATGCTTATTTCTGTCCTAAAAGAGAAAAAACAGTAAAAATTGCAATTCATAGCTGCTTCACACATATCCTTCCTCTTTTTCTCTTAAAAACACATTCAAACTTGTAGAAATCCAGATTAAAGTGTGTTATACTTCTGCTTCTTATGGCGACAAGTTCATCGGCATCCTCAACTCACAGCTCCTTCACCGAGTTTTTAATTTTTGGGAAACTTTCTCATTCAGTAACTTTTATGCTTAAATAACTTTTAGCACCAAGGTTTTCTATGCTCAGTTTTGGACAAGTTAGAAAATAATGAACCAAATAAAAGAGAAAGAGAATATATTATCGAGATTGATTATGACGATGACTGTTTTAGTGCAACTGACCCGCAATGTGCACTTTTCTTTGGCAGCCTTAAACCACGTTGAAAGTCTTATGTACTTGAGAATAATAAGAATGGCTTACCATTTTTTATTGAATATGTCATGGAACATATAGTTCCAAAGTTCAATAAGAAACTTAAACGAAGGAGAAAGATTTGATGTGCTTGCTATGAAACCCGTGACCTCTGATTTAGTGCAGAATCAGAGCGGTTGCAATGTGAAAAATATATATATATATCCTGTAAGAAGAGCAATGTAGAGGTTGTGGTCCTGTTAGACAACGAGCTTCTGTCGGGTGCTGCAAAATTGCTGCAATTAATTTTGGAGATGAAAAAAGGATCGAAGAGGATAGAAAGGAGCTTTTATTTCTTTTCCAATATTTTTGTATAGTAAGATAGAGTTTCACTGGTATAAAACACGTGTAAATATAATCTGTTTTAAAAGTTTGCATAGAATTTTTCATTCTTATAAATATAGGGTATTGTACTTTTAGTTGATACTGTTTAATTATATCGAAGATAGCATTGAGCATAAAATTTCTATATAACTATTTTTAGTTTCAAAAAATCAAGGAACGGTTCTTTGGTGTCTTTGCATTTCATATGATCTGCTCCAGTAAAAGTAACTAACGATCATATGTTCGTCAGTACAAAGCTCATCAAAAACATCCCCATTACAATAGTTCGGAACTTTGCGAACACAAATTTGAACATCAAAAGCTTGAGATACGTGTTGGGTTGTACTCTATCATTCATTTTCCATCGCCTTTTTTGTCACAAAAACTTTGCCCTTTTTAACTCATTTTGCTTCTTCTTCTGATTGTCATTTACTGGTTTAAGAATAGTAAGAAATACCTACAGAAGAAAATTAAAATCCGAAAGAAAGTATATGACATCCCAAAAGAAGTAAGCATAAAATGCACACTTTTATAAAATATGAGAGTAAGAGCTCTTGGAGAGAAAAGAGAGAATTCTCAAAATTACAGAATGAAATTATGAACCTAAACTTTAGAAACTAGCCTTATATACCACAACATAATAAATATTTGCAGCTTGGTCCTTTAAGATATATAAAACTCTACAAATGCCGCCGAGAATTGTGACTATGGGCCGAAGCCTATTTCATATTGGGCTTTCTTAAGTCCAGTTTGCACATTTGATCAGGATTGAGGCTTGAACTTGGGCTTCCTTCAGAAATGTGTCCCATTAGATCTCTTTATTTTTAACACCCTCCCACAAGTTGAAAGTCGGTGAAAAAATATCTATCATCCCTAACTGCTCGATCAATTCTTCATGTTTAGTACCCCTGATTCCTTGGTAAGTATATATGCAATTTGATTTCCGGTACGAACAAAATTAGTGGAAACGATATTATTTTTAACAATCCCAAATCCCATGATAATCAATTTCAATATGTTTTGTCATTTCATGAAAAGTGGGGTTTGAAGAAATATGCACAACAGCTTGGTTATCAAAAAATAATTTGACTGGTGTTAACTCAACAATACCGAGATCTTTGAATAAAATCCACACAATTTCACTACAAGTGACGAACATAGCCTTGTATCCAGCTTCGGCTGAAGATTTTGACATAGTACTTTGTTTTTTATTTTTCCATGATATTGAAGATTTTCCAAGAAAGATACAGAAACCAGTAACAGATTTTCGAGAAAATGGACACGAGAGTCACAGAAACTTGTGAGTTTTACAGAATTTATTTTTGGAAAAAATAATCCCCTCCCAGGAGATGATTTCAGGTAACGTAATACACGTAGAGCATATTTAAATGAGACTGTTTTGGTTTGTGCATAAACTGATTTAAAACATGTACAAAAAGTCTTGTATTAGTTATATATAAAACGAGATATCAGATAGAAACAAATCAGAATCATCATAATCAATAGTTAATTTCAAATTTTGCTCCATAGGTACAAGAGAAGGTTTAGAGCCGAGAGTGCCAACCAACTTGGGCTTCTTTCAGAAATGTGTCCCATTGGATCTCTTTTATCTTTAACAATTAATTTTTAATCCTTAGCAAAATCCAAATCATCAATCTTGATGTGAACCAAATTGGAGCTGAACTGAAAAGAAATGCAGAGCCAGTGAGACCCAAATTGTAAAGATTTATTTCTCACTACATCGATAAAGGGTTCCTAAAAGACTTTGCAAAATAATCAATAAAAGTAAAATAAAATACTACAATCACTGGAAATGGAAAATTTGCCAACTTTGGATTACTGGAGACTAGTGTTTTAAAAGGCGAAGGGCAGGGGTGGGAGCGGGGCATTTCTCGTCACCAGGGGTGGGGCGTAGAGGTGCCCAACTTAGAACCGAAACCGTGGAATCGGACCGGACCGAACTGTGGTCAACGGTTCCGGAACCATTGACCACTGTTCCCGGAACCGGAACCGGACCCGGAACCGTGTTCCACGGTTCGGTTATGGTTCCTCATATGAGGAACCGGGAACCGCCGGTTAGAACCGACGGTTCTAACCGGTTGTTGGAACCGGCGGTTGGAACCGGTGGTTGGAACCGGTGGTTCCAACCGTTATTTTGGCCTCTTTTTTTTTTACTTTCATCCGATGGCCGAGATTAAGTGTTCGTTTTTGCTTTTAATAGATATAATACACAATAATATCCTATAGTATAGTAATTATGATATAATATTAACATAATATATGATATTATATAATAATATATATTAATAATTAATATTAATATCATATTAGTATTTTTTTTTATCGAATATAATATCATAGTAGTCATATTAGTATATGACTAGTATGATAGTTAGTACTAGTATATGATATAATATCATAATAATATATCAATTAGTAACATTAGTAATATACTCTAATATTAATGTGATATACTATAATATTACTATATTATTAGGTAATATGTCATTAGTAATTATATACATGATATATTATAATATTGTACTAATAGGTATATATTAGTAATGTACTCTAATATTAATGTGATATTAATATAATTGATACTATAATATTACTATATTATTAGGTAATATGTCATTAGTAATTATATACATGATATATTATAATATTGTACTAATAGGTATATATTATATGATCATATTATAACATTAGTAATATAATATAATGATATGACATTATATGGTATATTTAAAATAAAACTCAAACCCATTTTTTTTCATTATTTTTTACAATATTCGTTGTAAAAATTATATCGTATAAGATTTTAGCTTTAGCATTTAGGTTTATACATGTAGTTGTAAATTGTTATTGTAATGTAATACAAAAATTGTAAATAGGATTATGGAAATTTGAATGTGATTGAATTTTGAACTTTGTATTGTTTAAATTTGTTATTAATATACAAATTGTTTGTCTTTATTTTATTCGATTTTACTTGTTAAACATTGTCCAAAAAATTCAAAAAAAAAAATCATTTTTCAGAACCGCCCAGAACCGGCCCGGGAACCGTGCCCAATCGGTTCGAATAAGGTTTCGGGGTTCCCGAAACCAGGAACCGGTGGTTCCCGGAACCGGCTGAGCACGTCTACCGGGACGTATGCCCCGCAAGTTTTCTATTTTTAGTATTAATAAAATATATAAATAATATATAAGTTTGATCTAAATTAGTGGAAAATTACAAATTTTCGGAGGAAAACTGAAGTTAATAAATTTCGATAGATAGACTTCTAAAATTAATATATATTTAACCATGCAAGTTAAAAATTCTCCTACACATGATATAAATAGATTAGAAAAATAAAAATATACATTTAAAACTCCAAGTGTTCTCGATTAAGTTTTGTTCTTGCATGAATAAAAGGAAGACTTCTAAGTTCTAACATGTCGTGCGTGAAAAAAAAGAAGTAATTGATTGTTGAAATCTGAAAAGGCTTTCTAAAACTTTGATATTACTTTAAACCATTTTAATTGTTTGACTTAACTGAATATTTGTGAGCTTTGAATTTCTTAATAAAATAATAAGCATATCTAGAGTGGGTTAGAAATAAGACTGACTAACTTTAAAAAAGTCAGAACTTAATCGTTTTTGCTAATACATCATTGGGCGTACGCCCCATGCTTTGGGGCGCAAAAAAGCGTGCTAGACGCATGGGGCGTTCGCCCCACCTCTCTGGGCGTACGCCCAATGGGATTTTCGCCCCCCTCCATTGCGCTGGGCGTTTTTGGTATCACCCCACCTCGAGGTGTGCCCCGGACACGCCCCAAAAATGCCTTTTAAAACACTGCTGGAGACACAACCTGGATTTATTTATGGGCTAAGTTTTATTTTTGTGCACTAAAACGCATACAATCAGCTAGATTTGCAGCCTTTTTGTACAAATCAGCTACAATCTGAAAGATTTCCACAAAGAAGGAATTGTTAACCAAGAACAACTTGAAACATTCACTGCTGAAATATGTCTATCTAAACATAGACTACTCAGTTCACTTGAAAAGAAGGATGCGTCAAAAGTCTGAATTTTGTACTAAGTAAGAATATAGTTGAATTTGAAAAATTTTAAAAAAGTGAGGTCTTTTTGAAGCAGCTTCAGCAGGCACACTTGTAAACACACCTTGTTGTTGTTGCTGCTGTGGGTAAGGCGAAAGGCGTATTCTTGGACGTCTAGCATCTGGAGTGTTAACCTCTATTGCCAAAAATGGCTGCTGACACTGAATACACAGAAGATTTTTGTTGAGGTAAATCTTTTGGTATTCAAATTGAATCCTGAATCTGTGGCAACACGTCCACAATGTCTGTGGATGAGTGTGATTCTGATTAAACGGTGGCCTTGGAATAGGATTATATTTAGTTTGTGAAGAGTTTTCATAACGAGGGCTTGGCTGCGGATTACTAAAAGGAAAATATTGAATCTGATGAGTATAACTTGGATACCTCATTTGTTCTGTTGAAAAACTGTAATTTTGACTATTGGTTGGAAGGTGAGTAGTTGAAGTTGATGAGTTGAAGCTGGAATTGGAATTCAGATTTGAAGTTGCTTGTATATTGAGCTTCAAATCATACGCGTATTTTTGATCCTTGTCAGAAAGGACGCTCCACGCTTCTGATAGGAGCTTGAAGGCTCCATCAGCTCCAATTGATTTGTTTTTATCTGGATGAAGAACCAAAGCCCTTCTATTATACTGCTTCCTCGGCACCTCTTCACTACAACAAGGATCCACTCCTAAAATTCCATAATAATTATTTTCTCCGTTTATTTTGTTGTCGTGGCAAATATGAACATCAATCACCTCAATCAACTGAGATAATCCATCAAGATTAGGGAACATGTTTTGAGCCTTTAAATAAAAATTCTTTGCTCCTCCAATGTCTCCCTCCAGTAACTTGTTCTCAGCTATTCCTTTAGCCCTGATAGCATCGTCTTTATTGCATTCCATTTCTAGATAAATTTCTTTCCACTCTGCCAACCTACAAAAGAAAATTAAAAGTTGCATTCAAGATAAGAATTTTACCCTATGTTAATGTCATCACTCATCTGAAGGAAGCAATATCGCCATTAATCATTATACATTTTAGTTGGGAAGGGACAATCACATATTTATTCTTGGCATAACAGGTGAATGGACAAAATTAGTAGTTACCCCCACTTGTATATGGCCTGAGGGAATTTCTTTCTCCATAAATGTGAGGGCAACAACTGATTTGGAGTTGTTGTATGCTTTTAAGCATACTACACGATGCTTGATCCCTAGTTGATATGCAATGAACAACGACCCCTGTCCAAATCTAATGAAAGCCATCCAAAGTAGTAAATCCACTGACCTGCATAAAGAATTATAAGTATCAAGGCCTCTTTCTATTTTTTGACATTTGAAAAGTTCTCATTTCACCAATGATCACACAATTGTTGAAATGCATTTAAATCAGCATTCCTTAATGAATAACTTATTTTCTAGAATTAAATAAGAAAGGCATGGTGTTTAGATGATCAATCGATATGATCGACATTGATTAGTAATTTAAATATTGAGTCATCTGGAAAAGCTAACAAGCAATGTAAATTTGTACAAAATTCGACTTCCTGCATTTAAAAATCAGTCTTGCAGCAATTCTGCATAATCATTATAATGAATCATTAAATAAATGAAATTGTGGGGAAAGGATTGATAATAATACAAGTAACATAAACACATAACATGATCTTATTATAACTAATCAAGTGATTGTTAGTAACTCTCAAATAACTAATAATAGTTTTTGAAGATGATCCTAAAATTTTGAAATTCCAAAAGAACAAATGTTTCACTGGAATTGAGGGTTTTGAATTTGATGAAGGCATTTGGAGTCGAGATTCTCAAATGACTTTTGCATTAGAAGGATACAATCCACAATTATTGCAATTGAAATAGCCCCAAAAATGGGTCCAGAAACATTTGAAATCAATAATATTAATCTAAAATTTACCAAACAAATGCAATCGGTTTGCTACAAAGATTTTGAGATGATTAGTTCGCAGATCTAGCGGTCGGACATAACATTTAAGAAGGAATTTTCCACAAGATTCTTCATATATTAGACTCAATAGATCCTACAACAACCAACCAATTCTGAAAATTGAAGTTATCAGATCCCCAAAAAGAGCCGTAGGAAAATAGATGCACATGTAAAAAGCACTACTTATCTATAACAACAATTGATTAATATATAACATTGAAATACAAATCAAATCGTGTTGCATTGAAAGGTTATCGATTTAACCTTGCCATATTTTGTAAAGGCTTCAGCTTTAATCGCCATATGCATATGGACATCGTGGAGAATTTAACTTGAAAAATGGTAAGTACAAAATACCAATGAGAGATGGGCGGTACTCGCCGCTGTTTGGGTTTTAGCCTGTGGTTGCGAGCAGATATACATTGTATATATAGGATTTTCGATGTGGTTGGTAACCCTAATGCCAACGTCATAGGTAATAAATGCGGTAGGTAAGACGACCTTATCCCAACATCAATGTGATTAGGGACAACCAGGCCCTTTACCGCTGTCGGCTTTTGGTAATTTCGCCCACTCATTAACGGGCCTAGACCCTTCAATCACATAGAAACTGGTTGGTAACATAAGAACTAGTATAATGGTACGACTGGAACACCTCATGATCCTAAGAAAGTTAGGTCCCTAGCTTAGACTAAGGTGTATCTTTCTTACTTTAAAGAGACGGCTTACAAAACAAGAAAAGTTTGTTTTGACATTCTTTAAAAGTTCTTCCGCTTCTTCATGGTTTCATGTACTTTTGAAAAAGTGGAAAGTTTACCTTACCAGAAATAGACAATATGTACAAGTTAATTACACAAAATACACAAATAAATGCACATAAGTTACAAATCAGACAAACCTGTTTAAAAAATAAAATTACAAGACACATTGATCCTGAGACCAAGTGAAGTAGGACCAGGAATAAAGAAAACCAGAATTGCTTAAACTAGAAATTTGATATAACTTTAGTACGCTCGTATTTTTTACTCCATATTATTTTTGCCAATGAACTATCAACCGTCGGACAATTAATATGTATTCATTCTAAACTTAAATACTTATGCTTGAATAAGAATTATAACCTTCAATTCTTAATAAAAAAAGTATTTCACTCAATCTCTCTCTTAAATTTTTTATTTATGACCACTGATTAAAAAGGCCAATGGATATTATTAAGGAAGTTATTGCAATAGCCTAAACGAATCAAATCTCATATTTTGGGCATATTTTGGGCTTAAGACAAGCATAGAGCCCCTGCTTTTGGGTTGTTTTTGTTCTGAATAATGTGTTTCAAGAATAATAAGTCGGCAATGCTTTTGGATGAGCCTGTTTTGCAGAAAGTTGTTGGCACTGCTAAAGTGATACATATGGTCTATGTTGTAATTAAACAACATAATATTTATTAAATATGAAACATTAATTAGTAACAACTATATTATATTATATTGTACATTTTCGGCACACAAATGTCAATTTATCCTTCACTGTTTATGTAGTATTACAATCTAAGAATTTTAAATATAGAGTTTTGGTCTTATGTAAGATTGGAAATAAAATAGAAATGGAATGTTTTCTGAAAATTTATTCTTTCACCATCAATAAACCAAGTAATTGTAGAAATGTCTTCCGTAAGCAATCCGTAAGCAAATCTGACCTGAATTTACAGCTATACAAGTATACAACCACCTATAACACTACTATCAGGAGGTCCAGCTAATGTGATAATGCAACTCATCAGTTCGGCTTTTCTGATCGACTTTAGATACATATGATACAGGAATGAAAAAGAATGAGTTCTAGTCTAAGGTCCTTCAGAGTTTGAAAGAAGTCATTAATGATGGCAAGCGTGTTGAGACCATTTATGGAGAAACTACAAGATGTGATGTGCCACCCACACCAAGGAAATTCAAGCATCTAGGGCAAAGGGCGCGACCACTGCTATTGACCAAGTGTCAAAGCAATTCAAGAAACTCTCGTCCGATCTGGCAAATGATATTGGTGCCATCATCTCTGCTGATGTCACCAGACATGCTGCATCAAACACCGAATTGAATACCCTCTATGCTCAAGTTGCCTAACAGCTGGAATAGTAATCCACACTTAACAGCATGATGAAATCTATTCGCTCTGAGGTCAGCGACGCCTTGGCAAAATCCTTTGATGATGCCAAGAAGGGGGAAGATGAAGGTGGTTCTAGCCAGCGAAAAGAAAAAGGAAAGCTCAAAAGTGATCCAGAGACAAGGATCAATGCCAAATTGGATACTGTCTTAGAGAAGTTAGAAAGATCTCAGGTCACGTTTTCAGAAAGCAACCTACCGTCTAGGTATCAATTATGAGCAATGGGAAAATTGCTTGCTTGCTTATGAGCAAAAGGTTGTTGCTCTCAAACTCAGAAACAACATCCCTGTAAATTAACTCATCAACAGATGAGCATATTTGATGGAAAATTAGAGCATTTGCGCATGATCGCTTCACAAAACAACAAGCAGAAGAAGCTGAGCGTAGCAGAAGAGTTTTCTGAAGTTAACTTTTTAATTTTTTATATTTGTACATTTTGTATCTTTTCTCAAATTTCTCTTTGGCATATGTTAATAAAAATCTTGTACTAAAACATCTTGGTTTAAAGAAATATGAACGCTAAAACTAACAACTAACTCTCCTAACTGTTATGTAACTGTTCTACTCATATCTCTTTATCGGTGACTTACAACTATTCTTTTGTGGTCTTTGCTCTTAAAATTATAAAAGAACTTTTCCTGTCCAAAAAGGTTGAATGATCTTGACATCATCAAAAAATGTGGAAATTATTAGGAATTTGTTTGTTAGAAGTTTTGATGATGACAAGATAGGACTTAATGTTAGACTACTAAAAATGTAAGTTTGTTTTTCATAGAATATCATGTATCAAGTGATAGGATGTTTATCGAGTTATAACTTTTACAATAGGTGCTTTTTTGTTTGTCCTTCTAGTTTTGCTAGTCTTAACAATCTTTTACAAGTCTTAGAAATAGACTCTCAATTCGAACAATCTTTGACAAAGCCTCTTATCCACTCTTATACTAAGAAGAAGCTTTTATTCTTAGATTGAAGTTCACCCTCAGAAATTCGAATACTGAACATCCACTCCAAAGATATTTCTCTATCTTTTTTAGAAGAACCTAAACCGAAGAGAATATCAACAAAATTATTTGACTTATCCAAAGCAAACAAACCTATTTTTGTGTGAAATTTTCCATCCACTCTTTCACACCGAGTGTGAGGAAAGTTGTAGGATATCTGCACTATTTGTGAGTGAAAGAAGCAGATCACTAAAGTGTTCTTGGAGCATACTCTTGTGTAGCTAGGGAGCTCAAGACGTTTTAGACTTTACATTGTATTGGAAAAGACTCTGTGGGAATTTTCACATTCAATATAGAGAACTCCTTCGTGATACCGAAGAAGAAGGACTTAGTTGGGATTACACCACCCAATGAACCTTGCAAACTGTGTCTTTTACTTAGTGCTTTATTTTGTTCTTTATTGCACATCTTTTTAAATCTAGCAATCAAGTAGAAATTATCTCTTGCATAAAAGAGTTAGTGGAAATTTTGATAAACATTTATTAATTGTGTGTCTACCCAACATATTGCAAAGCCAAAGACTCTAAATATTTTCCACTGTGCATTTAACTATGAATCTAAGTTCAGATTACTACATTTATTTGTAGTCTTCTTAATAGGTTCTAAGTTAAATCTCTCTTAGTTTTGTGCTCAAGTTCTTTTCGGCTCATTACTGATAAAAGGAAGACAAAAGAAAAATTTGAAATAATCTAAGAAAAATGATTAAAAAAGATCAGAGTCTATTCAACTCCCACTTCTAAATCCTTGTTCAGACCAAGGACCAACAACTTTCTCAAAGATTGTTCGAATCGAGTTTCTATTTCTATTTAGTATATATGCTGATTAGGCTCGTGAAAATTTCTCGCTCAAAAATAGTTCTTCGAAGTTCTATTTACACGCAGGTCCTTGAATAGATCCATTAAGGCCATACATTAGATTCGTTAGGATCATTTATTAGATCGGTTAGAGTCATTCGAAGGCGCGTGTAAATTTCTCACTCAGAAAGGTTAGATGGGTTGGTGAATCCTGGATATGTTGCTGCAATTTGTCAGACTACGGCATTTATCTTATGTTGACATCCAATGGGTTTGGTGCACTCCGTACTCCATCAACAGTATATGCATTAAATGCCTTTGACAAACATTAAATCAATTTAAATAAATGCTTGTTGAACATTAAATGCTTTGAGATGACATCTAACATCCAATTGCTTATGATGGAAGCTATCGAGTAGCTCAGCGCTATCTTAAACATATATAGTTGTCGCTTGAAGAGCAATGTTGCTAGAGGTACTTGATATTACGGATGATCTTCTGATTGTCACTGGCGCTTGCCGATTCTTCCACCTCTTCACATTAATAGACTCACTCAGAATTCTACTAACGCTACAAGTGTTAAGACTCGCAAAACTAAAAGGACAAATAAAAACTCGATATACATGCTATCGCTTGATACATGGTATTCTAATAAAAACAAACATTTTTTAGGAGCTTAACATTAAATCTTATCTTGTCATCATCAAAACTTCTAACTTAGAAATTCCTAACAAGAATGAATTAGGATACTATAAGTAATAAATTTCATATCTAGCACAAGCTTTAATAATATAATTTCCACTTATTAGATTCCAAATAAAAGAATAAATGAAAAATGTCTACAATATTTTATTTATTGTTTGTTACACTGTTTGATTATTATGAATCTTAAAAGCTCACCGAATAATAGATTAAATATCATATTCGCATATTTCATTCATAATAAAAAAAACTAAATGAAGACACAGGCATCTACGTGTAACACACGTGCTTTATTCTAGTGAAACTCTATCTTATTGTACAAAAATATTGGAGAAGAAATAAAATTTGACAAATTTTGTAACTGGTGAAATGAAACAAAATTTAGTAACCTTGGACAACTGTATGTTGTACAATTCTTGAAAATAATGTTCACTACGAACTCCCAATCACGTGTATTACTCACTACGATTTTTGTTTAATTTTGCATGCTTTATGCTTAATCTAAAAGTCGTGCATGGTCAAGTATGTTGCTAATCATTCACAAGTATTATGACATGTGTATGCATAACATTATGTTTAGTTTAAAAGGGCGAAAAAATTCATAGAGTATTAGTGCAAACGTTAATAGTTTATTCTACAATTAAAAACTTATAAATTCATTCGACATTTTATAATTAGCACATCTATTTCAAATTATGAATTGCTTTTTTTACGTTATTAATCTACCTAACATATTCTTATGTAATCCAATTTTTAATGGAAAAAAGACATATAATAAGTAAATAAAAAAGTTGTCTACAAGGTGTATAATATGATTAGGACTCTAAGAAAAAGAAAAAACACATTAGGACTCTGGACTCTACATTACATATAAAAATTATATTGTTTTGTTTTACAGTTAGGAGGGTGTACTTCGGTAGAAAAATTTGGTGTGAATGAACAGGAAACTTTTGTATTTTGATTGGCAGGTATATGATATTATTTTTAGATAGTAAACAAAACATGATGTCATATAATGATTCTTATAAATAATCAAACGTTAAACCACTTTTTGTTGAAAAACTATCAAAAACTATATGAAGCGAGCGGAGATACCTACACAAGAAATAGATAAAATGGTTTGAAGGGAATAGAATGAAAAATATTTAGAAAGAAGAAAAAATATTTTTTGGTTCGTAATACTAAAGTGGTGCTACCTAATACTGACGTGAAAAGATACACGTGTATGACATTGAGTGATTTCACAAATAACCTTCATTAAGGATTTTGTAATTTATACAAACTTATGGAGTATTACTATATATATAATATATTTAATACCCCTTTTCATATCTGGCCATTGAACGGCTTGCGCCATGTCATATAAAAGTGGGCAGATTATTATCTGCATATTTTTTCCAGCCATTCTTCTTGTCCCATGATATTTAACATTAATGGATTTCAAACAAATAGATTTCTCTCACAAAACCTCTCTAAAAAATTTGTCTTTCAATAATCTCTCCCTCTCTAGAAAATTTCTCTCCCTATCCCTCTCACAAAATTCTCCCTTCCTTTAACAATCTCTCCCCTCACTCTAATTAATATCTCATCCTCTCTCCCTCTCTCAATAATTCCTCTCTCTCTCTCTTCAAATAAGATGTTTTCTATTGTGTATTTATAATTTAACTATAAAATTTGTAGAGCACTTGAAATTCGTTTGCTTAATATAAATATTAAATGAAAAAAATAAAATATAAATACCATCATGGACGTGGTTGAGTGTGTGTCTACTATTTATTTATTATTTGTGACACTTGATGTTATTTCACTAATTTTTTGTGATTTTGAAAATTAAAATATTTTTTTTGCAGACATATATAACTTGGAAAATCAAATATAAATTTATAATGTACAATCATTCTTATAGTTTATTTCTCTAATGAGTTGTATTTATATTAAAATGAAAATACTACTTTATATATTTTAAATGAATATATATGTAAAATATATATATATATATTATAGAAGTTTTGAGGCCGTGTCGTGTTCTAATATTTTTAAAATGTCGTATTTCATGTCCGTGTTCTGTCGTGCGATGTACCCTATGTCCCGTGTCCGTGCATCATAGATTACCAGTGCTTACTTCAATTACGATTCTTTTCCAATTGGAATTTTTGTCGATAACATTTAGGAATCTTTTGTTAGGAGACGCCATATGCTATTATTACAGTTGCTTTGAATTTGTATTTAGTTCATGTACAATTTCGTGACCTGGAATAATCTTCAAGGCAAAGCCCATTGTTATGTCTTTTCATCTCTATGCAGGATGAATTTTGGGGCCATTATTGCCTACGAAAGTTATGATTTACATAAATACTGATCTTTATTATTTGTAGATGCATTATGATTATTTAAAATAAAAATGCAGAAATTCTTATTATTTTCCTATAAAAGTCATAAGGTGATATTGTAACTGAGAGTGTATATTCTTTCTATGCCGATGACAAAATTGTAGGTGCATATTTTCTTCATCAAATTAAATTTAACGATGACAAAATAGTAGGTGGTCAATAATCAATCCTTCATTGATGTCATCACTGAAAGTCATTGCTGCCATGGACCCCACCGCGCCAGAAATTAATGAAACATTCCGACCTTCAGTTACATCTTCATACAGTAACTACAATTTTCTTTCATTTTCTAACTCATATTTTGAGGATATTGAACATGAAATATTGGATATTGCTGTCTTAATATCTGTCTAATCTCTAGTTGAAATTTTATGAACTCAATAAAGACTATGTAATTAATGAAAAATTCAAAGCTCCACTTCATCATGATTAAATTCAATGGAACACAAATTTAATGATATTAGTCAAAAATAAAAATGAAACTAAAATTAATAATAATTGTTTTGTAATAATAATCACATATAATATTTTCAATAATCGAAATCCAAAATATAAAATATGGTACAGTAATTCTCCTAAACAGATACCAATTAATTAAATTCTGATTATGAAAGAAAATTCAAGAAATCAAGCATAAAAAGGATTAAAAATTCAAAAAATTACCTAAACAAAATTAGAAATATCATTAAACGCAAATGACCTGTGGATTACACAGTAAATTACACAATCCATATTTGACCAACCTCCAAAAAAACTTTCGTTAAAATTTGACCATGTTTTTAATCATGGTTAGGGTTTAACCAAATATCTCCAAACTCCAAACTCCACCCCATAAAAAGGTGGCTGATAGCACCTTAAATACAGGACAATTTGCTTTTCTTTCTCCTAAAATTCAATCAAGTTTTTGTTTCTTCAATCCTCAAAGCAAATTTTCAGAATTTTTCGCTGCCCTCTTCAATTTTCCAAATCCAGTTCTTTTCAATGCCATTTCTATTAATTTGAATACTTGACCAAGCTCAATTCAACAGATATTTTTCAGTTTTCTAACTGGAAAATTCATCAAAGGCGCCTCAAAGAACCATATTTGCTTAGGAAAAAAGGTAATATAAATCTTATGTATTTGTTGTTTGCATGGATGTTTATTTTTTGTTCATATAAATCAACTGAAGGTTGATCACTGTATAAATCTGTAGAAGATTCAATTTTGGAGTTATGGAATGATTGCATGATGTCCTGAAGAGTATGGTAAATTGGGGTTCTAGTTAAATTGATGGACTTTTATGATTTACATGTGAATTATAACCATGGCTAATAATTTCTGATGATTTTATTTGAATTTGTGTCACTTATAAATGAACTGAATTTCTATGTATAAGTTTCTTGCCCTTTCCCTTTTTTTCTTTTTTTTAAAGTGGTTAAATCTTATTTGATATGATTGAGTATTTCAGTAGAACTTCGATTGAATGTAATTTAATTATTTTGACACTCAATTTAAGGGTCTCAGAAATATTAGGGCAAAATTGCATATTTGGTACCTCAAGTTGGCCTGTACACGAATGTGATACCTTAATTTGGACCACTTGCAATTTGGGTACCATATGTTCAAAAAATTGGCAATTTCAATACAAATTTCGCCGGAAAATCATAAATTGGCCGGAAAAGGTCATGTGCGTGGCATGTGACTCTCAATTTGGGGATTTTCTCTCAATTTGGGGATTTTTGCTCTCAATTTGGGGATTTCTGATTTTCCCTCCAAAAACACCAATTTTATATTAAACAAAAATTAAATAATCCTCAAAAAAATCCTCAAAATTAAACTTCCCTCCCCCATTTCTTATTAACACTTGAACGAACAAAAATCCCCAAATCAACTCAAAACCCTAATCCACAAAATACCCTAAATTCTCCCGATTTTTCACCCGATTTCAACTCGAGTTCAATTGTGGTAATAATTTATAATTATTGACTCGAACTATTAAGCGCTGATTCAAAATCAATTCCATCAAATTGATTCGAACTCGAAACTACGCCACCAAAAACATCATCTGCAACTGATTTTAGGTTTCCATGAGTCTGATTGATGCTAACAGGCACCAAAGATGAATCATTTAGCGATTGCATAATGGTAAAGCTATCGGATTTAGGTTTGCTCTTTAATTCGGCTATCAGAGCTGATTTTCCATGGGCTCTTAATCCAATTATCTCCACCAAAACTCCAAATTCATCCATTGCCAAAATTGTGTAGAAACTTAGCTACAATTGTAACTCATCAACAGAGTATATATATTCTTGCTTGCGTTTCATAAAAGGATAGAATATATATTTTCTATTTAGCTAATATTAATTATTTATGAGAATAAAATGTTAATTTGAACCAAAGGGTCTAAACTCTAAAGTGCATTCTTTTTGTGATAGGAACAAAATAAAAAACAATACAAAAAGGCCCCTAAAGTGTATATTATTAAAAAAAATTAGTTAAGTTTTGAAATTACTTAAAACTTATTTGTCTTTATAAAATTATTCTCTAAAATTATTTGATGTTTCAAAATTTGCTAATTTTAAGAAAATTGTGCTCTTGATCACATGTTCTATTTCTGGTAAAAATAATTATTATTTAGTGTAAAATTATTAAATAAGGACGAATTTTATGAAAATTATTTTCGGGGTTGATTGTATTTTTACTCCCTAACAAAGCAAATAAACCATAGTCTTAACCTTTAACAAAATCCACAATTGAAGTCAATAATTATAAATTATTACCAATATGAAAAATCGAGTTGAAATCGGGTGAAAAATCGGGAGAATTTAGGGTATTTTCGTGGATTAGGGTTTTGAGTTGATTTGGGGATTTTTGTTCGTTCAAATGTTAATAAGAAATGGGGGGGAAAGTTGGTGAAAATCTGAAAATCGTGGCACGTTTTTTAGGATTATTTAATTTTTGTTTAATATAAAATTTGTGGTTTTTGGAGGGAAAATCAAAAATCCCCAAATTGAGAGAAAATCCCCAAATTGAGAGAAACTGATGATGCAGATGTGAATCAAGATGAAACAGTATTAATGGATGTGCCGGATGCAAATTTTCACAACTTCGATAATGAAGGTCAAGTATGGGCTGCGTATGATGATGATGATTGCATGCCTCGGTATTACGCTTTGGTGCAACACGTGTTGTCGAGAAATCCCTTTAAGATGCAAGTGAGTTGGTTGAACTCAAAATCAACAGTTGAGTTTGGAGATCATGAATGGACAAGTTTTGGGTTCACCAAAACTAGTGGAAATTTCAGGGCTGGAAAATCTATTGTTAGTGAAACATTAAATTCTTTCTCGCATCAAGTGAAGTGTAAAAAGGGGTCACGTGGGGCCATTCAGATTTTTCCAACGAAAGGGGACGTTTGGGCTTTGTATCGAAACTGGTCCACTGAATGGAACGCGCTCACGGATGATGAGGTTATTCATAAATATGATGTGGTAGTCGTGCTTGAAGACTATCCTAAAGATAGAGGCGTTTCAGTTGCTAATCTAGTTAAAATCGATGGCTTCACATCGGTTTTTAGACAGTGTGTGGACCCCACAGATATAATGACGATCCCGAGAAAGGAAATGTTTCGGTTCTCACACCAGGTCCCTTATCGTGTACTTAATGGGCTCGAAGGTGAAAATGCTCCCAAAGATTGCTTCGAGCTTGACCCTGCTAGGGATGGCAACGGGCCGGTTCCGGGTAGGAACCGGCGGGTCTAGAACCGGAACCGTATAATTATTTTTGGACCCGGACCCGGAACCGGAACCGGTTTCTCATTGTGCACCCGGAACCGGAACCGCCGGGTCCAACCCGCGGGTACCCGTTTAGATATCTTTTTTCCTTTTCCCGTTTAGAACTCGCATTGAATTATGGTCTTCACCAGCATTGCTTTTTCCCAAAGAAATAAATACTGCTTCCTATATATGATGTGAATGGGAACAGCATAAATGTACAGGTCATATATATATATATATATTAACTGATTATTATTATTATTATGAGAACAACAGTTAATATTAGGTTTATGAGTTAATATATGGAATTAATGTTGTATTTATTTTGGATTACATAATTTGATACGATCACGAACCAGCTCACCTTACCTGCCATGTCAGCGCCACGTCACAGCACTCGGATGAAACACATTCCCGCTAAACTTTCAGATTATGCACTTTGACTTAGTCATTTCATTTTCAGTTATTATCCTAAGGAGATGGGGCCATTACGCCACCACCCATAGCATTAGGAAAGTAGTTTTATTTCCATTGTTTAGCAGATAGGTTAGTAGAAAAGGCAGGGAACGTTGTTGATGGTTTTTTTAGCAGATATATGAAATTATTTCCTCTTCCATTTTTTTGTTAATTGCACTTGGAGATTACCCATCTCGAATCGGGTTACTTATCATTGGTGCTTTCATTGAGAGTACGGCATGCCTCGCTGGAAGCCCGCCGATGATCTGACCGCCATCCAAGAGGTGGTCAACAACCTCCAAACCTCCACCGCCAGCCACGACGCCTCCATTGCCGAATTACTCCAAAACAGCAGTGAAACCCAAACATTTATAGCCACGCTCACAAAAACACTCAATGACGTCCTCATCTCTCTCGCTCGTCTACAGAAACAACCCGAACCGCTGCACACCACTCCTTTTACCCCCACCACCCCCACTCACGGCCAAACATCATCCTCCCACAACCAACAACAATTAACACAGTTTACCACTAGACCCATTCGCTTAGAACTCAACCAGTTCGACGGCACAGGACCTCTCGATTGGCTGCTCCAAACCGAGCGATATCTCCATCTCCACAATGTGGCCGAGAATGATAAGATTGATTTGGTTTCTTTTTATCTCGTCGGCCCAGCGCTTAGTTGGTTTAATTGGATGGCTAGAAATCGTCAACTTACTACTTGGCCTGAGTTCACTCGGGCTCTCGAGATTCGGTTCGGACCTTCCTCCTACACCAATCATGAGGCTGCTCTATTCAAACTCACCCAAACATCCACTGTTGGCCATTACCAAACTAAGTTCGAAACCTTATCGAATCGGGTTCAAGGCCTAGCAGACCACCATCTTCTCAATTGTTTTATTTCAGGTCTCAAACCCGAAATCCAACGTGAACTCCAACTTTTCAAACCCCCTACTACCACTGACGCCATTAGTCTTGCCAAACTCGTGGAGGATAAAATCAATGAGACGAAACGTCACACCACGAGATGGGCTCAACGTGCTCCACTATCACACTCGGCCACCACACCTCAACTACCACCTCCTACAGATATTCCACCCCGCTATACTTCCACACGCAGCGTTCCTTTTCGACGTCTCACCCCCGCTGAACTCCAAAACCGACGGGAAAAGGGCCTATGTTTCTCCTGTGACGAAAAATATGCTCCAGGTCATAAATGTAATACGTCCGGCCTAATGCTTCTTCTCGACGAGACCGATGATACCCCACTTCCATCTGAAGATTTACCCCAAAATCCACAACCTTTCGCTGAAACCGAGCCCACTCTCATGACCATATCCCACTCATCCTACACGGGGCAACACGAACCCACAACACTCCGATTCCCTACAACAATCAACAACCACCAGATTATAGCACTTGTTGACAGCGGCAGTACCAATAATTTCATCAACACTCGCTTTCTCCAGCATCTCGGCCTCACAAAAAAACCGTGCAGCCCATTCACAGTCACCGTCGGCAATGGGCAAACACTCCAATGCCAATTTACTGTCCCTCAAGTCCAACTCACAATACAAAGTCACACTTTTGCAATCGATTTTTTTTCATTACCGATTCATGGGTGCGATCTCGTTCTCGGCGTTCAATGGTTACAAACCCTCGGACCTGTACTCACTGATCATCGCTTCCTAACCATGAAATTTATGCACAATACCTCGCCCGTCACGTTATACGGTCTCACCCCATCCGCAATCAATGTCATTAATCGCCGTAGCCTTTGTCGTTCCCTCAACTCCAACATTGTCATCGGACTTAGCCAATTATGGATGGTTACCGCTGCCACCACAACTCAAACCCCAATAGCACAAGAAATTCAGGCCATTCTCGACAAGTTTCCCACTGTTTTCGACATTCCTAACGGACTGCCTCCACACCGACCCCATAACCATCGTATTCACCTACTTCCTAACACCTCTCCAGTTAATGTACGCCCATATCGCTATCCCCACTACCAAAAAGCCGAGATGACCAAACTAATATCTGAAATGCTCCAATCTGATATCATCCGAGCTAGCACTAGCCCATTCTCAAGTCCTGTATTACTCGTAAAGAAAAAAGATGGCACATGGCGTTTTTGCGTTGACTATCGAGCCCTTAACGCCGTCACCATCAAAGACAAATTCCCAATTCCTACTGTGGATGAATTGCTGGACGAGCTACATGGAGCCACCATATTTTCTAAACTAGATTTGAGGTCAGGGTATTTCCAAATCCGAGTACACCCACCTGATATTCCAAAAACAGCGTTCCGAACAATGGATGGTCATTATGAATTTCTCGTCATGCCCTTCGGCCTCTCCAACGCTCCCTCCACCTTCCAATCGGCGATGAATGACCTATTTCGCCCCCATCTTCGTAAGTTCGTACTTGTTTTCTTTGATGACATTCTTGTTTATAGCCCTAACCTTACATCTCACGTCCAACACCTCCAAACAGTCCTCACCATTCTTTCTGAAAATCACTACTTCGCTAAGCTCACTAAATGCTCATTTGCACGACCTTCTATAGACTACCTCGGTCACATAATCTCTGCCGATGGTGTCTCCACTGACCCCTCTAAAATTGACGCCGTCCTCAATTGGCCCACACCAACCACCATAAAATCTCTACGTCGTTTCCTCGGCTTAACCGGCTATTACCGCAAGTTTGTACGCTCATATGCCGCAATCGCAGCCCCTCTAACCGACCTCCTCAAAAAGAATTCTTTCATATGGACCCCATTGGCCATGGAATCCTTCATTGCTCTTAAAAACGCCCTCACAACAGCCCCTGTTTTGGCTCTCCCGAATTTTACAGAACCCTTCACTATAGAAACCGATGCTTCCGGTGAAGCTATCGGTGCTGTGTTGACCCAATCCGGGCATCCCGTAGCATATTTCAGCAAAAAAATCAGCAATAAACTCCAAGGAGCCTCCACTTACTCTAAAGAAATGCTCGCCATAACCTCCGCCGTCACCAAATGGCGCCCCTACCTACTTGGCCGTAAGTTTACCATTAAAACAGACCACAAAAGCCTTCGCACCCTCGATCTTCAGACAATCCAAACCCCTGAGCAGCAACAATGGGTCACGAAGCTTTTGGGTTTTGATTATGAAATTATTTATAAACCAGGCCCAACAAATGCCGCTGCCGATGCACTTTCCCGCCGCGAGTTCAGCTCCATCTCTGCCATTTCTTCCCCAAAATTCAGCTTCTTGGAAGAATTAAAAACCTACTGGGCCACATCCACAATTGGCCAATCTCTAATAGCTACATCTCAAAATGGACCCATGGCCCATTTCTACAAAATGACCCATGGACTCTTGTATTTCAAAAATCGAATATACATTCCAGATACACTAGGCCTCCAACCCAAAATTTTACACGAATTTCACTCAAGCCCATTGGGTGGCCACTCCGGCGTCAAGGCCACCTTAGCCCGTATCTCTGCCAACTTCTATTGGCCCAATTTACGCAAATCAGTCCACCATTTTATCCGAACTTGCCCCACTTGTGCCCAAATCAAGTATTCCACAAGCCCACCTTCTGGTCTCCTCCAACCTCTCCCCATTCCATCCGCTGTTTGGGATGACATTGCTATGGACTTCATCACCGGCCTTCCCCCATCACATGGTTTCACCTCCATTTGGGTCATTGTAGATCGCCTCACCAAATCCGCACACTTCATTCCACTACCTACTGAAATTACAGCAGCCAAGCTCGCCGCCGTCTTCTTCACCCACGTCGGCAAACTACATGGCTTTCCCAAGAGTATAGTCTCTGATCGTGATCGCCTCTTTGTTAGTTCGTTCTGGCGAGAATTATTCAAGTTGCAGGGAACCACCCTTGCTATGAGTAGTGCCTACCACCCTCAAACCGATGGCCAATCAGAAGCCTTAAACCGTTGTCTCGAAGATTATCTCCGCAGCTTTGTCTCAGACGACCCCAAGTTATGGCCAAAATTCCTACCATGGGCTGAGTGGTGGTACAACACAAATTATCACTCCGCCATCAAAATGACACCCTTTCAAGCACTCTATGGCCGCCTACCCCCAACGATTCCCCATTATATCGCCGGTGAAGCCGTAGACCCCGCCCTTGACGATCTCCTTCAACAGCGCCAAAATCTGCTCTGCGACCTCAAAGCTAACCTACACGCTGCCCAACAAAGAATGAAAAATACGGCTGATCGCAAACGCGCAGATTGCTCTTATGACGTCGGCGATTGGGTTTATGTCAAATTACAACCTTACCGGCAACACTCCATTGTCCGCCGCCCCTCACACAAGCTATCCAAGCGCTTCTACGGCCCTTACAAAATCTTGGAAAAAATAGGCCCAGTTGCGTACAAACTTGAACTACCCGAAGATGCATGTGTACATCCTGTTTTCCACATCTCTCTACTAAGACGTGCATTGTCGCAACACAGCAACCTTGAGGACAAGGTTGTTTCTGATGGCGGGGGGATTGATACGATCACGAACCAGCTCACCTTACCTGCCATGTCAGCGCCACGTCACAGCACTCGGATGAAACACATTCCCGCTAAACTTTCAGATTATGCACTTTGACTTAGTCATTTCATTTTCAGTTATTATCCTAAGGAGATGGGGCCATTACGCCACCACCCATAGCATTAGGAAAGTAGTTTTATTTCCATTGTTTAGCAGATAGGTTAGTAGAAAAGGCAGGGAACGTTGTTGATGGTTTTTTTAGCAGATATATGAAATTATTTCCTCTTCCATTTTTTTGTTAATTGCATTTGGAGATTACCCATCTCGAATCGGGTTACTTATCATAATTGAGATAAAAGTAATATATGGATGTGTGCCAATTAATACTATAAGGATGTTGGAATAAATGAATGAATTAATGAGATTCTTTAGAATAATATGGAAATAATTAAAGAAAAAGAAAATATTAAATACTTAGGTCAGTGTTAATGTATTCAAACTTTCAACTTTAAAAGAACAAAGACTATATTTTATATAGTCATGATATTTACATATATTTTTTTTATTAGTTTCGGATTTTATTTATAATGAAAGTTTATAATGTCACTGTACATGATGTAATCAATAATGTTAAATTAATGATCTCGATTAAGCCGTTTAATTAACCAAAATGATCTCGATATTTAATTTCCTTTGCAATGAAATAAACCAACAAACATTTTCAATTGATTTTGGTTGGTTGAATAATCTTAGTGTTTAGTAAATATCCACCATTAATTTTAATAAAAAGAAATAATAAAAAAAAATTAAGGCGGTTCCGGGTTGGACCCGGATCCGGAACCGGAACCGCCCAAGAACCATTTAGTTGGACCCGGAACCGGAACCGGAACCGTTTAGCATTGAAAGAACCGGAACCGACGGGACGGTTCCGGGGCGGTTCCGGGTAGACCCGGAACCGTTGCCATCCCTAGACCCTGCTGCTCTGCCTTCGGAGCTTCTGAAGGTCGCAGGGAATGTTCATGATATTTTGATTTACTCAAGAAAGAAAAAGGGAAAATTGTGGTAGGGGATGTTGATGAAGCTTAAAAGTCATCAAGCTTCAATGGGTGTTAGCATTATAAGTTTTTTAAACTTTTTTTCTTATGAAGAACAATGAAATACTTCTTTTTTTTTTGTAACTTAATGTGGTGCTGATTTTGTTTTTAGCTAAGAATTTCTGTTCGTTTTATACGATTTCTGTATGGGTAGGTCAATCATGCATGCTTAAATTCTCAATGCTTAACTCAGGTCAGTTAGTGTCTTAACTCTTAGTGGTATTCGAAATATCAGATATGAGTAGATTTAAAAAATTCAAAACTGCTGAGATCTGTTTGAAGTTTCTAGATATGTGGTTGTTGGTCCACTTGTGTTTACTTAGTATTTCTGAATATTACATATAGATATATTGTCATTTTGATGATTTAATGGCAGGAAACCATTTGTTGCACTTTCAACCAAAAAAAAAAACAGAAAGAAAGAAAGCGTGGATAAAACAATGATTTTTCCCCTTGTCGTTGAAGATTAGATTCTTCGTTATCGTCTGAAACTGAACTGACTGAATTGCTGAACACTAGTTGAGTTGTTTAAAAGACTGCTTTTTGTTAGAATCTTGTATGTATGAAAATAAGGTACATGGATTTTTCGCGCCAAAATTTTTGGTAACAAAATTATGCCATTACTGTTTCTGCATTACCTTTATGCCATGATGTTCAAGCAATACATTGTTTGTCCGTTTCCCCAAATTCCACGGTGTTTGTTTATCTGTTTTTGCGCAATGAGTGAAACTGTCTTTGCAACTTCTACTGCTCATATAAGTAGCAAAATATGTTTTCAAATAATTAGCAAGTGCATGTATAATATGTAGTTATTTTCTAGAGTTGTATAACATACACTTGTCGAAGGTTACTAAATTTGTTTCATGCTTATTTCTTTCCTAAAAGAGAAAAAACACAGTAAAAATAGCAATTCACACATATCATTCCTCTTTTTCTCTTCAAACACACTCAAACTTGTAGAAATCCAGATTCAAGTGTGTTGTACTTCTGCTTCTTATGGTGACAAGTTTACCGGCATCCTCGACCCACAGCGCCTTCACCGAGTTTTAACTTTTTGGAATACTTTGTCATTCAGTAACTTTTATGCTTAAATAACTTTTAGCACCAAGGTTTTCTATGCTCAGTTTTGGACAAGTCAGAAAATAATGAACCAAATAAAAGTGAAAGAGAATATATTATAGAGATTGATTATGAGGATGAATGTTTTAGTGCAAATGACCCGCAATGTGCACTTTTCTTTGGCAGCCTTAAACCAGGTTGAAAGTCTTATGTACTTGAGAATAATAAGAATGGCTTACCATTTTTTATTGAATATGTCATGGAACATATAGTTCCAAAGTTCAATAAGAAACTTAAACGAAGGAGAAAGATTTGATGTGCTTCTGTGAAACCCGTGACCTCTGATTTAGTGCAGAATCAGAGCGGTTGCAATGTGAAAAATATATATATATCATGTAAGAAGAGCAATGTAGAGGTTGTGGTCCTGTTAGACAATGAGCTTCTGTCTGGTGCTGCAAAATTGCTGCAATTAATTTTGGAGATGAAAAAGGGATCGAAGAGGATAGAAAGGATAGACAAAGTGGTTAAAGGAAAGAACATTGTCTAGGAGCTTTTATTTCTTTTCCAATATTTTTGTATAGTAAGATAGAGTTTCACTCGTATAAAACACGTGTAAATATATAATCTGTTTTAAAAGTTTCCATAGAATTTTTTATTCTTATAAATATAGGATATTGTACTTTTAGTTGATACTGTTTAATTATATCGAAGATAGCATTGAGCTTAAAATTTCTATATAACTATTTTTAGTTTCAAAAAATCAAGGAACGGTTCTTTGGTGTCTTTGCATTTCATATGATCTGCTCCAGTAAAAGTAACTAATGATCATATGTTCATCCAGTACAAAGCTCATCAAAAACATCCCTATTACAATAGTTCGGAACTTTGCGAACACAAATTTGAACATCGAAAGCTTGAGATACGTGTTGGGTTGTACTCTATCATTCATTTTCCATCGTCTTATTTGTCACCAAAACTTTGCCCTTTTTAACTCATTTTGCTTCTTCTTCTAATTGTCACTTATCGATTTAAGAATATTAAGAAATAACTGCAGAAGAAAATTAAAATCCGAAAGAAAGCATCTGACATCGCATAAAAAGTAAGCATAAATTGCACACTAACAAAAGTTGTCATTTCTGAAAAACGGTGGCTTAATTTATTAACCTTAGCTTGGACATGGGACAAGCGGTTCAATGGCCAAATAGGAAAAGGGGCATTAAATATATTATATTTATAGTGAGATTAACTAAGTTGGTAGAAAGTACAAAAAACCTTAATAAAGGTTTTTCGTAAAACCATTCAAGGTCATGCACGTGCATCTTTTCACGTCAACATTAGGTAGCACCGATTTAGTATTACGAACCAAAAAAAACTTTTTCTTCTTTCAAATATTTTTCATTCTATTCCCGTGAAACTATGTTATCTCTTTCTTGCGTTAGTATCTCCGCTCTCTTTATATACTTTTTGATATTTTCCACCAAAAAGTTGTTTAGCATTTGATTATTGATAAGAATCATTATTTTCCATCATTTTTATGTTTACTATATTAAAATAATATCATATACCTGCCTATCAAAATAAAAAGGGGGAATTATAGATTTCGTCCCTCAACAAAATTCCAATCGCAAAATCGGTCCTCCATGTTCTGTCCGCGTCAATTTAGTCCCTTATCTTGTCAAAACTTAACGCTTTTTGTCCTGCCGTTATCTTTTCCATCCAAATTGACGGAAAACTTCAAAAAAGGTCAAATTGTGGGGAAATTTACATCTTTTCATCCTATATCTTACTGTTAAAGACATTTTTGTCCAATTACCATGAATCAGGCCCAACATGCTTCCGAAAAATAATTAAACATTCATAAATTCATACCTCTGTTTGACCTCCTTACTGCCGGGTATTCCAAGCCTCCGGTTTTACGGACTCGTTCCAACCACTCGACCGCAGAAGGTGGTTCGTAAGTCTTAGCTCATTCAGCAATACAAAGCACAACCCTATTTCGTTTCCTATCTTAGGGCGTAGGGGATATTACAGTATAAATGTCTAGTTAAATTTTTGAAAGCAAGTTGAAACAAAAGACTCAAATTTTTATTGATGAAATAAAATTAAAATTACATAAACATACTCTACTCCGCTATTGGAGGAGATAACCTTTTAGCCTCTCATATGAAGACTTACAAATTGGGGAAAATTCCCATACACTCGAAATTTTGAAATACAGAAAAGAAAAATTACAATAAAGAAAATGATTTTATTTTAAAGACTATGGAAGAAGATATGTTGAGAAGAGTTTGAGAAAATTTTCGATGATCTCCATCTGCTTCATGCCTTCCCTTTTATAGCCTTCAACCACGGATTCCAAATGTGGATTCCAAACTTGTAAAATGTCCACCGACGCTCTTTCCATCTTTTATCATGTGGTCGGTCCCTCCTCTTAATTTTGCCTGCCATTGCTTTGAAAAAGTTGTGGCTGAAACATTTTTCTTTTTTGAAAGGCATGGCCCGTTGGTTTTGCAGTTGGCCAGTCCTTATCATGAAAACGTCATTGCGTTCGCCATCTTTCTTGTACATTTCACAACTGTATTATATATATATATATATATATTTTCAGCTGTCCCACTCTGAAATTACATGTTGTAATTTACAATGGACCTATGTTTATTAGGTCCTTCTTTGTTTTTTACATTTAAATTTTTTTACCGCGATTTGTAAAAACCCCGCGGATTTCTTGTCCTTTTACCCATATCTTGTTCGTGGTCGGGCTTCTCTTTCGTAACCCTGATTCGTGTGTCGAACAGGGGTTTCTCCTGGAGTTCACAACTTGAGCAGATGTGATTGAGCTATTGACCCACATGCATCATATTGCATGTTTTCTTTCTTGTGTTCTCAGTTGCTGGTAACTTGTTCATCCAAATTAGCGTTCTTTTTTGTTCAAAAAGATTTTCTGCGAATTCGGTACTTTTTCCTGTCATGGATTTTAACAAGAATGATCCATTAATCTTGTTTGAAAAGATTTTGAATGGATACTTCACTTTGTCCATCTCGGTTAGACAGACCCAGAATCCCCACGCTCTTCGGGTGGAAATGTCATCTTCATTGATTGAAGCCACCAGAGGAGCCTCTCTTGTCTCGACCTTGACTCTGTTGTAGGCCGTTATATCGGGTCTCTGTAATTTCATAAAATGAAACGCCGGATGAGATCCCTTTCCAGCAATTTCTGGAGCAATTGATAAGAATTTTGTTTCCAGAACATCTCCTCTCTTCAGATGTGGATTATTTTGCCATGAGTTAAACACAACTTCACTAATCCATTCCGGTAATTTAGAAATTTCTGGAAATCCTGGTGACATAGTATGGATCGAGGCGAGTGCCCCAAAATCATACCATTCGCGAACCTCGTCGGGTTTTGACCCTTCTCGCATCCAAACCCTAAGATATTTTCCGGATGCATCGACTATTGTTTTTCTTGGATATATCCCCTTTCTTGAGATCAGTTTTTCCCATGATCTCTGGTAAAACTGCCAATGCAAATTAATCTCGTTAGTATTAACCTTAGAGATGCTTGTCTGTGGCCTAAGGTTACCCAAAATCCAACAGCTTTTTGATAATCTTTGTGCTGTCAAATCACCCGTATCATCAACTAATCTCATACTTCAAATACTAAACGGCCTTCCTTCTGAGTATGATGCTTTCGTCACCTCTGTTACTATGCACTCCTCCCTAATTTATTTGATGACCTTCGTGCTCGATTATTACAATTCGAACATTGCCTTCTCCAACAACAAACTACCCCTAATACACCTGCATTTGTAGCCCACACACAATTCCATTCTAGCCGTGGTCGTGGTTCCTTTCGTGGCCGTGGTAATGGCCCCGGTCGTGGTCGTGGTCGTGGTCGTTTTGGTCGTGGTTCATCTTCCACAGGTTCTTCTTCTAGTAGCTCTACATTTTCTCATTTCCGTCGCTCTCCCGAATATTCTCGTCCTTATGGTTCTTTTGCATCATCTACACAGCCTGGACTATTGCCACCTTCATGTTCTAGCCAAATTTGTCAGCTCTGCAGTACTCTTGGACACCTTTCTGCTGCATGTCTTCATCGGTATGATCACGCATATGTCTCTGATGATCTCCCAAAGTCCTTTTCAGCTCTGGCTGTTGGTGATTCTCCTGATCTCACTTGATTTTCGGATAGTGGAGCATCCGCTCACATGAACCCTCATGATGGTATGCTCTCTCACTTATCCCCATATTCTAGTACTAATAAGTTTTTGGTTGGAAATGGTGATTTATTACCTATTAAGCATGTCGGTTCTTCCACTCCACCCACTCCCCATAGACCTTTATCCTTAACTAATGTCCTTCATGTTCCGTCTCTTTCTCATAATTTACTTTATGTTCGTCAATTGTGTCGTGATAATAATTGTATCGTTAGTTTCTCTGATCATGGTTTTTGTGTCAAGGACAAGACCAGCGGCCGAACTCTTCTGACCTCCCATTCATCTAGTGGTTTATATCATGTTCTAGATACTTCTGCCTCTCATTCGACTCTCATTGCTAGTTCTATCTCTGGTAATATTTGGCATCGTCGACTCGGACATCCTCAGGTTTCAATTTTAAAAACTTTATGCAACAAAGGTGTTTTATTATCTAAAAACAGTAGTTTTGATTTTTGTTCACTTTGTCAATTAGGTCGTTCCCGTCGGCTTCCCTTTCAGTCTGTTGAAAAGCGAAGCTTAGTCCCTTTTTATTTAATTCACTCTGATGTTTGGAAATCTCCAGTTGTTTCTGTTTCTGCTTTTAAATATTATGTTATTTTTATAGATGATTTTACTAGTTTTACATGGTGCTATCCTATGCGTGCTAAATCTGAAGTTTTCATTCATTTTTTACATTTTATGGCTCTTGTAGAAAATCTTTTTTCATCCACAATAAAAAAAATTCAAAGTTATATAGGACGTGAGTTTGACAATGCCCAATTTTGCTCCTTTTTTTCTACGAAAGGTATTCAGCTTCGATTATCATGCCCTTATACACCTCAGCAAAACGGTATAGCAGAACGCAAACATCGTCATATCTCGGATCTCATTCACATACTCTTACTTACGGCCTCTCTTCCTTCTATCTTCTGGGTTGACGCTCTCTATACTGTCGTGTTTTTAATAAATCGTCTACCATCTCCTTCGCTTTCCTCTTGCTCTCCCTTTGAACTGTTACTACACAAAACCCCTGATTACACCTCTTTTCGCATTTTTGGTTGTGTTTGTTATCCTTATCTTGGTCATCGTGCTCAACACAAATTGGACTCTCGCTCTGCTTCTTGTGTCTTCCTCGGCTATGCACCTGACTATAAGGGTTATCGTTGTCTTGATCCTATCACACATACTGTCTACGTCAGTCGTCATGTCATTTTTGATGAATCCACTTTTCCTTATACATCTCTTACCTCTGTTGTTCCCTCTGACCATTCGTCTGTTGTCTCTCCTCCTCTAGGTCTTCATTCGGCCACATATTTGGGTTCTTCAAACCCAACCATGCCTTCTCTACACAACCATCCATCGCTTCCCGTCATTCCTGCGACACCATACTCTTTTGATATTTCTTCCCCGAGTCCATGCCCTTCACCACATCGTTCGAACCTGGATGTCTTGACCTCCTCTCCTTTGCGCTCTCCTCCAGTGTCTTCTACCTCACCCTTGTCTATGGCTCCCACGTCTTCTCCATCCTCTACCTCACATGTTTTCACTACCTCTCCTCCACCACCCATTCATCCTATGATAACTCGCTCTAAGGCTGGCATAGTCAAGCCTCGTATCCTTCCTTCTCTCTCTGCTGAGATCACCACTCCTATAGAACCGACATGCTACTCTCAGGCATCCAAGGATCCTTTGTGCTGTGCAGCTATGGCTGATGAGTTTAACGCTCTTCAAGCCAACAACACTTGGATCCTTGTTCCGCCAGATCCATCTCAAAATCTTGTTGGTTCAAAATGGGTATATCGGGTGAAGCTACGATCTCATGGCTCTATTGAACGTTATAAACCTCGACTTGTGGCTCAAGGATTCAAACAGCAAGCTGGTATAGACTTTGGTGAGACTATCAGTCCTGTGGTCAAACCGACTACCATTCGTACAGTTCTCTCTATTGCTATTTCGCGACAGTGGTGTATACGTCAGCTTGATGTGAAGAATGTTTTTCTTCACGGTGATCTTTCTGAGACTGTATACATGACACAGCCTCGTGGTTCTGTTGATCCTCAGCATCTGACTCATGTGTGTCGCCTGTAGAAGGACCTTTATGGTCTGAAGCAGGTGCCTCATGCCTGGTTTCAGCGATTTGGCACATATCTTCTTCGTCTGGGTTTTACATACTGCAAAGCTGATATGTCTATGTTCGTTTATCGCTCTGGCTCTGTTACATTGGTTCTTCTACTCTATATTGATGACATCATCCTCGTGGGTAACAGCTCTTCCGTGGTGGTCTCTCTCATCACTCGTCTTTCTCAGGAATTTGCTATGAAAGACTTGAGTGATCTACACTATTTTTTGGGTATTCAGGCATCCCGCGATAGTCGTGGCCTTTTTCTCTCTCAGCAAAAGTATGCCACCGGTCTTTTACAACGATTCAAGATGATGCATCTTAAACCAGTTTCCTCTCCATTATCCGCGAAATCCATGCCTTCCGCTATTGAAGGAAATTTATACTCTGATCCGTCTTTTTTTCGTAGTATCGTTGGTGGACTTCAGTACCTCACGCACACTCGTCCTGATATTGCTTATGTTGTTGCTTTGGTTAGTCAGTTTATGCATTCTCCTCGTGATGTTAATTTTCAGATGGTCAAGCGTATCCTTATGTATCTTCGGGGCACACTTGACCTCGGTTTGGTTATTGGGACCTCCTCGTTGGACTCTATTACTATTTACTCTGATTCTGATTGGGCTGGTTGCCCGGACAGTCGTCGCTCCACCACTGGTTTTGCCGTCTATCTAGGGGATAATCTGATTTCTTGGTCTGCTAAGAAGTAGGCCACTGTCTCTCATTCCAGTACTGAGGCTGAATATCGTTCTATTTCTTTCACTGTCGCTGAAACTTGTTGGCTTCGATACATTCTATGTGATCTCGGCATTACATTGACACATCCAGTCACTGTGTACTGTGATAATATCAGTGCAATATACCTTGTTCTCAATCCAGTGTTTCATGCGCGCACGAAACACATTGAGATTGACTACCACTTTGTTTGGGAAAAGTTGCTTCTGGTGATGTTGTAGTTCATTATGTTTCTAGCTCTTACCAGATTGCTGATATTTTCACTAAAGCTCTTCCGGATCCTAAGTTCTCTCAGCTTCGTGCCAATCTTCGCGTCCGTTCAGCTGCTTAGATTGCGGGGGGTGTTAATAGATATTGTTGATATATATTTCGAGATTATTTTGGCCCATATATTGTATAGCTCGTGGCCTCGTTTATGCTTTATATATAGTGTTCTCGTGTATATTGCAAAACACACTTTGATAGAATAATACACTCAATTCTACAAACCCTATTATTATAACAATTTGGATTCGGCTAACGATTTAAAATGAATGATTTTGAAATCCACATAATAAATTATAAATTATGAGAGATTTTTAGAGGATAATTTCAGTAGAGTTATTTTCAAGAGAGACGAAGAGATTACTGAGAGAGGGGAAATAGAGATTTTTGAGAGAGTGGATGATGTGTGTCATATCCAATGAAAATAAGAATCTTACTCGAATAAATTTGTGTATAGTGATGAGCTTGGTTGATCGTCAGTGATTTGTTCAATTAATTTCTAAAAATGCGAATACTAAAGTAAAGGGGGTTTTCAAAAGTGATTAAACTAAAATTAAGTAAACATGTTTAAATTCGGAAAATTGCAATTATTTGATAATTAGAGGAACTCAATAGTTTGAGATTTTCTAGCCTAAGAAATTATCTCGGTATTGATTCACATATTGGATCCTTGATGCAATGATGTTTCAGTGTTCTTAAATAAATTAGACAGGGTTATTGATTCATATATTGGACTCTTGATGCAATGATGTTTCAGTGTTCTATATAATAAATGTCTTTTAAAATCGAATAAAAATCCCAACCAACTAAAAATAATTTAAAACATAGATGGTCGCAAAAATATCATGAATTTAGCTCCAAGACCTCGATTTTTGCTGGTTAACCCTCAGTCAAGAATTGAGTGTGTCCACCTCTGACTTTGATTTGTAGTATGTTTTTTGATTTTTCTCACTATTCTCATTTCTCTTCAAAACTCTGCATTTTTACCCCATTTTGCTTCTTCCTTTCATCATCCCAAACCAATTCAAGACTAGTACTAAATACGTAAACAACAAACTTAAATGAAACTACAACAGATTAAAAGTATGCATAAAATGGACACTAACTAACTGTGGACACAAGATTTTTGAAAGATACGGGAGAGATTTCTGATATGTATATATTTATATATTTATATATATATATTGAGGGGAATGACTTCTGATATAGTCAGAAAATTTTGTGGAATATTTTTTCAAAAGTAGAAATTGATAGATTATTTACAAAGAGGGGGCGAGAGACATTTTTTTGAGAGAGACAAATCGTTTTATTTCAGAGATTTTGTCAATAAAATTTTACAGGTGGAGATATTATTTTGTTCGAGAGAGGGCGAAAGAGAGGAAGAGAGATTTCTGAGACATAGATGTAGAGATATTTTTTAGACAGAAATATATTCTTGTGTGAAAGAGATATTTTAGAGAGAAATAAAGAAATTTTGAAAGAGGATCGTGAGATAATTTTGAAATTTATTTTTTCAAAGAAAGATTTTTGAGAGAGGTGGAGCGATTATATAAGGAGAGGGAGAGAGATTTTTGTGAGAGCTTTTGTTTGAGAGATTTTTTAAACTGACTTTTTAGAGAGAAAATTTTGAGAATAATTTTTCATTTTTGCAATGGAAATAATGGAAATGACGGGGTAACGAGCGGTTTTAAAATCCATAAGAATCTGGCTTCAAATCCTTTTGGTCCAAAGATATATATGAGACTGATGTATTTACATTTTTGGTCGAACAATAAGAGTACATTTAAAATGAGGATTTGAGAATTTCTTGATCCAAATCTTTCCATCCAAATGAACCATTAAATTCATGTAACGATTTCAGCAAATCGATATCAGGTTCCCGTTTCAACTTGACCCAATAAATGTAGGATGGCAAGAATAAAACTAGACTACTTTTTTATGGTATTTGATTGATAGGGTTGGCGCGAGTGCCATTGGAATATTAGAATTTCATCAAAAATAGTCATGTGTCGAAAAATAGACATGTTTCGGGCAGATGGCATGTTAAAATGAGGGAATGAATTGGTTTATAGAAATATAGTAAACACTTGTTTATTCTTGAGATGTTTGAATTATGGTTTATAATATTTTAAATGACACTATTTCTTTCATTACATAAACTATTATTCACGGATTTATTAATGTAACATCACTAATTTTTAATAATAATATTCTTATAAATAATTATATATATATATATATATATATATATATATATATATATTTACTTATCAACATATCTAAGATTCATGTTGATTCGTTATATATCAATAAGGATTTGTATAAAAGCCGATATAAGCTAATGTTTATAATTAAAAAAAAGGTCATATATAAAAATTTTATTTTAAAAGAAAGACATGGAATTCTTTATATATTTTTCCTTATTAAAAAATAATATTTCAGAATTTAGAAAATTGAAGGCTATGTTTGTTTATGTTTTTGGGATGAAATTTTAAATTTTTCTCGGGAATGGCGTACTATAGAAATTCGTGTGAAAATGATAGGTGTTTGTTTATGTTTTTAAAATTAGGTTGAAAGTTGTAAGAGATGTCAAACCAATAGTGATAGGTTGATGGATGATGTGTAGAATAATTATGTTAGTGGTGTATATAATGATTATGTAAATTAAAAATAAAAAAGATATGAATAAAAAATTGTAAAGTATGAAAGAGAAAGTGAAAAAATGATTTATAATAAATGATTTGATTGGTAAATGTGTGAAGTGATGTGTATATGAGTGATAGTTAGTTATATAGGAGATTGAAAAAGTAGAGTTGAAAAAAGGAAAATTGAGATGAAAATTTGGTGAGTTAAGTTTATTTTGAATTTTGTGATTTAAAATCATGAAAATGGATTTTGAAAACATAAACAGACATACCCGAAATGTTTTAGCTTTAGGATTTAAAGAAATTATTGCTTAATTTTCATGCTATACATTATATTTAACTATCAAAGTTGAAGTACGTTACTTTAGTATGTATAAGATTACTATGGGGTTTCATGATGAGATTGATGAATATATCAAAACTAATAATAAATTGAGAATTTTCTGAAGTAGAAGATGACGCAATTGAGAGTATAATGGGATGGAATATTATTACATTAAAGTGTGTAAAGTTAAACTTGCTTTAATTCTTTAATTTAGGAATATATCATTGTTCATTATTTATTATTTTAATTTAGATAACGATATTTTTAAAATCATTTTAACATAATAATCTTCCTATCATAATTTACAAGGAAAATCAAAATTAATCTTGACCTAAATATCAAGTAAACTCTACAAACAATTATTAAAAGAAGTCAATTCTCATCAAAATAAAATAACAAGTTAATGGTGGATCTATAACTAAACTTATAATTGAAAATTTAATAAACTTTGTTTTAAACTATTATGAAATTTAAAATATATTCTTTTATGTTTAATAATATTAATTTTTTAACCCATTTTATCCATTATAATATTTTAGTATGCTTTTAGTTTTTATCCTTTCTTGCATCTTCATATTTTTTATCTGTTGTATCCATATAATTTTAATTCTATTAAACATATTCATTATATATTTTAAACCAATTTTATCTAACATGATACCAAAATCAAAAGAAAACATGTTTCTATATCATATAAGATTATACTAAATACTATAATTTCATAAATAATATATTTCACGTGCAACACACGTATATTTCACTAGTATACAAAATGTATGGATATACTAAGTGTTTTTTTTCTAATAATAAAACTATACAATATTTACAGATGACTAGAAATTTTTTCTATGATGAGAAAATGCCAGGTGGTAGAAACTTGACCCTCACATGATGACAGCCATGACGTGCTGTGTGGACCCCACGACATGAAAAATTGGTGAAACATTATATATCTGTACATTTAATGCAATTTTCCTTCATAGTTACTCAGATTTTAAGGATCTTGAATATGAAACACAGGATATTGTTGTCATACTATCTGTGTAATGCCAATAAGAAATTTCATGAATTCAAATTAATATTAAAGACCATTCATTAAATGAAAAAATGTGAAAAAGAAAAGGAGAAGAGCCAATTTGAATAATAATTGTAACTTTTTTGTAAAATAGTTAAGATTGAATAATCTCATATAATTTCATTAATAATTTAAATCTGAAAAATTTCAATGTAGTTCACTAATACTTCTAAACATAATAGAAAAAACAATTAGTATGGAAATTAAAGAAATCTAACATAAAATGATAAAGAAATTTAAACATTGTGTGAGGAGGATGAGGAGAATCTATTAAATGTGATGACCTGTAAAATCAGCGGTAAATTACACAAACCAAATTTATATAACTTCATAAGTAACCAGGGTTAAAGTTTAAGCATGGTTAGGTTGGTAACTCCAAAAGATTCCAAACTCTATTGAAAAAAGGTGGGTTTGTGCAACCTTAAATACAATAACCTCGGCTAGTGTTCTTTCTCATATAGTTCACTCTAAATTTATTTTCTTCAATTTTCCAGCAAAGTTCTTAGAATTTTGTTTGTGGTTTCCCCAAAGACATTTTGCTTTGTACGAATTCTATTGATTTGAATTCAGCTGAAAAAAATTTAAATTAAGTTCTTTTAGTGGAAAATTCATCAATCGGTGCCTCAGAGAACCACATTTACTTATAAAGGAGGTAAAACTTATAAATCTCTCCATGGATGTTTATTTTCGTGCATTCAACTCCTTTGATGGTTGATAATTGTATTAATCTATGAAGATCACGATTCACTTAAGAAATGATTTCATGACGTCCTGACAACTAAGAGAAATTAGATCAGTGCGGTTTTCAATTTACATGTAATTTCTGATGGTATTGTGTGAATTTTTGCATTTATGCATAAATCTTGCACTTTTCTTTTTTTCTTTGTTTTTTATACAATTTTTAAGTGATTAAAGCTGGTTCCATATGATTGAGAATTTGAATAGACTTTTGGTGTTTGAATATTAGATCTGAATGAACTATTCAGATCTGTTGGTTGCTGGTCCTCTTGTAGTTGCTTGACATTCCAATTATAAAAGGTATAAAACTAATTGCATTTGTATGATCCGATGAATGAAAACTTTTTATTGAACTGTAACACAAATAATAATAATTTAAACTGAATAACCAAAATTAATAACACCACAAGTTTTTTCCTATCGTTGAAGATTAGATTCCGTTTTATCATCTGAAATAGGACAAAGCGATTCACTTTAGTTTACCAAAAAAGATAATTTTTGTCATTGTTGAGGTGTTAGTAGCACATGCATGAGAATAAGGAGAATTCATGTGTTTTTTCGCGCATATAAGGTGTAAAAATTTCAAAATTCCGGTAATGCCGTTATTCAGTTGTATATTTGGTAACACGATTTTTTCATTATTGTTTGTGTATTACCGTTATTCCTTTGTAATTTCGGTATTACAGTTACTGCATCATAATTTTTGTAACACATCGTTTGTCCGTTTAAACTTTAAAGTGCCGCCTTATCCCCGAATAGTACGGTGTTGTTTAGCTGTTTCTACACAATGAATGAAACAATATTCATGGCTTAGGCCATTTCTATTGATCTCTGAAACAGATGCAGCCAATGAGTGATGACATTAACATAGGGTAAAATTCTTATTTTAAACGCAAATCTTTTGGTTTTGTAGGTTGGCAGAGTGGAAAGAAACTTATCTAGAAATGGAATGCAATAAAGACGATGCTATCAGGGCTAAAGGAATAGCTGAGAACAAGTTACTGGAGGGAGACATTAGAGGAGCAAAGAATTTTGCTTTAAAAGCTCAAAACATGTTCCCTAATCTTGATGGATTGTCTCAGTTCATCGAGGTGATTGATGTTCATATTTGCCATGACAACAAAACAAACGGAGAAACTAATTATTATGGGATTTTAGGAGTACTGGATCCTTGTTGTAGTGAAGAGATGCTGAGGAAGCACTATAAGAGAAGGGCTTTGGCAAATCAATCAAGTAATTCAATTCATGCACTACTGTCGGCAACTCAATTTTGGTAATGTTGTCGTCCATATCAACCTAGAGGATATGATCAACTTTTGCTGGTTGCCTTTTTGAATATACAAACCAATACATTTTCCCAGCTATGCTAACAAATTTGCATGCTACCACATTTTTTACAGGAAGTCTTGCAAGAATGTTAATCACAATTTCTTCGAGGTATCCAATTTGAGAAACACAATCACATCGCAAGAGGGAATGATCACTTCCAATATTAGACATGATAAAAACAGTCTTTAGCCTCTTGTCCAAGTACAGTTGCAAGTTTATTGCTTGAAAGGAGCTCAGTCTTCCAAAGGGATACAACTACATAGGGGAAAAGAAAAAATGCGCATATGATTTGAAGCTCAATATACAAGTAACTTCAAATCTGAATTCCAATTCCAGCTTTACTTCAACTACTCACGTTTCAACCAACAACCAAAATTACAGTTTTTCGCCAGAACAAATGAGGGGTCCAAGTTATACTCATCAGAATCAATATTTTCCTTTTAGTAATCTGCAGCCAAACCCTCGTTATGAGAACACTTCACAAACTACCACTGCCCTCATGTATAATCCTATGAATAGCACGACATTCTGGACATGTTGCCACAGATGCAGGATTCAATTTGAATACCAAAAGATTTACCTCAACAAAAATCTTATGTGTATTGAATGTCGGCAGCCATTTTTGGCAACAGAGCTTCCCACTCCAGATGCTAGACGTCCAAGAATACGCCTTTTGCCTTACCCACAGCAGCAGCAGCAACAAGGTGTGTTTACAAGTGTGCATGCCTCAGGCTCAGGCTCAAACCCTGCTGAAGCTGCTTCAAAAAGACCTCACTTTTTTAAATTTTTGTAAATTCAACTATATTGTTATTTAGTACAAAATTCAGACTTTTGACGCATCGTTCTTTTTAAGTGAACTGTGTAGTCTTTGTTTAGCACATTTCAGCAGTGAATGTTTAAAGTTTTTCTTGTTTGACAATTACTTGTTTGTGGAAATCTTTCTGAGTGTAGCTGATTGTATGCATTTTTACAAAAAGGCTGCAAATATAGCTGATTGTATGCATTCTACTCCACAAAATAAAAGTTAGCCCATAAATAAATTCAGGTTGTGTCTCCATGGATTGTAGTATTCCATTTTACTTTTATTGATTATTTCAAAGTCTTTTAGGAACCCTTTATCGATAAAGCTTTAAAGGTCGGGTCTCATTGGCTCTCAAATGCTTTTCAATTCAGCTCCAATTGTGTTCACAAATTAATGATTTGGATTCGGCTAACGATTTCAAACGAATGATTTTGAAATCCACAAGATAAATTATAAATTATGAGAGTTTTTTAGAGGATGATTTCAATAGAGTGATTTTTCAGAGAGAGGAAGAGATTACTGAGAGAGGGGAATTAGAGATTTTTGAGAGAGTGGATAATGTGTGTCTTATCCAACGAAAATAAGAATCTTACTCGAATAAATTTGTGTATAGTGATGAGCTTGGTTGATCGTCAGTGATTTGTTCAATTAATTTCTAAAAATGCGAATAATAAAGTAAAGGGGGTATCAAAAGTGATTAAACTACAATTAAGTAAACATGTTTAAATTTGGAAAATTGCAATTATTTGACAATTAGAGGAACTCAATAGTTTGAGATTTTCTAGCCTAAGAAATTATCTTGGTATTGATTCAGATAATGGATCCTTGATGCAATGATGTTTCAGTGTTCTTAAATAAATTAGACAGGGTTATTGTTTCATATATTGGATTCTTGATGCAATGATGTTTCAGTGTTCTTTATAATAAATGGCTTTTAAAATCGAATAAAAATCCCAACCAACTAAAAATAATTTAAAACAGAGATGGTCGCAAAAATATCATGAATTTAACTCCCAGACCTCGATTTCTGCTAGTCAACCCTCAGTCAATAGAATCTCTACAGAAATTGAGTGTGTCCACCTCTGACTTTGATTTGTAGTATGTTTTTGATTTTTCTCACTATTCTCATTTCTCTTCAAAACTCTGCATTTTTACCCCATTTTGCTTCTTCTCATCATCCCAAACCAATTCAAGACTAGTACTAAATACGTAAGCAACAAACTTAAAACAAAATACAACAGATTAAAAGTATGCATAAAATGGACACTAACTAACTGTGGACACAAGATTTTTGAGAGATACGGGTGAGATTTCTGATATGTATATATTTATATATATATATATATATTGAGGTGAATGACTTCTGATAGAGTCAGAAAATTTTGTGGAATTTTTTTTCTAAAGTAGAAATTGATAGATTATGTACAAAGAGGGGGCGAGAGACATTTTTTAGAGATAGACAAATCGTTTTATTTGAGAGATTTTGTCAACAAAATTTTACAGGGGGAGATATTGATTTTGTTCGAGAGAAGGAGAAAGAGAAGATGAGACATTTCTGAGACATAGATGTAGAGATATTTTTTGGAGAGAAATATATTCTTGTGTAAGAGATATTTTAGAGAGAAATAAAGAAATTTTGAAAGAAGATCGTGAGATAATTTTGAAATTTATTTTTTCAAGGAAAGATTTTAGAGAGGTGTAGTGATTATTTAAGGAGAGGGAGAGAGATTTTCCTGAGAGGTTTTCTTTGAGAGATTTTTTAGAAATATAAATATATTTTTTAAGAGACTTTTTAGAGAGATAATTTTGAGAATAATTTTTCATTTTTGCAATGGAAATAATTGAAAGGACGGGGTAACGAGCGGATTTGAAATCCATAAGAATCTGGCTTCAAATCCTTTTGGTCTCGAACAATAAGAGTACATTTAAAATGAGGATTTTAGAATTTCTTGATCCAAATCTTTCCATCCAAATGAACCATTAAATTCATGTAACAGTTTCAGCAAATCGATATCAGGTTACTGTTTCAACTTGACCCGATAAATGTAGGATGTCAAGAATAAGACTGGACTACTTTTTTTTTATCATATTTGACTGATGGGGTTGGCGCGAGTGCCATTGGCAAATTAGAATTTCCTCAAAAATAGTCATGTGTCGAAAAATAGTCATATGTCGGGCAGATGGCATGTTAAAATGAGGGAATGAATTGGTTCACAGAAATATAGTAAACACTTGTTTATTCTTGAGATATTTGAATTATGGTTTATAACATTTTAAATGAAACTATTTCTTTCACTACATAAACTACTATTAAAAAATTTAATAATGTAACATCACTAATTCTTAATAATAATATTTTTATATATAATTATAAATGTATGCAAATTTACTTATCAACATACCTACTATTCAAAAGAAGGCATACGGAGGAAGAAGGCAAAGGCGGAAATAAATATGTTGGCTAAAGGACCGGAAGACTAAGACCATCTCCAACCAGAATAGTGGTTTTGCACCAAATTGGTGCAAAAATTGCTCCTATTCACTGCACCAAAAAAATATTCCCGAATATTCCTTTTTTCATCTGTTTAATATCTTTACAATCTCTCACAAATAAAATCTAAAACTTTTACGTATTATACATTTTACATAAAAAATAGATACTTTGTTAATAGAATTCACAAATATAAAAAATTCAATATAACTTATATAATTTACTTATAACAAGTTAAGGTTTTATAAACTAAACTAAACTAAAAGCAAGTAAAATTCATTAATAATAAAATATACATTTTATATAAATTAGAGTAGGAATATGTACTTATAATTTAATTATAAACTTAAATTAATGCATAATTGAATATAATATAATGATTAGGATATAATTATAACTAATTAAACTTATAAAGATTAAATTAAAAATAATTCAAACTAAAATAAAAATATACAAAAAGGCAAAGGATCAAAATGCAAAGCTTAAAAAATATTTGAAAAAAAATAAGAGTTGCGGTTGATATGGTGCAACTACAGTGTTGCGCTAGATTTGGCACTGGGGTGGAGACAACCAAGCGCCAAACCCCCCTCCACCCACGCTAACAACTCTCTGATATAGATTTTTTTATAAAATTCAACTATATTTTTACTTACTTAGTATAAAATTAAGACTTTCGACACATCGTTATTTTCAAGTGAACTAAGTAGTCTTTGTTTAGCACATTACAACAGTGAATGCATTTTCAAACTCCTTGGATTTGAAATCCACGTAACTGCAAATATCTTGTTTGGGTAAATAGGATTCCAATTTTGTTTCTGATCTTAAAAACCTCCCCATGGTAGTCTCTCCCCTCACTCTAATAAATATCACATCCCCTCTCTCAAAATTATGTCTCCCTCTCTTTGTAATTCCTCTATCTCCAAATATGATATTTTCTATTCTTTATATTTCATTTTTATAGTTTAACAATATAATTTATTGAACACTTGAAATTCTTAACTATTTTACTTATATTTGTATAAATAATTACCTAAAAAAATATTATTATATACTATGACTGATTTTCGATAAAAGGACTTCAACTAAGATTTTGAGTGGGAGGAAGATAAATTCTTAAGAGAAAGGGTGAAAGATTTTTGAGAGACAAAATTTGTGTGAGATTTGTTTTAAAAGATTTTTGAAAAAAAATGATTTGAATTCTGAGAGTTATGGAGAGAGAGTTTTAGGGGGTGGGAAATTTTTTGAGGGATAAATAGTAATCGATTTTGAGGGGTGGGGGGGGATTTTAGAGTGGCGGATAGATTTTGGAGAGAGATACTTCTTTAAAGAGAGACAAATTTTTGGAAGAAATTGTTGAGAAAGAGGGAGAGAGATTTGTTTAAAAGAAAGAGACTTTTAGAGAGACATATTTTTAGAGAAATATATTTTTGAGGGAGTGAAATTTCTGAGATTTTTGAGAGGAATCGATTTTTGAGAGAGAGGGAGAGAGATTGTTTACATTTTAAAGGCAGATATAGAGATAGTTTAGAGAGAAATATATTTTCATACAAAGAGATTTTTTATTGTAGAGATAAAGATATTTTTGAGAGAGAGGGATAGGGAAATTTTGAGATTTATGAGAAAGAAAGAAAAACATTCCTGAGAAATTTTGAAGTTAATTTTTTTTAGATAGAGGCTTTTAGAAAGAAAGAGAACTTTTGACATATTTTGGACTAATTTTTCACTATTGCCATAATTTGGATTGACATGGCTAACTACTGCATTTGAAATAAATAAGTAATACGAGTCTAAATCATTGCAATCAAAAGATGGATTTGAAATCCATATAATTACATTTTGGGCCAAATATAATAGAAGATTTAAAATAAGGATTTGAGAATCCTTTCGTCTAAATCCTTTCAAATACTTAAGGCGCCATTTAGATTATTGAATTTGGAGTCGGTTAAGTATTTGAAATTAATAAATTTCAAAACTTATAATTTGATTATCAAATATAATATATTTCTTTTTATGAACTATGAGATAAATTTTAAGAAACAGTCAAAATTTCTCTCGAAAATTTTCTCTCTAAAAGTACGTCTGAAAAAATTTTCTTTCAAAAATACCTTTCAGAAAAATAAATATCTCCCCGCTAAAAAATTTCTATTGAGTTGATTTCAGTTTTATAATTTGACAATAAATACTAGAGCACTTGAAATTTTTCAATATTTTCCTTATTGTTTTATATAAATAATTATTACAAAAATAAGTTATATATTATGATAGAGATTTTTGAGAGCATGATATTCAATAGAGTGATTTTACAGAGAGAGGAAGGAAGAGATTTCTGGGAGAGGGGAAACTGAAATTTTTGAGAGAGTGGACGATGTGTGAGACCATCCAATAAAAAAAATATTACCCAAATAAATTTGTGTATAGTGATGAGCTTAGTAGATCCTAATGGATTTGTTCAGATTAATTTATCAAAATGTGAATAATAAAGTAAAGGGGGTTTTCAAAAGTGATTAAACTAAAATTAAGTCAAAATGTTTATATTCAGAAAATTGCAATAATTTAACAATTAGAGGAATTCAATAGTTTGATAGTTTCTAGCCTAAGAAATTATCTCGATTCTTAGGTTCCATTCTTGATGCAATTATGTTTCACTGTTCTTAAATAAATTAGACATAGTTGATAACAAGCACTGACAACCTCGTTTCTCCTTAGTTTGTCAATAATCAATACAAGCTTTTTGATTATTCTTTTGTTAATTAAACATTAATCCTAAATAAAATCGTAGGATTTAGAATAAAAATAGTATTAACGGATTAGAGAAACATTTATTTTAATCAACTAATTTGTAAACTTTTTTCGCTTAAATTAGATCATATATTCCCATAACAAATAATCAAAATCGTGTTTATAATCAATGTTGTTAATTGCTACAAATGTAAGAATTTAACAAAAAAATACGGATTTGAGATTCTAAATAGCTTTATATTATTTTAATAACTAAATAATTGACCTAATTACTTAAATAATTGAAATAATAATATCAACAATCATGAACAATATATGAATATTCAAGAACAAAAAATAACAAAAGGTACATTAGATGTCACAAATATGCAGAATCAAAAGTAGATTAATCCTAATCTAATAAGTATTTATTTTTTAAGATATGATTTAAAAACTCCTAATTAAAATAAATGACTTTTAAAATGGAATAAAAATTCCAAACCAACTAAAAAATACTTTAAAACAGAGATAGGTAACAACATTATCATGCATTTAGCTCCATAGACCTCAATTTCTGCTGGTCCACCTCTGACTTTGATATGAAGTCTGTTTTTGATTTTTCACTATTCTCTTTTCTCGAAACTCTGCATTTTTGCCCCAGTTTGCTTTTTCTCATCATCCCATACCAATTCAAGAATAGTACTAAATACATAAAGAATAAATATAAAATACGATAAAAAATATAATACAACAGATTAAAAGTATGCACAAAATGCGCACTAACTAACTATGAAAACAAGATTTTTGAGAGAGACCGGGGAGATTTTTGGATATGTATATATTTATATGTATATATATATTAAGCTAAACGACTTCTGATGGAGACATAGAATTTTGTGAAAATTTTATCCGAAGTAGATATTGATAGATTATTTACAAAGGGAGGGGGGAGACATTTTTTTAGAGAGAGACAAATAGTTTTGTTTGAGAATTTTTTTAAAGATTTTTGAGAGAGAGGGAGAGTGATCGATTTTGTTCGAGAGAGGGATAGAGAGAGAGGAAAAGAGATTTCTGAGACATAGATACAGAGATATTTTTTGAAGAGAAATATATTCTTGTGTGAGAAATATATTTTAGAGAGAAAGAGAGAAATTTTGAAAGAGAAATATCTGAGAATTGTGAGAGAGAATTTTTGGAAAATTTTGAAATTTATTTTTTCAAGGAAAACTTTTAAGAGGCATGTAGCGATTTTTGAGGGAGAGGTAGTGAGATTTTCTTGAGAGGTTTTACTAAAGTGATTTTTTAGAAATATAAAAATACTGTTTTTTTTTTACTTTTAGAGAAAATTTTGAGATTAATTTTCCCATTTTGCATTGGAAAGATTTGAAATGACGGGGTAACCAGTTGATTTGAAATCCATAAAAACCTGGGTTCAAATCCTTTCGGCCCAAAGATATATTTAAAATGAGGATTTAAGAATTTCTTGATCCAAATTCTTCCATTCAATCGAACCGTTAGATTCCTATAACAATTTCCGCAAATGGATATCCAGTTACCGTTTCAATTTGACCCAATAAATGTAGGTTGGCAAGAACAAAACTAGAGTACTTTTGTGTCGTATTTGACTAATGGGTTTGGTGCGATTGCCATTGGCAAATTTGAATTTCATCAAATAGTCATATGTCGGGCACATGACATGTTAAAATGAAGGAAAGAATTGATTTATAGAAATTGATTTATAAAATGAGAGTAGAATGGGATAGAATGTTATTACATTAAAGTGTGTAAAGTTGAATTTACATTATTTCTTTAATTTAGGAATATATCATTATTTTTTACTTAAATTTAGATAACGATTCTTTTTACAATAATAATTACATGATAATCTTTCCATAATAATTTACAAGGAAAATCAAAATTAATTTTGACGTAAATATCAAGTAAACTTTATATACAATTATGAAAAGAAATCTATTTTCATCCAAATAAAATAACAAGTAATAAAGAAAAATGGTGAAGCTATAAACTAAAATTACAACTGAAAATTTACTAAACTTAGTTTTAAACTACTAAGATTTATACAAATATGAAATTAAAAAATTTAGTAGATTAAAAAATTACAAATTTTAAACTTGAACTTAGCAGTTTTCATAATATCAATTAATGAAATAGTTAGTAAACTAACAATACTAGTTATTATTAAGATTGTGACACGATAACCACTACAAGAGGAAAAAAATTGTGAAAATCAATTAAAAAAGAACTGTACCCTCCAAAAAAATTGAAAAAGATATATATTGATACAGTTTTATAACATGTGAAATGTATCATTCCTTCAATCCGTTTCTTTTATATTCAGAATAAGACATTAATGACCTTTTATATGTAATTCATGAATTCCAAATAAATTTGTTTATCTCTTATAAGATTATACTAAATACTATAATTATATAAATAATATATTTCACGTGCAACGCACGTATATTTTACTAGTATACAAAATGTATAGATAAAACTAAGTGTTTTTTCCAATTGTAATAAACTATACAAAATTTACAGATGATCAGAAATTTTTTCTGTGATGAGAAAATGGCAGGTGGTAAAAACCCGACCCTCAAATGATGACAGACATGACGTGTTGTGTGGACCCCACGACATGAAAAATTGGTGAAACATCTTTCACGTATATATTTGTAGTTAATGCATTATTTTCCTTCATAGATACTCAAATTTTAAGGATCTTAATATAAAACATAGGAAATTTCATGAATCAAAACTAATATTAAAGTCCATTTATTAATTGAAAATATCTGAAGAAAAGTGTATAATAATGATAACATTTCTGTAAAATAGTTAAAATTGAATAATTTCAAATAATTTCTTCAATCATCTAAATCAGAAAAATTTTAATGTTGTTCACTAATTCTTCTAAACATAATAGAAAAAGTATGAAAATTAAAGAAATCAAATATAAAATGATAAAGAAATTCAAACATTATGTAGGGAGGACGAGGAGAATTATTAAATGCAGATGAGCTGTAAAATCAGCGGTAAATTACATAAACCCAATTTATACAAACTTCATAAGTAACCAGTTTAAGCATGATTAGGTTGGTAACTCCAAAATACTCCAAACTCTATTAAAAAAGGTGGGTTAATGTTGTCACCTTAAATACAAGAAACCTCAGCTGGTTTTCTCTTACAATTCACTCTAGAATTTGTTTTCTTCAATTTTTCAGCAAAGTTCTTAGAATTTCGTTTATGGTTTCCCCAAAGCCATTTTGCTTAATGCAAATTCTATAGATTTAAATTTTTGAATAAGTTGGAAAAAAAAAATTAAAATTTAGTTCTTTTAGTGGAAAATTCATCAATCGGTGCCTTAGAGAGCCACATTTACTTATAAAGGAGGTAAAACTTATAGATCTCTGCATGGATGTTTACTTTTGTGCATTTTATCCTTTGGTGGTTGATAACTGTATTAATCTTTATGAAGATATCACGGTTCACTTAAGAAATGATTTCATGATATTTGACAATTAAGCAGAATTAGAATTCTAGATAAATCATTGCACTTTTCAATTTATATGTAATTTCTGATGGTATTGTTTGAATTTGTTGCAATTATGCATAAATCTTGCACTTTGCTTTTGTTGTTTATTTTTTCAAGTATTTCTTTTTTAAGTGATTAAAGTTGGTTCCATATGATTGAGAATTTCAATAGAATTTTGGTTGTGTGTGATTTTAGTACTTTGAAATTCAGAATAATAATAATTTAAATTGAACAACAAAAATTGATAATAACATGATTTTTTCCCTGTCATTGAAGATTAGGTTCGTTGCTATCATCAAAATAGGACAAAGCGATGCACTTTAGTTTCTCAAGAAAAGATAGTTCTAGTCGTTGTTGAGGGATTTGTAGAACATGCATGAGAATAACGATCATGGTTTTCTTCACGCCTATAAGATGTACAAATTTCAAAATTTCGGTAATAACGTTATTCAGTTTTATTTATTTTTGATACAGATGCAATCAATGAGAATCAATGTGATGCAATCTAGGTTGGCAGAGTGGAAGAAATTTATCTAGAAATGAAATGTTATAAAGACGACTCTAGCAGGCCTAAAGGAACCGACAAGAAAAAGTTACTAAAGGAATACATTACAGGAGCAAAGAATTTTGAGATTTTTCAGAGAGAGTAAGGAAGAGATTTTTCAGAGAGAGAGAAATAGAAATTTTTGAGAGTGGACGATATGTGAGACTATCCAATAATAATAAAAATATTACTCAAATAAATTTGTGTATAGTGATGAGCTTGGTCGATTGTCAGGGATTTGTTCAAATTAATTTCTCAAAATGCGAATAATAAAGTAAACGGGGTTTTCAAAAGTGATTAAACTAAAATTAAGTAAAAATGTTTATATTTGGAAAATTGCAATAATTTAACAATTAGAGAAATTCAATAGTTTAATACTTTCTCGCTTAATAAATTATCTCGGTATTGATTCACAAATTTTATCACTGATGCAATTATGTTTCACTGTAATTAAATAAATTAGATATAGTTGATAACAAGCTCTAACAACCTCGTTTCTCCTTAGTTTGTCAATAACCAAAAAAAGTTCTTTGATTATTCTCTTGTTCATTAAACAATCTTAAATAAATCTTAAGATTTAGAATAAACGTATTAGAGAAACACTAATTTTAATCAACAAATTTGTAAGCTCGGTTCGCTTAAATTAGGCCACATATTCCCATAACAAACAATCAATAACGTGTTTATAATCAACGTTGTTAATTGCTACATATATAAGAATTTATCAAAAAATTAAGGATTTGAGATTCTAAATAGAGGGTCAGAAATCTTTCCTACCCAAAGAAGGATTTGAAATCATGTATTACATTTTCGGCCAATTATATTGGATTTATTTCGTCTAGAAAAAGCAAAGAAATGATTACATCTAACTGCTACAAGAAAAAGAATATTAAGCCATCACTCCAGACTAGTCTTCACATTCTCGTCTAAATGGTCATGTAAAGATGGAAGATAGATAAAAATATATATAGATTGAGTACAAGTGAAACAGAACTACCCAACGCAACGACAAATGACTTATGTTGTTTGTTGTGAGGCAGTGTGCAAGTGTTCCAACTGACAGTCCACTATTGTCCGGGGTATGCTCTGTGCCAGTGCAACCCAAGCCAAGTTGGATCAAACTAACCGATCTAGACAAAATCAAACTAGTTATTGATCATCGAATTACGACAGATTAATAGTCGTGCATATAATTCAATACATGTTATTTAATAGATTAATATGCTGTATCAAAATGTTTCCAGAGTATTCAATTACCACATGATACATAAATATAAAAAGTTGAAAATTATATATATATATATCTTTCCAGTTGATTCGATCATTTCAAACTTGTCGAATAGCAAAATATATTAATTATGAATAACTTCCGATAGTTTGTAGCCATTCATACGTTTCTAAAATTTATTTTTCTTAAAATAATTAAAATCCTAGTCTTGTGTTAACAACTTAAAATTGAAAGTTTTATCTAGTAAAAAATATAAGTGTGCTGCCTACTTAAATTAATTTTATAAAATATTATCCATGTTGAAATATTATGAAATTTTCCATAACAACTGAAGAAACTATTTTAATATAGTACTGTAAAATTTTTAAAATATAATATAGTATAAAATGTACAAAACTAAGCATCAGTAGTCAGTAGTAAGATTTTAACTTTTCGAATAATTTCCGCTAATACAACTAAATGAATTCATAACCTTCTATACAACTTCAAATAATGTAAATTTTGTGAAAAACTTCAAATAATGTAAATTTTGTGAAAAATATTTGTGAAATTTTTTTATTTTAAGAAACAAATAAAATAATTTTAGTGGGCCAAATCGGTCGGCCGTTTTAGTCTCGTGGACCGATTTGGCCAACTAAAATTATTTTATTTGTTTCTAAATATTTATATATTTTAAATATATATTTTATTTCAAAATAAAATACAGCATAGTTGGAAAAATGACAACTTGTGTTCTTTGAGGTCAAAAGTTCAATACGTTTTTACCACTATTTAAATTTTTGTTCTACAAACAAAAATATAATTAAAATAAATTAAAGTATATAGAAAAATTGGTTGTTAAGGCCGGGCATACCGGTTTCAACCCATTATAAAGCAGTTGAAACCGGCCTACAAGGCTAAGAGACCGAGGCCATGTTAAGGCCGACCATAAGGCCAGGTCCAGCCTTTATAAGTGGTCATAACCGGCCTGGCCTAAAGGGATAGGTGTCCTAAGGGCCTGCCCCATTAGATAAATGGGCTATGACATGCTGGCTTAGTTCGGCCCATTATGACCCATTTCACACCTTTAGAAAGTGATGGGAAATTGGATTGGACTCCTAAATCTCCTGTCCAACTTACATTCCCATATTTTAGCTTAAAAAACAACTTAACACCAAATTAAATGTATTAGTCTACCTATTATTATTATAGATTTCATATGAATGCCCTTTCCAATCACATTTTCATGTCATTACTGAATGTAAAAGTATATTGGCTATTGAAAACACCATTTCAGAATACATCTAACTAATTTACACGGGATGTACTAGTTCCCGACTATCATATAATTTCTAATTATATGTCTAAATTATTTATTTTTGATAGTAGTCAAACACTATATAATTTAATTGGTCCTGGTTTTTTAGTATTTCAATTTCAGTTAGACGGATAAACTATATTGGAATTAGTATTCACATAATTATGACAAATCACCAAATATAGTATATACCATCCATTCTTATGAACGAGTATAACCTATTTATTATAACGTATGATCAGTATTTTTAAAAGGCGAAAGCGTCAGGCAGGGCGTTCAGTATCTGTCGGGAAGTGGCGTATGCCCCACGCATTTTCGATTTTTAATTCAAAATGAAATAAAATATTATTAAAAATAATTTCAAATAATTGATATGCATGTTCATAAATTCACAAAGACATAAACGATTAAGAGAAGATATGCATGTTCCTATTTCATAAACAATTAAACACATAAATTATTGGGAGAATATACAAATTATGATAAAGCAATTTATTATGGAAGAATAGAAATAGTTAAAGTAATTTATTGTGGAAGAAAGAATACAAACCTTTAGAAGAATCTTGAATTTTTCTCTTGTTTTTAGTTTCGTATGGAGTTGTACGAAGAGAGATTAAAAATATGAAAAATTTGATTTTTTTTAGGGCTGTATTTGTATTGACTCGAGGATAAAAGTTATTTTTAATTATTTGACTTCAACTAAAATGTTGTGGGCTTAACACTATTAAATATGTACAAGTGGGCCAAAAAAATACATTTTTATTTTAAATGAATACGGGGCGTACGCCCTACAGGAATTTCGCCCTCCTTAATCGCCCAGGGCGTTTTTGCCCACGCCCAGCCACGCGCCTAGCAGCGCCTTTTAAAACATTGCGTATGATATACATGATCTGAAACATGACCCCTATTTGTTACACCCCTATTTACATTATATCTAATTATGCTTAACTAGGGGTGTAAGACGAGCTCGATCTCACTTATCCGGCTCGCGAGCTTTTTTATTTTTTAATATATATTATTTTTATTATGATATTAATAAATATATATTAAATAATTAATAAAAAAACAAATTTTAAGTTTCCCGCAAAAAGTTTGAATCGACAAACGGGCTCGGCTAGAGCTCGAGCTAAGGTCACGAGCTGATACAATAAGGCTAGAGCTAGGCTCGTTTACACCCTTCCTTAGCTTATAATATACAATTAAATAATTTCATAATAAAGTTATTTTAAGAAACAATCAGTAACTTCCTCACCTGATTAAGATTTTGCCAAAACTGACTAATAATACAAGGTGGTAATAATGTCTCACTATCATGCTCCTCTGAAATGATAATGTCCGATCCATGAGCTTCATTTAAGGTCTAACTGATTATATTTATCTGATTGATATAGTGGAGGTTAGATTTTGTACTTGTAAGTTTGATTCAAAACTTGTAGATTTTGATATTGTATGTTTCGTTGGTGACATTTGGGGACCATAAAATTCTTTGGAAAAATATTTATCTTCTTTCATTAGGCCAATAATCCTTGATCCTAAGGATAGATTTCGTGACTGCTTTATTTTGTAATGGAAGCTTATATATGGGTCATATGAATGTAAGTAGTTACTAATTCTCGCCTCGTTTACTCTTTTGTCTGGACTCAAATGTGAGAATTGAAGAATGCACTTGATTCCTAATTTAGATATATTGATATCATTACGTAGTGAATTTATGGCAAGATAGTGATTCTTTTCAATTAAAATCACAGTGTTTGTATATACTTGTGAACAGTCAATATACCGTAACATGAATTCAGTTTGTATTTTGTTTAATTTTGTTGTAATATATACCTACATAAATATACATATACAAATATACATATTCCTAAGTCAAGGTTTTATGTAGCGCTTTAGTAAAATGTGTGTCTGCTATGACAATTTTTTTTGACGCGCTTCATTAATTTTGCGACTACATATGGTTATCTTCATTGTATTTATTTCAAGAATATTCACTGTTAAACTTGTTGTTGTAAACAAGTTAAGCTCCGCCAATTATTATCAAATCTTACCATAAACATATTTTCTTTGCACTGTACTGCTTCAAGATTTAGTCAGTTTCAACTCTATTTCAATAACAGCTAATGAACGGTCACTTCAAAAGATTACAATGTGTCGTGTTTGATACCCCATCAGACACGATGCTCCTACTCCCCAATACTGTGTCCAATATGGAAAGAAATTCGTCTGCTTAAATAAAATGAAAAAAATAAAATATGAACACCATAATGGACGTGGTCGAGTGTGTGTCTACTATATATATGCATTATTTGTGACACTTGATGTTATTTCACTAATTTTTTGTGATTTTGAAAATTGAAATATATTTTTTTTGCAAATATATATAATTTGGCAAATAAAATATAAATTTAAAATGTACAATCATTCTTATAGTTTATTTCTCTAATCAGTTGTATTCAAATTAAAATGAAAATACTACTTTATATATTTTAAATGAATATATATGTAATATATATATATACATTTTATAGCAGTTTCGAGCCGTGTCGTGTCCTAATATTTTTTAAATGTCGTATTTCATGTCCGTGTCGTGTCGTGCGATGTACGCTGTGTACTGTGTCCGTGCATCATAGATTAACAATGCTTACTTCAATTACGATTCTTTTCCAATTGGTATTTTTGTCGATAACACCTAGGAATCTTTTGTTAGGAGACACCATATGCTATAATTACAGTTGGTTTGAATTTGTATTTGGTTCATGTACAACTTTGTGACCCGGAATAATCTTCAAGGCAAGCCCATTGTCATGTCTTTCCATCTCTACGCTGGATGAATTCTGGGGCCATTATTGCTTACGAGAGTTATGATTTACATAAATACTTATCTTTATTATTTGTAGATGCATTATGATTATTAAAAAAAATGCAGAAATTCTTATTATTTGGTCCTGTAAAAGTCATAAGGTGGTATTGTAACTGAGAGTGCATATTCTTTCTATGCCGATGACAAAACTGTAGGTGTATGTTTTGTTCATCAGATTAAATTTAACGATGACAAAATTGTAGGTGGTCGGTAACCGATCCTTTGTTGATGTCATCATTGGCAGTCAGTGCTGGCGTGGACCCCACCGCGCCAGAAATTAATGAGACATCCCGACCTTCAGTTACATCTTCCCGCAGTAACTGCAATTTACTTTCATTCTTTAACTCAAATTTTGAGGATATTAAACATGAAACATTAGATATTGATGTCTTAATATCTGTCTAATCTCTAGTTGAAATTTTATGAATTCAATAAAGACTACATAATTAATGAAATATTCAACGCTCCACCTCATCATGATTAAATTCAATGGAACACAAATTTAATGATGTTAGTCAAAAAAAAAAAATCAAGCTAAAATTAATAATAACAATTTTGTAATAATAATCCCATATAATTATTTTAATAATCGAAATCCTAAATATAAAATATGGTACAGTAATTCTCCCTAACAGATACCAATTAATTGCATTCTGATTATGAAACAAAATTCAAGAAATCAAGCATAAAAAGGATAAAGAAAATTCAAAAAATTACCTAAATAAAATTAGAAAAATTATTATTGCAAATGACCTGTGGATTCCAGAGTGAATTACAGAATCCATATTTAACCAGTCTCCAAAAAAACCTTTGTTAAACTTTGACCATGTTTTTAACCATGGTTAGGGTTTAACCAAATACCTCCAAACTCAAAACTCCACCCCATAAAAAGGTGGCTGATAGCAGCTTAAATACAGGACAATTTGCTTTCGTTTCTCCTAAAATTCAATCAAGTTTTTGTTTCTTCAATCCTCTAAGCAAATTTTCAGAAATTTTTGTTGCCCTCTTCGATTTTCCAAATCCAGTTCTTTGCAGTGCCATTTCTATTAATTTGAATACTCGGCCAACCTCAAATCAACAGTTTTTTTTAACTGGAGAATTCATCAAAGGTGCCTCAAAGAACCACATTTGCTTAGGAAAAAGGTAATATAAATCTTATATATTTGTTGTTTGCATGGATGTTTATTTTTGTTCATATAAATCAATTGAAGGTTGATCACTGTATAAATCTGTAGAAGATTCAATTTTGGAGTTATGGAATGATTGCATGATGTCCTGAAGATTATGGTAAATTGGGGTTCTAGTTAAATTGATGAACTTTTACGATTTACATATGAATTATAACCATGGCTAATAATTTATGATGTTTTATTTGAATTTGTGTCACTTATAAATGAACTGGAATTTCTATGTATAAGTTTCTTGCCCTTTCCTTTTTTTTCTTTTTCTAAAGTGGTTAAATCTTGTTTGATATGATTGAGTATTTCAGTAGAACTTCGATTGAATGTAATTTAATGAGTTTGACACTCAATTTAAAGGTCTTAGAAAAATTAGATATGATTACGTCTCAAAAATAGCAGAATTGTTGAGATTTGTTTGAAGTATTCTACAGATCTGGTGATCGGTGTTGTGTTTGCTTCAATCTCCAATTATTAGAAAAATTAAATTAAAATAGCTGCAATGGGGAATTTGTCTTATCTTGACTGAAATCTATTAATTGCACAGTTTTAGCAACACAAATCAAATACTTACTTAGAAAACAACGATTTTTCCCTTTGTCATTGAAGATTAATTTCTTCGTTATCATCTGCACTTTAATTTCCCAAACTGTAAACACTATTTTCCTAGATTCTCGTATGCACGAGAAGTCGAGAATAAAGAAGCTCGGTTTTTCGCGCCAATATGGTTGACGAATTTCAAAATATCGGTAATACCGGTAATGCTGTTATTCATTTGTAATTTTCCGTATTTTGTTATTTCGTGCCAATATGGTTTTGTTATTTTCCGTATTTTTGGTAACACGAGTATTGCGTTGTTGTTTCTGTATTACCGTTATTCAGTTGTAATTTCAGTAATGTAGTTTCTTCATCGTAATTTCAGTAGTCCGTTGTTTGTCCATTTATACTATGTTTGCAAATAATTCTCTCGTCCGAATATAAATATATATATATATATATATTTACTGTTTTCTTAATTCAATGGCTTAGGCGATTTTTATTGATTTCTGAATGGATGCAGATTTCGTCTGCGCCAGTTCAAATTTTCTTGTTATCAATGTTATGACATTAAGATTGTCTTTAATGCTAATCTTAACATAATTCATTTGTTTTGGAAGGTTTTCTGAGCTGAAGAGTAATACTTTCCTACAAATGGAGTGTAATAAAGACGAAGCGAAAAGGGCTAAACAAATAGCCGAGGAGAAATTACAGGACTGGGACATATTAGGAGCGAAAAAGTTTGCCTTAAAGGCTCAAAACCTGTACCCGAGTCTAGATGGGCTGCCCCAGTTCATGGATGTAATCGACGTGTATATCTCCAGTGAAAAGAAACAAAATGAGGAAATTAATTATTATGAGATTTTAGGAGCTGATCCTCTATCCGGTGAGGAATTGCTCAAAAAACAGTACAAGAGAAGAGCATTGGCTCTTCATCCTGACAAGAACAAATCCGTTGGAGCTGATGGAGTTTTCAAGCTCCTATCTCAAGCATGGAGTGTCCTTTCGGACAAAGAGAAAAGACGTAAATATGATCTGAAGCTCAACATAGGGGAAGCTTCTAATGTTAATGCATCCACTGCTACACCACCTGTACCGGCCCCAGAAAGCACCCCAACGGGCCCCACTCAGAATGTGAGGAATCCAAATTATCCTCAATTTGTTCCTATTGTACCCCGGCCGAGGAATCCAGTCCCACACGGTACTGATCCCTTTAGCAATCCTCCTATGAATCCCAGTTATCAGAATGTTTCAACAAGTGCAACTGCTCAGCAAGTTCCAGTTGTCAGGCCACACTCTCGTCCCGCCAATAATCATCGGCCAACTTCTAGCTCTCCTCAGACATTCTGGACATGTTGCAATGGGTGTAAGATGAAATATGAGTACGCCAAGATTTTTCGTAACCAGAATCTTCTATGTCCTACTTGTCAGCAGCCCTTTTTGGCTACACAAATCCAGGCTCCAAGTGTTAGTAGACGCAGAGGACGCCCTAGTCAATATTCAAAGCAGCAGCAAGGTGTTTTTACTGCATCGAATGGTTACACAGGTGTATCGGCCTCAGCCTCAGCCTCAGCCGCAGGCTCGGTCCCAGTCTCAGCCCCAAGCTCGGGCTCGGCCTCGGCCTCAAGAAGCGCTAAAGCTGCTCCGGCCTCAGCTTCAACTTCAGCCCCACCCCCAGCCCCGGCCTCGGTCCCGGCCTCAGTCCCGGCCTCGACCTCAAGAAGCGCTGAAGCTGCTCCGTGCCAGGCCTCTTCTGAGAGCCTTAAAAGAAAGCGTGAACAGGAAGTGGACATACCAATGGATAACGAGGCTCTTCACAAGAACAAGAGTGTTCCCAAAAAGGTTGAAGAAGGTGGCTCTTCTAGAGGTTTAAACAGTGAGAAGCATGACAAAAAGAGACGTACAGATGTTCAGAATCCTGGTGATACAGGAGAAGTAAAACAAGGAACATCAATGAGAAACTCAGGCCTTAAGAGGCAATCTGGAAATGTGAAGCAAAATGTGAGAAGCGAACATGAGGCAAGTTCTGTGAAGGAATCATCTAATGTTGTTCGTGCTATGCTGATGAAAAAGGGAATGCTGGAAATAAATAGATGCCTAAAGTTTCGGGAGTCTTTAATACCAAAGGCTTCAGAAAAGAACAAAGTCGAGACAAAAAATCCCGAGAATGCTTCAGAGCAGATCGAAAAAAAGACAGATGAACCATTGATTAATCAGAAAATCACAATAGATGAGACTGATGATGCAGGTTTAAGTCAAACTGAAACTGTATTGATGGATGTGCCTGATGCAAATTTTCACAACTTCGATGAAGACAGAGTGGAGGGTTCTTTTAGTGAAACTCAAGTATGGGCTGCGTATGATGATGATGATGGCATGCCTCGGTATTACGCTTTGGTGCAACATGTAATGTCGAGAAATCCCTTTAAGATGCAAGTCAGTTGGTTGAACTCAAAATCAACAGTTGAGTTTGGAGATCACGAATGGACGAGATTTGGGTTCACAAAAACTAGTGGAAATTTCAGGGCTGGCAAATCTGTTTTGAGCGAAACATTAAATTCTTTCTCGCATCAAGTGAAGTGGAATAAGGGGTCACGAGGGGCCATTCAGATCTTTCCAACGAAAGGGGACGTTTGGGCGTTGTATCGAAACTGGTCCCCTAATTGGAACACGCTCACGGATGATGAGGTTATTCATAAATATGATTTGGTGGTCGTGCTTGAAGATTATCATGAAGATAGAGGCGTTTCAGTTGCTAATCTAGTTAAAATCGATGGCTTCACGTCGGTTTTTAAACAGCGTGTGGACCCCACAGGTGTAATGACGATCCCGAGAAAGGAAATGTTTCGGTTCTCACACCAGGTCCCTTATCGAGTACTGAATGGGCTCGAAGGTGAAAATGCGCCTAGCGGTTGTTATGAGCTGGACCCCGCTGCTCTGCCTTTGGAGCTTCTGAAAGTTGCCACAGAAGAGAATATCAGTGGGGAAATGCGAACGATATCTTGATTTACTCAAGAAAGAAAAAGGGGAAAATGGTGGCAGAGAATGTGGATGAACCTGAAAGATCATCAATCAGAAATATGTGTTAGAATTATGAGTCTTTTTTTTTAACTTTTTTCTTATGAAGAACAATGAAATACTTCTATTTTTTGTAACTTAATGCGATCCAGATTTCGTTTTTAGCTAAGAATTTCTGTTCGTTTTATACGATTTCTGGTCAATCATGCATGCTTAAATTCTGAATGAACATTTACGGAACATATGATGTACGTCCCTGGAAATTGATTAATTTATGAAGCTTAATTAATCTGTAAAATGTCACAGGATCGTAATACAAAACTTCATTCTCTGCTACATTATGGTTGTTGAAAATAACAAAGTTAAATTTCTTATTTAGTTGTATTTTCCTTTTTGTTTCTTTCTCATCTGTACATTTGTCAGGAAACAGAAAATATGGCAAGGAGAATAAGATGCTCTCTAACTGAGAATGCATATGATATCTTTTACACTAATAAATTGTTGGATGAAAGCTAATCTCACCACATACATTTACAGATGACCAAAATTTTTTCAAAATGCCAGCTCGAAGAAACACAAAGCCTCGAATGATGCCAGATATAACGGGCTGTTATTGCATGTGTAATCTAAAGATGAATCCCCACAATATGAAGATTTTTTGTTGAATAGCTTGTTTAATGAGGTTGATCTTCAAATAAATGTCATTTTAAGTGTTGATGGTGCAAATAGATGTAGAAATAGACTTAATTTGCATGCTTGATTATCAAGTCTAAATTTATTGCATGTGTAATAATCTGAGTTAAGGTGGTTTTGTTGAGGATGATTTGTTATAAAATTCGAATTTACATTTTTATTAAGGAAATATGTGAGTTTGAGCAACTTGTGAGAAATTTTGATTTTTATAAGTTTGTATATTTGGAATTGTTATTTTCAGTATATTGTTCTATATGATGTTGGAAATATGTGGTTAGACTTTGGTGATTTTTGACGAACTACAGTGAGTTTTAAAAAATAGTTCAGTTTCTAATTGGATTCTTGTGATTTTAAACCCTAGAAGAATAAATTTATAAAATCGATCGTCTTAAATCTTTCAAAACTATTTTACAATGTTCATATACATTATCGTAGAAGTTTAAATTATAAATTTCTGAATATTTCAGTAACTATACGATTTATAGTATGGACTTTTCTCTAGAAGCACGTTTTTAGTATATGTCGATGAGTGTAAATCAGATGATGCTTGATATTTTGGGAACTACTGTTTTCGGTTAAGTAAAAACTTTCATATGTTCATAAAAAGGTTTTGATTTGCAAATGTGAGTATAACACAAGTTAGTTTTGTATGGTTAGTTTTTAAAGTTGAGGAAAAAAAGAAAAATACTCGTGTTTTTATAACGAAGTCTTCCGCTGAATTTATTTATGAAATATTTTATATTTCTTTGAAAAATATCTTTCACATGCTTAAAGTCACTGTGCAACTCAACTCCTATTAAGTTGCGGTTGGGGTGCTCCAATATATAATTTATAGTTAAGATTCTTATTATTTTTGTGAATAATAATATATGTATTCATAATTTCATATTTACTATAATATATATACATATATATATATCTATATAATCATTCAATATGGAAATGGTGGTGCATAAATAAAAATCATAATTTATAAACATCACATGAACTTTTGGAGTTGCCATATTATTTTAAGTTTTGAATTCTATTTAGTTACCATGATAATTAATAGAAAGTTATTGTATTGATTAAAAAAATTAAGGTCTATTCAATAAGAGGTCATAATTGAAGTATCAGCAAACATACTTTTTCATAATGGGAAGAAACACTTAGATTATCTCTATTTTTAGTATAGTATAGATATAGATAAAATAATTCATAGTGATAGTCAAAATGACAGTATCTCCCTGCAATGGAGCTTATGATAATTTTACAATTTTAGAGGAGGTCCTAATGCTAGTCTTTTAATAAAAGGCTTTCTTTAGCATTTTAAAATAAAATAAAACATAAGGCTTTAGTAAAATAAAAACGAAGACGTAAAGATAATGGCATATTAAGAGTCACCATTATCAATTAATTCTATTGATATAGTAACCACAAACTAAGAAAATGGTTATTATTATTATTATATAATAGTTTTTAAGTAAGGGCAATAGTGTCTTTTCACAATGGGAAGAGACACTATCAAGATCCATACTTTTATATTAGTATAGATAGATGAAGTGGTATAAGGGGGCAAGAGGAGCCATTCAGATTTTCTCCAACGAAAGGGGATGTTTGGGATCTGTACAGAAACTGGTCCCTAGATTGGAACGCGCTCACTGATGTGGTAGTGGTGCTTGAGGACTGTGATGAAGATAGAGGCGTTTTAGTTGCTCTTCTAGTTAAAGTGGCTGGAGTCACATCGATATAGGTTCTAGCATTAAATGTAGAAGATTAAAAAACCATCAAGCTGAAATGGGTTTTAGCATTAAATGTTTTTAACTTTTTTATTTTTTCTGATGAAGAACAGTGAAATACTTCTATTTTTGTAACTTAATTCAATGATTATTTGTGTTTTGGCAAAGAATTTTTGTTCGTTTCCGGTTTTATGCAAGTTTTGTATGTGTTTAAATTCTTGTTGAGCTATGCTTGAAACCATTCTTTTGTTATTTAAGCACCTCATCTGCATTTGTAAGGTCAAAATCATGCATGCATAAACTCTATATACATGGTTTTGAATGTTATTTAGAGCGCACACCGCGTTCATGTTATTTAAGGCACATGGGGCATTCAAGGCACATGGGGCATTCATGGCACACCTTTTTAGGAAAAACAACATGGTGCTAACGTGAAAACGATGCACATACACCTAAAAATACAACCCAAATTAGTAGATCAACCAAGTTGCTAAAAAAACATTATATATAACATCAATATAGTAGCTCAAATGAGACAAAAGTTAGAAAGCAAAACAAAATATGGAGTATGTCTCAAAGAGCATCATTGACCTTAACCGGGCTATCAAAATACAAAACATTTCCCAAAAGTTGAAGCGCATGCTCGGCATGGGTGATCATCTACAAAGCCTACAAAATAAAATAAGGACAATTTAGAAGTCAAGTAGAAATTTAAGACGCAACATCAACCAAGTTAACAAAATCTTCTTCCGAACAAAATATCCACACAAATATGCATCAAATGTACAAATTCACCAAACGTAAATCATACGAAGTGTAAAGATTGAGAAACAAAAATAATTTCCAAAACTTAGCTCACTAATACATGCATATAAGACGGTAAAGAATAGAGAAAGAATAAGGAAATGAACTTCAAAAATATAATAGAAAGTACCTACCAAAACAACACTTTCTCTTCAATTTTCTTCAATTCATTCTAAGACTCTTGGAGAAGCTATTTCCTGCTCAAAGATGATAGGTCACTTTTACGAAAAAAATATACATGTAGACAAAATGAGACAAGAAGTTACTTACAAGGTTGATCCGCGTTGTTCTTTTGCATAATAGTTAACATCATTTTCTTCAATTCATTTTGAGACTCTCTTAGAGAAGCTATTTCCTTAGAAGTCTTTCAAAATCTTCTGTATTTGATTCAGAAGACTGTTCTGGAAGGTCCGCATTTCTCATGTCCCCTATCATTTCTAACAATTCTTCCGTTATTTCAGTATCATGATCATCAAGATCCTCATAAATCTCATTTTGTATGTGATCATTATTGTGGTTGCTTGGCCTAAAGGAAAATGAACGTGGAAGTATAGATTCTCCATGATATATCCACTCTTTATAATAAGCGTGAAAACCTTTTAAGTGCAAGTGTCTTTTAACTTCAGTCATGCTTTTAAATCGTTTAATTCAATAAATTACTCTTTGAATCCATTTCTTCTATGTTTAAGAAGAATGTTTTATAAATATTAAGTGTAACTAGCTATCAAGTTTGAAGATAAATCATGAATTTAAAGTGCAGATATACACATTTACTTTGGCTATGTTAAATGTTATTTTTCTTTTTTTTTTATTGTTTTTATTTAGGGTGACGATTTCTCAAGGAAATAGAATAATAGTTGTCGTTTTATTTTTTCTCATTATGTTATATTGATATATCAGTTTTGTGAGTTTTTGGGTAGTAAATATTCTCCTCTAATATAAAGCTTTTGTTGTAACAAACACTAATACTTCCAGGAAATTGTGATGCTATTTTGGATACAGATAAACATTTTCCGTGGAATCGACAGGTCATTTTCATTAATGGAATTTTCTAATTTTGTTTAGGTAATTTTTTGAATTTTTTATCCTTTTTATGCTTGATTTCTTGAATTATCATAATCAGAATGCAATTAATTGTAAGGTCAATATCATACATGCATAAACTCTATATACATTGTTGTGAATGTTATTTAAGGCGCACGCACGTTCATGTTATTTAAGGCGCATGGCGCGTTCAGGGCGCACCTTTTTTATGAAAATTAAAGAGGCCAACAAAAAATTCTAAAATTTATGCTTAAGAGGACTGAAGAAACAAAAATCTAGATTGAATTGTAGCAGAAAGTAAAGTACAATGTCTTTACGGTGTATATCTCCCCACCTTTTTTATGTGATGGATTTTGGAGGTGTTTGGAAAAATCCTAACCATGGTTAAAAACATGGTCAAATTTTAACCATTGTTACTTTGGAGGTTAGCAAAATCTGGATTGTGTATTTAGTGTCTAATCGACAGGTCATTTGCATCAATGGAATTTTGTAGTTTTGTTTAGGTAAGTATTTGAATTTTTTAACCTTTATATGCTAGATTTCTTAAATTTTCATAATCAGAATGCAATTAATTGTAAGGTCAAAATCATGCATGCAAAAACTCAGGATAAATGTAGATTTCGTCCCCCTTCTTTTTTCCAATCGCAAAATTGGTCCCCCTTGTTACGGCCTCTACACATTGAGTCCCTAAACATTTAAAATTTGGACACATTACGTCCCTTCCGTCAATTTTCCTCAATTTACCGTCAATCATTAACGGGGGATCGCACATGCCACTCACGTGGCTCTTAAATTAGGGGGGAAATCGTTTTTGTCCCATTTTCATCAAATTAGGGTTCAATTCTCGAATTAGGGTTCATTTCTACACAATTTTCACTCATTTTCCCCCACAAACCTCATTTTTCTCCCATTTTATCAAATTAGGGTTATGCCATGAGCAGAAATAGCTCGTCCAACTCAATTAGGTCTCCATTCGAAGACATGGGCAGAAACAGCTCATCCGAAAGTAGGTCTCAAAATCCTCCTTCAACATGTAAATGTGGATTCGAGCTCCCGGTGCTCACAGCTTGGACCGATCGAAATGCTTGGAGAAGGTTTCGAAAATGTCCAAATTATGGGGTAAGTTCACCACTTTTACAAAATTCCTTAAAAATTACTGAAATTTGACATTAATTCTTGAAACAGAAATCATCTTTTTGTGGTGTATTCGAGTGGTTGGACCCGGATATTTGTGAGAGAGGCAGACAACTTCTACCTGATATGCATAAAACTATAATGCGTATGGATGACGAAATTTATTGGTTTAAGAGACGGGAGAAATCCTTGAAAGATGAGATAATTGAGTACCGAAAGAGAGAAAAGAGTTTGGAATCAGTGATAATGGACTACAAACGACGAGAAAAGAACTTAGAAACTGAGATAATGGACTGCAATGAAAGAGAGGAACTTCTGGAGAAAGAACTCCATTCACACAGAATAAGAATGAAGAAATACGAAGAATCGGCCTATCAAAGTTACAAAAAGATGTTCCTGTTTTTTCTTTTCATGCTCTTGACAACAACCCTATTGGTGAAATCAATGTTTAAGCAAGATAAGTTTGATTACATGCAGTTGAGTTAAAAAGGTTGTGTAGGTCTTGGTGTTCATGTCCATGTTCATGTTCATCCTGTTGTAGTTTGTGATCCTGTTGTAGTTTTTGTTCAATTTGTGTAGTGTTGTTCTTCATCTTTGTAGTTTGTTCTGTTTTTAATGAAAGAAATAGTTTGTTTGTGTCATTTTTCTGTTTTGTTCATTTTTCTGTTTTTAATTTTGGTGAATGTTTGTTCAATTTTCTGTTTTCCATGTTCATTTTTCATTTTACCTCAAACCAACACAAACCAACACAAACCAGCACAAATCACCAAAACAATACAGTTGATGCAGTTCACTGATCAAACCAGCACAAACCAACACAAAGCAGCACAAATCATCAAAACAACATCACTAAATTCTCATAAATAACACAGTTCATTGATCAAACCAACCAAAACAACACAATTCATTGAGTACATAACAAGCAAAGCAAATGTTGATGCATAGTTTAGGGGCAGAAAATACAGTACACAAATAGTTAGAAAATACAGTACTTGGTGCAGATTTTGAAATTGAAAATACAATACAGAAATTATTTGAAAATACAATTATAGTTTCCATGGTTTAGGGGCAGATTTTCCAGAAGTCTTGGAGGACATATTTGCTGACTTTGGGATAGCTTTGGTGGAGGTACTTGGGGCAGCTTGTGAAGCAAGAGTTGGAGCAGCTTGTGAAGCAACCTTTGGAGCAGGTACTGATGATGACTTTGGGAAGCAGATTTTGTGAAGCATGTGCTGATGAACAGCTTGTGAAGTAGATTTTGGAGCACTAAATGGTCTAGAGGCACTTGCACTTTGAGAAGGTCTTGAGGCACTTGCACTTTCAGAAGGATTGGCTACAGATTTTGGAGCCACAGTTACAGGTTTGGACACTGATTTGGATTGTGAAGGCATAGGCACAGGCATAGGCACAGGCACAGGGACAGACACATGCACAGGCACATTTGGATGCAATGGAGGCTTCTTGGATGCAGTGGGGGCAGAAGTATAGGCTTTCTTAGCAGAAGCTCTTAAATTGGTCATTGTGATAAAAATTTTACCACCTTTAATCAAGACTGGACTGTGGATGCTGGGGCCTTCATTTATCTGCAAAGCAATGCAAAATGAAATACATTAGAGCAATGCAAAATGAAATACAAATTGAAACACAAAATCAAGTGAAACAGTGTAAAGTTCTTACAGTAACTGATCCAATTCTGTTTGAGGAGCTTCCTATGTTAACTCCTTTCTTGCTTGGCCTTCTCACCTGCAAATATTGATGCATTTTAATTGTTGGTTTCAAACATATGCATAATGTTATTATTTACAGAAAAGCACTACTAATTTACTTGTAACTTTTCTCTAGTTTTCTGCTTGACACCACTTGAAGAGGCTGATGATTTTGATGTTGTCACTGGCTCTTGAACAGCTTGTGGTATTGCCACTGGAGCAACTTGATTTGGTTCATTCTCAGCTGTAGCAGCCCAACTTTCTTGTGTTTGGTCCTGTTCTTCTGTTTGGTCCTGTTCTTGTTCATTTAGATTATTTCTATTTCTTTTACAACCTTTTGAATTATGACCACCTTCTCCACACATTCTACATTTATTATTTCTTCTAGTAACCCTTAATTTTGTTTGGTTCCCTGGAGGAGGTGGCTCATTAGGTTCTCTTCTTCTTAGTTGTTGAGTCCTACCTTTTGCAACTGTTTCAGCATATTTGGGTGGCAGTGGTGGAACTAAGTGGCATTCAGGCCACAAATCAGGACCATTTATGGGCATAATTGAATTTTCATAGCATTTTTTATATGTTTCCACACTGTAATACTTATGCACATAAGCTTCAGGGTGCTCATTTCTGCACCAAATGGCAGATATTGCATGCTTACAAGGTATGCCACTTAATTCCCACTTCCTACAACTACAAGTCATGTCCAAGACATTGACAGTATGTTGATCAAAAGGCCCTGTAATCTGAAAATTCCACTCATTAGCTCTCATTGGTATGCACTCACCAGCATCTGTCATGTTTTTCATTAGTTGAGTTCTAATTTTTGGACATATTGCACTGTCCCACTTCTCAGCCTTCTCCCTATTTAATCTCAAACTTGTCATTAAGAGATTTCTTATAGTTTCAATCATAGGGATTATGGGCTTGGTTCTTGCATCTAGGATGAAGGAATTAAAACATTCACACATGTTATTTAACAGAATATCACACTTTGGTAAAGGGCTAAAGTATGATCTAGACCACTGATGTGCTGGTTTTTTCACCAACCAAGAGTAAGCATTTTCATCAATTTGCTTTAATTCCTCCATCCTTCTCTTAAATTCTTCAACTCTTGATGCTCTTGCAGCTGCCCACAGAGCATTTTTCACTGCCATACCTCCAAATCCATCTTTTTTCATGTTACTATGTAAGTGCCTAACACAAAACCTGTTTTCAGCCTCAGGAAACAATGATTCAAATGAAGGAATCAAACATTTTTGCTTGTCTGACATAAAAGTCCATTTTGATTGATTCTCTGAAATTCCTAAGTCACCATCTAACAGGTTTAAGAACCAGGTCCATGTATCTTTGGTTTCTCCTTCAACAACAGCAAAACAAATGGGAAAAATGTTGTTGTTTGGATCTAAACCAACTGCAGATAACAATTGTCCACCCTTCTGTCTTTTCAAAAAACAACCATCAACACCTACTACAGGCCTACAACTAGCTTTAAAGCCATCCTTACATGCTGAGAAGCAAATATATAACCTATGGAACCTAACACCATCTTCATCTTCAGTCAATTTTAAAACTACAGTTGCCTTGTCATCAGTTCTTTTTAGTTCATTGCAATAATTCCTTATCTTGCTAAACTGATCTTCAATGTCACCCTCAATAATCTTAAGTGCTTTCCTTTTAGCCCTATAAGCTTGTGACCTAGAAATATTGGCCTTTAATGTAGTGCATAGCTCATCTCTAAATGAAGAAGTGTCCAACTTTGGATTGTCTTTAAATTTGTTCACAAATGTTTTTCCAATCCAATTTGACTTAAGGCGTTTGTTGTTATAATTCCAATAACAATTAGAGTGTTCAGGGTTATATGTCTTTATTTGCCAAGTATGATCTCCCTGCATTACTGACACAAGGACAGTCCAACCACACCCCTCATTCCTACACTTAGCTCTAAGCCTCTTCTTATCATTTTTTTCAAAATAGACCATCATTCCATTTCTCAAACAGTGGCTTTCAATTGCAAATTTTGCTTGTTTTTTTGAATCAAAAATCAACCCTAACTCTAAAGGAGTATGTTTACTATCAGTTCTAGGGTTAAATTTGGGATATTTCTTTTCTGTTTTCTCATAATCTGAGTCACATGCACTGTCTAGCTCCTCACCACTTTCAGCACAGTCTTCATCCCCCTCTTCATTTTGCATCCTATCATATATATTGTCTGACACATAATCATTTTCACTTCTCCCCTTCTCCCTAACACCCATAAACTCAACATCAGGGTCCACATAGACATCAAAAAACTTATCATACTCCTCAAAATCATACTCATTATCATAGAAGTCTGAATCATCTTCATCAGTTTCTGTTTCTGAAATTCTAACAGGAACCTCAACAGTTTGAGGTTCTTCTACAGGTCTATCTACAACATCAGATGGCTCAAACTGACTTTCAATATCCCCTCTACCATCTAGGTGTTCTAAATAAATTTCAACTTCATAGTTACTAGGAATGTGTTTTTTAATGGACAAAACATCAAGATCTTTATCTAGATATCTACCCAAATTCATTGTTTTTCCATATTTGTGCCAAAACCTAACACTCCCTCTAATATTGTATCCTACCTCTTCTGCAAATCCCCACATCTCAATCATTCCAAGCTTATCTACATCAACAAAGTCAAAGTACTCTACATGCCCACCAATATATTGCTTAGGATTATGTTTCATTACACCATTGTAATATAACTTAATTGTAAAACACTCATCATCCCCCATTACACCTTCATTAGTTTTAGTTATGGTGTGTTCAAAAATACAAAAATAAAACAAAAACAAAAACAAAAACAACAATCAATATCATGCATAACCAAAAGCAAACTAAATTTATAACATCAGTTCACATATAATGTACCGTAATTAGGAGTAAAGTCCAGTGCGTGCTTGCTTCTTTTGGCCATACTGCAAGTCAATTACAGTGTAATTATATTAAATTAGGGTTTAATAAAAAAATGGGATTTTTCAATTCGATAATAAAATTGAAAGAATTGACATATGTACCTTTTCGATTTGGTCTTCAGAAGCTTCAATCTCAAAGTAATTGAAAAAAATCGAACAGATATTATGGTTTTCAAACCTTCGAAGCTACGGTGAACAGAAGTTCCAACCTTCGAAGCTACGGTGAACTGAAATCCCAAACCCTCGAAGCTACGGTGAACGAAAAAGTGAATAGAAATCCGAAGAGCTGCAATGGATTGAAGGATTGAAGGATTGAAGGATAAAAATGAGGAAATTTGGGGCAGAGATGCAATGGAGGCTTGAACCCTAATTTGATGAAAATGGGACAAAAACGATTTCCCCCCTAATTTAAGAGCCACGTGAGTGGCATGTGCGATCCCCCGTTAATGATTGACGGTAAATTGAGGAAAATTGACGGAAGGGACGTAATGTGTCCAAATTTTAAATGTTTAGGGACTCAATGTGTAGAGGCCGTAACAAGGGGACCAATTTTGCGATTGGAAAAAAGAAGGGGGACGAAATCTACATTTATCCCCAAAAACTCTATATACATGGTTCTGAATGTTATTTAGGGTGCACGTCGCGTTCAAGTTATTTAAGGCGCATAGGGTGTTCATCGCGCACCTTTTTTATCATAATTGAAGAGGTCAACAAAAAATTCTGAAAATTCAGCTTAGAGAACTGAAGAAACAAAAATCTAGATTGAATTGTAGGAGAAAAGTAAAGTAAAATGACATTTATTTATGGTGTATATCAGTCCACCTTTTTTATGTTCTGGAATTTGGAGGTGTTTGGAAAAACCCTAAACATGGTTAAAAACATGGTCAAATTTTAACCATGGTTACTTTGGAGGTTAGCAAAATCTGAATTGTGTATTTAATGTGGAATAGAAGGTCTTTTGCATTAATGGAATTTTCTAATTTTGTTTAGCTAATTTTTTGAAATTTTTATCTTTTTTATGCTTGATTTCTTGAATTTTCATAATCATAATGCAATTAATTGTAAGGTCAAAATCATGCATGCATAAACTCTATATACACAGTTGTGAATATTATTTAGGGCGCACGCCGCGTTCATGTTATTTAAGGCGCATGGCACACCTTTTTATGAAAATTGAAGAGGCCAACACAAAATTCTAAAAATTCTGCTTGGAGGAATGAAGAATCAAAAATCTAGACTGAAATGTAGGAGAAAATAAAGTAAAATGTCATGTATTTACGGTGTATATCAACCCACCATTTTTATGTGGTGGAGTTTGGAGGTGTTTGGAAAAACCCTAACCATGGTTAAAAACATGGTCAAATTTTAACCATGGTTACTTTGGAGATTAGCAAAATCTGAATTGTGTATTTACAATGGAATCGACAGGTCATTTGCATTAATGGAATTTTCTAATGTTCTTTAGGTAATTTTTTGAATTTATCATTTTTATTCTTGATTTCTTTGAATTGTCATAATCAGAATGCAATTAATTGTAAGGTCAAAATCATGCATGCATAAACTCAATATACATGGTTTTGAATGTTATTTAGAGCGCACGCCGCGTTCATGTTATTTAAGGCGCATGGGGCATTCATGGCACACCTTTTTTAGGAAAATTGAAGAGGCCAACAAAAAATTCTAACACTTCTGACTGAGGAAACAAAAATTTAGATTGAATTGTATGAGAAAGTAAAGTAAAATATCCCGTATTTATGGTGTATATCAGCCCACTTTTTTTGTGGTGAAGTTTGCAGGTGTTTGGAAAAAACCTTGGTTAAAAACATGGTCAAATTTTAACCATGATTACTTTGGAGGTTAGCAAAATCAGGATTGTGTATTTACTTAGGAATCGACAGGTCATTTGCATTAATAAAATTTTCTAAGTTTGTTTAGGTAAGTTTTTGAATATTTTATCCTTTTTATGCTTGAATTTTCTTAATCAAAATGCAATTAATTGTAACAAAGTAAAAAGTCCTATATTTATGGTGTATATAAGCCCACATTTTTTATGTGGTGGAGTTTGGAGGTCTTTGGAAAAACCCTAACCATGGTTAAAAACATGGTCAAATTTTAACCATGGTTACTTTGGACGTTAGCAAAATCTGGATTGTATATTTATTGTGGAATCGACAGGTCATTTGCATTAATGGAATTTTCTAATTTTGTTTAGGTAATTTTTTGAATTTTTTATCCTTTTTATGCTTGATTTCTTGAATTATCTTAATCAGAATGCAATTAATTATAAGGTCAATATCATGCATGCATAAACTCTATATACATTATTGTGAATGTTATTTAGGGAGCACGCACGTTCATGTTATTTGAAGTGATTGCGTGTTCATGGCGCACCTTTTTATGAAAATTGAAGAGGCTAACAAAAGATTCTAAAAATTATGCTTAAGAGGACTGAAGAAACAAAATTCAAGATTGAATTGTAGGAGAAAGTAAAGTACAATGTCCTGTATTTATGGTTTATATCTCCCCACCTTTTTTATGTGGTGGAGTTTGGAGGTGTTAGGAAAAACCCTAACCATGGTTAAAAACATGGTCAAAATTTTAACAATGGTTACTTTGAAGGTTAGCAAAATCTGGATTGTGTATTTAGTGTGGAATCGACAGGCATTTGCATCAATGGAATTTTGTAATTTTGTTTAGGTAAGTTTTTGAATATTTTATCCTTTTTATGCTTGATTTATTGAATTTTCATAATCAGAATGCAATTAATTGTAAGGTCGAAATCATGCATGCATAAACTCTACATACGTGGTTGTGAATGTTATTTAGGGTGCATGCCGCGTTCATGTTATTTAAAGCGCATGGGGTGTTCATGGCGCACCTTTTTTATGATAATTGAAGAGGCCAACAAAAAATTCTGAAATTCTGCTTAGAGGACTGAAGAAACAAAAATCTAGATTCAATTGTAGGAGAATGTAAAGTAAAATGTCCAATATTTATGGTGTATATCAGTCCACCTTTTTTATGTGATGGAGTTTGGAGGTGTTTGGAAAAATCCTAACCATGGTTAAAAATATGGTCAAATTTTTATGCTTGATTTCTTGAATTTTCATAATCATTATTCAATTAATTGTAAGGTCCAAATCATGCATGCATAAACTCTATTTACACAGTTGTGCAAGTTATTTAGGGCGCACGCCGCGTTCATGTTATTTAAGGTGCATGGCGCACCTTTTTATGAAAATTATTTTCACAGGCCAACAAAAAATTCTAAAAATTCTGCTTAGAGGACTGAAGAATAAAAAATCTAGATTGAATTGTTGGAGAAAGCAAAGTAAAATGTCATGTATTTACGGTGTATATCAGCCCATCTTTCTTATGTAGTGGAGTTTGGAGGTGTTTGGAAAAATCCTAACCATGGTTAAAAATATGGTCAAATTTTAATCATGGTTACTTTGGAGGCTAGCAAAATCTGAATTGTGTATTAACTGTGAAATCGACAGGTCATTTGCATTAATGGAATTTTCTAATTTTTTTTAGGTGATTTTTTGAATTTTTTATCCTTTTTATGATTGATTTCTTGAATTTTCATAATCATTATGCAATTAATTGTAAGGTCGAAATCATGCATGCATAAACTCGATTTACACAGTTGTGCAAGTTATTTAGGGTGCACGCCGCGTTCATGTTATTTAAGGCGCATGGCGCACCTTTTTATGAAAATTGAAGAGGCTAACAAAAAATTCTAAAAATTCTGCTTAGAGGACTGAAGAATAAAAAATCTAGATTGAATTGTTGGACAAAGCAAAGTAAAATGTCATGTATTTACGGTGTATATCAGCCCATATTTCTTATGTAGTGGAGTTTGGAGGTGTTTGGAAAAACCTTAAACATGGTTAAAAACATGGTCAAATTTTAACCAAGGTTACTTTGGAGGTTAATAAAATCTGAATTGTGTATTTATAGTAGAATCGACAGGTCATTTGCATTAATGGAATTTTCTAATGTTCTTTCGGTAATTTTTTGAATTTATCCTATTTATGCTTGATTTCTTGAATTTTCATAATCAGAATGCAATTAATTGTAAGGTCAAAATCATACATGCATAAACTCTATATACACGGTGCTGAATGTTATATAGGGCGCACGCCGCGTTCATGTTATTTAAAGAGCATGGTGCATTTATGGCGCACCTTTATTATTAAAATTGAAGAGGCCAACAAAAAATTCTAAAAATTCTGCTTATAGGACTGAAGAAACAAAAATCTCCATTGAATTGTAGTAGAAAGTAAACTAAAAATTGTCAAATTTTAACCCTGGTTACTTTTGAAGTTAGCAAAATTAGGATTTTGTATTTACTATGGAATCGACAGGTCATTTGCATTAATGAAATTTTCTAATTTTGTTCAGGTAAGTTTTTGAAATTTTTTATCCTTTTTATGCTTGATTTCTTAAATTTTCATAATCAGAATGCAATTAATTGTAACGTCAAAATCATGCATGCATAAACTCTATATACACGGTTGTGAATGTTATTTAGGGCATACACCGCATTCATGTTTTTTAAAGCGCATGGGGTGTTCATGGCTCTCCTTTTTATGAATATTGAAGAGGCCAACAAAAAATTCTGAAAATTCTGCTTAGAGGACTGAAGAAATAAAAATCTAGATTGAACTGTAGGAGAAAGTAAAGTAATATGTCCTGTATTTATGGTGTACATCAATCCACCTTTTTCATGCGCTAGAGTTTGGAGGTGTTTGGAAAAATCCGAACCATGGTTAAAAACATGATCAAATTTAAACATGGTTACTTTGGAGGTTAGCAAAATCTGGAATGTGTATTTACAGTGGAATCGACACGTAATTTGCATTAATGGAATTTTCTAATTTAGTTTAAGTAATTTTTTGAATTTTTTATCCTTTTTATGCTTGATTTCTTGAATTTTCATAATCATAATGCAATTAATTGTAAGATCAAACTCGTGTATGCATAAACTCTATATACATGGTTGTGAATGTTATTTAGGGTGCACGCCGCGTTCATGTTATTTAAGGCACATGGCGCGTTCATGTCGCACTTTTTTTTATGAAAATTGAAGATTCCAACAAAAATTTCTAAAAATTCTGCTTACAGGACTGGAGAAACAAAAATCTTGATTGAATTGTATGAGAAAGAAAAGTAAAATGTCCTATATTTATGGATTATATCAGCCCACCTTTTTTGGGGTGGAGTTTGGAGGTGTTTGGAAAAACCCCAACCATGGTTAAAAACATGGTCAAATTTTAACCATGGTTACTTTGGAGGTTAGCAAAATCTGGATTGTGTATTTACTGTGGAATCGATAGGTCATTTGCATTAATGGACTTTTCTAATTTTGTTTAGGTAATTTTTTGAATTTTTTATCCTTTTTATGCTTGATTTCTTGAATTATCTTAATCAGAATGCAATTAATTATAAGGTCAATATCATGCATGCATAAACTCTATATACATTATTGTGAATGTTATTTAGGGAGCACGCACGTTCATGTTATTTGAAGTGATTGCGTGTTCATGGCGCACCTTTTTATGAAAATTGAAGAGGCTAACAAAAGATTCTAAAAATTATGCTTAAGAGGACTGAAGAAACAAAATTCAAGATTGAATTGTAGGAGAAAGTAAAGTACAATGTCCTGTATTTATGGTTTATATCTCCCCACCTTTTTTATGTGGTGGAGTTTGGAGGTGTTAGGAAAAACCCTAACCATGGTTAAAAACGTGGTCAAAATTTTAACAATGGTTACTTTGAAGGTTAGCAAAATCTGGATTGTGTATTTAGTGTGGAATCGACAGGCATTTGCATCAATGGAATTTTGTAATTTTGTTTAGGTAAGTTTTTGAATATTTTATCCTTTTTATGCTTGATTTATTGAATTTTCATAATCAGAATGCAATTAATTGTAAGGTCGAAATCATGCATGCATAAACTCTACATACGTGGTTGTGAATGTTATTTAGGGTGCATGCCGCGTTCATGTTATTTAAAGCGCATGGGTGTTCATGGCGCACCTTTTTTATGATAATTGAAGAGGCCAACAAAAAATTCTGAAATTCTGCTTAGAGGACTGAAGAAACAAAAATCTAGATTCAATTGTAGGAGAATGTAAAGTAAAATGTCCAATATTTATGGTGTATATCAGTCCACCTTTTTTATGTGATGGAGTTTGGAGGTGTTTGGAAAAATCCTAACCATGGTTAAAAATATGGTCAAATTTTTATGCTTGATTTCTTGAATTTTCATAATCATTATTCAATTAATTGTAAGGTCTAAATCATGCATGCATAAACTCTATTTACACAGTTGTGCAAGTTATTTAGGGCGCACGCCGCGTTCATGTTATTTAAGGTGCATGGCGCACCTTTTTATGAAAATTATTTTCACAGGCCAACAAAAAATTCTAAAAATTCTGCTTAGAGGACTGAAGAATAAAAAATCTAGATTGAATTGTTGGAGAAAGCAAAGTAAAATGTCATGTATTTACGGTGTATATCAGCCCATCTTTCTTATGTAGTGGAGTTTGGAGGTGTTTGGAAAAATCCTAACCATGGTTAAAAATATGGTCAAATTTTAATCATGGTTACTTTGGAGGCTAGCAAAATCTGAATTGTGTATTAACTGTGAAATCGACAGGTCATTTGCATTAATGGAATTTTCTAATTTTTTTTAGGTGATTTTTTGAATTTTTTATCCTTTTTATGATTGATTTCTTGAATTTTCATAATCATTATGCAATTAATTGTAAGGTCGAAATCATGCATGCATAAACTCGATTTACACAGTTGTGCAAGTTATTTAGGGTGCACGCCGCGTTCATGTTATTTAAGGCGCATGGCGCACCTTTTTATGAAAATTGAAGAGGCTAACAAAAAATTCTAAAAATTCTGCTTAGAGGACTGAAGAATAAAAAATCTAGATTGAATTGTTGGACAAAGCAAAGTAAAATGTCATGTATTTACAGTGTATATCAGCCCATATTTCTTATGTAGTGGAGTTTGGAGGTGTTTGGAAAAACCTTAAACATGGTTAAAAACATGGTCAAATTTTAACCAAGGTTACTTTGGAGGTTAATAAAATCTGAATTGTGTATTTATAGTAGAATCGACAGGTCATTTGCATTAATGGAATTTTCTAATGTTCTTTCGGTAATTTTTTGAATTTATCCTATTTATGCTTGATTTCTTGAATTTTCATAATCAGAATGCAATTAATTGTAAGGTCAAAATCATACATGCATAAACTCTATATACACGGTGCTGAATGTTATATAGGGCGCACGCCGCGTTCATGTTATTTAAAGAGCATGGTGCATTTATGGCGCACCTTTATTATTAAAATTGAAGAGGCCAACAAAAAATTCTAAAAATTCTGCTTATAGGACTGAAGAAACAAAAATCTCCATTGAATTGTAGTAGAAAGTAAACTAAAAATTGTCAAATTTTAACCCTGGTTACTTTTGAAGTTAGCAAAATTAGGATTTTGTATTTACTATGGAATCGACAGGTCATTTGCATTAATGAAATTTTCTAATTTTGTTCAGGTAAGTTTTTGAAATTTTTTATCCTTTTTATGCTTGATTTCTTAAATTTTCATAATCAGAATGCAATTAATTGTAACGTCAAAATCATGCATGCATAAACTCTATATACACGGTTGTGAATGTTATTTAGGGCATACACCGCATTCATGTTTTTTAAAGCGCATGGGGTGTTCATGGCTCTCCTTTTTATGAATATTGAAGAGGCCAACAAAAAATTCTGAAAATTCTGCTTAGAGGACTGAAGAAATAAAAATCTAGATTGAACTGTAGGAGAAAGTAAAGTAATATGTCCTGTATTTATGGTCTACATCAATCCACCTTTTTCATGCGCTAGAGTTTGGAGGTGTTTGGAAAAATCCGAACCATGGTTAAAAACATGATCAAATTTAAACATGGTTACTTTGGAGGTTAGCAAAATCTGGAATGTGTATTTACAGTGGAATCGACACGTAATTTGCATTAATGGAATTTTCTAATTTAGTTTAAGTAATTTTTTGAATTTTTTATCCTTTTTATGCTTGATTTCTTGAATTTTCATAATCATAATGCAATTAATTGTAAGATCAAACTCGTGTATGCATAAACTCTATATACATGGTTGTGAATGTTATTTAGGGTGCACGCCGCGTTCATGTTATTTAAGGCACATGGCGCGTTCATGTCGCACTTTTTTTTATGAAAATTGAAGATTCCAACAAAAATTTCTAAAAATTCTGCTTACAGGACTGGAGAAACAAAAATCTTGATTGAATTGTATGAGAAAGAAAAGTAAAATGTCCTATATTTATGGATTATATCAGCCCACCTTTTTTGGGGTGGAGTTTGGAGGTGTTTGGAAAAACCCCAACCATGGTTAAAAACATGGTCAAATTTTAACCATGGTTACTTTGGAGGTTAGCAAAATCTGGATTGTGTATTTACTGTGGAATCGATAGGTCATTTGCATTAATGGAATTTTCTAATTTTGTTTAGGTAATTTTTTGAATTTTTTATCCTTTTTATGCTTGATTTCTTGAATTATCTTAATCAGAATGCAATTAATTATAAGGTCAATATCATGCATGCATAAACTCTATATACATTATTGTGAATGTTATTTAGGGAGCACGCACGTTCATGTTATTTGAAGTGATTGCGTGTTCATGGCGCACCTTTTTATGAAAATTGAAGAGGCTAACAAAAGATTCTAAAAATTATGCTTAAGAGGACTGAAGAAACAAAATTCAAGATTGAATTGTAGGAGAAAGTAAAGTACAATGTCCTGTATTTATGGTTTATATCTCCCCACCTTTTTTATGTGGTGGAGTTTGGAGGTGTTAGGAAAAACCCTAACCATGGTTAAAAACGTGGTCAAAATTTTAACAATGGTTACTTTGAAGGTTAGCAAAATCTGGATTGTGTATTTAGTGTGGAATCGACAGGCATTTGCATCAATGGAATTTTGTAATTTTGTTTAGGTAAGTTTTTGAATATTTTATCCTTTTTATGCTTGATTTATTGAATTTTCATAATCAGAATGCAATTAATTGTAAGGTCGAAATCATGCATGCATAAACTCTACATACGTGGTTGTGAATGTTATTTAGGGTGCATGCCGCGTTCATGTTATTTAAAGCGCATGGGTGTTCATGGCGCACCTTTTTTATGATAATTGAAGAGGCCAACAAAAAATTCTGAAATTCTGCTTAGAGGACTGAAGAAACAAAAATCTAGATTCAATTGTAGGAGAATGTAAAGTAAAATGTCCAATATTTATGGTGTATATCAGTCCACCTTTTTTATGTGATGGAGTTTGGAGGTGTTTGGAAAAATCCTAACCATGGTTAAAAATATGGTCAAATTTTTATGCTTGATTTCTTGAATTTTCATAATCATTATTCAATTAATTGTAAGATCCAAATCATGCATGCATAAACTCTATTTACACAGTTGTGCAAGTTATTTAGGGCGCACGCCGCGTTCATGTTATTTAAGGTGCATGGCGCTCCTTTTTATGAAAATTATTTTCACAGGCCAACAAAAAATTCTAAAAATTCTGCTTAGAGGACTGAAGAATAAAAAATCTAGATTGAATTGTTGGAGAAAGCAAAGTAAAATGTCATGTATTTACGGTGTATATCAGCCCATCTTTCTTATGTAGTGGAGTTTGGAGGTGTTTGGAAAAATCCTAACCATGGTTAAAAATATGGTCAAATTTTAATCATGGTTACTTTGGAGGCTAGCAAAATCTGAATTGTGTATTAACTGTGAAATCGACAGGTCATTTGCATTAATGGAATTTTCTAATTTTTTTTAGGTGATTTTTTGAATTTTTTATCCTTTTTATGATTGATTTCTTGAATTTTCATAATCATTATGCAATTAATTATAAGGTCGAAATCATGCATGCATAAACTCGATTTACACAGTTGTGCAAGTTATTTAGGGTGCACGCCGCGTTCATGTTATTTAAGGCGCATGGCGCACCTTTTTATGAAAATTGAAGAGGCTAACAAAAAATTCTAAAAATTCTGCTTAGAGGACTGAAGAATAAAAATTCTAGATTGAATTGTTGGACAAAGCAAAGTAAAATGTCATGTATTTACGGTGTATATCAGCCCATATTTCTTATGTAGTGGAGTTTGGAGGTGTTTGGAAAAACCTTAAACATGGTTAAAAACATGGTCAAATTTTAACCAAGGTTACTTTGGAGGTTAATAAAATCTGAATTGTGTATTTATAGTAGAATCGACAGGTCATTTGCATTAATGGAATTTTCTAATGTTCTTTCGGTAATTTTTTGAATTTATCCTATTTATGCTTGATTTCTTGAATTTTCATAATCAGAATGCAATTAATTGTAAGGTCAAAATCATACATGCATAAACTCTATATACACGGTTCTGAATGTTATATAGGGCGCACGCCGCGTTCATGTTATTTAAAGAGCATGGTGCATTTATGGCGCACCTTTATTATTAAAATTGAAGAGGCCAACAAAAAATTCTAAAAATTCTGCTTATAGGACTGAAGAAACAAAAATCTCCATTGAATTGTAGTAGAAAGTAAACTAAAAATTGTCAAATTTTAACCCTGGTTACTTTTGAAGTTAGCAAAATTAGGATTTTGTATTTACTATGGAATCGACAGGTCATTTGCATTAATGAAATTTTCTAATTTTGTTCAGGTAAGTTTTTGAAATTTTTTATCCTTTTTATGCTTGATTTCTTAAATTTTCATAATCAGAATGCAATTAATTGTAACGTCAAAATCATGCATGCATAAACTCTATATACACGGTTGTGAATGTTATTTAGGGCATACACCGCATTCATGTTTTTTAAAGCGCATGGGATGTTCATGGCTCTCCTTTTTATGAATATTGAGGAGGCCAACAAAAAATTCTGAAAATTCTGCTTAGAGGACTGAAGAAACAAAAATCTAGATTGAACTGTAGGAGAAAGTAAAGTAATATGTCCTGTATTTATGGTGTATATCAATCCACCTTTTTCATGCGCTAGAGTTTGGAGGTGTTTGGAAAAACCCCAACCATGGTTAAAAACATGGTCAAATTTTAACCATGGTTACTTTGGAGGTTAGCAAAATCTATATTGTGTATTTACTGTGGAATCGATAGGTCATTTGCATTAATGGAATTTTTTAATTTTGTTTAGGTAACTTTTTGAATTTTTTATCCTTTTTATGCTTGATTTCTTGAATTTTCTTAATCAGAATGCAATTAATTGTAAGGTTAAAATCATGCGTGCATAAACTCTATATACATGGTTGTGAATGTTATTTAGGGCGCACGCCGCGCTCATGTTATTTAAGACGCACGGCGCGTTCATGGCGCACCATTTTTATAAAAATTGAAGCGGCCAACAAAAAATTCTGAAAATTCTACTTAGAGGACTGAAGAAAAAAAATCTAGATTGAATTATAGGAGAAAGTAAAGTAGAATGTCCTATATTTATGGTGTATATCAGCCCACCTTTTTTATGTGGTGGTGTTTGGAAGTGTTTGGAAAAACCCTAATCATGGTTTAAAACATGGTCAAATTTTAACCATGGTTACTTTGGAGGTTAGCAAAATCAGGATTGTGTATTTACCGTGGAATCGATAGCTCATTTGCATTAATGGAATTTTCTAATTTTGTTTAGGCCAGTTTTTGAATTTTTTATCCTATTTATGCCGCATGGCGCGTTCATGGCGCACATTTTTTATGAAAAATGAAGAGGCCAACAAAAAATTCTAAAAATTCTGCTTAGAACACCGAAGAAACAAAAATCTAGATTGAATTCTAGGAGAAAGTGAAGTAAAATGTCCTTTATTAATGGTGTATATCAGTGTAACACCCCATTTTTAAAATCTTGCATAATATATTTTTGCATATAAAGATCATTTTTATTTATAGTTTATTATTGCTCATTCCTTTAATGTTTTAGACGAGCTTTTCGTTTAATCGAAAATAACGAGCTAATATTTTCTTAAGTTTGAAAAGTCTTGCAGGATAGCTACTCGAAGAGACCGAGTCCGATCGTGATACACTCGACACGAAATGTTTTTATGAACGAACGAAAAATAGATAAGTAAATATGAAATAATTTCAATAATTAGTACATTGAAGTCGTGACGGAATGAATATGACATCACGTTTTAAATAGTCAAATTGATTAGTTATGCATCTAGTTAGTCTAATTTTGATGTTTGAGCATCATTAATATTAATATAGCATTGTATTGTTATATACCTAAGTTAACACTAAGTTTATAAAACTTTATGGTTATATATATATGTTACATAAAAATTTATGAAGTTATAATTTATGAAAGATTAGAAGGATTATGTGTCAAATTCACCTTGGACATTAACATGTGTCTAACAACTTAGGTTAATGACACCTCAATCTTGCTCCATATTCTTCCACTTAGCAACATTAGATTAATGACACCTCAATCTTGCATACAAATAAGTTGTACAAAATATTTTGTGCACAAACCATTCTTCCATTTCAACGACATATGCACAGACTCTTTTTCTCTCAAGCTATCAAGTGTTTAAGTACTGTTGGTTCCCTATTGATCAATAACTAGAGGTAATTCATGAATTTTCATCTCTACCTTACTTTGTTCAATATAATAGGTCTTAATATATATATTTATATTATTTAAGTGTTGATTATAGAAATTTCATATTTGATTATCATGTCTAAACTTGTTGCATGTGTAATAATATAATATTAAAATGGTTTAATCGTGGATGATTGTTTGTAAAACTCGAAAGTATATTTTTATTGAAGAAATATGTGAGTGTGAGAAATTTGTGAAAAAATATAGAAATTTCGATCCACTTTGCCGATTTTTATAAATTTTTGTACTTGGAATTTTAGAAAAAACTGTTATAGTAGGTTATTCTATATGATGTTGGAAATCTATGGTTAACATTTAGTAATATTTGGAGTAATACACGAATTATAGTTAGTTTTCAAAGATGGTGCTGTTTTGAATGGGTTTCTTGTGATTTTTAACTCTATAAGAAAACTTTATAAAATCGATCGACATCAATCTTTCAAAGTTGTTTTACTATGTTTATATACATGAAGTTAGAAGTTTATATTATAAATTTCAGAATGTTTTAGTAACTATACGATTCATAGTGAATTTTGGAAGATTGGTTGGTTTTAGAGCATTTTCAAACGAATTTTGATTATGATAAATATTTTATTAAAACATTTTGCGGTTGAAATTTATGTCCACTATTTTTAGAATAATTAATTATGTTGTTCGTAGTAAATGCATGTTCAATTTAATGAATTTTGGATGAATATACCAATTATGAAATTATTACAATAAAGAGTGCATTTAAACCATAAGTTGCTAGTCTAAAATCTATTTTGTGTTGCAATGAAAGTGATAATGGGCATTTTGAGACACGTTCATGATGATACTTAATGAAGAGATTAGAAGCATATGAATATACATGTTGTGAAATGTGTTTTAAAATCTAAATGATAATGAATGGTCGAGTGCCACACGATATGACCGTGTACTTTGGGATCTATCCACGCATCTAAGTGAAACGTCAAGTGGGTAACGTTTATTTTCAGTTATATTGATTAGAATAACTCTTATGTTCGATGAGATCGAACGACATGATAAAGTACCAGGTTGACGAACCTTGGAGTAAAGTACCAGGGTTGACGAACCTTGGTGTAGACCAGGTCTGCGGACTTTAGAGTTAGGCCAGGTTGACGAACCTTAGAGTAGACCAGGTCTTCGGACCTGAGAGTTAGGCCAGGTAGACTAATCTTGGAGTAGACCAGGTCTTCGAACCTTGGAATTAGGTCAGGTCTTCGGACCTTGGATGATGCTTTCGACGTGTTGGTTAATCTCTTCAACGTAAATGCAAGTAACCGTTATCCACTAAGATTTCTCAAATCTTACGTTGCTCAATTTAGTCTTTTTCAGGTCCAGCTTACGACGAAGTGGATGAGTAGCCAGCTGTATGGACTTCCCTCTAAAAGCATGTATATATGTTATATTTTCCATATATGTAAATGAATATAAATCTAATGATGCTTGATGTTTTGGAACTATTCTTTTCAATAATTAAGTAAAAGTTTTCATGTGTTTATAACAAGGTTTTGATTTGCAAATGTGGATATGACACGAGTTAATTTTGCATGATTAGTTTTTAAAGTTAAAAAAAATACTCGTGTCTTTATAATGAAGTCTTTCGCTGAAGTTATTTACGAAATATTTTATATTTCCTTGCAATATATATTTCTCATGCTCAAAGTCACGGTGGCAACTCGACTCCTATTAAGCTGGCGTCGGGGTGCTACAGCGTGGTATCAGAGCCGAGGTTGAGTTTTTCCTTCCTCGCACTGTAAATCAAAACATTTTCTTTGAAACAATGTTTAACTCTTAGGGTTTCTACAAGATAAAATTTAGAATTTCCTTAAATTGATATGTCAGAGTTTAATAAGAGGGAGTCCGCTCCATAGCTAAACATCCAAATCGTACCAAGGTAAGTACAAGTGTAACGTTTTAAAGCTGTCCATGAAAGATGTTTTATGTTAAAGGTTGCATATGATGTTTTACGTGCTATGCTACAAGTAAAATGTGATGATGATCATCAAAGAAGATCATGAGTCAATGATAAAAAAGAAATGCATTTTATGAGAAGTATGAAGAAGTATACTTTACAAATGATTATTTATGTCTGTATCCAAACTTTACGTTTATGTTTGAATGAGAAAAATTATTTTACAAATATGCATACATTAATTTTACAAATGCGCACCCCGAACTGTTTACCTGCTTAGCCCGAAATTTCAATGACGAAATTTTTAAAAGGAGGGGGGAATTGTCACATCCCATTTTGAACATCTTGCATAACATATTTTTGCATATAAAGATCATTTTTATTTATAGTTTATTATTGCTCATTCGTTTAATATTTTAGACGAGCTTTTCGTTTAATCGAAAATAACGAGCTAATAATTTCTTAAGTTTGAAAAGTCTTGCAAGATAGCTACTCGAAGAGACCGAGTTCGATCGTGATACACTCGACACGAAATGTTTTTATGAACGAATGAAAAGTAGATAAGTAAATATGAAATAATTTCAATAATTAGTACATTGAATTTACATTGAAGTCGTGACGGAATGAATATGACATCACGTTTTAAATAGTTAATTTGATTAGTTATGCATCTAGTTATTCTAATTTTGATGTTTGAGCATCATTAATAATTAATATAGCATTGTATTGTTATATACCTAAGTTAACACTAAGTTTATAAAACTTTGTGGTTATATATATATATGTTACATAAAAATTTATGGGAGCAAGTTATAATTTATGAAAGACTAGAAGGATTATGTGTCAAATTCACCTTGGACATTAACATGTGTCTAACAACTTAGGTTAATGACACCTCAATCTTGCTCCATATTCTTCCACTTAGCAACATTAGATTAATGACACCTCAATCTTACTCCATATTCTTCCACTTAGCAATATTAGATTAATGACACCTCAATCTTGCATGCAAATAAGTGGTACAAAATATTTTGTGCACAAACCATTCTTCCATTTCAACACCATATGCACAGACTCCTTTTCTCTCAAGCTATCAAGTGTTTAAGCATTGTTGGTTCCCTACTGATCAATAACTAGAGGTAATTCATAAATTTCCATCTCTACCTTACTTTGTTCAATATAATAGGTCTTAATATATATATATATATATTATTTAAGTGTTGATTATGAAATTTCATGTTTGATTATCATGTCTAAACTTATTGCATGTATAATAATATAATATTAAAATGGTTTTATTGTGGATGATTGGTTGTAAAACTCGAAAGTACATTTTTATTGAAGAAATATGTGAGTTTGAGCAATTTGTGAAAAATTCTAGAAATTCCAGTCCACTTTGCCGATTTTTATAAACTTTTGTACTTGGAATTTTAGAAAACACTGTTGTACTAGGTTATTCTATATGAAGTTGGAAATCTATGGTTAAAATTTGGTAATATTTGGAGTAATACACGAATTATAGTTAATTTTCAAAGATGGTGCTGTTTTGAATGGGTTTCTTGTGATTTCCAACTCTATAAGAAAAGTTTATAAAATCGATCGACTTCAATCTTTCAAAGTTGTTTTACTATGTTTATATATATTATGTTAGAAGTTTATATTATAAATTTCAGAATGTTTTAGTAACTATACGATTTATAGTGAATTTTAGAAGATTGGTTGGTTTTAGAGCATTTTCAAACGAATTTTGATTATGATAAATATTTTATTAAAAACTTTTGAGGTTTGAATTTATGTCCACTATTTTTAGCATAATTAATTATGTTGTTCGTTGTAAATTCATGTTCAATTTAATGAATTTTGGATGAATATACGAATTACGAAATTGTTACAATAAAAAGTGCATTTAAACCATAAGTTGTTATTCTAAAATCAATTTTGTGTTGCAATGATTAAAAGTGATATTGGGCATTTTGAGACACATTCATGATGATACTTAATGAAGAGCTTAGAAGCATATGAATATACATGTTTTGAAATGGATTTTAAAATCTAAATGTTAATGAATGGTCGAGTGCAGTATGAGACGACCGGGCACTTCAGGATCTATCCACGCATCTAAGTGAAACGTCAAGTGGGTAACGTTTATTTTCAGTTAAATTGATTAGAATAACTCTTATGTTGGATGAGATGAAACGACATGATAAAGTACCAGGTTGACAAACCTTGGAGTAAAGCACCAGGGTTGACGAACCTTGGTGTAGACCAGGTCTGCGGACCTTGGAGTTAGCCCAGGTTGACGAACCTTGGAGTAGACCAGGTCTTCGAACCTTGGAGTTAGGCCAGGTCTTTGGACCTTGAATGATGCATTCGACGTATTGGTTAATCTCTTCAACGCAAATGCAAGTAACCGTTATCCACTAAGATTTCTCAAATCTTACGTTGCTCAATTTAATTTTTTTCAGGACCAGCTTACGAAGAAGTGGATGAGTAGCCGGCTGTATGGACTACCCTCTAAAAGCATGTATATATGTTATGTTTTTAATATATGTAAATGAATATAAATCTAATGATGCTTGATGTTTTGGGAACTACTCTTTTCAATAATTAAGTAAACATTTTCATGTGTTTATAACAAGGTTTTGATTTGCAAATGTGGGTATGACACGAGTTAGTTTTGCATGATTAGTTTTTAAAGTTAAGAATAAAAAATACTTTTGTCTTTATAATGAAGTCTTCTGCTAAAGTTATTTACGAAATATTTTATATTTCTTTACAAAATATATTTCTCATGCTCAAAGTCATGGTGGCAACTCGACTCCTGTTAAGCTGGCGTCAGGGTGCTACAATCAGCCCACCTTTTTTATATGGTAGAGTTTGTAGGTGTTTGGAAAAACCCTAACCATGGTTAAAAACCTGGTCAAATTTTAACCATGGTTACTTTGGAGGTTAGCAAAATCTGGATTGTGTATTTACTGTGGAATCGATAGGTCATTTGCACTAATGGAATTTTTTAATTTTGTTTAGGTAACTTTTTGAATTCTTTATTCTTTTTATGCTTGATTTGTTGAATTTTCTTAATCAGAATGCAATTAATTGTAAGGTTAAAATCATGCATGCATAAACTCTATATACATGGTCTTGAATGTTATTTAGGTGCACGCCGCGTTCATGTTATTTAAGGCGCATGGCGCGTTCAGGGCGCACCTTCTTTATGAAAATTGAAGAGGCCAATAAAAATTTCTGAAAATTCTTCTTAGAGGACTGAAGTAACAAGAATCTACATTGAATTGTAGGAGAAAGTAAAGTAAAATGTCATGTATTTATGGTGTAAATTCACATCTGTCGTTCATGAAATAGTTTTATTCAATCTAAAAATGATTACTCACTTTTTGTAAACCAAGGCGGATTAGCATTGTGATCTTATTGGGGTATGTGAATAACATCTTAATAACGGGAAATGATAACATGTTAATTGCAGAATGTTAAGAGTACTTGCACAATTCTTTTCATACAAAAGATTTAGGAACTCTTAAATTCTTTTCAGAACTTAAGATTGGTAGATCTAAAAAAGGCATTGTTGTGAATTAAAAAAAAAAACATGTTTAGAAATTTTGGCAAAAACAGGTATGCTTGGATTAAGCCTTTGAACATACCAATGGAGCAAAATAGTAATTTTTTTATCTTAATTTTCAGAATGATGATCCTATAATTGAGAACATTTCATAGTATCAAAAACTAGTTGGTAAATTTGATTTACTTATGTATGACTAGGACTGATATAAGTTTTGATGTTCAAGTATTAAGACAATTTATGCATAGCCCTAGAAAATCACATCAGAAACCAAGACTTGGTTAATGCATGCTTATGGTGACTTCCCTTGAATGTCTTTTGTGACTCAGATTTGGAATCCTGCCCAATAATCAGGACATCATTAAATGGTTATGCAATACAATTAGGATTTGACTTAGGATTTAATTAGGATTTAACTGGAAAGTGAAAGACAGACTCTATCTCAAGGAGTTCAATTAAAGTTGAATCGACAGGTCGTTTGCATTAATGGAATTTTCTAATGTTCTTTAGGTAATTTTTTGAATTTATCATTTTTATTCTTGATTTCTTGAATTGTCATAATCAGAATGCAATTAATTGTAAGGTCAAAATCATGCATGCATAAACTCTATATACATGGTTTTGAATTTATTTAGAGCGCACGCCGCGTTCATGTTATTTAAGGCGCATGCGGCATTCATGGCACACCTTTTTTAGGAAAATTGAAGAGGCCAACAAAAAATTCTAACACTTCTGACTGAGGAAACAATAATTTAGATTGAATTGTATGAGAAAGTAAAGTAAAATATCCCGTATTTATGGTGTATAACAGCCCACTTTTTTTGTGGTGAAGTTTGCAGGTGTTTGGAAAAAACCATGGTTAAAAACATGGTCAAATTTTAACCATGGTTACTTTGGAGGTTTGCAAAATCAGGATTGTGTATTTACTGTGGAATCGACAGGTCATTTGCATTAATAAAATTTTCTAATTTTGTTTAGGTAAGTTTTTGAATATTTTATCCTTTTTATGCTTGAATTTTCTTAATCAAAATGCAATTAATTGTAAGGTAAAAATCATGCATGCATAAACTATATATACATGGTAGTGAATGTTATTTAGGACGCACGCCGCGTTCATGTTATTTAAGGCGCATGGCATGTTCATGGCACACCTTTTTTATGGAAATTAAAGAGGTCAACTAAAAATTCTGAAAATTCTGCTTAGTGGACTGAAGAAACAAAAACCAATATTGAATTGTTGGAGAAAGTAAAGTAAAATGTCCTGTATTTAGGGTGTATATCAGCCCACATTTTTTATGTGGGGGAGTTTGGAGGTGTTTCGAAAAACCCTAACCATGGTTAAAAACATGGTCAAATTTTAACCATGGTTACTTTGGACGTTAGCAAAATTTGGATTGTATATTTACTGTGGAATCGACAGGTCATTTGCATTAATGGAATTTTCTAATTTTGTTTAGGTAATTTTTTGAATTTTTTATCCTTTTTATGCTTGATTTCTTGAATTATCTTAATCAGAATGCAATAAATTATAAAGTCAATATCATGCATGCATAAACTCTATATACATTGTTGTGAATGTTATTTAGGGCGCACGCACGTTCATGTTATTTGAGACGCATGGCGTGTTCAAGGCGCACCTTTTTTATGAAAATTGAAGAGGCTAACAAAAGATTCTAAAAATTATGCTTAAGAGGACTGAAGAAACAAAAATCTAGATTGAATTGTAGGAGAAAGTAAAGTACAATGTCCTGTATTTATGGTTTATATCTCCCCACCTTTTTTCTGTGGTGGAGTTTGGAGCTGTTTGGAAAAACCCTAACCATGGTTAAAAACATTGTCAAATTTTAACCATGGTTACTTTGGAGGCTAGCAAAATCTGAATTGTGTATTAACTGTGGAATCGACAGGTCATTTGCATGAATGGAATTTTGTAATTTTGTTTAGGTAAGTTTTTGAATATTTTATCCTTTTTATGCTTGATTTCTTGAATTTTCATAATCAGAATGCAATTAATTGTAAGGTCAAAATCATGCATGCATAAACTCTACATACGTGGTTGTGACTGTTATTTAGGGTGCATGCCGCGTTCACGTTATTTAAGGCACATGGGGTGTTCATGGCGCACCTTTTTTATGATAATTGAAGAGGCCAACAAAAGATTCTGAAATTCTGATTAGAGGACTGAAGAAACAAAAATCTAGATTGAATTGTACGAGAATGTAAAGTAAAATGTCCAGTATTTATGGTGTATATAAGTCCACCTTTTTTGTGATGGAGTTTGGAGGTTTTTGGAAAAATCCTAACCATGGTTAAAAATATGGTCAAATTTTAACCATGGTTATTTTGGAGGCTAGCAAAATCTAAATCGTGTATTAACTGTGGAATCGACAGGTCATTTGCATTAATGGAATTTTCTAATTTTCTTTAGGTAATTTTTGGAATTTTTTATCCTTTTTATGCTTGATTTCTTGAATTTTCATAATCATTATGCAATTAATTGTAAGGTCGAAATCATGCATGCATAAACTCTATTTACACAGTTGTGCAAGTTATTTAGGGCGCACGCCGCGTTCATGTTATTTAAGGCGCATGGCGCACCTTTTTATGAAAATTGAAGAGGCCAACAAAAATTTTTAAAAATTCTGCTTAGAGGACTGAAGAATAAAAAATCTAGATTGAATTGTTGGAGAAAGCAAAGTAAAATGTCATGTATTTACGGTGTATATCAGCCCATCTTTCTTATGTAGTGGAGTTGGGAGGTGTTTGGATAAACCATAAACATGGTTAAAAACATGGTCAAATTTTAACCAGGGTTACTTTGGAGGTTAATAAAATCTGAATTGTGTATTTACAGTAGAATCGACAGGTCATTTGCGTTAATGGAATTTTCTAATGTTCTTTCGGTAATTTTTTGAATTTATCCTTTTTATGCTTGATTTCTTGAATTATCTTAATCAGAATGCAATAAATTATAAGGTCAATATCATGCATGCATAAACTCTATATACATTGTTGTGAATGTTATTTAGGGCGCACGCACGTTCATGTTATTTGAGACGCATGGCGTGTTCATGGCGCACCTTTGTTATGAAAATTGAAGAGGCCAACAAAAAATTCTAAAAATTCTGCTTACAGGACTGAAGAAACAAAAATCTCCATTGAATTGTAGGAGAAAGTAAACTAAAATGTCCTATATTTATGGTATACATCAGCCCACCTTTTTTTTGTGGTGAAGTTTGGAGGTGTTTGGAAAAACCCTAACCATGGTTAAAAACATTGTCAAATTTTAACAATGGTTACTTTAAAGGTTAGGAAAATCTGGATTGTGTATTTAGTGTGGAATCGACAGGTCATTTGCATGAATGGAATTTTGTAATTTTGTTTAGGTAAGTTTTTGAATATTTTATCCTTTTTATGCTTGATTTCTTGAATTTTCATAATCAGAATGTAATTAATTGTAAGGTCAAAATCATGCATGCATAAACTCTACATACGTGGTTGTGAATGTTATTTAGGGTGCATGCCGCGTTCATGTTATTTAAGGCGCATGGGGTGTTCATGGCGCACCTTTTTTATGATAATTGAAGAGGCCAACAAAAAATTCTGAGCTTAGAGGACTGAAGAAACAAAAATCTCCATTGAATTGTAGGAGAAAGTAAACTAAAATGTCCTGTATTTATGGTATACATCAGCCCACCTTTTTTTTGTGGTGAAGTTTGGAGGTGTTTGGAAAAACCCTAACCATGGTTAAAAACATTGTCAAATTTTAACAATGGTTACTTTAAAGGTTAGGAAAATCTGGATTGTGTATTTAGTGTGGAATCGACAGGTCATTTGCATGAATGGAATTTTGTAATTTTGTTTAGGTAAGTTTTTGAATATTTTATCCTTTTTATGCTTGATTTCTTGAATTTTCATAATCAGAATGCAATTAATTGTAAGGTCAAAATCATGCATGCATAAACTCTACATACGTGGTTGTGAATGTTATTTAGGGTGCATGCCGCGTTCATGTTATTTAAGGCGCATGGGGTGTTCATGGCGCACCTTTTTTATGATAATTGAAGAGGCCAACAAAAAATTCTGAGCTTAGAGGACTGAAGAAACAAAAATCTAGATTGAATTGTACGAGAATGTAAAGTAAAATGTCCAGTATTTATGGTGTATATCAGTCCACCTTTTTTGTGATGGAGTTTGGAGGTTTTTTGAAAAATCCTAACCATGGTTAAAAATATGGTCAAATTTTAACCATGGTTATTTTGGAGGTTAGCAAAATCTAAATTGTGTATTAACTGTGGAATCGACAGGTCATTTGCATTAATGGAATTTTCTAATTTTCATTAGGTGATTTTTTGAATTTTTTATCCTTTTTATGTTTGATTTCTTGAATTTTCATAATCATTATGCAATTAATTGTAAGGTCGAAATCATGCATGCATAAACTCTATTTACACAGTTGTGCAAGTTATTTTGGGCGCACACCGCGTTCATGTTATTTAAGGCGCATGGCGCACCTTTTTATGAAAATTGAAGAGGCCAACAAAAAATTCTAAAAATTCTGCTTAGAGGACTGAAGAATCAAAAATCTAGATTGAATTGTTGGAGAAAGCAAAGTAAAATGTCATGTATTTACGGTGTATATCAGCCCATCTTTCTTATGTAGTGGAGTTGGGAGGTGTTTGGAAAAACCTTAAACATGGTTAAAAAAATGGTCAAAATTTAACCAGGGTTACTTTGGAGGTTAATAAATTCTGAATTGTGTATTTACAGTAGAATCGACCGGTCATTTGCATTAATGGAATTTTCTAATGTTCTTTCGGTAATTTTTTGAATTTATCCTTTTTATGCTTGATTTCTTGAACTTTAATAATCAGAATGCAATTAATTGTAAGGTCAAAATCATACATGCATAAACTCTATATACAAGGTTGTGAATGTTATTTAGGGTGCACGCCGCGTTCATGTTATTTAAAGAGCATGGTGCGTTTATGGCGCACCTTTATTATTAAAATTGAAGAGGCCAACAAAAAATTCTAAAAATTATGCTTACAGGACTGAAGAAACAAAAATCTCCATTGAATTGTAGGAGAAAGTAAACTAAAATGTCCTGTATTTATGGTATACATCAGCCCACCTTTTTTTTGTGGTGAAGTTTGGAGGTGTTTGGAAAAACACTAACCATGGTTAAAAATATTGTCAAATTTTAACCATGGTTACTTTTGAGGTTAGCAAAATTAGGATTTTGTATTTACTGTGGAATCGACAGGTCATTTGCATTAATGGAATTTTCTAATTTTGTTTAGGTAAGTTTTTGAAATTTTTTATCATTTTTATGCTTGATTTCTTGAATTTTCATAATCAGAATGCAATTAATTGTAAAGTCAAAATCATGCATGCATAAACTCTACATACGTGGTTGTGAATGTTATTTAGGGTGCATGCCGCGTTCATGTTATTTAAGGTGCATGGGGTGTTCATGGCGCACCTTTTTTTATGATAATTGAAGAGGCCAACAAAAAATTCTGAAATTCTGCTAAGAGGATTGAAGAAAGAAAAATCTAGATTGAATTGTAGGAGAATGTAAAGTAAAATGTCCAGTATTTATGGTGTATATTAGTCCAACTTTTTTGTCATGGAGTTTGGAGGTTTTTGGAAAAATCCTAACCATGGTTAAAAATATGGTCAAATTTTAACCATGGTTACTTTGGAGGCTAGCAAAATCTGAATTGTGTATTAACTGTGGAATCGACAGGTCATTTGCATTAATGGAATTTTCTAATTTTGTTTAGGTAAGTTTTTGAAATTTTTTATCCTTTTTATGCTTGATTTCTTGAATTTTCATAATCAGAATGCAATTAATTGTAAAGTCAAAATCATGCATGCATAAACTCTACATACGTGGTTGTGAATGTTATTTAGGGTGCATGCCGCGTTCATGTTATTTAATGTGCATGTGGTGTTCATGGCGCACCTTTTTTTATGATAATTGAAGAGGCCAACAAAAAATTCTGAAATACTGCTAAGAGGATAGAAGAAACAAAAATCTAGATTGAATTGTAGGAGAATGTAAAGTAAAATGTCCAGTATTTATGGTGTATATTAGTCCAACTTTTTTGTCATGGAGTTTGGAGGTTTTTGGAAAAATCCTAACCATGGTTAAAAATATGGTCAAATTTTAACCATGGTTACTTTGGAGGCTAGCAAAATCTGAATGGTGTATTAACTGTGGAATCGACATGTCATTTGCATTAATGGAATTTTCTAATTTTCTTTAGGTGATTTTTTGAATTTTTTATCCTTTTTATGCTTGATTTCTTGAATTTTCATAATCATTATGCAATTAATTGTAAGGTCGAAATCATGCATGCATAAACTCTATTTACACAGTTGTGCAAGTTATTTAGGGTGCACGCCGCGTTCATGTTATTTAAGGCGCATGGCGCACCTTTTTATGAAAATTGAAGAGGCCAACAAAAAATTCTAAAAATTCTGCTTAGAGGACTGAAGAATAAAAAATCTAGATTGAATTGTTGGAGAAAGCAAAGTAAAATGTCATGTATTTACGGTGTATATCAGCCCATCTTTCTTATGTAGTGGAGTTTGGAGGTGTTTGGAAAAACCTTAAACATGGTTAAAAACGTGGTCAAATTTTAACCAGGGTTACTTTGGAGGTTAATAAAATCTGAATTGTGTATTTATAGTAGAATCGACAGGTCATTTACATTAATGGAATTTTCTAATGTTCTTTCGGTAATTTTTTGAATTTATCCTTTTTATGCTTGATTTCTTGAACTTTAATAATCAGAATGCAATTAATTGTAAGGTCAAAATCATACATGCATAAACTCTATATACATGGTTGTGAATGTTATTTAGGGCGCACGCCGCGTTCATGTTATTTAAAGAGCATGGTGCGTTTGTGGCGCACCTTTATTATTAAAATTGAAGAAGCCAACAAAAAATTCTAAAAATTCTTTTTAGAGGACTGAAGAAACAAAAATTTCCATTGAATTGTAGGAGAAAGTAAACTAAAATGTCCTGTATTTATGGTATACATCAGCCCACCTTTTTTTGTGGTGAAGTTTGGAGGTGTTTTGAAAAACCTAACCATGGTTAAAAATATTGTCAAATTTTAACCCTGGTTACTTTTGAGGTTAGCAAAATTAGGATTTTGTATTTACTGTGGAATCGACAGGTCATTTGCATTAATGGAATTTTCTAATTTTGTTTAGGTAAGTTTTTGAAATTTTTTATCCTTTTTATGCTTGATTTCTTGAAGTTTCATAATCAGAATGCAATTAATTGTAAGGTCAAAATCATGCATGCATAAACTCTACATACGTGGTTGTGAATGTTATTTAGGGTGCATGCCGCGTTCATGTTATTTAAGGCGCATGGGGTGTTCATGGCGCACCTTTTTTATGATAATTGAAGAGGCCAACAAAAAATTCTGAAATTCTGCTTAGAGGATTGAAGAAACAAAAATCTAGATTGAATTGTAGGAGAATGTAAAGTAAAATGTCCAGTATTTATGGTGTATATTAGTCCAACTTTTTTGTCATGGAGTTTGGAGGTTTTTGGAAAAATCCTAACCATGGTTAAAAATATGGTCAAATTTTAACCATGGTTACTTTGGAGGCTAGCAAAATCTGAATTGTGTATTAACTGTGGAATCGACAGGTCATTTGCATTAATGGAATTTTCTAATTTTCTTTAGGTGATTTTTTGAATTTTTTATCCTTTTTATGCTTGATTTCTTGAATTTTCATAATCATTATGCAATTAATTGTAAGGTCGAAATCATGCATGCATAAACTCTATTTACACAGTTGTGCAAGTTATTTAGGGCGCATGCCGCGTTCATGTTATTTAAGGCGAATGGCGCACCTTTTTATGAAAATTGAAGAGGCCAACAAAAAATTCTAAAAATTCTGCTTAGAGGACTGAAGAATCAAAAATCTAGATTGAATTGTTGGAGAAAGCAAAGTAAAATGTCATGTATTTACAGTGTATATCAGCCCATCTTTCTTATGTGGTGGAGTTTGGAGGTGTTTGGAAAAACCTTAAACATGGTTAAAAACATGGTCAAATTTTAACCAGGGTTACTTTGGAGATTAATAAAATCTGAATTGTGTATTTACAGTAGAATCGATAGGTCATTTGCATTAATGGAATTTTCTAATGTTCTTTGGTAATTTTTTGAATTTATCCTTTTTATGCTTGATTTCTTGAACTTTAATAATCAGAATGCAATTAATTGTAAGGTCAAAATCATACATGCATAAACTCTATATACACGGTTGTGAATGATATTTAGGGCGCACGCCGCGTTCATGTTATTAAAGAGCATGGTGCATTTATGGCGCACTTTTATTATTAAAATTGAAGAGGCCAACAAAAAATTCTAAAAATTCTGCTTACAGGACTGAAGAAACAAAAATCTCCATTGAATTGTAGGAGAAAGTAAACTAAAATGTCCTGTATTTATGGTGTACATCAGCCCACCTTTTTTTTGTGGTGAAGTTTGGAGGTGTTTGGAAAAACCCTAACCATGGTTAAAAGTATTGTCAAATTATAACCATGGTTACTTTTGAGGTTAGCAAAATTAGAATTTTGTATTTCCTGTGGAATCGACAGGTCATTTGCATTAATGTAATTTTCTAGTTTTGTTTAGGTAAGTTTTTGAAATTTTTTATCCTTTTTATGCTTGATTTCTTCAATTTTCATAATCAGAATGCAATTAATTGTAAGGTCAAAATCATGCATGCATAAACTCTACATATGTGGTTGTGAATGTTATTTAGGGTGCATGCCGCGTTCATGTTATTTAAGGCGCATGGGGTGTTCATGGCGCACCTTTTTTATGATAATTGAAGAGGCCAACAAAAAATTCTGAAATTCTGCTTAGAGAAACAAAAATCTAGATTGAATTGTAGGAAAATGTAAAGTAAAATGTCCAGTATTTATGGTGTATATCAGTCCACCTTTTTTATGTGATGGAGTTTGGAGGTGTTTGGAAAAATTCTAACCATAGTTAAAAATATGGTCAAATTTTAACCATGGTTACTTTGGAGGCTAGCAAAATCTGAATTGTGTATTAACTGTGGAATAGACAGGTCATTTGCATTAATTGAATTTTCTAATTTTCTTTAGGTAATTTTCTGAATTTTTTATCCTTTTTATGCTTGATTTCTTGAATTTTCATAATCATTATGCAATTAATTGTAAGGTCGAAATCATGCATGCATAAACTCTATTTACACAGTTGTGAAAGTTATTTAGGGCGCACGTCGTGTTCATGTTATTTAAGGAGCATGGCGCACCTTTTTATGAAAATTGAAGAGGCCAATAAAAAATTCTAAAAATTCTGCTTAGAGGACTGAAGAATCAAAAATCTAGATTGAATTGTTGGAGAAAGCAAAGTAAAATGTCATGTATTTACGGTGTATATCTGCCCATCTTTATTATGTAGTGGAGTTTGGAGGTGTTGGGAAAAACCTTAAACATGGTTAAAAACATGGTCAAATTTTAACCAGGGTTACTTTGGAGGTTAATAAAATCTGAATTGTGTATTTACAATAGAATCGACAGGTCATTTGCATTAATGGAATTTTCTAATGTTCTTTCGGTAATTTTTTGAATTTATCCTATTTATGCTTGATTTCTTGAATTTTCATAATCACAATGCAATTAATTATAAGGTCAAAATCATACATGCATAAACTCTAAATACACGGTTGTGAATGTTATTTAGGTTGACGCCGCGTTCATGTTATTTAAAGAGCATGGTGCGTTTATGGCGCACCTTTATTATTAAAATTGAAGAGGCCAACAAAAAATTCTAAAAATTCTGCTTACAGGGCTGAAGAAAGAAATCTCCATTGAATTGTAGGAGAAAGTAAACTAAAATGTCCTATATTTATGGTGTACATCAGCCCACCTTTTTTTGTGGTGAAGTTTGGAGGTGTTTGGAAAAACCCTAACCAAGGTTAAAAATATTGTCAAATTTTAACCCTGGTTACTTTTGAAGTTAGCAAAATTAGGATTTTGTATTTACTGTGGAATCGACTGGTCATTTGCATTAATGGAATTTTCTAATTTTGTTTAGGTAAGTTTTTGAAATTTTTTATCCTTTTTATACTTGATTTCTTAAATTTTCATAATCAGAATGCAATTAATTGTAACGTCAAAATCATGCATGCATAAACTCTATATACATGGTTGTGAATGTTATTTAGGGCACACACCGCATTCATGTTTTTTAAGGCGCATGGGGTGTTCATGGCGCTCCTTTTTATGAAAATTGAAGAGGCCAACAAAAAATTCTGAAAATTCTGCTTAGAGGACTGAAGAAACAATAATCTAGATTGAACTGTAGGAGAAAGTAAAGTAATATGTCCTGTATTTATGGTGTATATCAATCCACCTTTTTCGTGCGCTAGAGTTTGGAGGTGTTTGGAAAAATCCTAACCATGGTTAAAAACATGGTCAAATTTAAACATGGTTACTTTGGAGGTTAGCAAAATCTGGAATGTGTATTTACTATGGAATCGACACGTAATTTGCATTAATGGAATTTTCTAATTTTGTTTAAGTAATTATTTGAATTTTTTATCCTTTTTATGCTTGATTTCTTGAATTTTCATAATCATAATGCAATTTGTTAAAATCATGCATGCATAAACTCTATATACTTGGTTGTGAATGTTATTTAGGGCGCACGCCGCGTTCATGTTAATTAAGGCGCATGGCGCGTTCATGGCGAACCTTTTTAAGAAAATTGAAGATGCCAAAAACAATTCTAAAAATTCTGGTTAGAGGACTGAAGAAACAAAAATTTAGATTGAACTGTAGGAGAAAGTAAAGTAAAATGTCCTGTATTTATGGTGTATATCAGTCCACCTTTTTTATGTGCTGGAGTTTGGAGGTGTTTGGAGAAACCCTAACCATGGTTAAAAACATGGTCAAATTTTAACCATGGTTACTTTGGAGGTTCGCTAAATTAGGATTTTGTATTTACTATGAAACCGATAGGTCATTTGCATTAATTGAATTTTCTAATTTTGTTTAGGTAAGTTTTTGAATTTTTTTAATCCTTTTTATGCTTGATTTTTTGAATTTTCCTAATCAGAATATAATTAATTGTAAGGTCAAAATCATGCATGCGTAAACTCTCTATACATGGTTGTGAATGTTATTTAGGGCACAAGCCGCGTTCATGTTATTTAAGGCGCATGCCGCGTTCATGGCGCATCTTTTTTATGAAAATTGAAGAGGCTAACAAAAGATTCTAAAAATTATGCTTAAGAGGACTGAAGAAACAAAAATCTAGATTGAACTGTAGGAGAAAAAGTAAAGTAAAATGTCCTGTATTTATGGTGTATATCAGTCCACCTTTTTTATGTGCTGGAGTTTGGAGGTGTTTAGAAAAACCCTAACCATGGTTAAAAACATGGTCAAACTTTAACCAGGTTACTTTGGAGGTTAGCAAAATCTAAATTGTGTATTTATAGTGGAATCGACAGGTCCTTTGAATTAATGGAATTTTCTAATTTTGTTTAGTTAATTTTTTCAATTTATCCTTTTTATGCTTGATTTCTTGAATTTTCATAATCTGAATGCAATTAATTGTAAGGTCAAAATCATACAGGCATAAACTCTATATACACGGTTGTGAATGTTATTTTGGGCGCACGCCGCGTTCATGTTATTTAAGGCGTATGGCGCATTCAAAGCACACCTTTTTATGAAATTTGAAGAGGCCAACAAAATCTTCTAAAAATTCTGCTTGCAGGACTGAAGAAACAAAAATTTAGATTTAATTGTAGAAGAAAATAAAGTAAAATGTCTTGTATTTACTGTGTATATCAGCCCACCATTTTTTGTGGTGGAGTTTGCAAGTGTTTGGAAAAACCCTAAACATGATTAAAACTAGGTCAAATTTTAACCATGGTTACTTTGGTGGTTAGCCAAATAAGGATTGTGTAGTCATTTGCATTAGTGGAATTTTCTAATTTTGTTTAGGTCAGTTTTTGAATTTTTTATCCTTTCATGCTTAATTTCTTGAATTTTCATAATCAGAATGCAATTAATTGTAAGGTCAAACTCATGTATGCGTAAACTCTATATACATGGTTGTGAATGTTATTTAGGGCGCACGCCGCGTTCATGTTATTTAAGGCACATGGCGCGTTCATGTCGCAGTTTTTTTATGAAAATTGAAGATGCCAACAAAAATTTCTAAAAATTCTGCTTACAGGACTAAAGTAACAAAAATCTAGATTGAATTGTAGGAGAAAGAAAAGTAAAATGTCCTATATTTATGGATTACATCAGCCCACCTTTTTTGGGCTGGAGTTTGGAGGTGGTTGGAAAAACCCCAACCACGGTTAAAAACATGGTCAAATTTTAACCATGGTTACTTTGGAGGTTAGTAAAATCTGGATTGTGTATTTACTGTGGAATTGATAGGTCATTTGCATTAATGGAATTTTTTAATTTTGTTTAGGTAACTTTTTGAATTTTTTATCCTTTTTATGCTTGATTTCTTGAATTTTCTTAATCAGAATGCAATTAATTGTAAGGTTAAAATCATGCATGCATAAACTCTATATACATGGTTGTGAATGTCATTTAGGGCGCACGCCGCGGTCATGTTATTTAAGGCGCACGGCGCGTTCATGGCGCACCATTTTTATAAAAATTGAAGTGGCCAACAAAAAATTCTGAAAATTCTGCTTAGAGGACTGAAGAAAAAAAATCTAGATTGAATTATAGGAGAAAGTGAAGTAAAATGTCCTATATTTATGGTGTATATCAACCCACCTTTTTTATGTGGTGCTGTTTGGAAGTGTTTGGAAAAACCCTAACCATGGTTAAAAACATGGTCAAATTTTTACCATGGTTACTTTGGAGGTTAGCAAAATCAGGATTGTGTATTTACTGTGGAATCGATAGGTCATTTGCATTAATGGAATTTTCTAATTTTGTTTAGGCCAGTTTTTGAATTTTTATCCTATTATGCTTGATCACTTGAATTTTCATAATCAAAATGCAATTAATTGTAAGGTCAAAATCATGCATGCATAAACTCTATATACATGGTTGTGAATGTTATTTAGGGCGCACACCGCGTTCATGTTATTTAAGGCGCATGGGGTGATCATGGCGCACCTTTTTAATGAAAATTGATGAGGCCAACAAAAAAATCTGAAAATTCTGCTTAGAGGACCGAAGAAACAAAAATCTAGATTGAATTGTAGGAGAAAATAAAGTAAAATGTCATGTATTTATGGTGTATATCAGCCCACCTTTTTTATGTGCCGGTGTTTGGAGGTGTTTGGAAAAACCCTAACCATGGTTAAAAACATGGTCAAAATTTAACCATGGTTACTTTGGATGTTAGCAAAATCAGGAATGTGTATTTACAGTGGAATCGACAGGTCATTTGCATTAATGGAATTTTCTAATATTGTTTAGGTAAATTTTTGAATTTTTTATCCTTTTTATGCTTGATTTCTTGAATTTTCATAATTAGAATGCAATTAATTGTAAGGTCAAAATCATGCATGCATAAAACTCTATATACATGGTTGTGAATGTTATTTAGGGCGCACGCCGCGTTCATGTTATTTATGCCGCATGGCGCGTTCATGGCGCACCTTTTTTATGAAAAATGAAGAGGCCAACAAAAAATTCAAAAAATTCTGCTTAGAGCACCGAAGAAACAAAAATCTAGATTGAATTCTAGGAGAAAGTAAAGTAAAATGTCCTTTATTTATGGTGTATATCAGTGTAACACCCCATTTTTAAAATCTTGCATAACATATTTTTGCATACAAAGATCATTTTTATTTATAGTTTATTATTGCTCATTCCTTTAATGTTTTAGACGAGCTTTTCGTTTAATCGAAAATAACGAGCTGATATTTTCTCAAGTTCGTAAAGTCTTGCAGGATAGCTACTCGAAGAGATCGAGTTCGATTGTGATACACCCGACACGAAATGTTTTTATGAACGAACGAAAAATAGATAAGTAAATATGAAATAATTTCAATAATTAGTACATTGAATTTACATTGAAGTCGTGACGGAATGAATATGACATCACATTTTAAATAGTCAAATTGATTAGTTATGCATCTACTTAGTCTAATTTTGATGTTTGAGCATCATTAATATTAATATAGCTTTGTATTGTTATATACCTAAGTTAACACTAAGTTTATAAAACTTTATGGTTATATATATATATGTTACATAAAAATTTATGAAGTTATAATTTATGAAAGATTAGAAGGATTATGTGTCAAATTCACCTTGGACATTAACATGTGTCTAACAACGTAGGTTAATGGCACCTCAATCTTGCTCCATATTCTTCCACTTAGCAACATTAGATTAATGACACCTCAATCTTGCATACAAATAAGTTGTACAAAATATTTTGTGCACAAACCATTCTTCCATTTCAACGACATATGCACAGACTCTTTTTCTCTCAAGCTATCAAGTGTTTAAGAACTGTTGGTTCCCTATTGATCAATAACTAGAGGTAATTCATGAATTTCCATCTCTACCTTACTTTGTTCAATATAATAGGTCTTAATATATATATTTATATCTTTTAAGTGTTGATTATGAAATTTCATATTTGATTATCATGTCTAAACTTGTTGCATGTGTAATAATATAATATTAAAATGGTTTTATCGTGGATGATTGGTTGTAAAACTCGAAAGTATATTTTTATTGAGAAAATATGTGAGTTTGAGAAATTTGTGAAATATTATAGAAATTTCGATCCACTTTGCCGATTTTTATAAATTTTTGTACTTGGAATTTTAGAAAAAACTGTTTTAGTAGATTATTCTATATGATGTTGGAAATCTATGGTTAACATTTAGTAATATTTGGAGTAATACACGAGTTATAGTTAATTTTCAAAGATGGTGCTGTTTTGAATGGGTTTCTTGTGATTTTTAACTCTATAAGAAAAGTTTATAAAATCGATCGACTTCAATCTTTCAAAGTTGTTTTACTATGTTTATATACATGAAGTTAGAAGTTCATATTATAAATTTCAGAATGTTTTAGTAACTATACGATTTATAGTAAATTTTAGAAGATTGGTTGGTTTTAGAGCATTTTCAAACGAATTTTGATAATGATAAATATTTTATTAAAAATTGAGGTTGGAATTTATGTCCACTATTTTTAGCATAATTAATAATGTTGTTCGTAGTAAATGCATGTTCAATTTAATGAATTTTGGATGAATATACTAATTATGAAATTATTACAATAAAGAGTGCATTTAAACCATAAGTTGCTAGTCTAAAATCTATTTTGTGTTGCAATGAAAGTGATAATGGGCATTTTGAGACACGTTCATGATGATACTTAATGAAGAGATTAGAAGCATACAAATATACATGTTTTGAAATGTGTTTTTAAATCTAAATGTTAATGAATGGTCGAGAGCCATACGAGATGACCTGGTACTTCAGATCTATCCACGCATCTAAGTGAAACGTCAAGTGGGTAACGTTTATTTTCAGTTATATTGATTAGAATAACTCTTATGTTCGATGAGATGAAACGACATGATAAAATACCATGTTGACGAACCTTGGAGTAAAGTACCAGGGTTGACGAACCTTGGTGTAGACCAGGTCTGCGGACCTTGGAGTTAGGCCAGGTTGACGAACCTTAGAATGACCAGGTCTTCGGACCTGGGAGTTAGGCCAAGTTGTCTAACCTTGGAGTAGACCAGGTCTTCGAACCTTGGAATTAGGCCAGGTCTTCGGACTTGGATGATGCTTTCGACGTGTTGGTTAATCTCTTCAACGTAAATGCAAGTAACCATTATCCACTAAGATTTCTCAAATCTTACGTTGCTCAATTTAGTCTTTTTCAGGTCCAGCTTACGACGAAGTGGATGAGTAGCCAGTTGTATGGACTTCCCTCTAAAAGCATGTATATATGTTATGTTTTCAACATATGTAAATGAATATAAATCTAATGATGCTTGATGTTTTGAAAACTATTCTTTTCAATAATTAAGTAAACATTTTCATGTGTTTATAACAAGGTTTTGATTTGCAAATATGGATATGACACGAGTTAATTTTGCATGATTAGTTTTTAAAGTTAAAAAAAATACTCGTGTCTTTATAATGAAGTCTTTCGCTGAAGTTATTTACGAAATATTTTATATTTCCTTGCAAAATATACTTCTCATGCTCAAACTCACGGTGGCAACTCGACTCCTGTTAAGCTGGCGTCGGGGTGCTACAGCGTGGCATCAGAGCCGAGGTAGGGTTTTTCCTTCCTCGGACTGTAAATCAAAACATTTTCTTTGAAACAATGTTTAACTCTTAGGGTTTGTACAAGATAAAATTTAGAATTTCCTTAAATTGATATGTCAAAGAGTTTAATAAGAGGGAGCCGCTCTATAGCTAAACATCCAAATCATACCAAGGTAAGTATAAGTGTAACGTTTTAAAGCTGTCCATGAAAGATATTTTATGTTAAAGGTTGCATATGATGTTTTACGTGCTATGCTACAAGTAAAATGTGATGATGATCATGAAAGAAGATCATGAGTCAATGATAAAAAAGAAATGCATTTTATTAGAAGTATGAAGAAGTATAGTTTACAAATGATTATTTATGTCTCTATCCAAACTTTACGTTTAGATTTGAATGAGAAAAATTATTTTACAAATATGCATACATTAATTTTACAAATGCACACCCCGAACTGTTTACCTGCTTAGCCCGAAATTTCAAGGACGAAATTTTTAAAAAGGAGGGGGGAATTGTAACATCCCATTTTGAAAATCTTGCATAACATATTTTTGCATATAAAGATCATTTTTATTTATAGTTTATTATTGCTCATTCCTTTAATATTTTGGACGAGCTTTTCTTTTAATCGAAAATAACGAGCTAATAATTTTTTAAGTTTGAAAAGTCTTGCAAGATAGCTACTCGAAGAGACCGAGTTCTATCGTGATACACTCGAGGTCTGACATGGATAGGTATCGACATGCCTTAATTCCTTAAACCTTAGGTATTGAAAAATACTGTACCGGGTAGCTAAAAAATGTTTCATGGATAGGGTGTAAATTGTGTCAAATTGAGTCGAGTTCAAACTTATTTTAATTACAATTAAATTTTAAAATTTATATTTGAATTTGCACAATTGTTATGTGAGTCAAGCTCTGACGAAGTTTAATCCCGTCGAACATAATTCAATCTCGGCTAGCTTAACTTATGTGTATATGTTTTCATTATTTCTTATTAATCGATTAGTGTTTGAATCAAGTTTCAAAACTAATTGTTTACAAAAATAAATTATTCAATTTTAATTTGATATGTTAACAAATTATAAAATAATATTTTAACGATTTAGTCATTGTTCAATTCAAACAGTATTAAACTGACATATTGTCAGGGCAGGAGGACAGCTGTGTGGAAACCAAAAAAAATAGAAAACAAAGTTTTGGAAAAAAAAAAAAACTAATATTGGCATTTTCCCCTTAAATTATTTCTATAAATATAAATTATAATCTCACACATTCTCTATTTTACAATTATCATTCCTTCCCCAAATTACCCAAATAACAATGGAACAAAACAACCCGCAGCAAGGCGCGGCGGCTCCATCGCAGGCGGCGGCGTATCCATCACAACCGCCGTACCACCAGCTCCTCCAGCAGCAGCAACAGCAGTTACAGATGTTCTGGAACTACCAGCGCCAGGAGATCGACCAGGTGAACGATTTCAAGAACCACCAGCTTCCATTGGCTCGCATTAAGAAGATCATGAAGGCCGACGAGGACGTGCGGATGATTTCGGCTGAGGCGCCGATCCTGTTCTCCAAGGCGTGCGAGCTCTTCATACTCGAGCTCACGATCCGGTCGTGGCTGCACGCCGAGGAGAACAAGCGCCGTACGCTCCAGAAAAATGACATTGCTGCAGCGATTACGCGCACGGATATATTCGATTTTCTGGTGGATATTGTACCCAGGGATGAGATCAAGGATGAAACGGCGGCGTTAGGCGGAATTGTGGGGACAGAGGGGGTTGGGGCTGGAGTGACAGGTGTGCCATACTATTATCCGCCTATGGGGCAGCCTATGGGGCAGCCTATGATGGGTAGGCCTGGGGTGGATCCGGGGATTTACATGCCATCTCAGGCGTGGCAGTCGGTGTGGCAGACGGGGAACGAGGACGGGTCGTATGCAAGTGGCGGTGGTGGTAGCAGTGGACAGGGCAATTTGGACGGATAAGGGTAATTCTGCATTCTATGTTATCTGTTTCTCCGTGTTCTTTATTAATTTATTTGAAACGTTAGAACTTTAGTTGAATCTGTTTAATTTGAGGAAATTCTTGTGATGTTAAGATTATTTAACTGTTTAATGAGTTTTCCTAATTTCATGGTGCCATTGTATTAGTCCACTAGAATGTACCCTTTTATATGCAGTTTTTGTGTATGTTTCCTCAACTGTTCGGGGTTCTATCATGTTTTTCTTTTCATACTCCAGTACCATGGGATTCGTGTCATAGGAAATGATGTCTTGAAAGTTAATTCTGTGAAAACTTTATGTTATCAAAATTTTCTAAGATGAAATGCTGAGGCTGTTGTATGCTTTGGCTTTGTGTACATTATGAGTTATCAGCACGGGAACACAGCTCATATGCAGTCTAACATAGTTGCATGGGATGTTTGATGATACGTATCCTTTTAACAGATCAGTGTCGTAATTCCATATTTTAGAAGTCTAATCATTTTTAATGTGTCTCATAAGTCGAAGTGGAATTTTTGCTCTCTGAACTGTTAGCTTTTTCTTTGATTTTTCATAGCAGAAAACAAGCTATCCAACTATTCATCCATATAATCTTTGTTCATTTCTTAAGATTCACTAGATACATAACCTGTGCTAATGCACAGAAACCAAAAAATATATTGTTCCAGGCTAGACTAATTAACATAATAGATAAAAAAGTTATACAAACATCTGTAAGCACCCAATCACAGAAGAACTTAATTTCTAAGGGATTCGCTTTGACTTTCAATTAAATGGCTGAAACTCGGAATTGTTCAGTGGCCAAGTACCCGACACCCTTTTCTAATTATTAATACAATTTTCTTTCTGGGTTTCACGTGGCATTAACTTTTGTTGTTTTTATTCCATCAATTGGTGCGCTGAGTCTTGCTTTTGTTGATCTTTCATAAGTTATCGTGATGTGTCACCTTTTATCTTTTGTACTCTCACTCTTGCATTTCTTTATTCTTCTGTTTCCACTTGGCTTCTGGGCTAGTATTGGGTTAGAGGGAATGATAACGTAAACAGAAATATAAAGTATCGTTTACTCAGTTTTACGGAGTTGTTTTACGAACTCTAGGCTGAATTAATAAAGTGGAGAGTTGGATGGATAAATTTACAGATAAGTTTCGAGTTCCGTCGTAAACTGAACCGACCTTTTTTAGGAAAGTGGATAATGTGCCCTTGTAGTTAGAGTTATTTCTTCAGCTTATAACTCAACTCACACTTCCAGTAGGAGTGCATGAGCAGTGACAGAGTAATATCTGAAAGGTCATTGGGGATCATAATGATGTTAGGCGATCTTCTGATTGTTTGCGAGGCCAAAATGGATTGCAAATCTGGATTTAATTTCCAATATTTATTTTTGAGATTTATAGTTAGTTGGCTCCTCCAACAGGTAATTCACGCCAATAGGCTGAATTAATAAAGAGTTGGATGGATATATTTACAGATAAGGAAAGTGGATAATGTGCCCTTGTAGTTAGAGTTATCTCTTCAGCTTATAACTCAACTCGCACTTGCAGTAGGAGTGCATGAGCAGTGACAGAGTAATATCTGAAAGGTCATTGGGGATAATAATCATGTCAGGCGATGTTCTGATTGTTTGCAAGCCAAAATGGATTGCAAATCTGGATGTTATTGGTAGATTGTTGTGCTATCTAAGTTGGAAGTATAAAATAATATGATTTGCTTATCCTTCTTTGGCCAGTGGAAAAAGGGCCCTGAGAAGTTACCCTTCTAAGTGTCGTTTCAGTTTTGATGTGAGTTGAAGGTGTGATGTCAAAATTGTCAGTTACGCTTTGACACCTAAGAAACTTTACGGAATTTATAGACTCAGCTTTCTTAAAGTAAAGTGTCCTTTGATTTGGTTGTGTCATGGGTACTTAGTCCTATGTCCCATTCTGGTTTTGGTATGGGAGTTTCTTTATGCACCAGGTATTTTGAAGTCTGTGGAGGTTTATCTAAAGTTTCTTTTTTATATGGATTTCATCCCTTGCGAACCTCTATTACAATTGCCTTACCTATCAGCTGTGGGTGGGGGTTATAGATACCATTTGAGTGGATTTTTACTTATAACTTGAATCACTGCTCATTCAGGCCATACTTGCACCAAATAGATGGACTTGAAGTTTTTTCTTAATTGAGGAGATTTCCTGTCTAGAAGAGGGATATTTCTCATTTGAAAGTCGTGGACAAGCAAGTTGGAGAATATGGCATAATCATCTTTACTGCCGAACATAGTTGATATATGTCATAGTTGATATAATAATTGTATAGACCTCGAGCATTTGGCATTCACACCACTTACTTTGGCAATATTGGCTTAAACGTCTCTTCCTTCTCTTTTTTTATTATATTAGATTAGTAATGTCTAAAATACCGTTTTCTTTTGAATTCAAAGTTTTAATTTCACTTACAATGTTTAAGAATGAAAAATAATTAAAATATCATCAAATGACATAATAATAAATTAAAAACAAGTAATGAGGCATCCACAATTAAAAATTCAGAAGTATAACTCAAACTCCAATAAAATATCGTCTTGATTAATGCGAGTTTCCTTGTAATCTTAAAATCTTATTGTTTAAGTATGTTAATACAATTCAAACATTTCCGTAAATCTAAATCATAGTTTTAACATACATTCAAACATTTCCATGAAACTTAAATCATAGTTATTAATGGCGTGACGTGGCGATAAGGGTCTCTTGGCGTGGCGTGGCGCACGTCTTTCTGAAGCAGAAATTATAAAATAAAATAATTATATATACTAATATATTCAGTAGTATGCTAGCTTTTAAGTATTAATATCCATTGTTTGTAAGATAAACAATAAATAATACTTTTTCAAGATACAAATAAAATAAACTCATGATAAAGAAACAATCTAATTTAGGTTGATACTCTAATTATGTAAATCTAAATCTGCCAACTCAAATTGGATAGCTAAAATTTAGGTTTTTTTTAATTTGGAGCCCAATTTTGAAGGTTTAAAAGGCTGGTCCCCAATTTACCTATTTGACTAGTTGACCATCGATTTTACCATCAACTTGACCCAAAAAAAAAAAAGCTTTTAATATTGAACTTCGAAATGGCGCACCGTTTCGTGCCTTCAACGCGCAAGCCATGGCGCCGATGGCGTGTGCCATATACAAGATAGTTTCCATGTCATGGTTCATGGCACCGATGGCGCGCCATTCACAACTATGACCTAAATATATAATTCTAATTTTCTTATTAGGAAAAACCATAAATGCAGAAGTAAGCCACTAACAAGTTTTTTGTATACCTAAAATTCTATTTACTCAAATATGCTTCTTCATAATTAAATAAAAACACTTCCTCCAAAAAATGATTATTTAGATGTAGTATATTATGTTATAAAAAATAATATTACCAAAAAAATTGATTGCACCTCTTATATACCACTATGGACGTGATTGGTATGAAGCAATTGGGCTGAAATGGAATCATCATTCCCAATTGGATTCCCATATTCATGCTTGGTATAATTTATTGATAGGAATCCTCATTCCCAACGGAATGGTTATTCCCATAAATGTGGGATTTGCCATTCATGTCTTCCCCCACGGGTTTACTTATCCAAATTTATGAGGAATCAATTTTTATTTTTTATGACAAAATTGTCTTTTATATTTGGTAAAACATATCTTAAAGAATTATATTTCCTGTTTTACCCTACATCTTCTTCCCAAACTTATTATATGTAACTTACCAAATATAAACTCTCTCTCTATATATATTATATATATGTGTGTGTGTGCAACTTTATTTATGCGAATTCAAATTATACTTGTGTAAAAACATATATATTTATATGAAAATAAAAATAATATTTACAATTTATTGTGATGCTCATCATCAATCATTACTAATATCGTGATAACACCAAGAAATAAAACAATGGACGTCATAATTATGCTACTAAAAAAAATTAGAAAAACAATAATTTATGAAGATATTTTTTTGTTCGTAATTACATGTCAATTAAATGATTGAATTAACAATCTCATATCTTACTCCTATATTATTAAAAAATTATTTGACATTAAGAATTCTATACTAACAAAAATGTTAGTTCATTTCTTAGCAAAATTTATGTTTATTATCGACTGACAACATTAGATTTATTTCATTCCCATTCTTTGAGTATACCAATCATATGATATATTAGATTATTATGATTCATTTCCTATCTCCATTCCGTTCCCTAACTCATTTTGTTCCCGCTCAATTCCATTCTTTCATACCAATCATGTCTATATGTTTTTGTTAGTGTTCAAAAGTAATAATATGACTATTTCATAAAAACAATGATATAATCTAATAAAGGTTCAAAGTTAAAATATAGCACAACATAAAATTCAATCTTTCTTTCTTGTCTTAATTGCAAAATAAGGAACAATCTTATTATCAATATAGATTTTTAATTCTAAATGTGAATTTATACTAAATGCAATATAAAAAACAAAAAGGAAAACTTATTTTCCTATTGAATGTTGCCATAAAAATAGGAAAATATTGTGACAATTAAATTAGCTTAATTAGAATATCAACATATTTTTTCATGAAATTCACATAAGTTGAATTAGGAGAAATTTGAAATTAAGAATTTTAAGTTATATTGTTTTTGGACAATAAAAGGATTTACGATTAAATTGGGTTTTTTAAAGGAATTTTATAACTATATTTTCATAATCTTTTTAATTGAATGTGGTTTACTATTTATTTTATTACTATCCTACTTATTGGTACTTCTCAATTCTCCAACTAATTATTTAATTCTAACTTTCTCTAGTCCAAATTTGAAGGGCTTTTAGTCTTTTATTAGAAAATCTTTTTAGTCTGGATACTTGGTATCTATAGTTTGATAGAGGTGATACAATTTTCCCCTAAAATAGTTTACAATGTAACTCTAATGAAGATGAAGCATGAATGATTACGTATCATTGAAAGGTGGCGACTTTGTGTGTTATCTAAGGTTTCTATGTACATTTTGATGACTTGACCTGTAAACTTTTTGTTATGCGACTGGTTGAACAGATATCTAGATATTGTTTTTACTATTTGTTGATACGTGGGAGTCATTCCTGATAACAATTACAAAACTGGCCAAAATGTGCATGGAAAAACTGAAACTGCTGATACTCAAGAATAAGAAATATAAATGCCTCCGACCCCCAACTGTCAAGACAACGAGAGATACTATATGAGCTCACATATCAACCTTATTCTCTCCTTTAGTCACCTCTATACCTTATTCCTTGTAATTAATTTGTACTCCTTGGAAAAATTGAACTTGAAGTAAGAGACATAAAACTTGTCAAGTTAGAAGGTTATTGATGCAATATTTCCTAGGTTTCTTTTCCTATAGAAAAAGAAAAAAGGTTATGTAATAATTTGATACTGCTTGTTGCTAGAATTTCATGTATAATGGTGGAAAAACCATGGTGTGCTTGTTGTAAGAGTTTTTGACAATGTTTTGGTAATAGCTTGTTGTATGGACTAGAATTAAAGTGTGAATCTTGATGACAAGAATGGTTGGTGTGGAAGGTGTGTTTATCATGAAATCCAATAGATTACTGAATAGAGGGAGGTTTATTATTTGCAAATTATGATTCATGTAATTTAATCCACTGAGTGCTTATGCTTTGAAGTTAATGTGAACATTTTCACATTATCCATTTTTAGTACATGGTCTATATGAATTCGGTCTGCTAGCTTTAATCAATTTCATTTTCCATAACTGTTCATACTCTTACTAATATTCACTTGTAATTAATATTTGTTTTATTCACTTGTTAACTTATTAGCATTACAGTCTTTAAACATTTTCCCAAGAAAAGATTGATCAAACGTAAGATAATAGCATCTTGAGGTGAAATGTTACCACTATAAGGCATATGTTATCTATTCCGTATGTGTTTATTTTTTGTTGCTTAATGACTTCATAAGACTGTTATATAGCATTTAACCTGAAGATGCTTCGGACTCATTTAGATATTGCTTTGTGGCAATATCCAATTGCAAATGCTTTTACCTATGAATACCATTTTGTTGTTCCCTTTCCTTCTTGTTTCAGGCAATTCATCTTAATTGTAACCCTTGACTTGTTTTTTTCTTCATATGTTTGAGATTTATCCCTTAACTATTACACTCGTCTTTTGCAGTTTAAACTGGCTTGCTGACTTGAGATACAGTATGGCGCAGTGGGAAGTAACTGATGTCACATTGAAATGTGTTTCTCAATTAGGGATGGGATTCACTGCAAATATCGTTAATATTGGCCACGCTTTAATAACCTAGTGCTTCTAGAAAGTTGTATAAAAAACTTGATTCTATTTAGATTTTTCAAATTTGTCTCATTATAAATACATGGAGGATCATGTTTCCACTGAAATGATACACTAAGCTGAATCATTTAGAAGTTTATTTATCTGATTAAGTTCAAAAAAAAGGTGTTACATTTGTCTTATATTTCATATTTCAGTTATGTTTCTGCATGTTTACATTGAATCTGTAGAAGTAATGGCTTATGTAATTGATTGAAACTTGGCCAGCAAAAGTAGGTGGTGTAGATCTTTTTCTTCTAGAAATTTGCAGTAAGAAGGGTGACTTGTACAGTTCTAGGCTTGAGGATATGAATGGTGCTGAGACTGAACCTCAATTAATTAGGAATGGGATTGAGAACTTACTTTGGTCTTCTACCTTTCGAACTGAGACAATGACAAACTTTGGAGAGTTTATATCGCCGAAGATAATGCATGAAGAACTTAGTATGATGAAATAAAAGGACTTTTGTTTAGCTTCCCTAGTGATAAAAATTCCTGGCTCCAAAAGTGGAAATTACACGAAAAGCAAGTGATTTCAGGCCTATAGCTTGTCGTAATGTTTTACGCAAGCTTATTTTGAAAATCCTTGCTAACAGAACCACATTGGTTTTAGGCAATACGAGATATACCAAGGTCACGTGGGACGAAGTATGCAGGCCAGAAAAAAAAAAAAAAGGCGAACTTGGTATTAAGCCACTAAATATTCTTCTTATTCGACATTTATGAATGGTGATATCTTTATGATAAAGAGTCGATATGGAGTCTCATTGTTTCGTCTTCAACTTCATAGATATGAAAACAGATCCCAAGCTTAGAACCATCATCATTCCTCAAGTTCAGATATTCTATTTGGTTGTGGAGTTTTGCAACTTTTTGTTACTTTTACATTTTCTTCAAAACTCAACACTTCTTTTAGAAGCTTAAGATGTTATATATACACAGCTATCTACTATTCTCAAAACTGTGATTCATCCATGTTCCTAAAACACACAAACAAATCATGTTTACTTGGTGCAAAACGTCGTTACATTCTTTAACCCCTTTATACGAAAATCCCAGAATCTGCCCTTTGAAGAAACCAAATACTCCTCACACAAAAACTCCCGTGAAAACCATTTCTCAATCGTTCTATCGACATCATGTACTAAAACATGACTCATATTTCCTCTTCTAGCCAATACACCAGCAGTGTATATGGCTGCCATTCTTCCCGGTGAATCAGGTGTATTTCCCCTCGGCCCGTCAACCACAATCACATCCCACATAGTATCATACACTTCTTGAGGGAGATTATATAATCCCAGATTGCATTTCGACATTTTAGGCTCGTAAAACTTGGGCCCACACTCAGGGTTTTTTCTTGCGTCTTTGAGTAGCTTGAAAGCTTCTGAGGCTACCGTGTTGTAAGTGATCCTATAAACCCGAGTACTGTTATATGATTTGAATTTGCTTGTCTGATGGTAATTTTCCTCGAGAAAAACGGTGACACCATTAGCATTCAAGGATGCTATACTCGAATACTGATACTCGAGCCCGAATATAAGTAGATTGCACGGGACTTTGTTAACGAAGAATCCCATTAGGAATTGCATTTCCTTATCTGTTGGACTGCTTGCATTGCCTGGAGGATAGGCATAATCGAGCTCATGAATTGGAGGCAAAGCGGTATGAACGAGAGTTGCAGATGGACTAGTTATCATAGTAATATTGAGGAACCTGAAAATGGAGGCACTTAATAAAATGAAAACAAGTAGTAAAATGAGCTTCTTTTTTGTGAATTTCATACTCTTTTGATGCACAATTTGTTTAAAACGGGATTTAGGCGAGACTCGTGACGATAGTAATGGGGTTTCGGAGGAACGAAGAGAATGATGAGAATAGTGAGATAATACTTCTGGTGGCATTTTTGTTCCTTTTTGCACCAAAACAGTTACAATCTCATTCTCATTATTGGGAATATATGAGTTTTTAAACAACATTTTTTTCTTTTAATAATATCAGTGGGTTCACAATTTCCTTGAGGAAGAAGGGATGTTCTGATTTGCTTTTGTTTGAAGCATCACTTTAATTGTATTATTGAGTTTTGGTTTGATTGCTTGTTGGATTACCTTCGAAATTTGAATTGAAAAATGTTAAAATTTCAATCAAACTTTGGTTAGGATGGGAGCATTTGGTGCAATGCTGTTGGAGTTGTTGGAATGAAACTTTCAGTCAGTTGAATCATGTGCAAGACATCAACTCTTATTAGCACCACGTTTAACTTTAAACTAACACCTAAAAGTCTTGATATCAAAAATAAATAATATGGTAACTTCAAGGAGATTAAAATATATCTATGTATGAAAATCTAAATTCCAAGATAGTAAAATTTCATATATAGATAACTAGCCCCTTTCTACATTTTACAACTTACATGGGTATGTATTATTGTGAATTCGGTCAATATACACTACGAGAATAAAAATAATTTTGGATATAACGGATCAATTTTGGCGTTTAATAATTTTTTTCTAAAGGAATGAAAAGACTAATAACTTACCAAGTTATACATGACGAATTCGTCATTTACAGTATCAGCAACAACTCCAAACTTCTGTCTCTAGATAGCACGATGAATATTAAAGCAAGAAAAGTCTCTCTTTTGTTGTATTGTATGATGTAATAGTAGATTAATGACAAATAGAAATAGACTCAACGTTTATATTGTGAGTTTAAGGATTTAATCAAATTTGTAAGCCCAAAACTAGTGTTATAGGCCCAAGTCTAGTTTTAATGAGCTAAATTTACTTTCATATCAAATTATATGGTTATTATAACTAAGTCTGAATTAATAATCTGTGGTTTGTATTATATAATTAATTCCACTAAATATATAACATATTACGCTATGATATATTACATTAATTATTATCACTAATTATTTATTTTCTTTAATTAATCTTATCAATTAAATCATTAGTTAGTTAATTATCAACTAACTTTTTAGAACTAGAAATTAATACCTTATTTCTCATCCAATATCCTTGAAAGCACGAGCCTCTAGGTTTAACATAATTAGCAATGAGAGGAAGTCGTCACCTAACCAATTTCATAGACCACATTATAGCTTAATTAAGAACTAATTGAATATATCACTAGGAACCATTTTAGGTCATACAAGTCCAATCACGATATCTAATATGTGTCGTTCAACTTGTAAATCTATTTATGCAATCAAGAAAGTGATCTTTTTAGTATCCCTCTCCTCATTCCCAGGTAGTGAAAGAATCCACTTGATTGCACATGACTATATAATCATCATATAAGGGTATATGCAAATAAGTTGGATATATTAACAATGATGAAATGTCTTTCTAAACAATAATATTTGGTATGATATATTTATAAATATTTTAGAATATTTAATTATTCGTTTAGCATGATGTCATATATCTAACAATCCCCCACTTATATGTTATGCTAATCGACATGGTATCTCATACCCATCTTCTCAACATATTGTTCAAGTAATATTTGTGATAGAAGCTTGGTCAGTGATCAGCTACATTGTAGTCTATCATTTGCACCACTATTTTGCATCTTCCAACGATCTCTCTGATCAGACGATATGATATTATCTTTCGATGCGTTTAGATTTCTATTCACATGATCCTACTTACAAGGATTGGATATAGTTGGATAAGAATAATTTATTTGATAGTGATCTAATTGACTGCAATTGAAATAAATGTTACTTTTTATCTTTTGCTCCTCTTACTTTACCTCGTCATTCAAAAATCACTAGGAAAGACGTTGATTAAAAAAAAATATCATTAGGAATATTAAGTGCATGTGGTTTATTTCATTCCAACTACTTTTGAATTCGTACTTGGATGACTTTAGTGTTTCTTTGTATGAGAAACTTTGTCACTCTTTAGCGTTGATGTCTCTTTAGGTCTCGTTGGGAAAAATGCATCTAGTAGCTTTGACAATATGTGAACTTGATACTCCCTACAATTCTATCAACGCTCTAAACGTTTAGCATTCAGACACTAGTTTCAAACTACAAAGTTAAAATAAATATTTCTTCTAAAAGTTGCATCCCGATAAAATCATGCTGTTTGTACATTTTCTAAGTATATTTAATTTACATATATTCTACGGTCTAACATTTGAATCATATCTAGTCATCATTAAAATATGTAGCAATGAAATTTCTACCAGTAGTCCTCATTTTATGTTTTTTCGAAGTCTGTTAACAGTTGATACTCCTTGTTTACGTGCTTTCTTAGAGGCTTTTCTCAGGGAGTTAGCACTCCTTATTTATTTCTTTATTTTGATAAATATAGAGTAAAAGAGGGTTTGAAAACATACTCCAGGGCAATAAAAAATATAATATTCATTTTAAGTCATGATTTAAATATTTTGTTAATTACTTATGCTCAATGTGTTCGAGTGAACTTTCATGTCCAATAGAACCTTGGCTCGAGAATGACATACTAGAAATGTCTAAAATAGGATAAACTAAAAAAAAGATGAAAAAAATTAACGAGTAAATGATGTATTGGTTAGTTTTACGTAATTCTTAATGTTTATTGATATACATGTTGAGCAAACTTCGAACTGAAATGATCACACCGAGAATAAACTGGAAAAACTGAGGCGAGACGAAGCTCTTTCCTTAACACGAAATTGCCCCGCTAACAGGTGGTACGGGATATGCAAACGTGTCCCAAGATACAACAATTTCTGTTTTGTAGTAGGACCACTCCACACTCCAAAACCGGGCGAACTTTATTTTCTGCTCGAGCTCTCAAGGGAAGAAGATGATGAATGATTTTTGTGTTTGCTGTTATATTTTCCTTCTGCAAGAGGGCTCCTTATATAGCCTCAAAATCCAGACAAAGACATAAATTCGGTATTCAATTTGCCTTGTAAACAGTCTTGCTGTTACAGTAACAGTCCTACTGTTACTAGTAACTCCCCATGTAACAACCATGCTTTTACACACGAATTAAAGAGGAAGAAATGGTTTTGAATTCTGCAGAATTCAACTTCTAGAGCAAAAGGAAAATTGAAATAAAAGTGATCAATTTTTATTTCAATTCCGAATTTTAGTTCTTTGAAAAGGAAATTAGTTGTTGGATTTAGAAATTAATTCTAATTGGATTTGGTCCAAAAAATTAATTCCACAAGAAGCCCAAGCCCAAGCCCAGGCCCACGACCCACGGACCCAGACCCGGACCCGACCCGACCCGGACGGACGGCGGCGGCGCGCGCGTGTGTATGTGCGCGCGCGAGGGAGGTCTAGCCATGGTTAACCATAGCTTCCCCCCACTCAACCCACACAAACATGATATGACCGAAGGCCACAAACCTCATTCTCAACACAATGAATGATAAACTCTTTCACTTTGGTTTATTTTTCCTATGTGGGATAGCACTTTACACACATCATTTTAACCAATTTGCACACCTTACTTTAACACCTAATTTCTCATTCGTTACTACTCTGAATCGAGAAATTCAAAAGGCTACGATTATCTACTCCGTGAGTAGAACAAGAATATCCCAAAATATTATGCATCCCGGATACAAATAATATTCAAATTTTTCTATATTTTCCAACAATCCCCCACACGAATGAAAATTATGCAATGCATGACTTGAGAGTTCGAATGAAATTTTATTACATCAGAACAGGTAGTTTGTTGCTTTGAACCTTTCCTAGTGAAATATCATCGGACTTCCTAGGCTCCCCAGTGAACATGGTGTCTTGAACTGGTCAGCCGTTCGTGCAAGCCCAAACAATGATACTCACATAATAAACTTTCAACAGTTTTTAGTTCTCACTTTTGGGTCCATTTTGGCCTTGGCACCCCTTCTTGGATTAATAAGTGTTTACTCATTCCTGAGCTGAGGCGGCCGCCACCTCACACTTACATAGGTGACTTCCTATTAAGAGTAGTCTGCTTCTACTCCACTTCATAAAGATAGTATAAGAATCATTAAAAGATTAGCTTATCCTGTTGCTACAACTTTACAGAATGCACTTATTTATCCTAGGCAATGGGTTAGAGTTTTTAACTCTTAAGTGCTCCGTTGAATTTGCACAACTTAGTTTTCCCTTTGAACCAAGATCTTAGGATCTCCAATCAACATGGTAGGGTTACCGCTGTGTTCGTTCATGACTTGTAGACTTTAACCTCATTCTTCTAGATATGCAGTCTAATTGATCTTTAGGCAGTCCTTTCGTCAAAGGATCGGCAATATTCTCCTTTGATTTTATATAATCAATGGAAATAATCCTATTAGAGATCAACTGCTTAATGGTGTTATGTCTACGACGAATATGTATAGACTTACCATTGTAAATGCTACTTTTAGCTCTACCAATTGCCGACTGACAGTCGCAATGGATTAAGATAGGAGACACGGGCTGTTCCCAACACGGAACATCTTCTAAGAAATTTCTTAGCCACTCAACTTCTTCACCAGCTTTGTCTAAAGCTATGAACTCTGATTCCATTGTGGATCGAGCTATACAGGTTTGCTTGGATGATTTTCAGAAAACTGCTCCTCCACCAATGGTAAAAATATACCCACTGGTGGACTTAGAGTCATTTGTATCTGAAATCCAGTTAGCATCGCTGAATCCTTCGATTACCGCCGGATATCTTGAGTAGTGTAATCCATAATCTTTTGTATGTTTTAAATACCTGAGGACTCTAGTTAAGGCCTTCCAGTGGTCTTGACTAGGATTACTCGTGAACCTACTCAGTTTGTTCACAGAATATGTGATGTCTGGACGAGTACAGTTCATGAGATACATCAAACTCCCAATTAATCGCGCATATTCTAGTTGTAATACGGGCTCACCAGTGTGTTTTCGTAAATATACTGATATATCCACTGGTGTTGTCACTGGAGTGCTTTCCTTAGAATTTTTTCCAGAATCGCATCCACGTAATGTGACTGTGATAACACAAGTCCCTCTGATTTTCTTAGGATTTTAATTCCTAGAATTACATCAGCTAAGCCCATATCTTTCATGTCGAAATTCTTTTTCAACATTCCTTTAGTATTCATGATCACTTCATGACTACTCCCCATGATCAACATGTCATCTACGTATAAACACACTACAACATAAGAGTTTAGTGTTTGTTTAATGTAAATACACTTGTCACACTCGTTGATCTTGAAACCATTTGACAACATCGTGTTATCAAATTTTTCATGCCATTGTTTAGGTGCTTGTTTAAGTCCGTATAACGACTTTACAAGTTTGCATACCTTTTTCTCCTGACCAGGAGCAACGTACCTCTCGTGTTGTTCCATGTAAATCTCTTCGTCTAATTCTCCATTCAGAAATGCAGTTTTAACATTCATTTGATGTATTTCAAGACTATACAGAGCTGCAAACGCAATAAATAGTCTTATGAGTGTTATTCTCGTTACAGGAGAATAGGTATCGAAGAAATCAAGACCCTTGTTTGTCGATATCCTTTGACAACCAGACGAGCCTTGTATTTATCAATAGATCCATCAGTCTTATATTTTCTCTTTAATATCCATTTACAACACAAACGCTTACTTTCCATTGGAAGATCAACCAATTCCCAGGTGTGGTTGTGCATGATCGACTCAATTTCACTATTGATAACCTCTTTCCAGAGTTGTGCGTCTGGACTCGCTAAAGCTTCCTTAATAGTTCTAGGCTCCTCGTCTAATATATAAGATACAAAATCAGGACCGAACGTTTTAGGAACTGTTATCCTTTCACTACGTCTCGGCGTTTCGTCCTGTGGACTAGAGCCACTAGTGGACGCATCGTACATTCTTTTAAGAGAATTTTCTTCATTTCTTTATTTTCTGGGAAAGATGTCCTCAAAGAACGTAGCATTTCTAGATTCAATGATCGTACCATCATGAATATCCAATATCTCTGATTTGTGTTCTAGAAATCGATAGGCGTTACTGTTAAGTGCGTATCCAATGAATACACAATCAACAGTTTTAGGCCCTATTTTGATTTGTTTGGATTTTGGTACTTCTACCTTAGCCAAATACCCCCACACATTTAAGTATTTATATGAAGGTTTTCGTCCTTTCCATAACTCGTATGGAGTCTCACTCCTACGTTTATGTGGAATCTTGTTAAGTATATAACAGGCAGAGAGTATCGCCTCCCCCCACAAATTCTGAGGTAAACCAGAATTTAGTAACATCGCATTCATCATCTCCTTGAGAGTCTGATTCTTGCGTTCAGCAATGCCATTAGATTGTGGTGAATATGGTGCAGTGGTTTGATGAATAATACCCGAATTGGTACAGAACTCATTAAACGGTGCGCCATATTCTCCACCTCTATCGCTTCGGATAATCTTTATCCGTTTACCAAGTTGATTTTCAACTTCGGTTTTGTAATGTGTAAACGCTTCAAGCGCTTCGTCTTTACTTCTTAGTAAATACACATAACAATATCTTGTGCAATCATCAATAAAGGTGATAAAGTATTTTTTCCCACCTCTTGTTTGCACAAACTTTAAATCACATGTCATTGTGAATAAGTTCAAGAGGTGTGGTACATCTTTCCACCGAAGGAAACGATCGTTTGACTAGCTTTGCTTCAACACATATTTCACATTTGTGTTTATTTTCAACTTTAAAAGTTGGTAACAGGTTTAAAATAATTAACCTTCGAATGGTATCAAAATTTACATGTCCTAGTCTAACATGCCATAAATTAGAATACTTGATGCGAATCTTCCCACGATGGATTGATTCATTGCGGAATTTTCCCAAGATCAGAGTTTGCACACTAGTTGAATTGGTGAGATGGATATCTTTAACCCGAATTCGATTGCGACAACGAACCTTGGTATAGAAGACTTCGACCCGATGAAGTCAATGAAGACGAACCTCAGAACGAAATTATGATGACGCCACAAACGGTTTGGATTGCCGCTTGATAAGTCGGGAACGAACGCCACGGATATAAAATCCGATAAGTTCAAAAGTTCTTAAAGAACGACGAGAGAATAAACTCACGGATTTTAATCAAAAATATTCTCTATCTTATTATTGAAAAACTTAGCCTATTTATAGCCAAAAACAAGAAACTTAATTTTGGTAAAAATCCTATAGAAAATGATATTTTCCAAAATCTAATTCCTACTAAAAATAAAAACTTACTAACTAAACTTACCAAATAAAAAGAAACCTAATAAAAGAATGATATCAATTAAAATTGATATCTTTCCAATTCTACTTTCCTACTAACATAAAACTTTGCTAACTAAGGCAACTTCTAAAACAAAAAAGGAAACCTAATAAAAGGAAAGCAATCAGATTCGAATCTTGATAAAAAGGAAAGCTATCAGATTCGAATCCTAATAAAAAGAAAACATTCTATAATATAAAAAGACATAAAAGGAAATATAATATTGTAATATTATTCATATCATTGATATTTTCCAAAATCTAATTCCTACTAAAAATAAAAACTTACTAACTAAACTTACCAAATAAAAAGAAACCTAATAAAAGAATGATATCAATTAAAATTGATATCTTTCCAAATCTACTTTCCTACTAACATAAAACTTTGCTAACTAAGGCAACTTCTAAAACAAAAAGGAAACCTAATAAAAGGAAAGCAATCAGATTCGAATCTTGATAAAAAGGAAAGCTATCAGATTCGAATCCTAATAAAAAGAAAACATTCTATAATATAAAAAGACATAAAAGGAAATATAATATTGTAATATTATTCATATCAACTCAGACATGTAAGTGGAAGAGTTAACTTTATTAATGACGTTTTCGGTTACATTGCGAAGTACATTCATAACATTCATTTTGAACAGGCCATTTTCTATATAGTCCTTTCCAACATAGATACCTCGCTTAGTAAAAGAAAACCTATTAGCCTCAAAAACTAATTTAAACCCATTTTTCACCAGAGCAGACCCTGAGACCAAATTCTTGCGGATATCGGGAACATGAAGCACCTCGGTCAAAGTCAGATCCTTTCCAGAAGTCATCTTCAAGACCACCTTCCCCATTCCCAGAACTGGAGAAGAAGCAGAATTCCCCATGAACAGCCTTCGTCCTTCAGTAGGGGAGTATGACGAGAATGCCTCCCTATCAGAGCATATGTGGCGAGTAGCCCCCGTATCGATGAACCACTCCCTAGGATTATCCACCAGATTTATCTCAAACACGACTGCGGTAAGGTCGAGTTCAGACAAGTCAATAGAAACCCTATTGTCAGCCAAATCATCAATCATTTGGTTGATGCCATGTATGTCATCAACCGCCAGGTGGGCTTGATTCTGTGTTTGCTTCCCTTTCTGACCAGAACCTTGCCCCGAAGTCTTGCCATTTCTGGGGTCTCTACAATCTCTTGCCCAATGTCTTGTACGCCCACAATTGTGGCATTTGTCTCCGGGTTTAGGCTGCCCGGTCCCAGTAGCCTTCTTTTGAGAGGTGTTCCGTTTAGCCTTGAACTTCCGTTTCCGGCTATCGGGGACCTCGGCAATGTTCGCCATTGCTTTCAGAGGAGCTTTCTTGTCAGTTGCCCTATTGTCTTCCTCAATCATGAGTCGGACTATAAGGTCTTCAAGACTGACCTCCTTCCGTTTGTGTCTCAAATAATTTTTAAAATCGATCCACGAGGGGGGTAATTTCTCAATCATAGCCCCCATTTGAAATGATTCACTCACGACCATGCCCTCGACTTGAACTTCGTGAATTATTATTTGAAACTCCTGAGCCTGGCTCATTACGGACTTTGAGTCCACCATTTTGAAGTCCAGAAACTTCGCGACAACGAACTTCTTAAGTCCAGCGTCCTCAGTTCGGTACTTCTTTTGCAAACCCTCCCAGAGACTTTTTGATGTATCCAAAGTCGAATACACGCTATACAACGAGTCGTCCAACCCGTTGAGTATGTAGTTGCGGCAAAGAAAATCATAATGATGCCAAGCATCATAATCTCTCCGCAATTGATTGTCAACCACATCTTCGAGGACGGATGAAGGATCCTCCCTTAAGAACCGTGCTAGATTCAACGTGGTTAGGTAGAACAGCATTTTCTAACTCCACCTTATAAAGTCAGCCCCGCTGAACTTTGGTGGTTTTTCGGAACCTAGTCCGGAACCAGACCCATGAGCAAAACCCCCACCATTTTCGCCCAAACCTGTACCGGTGCCTTGACCGGAACCAGAACCATTGGCTCCACCAAAACCTGAGCCACTGGCTCCACCAAACCCAAACCCGACTCCAAGTCCTAGACCAGAATCGGAGCCAAATTGAAAACCAAGACCACCACTAGGACCTAGACCAAAGTCGAGGGTGGCAGCGGCTTCACGTACATCGGCAGAAACATTATCACCAAAACCAGCCATGTTGCTTAAAAAAGTTTCGAAGATTGATCAACGAAAAAACATTTCGTGTTAAGTTTGTTGAGCAAACTTCGAACTGAAATGATCACACCGAGAATAAACTGGAAAAACTGAGGCGAGACGAAGCTCTTTCCTTAACACGAAATTGCCCCGTTAACAGGTGGTACGGGATATGCAAACATGTCCCAAGATACAACAGTTTCTGTTTTATAGTAGGACCACTCCACACTCCAAAACCGGGCGAACTTTATTTTCTGCTCGAGCTCTCAAGGGAAGAAGATGATGAATGATTTTTGTGTTTGCTGTTATATTTTTCCTTCAGCAAGAGGGCTCCTTATATAGCCTCAAAATCCAGACAAAGACATAAATTCGGTATTCAATTTGCCTTATAAACAGCCTTGTTGTTACAGTAACAGTCCTGCTGTTACTAGTAACTCCCCATGTAACAACCATGCTGTTACACACGAATTAAAGAGGAAGAAACGGTTTTGAATTCTGCAGAATTCAACTTCTAGAGCAAAAGGAAAATTGATATAAAAGTGATCAATTTTTATTTCAATTCCGAATTTTAGTTCTTTGAAAAGAAAATTAGTTGTTGGATTTAGAAATTAATTCTAATTGGATTTGGTCCAAAAAATTAATTCCACAAGAAGCCCAAGTCCAAGCAGGCCCACGAACCCGACCCGACCTGGCCGGCCAGCGCGCGCAAGGGGGTCTAGTCATGGTTAACCATAGCTTCCCCCACTCAACCCACATAAACATGATATGACCCAAACCCACAAACTTCATTCTCAACACAATGAATGATAAACCCTTTCACTTTGATTTATTTTTTCCATGTGGGATAGCACTTTACCACATCATTGTAACCAATTTGCACACCTTACTTTAACACCTAATTTCTCATTCGTTACTACTCCGAATCGAAAAATTCGAAAGGCTATGATTATCTACTCCGTGAGTAAAACAAGAATTTTTCTATATTTTCCAACAATACATTATAACAAAAATAACTATTCCAAATTTAACTTTTTAATATACATAATAGTGATCAGGCAAAAACAAAGTGTATTTTTACTTGTTCCTCAAAAGGGTGATTGGTAAAAGATGATAATCTCAATAATATTAGTTAAGAAACATATAAAATCGTTAAGAGAGGAAGCTTCTAAGAAATGTGGAAGCTGAATACTTCAATACCATTAATTACTAGTTTAGCTATTGCGGAATCATTCTCTAACAATGCATTCAAATGTTATTATATTTTATAAACTGGTCAAATGCTAAAATAAGTTGTGAAGTGACTAATAAATAAATAAATAATAAGTGATATGTAGTCCAAACTCATAATATTCTGAGAAATAGGAACTCTTGTTTATATCGAAATAAATATTTTTTAGGGTGTGAAAGATTGGAATTTCCATCATCTCTATTATAATTATATTTGTGATTTAAATAAATGATAATAGTAATGTGCTGCACCAGGCCCTCTAAAATATTTCTTTGATAATAACATCTTAATATATATTATATGTGATTTAGTATTATTTATTTAATTCATGAGTTCTACTCTCTTTGACTTGGTCCTTCAATTTTTTTTAATTGTACTTGGTTAAATTTAAATACAGAAATAATAGTCTTATTCTAATAGTTTACACACCTGAAAGTTCCTATTCTAGGAATATTCCCACTTGTTTGGTGCTGACTGCCAAAACTTACATAATCAAATAGAAAATATACTAATTTGTTATTGATTTGACAAAAATTAGCACCAAAATGAGGTCATTTATCACAAGTTGTCAACCATCAGTCATTTTCTATTTAATATTTTAAATTCAAATGCTAACATTAATCATCAAATTAACAAATATAATTGTGATGTTAAATCATAAATGTTTTAGTTAAGACATTATTATAGTATCCCATCAATTCAAATGTCAAGCCGCGTTTATGGTCGTTGTTTCACCTAAACATAGAGTATATTATACTCTTATTCCAAACATATTATGTTACTTCATAACTAAGTCAAAAATTGTTTAATTTCTTCTACTAACTTATCATATAGAAATATTGAGCGATTTTAATATTATAAAAATTCAATATTTTTAAATTTTATACAATTATATTGAGAATGGATGGCTATATTGTCTAACTCATGACTCAAACAAGTGAAATTAACTTTATAACATCGAAAAACTTATATTTTTAGTCTTCTAAAGTACCTATGTTAATATTACTAATCATTAACTTTGCAGAATTGCATAATGAATTACACATGATGAGATTTTGTTGCACATTTGATACTAATCATAACAAAATTGATTAAAAAACAATTAATAACATCTAAAATTTGGATAAATACCCAAAATTATGTAAAATATTTTTTTTTCCTTTTTATTCTTTCTTCCTTTTCATTTCCCTCTTATTCCCCTAGGCTTTAAGAGACCAACTTCCTGATCACTAACCCACATTCAACATCCTTCAAGAGTTCTTTTTTGCATTTTAAAAAATATGTTTCTCTTATTTATGATTTTTTTTTGGATCTATTTTTATTTAGGATTCTTAATTATTATTTTTGACAAATCTTATTTTTCTTACCGTTTTATTTTTTATTTAGTATTTTGGCCAATAGAAATTCTGAGTTTGTCTTTTTTTCAATTTTCAGAAAAAGAATCTAATCTTGTCTTGTTATTCAGTTTTTTGTTAGTGTCTATTGCTTTTTCAAAATTCTAATATCATTCTTGTTTTATGACTTTTTAGCAATGTCTTAAAAAAGAAAACTAAAAATTCCGTATAAATTAATTCAAGAAACTATTACAAATATGAAAAAAATGAAAATTGAAATAAAAATCATAAAAAGATCATGAATAGAACGATAAAACTACAGAAATTTTAAAAAGTATCAGAAACACAATAATAAAATAATTCAAGATTTTTTAAATTTTTATTATCTTGTTTTTGATACTTTATGATTTTTTTTCATTTTCCTTTTGTTTTCTAAATTTTTATATTATCTAATATTGTTGTCTAAATTTCTAAAATAATTCGGAGTGTTCTTATATCTAAAATATTTTTTTAGGAAAACTCTAAAAAGGAAAAAAAAAACTTAGAAGTTTGAAAATCAAAAGATGCTATCAAAAAAAGTCAGACGTTTTAGAAATTATTATTATTATTAAAGAGACAAACTTAGAATTTCTAAATATCAAAAGACTAATTAAAAAATAAGAACAATATAAAAAAGTGAGACAAAACAAACAAACTAGTAAAAATCTAATAAAAAAGAAATCATGTTTATTAGAAATATAAAAAATAAAATCTTGACAAAAGGTTGAGATGCCAGGGCGTAGATCATTTGAAGGCTACGAGAAGAAGAGAAAATGAACAAAGAAGAAAAGCAAATGAAAAGAAATAGGAAAACATATATAAAATGGGGGGATTTCGCAAATTCTAATTAGTTTAGGGCTGTTTATGCAATTTTTAAAAACATCATTAATGGTTTTTCGTCAATTTTTACAATGGTCACAACTCACAACTAAATGGGCGGTGATATTTTACTATGTACATCTCAATGTTCAAGTCCCTTAAAATGTAAAACCAATATTGTATTTATGTATCTATTTAATAATATTATGGTCGCGTCTTAGATTTTGTAAAACTCAATAAACAAAACCAAGTGACCCTTCAATTTATATGTGCTAATAAAATGAAATTTTTCTTAATCATTGTTATTGTCGTTCTGATATTTAATCTTTGATCCCCATCAGCAAACAACATCACTAATATTTGTTTATTTTAAGGGTTGGCTTTTCTACATATATATTTCTTCATCAATTTGTATCTATTATCTTCTTAGCAACTTCATTATCTATTATCATACCATTTTCTATTCCTAGTTGCTGATGATCTGAAACTATTATACCATTGTTTTGAAATTTACCCGATCCTATATTCATTATCTAGTCTAATTATCCACCGGTTTATGGGTGGCGAAAAATCTGCAGTGGTCATGGCAAAAAGCAATGAGAAACATCATATACTGCTCTCTCCAGGAATAAAGGTAAAAAGATAAAACTATTATCAATATTATGAGATAAATGGTATAATAATAATCTGCATGATCTTCAAATTCTAATAAACCAGGGAACCAAGGAAGACGATATGAGAAAATCCCTGTTCAGCCCTTTAGAAAATTCGAAACACGAAAATGGCAGACCAAGCAGCATGGTTATTAAGGTAACATCCAAAAAATTATTATCCCCTTTACTAATGAGTTCTTAGGCCTTCTTGCAGAAATTGAAAAAGAACAAGTACTTTGAGCTTTTGGCTGAATTTAAACTTTTTTTTTTTTTGCTTGTTTCTATTGATTATGCTTCAACTTCTAAAGAAAAAAAAAATCATCAATTAATTAAAAGGACATGTTATTACAAACAGGCCTTTAAACTAATTCTCATTTATGTGCTGTTTAAAATGGAAATTAAACAGAAAACTCACAGAGTAATTCCAGCTCATATAGTAGCAGAAGCCATTTCAACTCTCCACGGTCTAGATCTCCGGTGGTCGGGACCCATAACTCCGGCAGAGATGCAATACGTCGAACAATACGTTCTCGCTAAATACCCCGAATTCTCAAACGCCCTCGTCGAAGGTGGTGAAAAAACCGATCTTTACGATCTTTGCATCAAAGAAAAACAATCCGATGATCCTCAACCAGACGACAACAAACGAAAATCACCAAGAGGATCAGTTTCATTTGGTAATATTAGAACAAAATATATTAGTTTAGATTGTCATACATTCCATATCTTTCAGTTTTTTAAATTTATTTTATTTCCTTTATTCTAGGTAGATTATGATTTCAATTAGAGGTGGCAAAATGGATCCGGAACCATGGTTTCAACGGTTTCAACCAATTTGAGTTGAATTGGTTCCTAAGAAAAAATTTATTTGGTTCCAACTTGGTTCCAAGTTGGGCCCAACTAAACTTCAAGTTAGGCCCAAATCGTTTGCCAATAATCTAAATTATAATGAACAAAATGTAAGGTATTGAGTCGGGTTGGGCTTGGTTCCCTTTTGGACTGATTTTGGTTCCATTTTGGGTTGAATTTAGTTTCACCTTAAAACCATTTAAAAACCAAACTCATTTAACAACCAACCCATTGGAACCGACCCAAAATCAACCCAACCCGCCCAATTGCCACCACTAATTTCAATTGATTTACTTGTAATCTCTATAAATAGTTCGTTATCAACAATATAGTATTGACGGGTTTATATTATTCAACAGGTAATAACAGCCTTCCCGATCTTGACAACACACAACTCGAGCCATCGAGATTGCTTAATATCCTCACCAAAAAGACTTCATTCCACGGAAGCTTCATCTCGATTCCCGAGATTCAAGCACGAAATAAAGTCTTAAAACACTGTGGACTACCCGACGAGGAATATCTCGTGCTATTCACACAAACTTTTAAGGATGCAATGATGCTTGTTGGAGAAAGCTACCCCTTTTTCAAAGGGAACTATTACATGACAAGCGTTGGCGAGGATCGTGATTGTGTTAAGGAATTTGCGAGTTACAAGGAATCGAGAGTTGTAATAGCGCCCGAGAGTTGGTTGGATTTGAGGATAAAGGGGTCACAATTGAGTCATTATTTTAGAAGGAAATGTAAGCATACTCCAAAGGGACTTTTTTGTTACCCGGTCGAAATGAATGGGACCCGATACTCTATGCATTGGATTTCGGAGGCTCATAGAAATTCGTGGCACGTTTTGCTTGATGCTACGGTTTTGGTGGTGGGTGAAAATCAGCTTAATTTGGCATTGCATAGGCCGGATTTTGTGCTGTGTAGTGTCGATAAGGCGCATGCGCATTCTTCTAAGGTTACTTGCCTTTTGGTTAGACGAAAATCGTTTGACATATCGGCCTCGTCTACGCAAGGCCAAGAGTGAATGTTTTGTTTTGTTTTGTTTTTTTTTTTTTTTTTTTTTGGAAATTGTGATATTAGTTCGAATAAGGGTGGTTGTACGTAACTTTAGTCCCGTTTTTAACAAACTTGCATTTTTTTTCTTTGTTACTGATCAAACTAATTGTTTTGTTCGTTTATAATGATTGGGAATAAAAATGACAAATTCTGCAAATATAGCACATGGACTAACTTTGTAATATTCCTTTGTTTTGTGTAAACATGTAAGAATATATAAATATGAAAGTTTACGAGCGTGCTTATTTATGTATCCTTCTTTAATTTCTTAATATTCATGATTGCTTTTGTAAATAAATATGTACGAATAACGTAAAAGGAACCCGGGGAAATAATATATACAGAAGTCTATATTATCTATCATTATATTACGAACTAGAGTGTTTGAAAAACTAAATTAAATGCTCAAAATCACGAGGCATTTAAATGTTAAAAAAAGCCAATAAAAACTTATTCAACTAGGAATCTAGGCTACGGCAATAAGATTGCTACATCTATTACAACTATCTGAAAGTAATCAAAATTAATCATATCTCTTGTTATATAAATGGTAAACGAGAATATAAAGTATGTTGATTTGAGGCGTGATCCCACTTTCCTTAAAGTGATAATTGCCCCCACTATAAGCTTGCTACCGGGTAAATGGCAATTCACTTCTAGGATACAACAAACCACTCGAAGTCTGCGAATAGCAATTTCGAAGACTTCCCTCACGAACTAAAAAGAGAACTGAAATATGTTATGTAAAATATGGATGATTTCGAATGATTGATTTTCTTGGCTCTCAACATATTTATAGACACTTCGCAACTATTCGAATCATTGCATAGTTTGATCAATAGTTATTGTACACAACAAATTTGTAATTCTGAAAATCAAGAAACATAAAAATTGTGACAAATGAAATTATATAAATCAAAATGAAATATGGGGTACAAATCTCTATTCTAATCCTCTGATTCTTCCTTCAAAATATGTTGACTTGAATATTGGAGTTGACTTTGCTTCTTTGATCTTCTCCAACGTTGACTTGAATGTTTATAACGTTAATTCGAGGGCTTGGCAGCTTAATCTCGGATCAAACGTTGAATTTGATATGGAATTTGAATATCTTCAAGGTTGACTTTTTGACTTTGATCTTCCTTGAATTTGATTTGAATTTCTATAACGTTAATTCGTAGGTTTAGCACCGTAATTACGAATCAAACGCTATAATTTGATGAATATCTTCAAGAACGCCTTGAATATCGCCTAGAACGCCTTGAATCCTCTTTATATATTCGAAGAACCTTCGTAGAGAAAATTTGGAGAGCTTCTTCGTCTTCTCTAGCTTTTTGATTGAACTTCTGTGTGTGTAATTTATGAGCTACAAAGGACCCTATTTATAGGTGTAGGATGGAAGAGTTATGGATAATTTGGATTCCATTGATAATTATCCATTTGATTTAATAAATAATTATCATAATTTTGGAGCCATTTGATTGGCTGATAGAAGATCTAGATAGCTCTTCTAGATATTATCCAAAAATCAACTTGATTTGATAATTATCCATAAATTAACTTAAATAGATAAATATCATTTGTCGTAGACGACTTTTGATTGGTCAATATTTCCACGTGGCATGATTTGATTGGTTGCAAAATTTCAATATCTACAGTTATCTCCAAACAATGTAAAGTTTCAATCTGAAAAAACACAAGTTTTCACTGCGAAAAGTCACAACTTTTCAGAATTAATTATTTAATTAAATTAAATAATTAATTTCGAAAATAATAAATAAAACAATTATTTTATTTATTCGAATTAAAATAATAAGTGCCAAGTGCCATCTTTGATATTTAAATATATATATATAAATAAATATATATATATAATATTTGAATATTTTGACTTCCCTCCAACATTCCCAACAAGCTTCCATTTAAACTTTATGTTGGATTTATCCTTATAAAGTATATCAAGTTTGTTTATTCTTCCTATGTGGGATAGAAGAATTATATATTACAAGCTATTTCCAACAATCCCCCACTTAGCTTGTAATATTATATTCGTTACATAACTTTTATCATATTCATGCATAATAGAAAGTGTCTTTCGAATTAAACTTTCTATTAGTGTAGATATCTCAAAATTAAAACGAAATCAAAGGTGGCCGTAGCTTAAACCAAGATTCCATATGTTTTAATCGGAAATATCACACACATGAATACCTAGCTCTCTAATAGTTCACCGAAAGCTTAAGCACATTTATGGCCTTGCGCTCCATCCTAGAATCATGAACACTTATAAAAGCTATTTTAATCTTTTATTAGAAGCGGCAACACTTCTTGTGTTCACTTAGGTGAAGTCCGTCCATGTATCTATGTAGATATATAATGACATTTTCCTTCATTTAAGATTAACTCAACCTCCTTTATATTCAACACTTAAGAATATCAAATTCTTAGTGTCAACATGATCACTTTATAGTAGCTTGTTATTACCCTTTAAACCTTCAATCTAGTGTTAGTTCTAGAAAGAATGGTTAGGTTACCACTACTAGTGATTCTTTTAAAATGGTTTTAGTCCCATTGCTTTTGTGGTACTCTCGACCAAATCTCTTGAGAGTCCTTTTGTTAGCGGATCCGCTAAATTTTTCTGTGATCTAACAAAAATTATAGCAATAACACCCTCAGAGATTAATTCTCGTACATATGCATGTCTTAGACTGATATGTCTAGACTTTCCATTGTATATTTTACTAAATGCTCTTGACATCGTTGCTTCGCTGTCACAATGTAAAGATATAGCTGGCATTGGTTGTGGCCACAATTTAATATCTAATAATAAATTTCTTAACCATTCTGCCTCTTTTCCAGCAGCGCCTAATGCAACGAATTCAGCTTCCATGGTGGAATGAGTAATACATGTTTGTTTCTTCGAAGCCCATGAAACGGCTCCCCCACCAAGAGAAAAGATCCATCCTGTCATAGATTTGTTATCATTCATGCTCGTTATCCAACTAGCATCAGTATAATCCTCTAATACCGCAGGAAATCGACTATAAAATAGTCCTAATTTTTGTGTATTTTTAAGATATCCAAAAACTCTTTCAATCCCTTTCCAATGCTCCATATTAGGACTATGAGTAAATCTGGAAAGATTACATACTGCATATGAAATATCCGGCCTAGTGCAATGCATAGCGTACATAAGACTGCCGATTGCACTAGCATACTCAAGTTGAGCTATAGCTCTTCCTTCATTTTTTGTTAACTTATGCGCAGTATCATATGGAGTTCTTGCTTCCTTAATTTTCAAATGTTTGAATTTATTCAATATTTTTTCAACATAGTAAGATTGACTTAAAGCATATCCCTCACTATGTTTCTTGACCTTGATACCAAGAATAGTATCAACTTCACCTAAGTCCTTCATTTGAAACTTAGAGGATAGGTACTTTTTTGTTTCATTTATTCCATTCATATTAGAACTAATAATGAGCATATCATCGACATATAAGCATACAATGACACCATACTCATCATTAAATTTGGGATAAACACATTTATCAGCATTGTTGTAGTGAAAACCAAAAGATAAAATTACAGAATCAAACTTCTCGTGCCATTGTTTAGGAGCCTGTTTTAAGCCATATAATGACTTAATTAATTTACATACTTTCCTTTCATTTCCAGGCAACACAAAACCCTCTGGTTGTTCCATATATACCTCTTCGTCTAAATCATCATTTAAAAAGGCAGTTTTTACGTCCATTTGATGAACATGTAGGTTATATATGGATGCTAATGCAAATAAAACTCTAATAGATGTTATGCGAGCCACAGGTGCATATGTATCAAAATAATCTATACCCTCCTTTTGTCTAAACCCTTTAGCAACTAACCTAGCCTTGAACGTTTGAATCGATCCATCAGTATTATATTTTCTTCTAAATACCCATTTACATCCTATAGCTTTAGAACCAGGAGGTAAATCATTAAGCACCCATGTATTATTTGATAATAACGAGTCCATTTCATCATTAATTGCCTCCTTCCAGAATGCAACATCTCTTGAAGAGATTGCTTCATTAAAAGTCTTAGGATCATCTTCTATATTGTATAGAACTGAGAATTTGTCAAGAACAACTTCTCTATTTGCTTCAACAATATAGTATATAAAATCAGGATCGTTTTTCTTTTCAATTCTTCCTCTTTGACTTCTCCTTATTTCTTTAGAAGTATTACTTGATCCTCTTTTATTTTTAAAGTTAGGATCAGGAATTATTATTTGTTGTTCAGTAGGTTGTGTAGAAGTTTCACCGATGAACTTATTTTCAAAGAACTCGACATCCCTAGACTCAACTATTACGTTTGAATCTAAGTCCAAAAGTCTATAGGCTTTTGAGTTTTCTGCATAACCCACGAACACACTTTTCAAGGCTCTAGGTCCCAATTTCGTTCGATTTGGTTCAGTTACTCTATAAAAAGCAACACAACCCCAAACTCGAAGATAATTTAAGTTTGGTTTTCGACCTTTCCATAGTTCGTATGGAGATATCTTTAATTTCTTTGAGGGAATTCTATTATGCACATGACAAGCTATTAACATAGCTTCACCCCATAAATTTTTAGGCAAACTAGAATTTAATAGCATTGCATTAGTCATATCAACTAACGTTCTATTTTTTCTTTCAGCCAAACCATTTTGTTGAGGAGTATGTGGTGCACTACATTGATGTATAATTCCGTTTTCTTCACAAAATATAGAAAATTCATTCGGAAAATACTCACCTCCTCGATCACTTCGAAGTATTTTAATTTTCTTCCCTAATTGGTTTTCAAATGCTTCACTCTTATGTTTCATAAGATATATATAAGTAAACCGCGAATGATCGTCTATAAAAGTAATAAAATATCTATTACCTCCACGAGTTAAAACACCATTTAATTCACATATATCAGAATGAATAATATCTAATAATTCTGAGTTTCTTTCTGATTTTGGAAAAGGCTTTCTACACATCTTTGCTTGAATACAAATTTCACATCTTTCTTTATTTTCTTTATCATACGAAATTAAACCATGTTTTGACATGAAATTTAAATAACGAAAATTCACATGATCTAATCTATGATGCCATAAAGAAAAAGAAGATAACTCAACAAAGTAAGCAGAAATATTATTTTTATTCATCATAGTTGCATAAATACAAAGTTTGAACATTCCATCACAATAATAACCCTTTCCTACAAAGTCGCTATTTTTAGTCAAGACTAATTTATCCGACTCAAGTACAGCCTTTAAACCTTTCTTGCACAGAAGCGAAGCCGACACCAAATTCTTACGAATTTCCGGAACATAAAGAACATTAGTTAAAATTAATTTCTTCCCGGAAGTAAAATGAATTTCAACATTTCCTTTTCCGAGAACATTTGATGTATTAGCATTTCCCATCAAAACTTGTTGTCCTTCTGTACTCACATAGTTTTTGAACAAACTCTTATCATTGCACACATGTACAGTAGCACCGGAATCATACCACCAATCGAGTGACTTAACTGCAGCAGCCATGTTCAATTCAGTGACCATACTTATGTGCCAATCTGAAACCATAGCAATTATTTCTTCAACTTTTGTTTCAGCCACTTGAATCTTTGGCTTCTCTTCTTTCTTCTGTCTCTTCCTGTTACGACAGTCTTTCCTGATGTGCCCTTTTTTACCACAATAATAACAAGTGACACTTTTAAACTTGTTAGTATTATTGCTAGTGCTAGTACCCGGAAATTTTCTTTTCTTTCCTCCATTATTATTATTTTCTGAAACATAATTCACTTTAGCACTAGGATGCACATTTTGGGTCTTATCACGGATACGAGTTTCTTCCTCAATACGCAAGTGTTTAAGCAATAAATCTACAGAATAATCTTCTGCAGAATGCAAAAGTTTCTTTCTGTAGTTATTCCAACTTGCCGGGAGTTTAGAAATTATCGCACCGAATTGTACTGCTTCTGGAATTTCAACTTTCACATCTTTCAGTTTAGATACATAAACTTGCAACTCATGTACTTGATCCATAATAGATGAATTATCACGCATCACAAATTCAAAATACTTTAAAAGAAGAAACTTATATGTGCCTTGTTTTTCGCTGTTGTATTTATTCTCGAGAGCATTCCAAATTTCCAGCGGTGACTTTATTGAAGAATATAAGTCAAATAGACGATCCGACAGTGAATTCAGAATGTGTCCATGGCACAGCACCTCATCGTCTCCTCGTTTTGCATTTGCTGCCTTTACCGCATCCGAATCATTATCACTTAGTTGTGCAGCGGGCTGATTTGAGTCTAGCACATAGGCAATTTTCAGGAAAGTGAGCAGGAACATCATCTTGTCCTTCCAGCGGGGATAGTTAGTCCCATCAAAGCAGTTCAGTTTCACGACCTCTTGATTCATCATTTTCGAAGCAGAATTATCACTTTAAGATTGTTATATAAATGGTAAACGAGAATATAAAGTATGTTGATTTGAGGCGTGATCCCACTTTCCTTAAAGTGATAATTGCCCCCACTATAAGCTTGCTACCGGGTAAATGGCAATTCACTTCTAGGATACAACAAACCACTCGAAGTCTGCGAATAGCAATTTCGAAGACTTCCCTCACGAACTAAAAAGAGGACTGAAATATGTTATGTAAAATATGGATGATTTCGAATGATTGATTTTCTTGGCTCTCAACATATTTATAGACACTTCGCAACTATTCGAATCATTGCATAGTTTGATCAATAGTTATCTCCAAACAATGCAAAGTTTCAATCTGAAAAAACACAAGTTTTCACTGCGAAAAGTCACAACTTTTCAGAATTAATTATTTAATTTCGAAAATAATAAATAAAACAATTATTTTATTTATTCGAATTAAAATAATAAGTGCCAAGTGCCATCTTTGATATTTAAATATATATATATATAAATATATATAATATTTGAATATTTTGACTTCCCTCCAACATTTCCTCCAAGCTTCCATTTAAACTTTATGTTGGATTTATCCTTATAAAGTATATCAAGCTTGTTTATTCTTCCTATGTGGGATAGGAGAATTATATATTACAAGCTATTTCCAACATCTCTAACAGCTTGTACCATAAAAAACTAATTCTGTCGCTTTAATTCAAAACTATCTGATAGTTTATTTATGTCGACAGCCCATATTTTGGATAGTACAGGGGCTTGTAATGTTTACTATATAATATATATATATATATATATATATATATTGTATGGTTCTATGTAATTCATTCAATAAAAGTTAATTGACGCTGTATATTGTCATGAATGACACAAGAGCTAAGGGTAACTTGGGTATTTCAAGAGCCAAGGGTAATTTGGGTATTTTAAATATTACGTGGAGGCCTTTAAACACTAACTCTAGCAGGAAAACAAATTAGTTTTTTTGGCTTAGCGCAGAAGAAAACTCACGTATTCCCTTTCTCTCTATTCCATCTTCTTCTTCTTCTTATTCGATAAATGGATTATTTGCAGATTGAATTACGTATTCAGTTGGAGGTATTCGGAGTATTTACGTTTGAATTGAATGGGTATTGATGGATTGCTGGAGGTATACGATTGTTAGCTGATTTGGAGTTTGTATTTACATTTTGATAGAGTTTGGTGTTGTTTGATTGGATTTTGGGATTGCATGTTATTCCAATAATTGAGGATTTGATGATTGAGTAATATTTGATTTCATATTGCTGTGTTGTGCGTATTATTTTACTGACATATATTTTTCAGTTCTCTTCATCTTTATATTTATCAAGATCAAGATTAGCAGGTCAGTTCCCTATCACTGTTATCACCATAGGTCTACCCACTATTCGGCAAAGTTGGATTTTTCGCCAAACTTTGACAACGGGGCTTTCTTAATGTGAATATAAAATTTTATTGGATTAAAGTAATTTATGTTACAAATAAATAAATTTAACAATTTGAATTACTCTAATTCAATATTAGACAGATGAGAAATTAAAATTTTGTTACTTGTGATATGTTGTATAAATCAATGAAGTTGGAATAGAAAATCGTTAAATGGATTTCCCATATAATAAGAAAATTGATTTAGAGTAGATTTATAGGTCCATGCCATGGATGTATGGGTCGGCCCCCTTCGGCTTGGGCTGATTTGAACTTTGTCATGGCCGTAGACTTGGGCTCCCCAACCAATATTTATTGTTCTAAAAAATTTAATCAATTGAATTAATTTATCGTTAGAAAATTTCATTATTAAATATTTTGATGATGAAAGAATAATATGTTAGACCCCAAAAAATACATAAATTTATTTTACTTAGAAAAAATTTACAAGCAATAAAATATTCGAATTGTAACTTTTAAATTAGGCATTTATCTTATTCTTATATGCTTTAGACTAGCTATTATATGAACGCATTGATCATTTGTAGAACTACAGATGAGTTTATCAAAGTTTAAGATGAAGATCATCGACAAAGCGACTAGAAGAATCTGTCCAAGTGATACACCTAAGTGATCATCATAATAAAAATGTTGTGTAAGCAATGGGAAAATTGCATTTTTGGTATCTTATTGTGGCCTGCACGTTTGTTTGATACAGTAATATCGGGGGGTGGCAATTACGGTACACTAATGTGGGGTATACGTGGCAATTTGAGTACAATTTTCACCTGAATATTCGATTTTTGCCAGAATATTCGATTTTCGCCGAAAAATTAATTAATTTTGATCAAATTTGGGGATTTTGACTGAATTTGGGGACTTTTGACTTAGAATAACATGTATAAAAGAGAATTAACCTATTTTGACCAAAATTAATTTTGACCTCTCTCTCTCTCTAATTTAACTATTTGTTAAAAAATTATATTTTATTTAAACTTGATATAAACTTGCTATCTTGATTTAAACTTGATATTTTATTTATAACTAAACCGAATTTGATATAAACTTGCTGTCTTCATCATTTTATCTAATTTTCCCCAATTTTTTTCACTTTCATTTCTTCTGTATTTTTTCCCCTCCCATCTCTTCCTTTTTCTTGCCCGAAGCTACTGCCAAGGAGTCATAACTGAAGCGGATAAAATTCCCCAATTTTTTTCACTTTCATTTCTTCTGTATTTTTTCCCCTCCCCTTTTTTTCCTTTTTCTTGCCTGAAGCTACTGCCAAGGAGTCATAACTGAAGCTGTGGTATGGGAACTTTTCCGGCATGAAGCTTTGGTCTATTCGAAGAAATGAAAGCTCAACCCGAATTGCTAACAAACGTTCGATTCAAGTCCTTTGGTTTCCATACACCAAAAAAAGTGGTGGTGAAACAACAGGGTGTGGGTGGCTGCGGCGACGGGGTGGCGGCGGCGGCGGAAAGAGTAATGTAAAATTAGACAATCTTAGTCAAAATCACACAAATTAATTTCCTTTTTTTTAGTAATGTAAAATTGGATAAAATTGGTCAAACTTAGTCAAAATCAAATAACACTCGGAAAGAGTTTATTCGACAGTTATGGTGTTGGGCTGTTGCCCATGCTTGTGGTGGTAGGGTTGATTAAGAAGATAAATTAATCAAAATAGGGTTGAGGTCAATTTGGTAAAATCAAATTTTATTATATTTTTAATAATCAAAATTGGTCAATCCCCCCAAAAATTTTAATTAATTTGCTTAATTTTGGTCAAAATTGTAAAGAATCCCCAATGTAGTCAAAATCCCCAATTTTACAATTTCGGCGAATATCGTATTTTCTGACGAAAATTGTACTCAAATTGCCACGTATATCCCACATTAGTGTACCGTCATTGTCACCCCCCTATATTACTGTATCAAACAAACGTGCAGGCCACAATAAGGTACCAAAAATATAATTTTCCCTATAAGCAATTGAGTCATCCATTGAAGAAATTCTTAAGGTTATTCAAATACGAAGCCACCAAGCAACTGGAAATAATGCATTTGATACTCCAACGGGTATCTATTTCAAACGCATGAAATTCATATCAAAGCATTTATGTGAATATTTATTTGGACGTACGGACATCGCCTCCCTATTGAATGTCAGAATTCATGCCACAGCCAGTCTCTGTAGCATAATTTTAAGGATACACCAATCACTATTTGACAGTTTTCAATAGAGTAACTTATAAATGCAATGGGTCCAACAAATCTTTTCTTGTCCTGCCTATAAATTGGACTTCAAAATCCAAAGAAGAGTATAGGAGACCAAAAATAAAAAACCTAGTAAAGCTTTTGTGCAATCCTTAAAATTTCTAAAAAAGCTTTCAATACTGCATTGAAGTCGAGCACACTGAAAATTGGAAAAAACTCGTCCTCAAGCTTGAAGTCTTTCAAGGCTTTTTATCCCTAGGGATTCACTAATATTCATCTCCTTCAAAAGAAGAAAGAAACTTTCTAGAATTGAGGATTGGAGGGGTTCTGCTAAAAAATATGTAAAATCCCTTCAATTTTGCAAAAGTCCCGCCAAAGTTGAAAAATCCCCAAATTGAGGGTAGATGATTCTTTCCGGTGAGAATCTAATTTTTCGGTGCAATTTGAACTAAAATTGTTAATTTTTTCAATATAATGTTCCTAAATTGCCAGGAGTCCAAAATAAAGTTATAAAAACATGTACACGCCAACTTAATGTATTAAAGTTGCAATTCTGCCTCAATGCCTGTGCTCAGTTGCATTTGTATGAGAATTCGGAGCTTCTACTTGATCATCTTGAATAATAGTTGTTGGTTGTTGATACTCTTCAATATTTTCCTCATCAAAATCTGCATGAATAAATTGTCTAGTTTCCTTTTTCATTCCATCCTTTTGGTGATAGGGTATAATATTTAGATTATTTCTTTATGTTATTTTAATAGGTATAGTTTTTGCGCGTTTGGTTTTCATTTGTGTTGAAGGGCAAGCCTCAAGATCCAATGGGTTGTAGCCCAGGTTATACTGAAGTGGGCTATGATAGCTTAATTATCTTCCTTGTTTTTGATATAGCCGCAACCCTTTCTTCTTCATATATTCTGAACATTTTGCAAACCATTTCTTCTTCAATAAAACTTATGATATTTTTTCATCCTTGAGCGTCTTTTAACATGGCATCAGGAGCTTATGTGTTTTCTTCGATCTTGGGAGAGTTTTCAGATTCTCACTGAAATCGTCTTTCTGTTGGTTCAAGGGTGCTTCCACCGGTTCTTGTACATGCAGTGTGTTGTCTTCCATACACTCACTAAATACAAGCGGTTGGTGATATTAGTTTATGCAGTTCGACATGTCAGTGATTTCTTCGCACATCCTGTAAATCTGATTTCTGGTGTATCGATCTACACATCCTCACCCAGATCTTGCTTTTTTTGGACCTGATCTGTGGTTTGCAGACGGATCTGGGGTCATACGCTCAGAACGGTCTCTTTAGTACACCGACTGTTGTGGTTGTTTATACTTGGGTGTTTCTCTGTGTTCGGATCTGGTTGATCTCGAACACACCTGGTATCTTTTTTTTTTTATTGGTGTTTTTTTTTTTTTTTTGGTACTCTTCTTGCTCTCTGTTTCACATCTACCTTGTTTCCTTTCAGGTGGAAGTGTGTACAAGACGAGTACCTGGTGTTACGCTTCCGCTTCGTTCTTTGTTCTTTCGGTGTTTTTGCGAAAAACATTGGTTACTTCTCTGGTTTTTTATGTGTTTTTTTGTTGACAAAAAACACAGCGATATATTCTTTTTAACCCTTTCTGTTGATCTGTGATATCGACGGGTTGTGGTTCTTGGATCTATTTTCTGGCTGTTTGTTTCATCCATATCTTTTCTGGCTGTTTGTTTGTGATTCGGGTTGTGTTTCTTGAATTTGTTTTCTGGTTGTTTGTTTGACCATATCTATTTACTACTATCATGTCTGATCATACTACTATCACGCCTGATAATACTGTTGTCCAAATTGCTTATGTCACATTTATCTCTGGTTTAGACATTAGTGACTTGTTGCATCTGCATGCTTCTGATTACACATACCAAAGCATTATTTCCTATGTTCTCACTGGTAGTAACAATTATGTTATCTGGAGTCGTGCTATGACTATATCCCTAACTGAAAGGAATAAGCTAGGTTTTGTGTTAGGCAATGTACCATATCCCACTGAGCCTATTCTACAGAATCAGTGGGACAGGTGCAATGCCATTGTGCTTTCATGGATTCTTAACTCTGTTAGTAAAGACTTATATACGGGTCTGGTCTTTGCCATTAAAGCCTATGAGGTTTGGTCCCAATTAAATGCCACATTTAATAAAGTTGATGGTTCTCGTATCTTTTCCCTTCATCAAGAAATTTCACAAATTCGTCAAGGTTCTGACTCTGTTGCTGTTTACTATTCAAAACTGAAAATGCTATGGGATGAGTATGTTGCTCTCATTGACTTGCCTCCATGTTCATGTTCTGCATCCACTAAAACCACTAAACATGCTCATAATTTGAAACTGATGCAATTTCTCATGGGTCTAAATGAAAAATACTTTGTTGTTAGAAGTAACATTTGCTTCGTGAACCATTGCCTGGTGTGATGAGTGCCATCAATATTATTTCTCAAGAAGAATCACATCGATTTATTTCTACTAATAATTAAATCCGCAGAACATGAACAAGTCGAAGAAGAAGAGAGAGAGGATGGTAATTTCAGCTTGAAATCCTCAGCTCCATCTCACCCCATGGCGTCCAACCACTCGGAAATCTCTACTTCAGCACCTCATCTATCAATTCAAGAAACACTGGCCTAGCTAATTTACAAATCCTAATGGACGAGCTCATTCTCGAGATTCTAGGGCTTCTTAATGGGACCACTTTGGGGGTTTTATCAACTGTAAGCGTTAGATAATATTTAGATTAGTTTATATTATACCAAATCGTATCTTTTATAATGTTGTAGTTATTTAGTTTTATCTCATTTCAAGGTAGATTACAATTTCATTAGATTTTATTATAACTCTATTTATACCCTTCTTTTATCAATAATATAATTCACGGGGTTTCGTATTATTTAACATGGTATAAATGAAAAATACTTTACTGTTAGAAGTAACATTATGCTTCGTGGACCATTGCCTGATGTGATGAGTGCCTTCAATATTATTTCTCAAGAAGAATCACATCGATCTATTTCTACTAATAATATCACTGTTTCAAAAAACCCATCTGCTTTTACTTTTACTAGTCAGAATAATGATAAACCGACTTCTAAAAACAATTTTTCTAAACATGTTTGCGAACATTGTGGCAATACTGGCCACACCATTGATCGGTGCTATCGCATTATAAGTTTTCCAGAAAATTATAAAAACAAGAAGAAATCTGGACAGAATCAAAATTCTAAAAAACCTAATGTTGCTATCTCTGAAAAATCTGATTATGTTCAGATTAATAACTCTCTTCTTGATTTCACCCCTGGACAACGACTACAAATCCTCTAACTTTTAAATGGACATAAGGAGTCGGATGAAAACAAAGCCATGATGGCAGGTATTTCATCTAACTCCTCTTTTTTGTCAAAACACACCGAAGGATGGATTGTAGATTCGGGGGCTACCGATCATATTGTTTCTAACACACACATGTCACACAATATCACTGATATTCGGAATAAAAATATGATTATGAAACTTCCAAATGGGGCTAGTGCTGAGATCACACATATTGGTTGCATACAACTCTTCCCTGCTCTTGTTATAACTGATGTTCTTGTAGTCCCCGATTTTCATTACAATTTACTATCAGTCTCAAAACTTACTAGAACTTGTTCCTGTTGTGTAAAATTCTTTGAGAATTACTGTTTTTTTTCAAGACTTTCAAACTGGAAATCTATTGGGGACTGGTAAGCAAGATGGGGGGTTGTACCTATTTTCTCTACCGATAGGTCCATCCCCTCCATCAACCTCTAGCACTCATATCTCTAACTCTGTTTCTTGTTCTTCCGATTTATGACATAAAAGATTTGGTCACTCTTCGGATAATGTTCTTAATGTTTTAAAATTGACCTTAAATCTGAATCACACTATTGATATCAAACCATGTGATATATGTCATAAATCCAAACAAACTAGAGAACCTTTCTCATTTAGCTCTACTGTTAGTAAATACCCGTTTGATTTAGTTCACTTAGACTTATGGGGTCCTTATATAATAGAAAGTCACGATGATTTTAAATTTTTTCTTACTATAGTAGATGATTGTTCCAGGGCAACTTGGGTATATTTGCTTGCTACTAAATCTGAAACTGGGACTGTACTTAAAAAAAAATTCTCTATGGTTCAGACTCAATTTGACAAAAAAATAAAATGTGTTCATTATGATAACGGGACCGAGTTTACTAATAATAACATACAAAATTTCTTTACTCAATTAGGTTTAAAACATAATCTTACTTGTGTTAACACACCACAACAAAATGGGATTGTTGAATGAAAACACCGTCACTTGCTTAACGTAGCACGCTCCTTACTCTTTCAAAGTAAATTTCCCATTATGTACTGGTCTGAATGCATCTTAACTGCTGTTTTTTTTTATTAATCGTACTCCCAGTTCTGTCTTGAATGGAAAAACTTCGTTTGAAGTTATATATGGTTTTGAGTCAAACTTTAGTGTTTTACGTGCCTTCGGTTGCCTATGTTAGGCCTCTATATTTTCAAATTCTGATAAATTTGACTCTCGTGCTCACAAATGTGTTTTTTTAGGATATTGTGAAAATAAGAAAGCTTATAAACTGTTAGACCTTGAAACTAATGATATCATTATATCACGTGACGTACAATTTTATGAGACCATTTTTTCTTATCAATCTGCTTTCTCCTTTACAGGTGATGGATTTCTTGATACCCTGGATGAGAGGATGGTGGATACGGATGGTGTACAAGGACCAGGTTTGATGGTCAATGATGAGCCAGCCATGTCCCCTGATGGTGTCGACAGACTAGTTGTGGGTGTTACACCTACCAACGATGATGCTGTTTACACCGCGTTGGACTGATTATACATTAACAACATGAATGCTCAAGCTGAGACCCCCACTACCCAATCCTCCACACCATCCTCCTTTCATCCAAACAGGAGCTCCAATGACGAAGAATTTACTAATCCATCTGATTCTAATTCTCTCTCTAATATTGTTTTTGATATGCCTGTTAATTCGGTTGATATGCATGTTAATTCTAATTCAGTTGATATGGTTGTTAATTCGGTTGATATGCATGTTATTCATAAATCTGCTAGAATTTCAAAATTGACTGCTCATCTGTCTGATTATGATGTGTGTTTATCCTCTTTGGGATCCAATTCTGTTTGTCTCTACCCTTTGTCTGCCTCTGTTTGCTATGATAAAATTAACCCTACGTATCGTTGCTTTGTCTCACAAATTGATAAGCTTAGTGAACCTAGTTGCTTTAACGATGCCATTAAAGATCAAAACCGGAAAACCGCTATGGACCTAGAAATGTCCGCATTACAAAACAATAATACCTGGGTTCTCACTCAACTCCCTATAGATAGAAAATCAATAGGATGTAAGTGGGTGTTTAAAATTAAAAATAACTCGCATTGGTCAGTAGAACGTTACAAAGCTAGGCTTGTTGCCAAAGGGTATAGCCAAAGGGAGGGTATAGACTATTTTGAAACTTTTTCACCGGTAGTTAAAATGGTTATTGTACATGTTCTTCTTGCTTTGGCTGTTGAAAAAGATTGGCCTGTGTTTCATTTAGATGTAAACAATGCTTTTTTAAATGGGGATCTTAATGAAGAAGTCTATATGACCCTTCCCCAAGGGTATTTTGATTCAAACGATAAAAGTGTTTGTAAATTAAACAAATCGTTGTATGGTTTAAAACAGGTTCCTCGTCAATGGAACGAGAAATTTACTCAATGTTTAGAAGAACACGGTTTTACACAAAGTCTGCACGATTACTCTTTTTTTGTTAAGTGCATTTATATTGTTTTCATTACCTTATTGATTTATGTTGATGACATTTTAATTACTGGCAATTCTATATCTCATATGAATAGTGTTAAAACTTTTTTAGATTCTAAATTCCATATAAAAGATTTAGGAAACCTGAAGTTCTTTTTGGGTATAGAATTTGCTCGATCGCCTAGAGGACTAGTTTTAAACCAGCGCAAATACACTTTAGAACTTCTTACTGAGTTTGGAGTCTTAGGAGCCAAACCTTCTTTAATTCCCATGGAACGGAACTTAAAACTTGATATTGAATCTACAAAAAATGATCCATTTCTAACAGATGTAAATTCATATCTGAAATTAATTGGAATACTGATTTATTTGACCAGCTCAAGACCTGATATATCTTATTATGTTCACATATTATGTCAGTTTATGTATAAACCGAAAAGTTCGCACTTAAAATCCGCTTTTAGAGATCTTAGGTATTTAAAATCTGCCCCCGGAAAAGGATTGTTTTTTCCAAAACATAATTCTGTCAATCTTAGTGCATATTGTGACTCTGATTGGGCGTCGTGTCCTATTTCCAGAAAATCTATTACTGGTTTCTGCATATTTTTTGGAAGTTCTTTAATTTCATGGAAAAGCAAAAGCCAGAAAACCGTTTCAAAATCTTCAGCAGAAGCTGAATATAGATCTATGTCCTCAACTTGTAGTGAAATAATATGGATTCTATGTATTTTCAAAGATTTAGGCATTACTTCTCTTACTCCGGTAAAACTTTTTTGTGATAATAAAGCAGCTGTTCATATTGCATCTAATCCTGTTTTTCACGAGCGTACAAAACATATTGAGATAGATTGTCATATTATTCGTGATCATATTAAAAATAATGATATCTCTACTAATTTTGTGCAATCTGACAAACAAACTGCAGATATATTTACGAAAGCTTTAGGACGTGTCAAGCATGAATTCTTTATGAAACAATTGGGAATGTTGGACATTTTTTCACCGTGTTTTCGCTTGTGAAAGGGTGTTGAAGGGCAAGCCAAGATCCAATGGGTTGTAGCCCAGGTTATACTGAAGTGGGCTATGACAGCTTATTTCAGCCCATCATTTTTTCTCGGTGGTGTTTATATTATTTAGATAGTCTCTAGGGACTTTTATGTAAATAAGTGATATCCCTTGCTATATAAAAAGGATCCACTCTCATATTAGGGTTTAATTATCTTCCTTGTTTTTGAGATAGCCGCAACCCTTTCTTCTTCATATATTCTGAATATTTTGAAAACCATTTCTTCTTCAATAAAACTTTTGATATTTTTTTATGCTTGAGCCTCTTTTAACAATTTGGGCCGAAAAGCTCTCCACTTATTTATGGGCTTGGGGCAGAGTCTATAACAACTATTAATTATAAGTCGGTAAGTCAAAAATTGTCGGTTAAATTTAGGAAATAGGTTCTATGCATTAAATACATATATCAAATCCCAATTAAACGATTTGTTAATAATGCTTACTCAAATCCTACCTGTATATTGATAGCATAAGGTAACATTTATTAAAGATTGTCTAAATTCTTTGAAAAAATCTATCGAACTTATTATATGCTTATGTGTATAAGTTGTTCATCTGCTCATTCTCTTTTATTAGCGTCTCTATTTGACATTAAAAAAAATCATTGGGAGATACAAATTATGGATTTAAATCACTCAATCAAGTCCTCATCCACAACTAGACCACCTTTTCAATTCCATCATTTTACGCCGTCGACCTTACGAAGTAACCATCTGGTAATTACTCAAATCATTGTCTATTTAGTTTGGATTTGAAACCAATATACGTACTTATAATATATGGCCTATTGATAATCATTTGATTTAGTGTAGATCTTTAATTTATGTTGGTAAAATTACAGATGAAAATGGCACGTATTGTGCTATATACCATCTGTTTTTATTTTTCTTAGTTTGGATAAAAATTATTTGCAATTAATTAATTTTAATAAATTTATTACATTCATACTTTTAAATTAAAAGGCGGTAAAATTTTGATATATTACAACGGTAATATATAGTATTTCTTTATGAAAAACGTATACGGGATTGGTATACAAATATTAGATCATAGAGTAACAGATAAAAATGACTTATTATTTTTTAGTTTATGTCAGCATGTTTATTCTGCTCACTACAAGAAAACAGGGTATCAGAGACGGACAAATCCGTCTCTGATACCCACTTTTTCCGTCGCTAAATGGTTTTAGCGACGGAATAGTCCGTCGCTAAGATCGGTCTCTAAACAGCTCGACGCAAATTAGAGACGGGCAAATATCGGTCGCTAATTTTAGTGACGGACAAAATCCGTCGCTCTTTCCGTCGCTAATGTGACGATATTTTTCACACAAATTCCGTCTCTAAATCCGTCTCTAATCCGACACCAATTCCGTCACTAAATATCAACTTATTTCCGTCTCTAATCCGACACCAATTCCGTCACTAAATATCAACCAATTTCCGTCTCTAATCCGACACCAATTCCGTCACTAAATATCAGCCTATTTCCGTCTCTAATTCCGTCACAAATAATTTGTGGCCATTCCGACTCAATATCCGTCTCAAATTCGGTGTCTAAGTTTGGTCTCTATTCCGTCTCTAATTTTTTTTTTATAATTCAGTCTCTAAATCCATCACTGAATTTTTTAATGAACCCGTCTCTAAATTCGCCTCTATAATTTATATATCATTCCGTCTCTAAATTCGTCACAATTAATCTAATAAAATCCAAAATCACAATTAATCTAATAAAATCAACCAAAAATATTTAACACAACATCATAATCACTTTTACATAACAAAACAAGTCATTCACATCACTCAAAAAACTATTAGCACAATACACTAAAACACCTAAAGCAAGTCATTCACATCACTAAAGTATTACATAGACAGTACAAGTAGAGCATTACCAAAAAAGGCAATTACCAACGAACACCTAAAACTTGAAATCCTTCTTCTTAGATTTATTTATTATCCTTCTCTTGCATCTTTCGCTTCCTGTTCTTCTCATTCTGCACCATTCTCAACAACTCAGTACTTTTTCTTTGATAAAAATTTAAAGAGTAAAACAATGCGACTGAAAATCTGAATACCTCATCAACCATGTCACTGAAATCCTCCTTTTGGGGTATAAAATTGATTGTTTAGGTTTTTAGACTAATTTTTTATAAAATTATAAAATATCTTAATATCTTATATATTTCAATATTAAATTTTTGTTTCAATCTTCATATAAGACGAACTACAATATGAAATTAATTATGCCTTTAATTGATTAAAAAATAATTACAACTTTAAATCATTTGTGTAAATCACATTAATCTACATGAATTTCAAGGTTTAAGGTAAGTTTGCGTTTAGGGTACGTTTAGGGTATAGAATTGTTTGTTTAGATTTTTAGACTAATTCTTTATAAAATTATAAAATATCGTAATATCTTATATATTTCAATATTATTAACAATATATAGTATATTATATATATTTATTTATTATTTTTATATTTGTTTATGTCAATGAGAATATATTTTTTTAATCGATAGTGCCCAAATAAGATATGTTATTTTCATTCTTATTATTATTTATTTTCGTCTTTACATCCGTCTTTAAATCCGTTTTAAATTTGAAATTTAGTGACTGATTGTTTCCGCCTCTAATTTTGTATCTTAAATTAACGTTTAGTGACGGATTTAGAGACCGAATTTACTTCCGTCTCTACATCCGTCTTTAAATCCGTCTCAAATTTGAAATTTAGTGACCGATTTTTTCCGTCTCTAATTTTGTATCTTAAATTAATGTTTAGTGACGGATTTAGAGACCGAATTTACTTCCGTCTCTACATTCGTCTCTAAATCCGTCACACATTTAAAATTTAGTGACCGATTTTTTCCGTCTCTAATTTTGTATCTTAAATTAATGTTTAGTGACGGATTTAGAGACCGAATTTACTTCCGTCTCTACATCCGTCTCTAAATCCGTCACAAATTTAAAATTTAGTGACTGATTTTTTCCGTCTCTAATTTTGTATCTCAAATTAATGTTTAGTGACGGATTTAGAGACCGAATTTACTTCCGTCTCTACATCCGTCTCTAAATCCGTCTCAGATTTGAAATTTAGTGACCGATTTTTCCGTCTCTAATTTTTGTCTCTAAAATTAGCATTTAGTGACGGATTTAGCGACCGAATTTATGTCCGTCACTATATCCGTCGCTAACGCTGTCTCTAATGACGTGTTTATTTTGAAAAGGCGACGGGATATTTTAGCCGTCGCTAATCCGTCGCCAAATAGAGACGGAGTGAATATCCGTCACAAAATCCGTCTCAGATACCCTATTATTAGAGACAGATTTACGTCCGTCTCTAAAATTCCGTCTCTGATACCCTGTTTTCTTGTAGTGGCTAAATATTTTTTATCATGCCTCGGGACTATTCTCACTTTAAATATTTTTGAAAACATAAATATTATGTATTACATTGTTAATTTAATTTGTAAAGATATTTTATTTTGTTAATAAAAGTTACATAATCTTCTACATAGGTAGTCAGGGTCTAAAGTATGAAAAAAACTTGATATCTGAGACTTACGGGTGGTCATTACAACCTTATATTGTTAAAAGGAGCATTTGCCTTTAATGAGTAAATTGTATATCTCCATGTCTTGACGTTGGATGTGTGATGGGTGAATTTTGGACATTCTTTCATCATAATTGCATGATAATTAATCTTTCATACCCATTTATTTATTAAGTATGAAATATCAAAGAAAAATATGCATAAAAATCTCTGTATTTGAATTAGCTTTCACACTTTTAAATTTTTTTAGTTTGGAAAATTGACATTAATTAAGTTTAAGTTTTCTAATTTATTAAATTCTTAATATAAAATTGTTTAGGGAATTGACATCAAATATAGAAAATATTATAATTACAAATGAAAGCCATTAAAAGGTAAGACACAATCAAATATTAAAATAACAACTAAATTACTTTACAAAATAAAAATAACCATATTTATATCAATAAAAATCACAAAACAAAGAGAAAGATTAATAATTGGAAAATATACATTGTTTCTTTAGGCTTTCAGATATATTTAATAAAATCAACTGTTTTTCCTCCCTTTTTCTTTTTCCTATTTTACTTTTGTTCATTCTCCTTTCCCCTCCCTCATCTTTTTCATACACAACCCCTACCCATTTCCTAAATATATGTATAACATATTTTGTATATCAAAATGGCAGTCTTTTTCTAAAGTAAATAAATTAGCGATTTCTGAATTTTGAATATGATCTAAGAGTTTCTAATAATGGTCTGTAATTAATAACAAAAATGATATGATACTTAACCCTACAAAATATTGAGGAAGTAAGGACTATTTACAATACGGGAATGTGTACTAAGGGTCTATATATTGCTATTTTTTAACATAGAGGATTAGTGTAAATTTTGCGTAATAGAGGGGGTTTTATAATGATTCAATATTCTTTAGAATATCTTTACATACATGTATGTCTTGGTTTATCAAGGGTTTTATATAAAACACACAAGCTTTTTTATGTTAAAAAAAAAATAGGTATTATATATCATCACAAGTTAAGGAACCCCAATTTTGTTAAAAAATTAGTATTTTTCATGTTTTTCCCCTTTACTCATGCTAATTTGATACTTTATATCTTTTTCATACAATTTAAAAAGTAAGGAATGTTAGAAATGTGAAATAGAATTGGAGTTGAAAATTGGAACATGGTTACTATTCAAAATAAGATAAAAGTAATTTATGCTTGATTTTTATCATAATCTCTTATCTCATACCCGTGCAGATGGAAAATGTCACGAATTCAAATTTCCCTAATCAATTGAGAAAGAGCATGGAACTATTTTGGAAGGAAAGGCTGGTAGAAATATATGAGTCTCCCAATGGTAATTTCTTACATTATTTCTATTAAATAATAACAACGTAAAAGACAAAATTTACGTTGTTATTATTTAATTTAATTTCTTATTAATGTTCATGAGTTACTTCAGACAAACGTGGTCATCACGCTCTCCCATTAGCCCGAGTTAAAAAAGTGATAAAATCTGATGAACGGGTTCAGGTATATATGTTTATTATAACTTAATTCAACTTAGTACATTTAAATTACTATTCAAGATTGTTTAAATATTTATTACATATGTGAACATTTAGTAACAATTAAATAAAAAATATATATATATATAATTCAGATGATCAGTGCTGATACAACAGTGATATTCTCGAAAGCTTGTGAAATATTCATAATGGAATTAACATTACGTTCATGGATGTACTCTCAAGAAAATAAACGTAAAACCCTGAGACGTAATGATGTAGCTAAAGCAATTAGAGATGAAGAACTCTTTGCCTTTCTCAAAGAAACTGTCCCCATCACTATCGACCAGGTTATCCTCATTCTCTGATTTATTTTACAATAACATGTTAGTTCGAAAATTGTATTTTTGGTGGATAAAAGGATTGTAAATGTTTTTTTTATTTTTCAATAATTTAACTTTGTTTTCTTTCTTTTTACTTATCTTAATCTCTTGTTCTATATTACTCTTTTCGAACGACTCTTATTTATTCTAATTTTTAATATTTTGTTTTTTGAAGTTTTCATATCATTTTACAAATTTTCATTTTTTTTTCTATTTTTTAACTAGTTTAATTTTTTTTCCCATGAAAGTCTTTTGCGCTCTATTATTAAAATAAATGTAGTTCAATTAAAACTCTATGTAAAAATAAATTATAATATTTTATGTTTTTAACTATTAATCTAATTTTCTAATTCTATAGTATTCTTTTTATTTTTCCATAGTGTTTTTAATTAATCTATTATATGTCAACAGAGTTTAATTAGATTTTACAAACTTTACGATATAATTTAATTTGTTTCAATTTACGTGTCTTTATTATTCTTGTATAATTTAGTAGTTTCTAAATATAATTGTCTTTATCCAAATATTAAAATATTTTATTTCAATTATAAAAGAATATTTTTTTCCACGTTTGAAATTAGTTTGAGAATTGAGATATACAATTTTAGTATTTTTCTAATTCCTTTTTTTATTTTTATATTTTCACATGAGAGTTGGGGGCAATTTCAACTTTATTCCTTATTCCTTCCAAAATTTGGGTGTCAAATAGGCAATTTTCCTTCCAATTACAAAATTTTCAAATTTCAAGTCAATTTTGTTGCCAAAGATATTGTCGGACTGATTTGAATTTTCCGACGAAATTTATACTTAAATTGATAAATTTGTCATGGCAATGTACCAAAATTTGCCAATTAAACCATTTTTTGCATGAAATAATTTACACAATCCTTTCATATACCAAAAAAGTGCTAATACGATAGTGAATATAATATTAGGATGCCAAAATTCTAATACTAGTCATTTTTATATTGAAATTTCTAAATAGTAAAATTAAATCTTTAATGTTCTTGATCATGAACTTAGCTTGTGCTAATATGATAGTGAATATAATATTAGGATGCAACACTTCCTTTGGCAGACCATGATGGAGTATATGTTCCTCTCCCAGACGCAACCTCATCCCATCAAACATATCCTTTCAACATGCAAACAGTAACCGAAGCTGTGAGTATATATATATATGTATATATATAATCATAAATACTAATTATTAGATCTGTTAGATAATATTTAAATTAGTTTAGATTATATAGTATCCTATCGTATCTTTTATAATCTTGTAGTTATTTAGTTTTATCTTATTTCCATGTTTATAGATAGATTACGATTTCATTAGATTCTATTGTAACACTATTTATACCCTTCTTTTATCAATAATATAATTCACGGGGTTTCATATTATTCAACATGGTATCAGAGCCATGGCTTCTAGCCTTGGTCTCTCGATCTTTCGCTTTCATTGCCGCCATCAAGTCGTCGACCCCGTCCGACGCACCTATCTTTTTTTTTTTTTCTAATATACATATATACATTATCTTGTGTTTTGCTTCAGCTATTTTTAAGTCGCCGATCCCGTCCGACGCACTTTATTTTAGTTTAGTTTTATTTTTTATATTATCATCGCTCATCCTTGACAAATAAGGAGTTTGAGTTATTGTTGCCGCACCATCTAGGTGCCGCCGGTTTGTAGTTTTTTATTTGTATGTTACGAGCGCTCGCCCTGAAAGTAAGGAGTTTGAGCCTTTATCGCAGTCTGTCCTCATCATACGAGGACTTAGAATATTTTTTTTAATGTTAAAACCGCTCACTCTTGGAAATAAGGAGTTAGAGCCATAGCCGTCGCCTTTCAAGGTTATCGCCGGCTTTTATCTTTTTGGATTTGGATCCAGTTTCAACGTTCAAGATCCCACGTTTCAACTGCGGGGAAGTGTTAGATAATATTTTCATTAGTTTAGATTATATCGTATCGTATCTTTTATAATCTTGTAGTTATTTAGTTTTATCTTATTTCCATGTTTATAGGTAGATTACGATTTCATTAGATTCTATTGTAACACTATTTATACCATTCTTTTATCAATAATATAATTCACGGGGTTTCATATTATTGATAAAAGAAGGGTATAAATAGTGTTACAATAGAATCTAATGAAATCGTAATCTACCTACAAATATGGAAATAAGATAAAACTAAATAACTACAAGATTATAAAAGTTACGATAGGATACTATATAATCTAAACTAATTTAAATATTATCTAACACTTCCCCGCAGTTGAAACGTGGGATCTTGAACGTTGAAACTGGATCCAAATCCAAAAAGATAAAAGCCGGCGATAACCTTGAAAGGCGGCGGCAATGGCTCTAACTCCTTATTTCCAAGAGTGAGCGGTTGTAACATTAAAAAAAATTGATTCTAAGTCCTCGTATGATGAGGGCAGACTGCGGTAAGGGATCAAACTCCTTATTTTCAAGAGCGAGCAGTTGTAACATAAAAAAAAAAAAACTACAAATCGGCGGCACCTAGATGGTGCGGCAATAATAACTCAAACTCCTTATTTGTCAAGGGTAAGCGATGAGAACATAAAAAATAAAACTAAACTAAAATAAGGTGCGTCGGACGGGATCGACGACTTGATGGCGGCAACAGAAGCGAAAGATCGAGAGACCAAGGCTAGAAGCCATGGCTCTGATACCATGTTGAATAATATGAAACCCCGTGAATTATATTATTGATAAAAGAAGGGTATAAATAGTGTTACAATAGAATCTAATGAAATCGTAATCTACCTACAAATATGGAAATAAGATAAAACTAAATAACTACAAGATTATAAAAGATACGATAGGATACTATATAATCTAAACTAATTTAAATATTATCTAACAAGATCCTTCACAAATGCTTAATGATATTATATATATATATATATTATATATCCCATCAACATGGTGCCAGATTAATATTCAAACCTGCATAATCTTATTAGAGAGCAATAAATTATTTTCTACCGTAAATATATTGTATTAAGAATATCTTTAAAAGTCCTCAATATCTTGACAAATTTTCTTTTAATTACAAGAGATTTGATTTTTATTCAAGTCAAGTGTTTTGTTTATTGCAAACGCCATGGCATTTAAACTATGGTGCATTTTTTTTTTCACCATGGTTAGTTAGATTGTATAATAGTTAATACTCTTTGTTAAGATGATAATATAAAATATCAACCACGATTAAACAGGGAATGGATATACACTACAATATACCACAATTTTAAGCCATAGCCTATATTTTTATTGTGAATACTTAATTTTCTTATAGTGCTCAATCACTCAGTTTCTCTAATTATATAATTGGCATATTCAATGAATTTATATATTACATTTATTACATAAATCTGGTAAATCACATAAACCTCATATGTAATGAATATATAATCCATTTCAAATTATTTTGTTTTATTATCTAATTAAAGATAAATCACAAATTTATTCTTATGTTATTGTTTTACTGCAGGAGGCTTTTTTCACAAGAGATCAAGAACTGTTGCAGACACCATCATTTGCTAATGGAGCGAATCAGTATTTCGGTTTCAAGGTTTGATATATACTTTTTTCAAATAGTTTTACCATCTATATGATTAAAAAAAAAAAAAGTATTGGAATTGCATTTGAAATTTAATTATTGTTATTACATATTTTCCAGTGAAGGATGGTGATCGAGGATGGAATACAAGTGGGCTAATAATAAGAGGAGAAAACACTTGGAAGTCATTCTATTCGTTTATTCCTCTCTCTACCATCTATTTCATTTTAGAAACCATTTTCCCTTATTAATTTATCTGGATTATCGAAAGAAGTATTTTATTTTATTTCAACATTGTGTTTTTTTATTCCATGCATCAACAATTTTATGGTGATTACAACAAAAAATAATGATGTTACTTTCATTACGGTTATTCTCTACTTTAAATATTTCTACTATTTACATTATAAACACCTTTAGGACACTATTTACTGGAAAAAATTAGGCTATGTTTGGTTTCATTTTGAGCTGGCCAAAATTTTGACCAACTTGTCTTTGGCCTTCACAATATTGCCCTCAAAAAATCCCTAATTTTTTGTTCCAAAATTTGTATTTCAAATTTGGAAGTTAATACATTTTCATGGCCCACTTTTTTATACACATATATATAACACCTTCTATTACACACATATATATAACAATCATTACAATTTTAATATTATATTATTATTTTTAATCACTAATAATTACTAACAGACAAAAGCTTACGTGATTTGACTGCTACAGTAATTTATGTTCCCTGTGGAAATAAAAATAAACACTATCTCACCAAAAAAAAATCACTAAAAAATTACCAATCAATATAAAATCAAACACTATCTCATCAAATTTGCACGTGTTCCAAAAAATATCTCACCAACAATTCTCACCAAATACCCAATCAAAACAAAACCAAACATAGCCGTACAATTTTGGTCCATAATCCTTAACTCTATAAATCCATTTTGTGTTGGACTCTATTGAATGTTATAATTTTAAATACTTTTCGTCTCTTCTTTTAAAGAAGGAGAGACGAATATAAGGGCTCCTTTAATACTTACCATCTTAAGGATTTTTAAGAAGTTAGAATTCTTTTGAGAATTCTTTCATGTATATCATTGAGTCTATCGAGTCCGGACCAAGTGTGTTTACTGTTTAGGGTGTAAATTTTAGGGACTAATATTATAATTCTCCCCTATTTTCTCAAGGAAACATATTCTTATTACTTCAAATATTGAAACCATAGTTTTCTCCAACAACGCTAAATGCAGATTTTATTGCACCAAATTCGAATGGTTTAGCAATTGGATTATATAATTGATCAATTGTGTACTATTATTATATTAATTTCAGTTAATATGGTTTAATACTCATGGAAATGTAAATAAAATTTTCGATGATGGTCATCAAATTTTGCAAATTATAAATTTATAGATTATGGTATAATATATGTATATAATTAGTTTTCTATATATCAGATTTAGGGACCAAAATGATATAAATCAATTAATGTAAATTAACAATTTTCCTATCTTTCTTAGATTTAGAGACCAAAATGATACAAACTTGATACTTTAGGAACTAAAGTGCAATTGATAACGACTGTTTCAAGTAAAATAATGAAAAAATGAGTAAAGTGAGATAAATATACAACTATGATGATAATAACAAAATTTATTATATGGATGCAAGTGAAACGAATTTAATACTTCGCAAACTATTAGTAACATGATGACTTATCGTATTAATATCACAGGTTGCCAATGTTCATGAACTCAACTCGATATAATAAGCTTTGAGCTAAGTTATAGCTATATATCTCCTTTAATTTAATCATGTTTCCGTCATTTTCATTTCGCCTCATGTTTCCGTTCAGGATCTTATTATATTTTTCCTATATTTATACGATATTAGAGGTAAACAATGGCGGAGCTAGGGGGGGCCGGGGGGGGGGCACCGCCCCCCCCAAATTTTTAAATTTTTTAAAATTTTTTTTTTTACATGTGTATTTTTGAAAAAATTTAACATTTCGCCCCCCCCCACTTTCGATTCCTGGCTCCGCCACTGGAGGTAAAAAGGTCGTCCGACATAAGTCATAACTTGCTATCACGATTAACCCATCTAGTGTCCAATGTTACGCTACGAGATATTATATTTATATTTGCTTGATAAGAGATTTTGTGATGTGATATACGTCGTGAATTTTGTGATTTATATCTTCATAAGTATATTTTACGAAAATACTTAACATATATTGTTAACAACTCTAATAAACTCTTATAAATCATGAAATAGTACTTGTAAAATAACATAAGATATTGATATAAAATATTGTATCAATTATAGAGTCGCGTCATATGATGTCGTCCTAAATCCATGACTGACTCCCTGCGTGCAGGGTTTGACGACTACAAGATAAAATCCAACTAGCTCACAAAACGATGTCTCATAAATATTATTACATGACGCTGTTCTTAAGCCATTATTGTTTGTCTCCCTATATGTACGACCATAAGAAGACAGATGAATCAATTCTCAGTTACATTGTCAAAAAACTCTTATATAAAATACTACCACAAACTCCATATAAAATATTTCACTCTCTTCATATGCCAATAAAACAAGACCATATGCATCAAAATTTGACATTCCAAGGGATTTATGGACCACTAACACATATTATTATTGAAAATAAATAATAAATTAAAAAAAAAACTTAATTTCCAACCATTATGTTGTAAAAGAGTATTTTAGTTTTATTAAATTAGTAGAAATTGCAATGTGACTTTGCCATAAATAGAAAATTCTTACAAGTTACAACTTACAAGATGGCAATATCGATTCAATTTTTGGTTATTATACAAAGCAGCATTTAATTACGAATTTATCCGATGTAGTTAGGGTTATTTTGGGGATTTCTCATAGCGTCATCCCCCTTTGACTTGAACCAATCATAAAAAGTCCCACACGTTTGACGTTTCATTCATTTTTCATCAAATTTCTCCATAACCAAACCTCAGATCTAGGTCAAATTGAGATCCAAATAGAAAAGGAAAATGGATGCCCTGGACCAAGTTTTCGATCCGCTCAGAGATTTCGCAAAGGACAGCGTTCGCCTCGTCAAACGATGCCACAAGCCTGATCGCAAAGGTACAACTCCTCTTATCCTGATGTACAACCTCCTCAGTTTTGATCTTTTTTGTATGAATGTTGCTATCTGATGAGTGATTGATTGATATTTGAATTGTAGAATTCACCAAGGTAGCCACTCGAACAGCGATCGGTTTCGTGGTTATGGGATTTGTTGGGTTCTTCGTTAAGTTGATTTTCATCCCCATCAACAATATTATTGTTGGTGCTACTTAATTTTCAATAGGTACAGTCTTTTTTCTTATCGTCAGATATCAGTGTTTTTAGGGCAATTTTTGTTTTGCACCCCTATACTGTAGACGCCCATTTATTATAGATGGGTGCAAACTGCAAAATGAATTTTGCCCTTCGTTTTACTCTTTTGATTAGGTGAAGTAAAGGATTTGAATTTCAGTGTCATTATGTGCACGGCTTTTGTTGTTGCATGAAAACTTAATCCTTTCTTTACTTATATTATGTGCGACTCAGTTAAATTATTATTTGGGAAGATTGCAATATTAGTTCCAAAATTCCATATGCTAGGGTATATTGCAATTATAGTCTTGTCATCCTTGAAGTTGCAAAAACTCTCATAAGATTCTTCCTTTTGCAATTTTTGTCGAATTTCACAAGTGGCCAGCACACTAAGCATTTAGGATAGATTGAATAAACTGCATATATACTGCCTGACTCTTACAATTGTAAAGCTATATGTTGATCAAAAAGTGAGTTTTTTCAAGTTTTACATAATCTAAGGGTGTTTTATTTTTTTAAATTATGTAAACTATAAGTAATAGTCAACATGTGTAGGACACATGATCAATTTAATGGTCCCATCAATTTCTTAACAATTAGGACTAAAAAAGGCAAAAACATGTCTTACGGAACTAACTTCAAGTTTGTATATAATGGAGCCAAAATTGCAAACGGACATATCCTATGGGACCAATACTGCAACCTTTTGTGGTAGTTCATATAAAATTTGGTGAATGGTGCTGGCTGTAGTTGTTTCTTTATGTGATGCATGAATTTCTATTGATGTCTATCTCTATATGTGTGACATGAGATACTCATAAATATAAAGGGAGATCTTTGTTTGTGGATGATTATCTAAACTTTAGGCATTAGGGAACAATTTGTCTTCAAATTAATTCATTTTTCAAAACATATTTTGGATTTGCATAATAATGCCGCATGCTGAGGGATTCTTTCCTTGGCACCAGTAAAACAAAGAAGCTGTTTGTGTAATGATATAATTTTGAGTTTCTGATAAATGTTACAAATTAAATCAGAGTGCTATTATGAGAAATGAGTTTTGTGGGATTCTGTATGTCTAAAATGGAATATATTAAACCTGAGATTGTATTATATTGAGAAAACATCAAGTAAAGCAAAATTTACTTGATTGAAGTGAGAAAAGTCAAATAAGTATCAAGATCAAACATATCATGCATCTTACTTTATAACCGAAGGTCCTCGTTTATTGATTGACAACAACTCAATTTATGGACTTAAATATCTAAAGTTAGAGTGTCATCAGCACTAGAACCCAAATCCTAACATAGACCTGGTGCGGCACGTTATCTATCTGGACCTTAAACTTGTGTACATGTACAGTGTGTTGTTTTATATTTTGTAATAAAATCAGAATGAAGCATGCATTAAAAAATTAATAAAAAGCTATAAACATGTCTGATATATAAATCCTTGCACTATACTTTCGACCTCATTCACATATCATACATTGGAATTTTGTGTGCCTGAGTATAAAGATTCATGTGTATGTGAGTTCGTCATTAGTTAATTTGTGTGTGTATTTATGTGCCTGATTCTCTATGTTACAATGCATGTTTTAGGGAAAGAAAATTTACAGAAGGACTAACAGAACTCGTCAGTCAGTTCACAATATCACACACTGATTGATCCATGGGGGGTAGTGTTAATATTATGGTTAGTGTACTGTTTTACAACTTCCAGCAAGCCAGTATTCAATCCTTGAAAAGGAGTGGAAGTTTTGTATATGTTGGTGAATAAAAGTTGCTATTGGACCTTGTTATTTCTTAGTTTGCTTTACACCTTTCTTTCAGCTTGATATATGTGCATTTAAGTGACGAAATTGAACATTTTGAGGATATATATTTCGTGTGTCCAGGTATTGAAATCAAAGTAAAACCTCTTTAAGTAAAAACTTCCTTCCTTGTAATGATTTACTTGCCGATCAGTGGTGCTAGTTTTGCTTTGTTTGCGGGTTCCCTTATTATATGCAACTATGGAAGTGAACGCCACAAATGATTATTTAGGTGTCAAGTTCATATGCAAAAGATTGAGACATAACCTTTACTGTGCCTCCTCTTTACCAGAAACTAATTCAATTTATGCTTTTCTATAACTTAAAAGTACCGATAATGGTATGAGAATAAGATTGTTTGGAGTAACTGATCCTTGCATGAAATTACAGGCATTTTCATCATATGAGAACCGAGATAGCAATTGTGAAGAAGGGACGAACGCCAATTCTGATGAGATTAGTAAACTTTGTTTTGAAATTTTGTTGAACTCAAGCCATGTAAAGTTGGATGTGCTGCTATGCATCTATTTTGTGAATGTGGACTTGCTTGCATGATTTTGCTCGTCAGTCTTTCGTTTCCATATGTTTTTGGGTACTAAGTTAGTGATAATTAATTGGGTTTGAGGTAATTACAGATACCCTAATCTGGCTGTTACGCAGACAATTTTTTTTCTTTCTTGGCTGTTAAGGTAAAAATGGCTACAATTTATTATAAATTATATATTATAATAAAGCGGTGTTTGACTCGATTTTGACTCAAATATCAAATTCTAATTTTTTAGAATTTTGAGATTTTTTTATTAAATAGCAAAAATTATAATTGGTTGATTAACTTTATTTGTTATTTAATTTGAGTTACTTAAATAACAATGATTACACTCCTCATAATTTGTACTTATCCTTTTTGGAATCAACTAATTCCCTAACCAAGTAGGTATTTCTTTCTTTAAATCGGCTAACAATCAATAAGGTTCTCATGCTTCATGCAATTTCTAATTGTATAAAAAAAAAAGTTCGTGTATATAATAAAGAAATTAATTAACTTGTTTTTTTGAATTTGAAAATTAGAAAAATATTTTGACCGCTGATAGGTATATTAAGCCATGCATCTACTCAATTCATCTCATTCAAAGTTTCAATGTTTAATTTTTTTTATTATTATTATTATCTTCTAACTTCATGTAAAATACTTAAATGTATTTGTTACATGAAAAATATGATAACAGTAAGAATTCTCTAATCCATATCTTATTTTTACATTACTTGAATATATTATTATTATTATCCTAATTAATTTTTTTTTATTATGGTTAGAGACGTTAGTTAGTTCGATCTTTTTAATATTAGTTAATAGATTTTATGTAAAATTGATAAATCCGTAGCAACTATGCATGTTAGATTTACATATTACATGTAAATTATATTTATAGCAAAATACTTTTTTATATGTGGTCAATTAGATTTTTAACTTATACCACGTATGTATTCTCAAGTTTAAATGTGTTTAGGTTCAAGTTTAAATGTGTTTAGGTACATGAAGAACATCACATGGAATGACTCAATATCGAATCAACAAACATATATAAACAGTTGCTATTATCTCATCCAAAAAAACGATATTATAAATTGGAAAAAAGAGAGGTAAGTTTTCTTACCATACTTTTGAGGGTTTTGGATGAGTTCAAGTAAGGGGTTATAAGTATCAATATAGACAGCCTTGGTTTGCGGCAACCTTAGTTTAAGTGAATCAAGTTCTTGTGAGAGCTTAGAATTGACTAATTGAGTTGCCTGATTGAAATTTATATTAGCGTGGGTTAGAAATGGCCAATTCTTCATCAAGTTGTGGTTCTATGTCATCATCGATAATTATTCGTGCTAATTCTCCATCTCTACAACGGTTTTCTCCTACATTCGATCAGATCACAAGACGGATACCATCCTTTGATAATGAGTTCAACATTCCGGAGTTTTTGAATTTGGTAGATCGAGTAGAGGGTAATGTGAAAATCAATGGAAATCAGAATGAGGATGTTGAATCTCCGGTTTCAATCCCAATTGGGGGATCAAAATTTGCGGGTTTGGTTGCTTCGCCCGATCTTTTACGCGAGAAAAACTATAAGCATGCCATGGAATTGATCAACAAGAAGGTTGCAGACAATGATTCGGGATTAAAATATTCGATGGATGGATCAGCCATTGATAGGGTTTCGATTGATACCACTAAGGGAGATGGAGTGCTGCTGCTAAAAAGGAAAGAATTTTGAAAGATTTGCCTACCATTCAAAACACAAGGCTGGCGGCTAGGGCTGGAGATGAAAAAATTGATGAGGAAATTCAATCTCATGCTGTTGAATCTCTCTATATTGGCAACATCAAAATTGATACACATGCAAACAGTGGTAAAGGGACTAGATTCATAAAATCAACTCGATCAACACTATCGTATATTAAGCCCGAAATGATAAATGGTGAAACGTTTGTGAAACCTTCGTGGGAGATTGCATGTATTGGTATGAAACGTTGTGAAACAACTGCAGTCGGATACTTCTTGGGAAAAAAACCTCCTTTTTTAGCAATGAAGAGATATGCTAATTCAGTTTGGCTGGAATTCAGGAAGTTAAAGCCAACTCTAATGGCTTCTTTTTTTTCAAGTTTGATTCCGAAGAAAATTTGATGGCTGTTCTAGAAGGTGGACCGTGGCTTTTCATGGGCCAACCAATTTTCCTGGAAAGGTGGAAAGCAGGAATGACACTAGAAAAACAAAAGCACACGAAAGTACCGATTTGGGTGAGATTTCGGAATGTACCTACAGAGTATTGGACGAGAGAAGGGCTTAGCTCGATTGCGAGTGCTGTTGGTATCCCGCTATACCCTGATGCTTTCACGTCGTCTATGGAACACCTGGACTATGCTCGGGTATGTGTAGTGGTAGATGTGCAATCAAAATTCAAAGATCAAGTTTATATTTTGTTACCATCGGAGTCTGGGGAATATAATGGTACGCGTAAGGTACAGATTGAATACGAATGGAGACCTCCATATTGTGAAACATGCAATTCTTTCGGGCATACAAGGGTAGAATGTCCAACAACTCACAAGAAGAAGAAGCAACAGAAACCAATACATGTATATGTCCCAAAAAAGACAAATTCTGATGCATGGACAGTAGTCACTCGCAAGCAAGCAAAATGATAAGGAAAAATTGGTCATCGAAAATGTTGAACGAATGGGAAATGAGATTCTAGATTCTCCAACTAAGATAATGCGAAAGGAGAATGAGCTCACTATTGAAAATCCATTCGATGCTTTGGGGATAATTGGATCGAGTGGTGATTTGAGGGAATTGTACGATGGAGATGACGCTTCTCGGGGTCCTATACATGCAGCCCCCTTAGCCATTGATAGATGATACCTACGGCCTGTTGGAATGTCCGTGGTCTTAATAAAAAAGACCACCAACAATCTGCTCGTGAGCTTATCTACTCATACAACTTACGAGTATGTTCTTTTCTTGAAACTCGAGTGGTTGAACGTAATGCTAATCGTATTAGTAGTAGTGTGAATTCAGATTGGAGTTGGTATTATGATTATATGCATGGACCTGGGAATAGGATATGGATAGGATGGAATTCGACATTGGTTAGTTGTGATATTATGGGCGGTAATAATCAAGTTGTGCATTGCAGGTTTACTAACATTGAGAATAATATGAGTTATTTTATGTCGTTTGTATATGGAGAGAATACTATAGCGGAAAGGCGGGAACTATGGGACGAGTTAATCAGTTTTTCAGAAATGCGAATGAATGATGTTTGGGCTGTAATGGGGGATTTTAATGCAGTCCTTGATTGTAGTGAGGCTCAAGGAGGTCGTGACGGTGATGAGATAAATGATGAGTTTCAAGCGTGTATGACAGCGTCGGACCTCTTGACGATTCCTATGATGGGTTCGTGGTACACATGGACTAATAATCAGAGGGGGGAAGTAGAATCTGGAGGCGTCTTGATAGAGTGGTCGCTAATCCACCATGGTTTGTTCAGTTTCCGAATTTGGTATCAATATGTGGTCTGCCCAAAACGTCAGATCATGCACCCATTATAATCTTGGGAGATACGGGCAGCAGAACACATCGTCCTTGGTTTAGATTTGAGAACTTTATAGCAGAATCACCGGCATTTATTCCTACAGTAGAAGATATATGGAAACATAATATTCCGGGTGTCCCAATGTATTCAGTAATGTGTAAGTTAAAAGCCCTCAAACCGCGGTTTAAAACGATACGTAACAATACGGGAGACTTAAGCGCGAATGTACGGGCAGCAAACTCTTTTCTTGAGATTATTCAGAGACTTATAATTTCGTACCCTAATGTGGACGCATTGTTGGAGATAGAACAAGTGTGTCGCTCAGTGTATACAAAAGCTGTTGCGAATGAGCAAATGTATCTCAGCCAAAGAGCTAAACATAGCTGGTTGAAGGATGGTGATCAATGTACTAAGTATTTTTTCCGTTGCATGGCCATGAGAAAGGCTAGGGCACGCATTGTAAGGATTGAAGGGGATAATGGTACTATACATGTTGATCCGGTGGAGGTTAGAAACGAACTTGTTGGGTTCTATGAAAGGCTGCTTGGGATGAACAATGAACCAGATATACAATTTGGTATGCTTTTGCCATAAGTTCGGAAAAGATTATCTTTGGATGATGCTAATTATATGATCAGATCGGTTACGAAAGAGGAGATTAAAATGGTATTGGACGGGTTTAATGATAATAAAGCACCGGGCCCTGATGGATACACATCATGCTTTTTCAAGAAAGCATGGGATGTAATTGGCAATGATATTACGGCTGCTATTCTAAACTTCTTCGCTACTGGGAAGCTAGTTAAGAAAGTTAACTCCACAATTATATCTTTGATCCCAAAAGTAGAGCAACCAAAACATGCTAAAGATTTTCGCCCCATTTCTTGTTGCAATGTCATATACAAAATCATTTCAAAAATTATGGCTAATCGCATGTGTGGGTCTTTGGATAAACTGGTGGATAAAACTCAGACGGCATTCATACTGGGTCGGAGTATTAGTGATAATGTGTTGTTGGCCCAAGAAATTATGCATGGTTACAATCGAACTCAACTACCTGTTCGCTGCGCGTTCAAAGTTGATTTGATGAAAGCATATGACATGGTGGAATGGAATTTTGTTATGGAAATGCTATCAACGATGAATTTTCATCCAATTTTCATAGGCTGGATACGGGAATGTATCACCACACCAACATTTTCAGTGAATATTAATGGGGTTGCAAATGGGAACTTTCATGGGAAAAGAGGACTTGGACAAGGGGACCCTATTTCTCCATATTTGTTTGTGCTTGTGATGGAGATTCTACACGGTATATTACAAAGTTATATAGATGCTGAACCGCAATTTAAATATCATTGGAAATGTCATCGTACTCGAACATTCATGTTAAGTTTCACTGATGATCTTCTTCTTTTCTGCAATGCTGACCATTATCGGTTTCTACTCTAAAAAAGGGGACAGACGAGTTTAGTAGGTTGTCGGGGTTGAAGGCCAATCCATCTAAAAGTCATCTGTTTATTTCATCCAAAGCTAGACCGTTGGGAGAGGAGTTACAATAGCTTATCGGTTTCCCAATAGGCACACTACCTGTTCGCTATCTTGGGGTTCCACTTATTACATCCAAACTCACAATCATGGATTGCAAACCACTTATTGATAAAGTGGACAGGAGAATTGGAGCATGGATGAATAAATCTCTTTCTTATGATGGTCGTGTTCAGCTAATTAAATCGGTGCTTGCGTCTTTTCATGTTTATTGGGCAGGTATGTTCATTTTACCTAAATCCATTATCCGTAGTATTGAAACAAAGATGAGGCAATTTCTTTGGAATGGTGCGGGGTATTCAAAAGTGAGCTGGGAAACGGTGTGTTTGAAAATATCTGAAGGAGGTCTTGGCATTATTTCATTATCATCTCAAAATAGGGCTCTAATGGTAAAACATATATGGAAGATAATGGTTGATGATGGATCTTCTGTCTGGGTTTCTTGGATTAAAGAGAATAGACTGCGTAATAACTCATTTTGGAATTTAACTATTCCGGCCTCTTGTACTTGGAGTTGGAAACAATTACTCAAACTTCGACCATTGGTGCAACATGCTTTTCAGTACAATATGGGGAATGGAGAAAGATTCTTGCTGTGGAGGGACCCTTGGCATAAAATTGGTATTCTATCCGATGTTTATACACTTGGTCCAAGGTTAACAGGATTGCTTGGGGATGCGAGGATTGCAACGGTTATACATAATGGCGAATGGAATTGGCCGGCCAGTAGAAGGTTTGCGATCGAGGAAATTGTTGGGGACTTACCATCTTTACACACGGGCAGTTGTGATTGGATTAGTTGGTCTCTCACTAACCGAGGGGTATTTACGATGAAATCAGCACTGTCTTTGTTTCGAGAGTCCAAACCCAAGGTTTTATGGTCCTCACTGATGAGAGGTCCGATGAAGATACCTCGTCATCTCTTTATTCTTTGGTTGGCTATACGCGAAAGACTTCCGACAAGAGACAAACCTTGGATTGGGCAAGGAGATTATCACCGCATATTGTGTGATGGAAATTATGTGGAGGATCACAATCATCTCTTCTTTGACTGTCCGTTCTCTACTCGATGTCTTGAAGTCATCAATGAATATCTCCTTTTTCCTTGGCCGAGAATTACATGGGGGCATGGTATTACATGGGCAGCTAAAAGATGGAGGGGAAAACACTTAGTGAATTGCTCTTACCGTATACTACTATCAACTTTAGTATATATGATATGGAAGGAACGAAATGAACGAATCTTCAATGGTGCTTCTGAAAGTCCACGGGTACTAACAACTAGAGTTATTAATACGGTGAAAGATAGGCTACTAACGATGAAACTTGATGACTCCCTTCAAAGTAGAGCTACCAAAAGACTTTGGCATATAGCATGGCTATAAGATGGTGTAATTGTTCCTGTTTTACGTTATTTTTGTTAGTTAATTGGTTGTATGGAGTAGCTGGATCCATAGCTACTAGGGGCTCATTAGGGATGAAATCCCTTATATGTAGTTTGTAACATCTTTTTTTTACATTTATGCAATTGAAATTTTATCAAAAAAGAAGAACATCACATGAGTTGACACATGACATAGAGAGAACTTTCTAATCAATTTTTTAGTACCATTTCTTCTGGAATTTGTTAATTTATCATAATTTTCTAATTTTTGGTGATTCAACTTTTTACGATATCATTTAAAGTGTCATGTACAACTGTTGCATTTTTTACATATTACATTTGCACATCATTTCTTCTTTTGAGTGACTTCATGTTTTGATTAGTTCTCTAGCTTTTTTGAAAAACTTATTCAATGAAATTGAATGGATATGTTATGTCATTTTTAAGTTTCCTAATGAGTTTGGTTTATTTAAATTGTTCCATACTTTCCAATGAACAATTTGAACTTTCAATTTGCGGTAAATTGCATAAAAATAATAGTCAATTAATTTCATTAATCACTATTATGTGGTTGATTGGTTTTACAATTCACTTAATGATGGGTTATTGTATTCACCTCACTTGACGTATTGTGATTTAGCAAAGGCCTTACATGGTATTCACCACACCTATATATTGAATGCTACATTTACTATCTTTTTCACTCTTAATTATACTTTCTCTAGTTTCTATTTTACTTTTTTTCTCCTTTCCTTGTATATATAATTAAAATAGGATTATGAATGATGATTATATTTATTTTAAAAGGGGTATAAAGAACAATATATTGAATTTATTTTAAATAAAATTAAACATGTATGTTTTATATTTTTCAAACTCTTCAACATGTTTTTAATTAATTAGCATATTTTTTATAATTTTATAGAGTTAAGTTATTGCTTGTTGTAATAAAAATTGATAGTACAACATTAAAAAGTCCAAACATATAGAGTTGAACAAATTATTGGCTTAATAGCCTTTTAACTTTCTACATTAAAAATCAATCAATTGTAGATTACTGTATAAATTTTCTATTTGAATTCTTTATATTGGTAATCAAACTATTCATAATCTTAATCTTTTTTTTTTTTCAGATTTCCTTAAATATATTAAAAATTAGTATATATTTCTAATAATTACCATATTAAAAAAAATAATGTAGTTATTAAAATATTTGATATTGAAATATAATATTTATACTGTATGATTTAAAAATTAACAAACATTAATACAACAAATTAATTCATCCATACTTCATTTAATAAATGAAAGAGTAATTTATTTCAAAAGTTGTTAATTCTAACTTTCAAATTTTTTAAAATAAAAAGTTTGTACAATGTGTTATTGAGATTCAAATTATTTTTATAGATTCTTTTGGATAAAATGTCTTTTAGGGAAATTTTATTAATTTTTCCTCATTTCTATTCATTATTTTTATTTTATTTAATAAAATAAGAAATGAAGGAAAGTGAAATAAAAATTGCAGAAAAAATATTTAAGGGTAAAAAGGATAGTAAATAGAATTGTTTTCTAATAGTGGGGTGAATGTCATATTGTAAAACATGAGAAGAGGTGTTGTCAAAGTGGAAGGGGAGATTAATGCAAGTAATCCACTTAATGATGATATTAAAATTTGGTTGTTCAATTTGTAATATTGAGAACAATTTTAAAATTTAAATATAATTGCAAATTAAAATTGCATGAAGTGTTGCTATGCAGCAAAAAGATTTATTTTGCGATGTCTCCTCATCCCAACACCCTATTATCTTCCAGTTTCCAAATTAATTACATATTTTTTTAATTAGAAGTTGATGAGAAAGTTAGCATGTATCTCATTATGATTGTGCCAAATTATGTTCTAAGATTATAAAATTTTTAGTCATTATTCAATACAAAAAGAATATTGAATTGTCATTTGTCATTATCAAATTCAGAAATGAAAATATATGTATCATTTTTCGTAAACTAATTCCGTGCATTGCACGAGTTATATGCTACTTAGATAATAAAACTTATAAAAGTAAACTTATATGATATGAGCTTTTGTCTAAACATTGGCAGGTTTAGTATTGGAGGAGTTATAACTCCATTTGACGAAATGAATGATACTCGCAATAGACAATAACATTATTGTAACATTTAGAAATGAGCTATACTTGCTTTGGAAATTTAGAAAAAAGAGAGTTTATAATCTCCTAAAATATGAGTCTGGATGCTCTAACTTATATATTAAGAGCTTGAAAGATCGAAATAAGTTTTAGGAGCTTATAATTTCCCAAAAATTAAGGAAATTTAGTCTTATTTTTGTCACTTATAATTAAGTACTGTTCAATCTAAGAACTAAAGCATTGAATTAGTCATATCGATTGATTCTTGAGTTTTTATGGTTGGTCTTCCAAATCAAAACGCAGTCGTTCGAAATTTTTTATACAGCCTCTCAATTCTTTCTAGAAGATGAGAAATCAAAGAAATAGAAACGATATATATGATCCGGATCACAAACCCTTTAATAAAAATAACTTATTATTATTATTATTATCAATATAGCTCATTAAAATAAATGAAATAACAATTTGGTCTTCACACAAAAAATCCCATAAGATCATACTTTCCTTTAATTGCTTTAAAATCCAAAACAACTGTATATAGAATTGATCACATAATAAGGATTAATTAGTAAGACTAATCCTTAATACACTTATTTTGTTAGGTTTATGCCTTCCATGTCAAACAAATAGCTAATTGAATAAAATACTGAGGCAATCTTAATATGAAAGAAACATTGAATGAAATACTAAAGCACAAAATCATCTTTATGCTTTTTATTTCCTTTTTTCTGAATATTTATTCATACTTCGAAATTATATTATAATTGGATATGATAGTATATTATATCAAACGCATATTTTTTTGTAAAAAAGGCTAACATTTCAAATTTTTAATAGGCCACGATTTTGAAAGCACAACAATTTGCTTAATTCACTTCAATGCATTTTTATACTATTATAATATTGAAGGAAAAAAAAAAAAGAAACATGATTATTTAAAATTGTGGAATCTATTAAAATATGTAAATTAATGTTTTTTAAAATTGATAAATTAATCCTAGTTTGAAAGTTGCTTTCGTACATTTAATAACATGAGAAGAAAATTCAGTACCAATACAAGAGTTTAGAATGCTAATATAAAAATAAATTTCCCAAAAGAATTGATAAGAAACGAAAAGGAAGAGACAATAAAGTTAATTAATGACTAATGGTATTAAGTATTAATAAAAATCCATATTACAGTATATATGAGATGGTATACATGTCGTATAAAATCATTAATGTGGGTAAAAAGGATAATTTGGTTATTTTGTGTACTGTTTAATAAATAACATATAATATAAGGGGTCAAATTGCAATTTACCTGTCTTCTATTCTATATATTTAGCACCAATAAAAACCTAGTGAGCCCTCTTCAATTCTACACTCCCAAATCAAATACCTACAGCCGCTCTCTGTAAGACTCTCTCTTTTTCTCCTACTTCTGCATATAATGTGCTTAGTGATTTGGTTTATATTGTAGTTTAATATGGAATTGTAAGCTGACATTTTTCAATTTTTCTAACAAACTTTTCAGATCTGCTTCAGACTCGGATTTAATTGCGCAATGGCTGTCGCTTTTCACGATCTGAGCTCAGCTTCTGGCCTCAAGAAGCTTGATGACTACCTTTTGTCTCGCAGTTACATTTCTGGGTGAGTTTTAAACTTTTGTTTTCATCTTTATTTGTCATGTTTCTATTGAAATCTTATGTTTTAATCGGTGAAGTTATGGTATTGTTCTTTTCGTTGATACTGTCAATTTTGTTTAGTCGATGTTAATGCAAACATGAATTTGTGTTAACTAAAAAACATTAATCTGTAACTTCCAGAGATTTTAATTTTTAGTTTTTGAGGCGAGTAACATGAGAAATAGATAGGATAGTTATTTACTCTATTGGATGAAAGTGTCGTAGTTCGGATCTATATTTTTACTGAGTGAACTGTGCGGTTATATTGTCTTATCATTGGTGTTTCATTTGTTCATAAGAGTAAACACCAAATTAATAAAAATAACTTGTACTATGACTATCATGTGCTATAGAGAAAGAAATTCAAGTCCATATATGTGTTTGTGTATCATAAGCTTACAATAATACCTTTGTTTCAGGTATCAAGCTTCCAAAGATGATCTTACTGTGTATGGTGCTCTCGCAAAGCCTCCAACCTCTAACTACGTGAATGTGTCACGTTGGTACAACCATATCGATGCGTTGCTGAGGATCTCGTATGTTCTTGATTGTGAAATATGAATTTTTCATTATAAAATATTTTGGCTTGCTTATTTGTTTTGATTTTGTGCTTTCAGTGGAGTTTCTGGGGAAGGATCCGGTGTGATTATTGAGGGTTCAGCTCCAGTCAGCGAGGCTATTGCAACTCCTCCAGCTGCAGACAGCAAGGCAAGACATAAAATAAAAATTCTCTTGAATAGCAATTTCAATTTTTGATAATGGAAAATCTTTATGAGTGTCCTTTAAATTTGATTTGCCTATACTTCTTTCTTCTTAGTTGGAGCATATTTATGACCTTTGAATTTGGGGCTGGTAATATAACTTTCAGGCTGCAGTTGATGACGATGACGATAGTGATGTTGATTTATTTGGTGAGGAGACTGAAGAAGAGAAGAAAGCTGCTGAAGAACGTGCAGCTGCTGTGAAGGCATCTGGAAAGAAGAAAGAGTGTAAGTTCTTTATTACATCCATCCATGGATCAGATATCTTGTCCAATATAATAATTTAAACATTCCATCTTATTCCTGTTATTTGGGTTGTAATTTGTGGTGAAAATGTTATATTTTGTCCTTTCCATTAAAAGGGACACGGTGAATGTGAATGTACTTACATTTCTAAGCTGAATTTCTTTATCTCATAGCAGATTTATTTTAACACAAGGATGTTATTTTATTTCAGCTGGAAAATCATCAGTGCTGATGGATATTAAGCCATGGGATGATGAGACTGACATGAAAAAGCTCGAGGAAGCAGTTAGGAGTGTGCATGCTGAAGGTCTACTTTGGGGCGCATGTATGTCTTTTTCCTTATTAAAATTTAGTAATTTATATAATTTTGTAAGGATAATTGTTCTTACTATATATATATTTTTTTTTTTGCAGCTAAACTTATGCCAGTTGGATATGGCATCAAGAAGCTGCAGATTATGATGACCATTGTGGATGACTTGGTGTCTGTTGACGATCTCATTGAGGAGAAGCTCACTGTTGAGCCCATAAATGAATATGTCCAGAGTTGTGACATTGTGGCCTTCAACAAGATATGTAAGTCTTTTTAAATACAACCTGAGTTTAATCTTTGTAGGACTGAAGTTTAATCAATAGACAGAAGTATAAACAATATCTTACGATCGTATACATTTGTTGAAATACAACCCAATACACAGTTACTTAGACCAGACCTTGATTTTCTATTATTGTTGTTTTTGCCTTGACCAAAGCATTTACCTTTACATGGATATTTTGATACTGGAAATATGGCTATAAGATTCAATCTTCATAGGATATTTTTGTCCCCATAGCTGCTTAAACTGCATATGCATCACTTAGGAAACTTGCATAAAGTAGAATTTGACTAACTATTATTATTTGGACTAAAATCCTAACATGTGAAAGTACATGTGTGTTATACATTAATTGATTTTTCTTAATTTCCTGAACTTTGCATCTCTTATTTGGACCTTCTTTTCTTGCAGGATTTCTGTCCCTTGGATCTGTAGGCAGCGGTGGAGATTTTCCGACTATTTATCATGTTCTTTTTCTGTTTATTTCCTTTGCTTTTCTATGGCAATTTAAATGGACATCGTCTATCAATTTTGACTCGTTTGTGTTAAATGCACTAATTTATTGAATAATCTTTTCTTTGAGATTTAGCTTAAAAAACTGCTGTTTTCTCTCACTCCTTCATCCTTGATCCAAGTCATTTAATAATGAGTTTTCAATTTTATGGTTTGAGGAGGATTATCTTTTGTTCTAAAGGTAATTTTTCAGTTGCAAGTCTTGGGGCATCTCCAATCACAAATGTCTTTTTGTTTGGTTAATCATTTCTAATCAATTATAAAGTGGGATAGGATAATGAAATATACGTCAAAATACTCCCTTTTAATTAAAACGGTATCATCTTTTTCTTGTAATAATTAGTTGCCAAATTCTTCCATCCAAAGACAATCTGAAATCAAATCAAGATCCTTTGCCATTTTCATTTAATTCTCTTATTTATTGAGTTAGAACTTGAAATTGCAAAAGGCAGAAAGATGAGAGGGTTGGAAGAAAGTGGAAGATCATGTCATTGTTGAGGGTATTTTAGTCATCTTAAAATTTTAACTATCAAATTTAAAAGGTGAGTTTATGGGTCACAACTCATTACTGTGATCCATAAGCTTACATAGTTCAGGAATAAATCACGGGCCAAAGATAATTAACAAGGTGTGGCTAATTTGAATCAAACATTAGAAATAATTTAATAAAATAAGCTAACGCTATCTATTATACCAAACAACATTTGGTGATATATCGGCATCCAAAATCACAAGAAAGATATGGAGTGATTAATTGCCGGGCTTATTATGTATCATGGGCTGATCTTATCGAACCAAATTTAAAAATTAAAATTAAAATTGATAATTAATATATCATTCCTAAACCCCAACCAAACAAGCACTAAAATATAATATATAAAAGGGTGTATATTTATAACCCTAATTGAGACATAAGTCTCCTAACCAAGGCACACACCATAAGAGGAGAAAAGGCAGAAGATAGATATAGTCATAATATAGATAGATACAACAAAGCTGTGTGTGTATGTATACATAGAGAGAAAGAGAGAGAGAGAGATATGCCAAAGCGAACGACACATACATACTCGAGTGAGGATGCATTGCCAGACGGACCAGACTCTGATCTCTTCGTCTATTACTGCAAGCATTGCAGCTCCCATGTCCTCATCACCGGTATCCTCCTATCTCCATCTTTGTATAATTTATGTGTAATTTTAGCTTTAATTGACAATTCAATCTCATTTAGACTGGATTTCGTTTCTTATTCTCAGTTGTTCCTGGATTCATATCGATTTTTTGCTTTTTTTATGTTTACCCTTTTGTCTACTGCTTCCAGAAATGTCTGATTAAAGTATACATCTGTAGATACGCAGTTGCAGAAAATGCCTAAGAGAAAAACAGACAAAGCCTATGTTCTGGACAAGAAGAAGCATCTTGCTAGGCTCAACACCAGTGAAGGAGGAAAGGTTCTCTTAAAGCGGTAATATTCTGCTAGCTTTGTTGTCACTTGTATTTTTTTTCAATTTGGCCGAAATTTTACTCGCGATACTTAGTCTTAATCAATGTATAGACAAAAAGGGTGAAAGATATGTAAAAAGCTGCATCTATTTTGTATGGCAGTACTCTTGATGCTTGAAACTTCTTGTTATTTGGAAAGAGGAATATATATGTCCTTTCATTATCCTTATCAAACACCTGATATTACTGTAAAAAGAATGCTCAACGTCTTGTAGAGCCATCTTTCACTAACATGAATTGAATTGAACTTTATAGAATAGAAGGCATGTTAGCTTGAACTTGAAAGAATTATCCTCTCTGGTATTATCATATCTCCACGATGTCACCAAGTTCATGTTTTGAATCCAGAAATTCACGAAAAAAGGTTGCTGCTTTTGTTGTATATTTCTTTTAAGTCTCTTTAACAGCCCATGTACCCATATTTTTGTGATGTTTGTTTATTCTGTATTAATTTGAGAAGCAACATCCGTGAATGATTCAAATTGTTGTGGTTCTTGAGTCAGTAGCAAAGCACGTTAATAATTGTTGCATTAAATCCATGTAGCTTTCCTCAGTGTCTGACTGAATAGCTAGGCTGATAGATTCCATAGTTCTGTAATCTTTCTGAATCTTGTGACAGATTAAGTAAGCTGATATTTTAACTCATTTTGTATGTTAAATTTGTACAGAGACCTGACCCTCTCTCAATCTATAAACTAAGCAGTTTGCACATTTGATTAATATCAATCAGGGAAGAATTCGTCACTGGCACTGCTGATCACATGCATTATCTGCTAAATATTAACAAATAACAATCACTCACAGTTTTTTTTATATTGTATAATTAGTTGAAACATGAAAGGCAGTAATTTAACAATGATATTCATTCTTTTTGGTTTGCGACAATAATATTTGTATGACAAGCAGTTCGTGCACTGACAATCTCATTTTGCTTTTTGTATTGTGAGATTGAAACTTGCATGTAGTATTTCACAATATTTAGGGAATCATCAAAGTTTCCTTCATGATTTGGTATTTTTCACTAGATAAATTTCTAATATGTTTCTTAATTTGGCGGATCTTTGCATATCCAGGGGTGAAGGGAAAGTGGAGAAGCAGTATCGAATGAATTGTTTGGGATGTGAGCTGTTTGTTTGCTATCGTTCAGAAGAAGACATGGAATCTGCTTCTTCCATTTATGTCGTAGATGGTGCCCTTAGTACAATTGCTGCTGAAACAAACCCACAAGTAACGATTCTAGAGTTTATCATTATCAATTCCCTGTTTATTAATCTGTTATACCCATGTGTTGATCGAATCAGTGGAAGATTTGCATGACTTCAAGCAAGTCTTTTCCTTATCTTGTTATATGGAACCTATAATCATATTTGGATTTATTATGTCTACTAATGTCACGCCCCAAAATTCATCCACATAAAGATCTAAGCCTGAAAGTGTGAGTCTATCCTTATAGTAGTACAAATCGAAGACCAAACTCAATTTAACAATGCATGAGTTTGAAATCGTTAATGCAGTTTAGAATTGGCACCATGGATAGTTAAATCAATATGAGTTCATTGTTTGCCTTGAAAGTACTGAAACAAATTTCATTTGAAACAACCAAACCATGAGGAGAAATATTTAGCTATATATACATGATGTAATCAAACTTCCTTCTAGTTTTAAAAGACATATAACTATGATATTCGGGAGGCATTCCAAATTACATTGCAATGAGTCTAGGTAACCACTAAATATTATAACATAGGCAAACCGTATATAAGATTATGACCTTTTTAGTCCTTTTGCAATTATACAGGTGAGTTTGTAAAATAAAATCAGAATAAGAGATATAAAAACATTTGAATTATTTTCACAATTACAATGCTTACTAGTTCAAGGATGTATCTTCTTTTCACTTAAGTAATCATATTATTAGTTTAACAACTATCTATAGATGGGTGATAAGTGTTAGGAATAATATATATGGGTGAGTTTAATAATTTAGGTATATATACGAGTTTCACAATTTAGTATATATAGATGGATTATAACTGTTCCAAATATGCCGTCCATGCCAACGGATGAGTAAGAGTGTCTAGGCTAGAGCATTTATCATTATGATATAACATTATAACAAATAGTTTTGTTATAATAAAAGGCAGTTATATGGTTCATATACGTCATAGTTATGACATATAGTATATTGTATGTTGAACATGTGGTCCCGTGCAGTCGATAGCAGCCCTTCAATCCTGGGGAGGTAGACATTGTAAGGAATGATATCGTGACTGCATAAACTGCGGTCGCAAGTCGTAGTTATGATAAGGCTGCGTGTACTATGCTTGTATGATGTGAGCTTTTACAAGGCAATTATATCCTTGTTTAACCAAAACGGGGTTTAACCACTAGGCAAAAGTATGCAATCATCTAGTCTAATTTAATGTCTAGACATCAAAGCGAGAAGCACATCCTATGTGAGTGGCTGCAACACTATGCCCGCTTCCAACTTTGACCATCACTTCTCTCTCTTCCAACCTTTTACTTAGTTCGAGTTCCTGAAAACACATATGTGAGCTCTAGCTCCGAAATCCAGAATCTAAGAAGCTAACAAACTTGGTCAGTCCAATCTTCCTTTTGTTGGCTTCTTTCGATGGATTGACTGGAGTAGTGAAGATCACCCCTCCTTTTCTTATTTCATCTCGTACTTTTATAAGCCTCTTAGTAAGTACTAACAAAGACTAACAACGATAGTTAGTCATCCATATCAAAATTGGTGACAAAAGGGGAGGAAGATTTGGGTAACGACTAAAGGATGAGGTCCAATTCGATATGAAAATCTATGTAGAAATCCATATCTCTAAGCTTCTCTAGCATAGATGTCATCTATAAGACATGGTCCAACACATCTTCCCATTCCTTCGTCTTTGTGTTGAAAAGTTCTTCCGATATGAAATATCGAACGGACCTACCATGTTCCCTGAACATTTCCACCAAGTGTTTCTGAATTGCCTTTAGACTATCCAATTTATCGCGTGTACATTGCAATTGTGGGCACATGGAGTTCAAAATATATGATCACACTTTCGCTGCATCCATGATTCAATAATGATAGGAAACTTAGTACGTTGGCATCATCCTCGACCCTAGGCCTAGAGGACGGTCATTCTCCAACATGTATTCAAGTTGTTCATCATTGAGAACCATTCTCAAGCTTTTGATTCAGCGTAGTTTGTACACTTGGTCCTGTTAGTACGTTTAGTACGTTTTTCTCGAGCAATATTTTGAATGGGTTGTTAAGCATTTTGAGAGTTTCAAGAGAGTATGTATAAGATTTCTTTTGTCATGTGGGTTAAAGTCAAACTTTTGTGGCGTTTTTTGTGAAATAAAAGAAGATTTATTTTTTACATCATGACCTGGTTTAACCCTAAAGGCCATGATGGGTTGGGCTTGTCTAGTGTGCAAAATTGAGTTTCAATTTCGTCCATTGCATCATCAAATCAAAAATATGTAATTGTGTCCAAGCCCAATTATTAATCTCCAATTAATAATGTGTGATCATTATATTATATCCCATATAATATATTATAATTAACTCATTAATTATATTCACAAGATATTTAATTAATCAAACTAATTAAATAATATATATTATTAAATAATCAACCAATATATTGAACAAAAGAATTGATTTCTTATTTCTTTACTCAATATCCTTGCCACCGCGACACTCTAGGTTCGTCTTAATTAGCAATGGGAGGAAATCAAAGGATGTGGGTGTCACCTACCTGGATTCGTGGACCCACATCTTAACCTAATTAAGATTGAAATGACCTAAGCATTATGAACCATTATCGGTCTCGAATACCATATGCGTACAGACCCTTCACTTTTATGTCTATATCGAATGAAGTCAAGGATATGTCAAATCGTTGGATGAAACCACAACTTCGCTCCATGTCCTGCACAAGTTAGTTTGTGAAACGCTTTGGCCAAAGAATTATTTTTTGATCCTTAAAGATATAGACTTGTTTCGCTTATGGATCCCATCTTGACAGTCTCCAGTCTTTGAGGAGACTCTTCGAGCAACTGCCACTTGCTCACTAAGTTGCACAGCGAGGTAGATCTTGTACCACTGTGCTGTGAGATTGGGTCGTAATTCCTTATTTCTTTTGTTATATATATTGATTGGTTAGAATATTGAATAATTAATTAATAATATATATGATTTAATTAATTGAATAATTAAATATCTTGTGAATATAGTTTATGAAATTAGTTATAAAATATTATATGGTATATTATATAATGATCACACATTATTAATTAAGAATTAATAAATTGAGCTTGGGCACAATACATATTTTGGATGATGTAATGGACTAATCTGATAGTCAACTTAGCCCACTAGACAAGGCTAAACTCGTGTGTCATCATGGGTTTAGGGTTTAAACTCTAAGCTCATTATAAAAAAGAATAAGTTTTCTTTTATTTCACAAAAGAAGTCACAAAAGTTTGATGCTCACAAGACAAAGGAAAGAGAAAAAAGTTACAGCTTTTCTCTTAAACCATAGTCGTTCGAGTTGTAAGAAAGAAGTTTTTTTTAAAGCTTGATATCTAGCGTGATATCTAGAGGCACGAGCCTAGGTTGTTGCTAGTTTGATCAAGAACGAAGAATTACAATAGTTGTAAGTTCTTCCGTGCTATTCTTGTTCCTTTTGTTTACTGAAAATTATTGAAATCCAAAGTGATCCTTATTCATGTTCCTGAGGTGGATTCATGTCCATCTTTTGGTGCGCCATCGGATCCGATCTCGGGCTCGGCACGTTTCACGACAATAAAGACTTTTTTGTAATAGTTTTATTTCATTTGTTGGGTCCTACATTCATACAATTTAACCTTTAGCCCTGTTATGCATATAATGTAACACTCAAGTCATTAGATGCATACAACTAGTCTTTCTGTATTCTACATTATTAAATCATAAATACTTGAAGCTGTCTCTACTACCAGATAATTTCCTTTTTAAGGTAATATATAACCTTTGCCATATATTGTAGGATGCTCCTGTCCCGCCATGCATATCACAATTAGAAGGAGGTTTAGTTCAAGTGGCCATAGAAGTCGAAGATCGTTCACAACGCTCTGCAATTACAAGTAATTATCCATTCTCTTGCTAATTTCAAGTAAAAGAAACCTATCACTCCACTGTTGCTGAGCATGCATGTGCTTGTGATCTAATTATCATTTGCTATATTTCATTTCCAAACTTTATCATGGATTCATATTTTGCTATTACTACCCAGTCCTTGTCTTTGTTTTATACCCCCGGGGACCCTGGGTTTGTAGATGCAATGCAAGAAATATTAATTTTCTTTCAGATAGAATGCACAAGGTTAAGATCATGTGGGAGTTTAAGTTTAGGACACTTATCCTGTAAGTGTGAGGTGCTGAAGTTAACACAAAAACTGGCTTGAGAAAGAATACCTCTGGATTTTGAAAGTGATATTTGCAATCTAATTATGTAGATTGGATGTAACAGTTATGTTAGAGATCGCTTCAATAATGTATTGGAACTACATGTTGGCTACGCTAGCTAATGTTTGAATGGTATCTTCTAGGTTTGAGAAGTGAACCGCAAAATCTGTCATAATGCTTTTAGGAAGCGCACATTAATATAATGATGTGCATGAGTATGGCTCTGTATTCTAATAGCTGAAAATCCCTGCATCTCAGGTGTCTCGCCACTGCATATAAAATATCATTCTTTATATAATGTTTTGTTCTGTTGGTTGTTTTCTGAAGATATTCATACTAGTTGTCAATCATATAGTTAAAAAGACTCAATATCTCAACTCGTAAACAGCTAACTGTGTCATACTTGCAAGTGAATGTAACCATTCGTGTAATTTAAGATATTTAATGAACCACCAGATCCTCCAGACCCACAATATGACCCAAAACATTGTGGTGGTTTGATTATATCTAAGTCTATACATATATATATATATATATATATATAATATATATAAGAAAAGCTTAGGAAAGGGGGCAGCTGAAGTACAAAGAACCACTTGTTAATTGTCATCAGCCTTGTTAGTGAATCTAATACTTTTTAGTTTCCACATTTTGATAAAAACTCGACTTACCAAAAAATGTGCTTTAATGGGATTCTTCTTGTCAGAACTAAAGTTCCATTGACTCAATAAGGAAATTTGATATTAGTCCTATAACATTAACATCCAAAGCAGCCATTTAGGACTTGTAATCTGCAGAAAATTTGGCCACTATTGTTCCATTAGTTCCATCTGTATTTACTTGTTTTACAGATGCTTTGTTTGGATTTCAACATTATTACGCTCATCGTAATTCAGAAAAAGTTGAAATAATTTGTGTATGCTCTTGCTAAGAAAGTTGTTCATTAACTTATTCCAGGAGTAAATGCTGACGATGTTCGAGTCACTGTAGCCGCACCTGCATCCCGAGGAGAAGCTAACAATGAGCTCTTAGAATTCATGGGAAAAGTACAAAAAATAGTTAATCATCATTATTTCAATTTAATAAGTGAGCATTTTGAACTGATGAGGTAATAATCTATTGAAACAGGTATTGGGTTTGAAATTGAGCCAGATGACTCTTAGAAGAGGATGGAATAACAAATCAAAGCTCCTGGTTGTAAGTTTCTTACTTCAATTCTTGTTAAGGGCCTTACAACATGCTTACTTTTCTTTTTGTTTTTTCCCAAAACTTTTTTAGGCCTATAACTGTGCTTGTAAAAACTTTAAAAAAAAAAAAAGAAGTGATTTTGAGCTTTTAACTGTATTTTTGTTGTTTGTTTCATTGCTTATGCTTCTGTTTCTATGGAAAAAAGTTGACAATAAGCTAAAAGTAAATGATTAAACAATGTTAGGGGATTTATCTATATTTCATTTTAAAACAAATTACACACAGGCCACCTAACTCATTGAGTAGCTAACAAAATCCACAATACTTATTGGAAATTACCAACACAACCCCTCTTAAGGTTGGCAGGGATAAATTTGTAAAAAGATTTTAAACAATAGGGGGTGTGTTGGTAATTCTATGAGCGGAGATTTTAGTAATTACTAATAAATTAGGGGGTTTGTGTGTAATTCTCTTGTTTTAAAAGTTACACTTTTTTAAAAGCACAAATTTTTAGAAACTATTTTCTTGACTGTGAGGCAGGTGGAGGATATGACAGCCAGGCAGGTATATGAGAAACTTCTGGAAGCTGCACAACCCTGAGATGGCATTTGATGCTTAGTTTGTAACATTGTTTTCTGTAATCCCTTCCTTGATATTTAATTTTCAACTCAAATCTTCTACTTTTTATCTCTTCAACCACTGTTATTGTATATCCATTCTGTAATCAAATATGGACCATTTCGTATTTCATTGGCAAACAAATATTATAGCATTCTCATCCTCCTTAACACCACCCATTCAAAGGGTGGGGCACCCCATGAGAATAACCACCTCCTGCATTGGTTCTAAGGGGTTGAGACTAAGGGTGTCAAATTGGCCCTAACGGGCCTTAACAGGCCGGCCCATTAGGGCCAATTCAATTAGGGGGCCAGGCCGGCCTGGCCCCCTAATGTAAACAAGCCAAGCCTTAAGGGGCTAGGCCGGCCCCTTAAACCCTAAAAAAATGGGCTGGCCTGATGGCCGGCCTTAACAGATAACGGGCCGGCCATCAGGCCAGCCCATTTTTTATTTTTTGTTTTTTTGTTTTTTTGGTTTTATTTTCTTTTCTTTATTTAATAGATAAATAAATTTTGAATATTTATTATATGATTTGTAATATATAATTTATAAGAAAAATAATATTTTAATTTATAAGAATTAATATTTTATAGAATTTATAAAGTAATGAAAATATTGTAAATATTGATATAATTTAATGTATTGATATTTTTGAGTTTATATAATATGTGTATAATATTATCATTATTATATAATTAGTAGTATATATAATACATTTTGGGTTTCATTCTGATTATCTGCTTTGATTTAATACATATTATAATATATGGCTACAAGATAATGTAAATATTAATATAATTTAGTTATATTAATATTATTTAGTTATATTATATAATTATAAAATTAGTATATAATTTATCGATAATCAGTATATAATTATTTCAAATATATAACTTTATATAATAAATTTATAATTTTAAATATTTATTTTAAATAGTATAATATTTATATAATAAACAAAAAAAATTTAAATTATTATAAATTTTTTTTTGTTTATAATGAGCCATGGCCAGCCCATTTCCTTCATGGGATGGGCCGGCCTGGCCGGTTAAGGCCGGCCCTTTAAGGCCGGCTGGCCTTAATGGGCAGGCCGAAAACGGCCTGCCCGGCCTTAACAGGCCGGCCCGTTAGGCTTGGTGTCAAGCAGGCCGTTGACCGGCCTGCTTGACACCCTTAGTTGAGACCATCAGTCCTACCTAAGGGTGTCAAAATGAATCTGGAACCACGGTTTTAATGGTTCCAACCCAATTTGGGTTGAATTGATTCCTAAAAAAATTTGATTTGGTTCCTAATTGGTTCCAACTTGATTCCAAGTTGGGTCTAACTAAATTTCAAGTTAGGCCCAAATCGTTTATCAATAATCTAAATTATAATTAACAAAATGTAAGGTATTGTGTCGGGTTGAGTTTGTTTCCCTTTGGGATTGATTTTGGTTCCATTTTGGGTTGAATTTGGTTCCACCTTAAAACCATTTAAGAATCAAACTCATTAAACAACCAACTAATTGGAATCGACCCAGAACCAACCCAAACCGCCCAATTGCCACCCGTAGTCCTACCCCACCTTAGCATTTTCCATTACACTTATCTTTCTGTCTTATTTTGTGTAACTATCATTCCTCCTTTTTTATATTCGCCACATAACATATAACTCCTTATAATAATATTTTGTAAATGGCCCATTCCGTCAAAAGAACTAATATAACATTATCAAAAGATTATTGTTTCTTGTCTATAGGTCCTAAAAGATAAATGATAGTTACACTACTCATCTCTTTATTTAGTGCATTTACAGTTCAATCTCTGCTTATTCTGATTGGGGTCTACACAAACCTGTCCAATTAGTTTGATCAATTCAAATTGAACTTACTCCTTTGAAAACTGTCATTTTAAATTTTAAATAATAATGGCAGTTTAATATTTTTGTCGCCCACCACTTTTTGGTTGGTTGTGGTATAAAAATTTGCAACCCGCTTAAATTACAATCCGATCGTTAGTTATATAGAATGTGCACAATTGTATATATGTTAAAATTAACAAGCTTTTAAAATAATGTATATATATATACACTTTTTAACAATAGTGATTTTATTCATATTTATGTAACATATTTGGCAAATAAATTAAATACCTTGTTTGTGTAAGATAATATCTATAATTAGTTTACATTATAACGTATTGTATCATATATTTTATTATTGTCTTGTGGTTATTTGTTTTATCTTATTTCCATGTTTATAGCGTATGTTATAATTTCATTAGATTATATTATAACTTTATTTATACCCTTCTATTATCAATAATATAATTCACGGGGTTTCATATTATTCAACATGGTATCAGAGCCATGACTTCCAGCCTTGGTCTCTCGATCTTTGGTTCGGCTATTTCAAGTCGCTGGCCCCGTTAAGTGCACCTTATTTCAGTTTAATTTTTTTTTTTCATGTTACATTGCTTACCCTTGACAAATAAAGAGTTTGAGTTCTTGTCGCCACGCCATCTATGTGCCACCGACCTTTTGTTTTTATTTTCATATTACAAGCGCTCGCCCTTGAAAATAAGGAGTTTGAGCTCTTTCCGTAGCCTGCCCTCATCATACGAGGAGTTAGAGTCATTGTTTTTTATATTACAACTGCTCACTCTTGGAAATAAGGAGTTAGTCATTGCCGCCGCTTTGCAAGGTTACCGGCTTTTATCATTTTGGATTTGGATCCAGTTTCAATGTTCAAGATCCCACGTTTCAACTGCGGGAGAGTGTTAGGTAATAGATTATGACGTATCGTATCATATATTTTATTATTATCTTGTAGTTGTTTAGTTTTATCTTATTTCCATTTTTATTATGGATATTATAATTTCATTAGATTTTATTGTAACTCTATTTATACCCTTCTATAATAATCCACGGGGTTCATATTATTCAACAATTTGAACACTTATTTTTATTTTATTTGAAAATAAAATAACATAACATAACATATGTTATACATAGTTATTATTAGATTTTTATTTATAACATCACTTGATTTTCTTCAACCTACTGACTCATTCTTTAATAAAATATGTAGCAAGTATTTTTTTTAGTTTATTACTAACTAGTATTAATAAGAAATAAAATTAAAGAGCTAAGCTAACAACTCACCCGCTAAATTTATAATCCTGGTGAATAGAATTTCTCGATTTGGCAAGATAATTGCTCAATTTGGAGATGATATTTTGTCCACAACTCATGTTGTGTCAAATTGGTTTTATTTTTTAAAACCATCCAAACCTAACCGGTAATCTGAATAGGTGTGTAATGAACACAGCCCGAGCCAAACTTGGAGATTTTCCCAAGCTAAAACTCGCGAGGTTGGGTTCGAGCTCGAATCGAGCCAAAGCTCGCGAGCTAAAGCCCACTTGTAAATCTAAAATTTAGAATGGAAATTTTGAAATTTGAATTTTTCAAATTTTTAATAAATTATTTAATATAAATATTTTTTAATATATTAATAAAAATAATAATATATTAAAAATAAAAAAGCTCCCAATTTTTTTTAGAGAGAAATAAGCTCAAGCTTGTTCCAGCCGAGCCTAGCCGACTTAGCTCGCGAGCCTGTTTAACTGGACTTACACCCCTAATTCCGAGTACATAACAAATAATCTATCTTATAATAAAACCTTTGCTCATTCTACTAAAAAAATCTAATAGAATTTAACGAGCGCCATCAATATTTTTTTTTTTGAAATCCTAGTTTGCCATTGATGGGCTTGATGTAATTTTTCACATTGAGAAGGGTGTAATTGTAACTAATAATTTAATTTTAAATAAATAATTTTATTAAAAAGTTATTAACATGTAATGAAATCAAATTGAATATTTTTAGAAAATAATAATAAATACACATTTTGGTTTATTTTAGATGTAATATCATCATTCCATGCAATTAAATCTAATTAGTAAGTTGTCGAAACGTAGCAAATCAGTTAGTAAAATAAAATAAGTTGAAAGACTGTATATGTATATAAGGTTACAACAAAAAATATTAAGAGCAAATTATGAAAAAAATAAAAAATGAAAAAAAAAAAGAATTAGAAAAGTTATTTGCAAGGGATTGCATGTAAGATTGTATATCATAAAGAAGGGGTGTTTGCTATAAAGATTTATTGAAATGTATTTTAATCCTAGTAAAAGTAAGAAGGTGTTAATGTAATTAACCCTTTTTTAATTATTTTTTTTATTCTTTTAAAACAAAGGTAAGATTGATATTTTATACTTTTCTTCCTAATGATCTTTAGTCAGAGGGGATTTTGATGTAAAGTTTATTATAAGAGGTGGATGTTTATTATAACTTATAAGTAATAAATAAGCAACTGGAAAATAATTACACTAAATAAAAAGAGTGGCTAATATAATTATCCCTATTATTTTTAATACATGAAGAATAAGCCATGCCCCGAGAACCAAAAGAATGATTTGTGCAAATAATTTGAAATTCTATATATTGTAGATAATAATTTTAGACATTTATTTTAACCTTTTGAGATTACATCAATCAGGTTAATTATATAATCTCGATCTTTTTGGAGATTCTGTGTGTTCTATTATGATATATGTTCTCAAAATTGTATGCATTTTCACAAAATGAAATTTTCAAATAAACGGCACCATTAAAGAATATATATTTTAAAAATAATTACTACTTCACTTTTAAATTAAATCATTTATTTTGATATATTATAATGATGTCACAAATCAACAATTGTCAATTTAAATAATAATTGTCAATTTAAAAGTAAAATATAAATAATAATAATAATAATAATAATAATACAAATAAATAGACACTTTCATTGTGACACATTGTGAAATTCCCCCTTAGAATTTAGTCAAATTGTTTGACAAAACTCACCATACTTGAACCATATACACAATAATATTAACACACACAAGAACAAATACAACTGCACTGAATAATTTTGATTATTTCTATAAATTTTCATTCTTCCTTTAGAAGTGAAATTAAATTTATGGATAATTTCTAAATTAATACCGAATTTGAATACCTTTGCTCGAAAACAGGGCGAAAATTCCAATCTTACCCCCAAAATGAAAGTTGGCTGAGATTTTAAAGCAATAAATGGAGGGTAATTTCGTGAATCCATCCCGGACACGTGATTGTAATAAAAACACACTAAACAAAATTAAATCTCAAAAGCCCTAGACTTCCCCCCAATTCCTCAATTTTGCGAAGCTTTTCTCCAGCTACTGTTCGCTCGTAAGCTCATCTCGTCTCTCTGTATGTGTATATCTCTATATGTATATTTATGCTTTTATATCTCTGATTCACTACATAATTTCACTATGTTTTCGTTGTTTATTCTTTTCTTTCTGTCATTTTCTAGGGTCTCGAAATTCCTTATTTTTCCAGCTAAAAAGGCTCTTGTTATACATAGAATTTTAGGGTTTTTTTGTGTGATCTTAATCATTTCCACTTTTGATGTTAAACTGTAAAAACCCTCTTCATTTGTGAATAGATTAAAAATACTAGTAACGCTGCCCTATAAATTAGCTAGCTTTTAGACATAATATTTTGATTGTTTAGTAAATTACGGGTCTTCCTCAAAAAAGATGTTTGATTTGTGATGACGCTCGTCTTGTGAGCACTGAGAAAGCATGCCTATATTCTTTATAACTTTAAAGATGTAAACGAGTATTTAAAAAGAGAAAATGATATATGCAGTAATTGTTTTGTGCTTCCAGAGACTGGACATGTGCTGTATATGAGAAACTATTTGGTTCTTGTGATATATTTTCTTCCAGAGAAAATTATATATTTGGTTCTTGTATTGAGAAACTATTTATTCTGTGGCATCTTATCTTTGTCAGTTTATTTGTCTTGAATTAATAAAAATGTTGTCAAACTGCAGAGGTTCGTGCATTTCGTAGTCAATGTTGTAATTTTGGAAATTCAAATGAATCATCATAATATGAACAACAATGACAACAGCATTCCGATGAGGGGGAATTTTAGTTTTGGCAATCCAGGGGGAATTCAAATGCACACGCAAATTCAGTTACCTGCAAACCATAACCAACAACAGGTACCTCATCTCCTTTCTCAGTCACAACCTCAAGGCAGGCCCTATTTCTCTGGACATTTTCAACCTTCGGTACCTCAGGCCCATACATTTGTCCAGCAACCATCTCAAGCTCAAGTCTTGGCCCAACAGGTTAATAGTAATGCTAACATCAGCATCACATCCCCATCCATGTCCACACCAGGGTCAGGAACTGCCAAGCGCCTGCACAAGCCTCCTTCTCGGCCTTCTGGGGGCGCCTCAGGTCAGGGTGCTGCTTCGCCCATGAAAACAATGGAACTGGCACCTGCTGTGCGGAAAGGGAAGCGGAAGCTTCCAGATAAAGCAATCCTTGACAAAATCGCGGCAATATTGCCAGAATCTGCTCTATATACTCAGTTGCTTGATTTTGAGTCTCGTATAGATGCGTCCCTCGCAAGAAAGAAGATAGACATAGTGGAATCCCTGAAAAATCCTATGCGAGCTCAGAAGGTTCTCCGAATATATGTATTCAACACTTTCACGAATCAGAATTCTGGGAGTGAAAATGCTGAGTCGCCTTCATGGTCTCTCAAAATAATTGGGAGGATTTTGGAAAATGGAAAAGATCCTGGTTTAGAAGGAGTTGAACAGAGATCGAATTCTTCGCACCCTAAGTTTTCATCATTCTTTAAGAAAATTACTGTATATTTGGATCAGAATCAGTATCCAGATAATCATGTAATCTTATGGGAGAGTTCTCGATCACCTGTGCTTCATGAGGGGTTTGAGGTGAAGAGAAAAGGAGATAAGGAGTTTACTGCAATGATTAGATTGGAGATGAATTATGCGCCTGAGAAATTTAAGCTTTCACCTGCGTTACAAGAAGTTGTTGGAATTGAGGTGGAGACAAGGCCAAGAATAATGACAGCGCTTTGGCATTATGTTAAAATGAGAAAATTACAGATACCGGGTGATACTTCCTCTTTCATGTGTGATCCACCTCTAAGGAAGGTTTTTGGAGAAGAAAAGTTGAAATTCTCGATGGTTGTGCAAAAGATAACACCACACCTCATTCCACCTGGGCCCATACATTTGGAGCATAAGATCAAGCTTTCTGGTGTTAGTCCAGTTGGAAATACTTGTTATGATGTTCTAGTTGACGTTCCTTTGTCTTTAGAGAAGGAAATGGCAACTTTCTTGGCTAATTTAGAGAAGAACAAGGAGATCAATGCCTGTGATGAAGCTATTTCTTCTGCTATGAAGAAAATAGACGAGCATCGTCAAAGGAGAGCTTTTTTTCTTGGATTCAGTCAGTCACCCGCAGAGTTCATTAATGCCTTAATTGCTTCTCAAGCAAGGGATCTGAAGCTTTCTGCTGCTGATGCGAGTCGTGATGCAGACAAAGAGCGTCGGGCCGAATTTTACAATCAACCTTGGTGAGTTAATGTTGTCCCATGCATTTTCATTACATGAATAATTCTGCAGTCCAATCCGGGTCTTGAGTTCTCTCATGCTATTTAATGCATCTTCAGAATTGACAATGTGAATTTCCACTATGGTGTTCTGATGTGTGTTTGGTTGCTTACTCTTCTATGCTATGCTACTATCACATCTTTTTAGCTTTTTCTCCTGTCTGAAAATGGTGTTAATTTCCTAATTCCTAATTGACAGCAGGTGGAGCATAAATAAGCCTTGTTTGCAAAATCTGGAAAAAAGTGTTTTCGAGCTTTTTACTGAACCGAAGTTGTTTTTTGCTGTTTAGTTTAACTAATTATGATTTTGCCTCTAGAGAAAAAAAGCTGAAAGTAAGCTAAGGGTGTGTTTGGATTGAAGGATTTGAAATCCATGGATTTCAAATTCATCAACAAATCCATTTAAGTTCGTTTGGATGAATTCATGTTACGATGGATTTCAAATCCCTTGTCATTCATTCATTTTGACCTATTTTTTCCGTAACTACGGTGGATTTCAAATGACACCATTTTAGGTGTCATTTCAAATCCTTCCTCCAAATCCCCTCCCCAAATCCAAATCACTCAATCTAAACACACCCTAAAAGTAAAGACGTGTATGGCTACTTCTATCAACTTCTATTTCTTTCTTGAGCAAGTTTGGCGAACCAACTCTTAACTTTTTTGCCACTTTTACAACTCTTTCTCTCAAATTCAGCATTTCTTTAAAAGCATAAGCTTCTGAAAACCGGTTTATAATGTTGTCTGTAAGCTTATCTGCACGTTATTTCAGCTGCCTTTAGTTTAGTTTCCTTCTGGAATGCTTAAGATTACAATTTAATCAGTTGCTTTAACATATGTGTTTGTGCATGTCTTATCTTGCATATAATTTATTGCATTTCCTCATTTCCTTTTTATGCACTTATAGGGTCGAAGATGCTGTTATCCGGTACCTAAATCGCAAGCCTTTCGAAGCTGCTGGAAACAAATAGTTAGGGAACCCTTTTAACTGGTGAGCTGGTGTACATGCGACTCCGTTTAATTTTGGTCCTCGTGTATGTGAGGCAATTCGAACTTATAACTGATTGGTTAGTTGGGTTAGAGGTGGTAAAAAACTATGAGTAGCCTTATGCTCGGATAAACATTTAGAGATGCACATATATATCTGTGATTTAGATGCTATTAACTTTTTTTTTTTTTTAAATTTTCATCATTATTCTGAAAGAAATGCTACCTCTATACTTCCCCTTAAAATTTGTCATTTTGTCAAAGCTATTTTACTAGTTATTAATATATAATTTTTTACATACCATATTTATTTGTCCATGATAGTTCGAGACTTGGAGCATATTTTCCCAGAATTTTATCCTATATTAATAGAAGCAGTGGTTTTTGGGGTTTTCTGCAAAAGGGGTTTGTAAAATTACAAGAAGCCCACATTGTTTGGTAAATAATTTCTACACTTTTGATTGTTGTTTTCCAGTCCCATTGGGTTAGTATTTGAAAGGGTTTTTTGGTTGATGTCAAAAAGAAATATAGCTATTTTCTAAAAATGCCCTTCTGCAAGTGTGAAATAATTTTGACACAGTTTGATCTGTTTTACAAACTATATTCATTGGATTTATGTTTTTTTTTATTGCAATTTGTTTTTAAAAACAAAGGCAAAATAGGCATGCAGTCATTCGAATTGTCATTTTAGCTATATTAGTCTTTTACGTACTGAGGATAGGGCTTCCCCAATTGTTCCAAACTTGAGGATAATTTTCCAAACCATGCGAGACTTTTGCAATTAAGCAAATACCTTAAAAGTTGTGTATATATAATTTGCCATATTTGTTAATATCCTATTAAATCCTAAAATGTATCTGTAATTAAAATGTCCCAAAAAATTTTACCCTTGGTTTCATGATGTTTAAGTGACATCCATTTATAAGTTGATCCTATTAACTTGATGAAGTAGAAGATATCCATACAACTTATAAAAAAAGTGATTAAATACTATCGAGATTAAAAGACAACATTCACTTGGCACTTTAATAGATAAAACCAACATCATTCTAACGAAAGAAATAAAATATCAATACAATCCACACTAAGTCCCTCAACTTAAAATAATAAAAAATTTAATGACACAATTGAATATAAGGGACAACAGAATGGCTAAAGCTTTGCGACTGAGAAATAACAAAGCATGATTGTAACTCGCGAGTGTTTCGCTTTTGGGTAAATGAGCATTAGCAAACTAGGCTGCCAATTTTCTATAAATTATGATCTCAAAAGAAGAAAATATTATTCTAAAAGTTGAAGATCGTTCCCCTTAAAAATAGATTATCTCATCTGGTCAAATCTTAGAAGGATAGTTTATTCAGCTATGATTGTATTTAGGGGTGGCAATTTGGGTCCAAATATATAGGGAAAATTTCAAAATTCATACCATAGGATAGGTCGAATCCAGTTTTGATACCACGGTTTAGACCTGTAACACATTTGGTACCAAATAAGATTTTTTTTAACAATTTTGGTACTGCCGTTAGTTGACTAACGGTCAAACTCACGGGTACGTTTGTTTCTGCCATTTAATGTCTCTAAAAATGACATTTCGGTCCTTGTAACCTGAATTATTACACTATAACCCCAAAAATTTAACAATTAGTATCTTTTTTCCCCAACTTTTTATTCTCTATGGCCTAAAAAGGTGTTGTCGTCGGTATATTCGCCGGAGATGATGGAGCAACTGGAACGTTGATCCATTCCAATTGAGACGTCGGGATAAAATCTCCGATCAGCGGAATATTCCAACTGAAGGCCGAAGATTCCGCCGGCTGAATAAAACGTAATCTGAAACTCGAAAGCCATACACCATTACTCCAAATACACTCGCGTTGTTGAATAAAATGACGTCATTTCCCGTCTTTCCGATTAGGACCGAGTAGTGAGGTAGGAGAGTGTCGAGAAAAGGCGAGATTAGATTTTGCAGATCTGAGAACGTGTGGCAGCAGTTGACAATGACGTGGTACCGGAGAGTCGCACGACATGTCGAGCGCGCAGAGCAGAGAATCCTTCGGCGCGAAGAGAGTGACGTATGACGTGGATGCATCGGTGGTGGTGTTGAGGAGGTGGTATTGGAGATTGGAGTTGGCGATGGCGTTGGTGAAGAGTGAAGATGTTCTTTTCCTAACGGGCACGTGACTCGCACGTGAGTTTGACCGTTAGTCAACTAACGGGAGTATCAAAATTGTTAAAAAAAATCTTATTTGGTACCAAATGTGTTACAGGTCTAAACTGTGGTATCAAAGCTGGATTCGGCCTATCCTACGGTATGAATTTTGAAATTTTCCCAAACATATATTTGTGTTTGAATCCGAACCTAACTAAATTTTCAATGAGTTAGGTCCTAATATTTTAAAATTATAGTTCCAAACTTCCAATTGGGTTGATTTTTAATAATATTTGAGTCCAATTGTGTTTTAAATTGGGTCTAATTTGAGTCATAATATTTTAAAATTATAGTTCCATCTCAACCCCTTGCACTTACAAGTTAGAACCCGAATTTTCTAAAACTGATTTAAAATATCTTCTATTCTAAATTTGGGTCTTTGTTGGGTCCAATTTGAATCTTTATTGGGTCAAATAATAATGCATGCATTTTGTCATTGGACCCAATTGAACCCCAACCATTTTGAACCCAACCTAAATGAATCAAACCCAAACCTGACCCAATCAACCCAATTGTCACCCCTAATTGTATTGACTACAATCAGATGAGACCAAGATAAAGAACACGCTGAAGCCAACTGTTTCACTTTCGTCTATGACCAATCAAAAGTCAGCCTAACATGGATGAAATTTGGAGGAAATCTACTCATAGATCGCCCGTTTTTCCATCTTAATGATGAAAAATAAGATGCATTACCACAACACACAAAATGCAGTCCGTCAGAGTATATCTTTAATTCGTCCAAAAGCATATAGTCACTAAAGTACAACACCTATTTTTATGAAAACACAATGTTATTGCTACACAGTTGAGGCTTAACTCTCAACTTCATAACTCTGTCTCTCTCTTTCTACCAATTTACGCCTCTCAAACGGGCAATCAACTCCTCCTGTTAACATGAGCAAAAACAAAGTCAATGCATAACTTAGGCATTAGAAAAGGCTCTCATTGAAAATGAATAAATAGATAACATGGTGATGAAGGAACTTGCCTTCTTCACCTTCTCCTTAACAGAAATCCCTCTCTCCTTAAGAAGGGCCCGAAGTTTATCTTTCGTCAAGCGATCCAGATCTTTGTCAAGCACACGCGATGATCCTTCTACACATTCAAAAATAATTGGTATGGTGCAATTTAGGCTCCAACAAAAATAACTAAACATAAGCTACAGAAATGAAGATAAAAGTGGTCAGAAAGATGTAAATGATTCGATGGAAGTATAAATATGTCTCTTGGCAACTGAAAGAAACATAGATTTCTTTTTCTTCCTTTTTTTTTTATTAGAGAATATATGACTTTCAAACACAAATTAAAATGACTATTAGGGATGTTCAAATGACGGGAGTCTGAATTCAGTTCACCTCAATTATACTTCTTACAGACCAGGTTCAGCAATTGAAACCACAAAATCTACATTTCTTTAAGCTCTAAAAGTCGTCATCTGAAAATAAAATCATTTACCCGCTTAGGAACTACCCAATTGGGCCGTGATTCATTTGGATAAGAATACATTGATGTCATATAATGCATTTTTGACATGTGTAACTAATAACCTAAGTAGGTTGCATCTGATTGGCTGTTGGCTCACACTAAACTTAGGAACAATACAATAACTTCCAGGATTTCTCTCTGTTTCAAACAAATCGTCATCAGTATCAAGTCTTACAGTCAGTATACATGATCGACAAGTGACCTTTTCATAATAAAGTCCGAAACAACATTACTGAGAATTTAAGATGATGAAGAAAAATTAAGTTTGTGACAACTCTAAAGTGATTCCACCCAGTTTGATTAATAAAACTCAAGGAGGAAATGATAGTAATATACAAATGTGAAGTATGTAAGCAAGATAATTTTTATTGGATGAGCCAAAAAACAGCACAACATGCACATCTCACCTTGAGAAGATGCAAGCTGGGTGCTGGACATGGCTTTCTTCCCTGCAGCCTTATCCAAAGCTTTTTCAGCAGCTCTGAGAAGTCATAGTTGAATAGGAAACCAGACAATAAGACTGCGAAAGATCAGCCAAAAACAGTTGAAGGAAAAAACACCCCACTGCTAACCAGAGTATATGGGCTAATTACCTTTTCCTAGAACCTTGATTGGCAGCAGCACCTTTCCCATCTTTTGAACCTGAGTCACCCTTCTGGTTCTTAAGCATAAGAGACCTAATCAGTATATTGGTTTGGTTTGTCTTTATAAGCTGGTCCTCTGATACAGTAGAATAACGTTTGAGAACTTCCATTATTTAAAACTTCAGGGAACAAAAGTAGAATGAGATAAAATAAGACAATGCCATAAAATGGAAGAGAAAGGATCCAGTTCAGCAAGTTTCTAATGCATATAACGCAGCAAGGTGATACAAGGTTTAGAAAAAAGGCTGAATTTCAAAGAGAAGTTAACACGTAAGCCAGTCAACAAAATTTTGTGATAGTCAAATGTTGGCTCTACCTGGTGACCTAATTCTCCTTAAGAAAACAGAGGAGAACCTTTTCCAACTATGGTTTTGAGGAAAAACACAAAGGTACTGCTTAACAAAATATAAAACATTGCCATGTACAAAGCTACAAAATCCTTTTACTTTTCGTGACACTCAACTATGTTAAAAAAATATGTTCAAATTTATACTTATATTTCATAAAGGAAAATGTGATCAAATAGGATACTCACTTACTTCACATTCCCTTCTCACTTTCCTTCACAAATTCCAAGACCCAAACAGGGGTAAGAAATCTCTAGCATGAATTCAACATCATACAGGATCACATATCGACCATGAACCAACTGAAGTTGCAGTCTTAGCAAACAAGATCACATATCGAACATGCAGGTCAGATATGGATATTTAAGCACTATAGGTGTTGAAGATAAGAGTATTGCTATTGCATATGTACAAAGAAAGCTCAAAGCAATTTATTTCAAATGAATACAATATCTAATTGCATAATCTAAAAGATGTACTTTTAAAAAATGCATATAAGAACCTGGAGGTGATGTATCATGGTCGCAAATGTAAACCCGCATTCCACCCTGCATAAAGAGTAAGTAAACAGAGACACTGATGAACAAGTGAAAAAGACATAAACATTTTCAGAAGAGATTATTAAATGGTCATTGTATGCACACTAGCCGTGTACTTTCTATATGAAATAAAGAAAAGAAGATAGTACTGTTTTTCACATTATTCGAAGTATGCATTGTTGAGATTATAGCACTCCTTCAGCAAGTGGTCCTAACTAGATATGTGGAAGATAGAAAATCAGGAAGGGGTTTATAAGAGTAACCACACTCGATGGTCACTATATGTCAATATCGGGTGGTGCATGTGCGTCAACTCTATTGTTCATAATCCACTCAGCAAACTTTGAACGCCTGACTCTATATATTACCATAATTTTCTCAACATGATAACCAAGTATCTTACATTTTACCAATGAGAAATATCTGAACAAATCTAAATGTTCACATCCGAACAAAAAGTTGGCTTGATTTGCGCACATTACAATTTACATGTTGGCAAAGAATAACATGTGTTAAAAACTAGGAAGAACCTGTCCTCGCAGAGACACATTTCATTCATCTGACGAGAATCCCACTCAATAACCTTCAAGATATGTACAAACAAACCTCTTATTCCATCCATTAAGAGAATATGGTTTATCTTATCACATTACGCTCCAAAGAAGAATTTGCCAACATGTTCGAAAGTGAATCCTGATGTAACTGAGTTACCTTGCTAGTGCAAGCTTCTGAAAGGTCCAATGGATATTGGCTTAACAGTTAACACTCACATGTTAACACATTATCCAGACCTCTCAGTTAAGCATCTCCACCAAAAAAACCGCTCATAAATCATGATGCAGATCTTTACTCACAAAATGCATTGTTCACAATCAAACTATTTAACTTTCACAACTCGAAGTTTACATTTTTTGACTTCACGTCATGAAGGAAATATATATATTATATATATATATTTTTTAACTCCCTCCTTTTCCCTTTGTGTCTCTCGGACAGAGCAATTAGACAGATCACATAAAATCTGAACAAGAACACTCTTTAATTTTTGGATGACAAGTCCATCAGTTTAGTAATATTGACATTTTCATCTCCAAAAAAACGAAATGCCTTGCTCGAATCGACAGAACCGAACAAAAATACCCTAAAAAAATCTCTCAGTTTCGCCATTTCAACTATAATCTGAACATTTTACCTAAGCATAGCTTAACCACAGCTGCATTTGCTTGAAAACAAAATACGATATGAACGGATCAATTTCACAAAAAAAGAGGAAATTAGAAAAAGGAAAATGGGAATGAGAAATACCGGATTAGAGGAAAGGACGGTGGAGGAGAAGAGACCACGAGAGGGGAGGTTGGCTAGGAACTTCGAGGCCCCGCTGCCGGCGTTAACCGCCACCCCACTGGCCTCAGACGACGACGAGGAGCCACCTTCCATGGCGCCTTTTCAATTTCACTTTGGCTAAATTAATAGACTAGTTACACTAGTATATTTAAGTTTTACTAAGAGAGAATGTGAGAGGAAGCGAGTCAAAATATATTCTTATCATGAGGACGGGTGGGTAAAATTCAGACTGTGCTCGTATTTGTGAAATATCCAAAGTTTATTTTTCGCTCGGATAATATTCAAACCCGATCACATATTCAACGGGTCGGGTACAATTCGAGTTGGGTAGGGTTGGGTAAGACCTGCGTATTATTCAGGTAAAGACCCATATATATTTTCGAAGGGTAAAATCTCTAATGCATTGACACTTCAAAAAATTAAAACATATCGTGTCTGGCACTCCATCAAACACAATACTCTAAGACACAATACTCTATAGACACTTCCCAACACCGTGTCAACAGCGAAAAATCCATCTCCTCAAATAAAACAAAAAATAAATAAAGTTTGAACATCATATTGGATGCAACTGGAGCGTGTCTTGTACGTATGAAATACAATGTAACTTGTGTGAAAATCAAAAAGTCCATGGGTTCAAATCGTAAAATCTAAAAAATAAATTTCTTGATATAATTTTTTACAAAAGAGAATACAATTATGAATTATTTATATAACATTTGATAGCTATTTTACTTATTTTCGGTAGTTTTGGAAAATAAAGTATTTATATTCTATTAGACATGGAAACATTGCAAATCAAATATAAATTTTACTATATACAATCAATCATTCTCGTAATTTATTTCTTTAATCAATTATATTAAAATTGAATGAAAAGTCCAATTTATATATTTTAACGTACATTAATAATAATATATATGTACTATATATATATATATATATTTGATAGCGGTGTCTGGGTCATATCGTGTTCTAATATTTTTTAAAAATATTGTGTCTTGTGTTTGTGTCGTGTCGTACCCTGTATCCCGTGTGGCTCGTGTCCGTGCATCATAAGGCATAATTCAAAAGATTGGAGGCAATATTCGGTTAAAATACCCACAAGTTAAAATTAGACCGAACCTGAACGACCTAATATCATTAGGTCCGAGTCCGGGTCAAATAAAAATTTAAATTGCACGGGTCTGAGTTAATTATTCCCGCTCATTAACAACCCTAGGTATGGTGGTATTTTATCGACAAACCACCTAAAAATATCACAACTCCATGTTTGTATAGAAATTCGAACAATTCTTTCAAATAGTTCGAATTGAGCCGATTTATATAAAGACAATTCATTAAATTTTTTAATAATAATGACTATTTAAAAATACTGCAACCAACCACTTTTGTGTTGGTTGGTGAACCTAATAATTACAAATCGTTTAACTCCCAACTCGATCGTTAGTTATATATGTTGTGCATATGCGTATATATATAGTACAAATTGCTTAAAAGAAGACATTGATACGAATCATATGTGTATCACGTGAAGAATATGTGAGGATGGAGTTAACTAAATTTGTATTGGTTGAGTCGACTAGAGTTAGGGGTGTAAATGAATCCAATCGAGTCGAGCCGAACATATAGTTGTTCAAGCTTGTTCGAACTACTATCGAGTTTCAAAAATTATGTTTGAGCTTGGTTTGATCGTTAATCAAATCGATCTCAAACGAGTTTTAATCAAAGTGAACACGAGTCGAACTCGAGTAGTTTGATTATAATGTACATATTTTATTTATTTTTACTAACTGAGTCGAGTTTGAGCCGAGTTCAAAACTTATCGAACACAAAAAGGTTTGTTCAAGCTTGGTTTAACATGTTATCTAGGGGTGACAAATTAGACCCAAAACCGTGGGTCCAACCCGATCTTAAAAATAGAATTATGGTTCCAATTGGTTTTGCATTTATTGGATTTTCAAGACCTTGGTTTCATATGGTTTTTGACTGTGTCTAAATTGGTTCCAATAACGGGCCTATTTTGGTTCCTAATTGGATCCAATTAAAAAAAGAGAAATAACTCTCCCTTTTTTCTTTCTTAGATCCAATTGGTTTTCTTTATTTAAAATTTCACTTGTAGAGAATATGTGATTGCTTAAGAACTAAACTCATACTTGTTTTAGTCATTTGAACTTATACTTTAAATAAATTTTTATAATAAGATCCAAAAATTATTTTATATTATTTTTAGTAATTTGAGCTTTTTTATTTTTTAATATATATTTTATTTTTATTATTATATTAATAAATATATATTAAATAATTAATAAATATATATTAAATAAATAAAAATATTCGGCTCGGCTCGAGTTCGGGCTCGAGCTCGCGAGCTTGGGCTTGGCTCGAGCTCGAATCCATGCTCACGAGCTCGAGCCCGAGCTCGAAAATTTTGGGCTCGACGAGCTCGAGCTCGCGAGCTTGGGCTCGGCTCGAACCCATGCTCACGAGTTCGAGCCCGAGCTTGAAAATTTTGGGCTCGACGAGCTCGAGTTCGGGCTCGACGAACTCGAGTTCGGGCTCGAGCTCGCGAGCTTGGGCTCGGCTCGAGCTCGAGCCCGAGCTCGAAATTTTGGGCTCGAGCTCGAGCATGAAAAAAATGTCAAGCTCGGCTCGTTTACACCTTTATTCTGAACTAGGGGTGTAAGTCGAGCTGAGCCGGCTCGTGAGCTGGCTCGAGCTCGATCAAACAAGCTCGGCTCGAGCTCGAGTTTTTCGAGCTCGAGCCGAGCTTCACGAGCTCGAACTCTTAATCGAGCTCGAGCTCAATCCTTTCAAGAAAAAGGCTCGCGAGCTTTTTTATTTTTTAATATATTATTATTTTTATTATTATATTAATAAATATATATTAAATAATTAAAAAATATATATATTAAATAATTAAAAATATATATATTAAATAATTAAAAATATATATAAAATAATTAAAAAATATTAAAAAAATTCGAAATTTGAATTTTTCCGCCTAAAATAATTAAAAAAAGATTAAAAAAATTCGAAATTTGAATTTTCCGCCTAAATTTCACGGGCTCGGCTCGAGCTCGTGAGCTTGGGCTTGGTTCGAGCTCGAACCAAAGCTCAAGAGCTCGAGCCCGAGCTCGAAAATTTTGGGCTCGACGAGCTCGAGCTCGTATAGTAAGGCTCGAGCTCGAGCTCGAGCTTGAAAAAAATGCCAAGCTCGGCTCGAGCTCGGCTCGTTTACACCCCTATTCTGAACCGACTAACTTTCAAATAGTAACATAAATTATAACTTAGTATCAATTAATATATCTTTAATTTCTGTAACCGAAAAATAATATTATATTTTTAATTTTTGTAACCGAAAAAAAATATATTATATCTTTAATTTCTCTACATTAATCTTTTCGTTATAAATTAAAATACATTAGTTAATAATATATTTTACATATAAATTATTACATTAGTATAATATGATTGAAATTTTTATAAGAAAATTATAAAAATATAATATAATAAGTTAGTTAGTGAACAGGAAAAAAAAATTTGTTTGCGTTATATTGGATTAGTTGGTGAACAAGAAAAAAAGATTAGTGATTAGTATACAAATGTTTGCATTATGTTGGATCCATAAGTCACCAACTCACTATATTGGGTCTATTATGATGGTTCTATAATGGTTCTTTTTGTATCAAAACCATTTGGAACCAATCAAAACCAATAAGGATCCAATTCATATTGAAAAGACATTTTGGTTTCTTGTTGGTTCCAACTTATCTTTTTTATAAACCCAATTGGACCCAACCCAAATCCGATCCGATCCACCCATTTGCCACCCCTAATCCTGCCCAATATTCCCCGATCCTTCCATTCCCTCGTTACTTTGTTCATGAAAAAGCCTTCTAGGAGTGGATTGGGCTCACGATACTACATTGGGTTCGGGTCGTAGGAGTTTCCATCACATGTTTGTGAATCATCTCTTCTGCATGTGCCTAGATCCACCTATCCAACTTCTCATGAGTTATGGAAATTAGGATATTCGGTCCCGCAAATGGTTCTCCACTCGTACGGTAAGAGGTAGGTGTTAAAAAAATAGAATCGTATTGTCGTTCCATTTTAAGTTAATATGTATTCTCAGCGACATTCAAGTAAGATTTTCATAGATGGTGCCACCTGATTTGGGTCTAATTCGGGATAAAACTAAATCAAGCCAAATGATTTAGAAAACTAGCTAAACAGATTACATACTGCACTTTACATGACCAAGCTACATATGTACCTCAATGAAGATTCATATTATATAATTTCTTCCATCGTAGGTCATGTATTCTGAGTTACATTGGTGTATTTATATAAAGTAAAATATAATTATGAATTAACACAATTATGCAAAAATTTATTTAGTTATTTAGATATTGTCAAGTTTGTTTAATTTATGTGCTTCAATAAGAGAAGTTATATTAAGAATATCTATTTTACGTTGAATCACTCTCTTTTTTCTATTTATATTTAGTCAATAATTACTCTAAAATTGCGTTAAATAACATTCATATTTTAAATGGAAATATGTATAATTTCCAAATATAGACATTTTCTTTTGTTTATGTCATTTATTCTAGCTTATTTTAGAAAAAATATATTAGTTTCTACGCATATATAGAGGTTTTATTTGTATATTCAAATATATGCAATTTACTTTTTTATAATTATACATAGGAGCTTTCGCAAATTAAACATAATTTTATGTTAAATAGTTTCATAAATAATTTTATATTAAAAACAATAAACATGAAATCATTAGAAGGAAAGATAACCCTTCAAATATACCGTGTACCTTATATGATGACCATTAACCTTTTAGTGAAATCAGATGATTTCCCATAAATGGTAAGTATGGAGTTTTTCTTTTTAATTGCTAACAATTCCTAGCAAAATGCATATGCACGTGAAAATTGATTTTATATAGTAGAATTATTATACATACTTAAAAGAAATTATGATATAATATAAAACTTATAAATAGTTCATATATTCAAATATTGTCAGACCTTTTAATTTATTTGATAAATTAACATAGTTAAGATCATATAAAAATTGTTCAATTAAACTTCTCATATTTAGTCTTGTTCTTAAACTTGTTAAATACCATCTTAGAATACCATTTATAGTTAATAAATGTAAAAATGTTATTTAGTGAATTACTTATTTTTTTTTACTGTAGTTAGTTCAGAAATGGAAAAACAAAATTAGTAGTTTGTAAATATTCTTTCCCTGTTATTAATCAATATATATTCTTCATTGACCAAATTTATGAGTTTTTGACCAATTAAAATTTTAGATTACTAATTTTCTCATAATAAGTTTTAGAAAAATTAATAGAACTTCTGTATAACATATTTTTATACCCAAACAATCAAAATAAATGTAGTTTTTTTTTTTTTATCTCAAATGTTCATCCTGTAATCTGTTTATTTGAAAAAAAATTTAAAACTTAACAATTTTTGGACCAAATTATTCTTTGCTTAGATTGAATAGAAATCTTTGAACTTTTCAATTTGGTAAATTTTATAGTACAAATTTTATTTGTCAATTTAAGTATTTCGAATGTTGTTATATGAAAATAAGATGATTTGTGGTTTTTAAGTAATTTTTTAGAATACGAGAGTTATGAGAGTTGATAATTATTGATGACATTCTTAAAAGAGCTGGGATAGAAAAAAATTCCGTTTCTACAAACTTCATAAAAGTTCAATTACTAAAAGTATTATCAAAAGATCTTTTTTAAACTTACAGAGCATTTTATATAAAAGTGCCTTTTGTAACTGAAAGAAAATATTTCAAAGTAAATATTGGTAAACACTCAAAATAGCTGAAGTATGAAATTTATTGAAAGCATTATTAAAAAGAAATATTATCAAAAGACTCAGAAGAATTAAATTATAACAAAATAATATAAATTTATACTAACTTTAATATGTTGTACTAACATGCATGTTTTATACTTTTAACTTTCATACAGAAATATAAAATAAAGGAAAAGTGTGAAATTTTTATCAGTGCGATTAATAAGAATCACTATAAGTCTGCATAGAATTATTGAATTATATATTTTGCATATTATTATGAAAATAGTGTATTTTGAGTTATATTTCACTTAACATGAGAATATTTGGCATTTTAGTTAAATTAATAAATGATGTATCAATAAATTTTACTCACATTAAGGGTCAAGACCATTAAAATTTTCATAAAAGTTTAAAATATTAAAACATCTTGAAATTACTAATTGATCACTACCTATGACTTCTAGATTGTAAATACTTTTCTCATTTGAATAATATATAACATAATAATGAATAATATATATTGCAGATAATTTATTAATTTTTAAAAATATAACAATTGCCGAGAAATAATTTTCTAAATGTATACTAAATCATCATATCCTGCTAATTAAGATAACTATTAATCAAAATCCAAGAGTCATCAACTACTAATCTATCAATTTATATCTAATCTCCATCGGCACTAATTAATTTAGTAATGTTTAAAAAATTAACATTCACATAATTTAATAAATCATATTGTAATTTATCAATTGTTCAATTGTTATTTTACAATTTTATCATAAACTATCAATTGAAAATACAAATAATATAATTCATTTAGTAAATACAAAAACCACTTCCCTCCAAAATTAATGAATCATAAAAAGGACACCCCATATTACTTCAAATTAATATTCACTGATGAGAGTTAAAATTTATTTAATATATAACTTTCAATTGAATTATAAAGATCTAATACTTTTAAATCATACATTTTTTAATTATTATGAAAATAGTGTATCCTAACTAATGTGAACTAAATGTTAGGATTAGTGGGATTAAATGTTAGAGATGTACATTAGCATTAATTTTCAATGAAAAGTTAAATGATATGATCAGTGGGAATAAATGTTAGAGGTGTACATTATTGCATTTATTATTAATAAAAGGTTAAATTATCTATTCACAATGAGAAGAAACACATCCATATTTTTATATTAGTATAGATAGATTAGGGGTGGCAATTGGGTGGGTCGAGTTGGTTCAAATGAGTTGGGTTCTTCATGGTTTTTAGAAGGAACCAAGTTCAATCCGAAAGGGATCCGAACTCAACCCAAAAGGGAACCAAGCCCAATCCAACTCAAGACCTTGCATTTTATTCCTTGTAGTTTAGATTATTGACAAGCGATTTAGGCCTAACTTGGAACCGAGTCGAAATTAATTAGGAACCAAATAAAATTCACTTGGAACCAACCCAATCCAAACTAGTTTAATTGGAACCGTGGTTCCGGATCCATTTTGTCACCCCTAAGATAGATAGATATAGATTAAGTCATATGTTAGGGCCAATAGGACATATATTGTATTATAATGATACGAGTCTATTAAATGCTACTCAGTCCGTCATTTTCACGTATTGTTACTATATATATGTAGGACAACCTGTAGAGTGATGTATTTAACCACATGAGTTTTACCATGTACATGCCCTTGATTGATGGCTCAGATCAGGCGATATTTGACCCGTTGCTACTACAGTTGAATTTTATATTGTAATGCAAAATATTTATCTAGAGACTTTTATGCAATATTATATTAAGAACAACCTTACAAGTCATGTCTCCAATTAGGATACGACCCAACACGGCAACACACCCCATTTAAGGGGGAAATTCTATCTTGGACCCTCCTCTATGGAGCCGATCCTTTCTCACCACACATTTGTGGTGGGGACCACACATTTGTATGGGTGGTTGTTGTACTTTAACACCCACCCCACCACAAATGTGTGGTGAGAAAGGACCGACTCCATTGGAGAGGGTCCAAGATAGAATTTTCCCATTTAAGGCTGCTTCCGATTTACATTACTCACTTAGTATATGTATTAATTATGATATGCTTTTTAAGTTTTATTCTTTCTTTTCTTTATGAGCAAGTTGTAGCCTAATTATTAAATTCAGGTCTTGTCCTACATTGGACCTAACTCATAAACAAATATCTATTGGCCTAGTCATCATGATTTGTACAAAGAACCAAAAAGAAAGGAAAATTAAAGGTGTAATAGCCATCCTCAAATATAGAATGTTTTCTTTTTGTGAGCTATTAAATTGCAAGTGGGGAAATCCGGATAAGTCTGAGCATCAAAATAGACAAATCTGATGGATAAGAACTAAAACATAACCCGATTTCATCGTCTCTTCACTTTTGACTGTGTCAAACCCCACCACCACGTGTCCCCAGATCAGACTCAACGACCCAGATCAATTACAATCCCACAGACTCAATATACTCTCAGTTTGCATTATTGTTTTCTTTCTAGAAATGATGATTGGTTTCTGTGTGCGTCAACTTTCAAGAAAGTGATATTTAGCATTCTTAATAGGGCAGGTAGTGTGATTAAGCTTTTGATCTACAGACATTCATAGATAGATACACAGATAGATACAGAGAGATGGGTGTAGAAGAAGGTGAAGGAACGCCTCGAAGTCCAGAAGCAAAGTTGGGTATGCAAGTTGAGGATCTATGGGATATACAAGAGCCACAATTGAGTCCTACTGAGAAGCTTAATGCTTGTTTCGAGTCTGTCCCTGTTTCTGCTTTCCCCCCTGCTCCTTCCTCCCAAGGTTATGATTACAATCATTTGATGTGTTTTTATGGGCCCTTTTAAATGTTTTTGATAAGAGTTATTTGACAGGTTTTATAGCCCATATATATATTACATATATAATTTTTCTACGATTCAATTTTTATGTGCAGTTATTGAGATCAGCTCAGACACGAGTTTGGCAGAGGCCGTGAAGCTACTGGCTCGGCACAAAATACTTAGTGCACCAGTGGTGGATGTGAAAGCACCTGCAGATGCTAGTTGGATCGACAGATACATAGGCATAGTAGAGTTTGCTGGTATTGTTGTATGGATTTTACATCAGGTTTGTGAACCTACTGCAATACTTGTTTTGAAATTGTATGATTCTTATTACAACATAATACTTGTGTGGAATGGAAAATGGTCCACTCATATGCATTATGTTCCATAATATGATCATCTGCCATCCTGAAATTGAAAGTTGGAAAATATAAATATTTGGGTAGGCATATTCTTTAAGTTCTCAAAGCAGTGAGGAGTCTTTTTCCTCTCATATGTTTTCTCTATAGATTTTATGAAAGATTGTGGCTATGAGTTTATCAAAATAGAATACCACTGCAAAAAAAGGAAAAAAAAATTAATAGTGTTTATGCATTTTAATCAAGTTTATCAGCTCAATTACACTTTTCCATATTATATGTTGAAGATGTTAAGCTTACAATCATATATATACTGGATTTTAACGCAGTCTGAAAAAATGGAAGGGCACTCAGCATTTGAATCAGCCATGAAGAGCTTGGAGGATGTGGGCCCCGCTGTTGCTGCAGCAGCAGCTAGTGGAATGTCTTCTCCAAGGTTTAAAAGCATGCATCCCGATTCCCCAACTGCTACGTGTGGGAAATTCTTCGAGACTCTTACATCATCTGACTTCTACAAAAACACAAAGGTTGTTTGTTGTTTCTACTTTGTCCTAACATTGACATTTTTTCGCATTAATTGGTTGTTTTTTTCTGAAACTGAGTCGTATTGTTGGATAAACAGGTTGGGGATATCTCGGGATGTTTTCGATGGGCCCCGTTTCTGGCTTTGCAGAAGTCTAACTCGTTTTTGACAATGCTGCTACTCTTATCAAAGTATAGGATGAAGAGTATTCCTGTGGTTGATTTAGGGGAAGCAAAGATTGACAATATTATCACTCAAAGTGCTGTTATTCATATGCTTGAAGAATGTGCTGGGCTTCATTGGTTCGAAAGCTGGGGTTCCAAAAAGCTATTCGAACTAGGTCTCCCGTTAATGAAATCCAGTCAACTAATCAAGGTAAAGTAGAAATCATTTATATAATTATTTCCATATAACTATGAGTATTGAGGTTCCAATCTAAAAGAATGATCAACAAGAATCTATCGGGTGATAAATGTTTCACGTGACATGATTGCATTGGCATCCTTATTTGGAGGAATAGGATACTAGCAGATAATTTTTTTACCAATTCTGAGTTTGCTTGGAGTTGTTGAAACTTGCAAGTCTTTTTAAGGGAACCAATTTTTCTATTCCAAATCCGTATTCCATCTCCTATTCTATTTATTAGATGTTTGACACGTGTTAACATATTTACACATGTTAAACATCCCTTAATAAGTGTATTTATAAATTACACCTGTCAAACAACTAAATATGTGGAATAGGAGATGGAATACGGATTTGGAATAGAAAAACCTATCCCCTTTTTAAGACGGTAGTCTCGTACTCTTTCTGACATTCTGAGAGAAATTTGTTTCACTTAAAAATTTGATGATGAAAGTTATATAAAATACAAGATATTAAGATCACAACACCATGTTCTTATAATTTTGGCGATCAATTATGGAGTTATCCGCTCTTACTCTTATCCTTGTCTGATGTTGTTTGTATCATTCTCAACATAATTGTCTCATAATATAAAAGTTGTAAGATATTGTATCTCGATGACTAGATTTTGAAGACATATAATGGAAAAATACATTCAAAATCACATGATTTTGCAGGTGCACGAGGACGATCCTGTTTTGCAGGCATTCAAACTAATGAGACAAAATGGAGTTGGAGGTGTACCTGTGGTGTCAAGTGATGGAAGGAAGGCAGTGGGTAATATAAGCATCAGAGATATCCAATTCCTTCTCATTGCACCACAAATCTACAAAGACTACAGGTCCGTGTATAATAATAATAATAATATTTGTTTCACTTTTCTTTTGTAGTAAAACATACAAAGATTATATTTTGTTGTAATATACAGATCCATCACTGTGAAGAACTTTCTGACAACAGTTAGAAGCTATTTGGAGGATAATGAAAATGATTCGCCTTTGTTGAGTGGAATGGTGACATGCCGTAGGGACAATACATTGAAAGATGTTATACTGAAACTGGATTCTAAGAAGATTCACCGCATTTATGTGGTGGACGAGGCTGGAAATTTGGATGGGGTTATTACACTGAGAGACATAATATCAAAGCTTGTACATGAGCCTCGAGGGTATTTTGGGGATTTCTTTGATGGGGTTTTGCCACTGCCTGCCAATAGCAGGGTCTAATCACAATCTTGACTGTTTGTTGTTTTTTTTAACTAAGGTTGGTTCTGTTTCATAATAGTGAATAAAAGGAGAGCTATCGATGGAGTAAGGAGTGAACTCTTTTGATGTGAGACTTTTCTTGTAATTAAAGGTCATGTTATGGTTTGTCTTCTATTTGTTTCCTTGTAAAACAGACATTTAATGTTGAACGTTGCTATGTTGTTGTATAGTCAAGCAATGGAAAGAGTTGTTGACTGATAATCTAGTTTTTTACTAATCTTGGATTTGATCCGTTTTTATGTGAATTTTAATTCCACATTATGCTTTGATTTGGGTTTGTTGTGTGTTTTAGGTTGAAATTGGAATTGTTCCAAAAGATGGGAGAAAAGCCTAAAAAACATGTATGAGAATTTCAATACCTGAGAGTATGGGGTGGGTCCAAATTCATGGTTCCAACCCAATTAAGCTAGTTTGGGTCGGGTTGGTTTCTAGTGAATTTTATTTGGTTCCTAATTGGTGCCGACTTGGTTCTAAGTTGGACCGAACTAAATTTCAAGTTTGGCCCAAATTGTTTGTCAGTAATCTAAATTAATAAAATACAAGGTTTTGAGTCGGGTTGGACTTGATTCTTTTTTGGGTTGACTTCAGTTCCACCTTGGGTTGAATTTGGTTCCTTCTTAAGAACCATAAAGAACCCAACCCATTTAAGAACCAACCCGACCCACCCAATTGCCACTCCTACAGTGTCCTACTTCATAGGGTTGAGATGATGAATGTAGTGAGTGATACTACATAAAGACGCATTGCGTAGCAGCAGTATGCAACGAAAAGGTAAACATTCGTATGCAGTTATGCACCAACATTTGCAGGTTTTGCATCAACGAATCGTAAAAACATATACTTCTGGGTAAGAATATAGTTATCCTTTAGCTGTAACATAAGAAGTCATCTTACACATATACATACAATTTAGCTCTCTGCTAATACAAATGTGAAAATTAACCTAATGCTACTCTTCCCTATATTATATATTTATTCCCCAATCAAATTGCCAGCTAGCTAGAAAATGTTACATAAAAGACCAGTTGGAAAGACCTGTTTCCAAGAAGTGGAGTGAGAATAACTAGCCTTTCTATGAACTCAAAGGTCAATAAATCCCTTCATAGTACCATATTAAGTGACAATGAGAATTCATCTCAAGCTGACATTATCTAGAAACTGCTCAAAAGGGTAGTTTAGTTTTATGAAGGAAACTTAACCATGTGTTTATGACTTGAAAAACTAATACAGATCTATATGACACGTCACCTTCCTTCTAATAAGACAGTCAAAATAATTCAAACTCTCATTACTAAGATATGACTATCAAATGCTAATCCTCAAGCTTGTAATATGCATATCATATGTCTGTCCTTTCATATCATGCAAACAAGATCAGAAGTTTTTTCAGGAGTGTACCAAAATATAGTTAGACTAATTAATTGGCAGTCAAAACTAAATCCAGTACGAATATCAACTATAGACGAGAAGCAGATCACTATAACACCAGCTTCAACATAAAGAATTACACATTATATAATTTACAAGCATAGTAAGACTCATAAAAACTAGCAACAGAGCAGCCAACAGAGTTAGGTAGGAAGTTAAAGGATGAACTCTTCCCACAAACTAACAAGTATAAATTTGCAATACAATCATAGTCATATACAACAATAAAAACCATCTGAAAGCAGCAGGGTAAAGTAGCTTTAAGAAAAAGAAAAATTGTGTGCAAGATGTTTTCCAGTCGGCCCTAAATGTGATTCATCAAAATAATACATGAAATTCCACACATAAGGTTATAAATTTATTACAGTATACAAAGAAGGGTGTGAATATTTTTCAGAAATGCATGTTTTCAACAATCCATACCGAGAGTACATCACCAGCTGAACATCAAAGTCATATGACTATTCCTCAACGAAGACAGAGAGCATACCTGTCACCAGAACCCTGCATTTTCACGACGAACTTTTTCTTCTCAAATGATGCAGAATAAGGGGTGTTCCTTCGAAAAGATCCAATAAATAATTCTCTAAATCCTCTGGAGTATATTTTATGTATCTTCCTGCATGCCTCCCACTTTCTAGTTGACTTCCAAACCTTCCCATAAATGATCTGTAAGCTGGAATCACTTTTTCGGAAATAGATATCCTAAGCTCTTCGCGGAGCTGAGGATCTGGGACCTTCCAAGCTGTCTGAAGCCTATATATGTCTTCAAAACAAGCATTGAAATTCTTGAATCTCTCCTTTAAAGCCACTTTTGATGCATTACTTGAGCTCCCACCAATCCCTTCATCCTTCAAACAAGATAAGGCCTTGCTCCATGATGCTCTAAGGTACTGTGTAGCATACTGTCTAACCAGTCCCCGCCGTTTTCTAATCCAGTTATCGCCTAAAAGGTTTCGGAGCTCGGAGTCTTTCACTTTCTGTACAATGTAAAGTATATTGTTCATAAGAAATATATACTGCATTGCAGTATCCTCATACAATCTTGACTTTTCCTCAATATTTGACTCCAAAGAAGTGATTAACGCTAACAAACGTCGAGCTAAATGAGACATGTTTTCTCCCTCAGAATTATCAATATTCTCCATTTCGGGCTGTCCTGATTCAACCTCCAGGCTACCCAAAAGTGAATTGAGAGTGTTACTATAATCCACAAGCAATTTTGTATAATTCATTACATATCGAGCGAGTGGATGAATCTCACCATTCTGTATTGGCTTCTTTGACACTTCCCCCTGAACTGCGTTCTCAAATTCTATGAAAGTCCTAATCGCAGCTTCACCCAAACCATCCAACACTCCCCTGGCCTCACTACACACCATATCACCAGCATCTTCGTCCATAAATAGAGCCTGCAAATCCGGTAAAACATCAGCTAAGGCATCATACATATCAAGAATTCTAAACAATTTCTCTGCAGATTTCTTCCCAATAGCAACAGCCTCCCCAAAGTTCAATAACTGCACCACACAACCTTTCGATGTCTCTAGAAAGCAAACTTCCTTGATCAGATCAGAACTAACAAAAATCTCCTCACACAAATGTTTCTCACTCGACAAAAGACCCCGGACGACTATGTTAACAGCTTGAATCCATTTCTTCATCTTATCGTCCAATGACCGCCACTCAATCCTCTGAACCTCCTCAATGCTCATTTTTTCCACCCCAAGAATTGCCATACATTCATCAAGAACATCGCGGCGAACACTACAATACACCTGACAGCATTCCTGCTCATAACCAGATCTGATCATCCTATCAGCAATCTCCCTCAGATCATCCACAGCCTCCGGGCTGATCAATTCCAGAGACATCTCGCTAGCCGCAAAGCTCACACCACTACCACGGCTGTGGCGGCTGTACCTTCCGCTGCTGACATCTTCAAGACTCTCACTAGTCTCATCATTAAAAAACTCAGTAGCAGCAATCGCAATCGCAGCAGCTGACGAAGAAAGCGATGAGCGATGAAGGCGATCGAGGCGGTCAGGGTCAAGAGGAACAGTGTTCCGGATCAGGATGAGACGAAACTCATCCTCCAATCGATTCATCGCAAGCTGAAGCGCGTTCTCCGCACGGTCCACAACATCATCACCAGCTTCCCCAGAGTTACCGAGGTTCAATTCCTCGGTCAATTGAAGGATATCATCAACCGCGGCCAGGAAGTCGTCGGAGAACGACACCGCATCGTTCAAAATGATCCGTTCGGCGGCATCGAATCGGGGATCGACGGCGGTGGAATGGCCTGGATTTTCGTCGCCGGAGACGAAGGAGGAGAGAGTGGAGAGGCGATTATCGAAGGCAGAGAGAATCAAGAGCATGTCATCGGTGTCCGATGTGTTGCCGAGAGATTGCACGATCCGTTGCGCGGTGGCTAACACTTTATCCTGGCCTTCGATCGTCGCCGCCATAGCCTCAATCGCTTTCACCTCCGTGTAAGTGTTCAGTGTAGTTATGGGATTGAAGAACTAGGGCTTCCAATTTGGGGGAAAGTTCGAACGTTTTATTTGGGGATTGATTGATTGATTGATTGATTTGGATTTTGGATTTTGGACAATTGGAAATTTGGGAATATGGATAAGGAAAACCCGCGTTTGGTTATGGGGGTTAATCATTCCGCCGGTGGTTTATTCACTAAATAGAAAAATAATTTATGATAAAAATAAGAAAAAATAATTTTAAAAAATAAGGTATGTGATTTGAAAAGGGAGGTAAGATAGTGTTTTTATAAAAAAATATGTAATTGTTATGGTTGATGTAATAAATTTTTGTTATTTTAAAGTAAAAATAGGATTAATTTTTATATTACTTTATCAGATATAATGGAAAAAATTCAAAAAATATACCTAAACTTGATTTTAATTTCAAAAATAGACTACTTCGAAAATTAATTTCAAAAATAGATTATCGGCCCCTAGGAGAAGGGCCTATAGAAACGGCCCCTAAGGAAGGGGCCTTTTCTAGAAAGTCAACCAGATTCGGCCCCTAAGGTACGGGCCGAATCTGTTGACTTTGACAGATTCAGCCCTTATCTTAAGGGCTGAATCTGTTTATTATCTATATATATGTATAAGTGTACACGTTTTTTTTAACACAACTTCATTTTTTTCAATTCACTTACAAAAATTCTCTACACAAATTATCTCTCTATATTCCACTATTACAGGTAATTTATTATTTTTTTTATTATTTAATTTTATTTTATTTTGTTAAATTTATATAATTAATTTATTTACATGTTGTATAATTTATGTTAATTCATAGTTTAATTTCTACTATTAAGTTTGAATTTTAAATATGATTTATTTGATAATTGTATAAATTATGAATTTTTCGCAGAAATGTCGAGATCGAACTCTGTTGAACTCATTATATATTCTGATGGTTCGATTGTTGAAAAATCGAATTGTTTAAGATATAGTAGTGTACGTCCTACCACTATGTTGAAAATTCCTAGGTCGATCAACTTTGTTGATTTAGTTACAAAATTATATCGTAGGACGAAAATTGACCCGAATCAATACTCGATCAAGGTATATATCAAAATCAGTCACCAGAGTGCAAGGGGTGTGATAGAAAATTTAGTCGGGATTAATGACGATGATGATTTGGGTTATTTTTTGGATCTTGAGAATGAGTTTGCTACATTGGAGCTTTAAATTAGTCTAAATGCATACTAATTAAAAATTAAATGTACACCTAAATCATAACAATAATATATAATTCAAATAATCACTAACACTAATATAACAATAAACACGATACGAGAAATTATCTAACGAGTGCAAAATATCACAAAAATTAGTCTAAATGCATACTAATTAAAAATTAAACGTACACCTAAATTATAACAATAATATATCATTTAAATAATTACTAAAATAATAAATTATATTTAATTACTAAAATAGAAAATAATTACCTAAATCAACATAAAATAACATTACGATAAAATAAATTATTTAGATTGATAAATTAAATATTACCTAATCGAAAGTGTTTGAAATTGATAAACCCGATTGAAACCGAAATTTGAGAGTTAAGAGTGTTTGATGGGTGAAGTTGAGAGTGTTTGGTGTTAAAAAAATGAAGTGATTCACCCCTTAAGCTAGGGGGTGAATCGAATACGGCCCCTAGGAGAGGGGCCGTATCTGCAGCTCTGCAGCTGCAGTATGCAGCTGCAGAGCTGCAGAAACAGCCCCTCCCTTAGGGGCCTTTTCTATAGGCCCCTATCTTAGGGGCCGATAATCTATTTTTGAAATTTATTTTCGAACTAGTTTATTTTTGAAATTAAAATCAAGTTTAGGTGTATTTTTTGAATTTTTTCGATATAATGCTTGTACTCATTTCTAAAATTATGAAAAAAAAATATTGCTATTAATTACTAGTTGTGAATGATTAATAAATTTATAAATTATTAATATTTGTATTTTGGTTGTATAATATCAAATTAGTAATTAAATTATTATTAACATTACTTATAAACATAATAAATATAATAATTTTTGGTCAAATATGAAATAATAATTGTCAAGTATGATACACAATGTAAATGTAATAAATGGTGCTACTTGCAGTGTGGGAGCAACCTCTCAAGTGAGGGGGGCTCTTTGTGCGCAGTGGGCACTGGTCTAGCCCCTGTGATTGGCTGGGTTACCATGATTTATTCCTCCCATAGCTCTGTCGGGCCGGGGCATGGGGGGCCCTTGGGGTTGGGGATTCAACCTTTTGACAATAAATGGTGCTACTAAAAAATACACTATCTTCATAATTACATTTGGAAAAATATAACATTTTTAATTATGGATACATATATATATTATATGGTATAATACAAGTTCTAACTTATATAAGTTTGACCGACTTGATTTGAAGAGTGTATTTGAAATAGTTTTTGAACTCTTTGAAATAGATTATAAATTATTTTTTCATAAATAACAATAATTTACAAAATCGTTGAAATAAAGCTCAACTTAGTTGATTTGGACAATTAGAAAAATCAAGAAAAGGCTGCGTCGGAGTGTGAATCAATCGGCTTGATTTACGGGTAGTATAAACCGGCAACGTGGATAATTATACCCATCTTAATTGTTTATTTTATATTATATTTATAATTAACTAGAAGAATTAAATAAATCATGTCTATAATTAGATGTTTAGACATGGGAATATTTGACTGAGATTTGTTTTTTTGATGACGTACAGGTAATGATGATTTGAAGATCGAATAGTTGTCTGAATTATTGAGTTTGTGTAATAACATGGCTTTTAATTTTATCATTTTCTTAATAATTTTATTAGCTAATTTGGGCTAAAAAAGAAGTCAAGTTACACCAAAAAAGAATTTTATACAGAAAAAGAAAATTCCTCACCTGGTTCTCAAGTTACACCATCATTCCACCACAGTGTTGATTCTTTCTTACATCTATCTATATACCACATTAAGGAAATCAAAATTTTATTCACTACTAACATTCTTTGACCCAAAGCTATGGTTCGATAAAATCTGAGGATGTCCAAATTAAAATATATAAAAACTCAGATTCGTTTCATTGATTGAAAGACAATTAATAATTATAAATCCGTTCATATTCAAAGAAATGGAAAACTAAAACCCCCAAGTTCAATCTTACATCTGCTAGTATTCCAACTTGTAAAGTTATATAAAAGTATCTTGTTAATATAAATTTTGAATAACTCCACACGTCTTCCAATTTGGCTAAAAAAATATATTATCGCGCAAAACAAGACATATGTGGCCAAATATAGACCCCCTAATGCTGGTTGTAAATTGAAGTACATGGAACCTATGAAAAATCAAAGTGCTGAGAATGAAAAGTCAAAATATTTTATTTGTTTGTTTATATTTTTGAGATGAAATTTTCTCGAAAATGTTGTATTATTAAAATTCGTGTAAAAATGTTATGTATTTATTTATGTTTTTAAAAATAGGTTAAAAGTTGTAAGACATGTCAAATTAATAGTGATAGGTTGGTGGATGATGTGCATAATAATTGTGTTAGTGATGTATATAATAATTATAAAAATAAAAAATAAAGAAATATAAATTAAAAAAATGTAAAATATGAAAGAAAAAGTGAAACAGTGTTATAAATCACCGGTCAATTCACACAACTTTTCACTTTTGTTCTCTCGAACGAATCAAAAACTAGATCCACTTCTTGTTTCTCATCATTCTTCTTGCTAATCTTTATATCTTGTGATTTTTTTTTTATTACCAGTTATTTAATATAATGCATAAATTTGAAATAGAGATGAAACAACTTAAGGAAAATAAAAAGAATAACATCCAATAGTTGGAATAAATTAGAGAAACTCGATTTCTTTACATGGGCTTCCATGAAAAGAAGTAGATTTCTCAATCGCCATAATGCATAGTCGATAATTGAGTTTTCATATAAAGATATATAGAAAATCAATTAATAAATATAGAGTTGTTATGCAAAGAGATTGGACGATACATAATAAATTATAGAATTTTGTCATGACTATATCAATCTAATAATCCAATTGAATATCAACCACAATTGGATAACATAATTGGTTGAACCATATCATTATCTCCCATGTTACTTATCATCTTGTTTTATTAGTTAATTAGTATAACCTCACTAGATAATTAATCGATTCAACGTAGAAGCAAGTAATATTGTAATCTTAGTACTTAGATAGTCGTTATCGATGTGAAGACTTTAGATCCAAACTTAAAATCAATTATAATACTTATGCGACCTAAATAGTTTGCTAGTATTTTATCTTGTCACATGTCTATGTGACAGGTCCATTATCTTAGAATATGTACCAATAATTGGCAAATATGAAAGAGCCCAATAAGTGGGTTAAGTTCAACTAATCAAGTTGACTAAAATTTCTCAATAAACGAAGAACCATTCTTCTCAAGAGAAATATTTTAGTTTAAAAAAAAAAATAGAAAACCATTTTGTCTTTGAATATGATAGATTTAAAATTCATCATTACATTTATTGAAGTTTCACCATAACATCATAATGTTTTGCTTAATTGTATTGGTATAATTGACCCCATTAGAAAATAGAAATCTGAAAAATAACAGTGCTTGCTCTTCCCCACAATGCTAACAAAGATGAATGCCATTTTTGCATCCTATACTAACAATATGTTGGAAGTAGGAGCTCAAGAACATAAATAGTTCGAAAAAACAATCAAAATCTGCAGAAACATGAAAACTAAGAAACGGATGGTATGCCAAAAGAAACGGATTCTAGACTGAGTTTGTGACTGCTTTTCTGCTGAACAAAAATGAAGTTTAAATGGTTCCCGAAATTTAACATTCTTTCAAGCGTTCTCTGTTTCTTTTTGACAAAAACGTCTTCCCAAAATTTTGTATTACCATCTTTAATGAATACAATTGCATAACCAAGCCTCAACAAATTAGTTTTTGGATTATAACCCTAATACCTCAAGTTTTAGCATTTTAGATCAGAATATATGAAATGTCAGACTCAGGCTTTGGTTACATGCAGCAGAACGACCTGCAACAAGAACCTACAAAGATGAAACATAACTTAAGAATGGAGATAAATAATCATCTAAATGCCATTCTGGATGACATTCTGCAAGTTAAACAAGGAAAACGTAACCTCCTCCTATAGGAGTCTAACAACGGTAAAAAAAAGAATCACTAACATGTAATAAACAATTCACATTTGCTATAATAAACTGTAATCATGATATTACCATGCAGAACATGTATTAGAGTTCCATTTGAGACGGAGAAAGAACTGAGAAAGTGGTAGGCACCTCAAATGGGGCAAGGGTTCATTACATTTAGGTATCTTAAATTTCATTTCTTCCCTCACATAACTCCCCAATTCAAATTCATCTCTGTGTTTTCGTACTTTCTCATTTCAACCTTCCGATGAGATTCCAGCAACTATTTCAGGGCAACTAAAGGTTCATTGATCACCCTTGTTGAGAAGTCAATTTGTTCTTTGTATATCTTGTAACATTAATTCTTCGCCTTTTCCATAGAATTTTTTGTCAAGAGTTATTCAATACTATGATGAGCCTACATCTGAGCTGAAATACTTATATATTACCATGGACCAACTCTTTGGAAGCAGTCAATAACCATTATAAATAGTGATGAATACCCCATTTGTCAATTGAATCCAGATTTGGGACCATAGTTGTAAATGGCGCTCTGCATGGTGCAGCCTGAGTGCCAAATTCGCCATGGCGATGCCATTTGCAAGAAATAATCTCAATTGGAGTTTTGGTCAAAATTAAAGGGTTTTTAGACAGTTCTTGGTCGAATTGGGCAATTTGGGGGTAATTTCAACATTAAAATACTAACACATCTTCAAAACCATTTTAAAATGGTCAAAATCGGAGTGTTCTATCGCTGAAATGGCCCCCTCACCATAAACGTCGCAGAGCATCGCTCCAAACTCCAGCAGTATTCGTTCCCTAAGCTCAAGCAACAACTTTGCTTTACATTTTTCTTTGATTTCTTTTCAGGTTTTCCATGTGAGATATATAAATATACACATATATATTTTATATACGTGTGTGCGCTGATGCTATATTATTAAATTTTGCTGATTTTGTATGGATAATGGTCAAATTATTTATATATATTGCCTATATGTTTACTTTATTTGTTACAATTTTAAGTTACAATTACAAATATGTTGAATTTATAGTTACATATTTATGTTGCTGAATTTATTTAACTTATATGTTCAATTTATAATATAAAGCTTATATTTGTTGAAGTTATAGAATATATAGTTATACTAGCATAAAGTACGTGCGTTGAACGTGAACACTCAATTATAATACTAAAAAAGTTATTATTGAAAAAGTATACATTCGAGGAAAATTAAAGTATAATTAGAAAAAAATTGTACTTTAATTAGCATAAAAAATTAGTGAATTGTATAGTAACAATTAATTAGAGAATACATTTAGATATTGTAATGTAAGTAGTTACAATACTTATTGATTTATGACATAATGAAACCTAATGAAAATACAAAATTTCTCTTTATTAGGATTTTTCAATATCGTGATCTTTAAAGTCCAGAAGACGCAAATTTGTTCCATGTTTAAAAAGAATCTTTCTGGTTTTAATCTTGGTAGTCAATTACTTGTCCTTTTATATTTTCCGACATCTCTATTTGTAAATACTGTTAAATACCTAATCATTTTTTTAACACATTATTTTCTATATTTGATAATTAGCTACAAATTTTTATCCAATTTTTATTTGCTCTCTCATTCTTTTTATTGCACTATATTTGTCATATATTCATTTAGATTTTAATGGCTAGTATTTCATCATGTAGTACATATGCATCAATGAGTTTAACACTATCATTTTCTTTAGATTTCTCAACAATTTGAAGTTTTTTTATAAATAAGATCACGTTATGTAATTTCATATTTTCATTAAAGTTGGAGAAATTCTTCTATATATTTTAATATAATTTTTATGCCATATAATAATCTAATTAATTGTGAAATGTAATTGATAGACAAAGAAATATGATTGATTCCAGATAATATGTTTTCATATTCATTTGAAATATGCATTTCATAAAATAGGGTAACATACATCTTGTAATTTGTAAGTTCCAAAGATCCAAGTGCTCATACTTGTGGTTCATTTGAGAAGCAGAAAAAAATAATTTAAAATTGATTTGTTTTTTATTTTTTGAACTTTTGTTAACAAAGTAAATTAATAGATGGTGTATATTATTAAACGTCAATATATATATTTATACATTACACATAGGTTCGTTAATAAGTGAACACTTCACATGTATATGCCAATTATATTACTTGCACTATATTATAGTAAACAAATACTGAAAACTCAAAATCTCTATAAATAACTTGTTATATATATAAATCCATGAAAAATGATTTTAATATCAAAATTTCAGTTTTAAAAATTTCAAACTAATATATCACGTAATCAGGTTTTAATATTAAACATTTTAGATAGTTTATATAATATATTCTTTGAACTTTTATATGGAAACTATTTGAAAAACATGACTTAATTTTTCAAAAATTTTAATAAGATTAAATATTTTGAAACATAAAATTGAAGATATAATTACTATCGATTATCTTGATAAAATTTTTAATCAAATAATTTTTTATACAAAATCACATCTGCTTAATTTTTAATTTAGAGAAGTGGGACAATTACGTCCAATAAGTTATTAGCCATAAATGTTAGATTTTTGTGGAATGAATACATATATTATGATTATTCACATTAAAATTTTAACTATGAAAATAGTAGATGTATATATCGTTATGTCATATATACATTTAACAACAAATACATTTAATAAAATTACTAAAATCTCATAACATTATCTTTAATATTCAAAAACCTTTAATGATATTTTAATTTAAAAATCACATTTCACTAATTTTCATTCCACAAAAATCTAACATTTATGGCTAATAACTCAATAGGACGTAATCGTCTCACGTCTCTAAATTAAAAATTAAACAGATAATTTTGTAATATATATAGGTTGTTAAATGAATATATTGTATATATACATATATATATACACTCACATAACAATATATATACATTTATTATTTTCATAGTTAAAGATTTTTATTATTTATGTTTAATGTGAGTAATCATAGTATGTATATTCATAATTTCGTATTCAACAATACATACATATTTATACATATGTCATATGTAATCACTCAATATGGAAATGATTTTGGTGCATGAATACAAATGCATAATTTATAACCATCATATGGACTTTTGGAGTAGCCAAAATCATTTGACAACCTTGAATTGTTTTTAATAAGCATATTCATGAATTATCATGAAAATTAATGAGTTATTGTATTGTTTACATAAATTAAGGTCTAACCAATAAGAAAACATAATTGGAGTATAGACAAAAATGTCTTTTCACAATGGGAAGAAACACTTAGATTATCCACACTTTTATATTAGTATAGATATTTATATATCTTGATGACTTCGATCTAGGCATGCGCCGCGCCGTTGTGGTTTTACTTTTTAATTTATTTGATAAATGTATGAAAGAATGTACTAAAATGCCTTCAGTTAACTTATGATACCTAATAGTCTAATACACTGTTTGGGTGCAGTGAATGGTAGACAGAATCTCATCAAAATGGGGTTTAGGAAAATAAACAAGGGAAATTTGAAAAGGGGTGGGGCTAGTGTGAGCGAATAAATGGACCTTAGACACAAGGAGACTCCAGATTGGCCAGCCATCTCCACTTCCACTGTCTACAGAGATGTTCATAAAACTTGGATATTTACCTCCTGGAACTTCAAGAAGATGTACAAATATTGTAACAATATATACTCATAAGTAAATATATAATAAGGCAGGATAAAACATGCAACATGAGAATGAAGGAGCCTTAACATGCAAGACTAGAAACGATACTTGTCAAATCCAGATAAATAAAACAAAAGGAATACTATTTCTACCTCTCTACTTAAGCTAATTGGAGATTGGGCGGCATTAGAATTCTGAACTATTGTCTGTTTGGTGTTTCACCCTGACAAGAATACACCACAATGGAAAAAGGAATTAGATATAATTTTGTCCAAGAATATCATGCAATTGCAACCATGAGTCATAAACACTTACAGGATCAGATAGCTGATCTCTTATGCAGTACATGGACTTCAACATCATTTCCATTGTATCCTTTGCCAACTGGAACTTGACATCCCTTTCACCCAAGTTCGGCTGGGCATCACTTTGAAGCTGCAGAGAGCACAGTCTTACAGTAAACACATACTGGAAAATTGCAAAGTTAATCCCATATTTAAATTGAAAATACCTTCAAGTTAATGGCTGCTGTAGGCTCTCTGTGTTCCACACTTTGATTTGCCATGTTCCACGTCATTGCCTTCAAACGCGGCAAAACAACCTAATGTGAAAATACAGATGAATAAATAAATCATAGGAAACAAATATTTTAAAAAATTATAAAATTTAATGGAATGATTTGGATTAACTTTCTATTTATCATTGAGGTAAAATATCTCACCGGATCTTTTGATATATCTTCACGCCACTCCTTCTGGAACTTTTGTAGTAGAAGTGTCAGTAATCTTTGCAATTCGGGCAAAACTTCAGCAGGAAACAGCTTCTGAATTTCATCTTTGTTTACATTCTCATGAACACAACGCCGAATCAACACCCGTAGACACACTAATAGCTGCAAAACCATATTACATTTTAACTTGGTCTTAAATTGCAGAGGGATATGTAAGAAAACCTAGACTTACTACAAGGAAACAAGACCAGATAGACAATTCAACCATATCATGAAGACAATTACAAGGATGACCAGTAGAGGAATGATTTCAGATTGAGAAAACACATTAGAAATCAAATTTTGATGAAGGAAATGGCTATTTCATGGCTGTAGGAACGCCTTTGTGGATGGTACAGAGGAGATTGTTCAAGAAGTAAACCAAAACTTCTACCTTACTTAACAGTCAACATACATCATACATGCTAGCAAGGGGCAAGGAGATTCATGGATTACATATAAGCAGTGACAGCAGAGAGTATAATCTCCAAGAAGTAATTTCTTCAAGTGTTTCATTCTTAGAAAATACTAACAAATGTATTAAGCTTTGAAGTTAGCTAATTATATGATAGGTATTATGATGCACTTACAGACAGACTTGTCTCATTTCTTTTTGCATGAATATCATTACGGTGTGTTTGGATCGATGGATTTGGATTTGAGGAGTGGATTTGGAGGAAGGATTTCAAATGACACCTAAATGAATGTCATTTGAAATCCACCATAATTGTGGAGAAAAGAGCTCAAATGAATGGCGAGGGATTTGAAATCCATCATCATCCAAACGAACTTAGACGGATTTGTCGATGAATTTGAAATCCATGGATTTCAAATCACTCGATCCAAATGCACCCTTATAGAACACAAAAGGTGCATTATACTCAAAACACCATTTGGAACCTCTAGCTATCTCTGATCAACTGAGATCGCCGTATAAACAGGAAAGAGATATGGGGCAACAAATTGACACTCAAATTTTGGCGTAATCTGGAATATGTGACTGGGGATTAAGCCTAAAATGCTAAGTTCAACACCTTCAAGGTGATAGACCCAAGAGGTTGAACACCCAAAAGATGTTCCACACCAGCTTGAGGTAACGTTACCAAAGTATTTGACCCCAGTTTTAGGTTGAGGTGAGCACCTTTCTAGGTGTTCGACCCAACTAAGTTCAAAAACATCACCCCAGACTAAGCAATATCGGGTATGTGGAAGTATTTTGACACCGTATTACGTCTGTCGTAAACCCTCCATGATGGCTTTCAATCTGAGGGATGAGCAACGTAAATATCTGGGTGGTTAGTCATCACCAACACCATGGTAACCACTTCAGTAAAACCGGAGCAACACAAGAAGACCAGGAAGACCTAATTTATAAATAGGGAGCGGGTGAATACAATAGGGATTCTTGGCAATTCTCACAAACACATACTTCGTAACTCGTCTCCCTCAATTTACCTTCTTAAAAGGGTTATAGTCTTATGATTCTTACATTCTTTTAGCTTGTAATCTTGTACATTTACACAAAATATTTTGCTATATCACACGACACTCACACACCACGCCCTCATTCAAAGAGAGTTTACGTAAATTTCCTTATGTGGTTAATCTGAACTAAATAAAAGAATGCACTCTTTTATTATGTTATTTGCCTTTTAGTACCGTTCTCCAACAGTTCAACGTAAAAGGAAGCTGATGTTGTGTTATAGTTCACCCACCAACAAAGCCATCTAAGTCATCAGAAGAATCGAACCCACAACCTTCTGAGTGAAACTGGAAAATGGAAAGTGGCCCGTTCCTGTCCTTACCAACTGGGCCGTTGGCAACTCCACGGAAAATCACATCGAAGCCTAATTAGCATTATTTTCGGTGAAACTATCTCATTTCAAACAAACACCGAAGGCATCTACTATCATTTAGCAACTGATTATCAGTATCTGGTTACTTCCTCTTCATCGCTAACTAATTAACACGATACTTTCAATAAATGTAAAGCTCAAAAGTAAGCTATGAACAAAACAAAATTTGAACGAATTTAAGGTGGTGAAACTTACAGGATCAAGGTCAGAATCGTTGGAGAGTTGAAGTATATCTCGGAAGATTTGGCGGTCGGCAGCGTCGAGGCCGGTGCGGCGGGTGCGCCAGAGAGCTTGGAGAATGTATTCCACCGATTCTTTGGAGTTTGCCCTCACCAGTAGCGGCAAATGCCCCCACATACTGTGATCGTTTCCATCTCCCATCGCCCTAAATCAAACCAACAAGTATTTCTACTGTGCTCGATTAGGAGCTTTAGGTGAATAATATGAAGAGTGGAATAACGATTTTCACAACTTTGGCCCATGTTTTTAAAACGGACCGATGATCAAACCGGATAATTTATTGGGTCATTGGTTCGATCGATCGGACCAATATCAAAAAATCAGTTAACTGGATTATAAATTTATATATTATATTATGGATGTGTTTGGAAACACTTTTTCATGAAAAGTTCATTTCGAAAATGGACATTTTAAAATGGACTTTTTAAATAAGTGTTTTTAGGTAAACACATTTTTTTAAAAGTACTTTAGAACCAAAAGTTCATTTTTTTATACAAGAATGTGTTTGGTAAACTAACTCAAAAGTGTTTTATTAACAATTTTTTACAATATTGTTCTTATAAATATTTGCAACCATAGTGTCATTTGATACATTTTATTAATATATATTGATATTATAAAAAAATGATTCTAGATTTCACATTTTCAAGCCAACTTATATTGTAAAAGCTAATTACTAAGAATTATCATATTAATATCATGAAAATTATGAGTTGAAGCTCCACCTCTTAATAAAAAGTACTAGTTGAAATTTGGACTAAGTTTAAAAATAATAAATATATCATTCTCAATTTAGAGTATATTATTAAATATATCATTACCAATAAATTTATCATTACAAATTTTAATAATTGTATATTATTAAAATACATAATTAAAAATAAATTACACATGTAAAGTGAGGGAGGTATGTGAGAATTCTCACATTCACAATGGGAGCTTCTTTTAAATAGAAAAATAGAGGGTAAATTTGTAAAATAACAAATTCCACTAACCATGATATAAAAGTGGAACCAACGTAAGAAAAAGCCATTAATTCCCACTTCTTCAAAATGAGATTTTTAAAACCTTGACTTATTCAAAAGTAAAACCATTCACCAAACACACAAATTTTATCAAAATAGACTTTTAAGACTAAAAGTCAATTTAAAAAGTGTTTCCAAACGCATCCTATATGTACACTTATAAATATTTATAGTATACATATTTATCTTACATGGAATTAATTTTATTTATTTTTAAATAAATTATTTGTGTCAATTAAACTTTAAAAAAATAGATAATAATGTAGTTAAATTGATATAATATTAAATATGTTTATCACACATGTACCTATAAATATTTATATCATTCTAAATTAAAATAAATAAATCATGAGGTCATTAAATATAAAAACGTATTTCATATTCAACTCGTTATTTAATAAAGTAAAAAATTAATATTTTTAAATTTAAGAACTAATGAATGCAAAATTAATATAATGTATAATGTTACATTTATTAATAAAAAATATTTTTGGTGTAGTTGTAAACTTCTTATCTTTCTCTAGGGATGGTGAAGGGATAATTCTATAACAACACATACATATATATTCATTTTTAGTTGAGAAAAGAGATGAAAAATAAAAAAACCAGTTTGATATTAAATCGGCTCAACCGGATTTCGGCCGGTTTGACCGGGTTTATGAACCGGCCCAATTACACAACTGGATCGGGCTTTCGACCGGTTCGCGATAAAACCAGCCGGACCGGCCGGTCCAGTCCAATTTTAAAAACAGAGCCTTAGTTTGGTCACTTTCTATTTATCACAGTTTACAAATAATTTCTAAAAAAATCTCATAAATAGCCTCATACAATTGTTTTTTATATAAATATTAATGGTCAACCCTATATGATTAAATAGTCAATATTTCAGAATAGCTTTAAGAAAAATTTTATGTGCAAGTGATTTGTAATCTTAATAAAATATATGGATTTCGTTGTGAGCGATAACACGCAAAAAATGTGACACCCTTACACGGAAACAAACATAATAATACACATATTTATATTACCCGTTAAATCAAATTATTCACACGAAAGCATTTAAATTCATTAGTTCATGACTCTCACACATTGGCATAATGAAAAATATAGAAACATCTTGAAAATTATCCTTTTTCAATTAACCACACGAAGATCCTAAATGATATGAAAATGATGAGCCGAGGGAGAAGGACTTGAAACCAGCCAACCGATCTTGGTCCATGATTCAATCTTATGCACAAGGCTCTACGGGCCAACTTTATCTACAATAACTAAAAGAAAAATATTGCATTTGGTGAGTCGCAAACTCATCAAGTATAATAAAGTAACAAGCTATTTAACATCATATTAGCATACAAAAAACAACGATCAATCAATCTTTCAAGTCACATAAGAATATCATCCAAAATCATCTCACATTAATTTCATACCATTCACAAGCATAAGATGCACATGTTTGTCATTTTCTTTTACTGTTAATGGCCTGTTAAAACCAAGAGTAGATTGTGATCACGAAAATGGCCATGAGGGCACTCTGTAATTCATATAACACATGGGAGTTCAGTGAACTAGAGTGGTCGTACGATACTCTGTGGTCCAATCATTTGGACAATTTTTAACACATGACTCAAGGTCTATAACAGCCATAACAGAATCCTCTTATCTCTGATGAATGCATTTGCAAATCACATATCTCATTTTCATCATTAATTCATTAACAACCTTTCCACCATGTTAAGGATCATACCATTCACATGTATTACACAATGAGCTATATTCAACGTATTCATTTCCATCACTTAAACATCACATAATCCACGTTATACACCATAGGCTATTCAATCAACACAATTAGGCAAATAAATGATTCATTTACGAACTTCAATTAATCAAGTATCAGTCAAATAGCAGTCACCAAATTATACTCACAAATAGTGGCTTATCGAGATATCTTCGTCTAGTTGCGTTTTATGCTCCTCTGTTGGAATCCCGCCTTATTAAGCATATTGCAAATCATAACTATACTTAATACAACACATAAAAATGCAAATGAATGCATTAATACTTCATTTACAACTTGTCCATAGACTTACTTAGAAGTAACAAACCACGTTTAAGCTACATTTGAATGGTTTGTACATAAATTATAATAAATTCTAAACATATGATTTTTCTCTCAAATTGTTCCGTAATATAGTAAGCACACTGAATAATGTGATGTAAAAGTTCCATATTAAATTAACATATTTGTCATGGTCATTTCATCCTCCAAATATGTTGCACTCGAAAAACAGTTTCAGCACAGGCAAAGCCATTTCAAACAATTTTATAAATTCCCCTGTTGGTTTATAAATTTCTAAATTTTTAGGGAATCTTCCTAACGTTATATTATGATTTACTAAAACTTTTGTACCAAAGGAAAATACTTAGCTGGGTAAAAAAAGGTCAATACCGAGTCGTTCTGTAATTATGTCAAACTAACTGGCAGTTTTACTCTACGAATTTTAGAAAATTCCTCGAACCTCCAAAAATCTTTAAAACTTACAGAGTGAACCATATGGATATATCTACAGAAAATTTAACACATGATAATATAATCATTTGGTCACCTTAACAGAGCCCTAAAGACAACTTCAGAAATTGAAATTCTTATGCTATGATATTTCTAATTTGAATGCAAGATTCCAAATACCAAGTAAAAATCTGAGATTAATTGAAGTACAAAGTTGATTAAGTTAGATGGAGTATTTACCTATCACATAGGTATGTGAAAGAACCATGTCCCTATTCAAAGCTAGCAAAAACTAATTATTGGCAGATTTTGGTCCCTATTCAAAGCTAGCAAAAACTAATTATTGGCAGATTTTGGCTCTATGCAGAGGACTCTCAATTGAACGCAAGTATTGAGCTCTTTCGAATGTATATTTTAGAACCAAAGCTTACATCATGTTCCTATACCTCTTAGGAAGAAATTAAGATAAGGAACACTAAATTTGGATGTCATTTGACCTTTAAAAACTACAATCTTCCAATACTGCGCATGCTACGTCTTTGTTTTAATGTTTAGGAGGCTTTTGGTTTAGCACTGGCAAAGCCGTTTCAAACAATTTAATAAATTCCCCTGTTGGTTTATAAATTTCCAAATTTTTAGGGAATCTTCCTAACATATATATTATGATTTCCTAAAACGTTCATACCAAAGGAAAATACATAGCTGGGTCAAAAAAGGTCAATACCAAGCTGTTCTGTAATTATGTCAAACTAATTGGCAATTTTACTCTACGAATTTTAGAAAATTCCTCGAACCTCCAAAATCTTTAAAATTTACAGAGTGACTCTAACCATATGGATATATCTACAGAAAATTGAACACATGATAATATAATCATTTGGTCACCTTAACAGAGCCCTAAAGACAACTTCAGAAATTGAAATTCTTAAGCTATGATATTTCTAATTTGAATGCAAGAATCCTAATACCAAGTAAAAACCTGAGATTAATTGAAGTACAAAGTTGACTAAGTTAGGTGAAGTATTTACCTATCACATAGGTATGTGAAAGAACCAAGTCCCTATACAAAGCTAGCAAAAACTCATTATTGGCAGATTTTGGCTCTATGCAGAGGACTCTCAATTGAACACACGTTTTGAGCACTTTCGAATGTATATTTTAGAACCAAAGCTTACATCATGTTCCTATACCTCTTAGGAAGAAATTAAGATAAGGAACACTAAATTTGGATGTCGTTTGACCTTTAAAAACTACAATCTCCCAATACTGCGCATGCTACGTCTTTGTTTTAATGTTTAGGAGGCTTTTGGCTTCATATTTTCGTCTCTTTTGAAATGAACGGTTATAACTCATAAATATGAGGTTAGAGTATCAGAGAAGATACCTTTTTAAGAATTAGCTTAGGTGTTGACACATGCTGGTGTTGACACATGGGAGCATGATAAGTTGAAGAGGTGAAGCATGAGGTGTCCTTGATTTATAAGGATGAGATATGGAGAAACTCTATCAATCCATGTAGCTCTTAGTAGAGATGTACGCAGTCGAGTTTGGGCGGTTTAAAGGAAAAAATCGACCCGACCCGACATGAGCGGATGGACAAAATAGCAACCAAAATTACACATTTATCTTTTCAAACCGCGCGGTTAGGTTCGGTCGGGTTAATGAATTTGGCGGGTGGGTTGACGGTTTTAGCTTTTCCCATTTTTTTTGTCGTTAAGTAGTTACAAGTTCACCAAAAAAATATTATTGTAGATTTAATTTAAAACTTGAGTTGGTGAATATAGAAAATCAAGTGTATAACATATTTCCTTGGTCGAAAATAAAACTGTATTCAAGTAAAATAAAAATAAGTGTTCAAACAAAATATTTAATTTTTTTCACCAAATAAAAGTATAAGTGTAATATGAATATGAACAAAATTATCGTTCCTAAAAAATATATACATATATATTATTTCAAGAAGTTTATTGTTAATCCTTGTAATATTATTTGTGTGTTTTACATATAACTAGCGGCCGGGTTGCGGTTTAGGCTCGGGTTGCAAATTTTAAACCCACCACCCGAACCAAAAGTGGCAGGTGGCAAGATTATCAAACCCCAACTATAATTTAAAAGTTTAAAACCGACGATTTGCCGTGCAAATTGGTTCGTTTTTTTGAGCGTTTCGGGCGGATTGAACGGGTTTATGTACACCCCTAGCTCTTAGGAAGCATGAGGTGTAAGATACTAATATTATTCTTCTCATTCAGAATTATCATTTTTTCATAATTTACAATTTGATCCTTGTGTCATTTTGTTTTTACAAAATAATCCCAGCTGTTTGTGAAATGTGCAATTAAGCCTACTAGACTTGATATCCATCTTTTAATTCGGCCCTATAACTTATAGTGTATTTAATATAGATTCTTCTAGTTTTCTTTGGAACTAAGAAAAGCATTTGATGACTTAACTGTTAAGGAGACGTGGTGTTTGCTTAAAAGTCTAAGCATGAGGTGGCACCAAAATTTTAAGCATCAATATAAATTATTAAAATGCATTTATGCATCAATATATATGAATTAATGAGATGTAATATTTTGGGCTGTGAAAAAAAAATCTTCAACTAAATCTAATTAGTTAACCAACTTATTCTACAAGTTTCACCATTATAAATGGATGTAAATTCTAGTTGTGTGACAAATATGACAGATTTGAAAGTTTTGAGACTATGTAATAACATCTCGAATGATTAAAATTAAAGTAATTGGATGAGAGTAATTTTTCTTTTGAATTTTTGTCTACAATTTTAAATTTTTAGCATTATTTGGAACTATTGGGTGTACTTTTGATTTGTAGATATAATATTGAATTTTTAGACATAATTTTGAATTTTTAGCTATAATTTTGAACTTTTGAGATATCATTTAGAATTGTTAGGTATAATTTAAAATTTTGTAGGCCTAATTTTTTTTTTATATAATGTGGAATTAATAGGTCTACTTTAAATCTCTAGCTATAATTTTGAATTTATAGATATAGTGTCGAATTCGGGTATAATTTCAAATTTCTAACTATATTTTGAATTTGTAGGTATAATTTGAATTTATGGATATAATTTTTAATTTGTAGGTATAGGTATAATTTTGAACTTTTATCAATAATTTCGATTTGTTGGGTCTAGTTTGAATTTGTATGTCTAGTCTTTTTTAGTTAAGATATAATTTGAAGATTTAAGCATAATCTCCACATTTTAGATATGAATTTGAATAGCTATTTAATGTTAAGTTTCTTATTTAGCTATAATTGAATTTTATGATATAATCTAAAGTATTTTTCAGAATTCTTTTATTTGTTAAATAGCATTTTAAATATTTTAAGAATAGTGGTAAATAGTAAATATTGCTATATTGAGCATTTAAAATATTCTTAAAGTTTTTGAATAGTATTTAAAGAACTTTGTAAAACTAATTTGAGTACATTGAGTGTTCTTAAATACCACTTTAAAAATAAATTTGCATAATCTAAATGTCTAGATATGCATTTAAATCATATCAATCATAGAAAGAGTATGGAACAATATTTGTTAGCTTATTAATATAGGAATTTGTAGTGGCATTATTGTCGAGACGCCATAGTTGTATGGAGACAATTTCCATATTCCGTAATCACAAGCTCGGGGCAATATTGTCTTAAAGAAAGAGAGTCTAAATTCATGATTCGATGTTTACATTTTACATCTTCTTAAACACTACCCAATTTACTACTAAACTTTTTCCAACTAAGATAATTGTGCCAATCGGACATCATTAATATAGTGGTTAGTTCATGATATGAGGACATTCATTATGGAGGGTTTACTAAACTTCATAGAAAGTTGGTTTGGCTTAAAAGTGCATTGAAAACTTGGGATCGTGATACATTCAGGAATGTCATGAAGTTTTCAAAATTGTAGAAGATAAAGCTCGTAGTTTGAGAAAAAAAATACGATAAGGAGTCGACGGAGGCCAATCTTTGTGCCACGAATAAGGTGTCTGCAATTTTTATCCAAAAACTCGTTCTGGAGGAGGATTTTAGTCACACCTAGTTTAAACAGAAAAGAGCTAAAAACGGGATACCTTGCATAATTGATGGAAGTCAAAATTTAGAGGATCCAAATGAAATTCCTGACTCTGTCATAAATTACTTTGATTTTTTTTTTTTTTGGGGCCTAACATTCAGCTTGTGCACTTGGATTTATTACATGTCTCAAATATTCTTATTTCTTACAACGATGAAATTGATGTTGGGAAAAATCCGGAGTGTGGGGTGGTGTTTATGAAGATACAATATAAGGATGAAATGTCACGGTGCGGGATACCCGAGATCTTTAAGACAATATTGTCCACTCTTGATGGTTACAGTTTACGGCAATTGTCTCCCAAGATACAACAATATTGTCTCGACAATAGTACCACTACAAATTGCCGAGTCTAGCGAACAAATACTTGTTCCAAACTCTCTCAATGAACTCGTATGATTAAATGCATATCCAGACATTTAATATGCAAAACTTATTCTTAAACTATTAAATTAATTTTTAAGAATATTCAAAGTACTCAAATTAGTACTAAAAAGTTCTTAGAATAATATTCAAGAACTTTAAGAATATTTCAAATGCTCAATTTAGCATTTAATATTCAACACTATTCTTAAAATATTAAAACTATATTTAAGAAATAAAAGAACTCTTAAAATTCTCAAATTAGTATTTTAGAGAAAAAGAGAGAAGATAAACGATATTTAGTATGTTTAAATTCATAAATGGAGGGCCTACTTATAGATAATGAAGAGTTTTGAGTCAAATATTACAACTTTTCGTACATGCATACGGGGCCAAAAGGTGTGTCTTCTGGGCTAAAAGCCCCCTGAAATGGCTTTTCAAAACAGCCTAAAAAATTGGTTTGTTTGGTGAATCCCAAGTGAGCGCCTATCTAGTGTAGTGGCTGCACTCACTTCTCAACCAATCAGCTTGCTCAGTTGTAGGCGCTTATTCGGTGCGGCTAGGTGCACCAGTTGCGGTGCACCTCATCCCTTATCTTTTCCAAACTTATAATTCGACCCCAAAACTTTGAATTTTGAACAATCATGTCCTTTCAAGTTGGTCCTTAATTTTTTTCGATTTGAACATTTTAGTCCCAATTAAATAAACTTTTCTCATATGATCGTGGCAATTGATTGTATGATTTGTCATTATTTAATAACTTATGTACATATCGATAAATCAATTCCAACTATGAATAATATTTTCAGTGATGTACCTTGTTAATTAATTTCTCATTCACTCTAAATCGGATTTGAGTAATTAAATACTCTAAATTTATCTATTTGAGACGTAGAATAATTTGAGACAAAGACATTCTATTTCAAAATAGAAAGTCACTCAAATGTTTAGATAAAAACACAATTTACTCAATCAAGATTTCCAACAAATGAGATAGTATGCATGACACTTAACTGTGGAGGATGTAAAAAGTGTGGCCTTGAGCATTAACCTAAGCGTTGTGGAACCTAATTTTTTTGTCTCTATTTTATCAATGATGGGCTCTAATGCACGAACCCCTGTGAAATTCAAGCCGTATGGTGTCGGACACGGACACGGCTCCGACACGGCTTCGATACGTGTCCGACACGGCCAATCAGTGTCCAAAAATAAAATAAATTAAAATTTAATTTAGACATGTGTCGGACACGGCAAGTGGAGTGTCCGACACGGCAAGTGGAGTGTCCGACACGGTCATGTGGAGTGTCCGACACGGTCATGTGGAGTGTTCGACACAGATTGGGACACTTGTGCCCAATTTTTGAAGAAATTATATTGTATGAGGTCAAATGCGATTTAGAACATTACACTTTATGGATCCGCAAACCCCTAACTTTCAAAAGATTGCCTTAAGGTTACTTACTCATGTGTCTTCTTCGTCATGCTCCGAAAGAAATTGGAGTACTTACTCCTTTATACATTCTATAAAATTTTATAAATAGATAACTAATGTAAGTCACACAATATAAACTGCTATTTTATTTTTAAGTTGATATAATTTTATAACATAAAAGAATTTTATATATACTACTAAATTTAAGATAGTAATAAGAACATTAACATGAAATTCTTATGAATAATATTTATGAATTTATGATGAATGAAGCCAATTATTTAGCAATTCATGGTTGCATACATGCTTATACCTCAGTATACACTTGATTGATAAATATTTAAATTCAAAGAAAGAAAAAGTTACTTCATAATATTGGATTTTCGAATGAAAATTTTCTTTTTCATGTTTCACATCAACTTAGACAAAAAAATAAGATAAAACAACATTAGAAGCTAAGTCATGTTCCCAAATGTGCTTAAATCTTAAATTCACATGTCAAATAAGAAGAAATTCTCTTAGTAATTCTCCTCTATATAATGAAATAAGTGTTGCATATGTTTAAACTAAATCATAATGCAAATATGCATCATCAATAATTGATCAATTAATACCAAGTTCGGTGTTAAGATAAAATCTATATAATATAAAATATAAATTATATACAAGTACAATTAAGAATAATACGGAATGAAACAATTTCGTATGAATTTTTTGAGTTGTAATAAACACATACACATTACAAAAAAGACAAATTTCAAATTATATTGTAATGATTGTTGATAAATGATGAGAAATTCAATAACTAAAAATATTATGACTTGGCAATACATGTAAAATTTAACAATACTTGAAGTCTAAGACATTATTTAGTATTTTAATATTTAAACACTAAAAAAATACAGTAGTAATACCATATTTTTAGTTAATGAATATACAGTAGTATAATGACGTGGCCTACTGTGAGATAAATGAATTTTCTAAAAATCAATTAATAATTTCACTTAAATGAATATTTACATAAACATCTAAAGATAATGAAAATTCATAACCATCAAATAGGAGATATAGTCTTAATATCAAGCAAATGATTTTTTAATTTATGGAAGTTGATTAGGTTGTTGGAGCTCAATCCATGTTTTCCATTTGTGGCTAAAATTTTAGTATTTTAGCAATTAATTATGTAATACATTTTAACTAATGTAAGTGTTTTTAATTTGAATTGTCAAACTTTGGCTAACTGCGCAATATCTTCTGTTCTTATTATTTTTATTTATATTGGTTAATATTCATATTGTAAATTAAATACGAGGTTTAATTATTTATATTAGCTTCATCTTTGTTTAATATAAATCAATTTTTTTTTTTTTTTGGAATGATAATATGTATTCCATTGCATCAATCAAAACAATATACACATGGTCGTAACCACAACTTTGCAAGCCCAAAAACCTATTCTATCTCGCTCTACCAGAATTTACCATATTTGCATTGTAAGGTATAAAAAATGCTTTCCAAAATCGCATCCGGGTCCCGTCTTTCTTGTTCAAAGATACGATAGTTTCGTTCTCTCCAAATTGCATAGACAATATAGGCAAACAAACTTCTCTTTATTTGGCTTAATATGGTTTTCCCCACGCTAATTTTCGCCATCCACCTCAAAACCTCCACCCATTTCCCATATTTACACTTGATGCCTATCCTCTCCCAACACTTCTGCAGTAACTCTTTTGCAAATAGGCATTGGAAAAAGACATGATCCCGACTTTCCTGTCCACTTCCACAAAGAACACATTGTTCGTCCAAACCCATCATCCATTTCCCCAGCCTATCTCTCGTTTTAAGTCTATTGTGGGCAGCTAGCCACACAATCAGTCGATGCCTCGCTATAGGCCCCTTCCCCCATACAACCTTCTTCCAGCCCACCTCGTCATTATGTTCCGTGATATGTGCATAGGCATTTCGTATCGAGAACTCCCCTTTCCTCCATTGGTTTTGTACTACATCCACCGCATCAAGGAAGCTTGTTCTAATTCCTATCATTCGTTTCCAAAACCACGAATCCGTTTGTTTCGTTTGTACACTCCAAATATCTAGTGATTTTAAGTAATACGCATTCACCCATTTGATCCACATCGTATCAGTTTTTTGTGCAATGTTCCAGATAAGTTTGAAAATGGCAGCCACATTCCATTGTTCCAATGAAATTATGCCTAGACCACCTTCACTTTTCGGGCAGCAGACATCCGTCCATTTGACAGCGGCAATGTAATTCCCCGTTGTTTTCCCACTCCATAAGAATCGCCCACACATACTCTCAATTTCCTTTATCACCGTTATTGGTAGAGGGAAAATTTGAGCCCAATACATCTGCACTCCAAACAGGACTGCTTTAATAAGCAACGCTCTCCCTGCCATTGAAAGGAATCGGGTTGTCCAAGATTGAATCTTTCCCATAATCTTATCAATCAATACTTGACAATTGCTCACAGTAAGCCTGGATGAAATAAGAGGTACCCCCAGATACCTCATTGGAAGAACCCCTTCAACAAATCCCGTTTCTTGCAAAATAGCCTCCTTTTCCTCCACGGTCACACCCCCGAAAAAAATTTGGCTTTTCTCTGCATTCGCTTTGAGTCCCGTCACATCCGAAAACTTCTCAAAGACCTCTTTAATTTTCCTCATTGCAGCCTTGTTCCCTTTACAAAACATCATAAGGTCATCTGCGAAACACAAATTTATCAGCTCAACCTTTTTGCATCTCGGGTGAAATCTGAAAGTTGGGTCCAGTTTCAACCTCATAAAACCTCTTGTCAAATAATCCATCACAATCACGAATAGATATGGCGACATTGGGTCCCCTTGTCTGAGCCCTCTTCTCCCTTTTATCTGCCCAAAAACCTCGCCATTCAGCATTATGGAATACATCGGGGTGGTCACACAAATCATTATCATATCAATAAATTCTTTTGGAAACCCATAGGCCTTCAATATCTCCTCCAAAAAATCCCACCTCACCGTGTCATAAGCTTTCCGTATGTCTACTTTAAGAACCACCCGTGGCGAAATTCCCGTCCGGCCATAGCCCCGAATCAGTTCATGGCACAACAAAACATTCTCAACAATCGATCGTCCTTGGACAAATGCCCCTTGGGCTTGTCCAACAATTCTGGGGAGTACTTCTTTCAACCTATTACATATGAGTTTAGATAGAGTTTTGTACAGGACCGAGCAACAGGCTATAGGTCTAAAGTCCTGTACCCCTTTCGGGTCCTTCTTCTTCGGTATGAGGTGCAAGAGGGTATAATTCAATTCTTTAAGAAGTTTCCTTTTTGTCCAGCAATCCATTATTGCCTCCACCACATCCTGTCCAACAATAGCCCAGGCTCCTTTGTAAAATCCCGTGGTCATCCCATCCGGCCCTGGACTTTTATCTTCGGGAATGGAGAATAGCGTTCTTTTAATTTCATCCTCACTAACTGGTCGGGAAATACTTGCATAGTCCTCCGCTTTAAGAGTGTAACCCATTTGAACAATATCATTGTTTATAATCGCATCTCCACCCTACCGGACTTCCACCTCACCAAGCATGTGTGTATAATACCTCACAATCTCCTCATGAATTTCTTTCTTATTGAAAACCATCTGCCCGTCCCGATTCCTTAAAGATTGGATTGCATTTCCCACCCTTCTCGCCTTAATTCGTGCAAAAAAATACTTCGTGCATTCATCTCCTTTGACATAAAACTCAGTTTTAGCCTTTTGTTTCAAGAATTCATATTCCATTCGGGCAAGCCTAGTTGTTTCAATAACCATCCCTCTCTCCCTAGTGATCAGCTCTTGGTTAAATGGCTGCTCATTAATTTGTTTCCTCATCTCGCCTAGCTCTTCCCTTTTCCTTCGGACAACGCTGCCAATGTCCGCATAGTACGTACGATGCATACTTCTCAATGCTTTCTTGACTTCTTTGCTTTTTTGAAGTACTTGGTACATTTTATACCCTATAACCTCCTTTCTCCAGGCTTGAGAGACCACCTCTCCAAACTGGGGATGGTGCACCCACCCGTTCAGAAACCGGAATGGAGCCCCCCCTACCCTGTCCTCCTTCAGTTCCAAGACCATTGGACAATGGTCTGAAATGTCTTTATCCAAGAACGTGGCCTTGAACCCCTCCATTTGTGTGAACCAATCCACATTTCCTACAATTCTGTCAAGTTTACAATAAATTCTCGAACCCGCATCCTGGTTGTTATTCCAGGTATACATATCCCCAACATACGGAATGTCCTCCAACCCAACATTATCAAAACACTGCTTCATATCCTCATTACCCCCCACATAGCAGCCATCGGGGTTAAGTTTATCCTCGGCCCGAACTGTTGCATTCCAATCTCCCATCAACACCCAAGGGCCCCTGTTACGTTGAATCTGTAAACAGTCCCAGAGCTTTTTCCTTTTCCTCTCGTCGTTATATCCATAAACCACTGTCAGAGTGAATTTATACTTCCCCTTTTCAATCTCACATTCAATCATTTGGTCTGTTACCACCCGGACCTGACATCGAAGTTCCTTCTTTTTCCACATGAGCCAAATTCGCCCATTTTCCGCATGAATATAATTATTTATGACCTCCCACTCATCCCCAAGCCCCCTTCTAATTTTAGTGAAATTATTTGGTTTTACTCGTGTTTCCAGTACTGCCATCACGTCCAGTTTTTGTTCCTTCCTCACTCTCCGCACAGCCTGTTGCTTCACTGCTGTGCCGAGACCCCTAATGTTCCATGCCCCAACTATCATTGAACAGAGGATGAGGCCCCAATGTTCGTTATTCCCTCCACACTTGCGCCCACATTACTCAAGACCTGAAATAAATTGCTTAAAGCATGTTGCACTTCCACATTACTAGTTTGCTCGGCCCATCCTTGGCTCTTCCTTTGTTTACCTTTACTGACTTCCTTCCATTCAGGTTCCTCCCCTTGCATCTTAGTTTTTGGTGTTTTATCCTCCTTTGCAGCCTGCTTTTCTACCCCCTGTTGTGGCTTCACCACCCTCATCTCTTCAGCTTGTGTCTTCACAACCACCTGCTCTTCAGCCTCCTGGGTGGCATCCTTACGAACCCATTTTGTTGTTAAAGGGCCCCTACACTCCTCTTCGCGGTGTCCCCATCTCCCACATCTGTGGCATTTGCAGGGAATCCATTCATATCGAATTGGCTGAATCAACACCTCCTCCCTTCCTGGTAATCGAATTTTGATTTCCTTTGGTAACTCACTGCCCAATTCCACCTTCACCAAGATCCTCGCATAGTCTAATCTTAGCTTTTGTGCTGTCATCTCGTCCGTATGCACCGGTTCACCTACTTTACTCGCAATCCTGCTAAGTGTAGTGGCACTCCATAATCCCATGGGTAATTTCGGTAGTTGGATCCAAACAGGAATCGATGTTATGTGATCATAATGCTCGCTATCTCCCTTCCATGGTTGCACAATTAGGGGTTTCGAGTAGAAAAACTGAATCCCCTTTTTGTGCACAGCCTCCATTTCCTCCTGCGATTCAAACCTTAGAATAAAACCCTTTTCGTATTTTACCACTTTTGGCATCGTTATCCCCTTCCATCTCCCTCTCAAGAAATTAACCATTGTAACCACCGGTATCTCAATACCCAGAATATATGCATACAACGAGTGTTTCCAATATTCCTTCTCCGGTTCCATTTCCTCTACCGTAACCTGGATTTCCTCCTCCGTCGTAGTTACCTTTTCTAGTTGCAGTCCTCCCTCTCCAGTCCTGTTATTCTGAAATAGGCCTCGCCAAGGTTTCTTCTGTTCCGGTATCGTAACATTCTGACCCAATATCGGTATCTCCTTCCTCTCTGCCTCTGGAATCGACTTCCTATTTTCAGTGTGGGCTGGCTCTTTCTGTTGTTGTGGTTCCTCTCTTTCCATCTCATCTGCCCACGATTCCCTACTCCCTTCCCCAATTTGTTTAGGGGGAGTCTTTGCTGGTTCCCCCATCAAACTCTGAGTCTCATTCCCCACAGTCATCGCCGGCTTCCGGCCCCTTCGCTTTGCCATTCGAGTTTGTGCGCACTTTAGCCACTAATGTGCGCCGAGAGAAAAGTCTCCAAACCCAATATAAATCAATTTTTAGTTAATCTACTATATTAATAAAATAATTATTTTTTAGGGTTTATGGTTGGAATGCCAAATGATGCTTATATATATCTAGAAGTTTTAATCATAAAATATTTATTACCATTGTTATGTATTTTTATATAATTTATATGGACTCCAAAGGGGACTATGTGATACACTTCAACTAATTTAAGTGTTTTTAATTTGACTTGTCAAACATTGGCCAGTTGCTCAATATCTTCTTTTCTAATTATTTTATTTATGTTGGTTTAGATTGATATATTATAATTATAGATTAGGTTTGTTTACATTCAATAAGCATTCTTTAATTATTTATATTAGTTTCATCCTTGTTTGATATAAATAGTTTTTTAGTTAATCTACAATATAAATAAAATAATTATTTTGAGGTTTATGGTTGGAATGCCAGATGATTCTTATATATATGTAGAAGTTTTGATTATTACCATCGTTATGTATTTGTATACAATTTATATGGGCTTCAAAGGGAAAATTATATTATATATAATTGTTAAGGAGATGAGTTGATTTTGATGATTAAATAGGTGAATGTTGTATATAAAATATGTTCATTACATTTAACCTTGAAAATAAAAAATTAAAATATATAGACAGTTTTATGTCATATGATATAAACATAATTAATATATATATATATATATATATATCACTCATCTAGATATTTTTGCACTAAATTACAGGTTCAGTAAATGAATAATCAAATAACCCATGTCTTATTATGATTAATTTTAATAGTATTTTAAAAGTTTTAAAATTTAAAAATTAATATGATATAACCCTTATTGAAAGTTTAAAAATGAATAGACAAAACTATATGATCAATGTGAGAGGCATAAGGTCACCCCATCAATATTTGATTATATTAAGGGTCACCTTATTAATTATTGTCAAAATACCATATTATAATATAAATAATTAAGATAAGGGTATTTGTGTCTTTTCACAATGGGAAGAAACAATCCATACTATGCATATATTTGATATATAATTTATATAAATAATTAGATTTATATTCTATCTGGATATGCATTTCTTAAAATTTTAATGTAATATAATATATTTTACAAATTATATATATATATGTATAAATATAAAACCTATTGTAGCATATGGAATCTCTAAATTATATAATAACATATATTTTATAGATTATATACATTGATGTTACATATTTGTTTACACAAAAAAATATATAATTATAATTTTTTTTTAGATTAATTGAAAGATTTCAAAAAATAATATATTTTGTGATTTTAATTGCAAAAATGTACCCACCTACCATTTAATTCAAAAACTAACACACTTTTGGTTTTTCACACAAAAGGCCAATATAGCAAAACTTTGTTTTACCAAAAATACCCTTTATGACAAAATCTTATTTTGGAAACTTTAAAAGATGTGGAAAATTGTTAGTTAAATCCCTAACTTTAAATGAATGCAAATCGGGACCACAAAATGGTATTGCATACAACTTAAATGATCGAGATTTCAACAAGGTCCTTACCCTTCATCAAGATTTTAAAAGAAGTGAGCTGATGATGGAAGGAAATAGACCCTACTCGATCACTTACAAGATTTCTTATGCACTTTCGACACACACCATTCGGACGTGTTTCTTAGAAAGGATTTCATCGAAGTTCCAAGGATCTTCGAAGACTTTGCAAGAGCGGTATTGCCGGATATTATTGAACTTCCAACAATACAAGACATCGATATGAGAATTCAGAATCTTCCAGTGTTAAACAGAAGCAAGAGTCTCATGATCGAACCTAGAAGAATGTCCTTTCAGCAAGAAAGGATAATGAGTAGCCATCGTTGGGAAGAACCAAAGGCTATACAGCAAGCTCAAGTTCTTAATGTGATCACTACGCACGGAGAACTTAAATGCCCAGAAGGTTGGCGAGAGGTGAAAATAATATTTGATATCACTCAAACGGAAAATCTATTTCCATGTGATGTCTTATATTATTTACAGCAGCCTACAGTAGGCAGGTATCAAGGACTCCTTAAAATAGGAGAAATTGAAACAGCGATTACGGGAAAAGCAGGAAGAACCGCGGAACAAGTGGTTCTAGGACTTGAATTCCTTGAGGCACATAAACCTTGGGAAAGACTGCCGGATGGAATGGAATTCACGGTAGGAGAGAAGCGTTATCGGATCCGATGACTACCAGCCCATTTTCCATATACATTTCAATCGGAATGTTATATGAAAAATACCGTGCAGAATACTTTGCCGCCTACATTGATTCAGGAGCAGGAATTTGCACAGCAAAACAAGAAGTTTTCCCTACAGACGTTTGTGAGGACTTACCCTCTATTGCTGGGAGAGATTTTTCAAAGAGAATACTTATTCTCAAAAGAGGAATCAAACAGGCAGAAATTATGATCGGAGGAGCAGGAGGTACCCCATGGTACAAAGTCAAGACTCCACCTATCTATTTCCATGATACATGAGCTGATATTATGCTAGGAAACAATTTCCTTCAGACATTCAAAAGGTTCACACAAGAGAATGAAACAAGGCGTCTTATTTTCACAACTCAATGTGATCATAAGATTATTGTTCAGAGACTACGCCAGGCATTTCACCGTAAAATGCCACTGTTTTTTCGCAGCAAGCGTGGTGATGATGCTAAACTTCGACATCCAAAAATGAAGGATCAAAGAAAGTTTGGCACTGCTTTGTTATCCTATCGACAACATGGTTCTAGGAAAAAAGACCGTAGATGGGAAAACCACGTTTACTCCTTCAATGTGAATGGAGAAGAAAGAGTACCACCAGAGGCTATACACAATCTTTTTATGAGACTCATGAACACCCCTCAAGTTGATGTCACTTTTGAAGAACACATCTCGCTTGAGGACATCAAGAAAAGGATCCAGAGGAACTACAACGAAGATCCTCTAGCCTGGTGGGATAGAAACGAACTCAAAGCATCTTTAAAAGTGAAAGCTGGAAAGGAACACGAGTTTGTGAGGTACAAGCCAATCCTTATGAACATGGAAGATTGTAAGGATATGAGAAAGATACTTAAGGAACACCTAGACCTTAAGTTGATATCTCCAGGAGTCTCACCATATAGCAGCCCAGGATTTCTGGTCCGAAATCATAGTGAGATCAAGAGAGGAAAGCCAAGACTTGTTATTAATTATAAAGGGATTAATAACATTTTGGAATTCGACGGATACTACATCCCAAGCAGAGAACATCTGGTGAATTGTATCAGAGGAACCAAGATATTCTCAAAGTTCAATTGCAAGTCTGGATTCTACCAGATAAAAATGGAAGAAGAAAGCAAGAAGTACACAGCTTTCTCCACTCCACAAGGACATTATGTCTGGAATGTTATGCCAATGGGTTTAGCAAATGCACCCCAGATATTCCAAAGGAAAATGGATAATCTCTTCAAAGATTATTTCTCTTTCATGTTCGTATACATCGACGACATTCTTGTTGCATCAAAGAATATGAAAGAACACCTGAAACACCTGGAAATCTTTTCAGAGGTATGCCACAAAGAAGGATTAGTGCTATTCAGAAAAGAAAGCAGTAATAGCCACAAGAAAGATCGAATTCCTTGGAATCGAGATCGACGAATCTGGAATCATCCTACAAAACCATATTGTAGAAAAGATTACAGGATTTCCAGATGTCTTGCAAGACAAGAAGCAGCTTCAAAGCTTTCTTGGAGTTGTTAATTTCGCAGGGATGTTCATCAACAACCTTGCATTTCACAGAAGGGTTTTCAGTCCACTGCTTAAAAAGGATGCAGCATTCATATGGACCGAAGAACACCAAGCAGGAATAAAACAGCTAAAAGAAGTTTGTAAAAAGCTTCCAAAGCTAGCAATTCCTAATGACGAGGATAGTTTAATCCTCTATACAGATGCCAGTGATCATTGGTGGGCAGCAGTGCTTACAAAGACCACTCCTACAGGGGAAGTTCCATGCAGATACTGCAGCGGCCTCTTTTCAGAAGCCGAAGCAAATCGGTGGCATATCAACGAAAAAAAATTCTTTGCAGTCCGAAAGGCGTTTAAAAAATGGCCTCTATTTTTACTAGCAAAGAAATTTATCCTAAAAATAGATAATTCAAGTGTTAAGGCTTTTCTTACAAATAAGATAGAGTCTAAGCCAGAGAAAGCCAGACTACTTAGGTGGCAGGCTGAATGTCAATATTATATCTATGATATTGTTCTAATCAAGTCTCATGAAAATGTTCTTGCAGATTTTCTAACAAGAGATGGAGGGAAGTGAAATTGACTCTCTCCTCAAGCTGTCAAGGCATCTAACAGATCACCTGGAGATGCTTCAAAAAGATTTCGATGCATTAGTACTTAATGCCGAAGTAGCAGGCAGGCTACAACAAGTTGATCAAACCAAAGTGTCTGATCGTATTCGAGGATGCAGATTGGCCGACGAACAATTGTTCTCGGTGTTACGCGGGCCTTTGCTCAGGGCAATATCTTGTAACAGAGATAATGAGCGACTTCGAGTACAGGGCTCTATACCTGTAGCAAGGGATTCAAGTACCCCTAGCACAAGTGCTGAGATGGTCTCATCTTATGATGATCTGCCTCAAGCAAAAATCGATGCTCCGGAGTCACATCCCGAGTCATCGAGTCAACCCACCACCTCAGGGGTCAAAGAGGGAGAGATCAACCTTAGGCCACAGACGGGCAAATCTAAGGTTGATATTAACCAAAATTTAGTTTCTTCTGCATTTCAGGAATATCAGCAGAAGTGGGAGAAACTAAACACAAGAATGTGGATCAATCCAGCTAAATGCTTGGTTGATATTTCAGGCAAATATCCAAGGATATGGATGCTCCCAGAATCCAATCCTAAGGACGTTAAGTACTGGTATGACTTTGGAGCACTAGCTTCGATTTCTACTAGGTCACCCAGCTTTTCGGAAATCTCTCAACTTCCGAAATGGATACAAGATTCAGTGCACGAAACTTGGGCAAACAACCCTCATCTTGCACGAGGAGACTTACTGGAGCTATACTTTATCAGTGCAGCACCAGAACCAATAGGAAAAGGGATGCATGAAGCATTCCACTTTATCAAGCTCAGGAGGCCAGACACAGAGGCCTTGAAAAGAATTAAAGCTCCATCCTCCGAAACTATCCGACTCGTTTCAACCTTCACTGAGGATGATATCTCCACCAGAAGGGCATGGGGAATTTGGGTCTGTCTTACAGAGATGGACAAGGTCAAGTTTTCATTCAAGTATTACCAGAATACGGTGAATGGATCATTCCTGCTCAATACAATGACAGGAAACACCACAAGCTTTGCAGAAAACTTATTCGAACAGAAAAGGACTCTGCTATGGTTAAACAAGCTGCCGGGGAGTAAAGAAACTCGCCGGAAACTATGCAACATGGCCCATGTTTGGCGATAGTCAGAACGGATCTGCCCGGACTGCCCGAACCAGAAGGAGCCAGAATTTGGTACTAAGTCCAAATCAATGAAGGACAAAGGGACCAAGACAGGAGATAGTGGTCAGGGACCACAAAAGTCACGGGCATACCAAAAACAAAAGATGCCCCGACAAAGATAAGTGGGAATCTTATACAGGACCACCCACTAGAAGAAAAAGACGAAGGATGTGAGTCAGCATCCTCATCATTTACCTTGGATACCAGACAACAGTAGGGCCAAGGCATGTGACTGAAAGAAAAATCCCACAACTTTATCAAAGTGGGAATAATAATGGAGGGATCCACACTCACAAGTGGATCCAATAATTCAAGCTCATAATAGAGGCAATAATGCAGCAATTCAGCCTCTATATAAACAAGATTTGGAGGAAGCAGAAGACATCGAACATTCTCTTCAGTTTTCTCATAAAATAAAAACATTGTAAAATTTGAAATTTTAAATATTCAGTTTGTAATAGTAGGGAGTGCATGTATTGTAACAAGAGTCGTCTCTTTTCTATGAGAGGCTAAACAAGTTTTCTCCTCCCAAAAGGAGTTTACTTATGTAATAAATATTTATCTAAGTTCATAATAAAAAGAAGGCTTTTGCTTCAACATGTTCTTATAGTATTTTTATTATTTAATCCCTGGAATACTCTACTTTTCACGCCTGGAGTAGGAAACGAACCAAGGCTGTGCTGAGCAGTTGCTGAAGGAGTCGGATAACTTGCAGATCAACTTCCCAAGGTGTGAAGTTGGATGGTGAGGAGCCATTCGTAAAAAGATCTGGGGGCACTGATTTTCCGACTGGTGGTATTGCAAACCATCTCACCCGGTGCTGTTTTCGGTCAAAACAAGGTATGGTGTTTTAAGGGATTATTTAATTTCTGTACGGAAGCATGTTGGGCCTGATAAAAAATTTTATGGACTAATTTGCAACATTTTCTAAGTTATGGGATTATATGTGCAATTTTTCCTCTTTTGTTATTCACAAGGGTGTTTTGGTATTTTGTGGTTTTAAAATAATGCTATATATGGGTTGTTGACTTTTCAAAGGTAAAAGTGTGCTATTTCTTGAATTAGTTTTAGAAGTGTTCTATTTTTGGAATTAGTTTTGGAAAGTGTATTATTTCTTGAAAAAATTCAGATTAATTGGGTCTAGACTAAGACCGAACCCAAAAAACACAAAGTTCTGGCCTAAGTCTGGGTCTAAGCTTAGACCCAACCTTTAGAGTTGGGTGTAAATTGGAACCAACTCTTTTTGAGTTAGGGTCTAAGTTTAACCCACCGAGTAACAACCCTACCTCTACCGAGGAGGATTACTCATCTTCCTTACTTCGAACATTTGTGTCAAAAGGAATGCACTCCATATCGTCCAACAAACAAATAAAAATTATAACAATTGGTTTAATATTAAAGAAATAGTAGCATTCATATGAATTGTAAAATAAAAAATATAAAACATTATGAGATATTATAATTGAGACTATTTAAAATAAATGATATACAAGTGATGTGATTAGGATGGATGGAATTACAATCCACAAGGATATATTGGCATATTTTTGACATTAACCACATTGGATATTTTAATAACTATCCCTTTATAGATTGAAGACTTTTGAATCAATCATAAATCACTTTGTGGGTTTTGAACTTTATTTTTTTTGCCAATAATAAAGACTATATTGCTTATTTTCCACTGCAAAGCTATGGTGTTGTCCACATTTCCATATTGTCAGTTTTTGATCCCCACAAAAAATGAAAACTTCAAAAGTTCTCTGCCCTACTTTTAAATTGGCACAAACTTATGAATTCATCTTCAACTTATTTCTGTCTCTCCATTTTAATTTCTTCTTCCCACATGGAAATTTTTTATTCCAACTACTCCACCACTCAGTTTACAACCACTTCATGCTATATTACATAAGAAAAATGCCTAGGTTTATTTGTTTATGATTTCAAAATCCATTTTAATATTTTTAAATCACAAAATTCAAAATAAACTTCACACACCAAATTTCTTTTTTTTCAACTCTACTTTTTCAATCTCCTATATAACTACCTATTAATCATATATACAACATTTCACACATTTACCAATCAAATCAATAATTATTATTTACTTTCTCTTTTATACTTTACAAATTTTTTTATCTATTTATTATTCATATAATCATTACATACACAACTAACACAATTATTTAACACATTATCCATCAATCTATTACTATTGATTTGACATATTTTACAACTTTCAACCTATTTTTAAAAATATAAACAAACAACTATCATTTTCACACAAATTTCCGTAGTACACAATTCTCGAGAAAATATTAAAATTTCATCTCAAAACATAAACAAACAGAGCCTTATAAACTTAAAATAGATATATATTAAATTTTGAACCTGTAATTTTGCACTCGATCCAATTTTGGTAGACGTGTTTCATATTGGTCGAGTCGTATTGGATATTATCAGATAATTAAAAATAAATGCATTAATTACATGATACTAAAGAAATTCTAAAAAAAATTGTAAAAGAATGCATAATATATAAAGAACATAATTTTTCACCAATGGATTGATACATTGCTAAAAAAAGTATTGCATTAGTTATAAATAAGTTTGAACATAATGTTATCATCGGACTGAAATTTGTAATAGAAAAGTGTTTAGTAATAATTTTATCACAAGCTCCAAATGTATGTAATAATACATAAAAAAATAGATCATATTACAAAATATATTTACGTAAAACATAAAAAAATCGTTATTGGTAATAGAATTGAGATGCTAACTATGATATGATATTATCATGGATATTATTTTGATAATATCATTGTACCGATGATATTATCCAATATTATTAGTAATATATATAAACTTGGAGAATAACTTTGGTATTATGGGATCAACTTGACCAATTCAGGTACTTATTGGCCATCAGCCTATACTTTGAACTATTTGACCTGGGTATGTATCAGATAGAAGAGTAGTTTTAGCAAATATCCTATCAATATATCCAACACTAATGCAACACACTCCGTTAATTCATTCAAGAACTAAAGGTTTCTCAGTAATGTATTAAATGAGATTAAGATTTTGTAAATTTCTCAACTGAAGATTTTAATGCAACAAAACTGATACTTACATCAATATACGTACTATGCATAATGCCATTGCATGCAGTCCCTTTGATTACTCAGATAAGAAAATAGTATTGTTACACAATCAAATATCACGTTTTCGGGGATTAAACATGAGATTATAATTTTTTCGGATTGTGTTAAATTACTGCACCCCGTTGTAATTGCAATGCATGGTGACAATTTGATAAGACAAATGTTAAGGATTTGTCATAATAACTGTGTTGATGAACATATATATATAGGACCTACATCTTTTTTTATGTGTTTGCCTTTATCAAAATTTTTGATTGCTATTAGAATTGGCCGTATGTTCTGAATCAAAAATAAGTGGCAGGACGACTTGATTACAAAAGCTGCCATTGTTGACAAATTAAAAGAAGCTATGTTAAAAGTAACAGCTGATCAAAAAATTATGTCATGTAACACATATCTTTGAACATTCATAGCAAACTCTAAACTCGAGACATCAACACAAGGGCAATTGAGATGTAAACGTTTATTCGATATCGGCTATATATGTCAAATTTGGTCTGAATATGGATCAAAGATTGGAATAATTAACTGATTGCTTATATTTTATTTTTTCGATGTACTTACAGATGCTTTAAATCATGGTTCTATTTTTTTCTTTTTTTTTCCGTCGAAAAGCTCGAAAAGTTTCTGTTTTTCAACTTAGGGAAAAGAAATTATGAAGTATTTTTGAAATTACAACGTTTCCAAGAAAACTCTTTGTGTTTCATTTGTTTCCACGAAAACTCTCAATGTTTCCATAGTTTTCACGAAACGCTGATAGTTTCCTAATTTTTTTCCGCATAGAGTATAATAATGAACAAAATATAAACAAAAAAGGAGGGAAAAAGAGGAGTTATAACAAATAATGCTAATATATTAAGTACAAAACAGAATCAAACAAGTCACTAAATAATTAATCTAAAAATATTGCTTATATACAAATACGCACGCGCATAAAAAGACAAAAAAAGCTAATATATTATAATTTTTCTTATAATGAGAATATGGATTATTAAATAATTATTTTAACGAAAAACATAATACATACCGCCGATTATAATGCTATATGAACAACTTCTTATTTTAATAATTTAAAGATATATTCCGTAAAACTTTGACAATTTTGTCTTTTATAGGTGAAGTTACTTGAACTTTGTTGAATATATGTTATATGAACGTTAAATTTGAATCCAATATTATAAGTTAGTTCCTTACTGAAATTTTATCAACTATTGGTGTACAATATTGATTTTGACAAAAATATTATTTTTAAATCATATTAATATAGCATTTATTATTTGCTTTCTTTTACACTGTTTCCATTTTTTCCCATATTTTTTAAATTTTCTCCTTAGTTTCCGAAACGTTTCTTATATTTGACAACCTGAAACTTAGCTCAAAAACAAAACTTTGATCCTTGCTTTAAATTATCAAGATGCTAATGGCTTGATATTACTATTCACCAGCTTCATATATATATATATAGCATGGTAAGTATTGTTTTATCTTCTTGTAATTATCTACCAAAGCTTATTGCTAAACTCCTAAAAGGCAAAGCTTAACATGTGAAAAAGGCAAATTGGTAAAGAAAAGCTGAATTATGTTGAGCGATTGATGAAAGACCTGCAAAATTGACATGCTTTTCTGGATGATAATTGGTAGGGGCAGCCCTTTTTGTTCCCATACCCTCTTGCCAAAAGTATATTTTAATTTGCAACTTTAAAAAATAAGTAATATAAATTAATATGTGGTCTCAATGCACATTATGAAATTTGGACACTTTTTTTTTTTTTTTTTTTTTTTTTTTTTTTTTTTTTTTTTTTTTTTTTTTCGGTAATGATGTTATGATAACAATCGCACGGCTTTATTCTGAAGCATATATAAAAAAGGGTTTGACCATTGGAAGTTATGAAAGAGTTACCTAAAGTTTGATTGCGACTTCTTTTCTTCTTTTGAAATGTGAGTACATAGTATCAAAATCATCAATACTTGTAACTATTTTGAGGTGATCATTAGAATTTTGTAATAATAATTTTCATAATTATTTTATAACAAAAACATTGTTATGTTAGTCACATGAAATCGTTGTTATATTTGTTTCACTTGAATGTTTGAAAATAAATTATTGTGACTTTACTAATATATATTTATGGATAAATATGACATTATTGCTCGGTATTTTGTTTAAAGATATGTGACGCAATGAATATGCGTGCAATGATGACATGAAGTTAAATATTAATATGACTATCACTACTAAGTTTTGTAGTTACAAAAAAAGCCTTGAAATGTACGTAATATTAAGATCATATCAGAAGGAGGATTATAATGTCAAAAACACACAAGGTCATGAGGATGATATATATCTTTCAACATTATTACAATTCATAAATTTACTTGGATAGTACTCAAAATCTCGAGATTATGTTACCATTTTACCATTTTTTGATTATCTATATTCAATAATTCACAATCTCATGATCAATGATCGATTTTTAGGTTTCTTCGTAAGCCTAATTGGTTAGATACATGATTGATGAAATTGACGAAACATGTCAAATGGGGTGTGTTTGGTTACACTTTTAGTAAGAGTGATCTTATCTCAAAATTCAAAAAAGGGTTTGTTTTAGTGTAGGATGAGAGACATTGATAGTGGGTGTTTGGTTTTATGGGTAGTGAAGTAAAGTTAAGAAGTTGAATACAATTGTGTACAGCTAGCTATATATGATTTGGTTTTACTTTCTTGTTTTGATTCATTTGCCTTTTCTAAGGTTCTAAACTTGACCATGACCATATGAACTTGGCTTCTGTAATTGTCACCTAGATTTCATCAATATTCATAATTCACTATTGTTGAGTTAAGGAGCCTGAAGGACTGTACAACCAGGAATTTTTTTGAGGATATTTTAGTCTTTTGCGGATCCTATTCTGATTAGGGTTACAGAATCCTTTTGTTATTAGGGTTACGTACTTAGTATAAATAGCTCTATTCTAATTGTAATCTTATCATTCGAAATATAGTGAAATTCTTGGTTTGGCAGTGTCCCCAGACGTAGTCAAATTCCTTTGACGAACTGGGTAAACAATTCGTGTGTCTTTTATTATTGCTCTTTTCTTTCGTGCGAATATCATTGGCATCATATTCATAACAACTATCACTATTCATCTCATGCATATATGCCCTACAATACATAAATAGCTTGCTCTTGTAATTCTGAATTAGGTTTTATTTGTTTTCATTTTACAAATTATCATAGAAAACAGATGAATATATATAATCTAAAGATAGATCATTCAATCTGATTTTTGTCATGATTGCTGTTAGGCTAATAATTACCTGCCTGTAACACCAGAAGCTAAAATCAAGTACACAATATATACAGCAAATATTAGTTTAGTTTAATTAATTTCTCTATCTTTTTCTTATTTTACAGTTTTCCCATCACTAAACTAGAAAAACAAAAGTAGAGGCTCAAAAATGGAAGATTGTTTTTTCCATCATTCAAAAAAACTGATTGTACCATTGGTGGTATGTCTAGAATGCTGTCTATATCAACAAAGCTCAATTATTAGCACTGCAAAGTTAAAAAAAATAATACAGTTGTATATGGAATTAAGGGTCATGATTATGACTCACATCTCTTTCTCTTCTTCATCTTATCTACTATTATTATTTTCCAACATTCATATCAAATAATTTACATACAAAAGATTTTTATGAAAATTTTCAATTGTCATGGATATAAACGTGAAAACTTCGAGTTAGAAATAAGGTTCAAATCAAGATTTTTATATTTTTCTGGAAGAAAACATACATAAAAGTTCAATGATCATCTCAATTCCTGAAATATAACAATATATAGATTTGAAATATATATATCAGAAATTTATTTTGGTGTACTGCATTAATAATCCATTAATTCTTCACCAATTAAAATCTCATTACAACATAGAAATTAACTAACATACTTCCTGTCTAAAAACTTCAAACAATAACAAGTGATACAACCCAGATAGCCTAATAAAAAACCAGGCATTTTCAAATTTCACCAAATCAAACCCCATTTATTACAGATAAAAAAAACCCATGCAGTTAGCAGATTTTAAGGTCTAAATTTCTGTCTGCAAGATTGACAAGTGATCTCCATACAAGTCGAATCGATCCTTCTTGTAGCCCTCTCTTTCATCCTCTCAGCTCTTTCAACTTCCTCTCTAGCCCTTTCCCACATGCTACGCGCACGTGCGAACTCAGATTGTGCTAACTCCATTTCTCTTCTCGTAAGCTCTCTAACTCTATCTGCATAAGCTTTCTCCATGGCTGCAAGTCGAATCTGCTCAGCAGCTTGCCATTTCAGAGCCTTTGTATCGTTGTTATATTTTTTGAATTTTCTTATTAAGACACAATTATCTGAATTAGGGGTTACACTTATGGATAATTGAAGGTCTAGTGATGGAGATTCAAAATGGTCCATTGATGACCAGAGTGGAGGATGAGATGAAGAAGGATGTGAGAATAGCTGCATTTCAGTGTGATCTTCTTCCATTGAGAAGAAGTTAGGTTTGGTTATGAGGTTTTTGTGAAGATGAGAATGATATATATGTATATATAGACATTTTTATATAAAGGGTTTGTTTATTTTTGAAAAAAAATAAAATAAAAAAAAAGCTCACTTTCCCCATGCAAAAGGACCGGGGACCAGCAATGTTTGGCATCATCATGAGTACCATGATTCTAACCCTTTGCATGATCCAATGAATGAATCTTGGGTTAGATTTTTTTGTGCAATTTGGTTGTAATTAGTCATGTTTATTCATCATAGTTAGGAAGTGGTGATCCTAATAATTAGTCATTTAATAGGCCTAGAGAACATCGAGACAAGTTGGCCTATGAATCTTGATTAGAGTTAGAGATTAGGGTTACTATAAAAAAAAATATTTCTTAATTATTTATGTATATGTATAATAATATAATATAATGTCATATTTAGTGTTTATCACAATATCTTTAATAATATATATATATATTTATATTTAATTCATAATTAACATATTTACATATAATTTTTATTTTTTCCATTATGAGGCACTTGAGTTCAACTCGACTTAATCTAGATTTCAGCTCAGGCTTCATTTATTATGCCTTATTGAGCTTAAAAAAATTGATTCGAATTGGAGTAGAACACTTTGGTGAAATTTGATTGGAGATTGGTTATTTGTCACAAGTGTTTATCGCTTGTGTTATGAAATGCCAAGTAAGTATTCATAATTTTGTAATTGCTATTGACGATTATGGCATATAAAATAATATCTAATGCCACTTGAAATAATTGAGCACTAGTAAATTAGGCGACATGTGTTTTGAATTATGAGATCAGGAGTGGCTTCGAATAAATATTCTCTAGTCAACATATAAATGATTAAGAAAACATATAGTAGTGGTGTACTACATTATTTTGTCATATGCCAATAATTTTAAAGGAAAAATGGAAATTGTAAGGTATTATACATAAATCTAACTCTTACTCTTAGTAGTACCATATATTTAGTGTGACCATAGGCATGCCACGTCCAATTCTTTTTTATATTCATTGGATCACACAAAATAACATGGCTTCTTTTCCATCTTTTTTTAATTTTTTTTTCTGTTTTAGTTTCTAAAATCTTTTAGGCTCCGTTTGTTTGATAGGGAATAGAATCTAAAATGAGAATAAGATTTCTTGTAATTTGATTACTAGAAATTTGATTCCATTAATAGTGTTTGGTTTATACAAAAAAATTGGGTAAGAATATATATATTTTTTCTTTTTTATATTTTGTTCAAATACATATAATAAAGAATGAAATCTAAAATTAAAAACTTTGACATAAATACCCTTATTTTAAATCATATTTGTATAATCTAATTATAAATTTTATGACAAAGTAGAATATTTGATATTATATATATACATAAGTGTATATACATATATATATATATATTTAATTTGGTTAAATAATAAAGAATAAATAAGATATCAATTTGGTTCAATTGCATTATCCTCTTTTAGAAAAATGATAATTAAATTGAACATGCTTATATTTACATATTGTTCGACTTTTAAAAAAAATTACATGTATGCATTTTTCATATACCAATGCATTGATAATTATTTTAAGTCGGAAACATATTATTGTTAATAAATAAAATATATTAATCATATGTGACCAACAACCATTTCAAAAGTACTATCGCAAAAACAACATAGCAATTTTTCAATTTCATTCAATAAATAAATATCAAATAAAATGAAATTACTATCTGTTTTGACAATGAAAATATTCTAAATGAATTAAAAATATGAAACTATTTCTTCATAAATAATAACTTAAATGAAATAAAAAAATAAATAACTATTTTGTTGATTTTGTATTATATTTGATATAACGGTAGTAATGACATTAAAGTAGTGCAGGTAATCACATTACCTCCATAAAACAAGGTAATGTAATTCCCTTATTTGAGATGTAATTCCCATATTTTGGGAATTAGATTGCATTCCATAATATCAAATAAAAAATACCAAACAAGGTTATTTGATTTTTGGGAATCATATTCCCCATTTTGATTCCATTCCCTTGACAAACAAACGGAGCCTTATGGCCTTTGTTGAGTTATGGAGCCTGAAGGACTGTAAATAGGACTGTAATCATTTTCTTATTAGGATTACGTAATCCTTCTTCTATTAGGGTTAGTAATCCTTATCCTATTAGGGTTATGTATCTTGTATTATAAATAGCCCTAGTATCATTGAAACTTATGGAATCAGAATATCATTATTCGAAATATAGTGAATATCCTGGCTTGGCAGCGTCCCAAAACGTAGTCAAAATTCTTTGACGAACTGGGTCAACAACTCGTGTGTTCTATTATTTTTTTTTTCTTTCGAGCGATTATTTTCATCATTGAAATCATAATCCTAACAACTGGTATCAGAGCTGCAGGTCGAGTGGGAACGGATATGATGGGTGAAGGAAAAACATAGATTAAAAAGTTTAACGGGACGGACTTTGGGTTCTGGAAGATGCAAATCGAAGATTACCTGTATGGTAAAGATTTGTATCAGCCCCTTGGTGATAATCCGTCGGATATGAAAGACGAAGAGTGGAAGGTGCTTGACAGGAAAGCGATGAGTGTGATTCGTTTGTCTTTGTCACGGACGTTGCGTTCCATACGACGAAGGAGACAACCACCAAGGGTATTTTGAAGGTTTTAACAGACATGTACGAGAAGCCATCAGCGGCAAATAAAGTGAATCTGATGCGGCGTCTCTTTAACCTAAAGATGTCAGAGAGTACTGTGTTGGCTGAGCATCTTAATAAGTTCAATCTGATTACAGCAGAAGGGAGCTCAGTTAAAATTGATTTTGATGACAAGGTTAGAGCCCTAATTCTGTTGTCTTCTTTACCTGAAAGTTGGGATGGAACGATTACCACAGTTAGTGCTTCAGCAGGGAAAGAGAAGATAAAATTTGATGAAGTAAGAGATCTGATTATTAGTGAATAAATTCGCAGGAGAGAATCGGGTATAGCTTCGGGTTCAGCTCTGAATACAGAAAATAGAGGCAGATCGGAATCAAAGAATTCAAACAGAGATAGGTCAAAATCGAGAGGTAAAAGTAAGATGAGGAGGGACCTGAGTTCGATAAAGTGTTAGAACTGTGAGCAACTTGGTCATTAGAAGAACAAGTGCACAGCACCCTAGAAGAATGGAAAATCAGCTAATACATTAGTGACGCTTTGATATTGAGCGTGAGTAGTCCATTGGAATCATGGGTTTTGGATTCTGGAGCATCGTTCCATTCTTGCAGTGATGCTGATATAATGGAACATTATACTTCTGAGGATTTCGAGAAGGTTTATCTTGCTGATGATGAGCCTTTGAAAATCATGGGGAAGGGAGATGTTCGAATTAAAACATCGAATGGAAGCGTATTATAGTTGCGTGATGTGAAACATATTCTTGGTTTGAAGAGGAATTTGGTCTCCGTAGGTCAACTAGACGATGATGGATACATTGTGACTTTAGGATGCAGTACATGGAAGATAACCAAAGGGTCCATAATATTGGCTCGAGGAGAAAACAATGACATAGATTTGTGCCATTGCCGACTTGGCCACATGAGTGAGAAGGGAATGAATGAGCTTTATTTGAAGGGTAAGCTACCAGGCCTCAAAACAGTCGATGTTGGCTTATTTGAGGACTGTGTATTCGAAAAATAGAAAAGGATGAGTTTTTCGAAGGGAGGCAGAACCTTGAAGAATGAGAAGTTGGAGTTGGTGCGGAGTGACTTATTGGGACCTGCACCACAAATTGATAAGGCAGGTACTCAGGCTAAAATTCCTGAGATTATTGAGTTAGACATCTCTAACTCGGGTGGGAGCAAAGTTGCTCATAATGATGTAGCTGTTAAAGCAGAGCCGAGTACGCCGACACTTCCGCTGTGGAGATCTAGCAGACAGCGTCATGCACCAAATAGGTATTCGCCCTCTATATATTACCTATTACTGATTAAGAGTGTGACCTCGGAGAAATTGAAGCTATGCATGGCTTCAATTGGCCTCAGAACCTGAGTTGAAAGGCTTGGTGCTGCCGGGACTGTTATGGGATACTGAATGAGAAGATCGAGAGATGGTTTACATTGTTGAGTTCAGTCTTCAAGTGGGAGATTGTTGAGTTATGGAGCCTGAAGGACTGTAAATAGAACTGTAATCCTTTTCTTATTAGGATTACGTAATCCTTCTCCTATTAGGGTTAGTAATCCTTCCCCTATTAGGGTTATGTATATTATAAATAGTCCTAATAGCATTGTAACTTATGAAATCAGAATTTCATTATTCTAAATATGGTGAATATCCTGGCTTGGCAGCGCCCCCAGACGTAGTCAAAATTCTTTGACGAACTGGGTCAACAACTCGTGTATTCTTTTATTATTTTTCTTTCGAGCGATTATTTTCATCATTGGCATCATATTCTTAACATCCTTCAGTTGCTGCTAACTCTAAACTAATGTGGTTAAATAGATTTTGTAGTGCATATTAAAAATAAAATTTGTTAGGGTGGTAAACATCAGTGGGTTATTTGTACTATAACTGAAAGTATTTGTATTATAAACCCAACACAAGGAAATAAATAAATAAGATATTCTAACACGACGTTTCAGTCGGAGCTATGAATGTTTAAAACTCGATCGAAAATCAATGAGCAAAGGTGAGGTCAATCCTTTGGTAAAAATATTTGCATATCTAAAAGCAGATGGCACGGACTTCACCCAAACCTACATACTTTCTTACAAAGTGAATATCAATTTCTATATATTTGGTATATTGATGTTGTATGAGGTTAGAGACAAGATAAATAAAATTGTTATTAATAAAATACACAATTGTAGTAGACGAAAGAGGTCAAAGCAATTCAACAAGAAACATTGTAAAGTCAAGTAGTTACGATGATAATGTTAGCAACACTTTAATACTCATTGGTACAAAACCGATAGGCTGGCGTTTGGAGGACCAAGATATGAGGTTGTCGACGAGAAATACACCAAAATCGGACATGGAGCATCAAGTCTATAGACAACTAGTCCAATCTGCATCAGAGTATGCAATAATGGTAGAGTAAATTTAACGTGCTGAAAGATACATTTAAGAACCTAGAAATGTGATTCACGCGGATCATGCATTTGAAGACAAACTTGTTGGATATCTCATGAGATATCCGGATGAGTGATGGTAAGATAGTGAAGAGCATCGGCCAAACAACGATAGAAAGTAGGACTAGAGACCATGGGCAAACGATATAAGTTTGCCTTTGGTGACAACTGGAATTGAACATAGGTTGCAGTCTGAGAGGGTAGCCCGTGCAAGTATTCGATGAGAAAATTTGTTGTAATAAAGAAAATAACCAGGCAGAGCGACATGCGAAAATACCAAGGAAATAGTAAAGAGGCCCAAGGTTAGTCATAGCAAATTCAGAAGACAATAAATGAGTGATAAATGAAATTTGGGAAGAGGGAGAGGTTGTACAAACGATATCACCATAGAGTGTTGAGAAATAGGTAGGCAGTGTCAGTACCACGATGGAACATACTAAAGAGGAATCAGATTTGCTGCCAATGAAACCAACAACGAAAATGAAAGATGTTAAATTGTGGAATCAAGCGCGAGGTGCTGGATTGAAAATGTAATGTGTAGTGAGCCTTCTTGAGATGACAAACATGGTCGGGATATAATAGGTGCACTAAAGCTAGTGATTGTTTCATGAATATGTTCTCAAAATGACCAAGGAGAGGCATTTTTTATGTCAAATTGGTGCATGGCCTAGAGCGAGAAACAGTAAGGCTAAGAACGAGATGAATGGTGGCAAGCATGACAACTAGACCGAAGGTTTCAAAACAGCCGCAACTAAGCTATTGGTCAAGCCTTGAGCAATGAGGTGAGCTTCGTAACATTCAAGCATACCATTAGAACAAAATTTATGATAGAAAATCAACCGGGAGCTAATGACATTAACTTAAGATGGAGCAGGAATGAGATCCAAAGTACAATTTTCATGAAAAGCCATAAGCTCAGTATCCATTGTCGACCACTAATGTGATTCATGGAGGGATGTGTGTATATGATTGAGGGATAAATGACGGAGATGATACTTCTGAGAGATTAAGGATATGCCGAGGATAGCACATGCCAGCTTTAGACCGAGTTGTCATCGGATGCATGGAAGTGCTACTAATAGAGGGGTGGGCTGTCGGGTGGGAGGAAGATGGTGGCGGATCAAGATTAAGCTGGTCGGCGGGCATAAGCGGTGTACGAAGGAGAATGGAGAAAGCGAGGGTCGATGTTGTGTCATCATCCATACACTGAATTTGTATTGATACAAAGAAGGCAAGAAAATAAGAGTAGCATGTGGGAAAACCTATTCATAAAAGGTGACATGACGATACAAGATGATTTTGATATTTGAGAGATCTTGACATCGAAAGCTACGATGATTATACCCATGATAATTGTTATTATGTCTTTGTTATTATGACAATGTGAAAAAGAGCTAGAAATGTAAAAGCTTGCTTAGATTCTGAGCTAGAAATGTGAAAAGGAAAATGACGGTTCTTGCCCAATTTGCTAGGTACTACAAAGAGAATCAAAAATAATTTAAAGAATTAATAAAATTCCTTAAAATTAAATAGCGTGAAACAGATTTGCGTGAGTAAACCAAGCGACAATGCCATATAGTGGACAAACTGCCGCAAAACTGACATGAGGGGAGAGAGATAGAGCAACTGGATGGAATGGATAGAGATCCAACACTCACTATGATGGATGAGAGCTTCAGATTTAAGATCCTCACTATGGTAGAGGAGTGCAAAAGAGAATGACTAGTATGAGAAACATGAATACCATCACCATCTACCATTATATATTTTGCTTATAAACAAGTTAAAAAGAGGGAATTATACCTTGGTTAGAAGAGATATGCGATTAGGCACTTGAATCCATATACCATCCACCATTTGTCAATTGAACCTTCATGGTGGAAAAGGGTTAGTTGATATACAATTACATGTGCTGGGACAGAGAGGAGCTTGAGAGATTAGCCAAAGGTGTTTCCACTTGAGTCTGTTGGGGCGAGATGAAGTGGGTCGGCTGTTGTGAAAAAAATGCCTAATGGGAGTGGCAAAGGTCACATCAGAGTGGATTGCAGGAGATGGATTAGGATGGTAAGGAGATGGACCGTGGTAGTTGTAAAGGCTTGGTAAAGTAAAAAGGCCCATATAGATAGACCAACAAAGTGACGTGAGGCGAATGTGGTTCTTGACATGCAAAATATTATTGAGAGGATGTTGATGGCACATTGGAGCAGACTGCTATTGGACGACTTGTGAAGCTAGTAAGCGGGACAGAACTTGGGAAAAATGAGTCCTTGGAAGAGTTGGGCAGTTATAAGTACCATTAAATCGTTAATGACAGTAAGTTATACCTGACATCAACAGAATTGTATAGTTTTAATTTTTGAATCAGGAGAATAATACCAATCCTCATCGGTTCCATTTTTGGGTTATAAGGTTCATGAGATGACCAAGGGCATGTTAATATATCTACATAAAAGATTGGCATCAACATAATTGTATATTCAAGTTTTTATTTTTGAATCAGGAGAATACCAATCCTCATCAATTCCATTGTCGGGTGATAAGGTTCATTGAGATAACCAAGGGCACGATAATACGACATATATCAGAAAAAAATGATTTTTCACGATTTAAAGTAGAAATTTTCATTGCATAATTTAAAATTTAACGGTGGAAGAGTGTGTTGATGGAATAAGTGGGATGTGGAGGTGTATGAGGATTAGGGTTTGGTTCAGATTGTTTTTTATTGGAATTGAAGGATAGGTATTACATAACTATATCTAAACAATTGAGGGAATATTATTACTTTATTTTTCTTATTTACTTAAGGCTTTTTTTTTTTGATGACGAGGGAAACCCGCAGCCGCTACCGTGAGGTGCGCATTGGGTAAACTCCACTCTTGTAAAAAGTGGACGAAGAAGCGTGATGTATCCAATTAAAGTAGTAAGGGTGACTTTGACACGTACTTTATAAATGTCAATTTGTTTAGTTATCGTACCTACGTGGAAATTAAAAGATATTATAATATCAATCCTAAATAATACAGAATGAGATGGGAGCTTGATTTATTAAGTCATGTCTCATAGATTTTGCCTTTACGTATGTTTCTAAAATCGGACTGTAAATCAAATTGAAGAATTTATTGGATCACTGGTTTGGATAGGTTGGATGAATATAAAAAAATTGGTTAATCCAAATTATACTATATATATATACAAATTATTATTGTAACAAAAAAAAAATACCAATTATTATACATGTCCACATATATAGTATACATATTTATTTTACAAATAAAATTAATTTAAGTTTACTTTTAAAAAAATTAATTAAAGTCAGTTATTTAAAAGAAATAGTATATTTAAATATATATGATATTAAATATGTTAATCACCTATAAAAGTATTTATTATTTTAAACTCAAGAATTTCATGAGGCCACTATATCCATAAAAAGTATTTAATCTTCAATCTTGCGTACAAATAAATCATCAAATACAATAAAGTAAAAATTAAATATTTTTTAATTAAAAAACTAACGCCTGAAAAGTTAGTATAATGCATAATATTATAATTTTGAAATAAGAAATTAAACTTCTTAAGTTTCTTATGAAGTGGCTTAGGGTTCAACCAGTCATGCATGAAGTTGGAAAAAGATCAAAAAACAGTTTGATAACTAGACCGGCTTAATCAGGTTGGAGCTGGTTCGATTGTATCTTGACCGGTTTGTGTTCGACAAATTGTCAACCGGACCAACTATATAACCGAACCGAAGGCGCGACCATTCACAATTAAACCTAACAAATTGGCCAATCTGGTCCAATTCTGAAAATATTAATTTTGTGCAGGCTTGAACTATATTGTTTTTTCATTTTTTGTTAAATAGCCATCACTTTATCTTTCTCTTCATATTTGAAATGTCTTTTATTAAAAACAAATCACTGATCCAACCCTATGAGCACTTGCATGCCATCAAAAGCAAAAGCAAGTAATAAATCATCGAAAATCGAATTAAAAAACCATAAAATTTCAACCATCTAGGTGACTGAATGCAATATTATTTGTAATTTCTTATGGTCAATGCAATGTTACCTTATTTTATATTTAATTAACTTATTTTCATATATATATATATATATATATATATATATATATATATATATATAAAAGGAAGATATAGTATAGTGATAGGAAATAGCCTCGTAGAGCCAATCTCGTAGAGATACGACCTTGAACGATAGTCACTATAATGTATTTGCAAGGAGATCCTCAATCAAGAGACCACTATTTGCAAAACACTACCGGCTATGTTTGTTTATGTTTTTAAGTTAGAATTTTGAAAATTTCTCGGGAATGACGTACTATCGAAATTCGTGTGAAAATGATAGGTGTTTGTTTATGTTTTTAGAATTAGGTTGAAAATTGTAATGTGTCAAATCAATGATGATTAGTTGATGTTTAATGATTGAATTAGTTGTTTTTGTAATGATTATTTAAATAAATAAATATATATATATGAGTGTGTAAAATAATGTATATATTAATTGTAATTGATGAATGTGTAAAATGATTGATGTGTTGATTGATAGGTAGTTAGTATTGGAGATTGAAAAAGTAGAGTTGGAAAAAGGAAATTGAGAAGAAAATTTGGTGTGTTAAGTAGGTTTAAGATTTTGTGATTTGAAATCTTGAAATTGAATTTCAAAAACATAAACAAACATAGCCGTAACATAACCCGCGTGTTTATCTTGGAGCGGACCCGGTGTTGCTCTAACCCGGATAATCTGATACATTCATCATTGGACACGTGTAGGACATCCCGTATATCTCGCGATTGTCCGTACAGCGTCTACAGTATCTATAAATAGCCCCATTTAATAATATTAAAAAGACCTTTGACCAATTGAATAGTAGCTCGAGAGTACCAAGTACGATCTGACAGTACGTTCCCATATCTCTATAAACCGAGTTAAGAACCTCGTATATGATCTTAATCACAATATTGAACTACGTTTAGACTTGATACTATATAAAGGTACGTAGGTAGCTCAGTCCGTCTGAGTGCAGTCTATATCCGTAATACCCCTCTTCGGTCATATACGAATCTCGGCTTGATTTGACTCTAAGGCATTTTACGAGTTATATCATATAGCATGTTGTCATGTGATATCCAAAAAATGAAGATTGTACCCCAAAAAAGAAAAGAAACGAAAAGAAGGTGTACTAGATAAGCCTACCTTCCTAAACTCACCTGTTTAACCAAAAGTCGAATACTTTTAAAATTATTAATTAATTAATAAAGATGAAGATTTGGGTTGATTAGATAAGAGATTAGTAATAATTAGAAGATCACGTGCACAAGGTGTGGTCTGTTTTGGGGGCGTTCTGTTTGTAGGGCAATGCCTGTCTCCCTTCTTACCTCTACTGTGAAACAAAGCTATCTACTTTTTTCTTCAGCCCAAGCACACTGTCACGTGGGATACCCAAAAGCCCTTTCATTTTTATTTTATTTAATTAATATTTTGGATCACTCATTTCTCATCATTATAAGGATTGAACTTGGAAGATTTTTGTGCAGAAAATCTTTGTTAAACACGTGCCGCCAGTTGGTTACACTCATTTCAGTTGGGCGATCCGATTGATATATCATGGACCATAAGAGCTCAACATATAAAATATGATGTATATGTACTAGTAGTAAATGTAATTGGACAAGATTAGTTGCTCATGAAAATTTGTACTTTTCATAATCAACTTCACTAATTACATAATTAATAACACTAAGTGTTTCATATATATGTTGAGGGAATGAATACCATATGCAATTTCAAAACAATTATTTACTAAAGTAGGATGTTTTCGGTTGTTTCACAGTCTTTTTCACATGTTTGCCTGACTTGTATATATCTTATTACATGTCAAAACTATAAGAGTGGAATACAAGAAGGAACGCAAAATTGTAATAGAAAATCTAATTCCGAAAAGTTGATGATATGTTCCTAAATATGAGTGAGGAACACACTCCTTACAAATGAATAGAGAAATAAACTAAAAATTAATTCTGAAATCTTTTCTTCATTCCCATCCAAATGAAATGACAACATTTAAATAAACAATTTAGAAATCTAAAAACAAGGAAACATGCCCACTACATGGCAACTAACATAGATAAATATCACCACTAACATAAACCACTAAACCACTACTATGACTAATTCAATTGAAATAACTAATGGGCTTTAAATTGCAAAACAATAATTCAAGTCTTCAACATTAATTTGGGCTTCTCTGCTGGATTCGGCCCAACGGGCATAACAATACTCCCCTCCCTAAATTTGGTCTTGTCCTCAAGACCATCAGATATTTAATTCTCCATTTCGGCCAAAAATCAAAAATCATATAACTTTCTTTCACTTTATTGTCAAGAAGAAAGAAATGGAATATTTCTGGTTTGGGGTCAAATAGGTTTACCGTGAATGGAATCAAAGGTTTAAATTGAGGTGATTTTGGTTTATTGCATGAGTATCCAGGTTTGTAAAGGTATAGATGAGTGAAGGTAATAGTTGTTGGGATAAGCTTGGTGGTGGAGGGGAATTGTTGTGGTTGTGAGGCGTTACCAGCAATTTGAAATTGCATTTTCGCCACTGCTACAATCTCTGAAATGTGGGGTTGATTTGGTTTGATTTTGGCTTGTAGAGGGGAAAGGTGGGGGGGGGGAGTTGGAGCGGAGATGTTAGCGAATTTTGTGACACATGGCATCAATTTTTGATGAGGTTCTTCCAATAAAGCCTCTAGTCGATCAGACCTTTGATTATCCTCGGCCTTAAATTCATTCAGTAAATCGATGATTTTGGAGATGGAGTCTTGAATGGTAGCTGAAATTGAAGTTTCGATAGGCTCGGGAGGCACGTAAAGTGGGTTTGTGCGTATGTAAAAAACGGGAGGGCATAAGTATGGATTATCGTTTCGAATGTAGTATGGAAGCATCGTTCGAGAGAATGAAAGCACCATTGATATGTTCCTAAATATGAGTGAGGAACACACTCCTTACAAATGAATAGAGAAATAAACTAAAAATTAATTCTGAAATCTTTTCTTCATTCCCATCCAAATGAAATGACAACATTTAAATAAACAATTTAGAAATCTAAAAACAAGGAAACATGCCCACTACATGGCCACTAACATAGATAAATATCACCACTAACATAAACCACTAAACCACTACTATGACTAATTCAATTGAAATAACTAATGGGCTTTAAATTGCAAAACAATAATTCAAGTCTTCAACATTAATTTGGGTTCTCTGCTGGATTCGGCCCAACGGGCATATCAGTTGAGGAAGTGGTTTTTGTGGGATTCGATTTTTTATTCTAATTTTGTGTTTCATCCTGTGTTCCACTTTTATTGTTGACATGTGTTAAAATATATATATATATATATATATATATATATATATATACATGTCAGATAAATTTTAGCAAGTGGATATATAAAATTACACGTGTCAAACATCTAATATAAATAAACAATACAATGGAATAGAAGATTGAATATGAATTTGGAATGAGAAACTCATCCCGGTTTTTGTAAATGTTTTTGTTTTTTTTTTTTTCTTAAAAAGAATTTCATTTTTCAAATAAATGTGTATTCAACCCTTATACCATATCGTACTTCCATCATCTTCTGCTTGTACATGAGAACAATTTTATAAAAGCAAATGAATTGTTTAACTAGCAGCCATAATATAATAAACTTGAAGTTATACAACAGATATATAACCACCAATCAAAATAACTACTAGCAATACGCAAAAATAAAGTTTCAAGTAAGATCATATAAAACATATGTTATATTATTTTCTTCCTAGTTGGAAGCGTATGTCATGAGATTCATATAAAATATTCTGTACAAATCTTAGCTCAACTGTATGTATGTCAACACTTAATTTCATTTTCTTCATATTTGTCCTCCATTAATAACACCTCAATTTCACATCTGGCTACTTGAAAGTTTCATAAATTGTAGGAATCTATTAAAATTTCAGTAGTAGTCTCATCACCGAGGCGACTTTCGTTTATGAACTTTTTCCAACCAAAAATGTTATTAAAAATAATCTCATTTCTGCATGCTACTAAATGTTAAAGGCTATTGCTTGTGTGAGAGTGTCAATCTCAACTTGTCCATCATGTTTTAAACGAACATATACCAAATATATATAAATATCAAACATAGAAAAATCATAAAATTTATGAGCACATAAACATTCATATATTTATTACATCATATCCTACGCAGTTCTAGAGATCTAACATGACCTATAAATGCATATTCAATGTTACCTCTTTCTTTCATCAAGTATGTCTCTAACAAAATTAGAATTTGTATCTATCTACAGTAGAAACTCGATAAATTAATACTCAATTATTTAATAAACTCTTTAATATAATATTTTTGGCCGGTCCCGACTCGGGGATAGGCTGCTAAATTAATAATTTGCTAAAATTATAAGATAATACATTTTTGATAATTTCTATAGACCCATGTAATATATAAATTAATTATTCCTTATATAGTACATATTAAATGAATGATTTATGAAGATTTCTTGAAAAAATGACTCAATTTGTCTTTTGGTTTTTTGTTGAAATCAATTTCACCTTGAATCTTGTCTTTAATTTTACTTATCATCATAAGAACTTCTGGTGTTGTTTTCCTAAGGTGAGAGATTGAATGGTTCTTTCAAATTAGCCCTTCATTTGATATATGTACATGCATTGTACAATAATTAAGTCGCGTGTTTGTAAATTAAATATTTCATTATAAATTAATAAAATATTAATTAATATATAAATTAATAATTATTTAATTTATTGATTAATTAATAACTCTTTTAATTAATAAATTTCGGTGGTGCCATGAGTATTAATTTATAGAGTTTCTACTTGATGCGGGATCAAATAGTAATGTCACGTGGGAATGGGATTCGACCCGACTCACGACAGACCAGATTAGGTGTTTTTATATAGTGGGGCTGCGCTCAGTTACTTCGAGCTGCCTACGTACCTACTTTGATAGGATCAAGCCTCTTCGTAGTTCTCAAATGTTATACTCCTCAATCTCGTGGATTTGGAGAGTATTTAATAGTTCTAGTTTTTGGAGTATAAACCAGATAATAATTAATCTAGCTCATCAGGATAATATTTATAGAGATTTTAGCTGGGCCATGGGCTCGCTTTATTGGGCCCACGCTGGAGGCCCACATACTAATATTGCATTTATATCAATTAGTTTATTGAATTACCGAAATACCCATATTCATAATAGGGGACCCATTGGTTTGGTTTTGGCATAATATTTCAAATCTTTTGTATAAGCAATGGACGACCGATTATGAAATTAAATCGTAGAGGTACCATACAATTGCTTACTACGCTCACATATGTATAACTTTGAAAGCTAGATATTTCTAACTGAGAGAATCGGTTAGGTGTTAGCAACCTAACCTGGGCCTCACGACTATAAGGCCCAACTGGATGTCTAAATTGGGCCTAATCCACTGAAAAGAAATTGGCCTAACTATTGTAAATTGTAATAATATCCAATGCAACAAGTGTGACCCCTCAAGTCACAGATCCATGTAACTATTATACTAAATAGTCCAATACATGTTAGATGAAAATGAGAAAGTTTAGGACAATATATTATATTGCATAAACTTGACTATTCTATTTATACATTAAAGGCATTTTGTTTGTTTATGTAAAATTTTATGGCATTAATAATTATTAAACAATAAATCAATGAACATTAAGATATACCTTCTATGTCTCAGGGTAAGAAAGTGCCACTAGAGGAATTGGGTCATTTATCTCTTAAAGGGTTTTGCAAGTTAGCGATACTGAAATGTGCATTGAGGTTTGACTTGATAGCCAAATGCTCTAACAATTATAGTGACCGTCATCGTATCTTGTTTAATTAGCTGTTATTGGATATACATTTTTCAAGTAAAGCATTAAATGAAAATATAGGAGATGTGAAAAATTTATATAGTGCATGTGTAAATTTATAGTGCCCAATAGAAAAAATAATAATAATAAGATAAAAGAAATATCTTTTATTTATTTATTTCTTTCTTTCTTAATGCAGTTCTAGTTATCATCACATTTTTTATTCCATTATTTGTATTTTCTTTTTGAAAGAAACAAAGTCGAATTCATATCTAAATAAATATTATCCTACTAGTAATATTTATTTTATTTAATAAATATATTTAGTATATAAATATTATGAGATTTTGCAAAACTATAATTAACTGAAATAATATTTAAAATAATGATGGCAAAAAATTGTATTGTTTGACTTTGATGGATCATGATGTTACAAACTTGTGTTTAAGAACTATGTTTATTCTTCTTCAGAAATATTGAATTATATATTTTTCTCAATTAAATATATGATTGTTGGTGTTAATTTTTTCTTCTATTCATTAAAACATTAAAATCAAAGAAAATCGTAATTAAAGAGGAGAATATCAATGTATTGTGAAATCATTTTATTTGTTGTGCATAACTTTTATGTAATTTTCGAAAACTTATATGTAATTCATTATCAATAGATCATGAAACTTAAAATTATACATAATTCATTTTCTCAATGAATTTAAATAACGAATATCTTGAGCTACTATAACATATTGAATTCTCGTGAATCATTTGAATTTATTCAGATTTCATAATCAAAAAAACTATATATATTCATGAATATGATATCTTCGTATTAATATAAATGTTAATTTTATTGGATCAATTAGAAATTAATATAACATTATTCTAAATTTTTTCTTCAACCTAATTCTGAAAGAAAAAAATGCATGTTCTTAATAGGCCAATTTTGGATTCAAAGATTTAAAATTTAATATATTTGCTCAATAACTTCAAAGTTTTAAACTTAAAGAAATTATATGACACAAAAGGGTTCTTACTTAGCTAAATAGGCATATTTATAATTACATTCTAATTTTTCAACTTTGAAATTCAAATATTTTTAAAATTTATAGCATGTAAATAATATAAATGATATGATAATATATATATGTACATACACATTAATAAATATTATAAAATTAAAAATTATAAAAGAGTCAACGAATGTCTAATTAACAAAATATTAATCAAGTTAATTCTCAAAAAAAAAAAAAAAAAATTTAAATTTTTAAATGAAACAATGTGCGCATTTATTAAATTGTATTGATACATTCCTAACTTATATATTATTATATATATATAATTATATATGTGCCGATATTGTATTGTATATTGGTTAAACCAGTAATTCTACTTGTTAAATACTGTCAATTAAGGTTATTTACTATATGCTTCTTGTAATGATACTTAATGTTTTGAATGAATGAAATATTTATTTAATCTTGAAAATTAAATTATAAACAATGACATGAATTACTTCATTAGTTTTATATTTTTATTTTCAAATTACTTTCGTTTTTCTTTTCATTTTCTTCATTCTTTGATAATAGAGCTATAATTTTTTTGCATGAACTTTATAATACATATCTTGTTAAGAACACAACTACGAGGAGAAAGACTAGATAAATATCAATGAAATTGATAATTGTGAATAATAATAATTGTTAATAATACAATTCAGTATAAAATACACATGGCCCCTCGAACTATAAGTCATGTAATAATTGGCCCTAAACAATTAATGGTAAGACTTACCCACTTAAACCCATTTCGTACAACATAACTTTCATTTTTGTCTTTATTGACCAGTGTGTATGCCTTTTTTTTCTTTCTTTTTTCCTCCTTCTTCCCCACTGTATTTTTTCTCTTCTCTTTCTTCATTAGCCTCTAAGACTTTTTTTATTAAATAGCCTCTAGCCAAATTGAAAAATAGTCAAATATGCGTAAGTTCAAGAGTAATAATGAGAAAAAAATAAATAGATAAATAAGATTAGTTAGAAATGTGTTTAAATCAACTCTCATGTTTGACTGATTTAAGAATGAGAAAGTTATGTTATTTGACACTAATTTAGAATAAAGCTGATACCAAAATTAAGTATTGAATTAACTCCAAGAGAAAATTTTGGAAGTAACAGTAGCTAAAGAGAGAGAAAAATTTAATGTTGAGAAACATATATTTTTTAAAAGGGTATAAATGGTGCATCAAATAAATTAGCAGTAAATGTTACATTCGATAGTTTAGGGTGTATATTGTAATGTACCTCATAGCTCAATTCAACAAACCTTATTTTATCTTAAAATTTGCATATTTACAATAATAAACCTATACACTAAAGATAAAAGAAATTTAGGTAAGCTTTCTTTATTTTAATTATATAAAATATTTAATCATGTATCATTATGGTGAATATTTATCATTTTAGTGGATAAATATTTGTTTATACATGTAGATCAATGTAGCCCAATCTTTTCTATCCTCAGCTTATAGATCATTCTTTTTCTTTTTTTTCTAGTGAGTAAAAATAATATTTTTATATAAATTAACCTCTATTTATTTATGTATTCACTAATGAGTAATTACACTTCTTATTGTTGTGATTATAGATACTTTAAATAATTTTTCTTATTTTTTTTATTATTAACGGATATTTTAGGTGGATAAAAAAAATCATATTTTAATGATGGTATGTATAGATAGATCTAGATAAATAGAGATTTATATGTTTTATTATGAATGACAACTATAAGTAGTTTAAAAGACAATCATATTTATTATATAATAATATTAATAAATTATTTATTGATCAATAACATAAGTAGTTTGAAAGACATCCATGTCTATTATATAAGAATAAGAATAACACTTATTAATTAGTAAGTAGTGAGGGTAGATGTACTTTTTACGACGGGAAGAAGTATTTTGAGAATCCATACTTATATATTATTATTATAGGTTTGTCCGTCCGATCACATGGGTAATTACTCTGAGCGGTCAATGATTGGATAACAGAATAAAAGAGTATGCGTGAGCTTTAAACCCGAGGAATCATGAGCAGTATAATGTGCTTGAAGGTTTGGATCTGTCACAAAAGTAATTAGACTCGTATTACTTTTGGATGAGGTCAACCTTGAAGTGCGATATATAAAATGCATGTAGTAGTTGTATTATCGCTAAAAAGGATTCAGGATAGTAAACGAGCATGTATTATTTGCAATCATATGTAAATAAAATTAGAAGTTTCTGTCCAAGCCAAATAAACTAGCTTGTAGTGGACACATAGTGTAGTATGGTAATTTTATCTTAGTATGATTAATAGCAAAGTATTGAGTCATGTGAGTTTAACATTCTATGACTCTCATTTGATCGGGATACATCGATGGAGAGCCTATATGCATAGGGTATTTATAATTAAAAGGTTCATGGTGACTAATTCATCTTGTACTCGATTAGTCTAAAGCGTTGAGAGTTGAATCATGCTCAAGTGCTCATTGCTCAAACCTTTGACTAAGTTACTCTCTTTAAATCAAGTCTTTTATCCAAAATTAGTCAAAGTCGAGCATTGAGCTTGTGTCTTCCTCATCTCTTATCGCAAGTGACAAAGAGTTATCTCACGAAAAATTTTGAAGTTAAAAAAGAATTCAACATCTCCTTCTAGGGGACTAGCATAGTTTTTAACTTGTTACTTATAAATCAAAATTCTCCATTTTAATTTTTATTATTTATTAAATCTAAATTCTCCATTTTAATTTTTTTTATTTATTAAATCTAAATTTTAAAATACAAGACTCAAATCGATATTCCAAACTTAAACTGTCCAATTTATTACTTGATGTACGAACACGTGTACTCTTTGTGTGTCAAATTCTCATATAGCTATATAGAGTTATTAAAAGGATAGAGTTGTTAATAAAAGAGGGAATTCGATCATACCACGAGTGATTTAATAATTCTGCGAGTTAAAATTAATGAATTAAACTAATTAATTTGGTTGGGTCATTATTCTGGCTCTTCAACTCATTATTTCATCTTTGAGTTATTGCTTAAACGCATTTGTGAACTGTATATAAAATATTTCCAAACTGATGCTAAACGGTTTGAATACATAGAATTTGTCTAGGATTGTAAAATGACATTACAAAGGGCATACAATATTTAATTAATTTGCTTATATAACCTTCAATCGACACGACTTTATAGATGTAACTTCAAAAATATTAATCCATAGGTATGAAACTAAATATTACTTCATCATACGTAAAAAAAGGTGAAACAAATATAAAAATTCATGCATAAAAAACTGAATTGAAAAAAGAGAGTCAAGAGCTTTAAAAAGAATAGTAAATCTTTTTCCTAAGTAGACTAGAAAATATTACTTTCGGTGATGGACGACTGAAGTCAATGCCAAAACGTGGATCAAACTTTGACCTTTAGCATATGCATGCATTAATGTCACGTAGGGATGGTAATTGGGCGGGTTGGGTTGGTTTTGGATCGGTTCCAATGAGTTGGTTGTTAAATGAGTTTGGTTCTTAAATAGTTTTAAGGTGGAGCCAAATTCAACCCAAAATGGAACCAAAATCAATCCAAAAGGGAACCAAGTCCAACCCGACTCAATACTTTACATTTTGTTCATTATAATTTAGATTATTGGCAAACGATTTGGGCCTAACTCGAAATTTAGTTTGACCCAACTTGGAACCAAGTCGGAACCAAATAAAATTTTCTTAGGAACCAATTCAACCCAAATTGGGTTGGAACCATTGGAACAGTGGTTTCGAAACCATTTTGCCACCCCTAATGTCACGTTATGTATATTTGACATTTATGCACTTTTTATATTTGATAATTCGCATGATCCTTCCTTTTTTTCCCTTTTTTCCACTAAATTTAGTTATAAAATATTAAAATGCCTATCAAAGTAGGCTAAAAAAATTCAAAATAAATAATAAGTCGGAGAATGGAAAAGTGACACTAAATGACTACTACTAACAAAGAACAAATAATAATGCATTTTCAGCTAAAAAGTTTCTAAGAACATAGCTTTCAAATTTCTAAAATTTTAATTAATTAAATTTTTTAATTTAATTGTGAAATTTTTATGCTCCCAAAAAATATGACTTAAAGTATTACTTTTAACTCTCTCATAGTTTAACTAATGCAAAATTAATTAAAACATGTGTTGTTATTTTAATAAGCTAAATGAATTTATAGTACCATTTAATTTTTTGTATTTATGGCAAACTTTAATAGAAAAATTAGGAATTCAATTTGTTTTTTACATTATATTTAGTAGAAATCAAGATTCAGAATAAAGGATTTATGGTGACGATAATATGGTGCTTCTTATTTTTCAATTAAGACTGATTACAATAAAGAAAGAACGAATATTGTGTTGTGCTATTCTTTTGAACTAGAATTCAATTATACCATTACTTTATGAAATAGTCATGAATTATTATTTTTTTTTGTTTTACAAATATTACTATATCTATTTTAGAACCATATTAACAAAAATATTGTGATGTATAACAAGTGCATTTTGCTGTAATGTTTTTTTTTTCAAATAGGAATATAACATTTATAAATTAGCAGCTTGTTGGATTTTACAACGAAGTAACATATTTGACTAAATAAAATTTAAGGTACTTAAAGATTTATTATGCTAGCTCTTACTTATGTACTTATGTTGTTTTAAAATGAAATTATATAGAATTTTCATGTTAATAGAAAATATTAAAAAATCTTTGATCATAAAGCAAGTTCATGGTTAATAAAGAGGATATTGTTAAGGAGTTTAAATTTATATTTCTAAACATTTTAATTGTGAATGCCACATAATATATTTTTTAACTTATCATATTTTTAATGATATATTTTGATAATTTTTCATTATCGAAGATATTATAAGTGAAAGTTCACTTTTAAAATTAATAGTGAAAGATACCACTATTGAACTTGCAATTGTTGGTGAGATTGACTTAAAAATGATTCCATATTACTATATATATGTGAGTCATTACCACTAATTTACATAGAGCCCCTTTCATATGGAACTTATGGCTTTATAATAACTTTGTTTATATATATATACTACTACTACAAAATTTGATTATTTTCCTTTCATTAATCTGGTTCAATATGGGGATAACTATGTGTACTCCAATTTTCCTTTTCATTATCTTGTTAATGATGGAGTCAATAATATGCTTTGGTGAAAATAATTCCACTAGAAATTGCATTGTCTCTGAGAAGAAAGCTCTCATGAAGTTCAAATCAAGCTTTTTAGACCCTTCAAATAGATTGTCATCATGGGACAATCACAAAGATTGTTGTGCATGGGATGGTGTCAAGTGTGACAAAATTACTAGACATGTTATAAGTCTTGATCTCAATAATAAATATGGAAGAATTGATAACATGTTGCAAGCTAATCAACTCGATTCTTCCCTATTGGAATTGAACAATCTGATTTACTTAGATTTGAGTTGTAACGACTTTAGGCGCAGCCCAATTCCAGCCTTTCTTGGATCTATGAAGCTATTGCAGCATCTTAATCTATCTACTACAAATTTTGTTGGTGTTATTCCACACAATCTTGGCAATCTTTCAAGCTTGCGTGTACTTGATCTCAATTTTGCAGGATATTTGATGGTGAATGATCTTATATGGGCTTCGAATCTTTCGTTTTTGGAGTATCTTGATATGAGTTATATCGACCTCAGTCGAACGAAAAGTTTAGTTAAGGTACTCGACATGCTTCCTTCTTTAGTAGTGTTACGCTTGTCACAAAGTGGACTTGGTAACTTACATCTAACTCCTCATGCTTGCGTAAATTTAACGCGATTTTCTTACATAGAGTACATTGATTTAAGCATGAACTCATTTGAAGGAGACTTCCCTTGCTTTCTTCAGAATATGACTTCATTAAAAGTCCTTGATCTTTCATACAATCGGTATAATACTTCGGACCCGATTCGTCTTAGATTAACGAATCTTGCCCATCTTAACCTTCGTTATAACTTGCTTCACCACGATGTTGATTGGCTGTCTGAATTTCTTCGGGATAAATGCCACTTGAAATCGTTGGATCTGGAAAATAATAAATTTCGTGGGGAGATCTCAGTACTCTTTAAAAACATGTCTGGATGTTGGATTAACAAATTGCAGAAACTAAGTTTGAGAGTGAATGAATTTCATGGTAATTTGCCTGAAGAAATAGGTGAATTAAAGAAGTTGAATCAACTCGATCTCTCAGTTAATGAATTTAGTGGTCCTATTCCTTGGTCTCTAGGGAAATTGTCGGCTTTATCGGAGTTATATATCTCTGATAATATGTTATCAGGTTCGATACCATCATCACTAGGAAATATGAGATCGTTGAGAGCATTGTATCTTCGTTATAATCAACTAAGCGGGGATATTCCTACGCCTTTAGGAAAACTATCAAATCTTGAGGACCTTGATATTTCTTTTAATTTCTTCAATACTACATTTTGTGAAGCTCACTTTGCTAAGCTATCCAAGTTAGAAAATCTTTGTGCAACCTCTAACATGTTCGTATTCAAAGTGGGGTTCGATTGGGCGCCTCCCTTTCAACTAAAATCCCTCAATCTACAATCTTGCAAAATTGGAGGTCAATTTCCGCAATGGCTTCAAACGCAAAAGGAACTCACAAGTCTAGATTTGTCGAATTGTAGCATTTCGGGAACTCTTCCGAATTGGCTTCAGTACATAAATTTGACTGAGTTTCATCTATCCCACAACGATGTCAAGGGACCAGTGCCTAGGCTTGCTTCAAGCCTGACAACCTTAGATCTATCGAATAACATGATAAATCATTTTCCGAGAAACATTGGTCATATGTTGCCTCGTTTACAAAGTTTTATTTTGGCCCAAAATTCCATCAAGGGACCAATACCCGAGTCCTTATGTGAAATGAAAGCATTGCGTACTTTAGATCTCTCGAATAACTATTTATCAGGTAATATTCCTAACTGTTGGGCGGGCTTTCAAGAACTAGAAGTCATGAGATTATCGTCCAATGAGCTATCAGGGGTCATCCCAAACTCCATAGGAGGAGCCTATTCGCTGCAATGGTTACATTTGAACAACAATAATCTTACGGGAAAATTTCCATACACTTTAAAGAATTGCACACAATTAGTGCTTTTAGATGTTGGAGGAAATAAGTTAACTGGAACTTTACCCAAGTGGATTGGAGAAAACTTGCTTAATATCAAGTTTCTTAGTTTATGGAATAATGAGTTCTATGGCGTGATTCCTTCAGGGTGTGTTTGGATCGAGTCATTTGAAATTCATGGATTTCAAATTCATCGACAAATCCATCTAAGTTCGTTTGGATGATGATGGATTTCAAATCCCTCGCCATTCATTTTGAGCTCTTTTCTCCACAACTACGGTGGATTTCAAATGACACCATTTTAGGTGTCATTTGAAATCCTTCTTCCAAATCCACTCCTCAAATCCAAATCCATCGATCCAAACGCACCGTCAGAGTATTGTCGATTGTCCCAACTTCAAGTAATAGACTTTGCAAATAATAAGTTGACAGGAAAAATTCCAAACTGCATTGGCAATTTATCGAGCATGGTAAAAAAAGTATACGGTGATAACTTTAGAGAGCTTCGTGCAGCGATATGGTATCAAGAGAGACTGAGACAAGTGATGAAAGGAGTGGAGATGGAGTTCACCACAATATTAGTAAATGTGATCAATATAGATCTTTCTATGAATAGCCTCGTTGGCGATATTCCTTCACAACTCACGAACCTTTCTGCCTTGATTGGTCTCAATTTGTCGCACAATCATCTAAGAGGGAAAATTCCTGTAAATATCGGAGGCTTAGAGTCATTGATATCTCTTGATCTTTCGAGCAACAACTTATTTGGAACAATTCCACAAAGTTTGTCATTTTTGAGTTTTCTAAGTTATTTGAACTTGTCGCATAACAATTTGTCGGGGCAAATCCCTACGGGGAATCAACTCCAAACCCTTGAAGACCCTTCAATATTCGATGGGAACCCTCAACTTTGTGGAGCTCCATTGCATAAAAAATGTCGTGATGATGAAGCCCCGGTTGTCGAAAATCATCATGTGGCAATAGATGGAGACAAGTTTGAAAAACTATGCTTGTATGGAGTCATATTAAGTGGTTTTGCCACTGGATTTTGGGGGATCATTATAGTTTTGGTCTTCAAGAGGAGTTGGAGACAAGCTTATTTTGGGTTCACAGAAGTGGTAATAGGCAAAATATTGTGGTCGTAAGTTCATTGCCTAAAGCTTGTAATTGATGAAATAAGATTGTGGAATTTATTATGGTATATTTATCATTGCTCAATTAAAAACCCAATTCAAATCGAATGTTTCAAGACAGTGGCTTCTCATCTTCTACTTCACATATGTAAAATCTATCTACATCTATGTATACTAATATGAAAGTATAGATTTGAAGAATGTTTCTTCCGATTGTGAGATTACATTATTAAGCTTAGATTGATAATTTCATATGTTAAATTTGCTTAGTTCGAGCTTTATAAAATTACTACTTAATTTGCAAGCTCTTTGTATTTTGGGATTGTATGCTTTTGACGGGACTAGTGAATGACACGTGCGTTGCACGTGAATCTTATGACCTCGTTAAAATAATTTAGTTGGATAAATGTAAAACTTAAAAAATAATTTAGTGGGTTCTTGTAGTAAACTATAATTATTTAGAAAAATAAATATATATTCATGAAATATAAAGTTGAATGAGTATATGAAGAAAACAAAAAATTGATGATTGAAATACATAATTATGTAACTAAATAACTCTGTATGTATTTCAAAAATCTCATAAATCTATTTTTCATTTTTACTCTTTTGTTAATTTTGATGGATCGAATTCTTCAATTCTTTTTTCTACTTATTGAGTTCTTCATGGATCAAATATGTGAGTAGTTTGTATAATTTTTTTCCTTCTTATTTTGTAGCCGTTTTATTACTCTACATTTTAAAGTCACATTAACATGTTTTTTCTTCAAATCATTCGATGTGTCTCCATTTTAAAATTTATTTTTATTTTTTGGTAACAGTATTGTTTATTCAAACGATTGTAAAGTCATTAGTTCACATATACAAAGGAAATCAAGAATAAAATGTTTATATTTTTCACATTTATATGTAAATCAAAATATTAGTTTCAAATTCAACTTTATGGTATTTCTATAAGATTATAGTTATGACTATTAAATAAAATGCTAATCAACTTATTTGTAACATTATAAAAAATCAAAAAAATAAAAGATTAAATAGATTGAAGTAAATAATAATTTAAACACATATATAATTAGTTAATTTACTTTTATTTAGAACTGGACTTGAACTGGGGAAAAAGGATTTGCAGTCCCCGCCTTACCACTTGGCCATGCCGCCAAATTGAGACAAAATAGATTAAAATTTTCCCAGATTAATTATATGATATAACTAATTAAATTATTATTACTTAGTACTTATGCACCTATAATTAATATATATTTTGTTGTCAATTTATAAATATTCTCCAGGCGAGTAAATAAAATATGCATTGCTCGTGATCATTTGACGTCGCATGATGATTCATTTATGTAGTAATTTTGAAAATAATATATTGTTAATTTTGAAAAATAATATATTTAATAATTTTGGCATAATTAACTATCCAGTAAACTATAATTATTTGAAAAGTTAAATTTGATTAACATAAAAGACTAAATTAATACATGAAAGAACTAAGCTTAGTGAAAAATAAACTTAGATAATAAAATATATAAAAAAATATGCAAATTCATGTTCAGTTGTTCATTCTTGTGTTTTTTCTTAATGTTACAAATATTGTCTTCTTTCTTCTTCTTCTTGAATGTCTTCTCATTTATCTCACTTCACCCTTGTTTACAAAGTTGGTATCAAAGAAGCTTTCTACTTTCTTTATTCACATTTTGGAACAACCTTTAATTATTGTTCTTATTATCATTTCATGTGTTCATATCAATTCTATTTTTTATCTAGAAATTACTATAAACCGACTTAAATAACAATATAAATTATGTTTAATTCACTGTTATTGAGTTTTTTTTTAATATATTGACTTTCATTGATGTTAAAATTATAGTAGAAGTGAAAAATTATAGTAGAAGTGAAAAGTACATAAATCGTACATAAAAGCTAATGTGCGTAAAGAAAATAATAATAATTTAAAGCATAATACTTCTTAAGTTTCTAAACTTGATACATGTATTATAGTATTTGAACTTCAAACCGAACAAAATTTCCTAAAAAACTTGTTCTATTATACTGATTATTTCTTTTAATAAATATATTTCATAAGATAGAAAAACTTGTGGAAAGTATTACAAAATTACAATTGATGTACTGAATAATTAACATAGCTAAAGGCAATAATATTTTGAAACATTGATTAATTTCTTTTTTTAGAATGCGTGAAAAATTAAATATTCTAGATCCAAGAAATCTTTATTACTTAACTAAATATTTTAACTAATCAAAGTATGATTATTTTTGGCTTGAGTATATATGTCTAGTTCGACTATGATGTATTTCATAAGATTTTTATTATTTTCTTCTAGAATGAATATTTGCATTTCTATTACTCTTATTCAATACGCGATTTTAGTATTGCTTTTATTCTTCTCCTTAAGTGATAAAATATTGAAATGAATTTAAGTCTCAAATTTTTTTGACATTATTTTATTTATTATATATAAAGATGATATGCTATTTATAATCAGAATCATCACTAATAATTCCTGAAACTAAAAATTGAAATAATAAAAAACTTGATAAATAGATATCTCAAACAATTATACGGTGTAAATACATTAACGATTTATATGTAATCCATATCATCTTGAGTTTTTTTTTCATAGTCTTAAGAAATACACACGTGAAATTAGATATGGGTGTATTGGCGCAAGTGTGAAATTCATATAATTAACGTGTTATATTATCAAATATTTATTCAGAATTTCACATAATTATGAAAAATAGATGTTTTTACTTACGTAAGTATTTAGGAAATAAATTTTGATTGTAGTATAATAAATTTAGGATTGTCAAAATGAAAAAAATATCTTAAAAAATGGTATATTAACCATCTTAAACATATAAAAGACTTAGATTATAAGAGAAAATCTTAAAATTTACTGTTATGCATAATAAGTTTATATGGCAATAATTATTTTTACAAAATATTTTTTATAATCACAACACATGGTTTAAATAAAATTAAAATATTTCATAAAATATGACATAAAAAAATTCACAAAAATGTTTGATACAGAAATGAAAGCATTGACTAAATTTTACTAAAGCAAGGACACTCCAATTTTTGTTATTGATATCCCAACTAATATCTTTTTATTTAATTCAAATAAATAGACCAAATTATCCTTTATTATGACTTACGAAATTCTTGAAGACAAACATGTCATTATTAAGGATTTTAATGTAGCATTATTGAAGTATCCTACACTTTTCTATTGTGTTTTGTCTTTTTAAGCTTTAGTAGATGAAACACGTAAAATCAAGTGTTAAAGAACAACATAACCAATAACATCAAATTGTCGGGTATTTTAAACTATATAAAACAAAATAACTCATCAAACAATGATACAAATTTCATTAATTCCAAATAAAGTTACGGCAAAATAAAATTTATTCAATTTCTCTGATTCTAAACAAAAAAAATAATGCAATAGTTTTATTTGTGGCTTTTAACAATGATTACATAAGTATTTTAATATAATTCAGTGAAATTGGATGGAATATTAAAGCTTGTTAATACTAAATATTTTGAGAAATTTTTTGAGTATTATCAATCACCAAATTAATCATTGATTAGGATTGTAAATCATCCAAGTCAAATTCAGTTTGGAGCAAGACGAATTTAGTTAAAAGGCTCAAGCTTGATCTATATATAAAAGTATGAAAATTATTATTACAAATATCTAATATAATTAAAATCTAAATTGACATTCAAAAATATCGCGAGCCAAATCCTTATATCATAAACAAATAAAAAAATTCAAACTCATTTTGACAAAGGACTCGAGTTGGCACGACATTACTATACATAATGCAATTGGTAATTACATTTTCATATTTCTTAACTCTTTTATTCTTTGCATTTGATTACGTCGATTCTTAAAAATAAACGTTAAGTTGTTGTTATTGAGTTTTATACTAATTTTAATATTGTCATGATAATAGTAATATTAAAGTCAATTATATATTGTTTATCACCATATTTTTACTTATATCATCTACTAAATACAAGAATGAAAAGCATTTTAGTCTATATAATAAAATATAAGGCAAGTTGAAGTGTAACTACTAAACTGGAGTGACTATAAGAAATCTCAATTATATTCCATATTCCTTTCTGAATGTACTTAATAAGTCCAATGTAGATATTTTAAAAAAAATAGAAACTTTTCAAGCAACTTACTTTTAAAAAAACAAAAAACAGAAAATAGGAAGAAGAATGGATAGATAGACGTCGAAATGATACGAATGTTACGTCAGAAGAAGAAATAACTTGTTTCGAGTAATTGTAATTTGATTTGATTGCAAATTTCTGAAATTATGCCCTTCTCACAATTTTACATGGGACAACCTTCAAATCACAACTTTCATCACTTTATTTCTCGAGATAGACAAAATCTATCGAATATTTCCGTGTACAAGAATAATTGTCATACTAAATATAAATTAACATTAATTAAAAATTAAGCAAATACTCTTACATAGATTAGTCATTAAATTTTCACCATCTACAGTAGAAATTGAATTTTTAAGAAACTTAATGTAAATAGAATTTATTGATAGTAACAAAATGCGGCAAAATTATGGGTTCGAGAAAACACTACCATGAAGTTGAGAAATGAATGATACATGAAAAAAATGAATTTCTTTTTTTGAGAAATTCATTCCTTCACCATATTTTGTTTTGTATTTTGTGTTTTTTACTTAAAAACTGGGAAACACATTACCAGTTTCCAGTAGAAACATTAGTGGCTCAGTCTGAATGTGTTAATTTTCATGATCAATTTTAGATATTTCAATTTTAGTGATTAGCTTATTATATATTTTTTTGATATTTAGACATTTATTAACTATTCATTTATTCTTAATTTAAATATTTATTTTTTGTTAATGTGTAGGTGCATAATTATTTATGATTTATTATAGTTTATCTTATTATTATTGTTATACTATTATATTACTTCAAATTTAAACGCCAAAGTAGGAATTGTTTTTATTATTCATATGTACTTTTATAATAGAATATGCATATATAAGTCATTACTTTGTAGTTTTATAAAATAATAAATAGTACAATTACTCTATTTTTAATGACTTCAAATATTAAAATAAAATTAATATTTTATTTGTCAATGTAATTTACTGTTGCTTGTCCGCATGTAGAGTTGACGTTTCTACTTAGTTAATTATGCTGCCCATATTCTAAAAAAATTTGACAAAATCCAATAATTAAACCTTCGTTTTGGGTGTTGTTATAAATATAATAAGCTACTTTATCTATTACATCTTTTCTTATTATTGGATTGGATAAAGGGGATACATAATTGTGATGTCTAATTGGGGCCTTTATAATACATAGTTAATTATTTTAAACATATCTTATTTATCTAATATATGTAATTAGGTAAGTTAAATATTATTTTGGTAATTTTAAAAATTTTAAAAACAATTCTAGAGTCCTAATGTTCTTTGTTTCTTTTTTGCTAATTTTTAGAGTCCTAATGCTATTATACACTTTGTAGATATATATAATTTTTATTATTATTTATTAAATGACTCTTTTGCCATTAAAAAGTGAACTACGTAAGGGTATATTAGATAGTTCAAAAATGTAAAAAAACATTAATATATAATCATATGTTATCATTGAAACATTCATGTATATGAAAATTGCTAAATAAAATGATGTACGGGAAAATACAACATTTTTGTTACTTGACCAACCATCAGGAGAAGCAAATACGACGGGTACGCTAATCAGTAAGATTGATGAAGTAGCAATTAATGCAAAAACAGCCAATTGGAAAACAAGAGTCATGCTTTTAATCCTCCAAGAAACAACCTTATTTATATTTACATTGAAGTTTATGCACCTATTTATTATTTTTTGATAACATTATTAAATGATTATTAATAGAATATGAAGGTGTTTTGGTCTTAACTATAAAGTGTAAATCATTGATTTGGTAAATCATTCACACTTTTAGAATAGATATAGATTTGTAGATATATATAATTTTTATTATTATTTATTAAATGACTCTTTTGCCATTAAAAAGTGAACTACGTAAGGGTATATTATATAGTTCAAAAATGTAAAAAAACATTAATATATAATCATATGTTATCATTGAAACATCCATGTATATGAAAATTGCTAAATAAAATGATGTACGGGAAAATACAACATTTTTGTTACTTGACCAACCATAGGAGAAGCAAATACGACGGGTACGCTAATCAGTAAGATTGATGAAGTAGCAATTAATGCAAAAACAGCCAATTGGAAAACAAGAGTCATGCTTTTAATCCTCCAAGAAACAACCTTATTTATATTTACATTGAAGTTTATGCACCTATTTATTATTTTGATAATATTATTAAATGATTATTAATAGAATATGAAGGTGTTTTGGTCTTAACTATAAAGTGTAAATCATTGATTTGGTAAATCATTCACAGTTTTAGAATAGATATAGATTATATTGAGTTCTCTTTTGCATAAGCTATGCAGTCAAATTCTTTGGAAATCTGTAATTGTTTAGCAGGTACAAGTAAACCCATGACTCAGGAGCCAAAGCTTTTTTTTTCCCTTGAAATCGTTTCATCTTCTTCACATATGCACGGGGGTGTATATATTTTGTGGTTGATTTTTTTTATTAACAATAGTAAATAATACGTGTGTTGCACGTGAATTAGGGGTGTAAATGAGCCGAGTCTTGAAAATTTCACAGGCTCGAGTTCGTTTTAATATTTTTGAGCTCGAACTCATCGAGCCTATTTTTTTGAGCTCGAGCTCGAAGCGAATGAGCAAAGCTCGAGCTCGGGTCATCTGCTCATTCGAGCTTAAACTCGGCACGTTTGTTCATCCAAGTTCGAGCAAAGCTCGTTTGCTCGTTCGAATCAAACTCTAATCTTTGGCTATTAATATACTTTATGATTTTAAATACATAATCATTTAGGATAATTAAAAAAAAAAGTAATTAAAAAGGGTGGATAAATTCTTGATTAGGTAACATTATACTTCATAATATATGTAAGTAATTAATGAATAACTCATTAAAATCGCACTTGTTTTGCTAATGTAATGCATTTACATTAAATGATGTCAAGAGTTATGAGAATTATATATTATCTTATAAATTAATAATGGAATACTCATATGCTTAAAAATAATTAGAGTATATATATATATATGTTTATGTCCAAATAATCTTTTGGTTTTATTAATAGGTATAACGAGAATGAAGAACTATGTCTCAAGAATTTTATCTCATAATTATCAATGAATTACGTACATATTGAGTTAAAGCTCAAGTTAAATTAATGTTTACAATAATATATCTGTATATTTTTAAATATCAATATGAATATATGACGAAATGGACCATGTGAAAACTAAAGGTTAGTTGGCTGAAAGATTATAATTTAAAATGAAAATTTTAGATTAAGGAATACTTTTATAACTTTTTAAACTTATTTTTTATAATTTAATAATACAATTATTATAATATTATTTTTACTAATATAACTATATAACTAATCATACGTAATAAAAGTGTTAATGCTAATATATATATATATAATTATATATATATATATATATACATACATGAAATTCGATAGTAAATAATTAGTAGTTGAAATGTTTACCCAATGTCATTTATATTAAAAATATAATGTACCAATTATTTTTAAAATTAAATTAAATAAACACAAATGTGCTATATATGTACAACCACACAAACATATATACATATATATATATAATAGAAAGCTCACGAGGCGGATCATGAGCTTATGCACATCTAAATAGAAGCTCGAACTCGGTTCATCCATAAGCTTAAGCTCATGAAGCTCGACTCGGGCTCACGACAGTTCAAACTTGAACCGAGCTTTAATCGAGTTGGCTCACTAAACTCGCGAGCCGACTCGACTCACCTTACACCCCTGCTGTGCATACTACTCAAAATTAATTACAACTAAAACTGTAAATTAATTAGAATCTGGAAAATAAATATATAAGACTAAAGGGGTACTCAAATTTGTAAGTGTTTATTGCACAAGGTTCTTATGAATTCTAGAGGTCTAAGTGATGTTAATTATATTATTTAACGGTGGTTAATAAAATAAAATTAAGCAAATGTAACATACGAAATGATCAAAGTAAGCTAATAATATAATCTCACAATCGGAAGAAATCCTTCAAAATCTATACTTTCAAATTAGTATACATAGATGTAGATTGATTTTGTATATGCGAAATGGAAGATTAGAAGCCACTGTTTTGAAACATTTGATTTGAACTAGTAAAATGTACGTGCATTCGTACGTGAAAATAAATTTTATATAAAGTAAAATATAATTATGAAATAACACAATTATGTAAAAATTTATTTAGTTATTTCAGATATTGTCAAGTTAGATTACAATTTTTTTCTATCTATTTTAGATTATATTAAGAATATTAAGAAAAGAAAAGTTATATTATGAATATCTTTTTTAGGTTGAATTACACTTTTTTTTCTATCTATTTTAGTCAATAATTACTCTAAAATTATGTTAACTACCATTCACATTTTAATTAGAAATTATGTATAATTTACAAATATAGAGATTTTCTTTAGTTTAGGTCATTGCTTCCGGCCTATTTTAGAAAAAAAAAAAATAGATTATGCATAGAAATTTTATTTGTAAATTCAAATACATGCAATTTTTTTTTTTATAAACTATACATAGGAGCTTTCGGGAAAATATAATTTTAGGTTAAATATTTTCATAAATAATTTGTCTCATGTAAAAAACATTAAACATGAAACCATTAGAAGGGAAGAAACATTTGAAGTTTTTTACAACATTAAAATGAAATTAATTAGGTTGGATAATTGAAAATGATTATTAAGAGTTTTTTTATTCTTTTGGAGCAGTTTATATGGAAGTGTTTTTTACAATTGAAAGAAATATTTCAAAGTAAATATTGGTAAAGATTCAAAAAGGCTGAGGTATGAAATTTATTTAAGGCATTATCCAAAAGAAATATTATCAAAGAATCAAAAGAGTTAAGATATAACAAATTAACGTAAAATTCTACTGACTTTTATATGTTATGCTAATATGCATGCTTTATATTTTTAACTTTCTTATAGAAATATAAAATAAAGAAAAAATTTAAAATTGTTATTGGTGCGAATATTAGAATAGTGTATTATTATGAAAATAGTGTATTTTGAATTATATTTCACTCAATAGGAGAAATAATTGACATTTTAGTTAAATTAATAAATGATAAATCAATAAATTATTTACAGGAACGATGAAGACCATTAAAATTTTCTTAGAAGTTAAAAAAGTTAAAATATATTCAAATTTCTAATTGTTTATGACCTATGACTTTTAGATTGTTCATACTTTTCTCATTTAAATAAAATGTAGTATAATAATGAATAATATTATTGAACACAATTTAGTATTTTTAAAATAATGTAGCGATCACCGAGAATAATTTTCTAATTAATTTATATTATACTAAATCATCATATCCTACTAATTAAGATAACTATTAATAAAAATCTAAGAGTCACCAACTTCTAATCTATCAATTTATATCTAATCTCTGTCTATACTAATTAATTTAGTAATGTTTACAAAATTAACATTCACATAATTTAATAAATTATATTTTAAAATTATCCATTATCCATTGCTATTTTACAATTTTACCATCAACTATCAATTAAAAATAAAGACAATATTATTCAGTTAGTAAACATAAAAATCACTACTTCCCTCCAAGATTAATAAATCATGAAAAGGACACCCCATACTACTTCAAATTAATATTCACTAATGAGAGTTAAAATTATACATTTTTTTTTAAAATTATTATGAAAATAGTGTATCCTAACTTATGGGAACTAAATGTTAGGTTGATAATTTTAAAATAATATAGCAATCATTGAAAAATAATTTTCTAAATTAACCTAATTAAGATAACTATTAATCAAAATTCAAAAGTCACCAAATTCTAATGTATCAATTTATATCTAATTTCAATCTACAAAAATTAATTTAGTAATGTTTAAAAATTAGCATTCACATTATTTAATAAAATTATATTGTAGTATATTCCTTGTCCAGTTGTTATTTTATAATTTTACCATCAACTATCTATTGACAAAATAATAACAATACAATTCATTAGTAAACATAAAAATCACTACTTCCTTCCAAAATTAATGGATCATATAAAGGACACCCATATTACTTCAAATTAACATTGAATAAAATTAATATTCAAATTAATATGCAATGAGAGTTAAAGTTTGTCTAATTTATAACTTTCAATAAAAGTATAAATGTCTAATATTTTTAAATTTTATATTTTTTGAATTGTTATTATTATTATTATGAAAATAATGAATGATAATTAATGGGAACTAAATGTTATAATTAGTGGGAGTAAATTTTAGAGGTCTACATTCATTCATTTTCAATGAAGAGTTAAATGATAGGATTAGTGGAAATAAATATTAGATGTGTAAGTTACAACATTACTTTTTAATAAACTTTAAACATCACATAATAAATATAATAAATTATTCATATAGTATTATAAACCAATAAAATATTTTTCCACATCAAAAGTTCAATATCTTTTTTCTCCAATTTAGATACTTTAATAGTACCTCTAATGAGTTGCCATTTATAGTCATTAAGCAACATGAAGGATTCATAAAAAGTAATTTGATTAAAAATTGAAGTGTTTTAATAAGGATGAAGAGGTAGAAAAACTTAATTTGAGAATTTAGTGAATAGTAATACATAATGTTTTTCTATAAACTGGATAAATATTAGTGAAGAGTTAAATACTTATATTATAATTAAAGTTTTGAATGAGTTTTGAAACATTCGACACAAAAACTTTCTACTTAATTAATGAAATACTAATATTTAATTATTATTTACTTCAAAGTAGTATTATTAACCAATAGAATATCTTTCCACATCAATGGATCTCCATCTTTTTTCTCCAATTTAGATACTATAATAGTCCATATGAGCTGCAATCTACAGTTACTAATTAACGTGAAGGATTGATGGAAATATAAAGGAAGAAATTTTTTGAAGTGTTTTAATATGGATGAATAGCATAAAAGTATGAAAACTTAATTTGAGAATTTAGTTAATAGAAATACATGATGTTCTTTTATAAAAATTTATTAATATTAGTGAGAAGTTGAAAAGTTAGTAGCGTATATATAGATTTTAAAAAGTGTTGAATTATTGATAATGAAAAATTGTTACTTAATTAATAAAATATTAATATTTAATTATTATTTATTGTAAATGAGTTATATATTAATACAATTTAACTAAATAGGGGCATAATACTAATTAAATTAATTAATAGGGGTAAAAGGGTCTATTCACAATGGGAAGAAACACCTTTAAACACCCATACTTTTATAGTAGACTAGTAAAATGCACGTGCATTCGCACGTCAAAATAATTTTTATAGAAAGTAAAATATAATTATGAAATAACACAATTATGTAAAAATTTATTTAATTATTTCAGATATTGTCAAGTTAGTTTAATTTATTTGATTCAATAAAAAAAGTTATATTAAGAATATCTTTTTTAGGTTGAATTACACTTTTTTTTTCTATCTATATTTAGTCAATAATTATTCTAAAATTATGCTAAATACCATTCACATTTTAATTAGAAATTATGTATAATTTACAAATATAGAGATTTTCTTTAGTTTATGTCATTGCTTCCGGCCTATTTTAGAAAAAAAATAGATTATGCAAAGAAATTTTATGTGTACATTCAAATACATGCAAATTATTTTTTTATAAACTATACATAGGAGCTTTCGGGAAAACATAATTTTAGGTTAAATATTTTCATAAATAATTTATCTCATGTAAAAAACATTAAACATGAAACAATTAGAAGGGAAGAAACATTTGAAGTTTTTTACAACACTAAAATGAAATTAAGTAGGTTGGATAGTTAAAAATGATTATTAAGAGTTTTCTTATTCTTTTGGAGCAATTTATATGGAAATGTTTTTTACAATTGAAAGAAATATTTCAATGTAAATATTGGTAAAGATTCAAAAAGGCTGAGCTATGAAAATTCATTTAAAGCATTATCCAAAAGAAATATTATCAAAGACTCAAAAGAGTTAAGATATAACCAATTAACGTAAAATTCTACTAACTTTTATATGTTATGCTAATATGCATGCTTTATATTTTTGACTTTCTTATAGAAATATAAAATAAAGAAAAAGTTTGAAATTGTTATTGGTGCGAATATTAAGAATAGTGTATTACTATAAAATAGTGTATTTTGAATTATATTTCACTCAATAGGAGAAATAATTGGCATTTTAGTTAAATTAATAAATCATAAATCAATAAATATTATTCACAGAAACGTCAAGACCATTAAAATTTTCTTAAAAGTTAAAAAAGTTAAAATATATTCAAATTTCTAATTATTTACGACCTATGGCTTTTAGATTGTTCATACTTTTCTCATTTAAATAAAATGTAATATAATAATGAATAATATATATTGAACACAATTTAATATTTTTAAATAATGTAGCGATCACCGAAAATAATTTTCTAAATTAATTTATATTATACTAAATAATCATATCCAACTAATTAAGATAACTATTAATGAAAATTCAAGAGTCACCAACTTCTAATCTATCAATTTATATCTAATCTCTGTCTACACTAATTAATTTAGCAATGTTACAAAATTAACTATCACATAATTTAATAAATTATATTTTAATTTATCCATTATCCATTGCTATTTTACAATTTTACCATCAACTATAAATTCAAAATTAAGACAATGTAATTCATTTAATAAACATAAAAACCACTACTTCCCTCCAAGATTAATAAATTATGAAAATGACACCCCATATTACTTCAAATTAATATTCACTAATGAGAGTAAAAATTGTACATTTTTTTAAAAAATTATTATGAAAATAGTGTATCCTAACTAATGGGAACTAAATTTTAGGTTGATAATTTTAAAATAATGTAGCAATCATCGAATTTTTTTTCTAAATTAATCTAATTAAGATAACTATTAATCAAAATTCAAAAGTCACCAACTCCTAATGTATCAATTTATATATAATTTCAATATACAATAATTGATTTAGTAATGTTTACAAATTAGCATTCACATTAATTAATAAAATCATATTATAGTATATTCCTTGTCCAGTTGTTATTTTATAATTATACCATTAACTATATATTGAAAATAAAAATAATACAATTCATTAGTAAACATAAAAATCACTACTTCCTTCCAAAGTTAATGGATCATATAAAGGACACCCATATTACTTCAAATTAACATTCAATAAAATTAATATTCAAATTAATATTCAATGAGAGTTAAAATTTGTCTAATTTATAACTTTCAATAAAAGTATAAATGTCTAATATTTTTAAATTTTATATTTTTTGAATGATTATTATTATTATGAAAATAATAAATCATAATTGATGGGAACTAAATGTTATAATTAGTGGGAGTAATTTTTAGAGGTCTACATTCATTCATTTTCAATGAAGGGTTAAATGATAGGATTAGTGAGAATAAATATTAGATGTGTAAGTTACAACATTCATTTATAATAAAGTTTAAACATCACATAATAAATATAATAAATTATTCATATAGTATTATAAACCAATAAAATATTTTTCCATATCAAAAGTTCAATATCTTTTTTCTCCAATTTAGATACTTTAATAGTACCTTTAATGAGTTGCAATTTATAGTCATTAAGTAACATGAAGGATTGATAAAAATTAATTTGATTAAAAATTGAAGTGTTTTAATAAGGATGAAGAGGTAGAAAAACTTAATTTGAGAATTTAGTGAGTAGTAATACATAATGTTTTTCTATAAAATGGATAAATATTAGTGAGGAGTTAAATGCTTATATTATATTTAAAGTTTTAAATGAGTTTTGAAACATTCGACATAAAAAATTTATACTTAATTAATGAAATACTAATATTTAATTATTATTTACTTTAAAGTAGTATTATTACCAATAGAATATCTTTCCACATCAATGGATCTCCATCTTTTTTCTCCAATTCAGATACTATAATAGTGCATATGATGAGTTGCAATCTACAGTCACCAAGAAACGTGAAGGATTGATGGAAATATAATGGAAGAAATTTTTTGAGGTGTTTTAATAAGGATGAATAGCATAAAAGTATGAAAACTTAATGTGAGAATTTAGTTAATAGTAATACATGATGTTCTTTTATAAAAGTTTATTAATATTAGTGAGAAGTTGAAAAAGTTAGTAGCGTATTTATAGATTTTAAAAAGTGTTAAATTATTGATAATGAAAAATTATTATTTAATTAATAATATTTAATATTATTTATTGTAAAGGAGTTATATATTGATACAAACTAACTAAATATGGGCAGAATACTAATTAAATGAATTAATAGGGGTAAAAGAGTCTATTCACAATCGGAAGAAACACATTTTAACATCCATACTTTTATAGTAAACTAGTATAAAGCGCTGCACGTGAGTCCCAATTATTTTAATAATTTACGTTAATTTGATTATTTTGATAACTTACAAATCGGTAATTATAATTTATCTAACATCCATTGAATTGTAATCTATAGTACCACAAAAATATTGAAGGTAGAAATTAGAAAATAGTTGTGGAAGATCTATTTTCGTTTATATATATATATATAATTTTTTTCATTTATATATATATATATATATATTATTTTCATTTATATATATATATATTCTTTTCATTTATATATATATATATATTATTTTTTCCATTTGTTTTTTTGTTACATTGTTTTTATATTTAAACCCCACAGAAACCTTATGTATGATTTTTTTATCATCAATTTAAAAATTACAAAACTAATTGAATTTATCTTTTATATATATAAGTTATAAAACTAATTGAATTTATCTTATATATATAAATTATAAAACTAAATAAATTCATCTTTTCATATGTATAAAGTCATCAAAGTCAAAATATGTATTTTTTTGAAAATGTTTATGCATACTACATTGGAATAATGAAATATCATTGATTTTGTTTTGAGAATTAAACATCTTTATTTAATGCTCTTTCATAACAATGATTAGAAGGCTCACTTTTTGTAAATTTACCTTATATACAAATATATTATATGGATAAATATATATGTATATATATTTATATACATATTTGAGTGTGTACTTTCATAAGTTTTCAGGAAGTGTGCATTAACGATATTCATGTGAAAACAGTGAATTGTTAATAATGTGTGGTTATGTTTCTAGCAAATGATTGGAGTTCTCATAAAATCTTAAATGAACTTTGATTTTGAAATTCGATATGCAAAATGATAATATAAATAAAAAAATATTAAAAACCACTAAAATTCCATTAATTAGTCATAGAGTCCAAAATACTCATTAAAATACTTTCAATACAAACTTTTCATTAAAAAAAAAAATAGGATTAGCAAATTATTAAACTAAATTACCTTCACTTATTTAGTGAAATATTAATCGATTGATTATTCTTTATCCAAAATATTTTATTTTAAATTGATAAATAAATCACATAATATGAATTTTATTTTTCCTATGCCAAATATTTTTAGTTTTTTGGTGCAATTTATATTTCATGTAACATGATAACTATCTAAAAATAAATTTTCATATTTTTTTAAAAAGACTAAAAAACTAAAAGATCTATAATTAAATACAAGTATCATTATAAAAGTTGCAAATAAATAAATTTCTACAAAAGTCTAGAATTAGTTAACATTTTAATTTTAAATGTCCATGTCAATTAACCATGCATGGTCAAAATTTAAACGTATTGAGGTGATTTTTGTAGTAACCGGTTAAATTAGTTAGAATATAATAATAGTGGCTAGGAATAAATAAAAAAAAAGTGGAGTCTTGATATAATGGTAATTACTAGGGTGGTTCAAAATCAAATGAACCGAAACGAAAATTTTGGTTCAGTTTTTGTTTTTTTTTCTTCAATATTTCGATTTTCGGTTCGGTTTTCGGTTCGGTTTCGATTTTCAGTTCGGTTTCGGTTTTTAGGGGCGGTTAATCGAACCGAATCGAAATATATAATATATATTAATTATTATTTTAATTTTATATATAATTAATAAGTATTATACATTAATAAAAATTTAATAATATATATAAAAGAGTAGGTTGAAAATCAAAATTACGAAAAAATTGAAAAATCGAACCGAACCATGTGATTTTTCCTATTTTTTTTCGAAATTCGGTTATTTCAGTTAAAAACTGAACCGAACCGAACCAGTTCGGTTAAAAGCCGAACCGAAATGAATTTTTTCGGTTTGGTTTCGATTTGTAATTTCGAAAAATCGAAATTTCGGTCGAACCGATGCACACCCCTAGTAATTATACAATATTAGGTAAAGAGTTTCAATATAAGGACACTACCCTGGTATAAATAAAAGAGTAGATTTATTAACCCTAATTATATAAAAGCTAATCAAATTAGGAGAAGAGAGACGTGGACATTGAACGGGGAGAAGTGACGGAGAAGTTTTCTTGCTAATTTCAATTCTCTACACAGTGGTTAGTTTAGCTTTCCGCAAAGCTTTTAATGCAAATTTCTTATGTGAGTGTTGATTAAATAAATGTTCTTGTCAATTAGTCAAAGATGAGAGTTATTAAAAGAATTTTGGTGAAGGATTAAGTGGGGCTATCAATTATTTTACTAAAAGTTAATGGAATAGTGGAGGAAGTATATGCAGTTAGTTCTACATAAAAGTCTTCAATATGTATATACACGTATGAGTTAAGTTGAATATTTATCCTCCCAATTAAGTATTGATACTTCAATTAAAAAAGTAGTTTAATTGCAATATTACAGAGGAATATTATGGGTAGGAGTGTATATTGAAAGTTTTTATCTCTTTGGTTAAGGAGTGGACGAAGTTTACAGTAATGGTTGGAATAATTGAGAATTCAGATTGTCAATGCTTAACAGGGCCTCGTCTAGATTTCTTTACAGTTGATATTAAAACCTTATTTAGGCTCCGTTTGTTTGTCAAGGGAATGGAATCCAAATGGGAATATGATTCCTAAAAATCAAATAACCTTGTTTGGTATTTTTTATTTGATATTATGGAATGCAATCTAATTCCCAAAATATGGGAATTATCATCTCAAATAAGGGAATTACATTACCTTGTTTTATGGAGGTAATGTGATTACCATATCAAGGTAATCATAAATGCACTACTTTAATATCATTACTACCCTTATATCAAATATAATACAAAATCAACAAAATAGTTATTTATTTTTTCATTTCATTTAAGTTATAATTTATGAAGAAATAGCTTCGTATTTTTAATTTATTTAGAATATTTTCATTGTCAAAATAGATCGTAATTTCATTTTATTTGGTATTTATTTATTGAATGAAATTGAAAAATTGCTATGTTGTTTTTGCGATAGTACTTTTGAAATGGTTGCTGGTCACATATGATTAATATATTTTATTTATTAACAATAATATGTTTCCGACTTAAAATAATTATCAATGCATTGGTATATGAAAAATGCATACATGTAGTTTTTTTAAAAGTCGAACAATATGTAAATAAAAAATAAGCATGTTCAATTTAATTATCATTTTTCTAAAAGAGGATAATGCAATTAAACCAAATTGATATCTTATTTATTCTTTATTATTTAACCAAATTAAATATATATATATATATGTATATACACTTATGTATATATATAATATCAAATATTAGATTATACAAATATGATTTAAAATAAGAGTATTTATGTCACTTTTTTAATTTTAGATTCCATTCTTTATTATATGTATTTGAACAAAATATAAAAAAGAAAAAAATATATATATCCTTACCCAAATTTTTTGTAGAAATCAAACACTATTAATGGAATCAGATTTCTAGTAATCAAATTACCAGAAATCTTATTCCCATTTAGATTCCATTCCCTGTCAAACAAACGGAGCCTTAGAGTAATTGTAATTACAGAGTACATGTGGTTTATTTACTACACTAGTGAATTATCGGTATACATTAAACCATTGATTTAAATTATCTAGGTTTGGAGGAGAGTACACCGAACAACTCTTGATGGATTATCGATTAGTTAGGGTGATTTAGTTGAGGTAAGTGACTATTCACTCTTCTATTCTATACTACTATAGAAGTATGAATTGTTTCTTCCCATTGTGAAAAGACACAATTACCCTTCTCTTAATTTGTCCTTATTATATTGCATATTAATTCAAATAATCTTATTATATTGCATGCTATTTAAAAAAGAATAATAATAGTAATAATAATCTATACTCCTATAAATCTACTTATAAATTTTGTTGTTTCTTCCCATTATAAAATGACATTTTTTTCCTCACTTAATTGCTATCTAATTATAACAATAACATAATTATTATGTTATATTATAACTATTAAAAATTATCATCTCCATGACACTTATTCAATTCAATGCTAATAAATTCTATTATTATATATATATTGTCTCTTATTGGATTAGTTACTAACAAAATATATATATGTGGCCAAAAAATAATATATAATAATATGTTTTAAGTAATATATATTAATAATATATATTATTATGTTAAGCATTTTAAAGTATACGTGGGAAGTTGAAAGGTCATATTTTTTCCCTTTAATAAATATAAATGATATATCACTACTAGAAAACAGAGCAAACGCGACGGCCGAAACCGTCGCTAAACCGTCGCAAAAGCCGAAATTGCGACGGTTTAGCGACGGTTTCGGCCCGTCGCAATTTTGGCGTCGCAAAAATAAATCCCGTCGCTATCCCGTCGCCATCTACCTAAACACTTGACCCGGTTTTGGCCGGGTACTGACCGACGCAATACCGTCGCCATATTTTTAGAATATATTTATATTAAATTAATAATTATATATATTTTATTATATACCGTCGCCATCCCGTCGCCAAATAATAATAATTATTTCTTGAAGCCCGTCGCAAACCCGACGCCATATGTTTAAAATATATTTATATTAAATTAATAATTGTATATATTTTATTATATACCGTCGCCATCCCGTCGCCAAATAATAATAATTATTTCTTGAAGCCCGTCGCAAACCCGACGCCATATGTTTAAAATATATTTATATTAAATTAATAATTGTAAATATTTTAGTATATACCGTCGCCATCCCGTCGCCAAATTATAATAATTTGGCGTCGGGTTGGCGACGGTCTTCAAACATTTGAAGACCGTCGCAATCCCGTCGCGTTTCTGGTAAATTTTGTAAAAAAATATGCAGCCGGGTTGCTGCAACATATCGAGCAACCGGCTGCAATTTCAAAATTTCATCAATAATTGGAGATATCAACCTCTTGCACTGATTCAAATGTATCAAACATTAAAAGATTAAACATCAAAAATAATAAATCAACATAAACACTAATAATTTATCTACTTCAACATAAATATCAAGAATATAGCAAAATACATCAAGAATAAAAAGAATTGGAATTGATAATAAACATTAAGCCTTAAAAACGAATTAAAAAATATAATACATACCTTTTCTTTTATCTTTATTTGTATTTAACAATTTTTCCTATAAGAAATATAAAAAAATTAGGATTCATAATAGAAAGTGTAAGAATATTAATACATAGAATTGATATCATAATGAATAATTAAAAAACAAAATTGAATTGTAAGGGATTGATTCGTAATTACCCTTTTTAATTGTCCTACACAATTAAACAAAACAACAATATATTAGTGCACATTAAAATCAAAATATAACAAAATATAAATAAACATATTAGATGATACATGTAATGAAAAATGGAAGAAGAGATTGAAGATTTGGATTATGAAGTTGTGAATATGAGGCTTTATATAGAGTAACAATTTGTAAAATTTTCGAAAATTTAGCGGGAGTGAAAATTTTCGAAAATTTAAAACCCGTCGCCAACCCGACGCTATCCCGTCGCCACTATTTGTGAAAAAAATTGAATATGGCGCCTAATAAGATTTAGCGGGAGTGTGAAAATTTTCAAAAATTTAAATCCCGTCGCCAACCCGACGCTATCCCGTCGCCATTTTTTAGCGGGAGTGTGAAAATTTTCAAAAATTTAAATCCCGTCGCTATCCCGTCGCCACTATTTAGCGGGAGTGTGAAAATTTTCAAAAATTTAAATCCCGTCGCCATCCCGACGCTATCCTGTCGCCACTATTTAGCGGGAGTGTGAAAATTTTCAAAAATTTAAATCCCGTCGCCATCCCGACGCTATCCTGTCGCCACTATTTAGCGGGAGTGTGAAAATTTTCAAAAATTTAAATCCCGTCGCCATCCCGACGCTATCCCGTCGCCACTATTTAGCGGGAGTGTGAAAATTTTCAAAGTGATTGTATGATCCTGAGTTTATATCAGTCAAATATCTTATATAAATTTCTAATCACACATTTCTTACAAATATATATATATATATATATATTCATTTAAAAGTAATGTTCTCTTAACATAATTAATATTCGTTTATGAGTGAGTTCTTCACTTATTTCACCAATCATTTAAAACAATTCATTGTTTATTTATCATTTTTTATATTTTTAGGTACTTGTTCGTTTCATTTTCATTTCATATTCACTCAAAAATTGTTTAAAACTTAATTCATCACCTCCTAAATAAATTTGAACTTATATATTGTAATTGGTAGTTGTAAGATGTGACACAAAAATAAAATATTATTTAGTGAACTACTAGTCGTTGTGACTAATCATTTAATTATGCAAAATATAAAAAAGAAAAGAAATTTTTGTTAGTGATTATTACTTTAAGTTAACTAGAGAAATCGTTACAACGCATAGTATTTACGAACTACGTATTATAGTACGGACTCGTGATATATATATAATATGTATATCGAGTGTCGACTTATAGTTCAATTATCGGCTACGATTGACAATTTGATAGTTGTTAATCCTTACGGTGTAAAAATTAAATAGTAATTAGCGTCGGTATAGCGGCGGTATAAAATAACCAATAATATATATTTATATTTTATTCTAAAATATATTAATAATAATATTTTATTTATTTTAAAAATAAAAATAGCGTCGGTATGACGTCGGTAAGTCATTGAAATGGTTTATTATATACCGTCGCCAAATAATAATAATTATTTCTTAAAGCCCGTCGCAAACCCGACGCCATATTTTTAAAATATATTTATATTAAATTAATAATTGTTTAAAAATATTTTATTATATACCGTCGCCATCCCGTCGCCAAATAATAATAATTATTTCTTAAAGTCCGTCGCGAACCCGACGCCATATTTTTAAAATATATTTATATTAAATTAATAATTGTTTAAAAATATTTTATTATATACCGTCGCCATCCCGTCGCCAAATAATAATAATTATTTCTTAAAGCCCGTCGCAAACCCGACGCCATATTTTTAAAATATATTTATATTAAATTAATAATTGTTTAAAAATATTTTATTATATACCGTCGCCATCCCGTCGCCAAATAATAATAATTATTTCTTAAAGCCCGTCGCAAACCCGACGCCATATTTTTAAAATATATTTATATTAAATTAATAATTGTTTAAAAATATTTTATTATATACCGTCGCCATCCCGTCGCCAAATAATAATAATTATTTCTTAAAGCCCGTCGCAAACCCGTCGCCATATTTTTAAAATATATTTATATTAAATTAATAATTGTTTAAAAATATTTTATTATATACCGTCGCCATCCCGTCGCCAAATAATAATAATTATTTGTTAAAGCCCGTCGCAAACCCGACGCCATATTTTTAAAATATATTTATATTAAATTAATAATTGTTTAAAAATATTTTATTATATACCGTTGCCATCCCGTCGCCAAATAATAATAATTATTTCTTGTAAAATATATTTATATTAAATTAATAATTGTTTAAAAATATTTTAGTATATACCGTCGCCATCCCGTCGCCAATGGTTTAAAAATAAAATTTTAAATTATTTATTAATCGTACCGTCGCCATCCCGTCGCCATACCGTCGCATTATTTTTAACCCATTTAAGAAAACGGGTTGGAATTTCACCGACGCCATACCGTCGCCATACCGTCGCAAAACTTAAAAAAAATGGCGACGGGCGAAACGCCCGTCACATTTGCTCTGTTTTCTAGTGGTGTATATTAATAATATATATTATTATATTAAGCATTAAAAACATAATATATAATAATATATTTTATGTAATGTATATTAATAATATATATTATTATGTTAAGCATTTTAAAATATACGTCGGAAGGTTGAAAGGTCATCATTTTTTCCTTTAATAAATATAAATGATTCATTACTACTCATTGATGTGGTAGAAAGTGGTCTTTATTATTCATTAAATTGGAAGCTAACAAAATACATATATGTGGCCAATAAAATAATATATAATAATATATTTTAAGTAATATATATTAATAATATATATTATTATCTTAATAATGTGTGGGAAGGTTGAAAGGTTATTATTATTTTTATTTAACAAATATCAATGATTATATTATTATTATAATTAGATATCAATTAATAATAATACTTATATTTATTAAGAAAAGGAATGTTACAAAATTAAATAGTGTCATTGAATGGTTATCATGGTCGTTAATAATTATAAAATAATAATTATATTATTATAATTAGATATCAATTAATAATAATAAGTATATTTATTAGGAAAATGAATGTTATTAAGTTAAATAGTGTAAGTGAATAGACATCATGGTCTTTAATTATTATAAAATAATAATTATATTATTATTATAATTAGATAACAATTAATCATAATAATTATATTTATTAGGAAAATGAATGTTTTAAAATAAAGTAGTTTATAAAATAATAATTATATTATTATTATAATTAGATATCAATTAATAATAATACTTATATTTATTAGGAAAATGAATTTTACAAAATTAAATAGTGTAAGTGAATGGACATCATGGTCTTTAATTATTATAAAATAATAATTATATTATTATAATTTGATATTAATTAATTATAATAACTATATTTATTAGAAAATGAATGTTATAAAATAAAATAGTGTATAGCAAGTAAAGAGACTATTAGTTGAATGATAATTTTTATTGAGTAGGGGTGGTGCTGTGGTGGCTAAGTATGGTGATAAGAGTGTGTACAACCCTATATAAAATTATTATCAATTGTTAATTTTTATTAATGTTATCAAATAAATGTGAATACATAAACTTGAAATTAATAAATAATAATGTAATGTGCATGAACTTGAAATCAATAATTAACACTAGATAATAATGGAATTTTCATGAACTTGAAATCAATACTTAACAAATATGTTCAATGTATATCTTGTATACATCTAAAATATATAATATATATAACCCCATTTAAAAGATAAAACTCCACGAACTATTCCTTCAAATTGTGAATTAATTTATATTATGTGGAAAAAATGATCAACATACATATATACATATAGGTTTTGACAAATTTCAATGGCTGAAAGTGAAGAAAATTATGTTGGTGTGAAGAGGAAAAGTTTGGGTAAATATGCTGCTAGGATAAAGGATCGGTTCAAGAAGAAACATTACGTTTGGCTGGGGACTTTTAGTACTCCAGAGGAGGCTTCACAAGCATATCTTTCGAGAAAGCGTGAGAATCCAGCTTTGTGTCTTTACAAGAATCCAGCTCTCTTGTTCTTGAAAATGAGGCTTCGGGTTCGTTCCGGGAAAAGGACCATATAAATGTATAAGTTCGTTTTCTGAATTGCAACCATCAATAATTTTGACGACAAGTCCCAAAATATGCACATTCAAAATCAAGAAAAGAAAATGGAAATATTAGTCTAATATTTTTGTGTCTCTTCAGCTGCGTGAAGTGCATTCTTTTCAACCATTAAAGCAGCCACATATTTTTTGAGGAACAAAGAATATTGTAATATTCAACTGAAATACTTTTATGGTAGTACACAATTTTAAGGACAATTGAGTAAATTAATAGAGTTATTATATTTAGAACTTGTATTAAATAAAAACGTTTAACTTAGACATTTTCTTATGGTGACATTTAATAATTTTATTGAATTCGTAATTGAATTTTATGATAGTTAAATTTTTAATTAATTTTTTGAAACATAATTTTTTTATAAATTTTAAACATCATGGAACTAAAACTGCAACAAATTTTATCATTTGAAACTAATGTTACATTTCCCACTATATAAGAATATAAAATTTCAATTATCCATGAACATTTTATTAATAATCTCCAACAAGTGTATTTATTAACCAGAATATTCTAATCAAATCATTTGGATTAGCTTCTTGGAGATAATAATAATAATAATAATAATAATAATAATAATAATAATAATAATAATAATTATAATAAATACTTTCAACAAGTAATATACATTCAACAACCTCATTAATTATTAAATGGAAGTTTAATAGTTCATGCACCCATTAAATATTAAATGGTTACTATTAAGATATGAGGGTATTTTGGTATTAATCAAAAAGTGTAAATCATGATTTATATGCTAAATCATTCACACTAACCATTACAACCATCATATTTAACAACTTCATGAAATGCTTTGACCAATAATGAGATATTTAATGAGTTATGAAATAGAAATATGAAATTTATATTAAATTCTTAATTAAAAGTATGCTCTACACCTGCTTAATTTTTAATTTAGAGACGTGAGACGATTATGTTATTAGCCATAAATGTTAGAATTTTGTGAAATGAGAGTAGTTAGTGAAACGTGATTTTTAGATTTAAAAATCATCATTAGTTTTTTAATATTAGAGATAATAAGATGGTATTTTAGTAATTTTATTATTGAAAACACATTGGTTAAAGATTCCCATTTGAATTACATAAGAGGTTTAAAATATCTTTTATCCAATAAATACCGCTAATTTTATCTACAAATAACAAATAAAGTATAGAAAAAAGAAGGGTTATATGATGACTGGTTTTATATGTTTGTAGCAAACTTAACGTGCATCGCACGTGAACACTATATTTATATACTAATATTTTTTAAATTAAAGTTTTAATATATTGAAAATACTATTAATAATCATACATGATATGTTTTGAAATTATACATTATATAATAATATACAAATTTATTAATTGCCAAATATAATGATGCTAATGACGTGAAAAAATTAATTTGAGGTCAATCATTTGGTTTTATCTTGCACAACAAGTTGCCTAATGTTAGTGTAAATTATTTATAAAATTAGCCACAACATTTTTATATTTTTAAATCAACCCCACACAAAAATCAAATTTAATAACCTTAAACTTTAGCTTATAATTCCTAAAAATAAGAAATATTTATTACAATAATATTATACATATAGAGATATAATATGTGAATATGTATATATAATTTTTATACAAACTCACGTTGGTCAAACTTAAATATACTTACATAAAGAGTATAATCTGATTAGGCTCATGTTCGGTTTGATATTATGTGAGTTTTATTGCTAAGTCTTGAAATCTTTCAAACTTTTTTGCTCAAAGCTCAATTTCGACTTGAAACTTTTACAAGCTTCAAATTCGAATTTGAGTGTACTCAAGTTTTGCGCTCTTTTTAAAATTATAGATAATAAATAAATTTTATATCTCAACAGAAAAATAACTAATAATTTGTGAATGTTCAATATTTAATATCTTTTATCAATATCTATTCTAAAATACCAACGACATGATTTACATTTTTTTTGTTAAGACTAAAATAACCTTGTAATAATAAATTCATATTATTCATAAATTTTAAAAAATATATTAAAATGAATATACATGGACTCAATAATACTAATCAAATTTATTCAATGTATATTATTATGATGCTTTACACTTTTTAATTATTTCACTAAGACTAAAGTAACTCCATAATAATTAATTAATTTTAGACTCTAATAATGAAGAGAAAAATAATTGTTAGTCTTTTCAAGTGAATGTGCATAAATGAACTTTTCAAGTGAATGTGCATGAATGATAACTTTGAAATTTGTTATAAATATAAGGCTCGTAGAATTGTATGTGTTATTCTATCAAAAGTGATTTACAAAGTACAATGAGACGCTATATATAAAGAATAAACGTGGCCATGGGCTATACAATATATGGGCCAAATAACACTAAACTATACACAACAATATCTGAGCAGCCGAACGGACGCGAAGATTGGCACGAAGCTGAGAGAACTTGGGCGCTGGAAGAGCTTTAGGAAAGATATCAGCGACCTGATCAGAGCTAGAAACATAATGAACGACAACATCACCAGAGGCAACTTTCTCACGAACAAAATGATAGTCAATCTCAATGTGTTTCGTGCGAGCATGAAACACTGGATTGAGGATAAGATAGATAGCGCTGATATTATCACAGTATACAGACACAGGATGTGGCAATGTAATGCCAAGATCACGTAGAATATACCAAAGCTAACAAGTTTCAGCGACAGCAAAAGCAACCGATCGATATTCAGCCTCAGTACTGGAACGAGAGACAGTGGCCTGCTTTTTAGCAAACCAAGAAATCAGATTATCCCCCAGATATACCACAAAACCTGTGGTGGAACGATGACTGTCTGGACAACCAGCTCAATCAGAATCAGAATAAACAGTAATAGAATCCAATAAAGAAGTCCCAATAACCAAACCAAGATCAAGTGTGCCCCGAAGATACCGAAGAATACGCTTAACCATCTGAAAATGGATATCACGAGGAGAATGCATAAACTGACTCACCAGTGCAACAACATAAGCAATATCAGGACGAGTGTGGGTGAGATACTGAAGACCACCAACGATACTACGAAATAAAGACGGATCAGAGAATAAAGAACCATCAATAGCAGAAGGCATGGATTTGGCTGAAAGAGAAGAGGTAACTGGTTTAAGGTGCATCATATCAAAGCGTTCTAAAAGACTGGTAGCATACTTCTACTGAGAGAGAAAGAGACCACTACTATCACGGGATGCCTGAATACCCAAAAAATAATGCAGATCACCCAAATCCTTCATAGCAAATTCCTGAGAGAGACGAGTGATGAGAGAAGATACTTCAGAAGAGCTGTTTCCTACGAGAATGATATCATCAACATAAAGAAGAAGTACCAACGTAACAGAACCAGAGCGATAAACGAACATAGACATATCAGCTTTGCAGTATGTAAAACCCAAACGAAGAAGATATGTGCCGAATCGCTGAAACCAGGCACGAGGTGCTTGCTTCAGACCATAGAGGGCTTTCTGCAAGCGACATACATGAGTCGGGTTCTGAGGATCAAAAAAACCCCGGGGTTGCGTCATGTACACAATCTCAGAAAGATCACCGTGAAGAAACGCATTCTTCACATCGAGCTGACGAATGCACCACTGTCGCGAGACAGCAATAGATAACACTGTACGAATAGTAGTAGGTTTGACCACATGACTAAAGGTCTCACCAAAATCAATACCAGCTTGCTGTTTGAATCCCTGAGCCACAAGTCGAGCCTTATAACATTCAACAGAGCCATCAGATCGTAGTTTCACCCGATATACCCATTTCGAACCAACAAGATTTTGAGATAGGAGGTGTAATCTCAGCAGATAGAGAAGGAAGAATACGTGGCTTACGTATGCCAGCACGAGAGCGAGTGACCATATGATGACGCGGTGGTGGTGGAGAGGGAGTGGAAATAGGAGCCGAGGATGACGAAGGGGACAAGCTGGTCATAGGTAAATGCGAGGTAGGGGACACTGGTGGAGTAGACGTAGGAGATGATGTCGAGATAGGAGAGTGCAAACAATGTGGTGAGGAGCGTGAAGACGGAAGAGAGATATCAGAAGGATCTGAGGAGTCAGGAAGAGCGGAAGGCTGTGGAGGGTTCGGTAAAGAAGACATGGTGTGGGTCGTAGATCCCAAATATGGAGCAAGAGGAAAAGTGAGAGGTGGAGTGTCAGTCGATGTATGTGTAGATGGAGCAGCAGAGGTAAGAGATGGATAAGGGAAGGTGGATTCATCAAATATGACATGACGAGTGACGTGGATAGTATTTGTGATAGGGTCAAGGCAGCGATAACCCTTATAGTCGGGAGCATAACCGAGGAAGACACAGTGAGTGGAGCGAGGGCTCAACTTGTGTGTAGCCCGATGACTAAGATGTGGATAACAAGCACAACCAAAAACACGAAAAGAAGTATAATCAGGGGATTTTTGCAGTAAGAGTTCATAAGGAGAGCAAGAGGAAAGAGTGGAAGATGGTAAACGATTTATCAGAAACACGACAGTATAGAGAGCGTCAACCCAAAAAATAGAAGGAAGTGAGGCAGTAAGTAAAAGAGTGCGAATGAGATCCGAAATATGACGATGTTTGCGTTCCGCTACACCATTTTGCTGAGGGGTATAAGGACACGATAATCGAAGCTGAATACCTCGTGTAGTAAAAAGAGTGCGAAACTGTGCATTGTCAAGTTCACGACCACCATTACTTTGAAAAACTTTAATTTTGGATGAGAAAAGATTTTCTACAAGAGCCATAAAATGTAAAAAGTGAGTGAAAACTTCAGACTTGGCACGCATAGGATAACACCATGTGAAACGAGTAAAATCATCTATAAAAATAACATAATATTTGAAACCAGAAGTAGAAACAACCGGAGATGTCCAAACATCTGAGTGAATTAAATAAAAGGGAACTAGACTTCTCTTTTCAATAAACTGAAAAGGAAGCCGACGAGAACGACCCAATTGACAAAGCGAGCAAAAATCAAAACTACTGTTTTTAGATAATAAAACACCTTTGTTGCATAAATTCTTTAAAATGGAAACGTGAGGATGTCCGAGACGTCGATGCCAAATATTTCCCGAGACAGAACTAGCAACAAGAGCTGAATGAGGAGTAGAAGCAGCAGGAACAGGATATAAACCACTAGACGAAGGGGAGGTCAGAAGAGTTTGGCCGCTGGTCTTGTCCTTAACACAAAAAACCATTGTCAGAAAAACTAACGATACAATTGTTATCACAACACAACTGACGAACAGAGAGTAGATTGTTAGAAAGGGACGGAACATGAAAAATATTGTTTAAAGATAAGTGGCCATAGGGAGTGGGAAGTGTAGTAGAACCGACATGCTTAATATGCAATAAGTCACTATTTCCAACCAAAATTTTATTAGTACCAGAATATGGGGATAAGTGAGAGAGCATACCATCATAAGGAGTCATGTGAGCGGAGGCCCCACTGTCGGGAAACCAAGTGAGATCAGGAGATTCACTAACTGTCATAGCTGAGAAAGACTTTGGGAGATCATCAGAGACATACGCGTGATCATACCGATGAGGACATGTAGCAGAAAGGTGTCCAGGTGTACTGCAAAGCTGACAAATCTGACCGGAGTGGGAAGGAGGTAAGAGTCCAAACTGTGATGATGATGCAGAAGAACCATGGTGACGAGGGTTTCCAGAAGGACGACGGGTATGAAAAGATGTAGAGCTAGCAACTGAAGCTCCTGTAGAGGATGAACCACGACCGAAACGACCACGACCACGACCGGAGCCATTACTACAGCCACGAAAAGAACCACGACCACGGCTAGAATGGGATTGTGTTTGGGTAACAAAGGCGGGTGTAGTAGGTGCAGTGTGCTGTTGGAGAAGACGATGTTCAAATAACAATAGATTGTTGGGCTAAAGGATTGAGGGTTGTAGATTACATGTGGGCCAAGTAGGTAGGATTTGATGTTAGTGGGCTTAGGGTTTGAGAGTTGTTAGAAAGAAAAGGCTGCTGGCCTTGGAAATTGAGGGATAGTGGCTGCTGGGCCTCTAAATTAATTAATCCCGTAGGGGAATTTGCAAGAATAGTTTCTGATAATTGAGAGATAGCGGCGGCTGGTGGTAGGGTAAGGTCGCCGACGAGAGATTGTAAGTGGACACCGGGGACTGACGAAAAGGATGGTGACGATGCAAGAATCGAAGCAATATCCTTGGGTGCGAGATTTAAGGATAAAAGAGTTTGAATGGTGTGAATGAGATTGAGATTGGTGACAGAGGGTTGAACGACAGCGGTGAATGGTGAGGTTTGGTGCTGAGTATGCGAAATAGAGAAGTTGGAGGGTGTATCGTTGGTGACGATGGTGGACGGTAGTTCCGTGGTGGCGGCAGTATGGTCTCCGGTCGGAGCATAGGCGGCGGCGGTGGTGATTGGTGCCGTGAGGGCGGTAGGAATATCTTGCCCGGTAACTGATACCATATTATAAATGTAAGGCTCGTAGAATTGTATGTGTTATTCTATCAAAAGTGATTTACAAAGTACAATGAGACGCTATATATAAAGAATAAACGTGGCCATGGGCTATACAATATATGGGCCAAATAACACTAAACTATACACAACAATATATATATTAACAAAATTAATTTCACTAAGACTAAAATAACTACATAATAAATAATTTTTAGACTCTAATAATGAAGAGAAAAATAATTATTAGTTTTTTTTTTAATGAATGTGGATGAATGAACTTTTCAAGTGAATGTTCCATGAATGATAAATTTGAAATTAATATTTAGTCTATTCATTGTATATGTTAAATGGATTTTAATATTAAACAAATGTTTCTTATGAATAAGGACCATTCAATTCACGTATAATTTATTCACACAAATCTTATATATATATATATTCATTTATCTTTCTCTTTTTTGCAAACTTAAGTCCATTATTGTTCACACGGTAATTCAAATATACATTTTGTTGGCTCTTTCACCTATTATATTGCTTTTTCACTCTTCTTTGTTTCTTTCTTATGCTATGTTTGGATCAATAACTGTTTTAGCAAGGATTATTTTTTCATAGTTCGACTGATGAATTTGTTTAATACTTTGTAGCCTTTTTTGTTTTTCATTTCTTTTCCTTTACTAAATTCTTGATCCAAGTAGCAAACATAAGTTTTGTCCTGTATATTTAGTATCTTTTGTAATCTATGTCACACGTTCTTGTATGGTTGTATTTTTGCTACTGCCAAGAAAGATTCAGTGCTGAAAACGAGACACCTGCAACAACGATATACTTCTCAAGAAAGCCAAAGATGAAGTGAGACGGTTTGCATGTATGTAACTCCTGTAGTTAGGAAGCAAAAAAGCAAAACTTTTGTTAGTGTGACAAAATATTCTATTTAAAAATATTAGTTATATGAAATCTACATTTTTAATCCTCCATTTTTATTAAAGTTTTTTTGAGTTTGTCCTATGGAAATTAAAATTTTATTTTGTTCATACCCTTGCTTTAATATTCCCATTGAGTGCATTCAGTAGCTATCTAATTACTCGTCAAAATTGAAAAGTTGACATTCAGAAGACTTATGAAAACATTTACATACAAAGTAGTTATTTTGATTGGAATTTGCCTTGTGGAATCAAACATGAACTTGTGGATATGAGAGACAGGTTTGGAGCTAGACTAGAAGAAAAATGAATTTGTGTGTTGTTCTGATTGTTCAGAGAGCTTTACCAGCATTTTGGTATTTTGTATATATATGGATTAAGGCTGTTTTGCAATTTGTTTGATCATATTTATTATGTAATCGATCAGTATTTGCAAGCTTGCAGGTCTTCATGAATTTAATCATGTGAAATTATCTATAGAAAGCTTGTATTATATTTTTATCTCCAAAATCTTCACAGCAATATACTTCAATATGATACATTTATTCCACCAATTATCCATTCAATCTTCTATCTATATTTCTATCTATACTATCTATATCTATACTATTACAAAAATATGAGTTATTTTTTTTACATTTTTGAACAGCCTAAAATATCCATAACTAATTTAATTTTTAATGGCGAAAGAGTCAAAATAAATTTTAGACACCTATAACAATAAGAAGTATAATTGGAACTAGAATTTTACAATGCAATTCCATATAGTTGTAGAATTATGTAAAACTACCCTTATTTATTTTATTCATTTAAAAAGAATGAGATAAAAGAAAAGCTTTATAATATTATGCATGGTTCAACCAATCACTTATTTATTTTATTATTTATTTAAAAAGAATGAGATAAAAGAAAAACTTTATAATATTATGCACCGTCCAACTAATAATGAATTCCTACTAATTTTTAGTCCAACAAAATAATTTTTTAAGTATTATAATGTTAGTAATAATTATTAGTTGTCCTTTGTAACATTTTAATTGTAACACAATTATCAATCGATGATATAAAAAAAACTAAGGGTCTTCATTCTTCTTTGTGTTGGTCTTCTAGAATATACAAACTCGTATAAAGAAAACAATCAAATTTTAAAATACATAAAAATACTATAGTATAACTAAAAAAGAAATATAAAAGCAAATTCATTCTTACTATGCAACATGCTAAATTTAAAATTTAAATAGTAGTTAAAAAAGAATTATTTAAAAATTAAATATTGATGAATGTGAAATGATGAATTAATTTTTAGAAACTAAGTTAAATGAAAATTAAAAGTTGGATTACTTATAACTAAGCAAAAAATAATGTAAATTCGTATTTCTTAATTATGTAAATTCATAGTTCTTCTTTCTTTCTTTGTTATAAAAGTTTTTTTACATTTTTTATGAACATAAAATATCCCAATAGAATTAATTTTTTAATGATAAAAAAGTTACATAATAAGTTCTATAATCAATTAGTACTCTATAATTTTATTCAACTATATATAGGATTAAAATATATAATTATATAATAACTCTACAACATAGTCGCAAGATAATAATAAAATCTAAAAGAATTTATTAATAAAATTCAAATCTCATTAGATTACCGTATTTATAATGTACAATGATGGAAAAGTCATGACAAATTTTGTACTAAATGAAAAGTTGGGGATATTCTAAACTCTTTATGCAAAAATATGAAAAATATAAAAGTGTACAACTTAAAGTTATTTTTTATATTTTTGTGTATTTAAAATATTCCTATAAAACTCATTTTTTAATGATAAAAGAGTCAAATAATATGATATATAATTTAATTAGAGCTCTCCATTATATTCAAATATAAATAGCTTTAAAGATATATAATTATATAATGTATACGATGGTTGTACAATATAATCACGAAATAATAAAAAAATCTAAAAAGAATTACTAATAAAATATAAATCTCATTAGATGATATTATGTATAACACTGTATAACCTACATGCAATAATGAAATGAGTCGTGATTTTTTTTTTTACTAATTGAAAAGTTGGGAAATGAGCTAACCTTTTATGCAAAAATAAAAACTTAAGCAAAGCTAAAAGTGTACACGTTTTTCATGATTTTAGTCTAGGTGAATGATTTATTATTTATCATTTATAAGAGTAAATCACGTCAATTTATTTATTATTTATCATTTATAAGAGTAAAACACGTCATTATTTATATTTTGAAGGTAGATCGCAATTTTAAGAAGTCATATACTAGTACATATACATCAAATAAAATTTCAAATTTAACCGACAGTTGTATAAGTAAATGAATAATAATTTCTTACTTTTTAGACATCTTTTTTTAGATTATCAATTTGATCTTCACGAGGAAACTAAATTTTATATTATTAATCAAATATAATTCCATAGAAGTTGACTTATTTAGTTTGGGGCTCTATAAATGTATATTTAAAACTCTTTTCCAATTTAATACAACTATTCAACTATGATACTTATAGTCAAAAGACCCAGAGTATAAGAATTTCATAATTTATGAGTAGTTAACATATAAAATAGAAAAGACAATTTAATTTAACTAAAAAAGTATAATTTTCTAATATTATTTTCTTCAAGCTAAAATATTTAAATATATTATATGTATTACTCAAAATTGAAATCACATTTCCTTATAATATATGTTGGAAATCTTTATTAAGTAAATTGTGTTTAACACGATTTATCTAAAAATTTAATTGAATTTCATATGTCGAAAATAGAATATCTTTGGCTAATATTGTTCTACGTTTCGAGTAAAATAAATTTAGAGTATTTAATTACTCAAATCCAATTTCGGATGAATTAAAAATTAATTAGCAAAGTTCGTCATTTAAAACGTTGTTCATAATTGAAATCAATTTATCGATGGATACATATGAGATTAAATGATCACAAATCATATAATCGAAGACCGGGATTGTATGATGAAAAGTTCATTTAGTTCGTGGTCTAAAATGTCCAAATCAAAAAATTGAGGAACCAAATTAAAAGGGAGTAATTGTTAAAAGTTGCATTTTTTGACCCAGACCTTTCATTTTCTATAACAAGGCCTTTCATTTAAGAAACAAAAACACCAAAAATCATTTATCTTCTCTCATTTTCTCCTAAATACTAATATGAGTATTTTTTAGAATTCTTTTATTTTTTAAACATTATTTTTTATATTTTAAAAATAGTGTTGAATATTAAATGCTAAGTTGAGCATGAAAAATATTCTTGAAGTCTTAAATATTATTTTAAGATCTCTTTAGTACTAATTTGAGTACTTTGAATATTCTTAAATATTAATTTAATATTTCAATAATAGTTTTGCATATTAAATATCTAGAGATACATTTAATTCATACGAGTCCATAGAGAGAGTTTGGAACAATATTTTTTTCGCTAGACTCTGTAATTTGTAGTGGTACCATTATCTAGATATTGTCATTGTATCTTAGAAGATAATTACCATATTCTGTAACCACCAAGAGTGCGACAATATTGCCTTAAGGAAAGCGAGTCTAATCTCGTGCCTCGATGTTTACATTTTGTATTTTCATAAACACCGTCCGTTACACTATTAAGTTTTTCTCAATAATACCTACTAAGAACATGTTTTAAATAATTATGCTAAATTTTGAATAAATATTTAATATTATTCTTCATAATAATTAGCCATACTAAATTAACGAATTTCACATTAATAACAATATAACCGTCTCAAATTCAAAAGTACATCTCAAATAAAGTTTATTAACAACCCAACAACTTCGTTGATCAAGAAATCTAAATATCGAGTTTGTTGACACAATGAGTTTCATCATTAACCAACAAAAAAAATATAATATTAATCCCATATATATGTTATATAAAGCCTATTGAAATTTTAATCACATTATTTTTAAAGTTGTAAAAATAATTTGATAGATTTTTTTCTCATTTAAGGGTTTAGGTTGATTCGAAAAATAGCATACATACGCACTGACTTTTACAATTGTACCTTATAATATTAATAAAAAAGAAAGTATGTTTGCAAATATACATTATATAAAGTCGTTTTATGCAATGCAAATTAATTAATGACCATGTGCAAGACAAGTGGGCAGACTAACTCTTTTATTCAAATTTGAACTATTGAGACTAAAAGTGGAAACACATACGTCCTAGCACTAATGCAAGCTCGAAAATTATGAGATCAAAATTGCAAGAGACATTCTATAACACTAATATTTCAATTTCCTTTATACAAATAACATAAAATCTACACATCATATAACATAATTTCAAAACACATTGACACTCTTGGTTTACAATCATTTCAACAGTTTATCAGTTAAAGAAAAGAAAAAAAAGTACCATCAACAATGGAATATGTAACTGAATATTCCTGAAGAAAAAATAAATAAAAAGCTCATAAAATAAAATAATAAATAAAACAATAAATTGTTAAAACCAAAAATATTATTTTTATAAACATTAAATTATTATAGTATACTTAATAAGAATTCACTAAGTTAAATTATGATATTTCCCATAATATTACTATTTTTTCACTCCTTTATCTATATGTAAGCCATCACATGCAACATACATATTTTTTTCAATTATCCTAAATTTCTATCAATTTAATTTAATTTTATTAATAAAATTAAATTCAATAGTAGCAAATCAAATAGAAAGAAAAATTAACATTTATCTTCAAACTCTATCCCAATTGTCATTTAGAAACAACTATATTGAGTTTCAAATTAAAGATACATCAAATGGTTCGGAGAATAAACACAATACAATTGCTTTGGAAAATAGAGAAAATAATAAATAATTGAAAGGCTACATAATTATCAAATTTCTTAGACATAATAAATAAACAATTGCAAGCATGGAATTTAAGTAAAGAAAGAAGAAGATAACTCGATCTATTAGTAAAAATCTAGGGATTGATAGAATACGTATGAATGACATAATACTTTATGTATTTACTTATAAGTTACATTTTTCACTAAATTTAGTTTGATTCAGTGTTTCATATTTATTGTGTTTTAATTTTTTGAATAACAATAGCGTTTTGGATAGTAATTCACTTAGTTAAATTATTATTGAAATTTTAATTAGTTTTAAATTGTATTATACTTTTATTCATGAATTTTTTAACAAACTCATGGTTATGCAACACACATGTATTAGTGTTAATAAAAAAAATCAACCACTAAGTTGTGACATGTGTTTCTGCAAATTGGTTTGATTAAACTTTTGTGACATATATTATATAATATATATATATATATTTAATCAATATAAGTTACATAAAAATAATTTTTAAAAATTAAAAATAACTAAATTAATTTTTTGTTCAAGCTTGACTCGACTTTAGCGAGATTTAGCTTGAACCTCAAAATTTAGGTTCGTCATGTTCGGCTGAAGGTCGAGTTCGAAATTATATAAATGAGCTCAAGTTTGAACCTAAAAAATTCACTGGCCTTGACATGAGCTCAGCTCATTTACATACAACTAATTAAACCCAAAAAAAAAAGTTTAGTACTACGTATGACAACAAAAAATGTAGTTGAGTTCAAAATAAAGACATCGAGTGATCATAGGAAGAAAAACATGATAAAGTTGTTTAAGCCAATAAAAAAGGGCGCAATTCATTAAAAGCACAATTTACATTAAATTTTTAATTTTCAATAAACATATCTTTTTTATTTGATGATTCAATCTTTTCTTTAAATCAATATTTTGTCTTTTAAATGATTAATAATATTTTGAATAGTTATTCAATAAGTTAAATTAAACTACTATTGAAGCATTGAAAATATAACATTCCTAAATTGGTCACATAAATTACTTTAATAAAATCATATGGTTCACATGCAACACACATTTATTAGTGTTAATAAAAAAAATCAACCACTGAATATATACACCCAGCGCATATGTGAAGAAGATGAAACACCGATTTCAAGTTAAACAAAATGCTTTGGCTCATGAGTCCTGGGTTTACTTGTACCTGCTAAACATTTACAAATTTCCAAAGAAAATTTGAAATGCATAGCTCATGCAAAAGAAAACTCAATATAATCCCCTCAAAAGCATACAATCCCAAAATACACAGAGCTTACAAATTAAGCAGTAATTTTATAAAGCTCGAACTAATTACAAATTCTATGTTATCCATCAGTTTAACATATTACTACAAAATCTCCATTCTTACACATCTTTCCTGTCAAAATTACATGGGGCTACAAAAATTTAATACCTTGAGCCAATGAAATGAAATTATATTTCCATGATTTTATCGACCCATCTAATTTCGAAGAACTATAACTTATGAAGAATATTTCCAACCATTTGGAAGGGCTATACTTATTTTTATTCTTGAATTAAAATTTTGTATAACATAATAGTATAACATAGACTTACATAAATAAACAAACTTGCTAGTAGTAAGATAATGATTAAATTTTACAATTTTGATGGAATATCTAATTTGATTTTAATCCAAAACTATATATAGTACTAAAATGTGGAAAAAAGGTGTATTCTATATTCATAATTTAAATTTATCAATTAACTTTTTTTCTTTAATTTATTCAATAACATAGATAGTTAGCTTTTACTTTATAATTTATTATTTAAAAAATAAGGACATTAACATGGCAACCATTTTTCTAATCGAAACATACAAAATATAAATGGTCCAAAAGTAACCTATATATAAGTATCAAATTGGAACAAAAAACACTTAATTCGCTCAAACTAATGATACCTAATGTTATTTTAAATAATAACATGTTGCTTGAAACCTTTTGGCCTTATTTTTTTTATGTTTTTTTTTATTCAATTCTCAAAATTTTGGATAAAAAATTATAAATAAACTTAACACAAGCAATTCGCATCCTAATTCACATTTTTTTTCAACTATAATTTTTCAATATCATATTGAAACTACTTATGAAATAATCCCAAAAGTTTCAAATTATCTCACTTACATCCCTAAAGTGTGAAATAATCCCAAAATTTTCAAATTATCTCGCGTACATCCCTAAAGTAATTTGTTAGCTTACCATTAACAAAATTATACTTTTATCTAACTTTAGTCCTTTTCGGTAATTTTCAACCGAATTGCTTGTTTCTTTGTACTTTGGTTCCAAAAGTTTCATGTTTGTATCACTTTGGTTCGTAAATCAAATAAAATTTGTAAATCTTTTATTTATATAAATTAAAACTAACTAATTGAAAAAGTAAGTAATCTTCATTATTTCATGAGTAATATAATTATTTTTTCTCATTTTACTTATACATTAACTATTAGTATATACTTGCGGAACCCCAATAAAGGATGTGATACTAACGTATAAAACAATAATAACATATATTATAATACAATTTATTTATTTAAAATAAGCGGAATTTGAAGAATATCCTCACAAATTTTATTTAGATGACTATTAAATCACATAGTCTAAGTTCAAGAAATAATAATATATGATTAAATAATTAAATAAGAAACAAAATGATCAATGAACATCATCTATAGAGAAATAGACATAGAAAAGCGAACACTTTATTTGAATGTAAATTATATTGGTAACTACTTTTATCTTATAATTTCAAATTCTAAATATTTTAGTTCACGCTTAGTACCTCTATTTATCAAAATTAGATAAAAAAATATAATTTAAATTATTAATGTAGCACAATTGAGTTCTGTTATGTCGTCCACATGTTTGCATATTTAATTATCTCAAAAATTATATTTTAGTATATATAGTTAATTATTAATTTTATATATTTTACCACTTTCAACAAATTTTTTAAAATATAAACAAATTCACATCGTTTTCCACAATTTTTCACAGTACGCATTTTTCAAATATTGTTAAATTTTAAACTCAAGTAAATAAATACTACCAGTTCTTTGCTTTTTCTGTTGATCCTTGTATCAACTAATTGAATTCCACTTTTTTGTCACATTTTAATAAATTTTCTTCCTAATTAACCATTATTATTAATTTTGCAATTTAAATATTTTTTTATCTCATAAAAAGAATATATTGAATTGAATTTGTTAAATATGAATTGGATTATGTCACAATCCTATAATTGTTCATGAATTTAAGATTTTTGAATTTACTTTTTTTCAGTGTGTATATATCAGGGATGAATAATATACATAATATGTTTCTATAAAGTGGATAAATATTAGTGAGAAGTTGAAAAGTTAGTATCATATTTAAACGTTTAATGAGTGTTGAAATACTGGACATTAAAAAATATTATTTAATTAATAAAATACTAATATTTAATTATTATTTATTGTGAAGGAGTTATATGAATACCAATTAACTTAATGAATTAATAGGGGTAAAATAGTATATTCACAATGAGAAGAAACGCATTCCAACACCCATATTTTTATAGTAGTCAAAATAAGATTAAAGAAATACAATTTAAATTATTAATGTAGCAAAATTGTGTTCAGTTATGTCGTCCACATGTTTGCATATTTGAATTATCTAAAAAACTATATTTTATTATATAGAGATTAACTATTATTTTTACATATTTTTTAAATTTCAACCACTTTTTAAAAATATAAACAAACTCGCATAATTTTTCACAAATTTTTGTAGTAAGCATTTTTCAATATTTTTAGATTTCAAACTAAAAATAACAAATAAATATATAGAAATTATTAGCTTACCAGCTTTTGCTTTTTTTTGTTGATTCTTGCATCAACTAATTGAATTTCACTTTTGTGTCACATTTTAATAAATTTTCTTCCTAATTATCCATTATTGTTAATTTTGCAATTTAAATAATCCATTATTAAATTTGCCTATATGTTTTTTTATCTCATAAAAAAATATTAAATTATATTTGTTAATGAATTGGACTATGGCACAATCCTATAATTGTTCATAAATTTATGATTTTTGAATTTATTACATACTCAGTTGTTTAGACGATTCGCTTTACAGCGTTTATCTGTCTATGAAAACCGCCAAAGACCTCTGGGAGGCACTGGATAGGAAATATAGAACTGAGGACGCCGGACTGAAGAAGTTCGTGGTCGTGAAGTTCTTAGACTTCAAAATGGTGGACTCTAAGTCCGTGGCTAGCCAAGTCCAAGAATTTCAAATTATTATCCATGAAGTTCACGCTGAGGACATGGCTTTGAGTGAATCGTTCCAAGTGGGGGCGTTAATTGAGAAGCTCCCGCCTTCTTGGAGTGATTTCAAAAATTACTTGAAACACAAGCGAAAGGAGATGAGTCTAGAAGACTTGGTTGTTAGACTCAGAATTGAGGAAGACAATCGAGCTTCTATCAAGAAAGCTCCTGTTCGGGCAATGGCTAACATTGTCGAGGATCCGGAAAGTTCAAACCGGAAGCGGAAATTCCAAGGGAAATTCCAAGAAAATTCCCAGAAAAAGGGAAAAGGTAGACAGGGAGATAACTGTCACAAGTGTGGCCGTCATGGTCACTGGGCTAGAGACTATACTGAGCCCAAGAAAAAGAATAAACAGTCTCGAAGGAAAGGTTCTGGCTCGAACCAACAAAGAGCCAGGAACCAGAACCAGGTGCAAAATCAGGCGCACCTCGCTGTTGATGATAACCAGGGCATCAACGACATGATCGATGACCTGTCGAATAATCAGGTGCCTATCGATCTGAGTGAGATTGATCTCACGGCTGTGGTGTTTGAAGCCAATATGGTGGATAACCCAAGGGAGTGGTTTGTGGACACTGGAGCTACTCGCCACATTTGCTCTGACAGAGATGCATTTTCGTCTTATACCCCTACTGATGGACGAAAGTTGTATATGGGAAACTCTGCCACTTCTCCAGTGGTTGGTATGGGGAAAGTTGTGCTGAAGATGACTTCAGGCAAAGAGCTGACGTTGACCGAAGTTCTGCATGTTTCGGAGATACGCAAGAATCTAGTATCCGGATCGGCTTTGGTCAAGAATGGGTTCAAGTTAGTCTTCGAAGATGATAGGTTTTCGCTTACTAAGAGAGGAATTTATGTAGGAAAAGGATACCTTGATAAGGGCATTTTCAAAATGAATGAGATGAATGTAATTCGCTCTGTTGTAACCGAAAATGAAAGTAATAAGAATATTGATTCTGTTTACTTGCTTGAGTATTCTAATTTGTGGCATGTTAGACTAGGACATGTAAATTATGATACTATTCGAAGATTAGTTAACTTGAATTTATTACCAACATTTAAAGTTGAAAATAAACACAAGTGTGAAATTTGTGTTGAGGCAAAACTAGTCAAACAGCCGTTCCCGTCTGTTGAAAGAAACACTACACCTCTAGAACTTATTCACAGTGACATCTGTGATTTGAAGTTTGTGCAAACTAGAGGTGGGAAAAAGTATTTCATCACATTCATTGATGATAGCACGAGGTATTGTTATGTGTATTTACTGAGAAGTAAAGATGAGGCGCTTCACGCGTTTACACATTACAAAACAGAAGTTGAAAATCAACTTGGAAAAAGGATAAAGGCTATCCGAAGTGATCGAGGTGGAGAATATGGAGCACCGTTTGATGAATTTTGTGCTAATTCTGGCATAATACATCAAACAACGGCCCCTTATTCGCCTCAGTCAAACGGAATATCAGAGCGCAAAAATCGTACTCTTAAGGAAATGATGAATGCGATGCTAATAAATTCTGGGTTACCTCAGAATTTGTGGGGGGAGGCGATCCTCTCCGCCAATTATATCCTTAATAAGATTCCTCACAAAAATAGGAATAAGACTCCATACGAACTTTGGAAGGGTCGTGGACCTTCGTATGGTTACCTCAAAGTGTGGGGGTGTTTGGCTAAGGTAGAAATACCAAAACCCAAACAAGTGAAGATAGGTCCTAAAACTGTTGACTGCATATTTATTGGTTATGCTCTTAACAGTAGTGCCTATAGATTTCTGGTACATAAATCAGAAATTTCGGAGATTCATGAAGGTACGATCATGGAATCTAGAACTGCTTCGTTCTTTGAGGACATCTTTCCTTGTAAGGAAAAGATTGAAGAAAGACCTCTTAAAAGAACGTCTGAAGCATCTACGAGTGGTTCTAATCCCGGGGATGAAGAACCACATCGTAGTAAAAGGACAAAAATTCCTAAGTCATTCGGTCCTGACTTTGTATCTTATACATTAGAAGATGAACCGAGAACGATTAAGGAAGCTTTGTCAAGTCCAGATGCACAAAGCTGGAAGGAAGCTATCAATAGTGAAATCGAGTCTATATTACACAACCATACCTGGGAGTTGGTTGATCTTCCAAAGGGAAGTAAGCCTTTAGGCTGTAAGTGGATCCTGAAAAGGAAATATAAGACTGATGGAACTATTGATAAGTTTAAGGCTCGGTTGGTAGTTAAAGGATACCGACAAACTCATGGCCTTGATTTCTTCGACACATACTCTCCGGTAACGAGAATAACTTCCATAAGATTACTCATAGCTATTGCTGCACTGCATAACCTTGAGATACATCAAATGGATGTTAAGACTGCGTTTCTGAACGGAGAGTTAGACGAAGAAATATATATGGAACAACCCGAAGGGTATGTTGCTCCTGGATAGGAGAAAAAGGTCTGTAAGCTGATTAGGTCCTTGTATGGACTTAAACAAGCGCCTAAACAGTGGCATGAAAAATTTGATAACATGATGTTGTCAAATGGGTTTAAAATCAACGAATGTGATAAATGCGTGTATGTTAGACAAGTGCATAACGCATATGTCATATTGTGTCTATATGTAGACGACATGTTGATTTTGGGGAGTAATCATGATATTATCATGAAAACTAAAGAAATGTTAAAGAGAAACTTTGACATGAAAGATATGGGTTTGGCAGATGTGATATTAGGGGTTAAAATCTCTAGGACATCTGATGGACTAGTCTTGTCGCAGTCTCATTATGTTGAGACAGTCTTGGAAAAATTCCTTTCTCGCGACAGTGCACCAGTTAAAACGCCAGTGGACTTAAGTGTTCATTTGAAGAAAAATCTGGGCGAACCCGTATCGCAGTTGGAGTATGCTAGGGTCATTGGTAGTTTAATGTATATCATGAACTGTACCCGTCCTGACATAGCATATTCTATGAGCAAGTTGAGTAGGTTCACGAGTAATCCTAGCTTAGAGCATTGGATGGCTCTAACTAGAGTTCTTAGATACTTGAAAGGTACTAAGGGGTATGGATTACACTACTCACGATATCCAGCTGTTATCGAAGGATACAGTGACGCAAATTGGATATCAGACATAGATGACTCCAAATCCACGAGTGGGTATATTTTTACCATCGGTGGAGGAGCAGTGTCGTGGAAATCTTCTAAACAAACGTGTATAGCACGATCCACAATGGAGTCTGAGTTCATAGCTTTAGATAAAGCTGGTGAAGAAGCTGAGTGGATAAGACATTTCTTAGAAGATATTCCTTGCTGGAAAAAGCCAGTGGACCCAATTTTAATTCATTGCGACTGTATGTCGGCAATTGGTAGGGCAGAGAGTAAGATGTATAATGGTAAGTCTAGACATATTCGTCGTAGACATAATTCCATTAAACAGTTGATCTCCAATGGGATAATATCCATTGATTACATAAAATCAAAGGATAATATTGCCGATCCTTTGACGAAAGGATTGCCTAGAGATCAAATACTCTATCTATCCGGAGGGATGGGGTTAAAGTCTACAATTTAAGAATAGACACATCGGTAACCCAACCATGTAGATTGGAGATCCCAAGATCATGGTTCAATGGGACAACTAAGGTGTGAATATTCGGGAGGCACTTGAGAGTTTAACAAACTCTAAACCCATTGCCTAGGATAAATAAGTGCAACCTGCAATTTGTAGCAAAGGCTAAGGTGGGCTTTTAATGATTCCTATACTGTCTAAGTGAAGTGGAGTATGGCAGGATACTCTTAAATAGGAAGTCACCTATGTAAGTGTATGAGATGTTGGCCGTCTCAATTTCATAAACACTTATGAAACCAAGAGAGGGTGCCAGGGCCATAATGGACCCGATAGTGAGAACTAAAAGTTTGCCGAGAAAAGTTATCATGTGAATATCATTGTCTTGATTTACACGAACGGCTAACCAATTCAAGACATCACGTTCATTGGGTAGCCTAGTAAATTCGATGATATATCACTAAGAGAGGTTCAAAGCCAAAAGCTACCTCATCTGATGTGATAAGTTTTCGTTTGAACTCTCAAGAGAGCGAGTGATTAATTTCATTCGTGTGGGGGATTGTTGGAAAGCAGTAAGCTTTTAAGCTTATTGAAAGTCAAAGCCAAATGTGTGTTGTCAACATTTGATAGAAATTCGAACACTGTACGTATCTTGGATACGAAATATTTTTTGATATTCTTGTTCTACTCCGGGAGTAGATGACTTTAGCCTTTCGAATTTCTCGATTCGGAGTTGTAACGAATGAGAAATTAATGGTTAAAGTTAGGGACTTAAATTGGGTAATTTGGGCTATTCCACATTGGAAAAATACCAATTGTTAAAAGAGTATATCAACCATTGTGTTTGGAATTGGGTTTGTGGCCTTGGGTCATATCATGTTTGTGTGGGTTGAAAGGGGGGAGGCTATGGTTAACCATGGCTAAACCCCCCTCGCGCGCGCGCACACACACACACGCGCGCCGCCGCCGACCGACCGGGCGGGTCGGGTCATGGGCGTGGGCGTGGGCTTGGTTCTTGGGCTTGGGCTCAAGAATATTATCTTTTTGGGCCAAGTTTAATTGGATTATTTTTTAATCAATTTTGGGCCCAAACTTTTGCTTCCAACAGAAAATTGATCCAAACAGACTTCACACACTACATAAAAACGCTGGCCACGTTTTTATGCAGATTAAATTTCGTCTTCATGACAGTCAAACGTTGGCTGCGTTTTTGGACGTTTTTCAGAAACCTTCAAAAACCGACTTACGTTTTGCTCTCACTAATGACAGAAATTTATTGGTGTTTATGTCTTGGTCTGATTTTCGAGCCTATATAAAGGTCTCCCTCCAGCAGATGAAAGACACACCGAAAAAGCAATCTTCTTCAGCTTTCTCTTTTCTCTCCCGAGTTCATAAGCAAAGCATTAGTCTTAGTTTGTTCAGATATCGAAAGTGGTTTCGATATTGAACTGATATATCGTTGTATCTTGGGACGTTGATTGCATACACCCGTACCACCTAGGCGGGGCAATTTAACGTTAAGGATAGAGATTTCTCGCCTCGATATCTGTCTTTATATTTTCAGAATTCGTTTGTATTACGAGCAGATTTTGCAACAGATCTTAAAAGAAAACTAACCAGATACCGATACAATAAAGGAAAGCGCCTGAATATATTGCATGGATATTTCTTTTGGATTCAGGTTTGTGAATATGGATTTATCTCACTAATAAATAATTGTTGGATTTATCTTCGGACATTACGTGATAGTATGTAGTTATAGATAAGTTTATTTACTTTCTTCTAAATTAAAATTGTATCTAATTCTATTGATCAGAACGTGACGCACCTAGGAGCGTTTAAGCCATGGACGGACAGGACTTGCCTTGCAGTGGAGCCAACATTTCTCTAAACCAACCCTACCCCATACAGATGTGCTAGAGAATTTACTTTTTTTGTTGTTTATTTAATGGAGTTGTGTATTCTGTCAATGGAGCTTCCTGTTATCAATTTGAAGCATTAGTATTTGCATTTATTGGTGTTTGTGCAGTTGTGGATTATGTATGTTATAACTGTTGTTAAGAAATGGATGCGATGTGTATGAAAATTGGTTAGTCGAGGCACTGGTTACCCGATTTCCTTAACACAACACGCTCTACTATTGGTGATGACGGAATACGGCGTTTGTGTTCCAAGATACAACGACTAGCGTCTTAGAATTAGGACCACTCCAAAATTCTAAGCCTGGCGAACTAATATCTGATTAGAACTTTCGATTTTTGAATGACTAATGTAGAGAAATAAAAAAAATGTATGAATAAATTTGAATCTCAACATGTGGGGTCTATTTGTAAAAAATGAAAAATTGTGGGCTAAGAGATGCAACTTTCTGAAAATTGCAAGCATGTCCAAGAGTTGTGACTTTTGGGCGAAAAGCCCCCTACTCACAACTTTTTAGGTCTTGCTATTTTGCCCCAATATTTTCAGACACTTACACAATGGTCCATAATCCTATGTGAACATATCCACAACTCTCAATTGATCGCGGACGTCGATCATACGATTGTTATGATTTTATCCATTAATTTCTCATTCATCAAAATGTGTATTACCATACAATTTTTCCAACAATCCCCACCATGAATGAAATTAATGCAAATGCAATATATATGCAGATATGCAGACACTACAAAAGTTCCGACGAAAATTATAGCATCAGGATAGATAGCTTGGCGCTTTGAATCTTCCTTAGTGAAATACCATCAGATTTACTAGGCTCCCCAATGAACGTGATGTCTTGAATTGGTCAGTTGTTTGTGTAAACCTAGACAATGATACTCACACAATAACCTCTCTAACAGATTTTGTTATATGTTGGGTCCATTTTGGCCGTGGAACACCATCTTGGATTCATAAGTGTTTACTACATTGAAGCGGCCCTACTTCACACTTACATAGGTGATCTCCTATAAAGAGTACACTGTCGTACCCCACTTTATTGCATCACTCACTTGGACAATATAGGAATCATTAAAAGCTACTTGCTTACCCTTTGCTATACTCTGCAGGTGCACTTGTTTATCTTAGGAATGGGTAGGAGTTTTAAAACTCCTCAAGTGCGACTGAATCTTTAAAACTTTGTTTTTCCATTGAACCAAGATCTTGGGATCTCCAGTCAACAAGGTTGGGTTTCCGCTAAGTCAATTCTTAATTTGTAGGCTTTAGCCCATTCCCCCTGATATGCAGTTTATTTGATCTTTTAGGCATACATTTGGATCCACACGTTCTCATTTGATTTTACTCAATCATTAGAGAGAATGTCATTAAAGATCAACTTCTTAATGGTTTTATATCTTCGACATGTATGTCAAGACTACCATTTTATATGCTAATTTGTGCCTTTCCGATTGCCGGCTTATAATCATAATGTATCGGAGTTGTTGGCACAAGATCTAGCCAATTAAGAATATCAATCTATCCTTAGTTAAAGACTCTTGGATATTTCATATCGATATGGTGCACCTGTGTCGACCCACCATCCACTGAATTATCTTCTCTATAGTTGATATTAGATACTACAGCCAGGAGCGTGAAGTTCGACCACCCACCAGTGGTCTAGCTCATTTTTAGTGATTTTATCACCCTCCATTTACATGGTCCAGGTTGTCAATCATTTTCATCATCACTAGCATGATTCTGCTTATCACGTTAGTGATTCTCTCCTCGAAACAGAATTGATTAATGTTCATTTTGACTATTATTAGTCCACCAACACGAGATTTGGTTTGACCAAATTCTTCACAACTTTAAAGTCATTTTCTTGAATTTTATTTCGGACGTTTGATCGACTTTCTCGATTTTACTCCAATAATTAACAATCTTTATTCTTGACCAGGTTGCGTACTTTGCACAATAACTAATTTCCATTTCTTTTCTTGGGAAAGTTCGTTTCATAATATGAAATATTCATAATCATTCCCACTCAAAACCTTATAGGTTTGTAGGCACGATATTCCACAATGTCTGTTTTTTGTTACTTAAAATCAGATTCAATGTTTTTTCGCTAAATGAAACCACGTCTCTTTTTTCCTCACAAAAATATCACTTTTATACTGAAATTTGTAGGCAAAAACTCTAAAATAATGCAATAATTATTCTTTAAATAAAATTGATCTCTTTGAATAAACGACACTATCACATGAAAAGAAATAATGCATTTCTTCATTCATTATTATGATCAGACTTTATTCTAAAGAATGTCAAACATAGTAAAGATTCACACTTGTTTCATTTTTCATATTATTCAACATAATATGTAATCAATTAAAAGAGCGAATATAGATAATTCATACTTTGAATTTATCCCATTTATTGGTTTCATAATCAAAGTTCGCTTTCAATTGTTTTCACATATCGAAACAATATGCATTGACCTCACGAAAATTCAAATCTTGTCTTCCCCCACACTTCTAGAATAAACTAGAGTTAATCAACATAACATCAATCATCTCTTTGAGATATCACCATATACTTCACTTCTCAAATCAACACATGTACATATTTGTAAGTACTAGCAAAAATAACGTGCGTTGCACGTAGTATACTATGGCTATGTTTGTTTATGTTTTTAAGTTAGAATTTTGAAAATTTCTCGGGAATGGCGTACCATTGAAATTCGTGTGAAAATGGTAGATGTTTGTTTATGTTTTTAGAATTAGGTTGAAAATTGTAATGTGTCAAATCAATGATGATTGGTTGATGTTTAATGATTGAATTAGTTGTTTTTGTAATGATTATTTAAATAAATAAATATATATGAGTGTGTAAAATAATGTATATATAAATTGTAATTGATGGATGTGTAAAATGATTGATGTGTTGATTGATAGGTAGTTAGTATTGGAGATTGAAAAAGTAGAGTTGAAAAAAGGAAATTGAGATGAAAATTTGGTGTGTTAAGTATATTTAAGATTTTGTGATTTGAAATCTTGAAATTGAATTTCAAAAACATAAACAAATATGTTTTTATTAATTTTTAGTACAAGTTTTTGTATGATATAATAATATAATAGTGAATAGCAAGTAAAGAGACAATATTTATATATATAATAATAATATTATTATTTATTATAAGCATTATATTGAATAATTGACTGGACATGATGCTATATAATATAAAAATAATATCATTTATTAGAAAAATGGATGTCACAAAATTAAATAGTGAATGGCAAGTAAAGAGATAATATTTATATACATAATAATAATAATAATTATAATAAGCATTGAATTGAATAAGTGAATGGACATGATGGTTATTAATAGTTATAATATAATAACTATATCAATGTTACAAAGTTAAATAGTGGATAGCAAGTGAAGAGACAATATATATATATATATATATAATAGTAATAAAAATAATATCATTTATTAGGAAAATGTATGGTACAAATAAATAGTGAATAGCAAGTAAAGAGACAATGTTTATATATATAATAATATTATTATTTATAATAAGTATCATATTGATATATATAATGTAAAAATAATATAATTTATTAGAAAAATAAATGTTACAAAATTAAATAGTGAATAGCAAGTGAAGAGACAATATTATATATATAATAATGATAATATTTATAATAAGCATTGAATTAAGTATGTGCGTTGCACGTGAACACTTAATTTTTTATGTTGTATTTGGATCATAAATATTAAGGAGAAAAATACAAGTAAAATATTTTTCTTCCTTACAGTTATCTTTTATTTAGTAATTAATTGTTCTTTAATTTTCATTTGTGTCTTCATCTTACTCAATAGTTGTTGGTGTTATTTTTAATTCTTTCTATGATAAATTATCCACAGTTCAAAATTAAATGTAAAGATTCAACATTCTATAATTTAAAAAATAACATGCTCATAGAAAATTTTATAAATAGATAACTAATGTAAGTCACACAATATAAACTGCTATTTTATTTTAAGTTGATATAATTTTATTACATAAAAGAATTTTATATATACTACTAAATTTAAGATAGTAATAAGAACATTAACATGAAATTCTTATGAATTACATTTATGAATTTATGATGAATGAAGCCAATTATTTCGCAATTCATGGTTGCATACATGCTTATACCTTAGTAAATAATTTAAATAATGGACGGTGTATACACTTGATTGATAAATATTTAAATTCAAAGAAAAAAAAAGTTACTTCATAATATTGGATTTTCGAATGAAAATTTTCTTTTCCATGTTTCACATCAACTTAGACAAAAAAATAAGATAAAAGAACATTAGAAGCTAATTCACGTTCCCAAATGTGCCTAAATCTTAAATTCACATGTCAAATAAGAAGAAATTCTCTTAGTAATTCTCCTCTATATAATGAAATAAGTATTGCATATGTTTAAATTAAATCATAATGCAAATATACATCATCAATAATTGATCAACTAATACCAAGTTCGGTGTTAAGATAAAATCAATATAATATACAATAGAAATTTTATACATGTACAATTAAGAATAATACATAATTAAACAATTTCGTATGAATTTTTTGACTTGTAATAAACACATACACATTACAAAAAAGACAAATTTCAAATTATATTGTAATGATTGTTGATAAATGATGAGAAATTCAATACTAAAATATTATGATTTGGCAATGCATGTAAAATTTAACAATACTTGAAGTCTAAGACGTTGAGTATTTTAATATTTAAACACAAAAAAAATACAGTAGTAATACCATCTTTTTAGTTAATGAAGATATTGTATTATAATAATGTGGCCTAACTGTGAGATAAATGAATTTTCTAAAAATCAATTAATAATTTCTCTTAAATGAATAATTAATAAACATCTAAAGATAATGATAATCCATAACCATCAAATAGGAGATATAGTCTTAATATCAAGAAAATAATTTTTTAATTTATGGAAGTTAATTAGGTTGTTGGAGCTCAATTCATGTTTTCCATTTAAGGCTAAAATTTTAGTATTTTAGCAATTAATTATGTAATACACTTTAACTAATGTAAGTGTTTTTAATTTTAATTGTCAAACTTTGGCTAACTGCGCAATATCTTCTTTTCTTATTATTTTTATTTATATTGGTTAAGATTGATATTATAAATTATATACGGGGTGTTGTTTACATTCAGTAATCATTCTTTAATTATTTATATTTGCTTCGTCTTTGTTTAATACAAATTAGTTTTTAGTTAGTCTACTATATCAATAAAATAATTATTTTTTAGTGTTTATGGTTGGAATGCCAAATGATCCTTATATATATGTAGAAGTTTTAATCATAAAGTATTTATTACCATTGTTATATATTTTTGTATAATTTATATGGATTCCAAAGGGGACTATGTGATACACTTCAATTAATTTAAGTGTTTTTAATTTGAATTATCAAACATTGACCAGTTGCTCAATATCTTCTTTTCTAATTTCTTTTATTTATGTTTGTTAAGATTGATATATATTATAGATTACAAATTAGGTTTGTTTACCTTCAGTAAACACCTATTGTGAAAAGACATTATTACCCTTGCTTATTAAATTCACTAATATATGTTACTATTTATTTATTTATACTACAATTACTATCATTCATTTCACTAATATATATGTTATTTATTATAAAAGTATGGATTGTTTCTTCCCATTGTAAAAAGATCGATGAATTATTATTAGCTCTAGTATGCTCGACTCGATTTCAAAAAACAAAATTATCACCTTAATGATAATAATAAGAAAGAAAATAATATATTTTACTTTTGAGCACTATCGATTTCAAAACTTATATTCTCATTGATATAGATAAATATAAAAATAGTAAATATATTATATATTGTAAATAATATAATATATAAAATATTTTATGTTTTTTAAAGAAATCGTTAAAAAACCTAAACAATCAATCCTATACCCTAAAATTATCCTAAATTAACCCTAAACTTACCCTAATTAAACCTCAAAACCTATGTAGACTAATGTGATTTACATAAAATAATTTGAACATTGTAATTATCTTTTAATCAGTTACAAGCATAATTAATTTCATATTGTACTTCGTCATACACGGAGATTGAAAATTACACTTTGCTCCTGAAATATATAAGTATATGAAAAAATTTAACTAAATATTAATGTCACTTTCTCAGTAAAACAAATTCAAAAAATCAAAAAATCATAAATGGTTGAGCCAAAAATGATTTCATTCTCTACTTAAATTGTTTTCTCCAATTTAAAAAAATGACCAAGTTTATAATTAGTGTAAAAAAAACTCCATATAACATGGGACAAAGTCTAACATCACGATATTATTTGGGGTTAAAATAAGAATTTTACCTATTACATTCGACTAAACAAAATCCAAAACATATTTAAACAATACAACACGTAACTTTAATTTGATCAATTATATTGTTTTAGAATTTTGAATTGTTTTAATTGAATATTATTTTTGTTGATTATCCATAAAATAAAAGATGTGCTAAAACTAATTAATTTTCATCTAATAATAAATAACATGTTTGTTGTACAGTAGTGTTATCTCATTAAATAATTCATATATAAATATTATTAACTTTGAAGCATCAAAATTTTAAACAATAATTACCTTTTGAACGGAATCTGTGATCCATTTATATTCATTTATCTGATTTTGATGAACGGAGCTCTTTATTTCTTTTTTTTTTCCTCAATGAGTTTTGTACTTATAGTAGTATCTTTATGTGTAATTTTTTTGTTTCTTATTTTTTATGTTTTCTTCATTTTCTAATATCACCATAACACATATTTTCCTAAAGAATATTGGATAGCAGTCCAGTTTGAACTTTAATTTCATACGACATAGGTTATGATTTTTTTAGTTTGCTTTCGTAATATCGAATGTGTCCCTACTTTTTTACTATTAAAATTTTATTGATAAAAATAAAGAAGCATCAAAACACATATATATGTACATAAAAACTAATGCATATAATAGCAAAATAATTAAAATATAGTGCGACATAATTTTTTGTCCTTACTTGATAATTATTGTTCTAACTTGGTTTACAATTTCAAAATTAAAATCACTTTTTTCCTTATTTCAGACTTATTTTTCATCATTTTCTACATTTTTTTGGAACTCGTGTTCTACATAAAAAATGTAGTTTTATAAACAAACTTTCAATGCCACAAAATTTTGTTTATTTCGATAACTGGATGAAGAAATACGACCAAAATACAACACTGCATAAAAACATAGAGTTTTTTCTTATTTCAAACCCGTTTTTATTTTCTATGCCCTTTTGACCCTCGAGTTGAACACGAAAAATATAGATTGAGAAATAAGATTTTAAACCGGGTAAGAATTAATTTATTTCGATATTCGGATAAGGAAATACGATCAAAATAAAACACTATATTAAATAAATATTTTCTCCCCCCTTACTTCAAACTCATTTTTCTCCTATTTCTATGACATTTTAGGTCTCGAGTTCAACACAAAAAATGTAGTTTGACATATAAACTTCATAACCACATAAAAATTGGTCTATTAAAAGATAATTGTTTTATAGATATAATAGATTAACTAAAACTTGTTTATATTAAACAAAGATGAAACTAATATAAATAATTAAAGAATGATTACCGAATGTATAATCTATATATACCAACATTAAACAACATTAATCAAAAAAATTAGAAAAAAAAACATTGAGCAACTAGCTAAAGTTTGTTTATTCAAATTAAAGCACTTAAATTTGTTGAGTCCATTACATAAGTAAAAAATAGATAACTAATTGCTAAAATACTAAAAATTTAGCCTCAAATGTAAAACATGAATTGAACTCCAAAAGATAACGACAACTTAATTAGCTCCCATAAATTAAAAATTTATTTGCTTGATATTAAGACTATATCTCCTATTTTGATGGTAATGAATAATCATTATCTTTACATGTCCTGACGTCAATGTAAATTTCATATTAGAGAAATTATTAATTAAACAGTATTTGTTTCTAAAAAATTCAATCTATAAAAGTCGCATTTAGGCCACATAATTATATTACTATATCTTTATTAACTAAACAGATGATATTACTACTATACTACTATATTTCTTCAGTGTTTAAACATTAAAATACTCAACAATGTCCTAGACTTCAAATATTGTTAAATTTTAGCATGCATTGTCAAGTAGTAATGTTTTAGTTATTGAATTTCTCATCCTTTCTCAACAATCTTTACAATATAATTTTTTTGTCTTTTAAAAAAAATAAGTTATGTATATGTGTTTAATATAAGTCAGTGAATTCTTACGCAATTGTTTAATTCTATATTATTCATAAATGTACATGTATATGATTTGTATTGTATATTCTATAGATTTTTCTCAACATTGAACTTTGTATTAATTTGATAAACTATTGATAATGAATATTTGTATTATTATCTATTGAATTTTAGTTTAAATGTATGCAACACTTATTTCATATAAAGATGAGAACTACTAAGATTATTTTTTTCATTTGACATGTGAAATTAAGATTTAGACACATTTCGGTACATGACATAACTTCTAATGTTCTTTAATCTTTTTTTTTGGTGTCTAAGTTGAAAAGGCAACTTTCCATTTGAAAATTCAATATTATGACAAGTATATTAAGATCCTTTATATAATTATATTTCTTTGAATTTAAAATTTTATTTATCAAGTGTATACATATAGTTCATTATTTAAATTATTTACAAAGATACAAGTATGTATACAACCATGTATTACTAAATAATCGACTTCATTCATCATAAATTCATAAACTCCACTTATAAGAATTTCATGTCTATGTTCTTATTACTATCTCAAATTTAGTAATATATATAAAATTCTTTTTTGCTAGAAATTATATCAACTTAAAGTAAAATTGCAGTTCATTTTGTGTGACTTGCATTTGTTATCTATATATAGAATTTTTTATGAGCATGTTAATTCCATATCTTTTTTTAATTTTAGAATCTTGAATCTTACAGTTAATTTTTAATTTATTAAAGATTTGTAAAAAAAAACTTACAAGTCAATTTAAAAAGGACAAAATAATGTAAGAAAATATTTATAGTAAATTTTAGTGTAGTTTTTTCACTTAATTATGGATAATTTATCATATAAAAAAATGAATACAAGACCAACAGTAAATTATTAAGTAAGATAGAAGACACAAATGAAAATTAGAGAATAATTAACTTTAAGGATAAAAATATTTACTTATATTTTTCCAACCGTTCCTTATTGTTACGTAGCAATAGAAGCCTGCTTATGCTGCTTCGGCGGCGCTTTCTCCCTAAAATTTAAGATCTAAACATAGTATAAAAAATTAAGTGTTGCTAAAACCAAGCAGCTATTTAATTAACATTAGGAAAAGATTTATTAAGCAAATTGAATCTTGTGGAGATCTAGATATGGATAAGGGCAAGGCCTGTTTTGTTATAGGCCTTCTTGTTGCCTTATTACTCACTGCCAAAACTCACGCTGCAAAGGTAACAAACATGTTTTCTTCAATACAATTAACAATTGCTGCTTAATCAAGTTTCTTCCTTCATATTTATGTTATGTATCTCCACAGAAGTGCAATGAAGTTGGGTCAGTTGTCGAACTTGGCGGCCTCAAATCCTACGTTTCGGGTCCTGCCCATTCTAAATTCGCCGTCATCCTTGCTTCTGATGTTTTTGGTCTGTTTTTATTTAATCTAATTTTCTTCATTCACTTCTCTTATTCAAGATCTCATTTATGTTTATTTTTGGTTTCAGGATATGAAGTTCCCAACTTGAGGTATTATTCCCACTTCACCTTACGGTCAATTTTTGTCTGATTTTCATTTTAGAATTTGGTGGGTCATTTGTTAACAAATAAAATGAATGAAGGAAAATAGCAGACAAAGTTGGAGCAGCAGGATATTATGCTGTGGCTCCTGATTTCTTCTATGGTGATCCTTTTAATTCTTCTATCAAGGGCTTTACGGAATGGAAAGCACAGCATCCTCCAGTTTGTTTCTCAAACACTAATTTGGCTAGAAATAATAAGTTATGTTGAGGTGTTTCATCATTCGTTAATCACTTGTTAGGCTAAAGCATTCGAAGATTCCACACATGTTATTGAAGCTCTGAAACGGAAAGGCATCTCTGCTATTGCTGCTGCTGGATTTTGCTATGGCGGTAAGTTAATACAATACTACTCGTCTGTGTGTTCATGAGAAATCGATCGATTTTGATCATCCTAAACGGTTGGCTTCCAGCGCATGCGAGTGTGGAACTAGCCAAAACTGGTCTTATTCAAGCTGTAGTGTTCTTACATCCAACAGATGTTGTTGAGGACGACTTCAAGTGTAAGGAACACTTACAATCATATATGATCTTGTCAAATGTGGTGTAGAGATGTTAGAAATTTGTGTGCAGATGTTAAGGTGCCAGTGGAAATCTTAGGAGGTGCTAATGACAGCCTAGCCCCACCCACGGTTATCAAAAGGTATGAGGAGATTTTGTCATCAAGACCTGAGGTACAATCCTGCATCCCTTTCTCAATAATTCTTGATTGAATGGGATTTTGAACAGTTTGATGATTGTCATCATTTTTTAGATTCCAAGCTTTGTGAAAATATTTCCGGGTGTTGAGCATGGTTGGACGACGAGATACAATTCAACTACCCAGAAAGCATCTGCTGAAGAAGCACATCAAGATTTGCTCAACTGGATTAACAATTATATCAACCCACGAATTTTAACTTAAATTTCAACTCTGTCCATCAAATATTTAAACACTTGTTCTTTCATCAATAATATTCTATGAACTAAATCAACATTTATTCGCTTAGTTTATAGTACATGAATTCATAAACAAAATGGTGGTTTTCCACAGGCCATAACATTCATTCACCCATTAAGTCCCTTACTTTTAGTTGGTATGATTCGGGTGGAATTCAGGCGCAAAATCGAAGATAGATGAAAGAAGTGACTGAGTATGAGTACTGGACTGATCTAGGTCGTTATAAACGAGCTAGGTCAAGCCGAGCCACGAAGCGTAACCCAACCTGAATATAGATTATAGATTGCACTTGGGGTTCGACCCAAGCTGCCTACGTACCTTTCTTTAGGATCAAGTCTTACGTAGTTCAAATATATTAACGAGGTTCTCAATTATAGCTCGGTAGTAGAGTGGATATGTACTAGCTAATCTCACGTAATCGGTCCCTTTTCCCAATGAACAGTGCGGCTATTTATAGTAAATCCATGTTGTACGGATGACATATACGTACGAACATACATCGTACACGTGTCATTGATGTACGGTCTGGATCTGTCGGGTCCTTTATTGTACTTGACCCGTACAATAAAAACACGCGGATCTTGTAGTGTTTTGTAAACAAGGAGGTCAGAGGGACTTGAAATGCAATTTGAGTCCACGTCAGCCCTAATTCATCTGGAGAGTTATGGATCGTAGAGTCTTACGGCTCATGGGTCGTAAGGGGGTTTAAGAACCAGAATGGTACGACCCATATCATGGACCAACATGTTCATTCAAAATTGGTAGATGGACAAAGCAAGGTTGCTGAAACACGTGAGATAGGTTCCATACGAACCTGATCAAGTTTATGAGTTAAATATTAATCATATGCTTCACAACTATATTATAACATAAACTTTAACCGTGGAATGAATTAGGTAGGTTTTCTCAAGGAAATACTTCTTTAAAGAGTCTTTGGTGAAATTACTTGCCAATTTCAAGTTAACAAGTCAATCAAGATTGACTGCTTACATGTACCCATGTACTCAATGAAGAAAATTGTCTCAATATCTATGGTGTTACTATAGAAAATTTGGTCCGTTGAATGGTATCTCATCCAATATTCCTTCACTAGCTGAGTTTGAAATTGAGTACTCTTAGAAGGTTGTCAACATCTTTAATATATACAATCGTCATTATCTAATTTATGTCTATATTATTATAAAATTGTGGATCTTAAAAGTTCTTGTTTTCATTATTGAATTGATATCATTATCCTTGTGTATATCTATTTTCTTCTCAAAAATTGTTCATGACATATATTAATATAAAACAATCAAGTATCAAATAATGGAAAAAATAATAATTCATATTAGTTAAAAGCAACTAAGGAGCCCTTTATTGATAGATTTCGTACTCTTACTTGATAAAAATTATTACATAACTAATCAACAATATTTTTTCATAATAATAAAATAATAATAATAATATTTTGTATTAATATTAAACAATAAAACCGCTGGACAAATTATGCTTACTATAATTTCATAATAAAGTGATTAATTGTTATAAAAATTAAGTTGAAGGGTAACACAACCGTTTCATACAACATTTTTTGTTTATGCAAAATGAATCTATGGAAAGACTATAAGAATTTTAGTATCACTTGGTTAATTACCTTAGAGTTATGGGACACTTATTCTTTAATATTAAGTTATACTTTAAAAATTTTAATTTACTAAATTAGTGTGCAAGAATAAATGTAATACTTTTTGGTGGTATAAGTTGGGTAGAAGTTGTTAAGAAAATGGTTTTTCATGTGCGACTAGCTCATATAGTATGATCTTTTGACCTTTCTTTTTTTATGTGCGAGTGTTCGAACTTTTACATTTTTTATCAGGCTCGACAATTAAAAAAAGAATAGTGCTCTCCAATGAACGACATATTTTGCAATATTTAAGTTTGTAGCTTGAATAGACTAATAGTAATATGTCATTATACTCCACAATTTAAATGAAATTTTTTTATTCAATATTTTGTTAATTATGTACAAATAATTATTTAGAAACATACTCAATTTGTGATATTCAAGAGATACTCATCACAATAATATAATAAGATTATTTCCTGTTTCCATAAGCCTAAGAAAAAATTAAAAATATACCAACACAACAAAAATATGGTATTTCAACAGTAAAGCAATTAGGCGATAATATGTGCAGTGTTATGTTGCGGCTAAAATTATATTTTCGACACATTAATAAGCTTGTAACTCTTTTACAAACAAAAAGTGGCACTTTAGTAATTTGAGTCAAATTTACACGAAAATTCAAAATCCATAAATTGTCTAAACTAAAAGATCAAAAATATTATAGGAATGGAATTCACGTGCTATATTTGTACTATTATAAAAGTATGAATTTTAAAATGTATTTCCAATTGCGAAAAGATCATTCGACCTTTATTGAAAATGAATGGAATAATGTACACCTGTCTGTAACATTTACTCCCACTAATCCTCACATTTAGTTCCCATTAATTAAATGGCGGTATCTCAAGCAACTTGTGACCTTAATATAATAAGGTTATCAAAGGATCATTACTTCTACAATTAAAAGGAAAAACTCCATACTAACTATTTATGAGAAATCTATTATAAAATTAAGGGTCACTACACATATATCTTAAAAGTTACAATGTCAATACTACATACTCCTTTAAATAGAGAATGTAGTGAGAAGTTGCATTATCGCTCCAATTTCTTTGCACTATTGTAATAAACATTTTGTAGCTATCAAACTTAGCTAAAAAAATGTTTTTGGGTGTAGATGGAAAAAAATAATGAAGATTCTTCTCTTCTAATAATTTCATTTTTAATTTATTAACATTTTTATAATATTATTTAAGAAAAAGTTCAACCTAAAATTATAGTTCATCGAAATCTCCTATGCTAAGTTTTTTTTAAAATTAATTTGCATATGTTTGAAGAAGATATAAACAAAAGGTTTCTAAACTAGGCTACTTTTTTTCTAAGTTAGAATCAACAATATAAACTAAAAAGAATCATTTTTTTTTTTGTAAATTTTATCTAATTCCTATGTAAAATTTTAATGTATTAATGTAGTTTAGAGTAATTATTGACTAAATAGATCGACAAAAAAAATACTTCAACCTAAACACATAATCTTATATTCTTAATATAACACTGCTTTTCGAAGTAAATAAATTAAACAAATTTGACTACATATGAAATGACTAAACAAAATTTTACATAAATTTTTTATTATTCCATAATTATATTTTAGTTTATGTAAAAATTATTTCCACTTGCGAATGCACGTGTATTTTGCTAATTAAAGATAAAAGTATAAAATGATACACTCCACATGTCAAAAAGTTACCTTAATTTATTTATTTTTCAATTGGATGTCACTACTTGTTTCTCTTTAGTAATGATTATTGTGTCATAATTTTGAATAATGAACTAATACTGTTTATGATAGGTTCCTAAACATGAGTGAGGAACACACTCCAAAAGAGAAAATTAAACTAAAACTAATTCTGAAATCTTTTTCTTCATTTTCCCATTGTAATGGAGTGACAACATTTAAATATACAAATTAAAAATCTAAAACCAAGGAAACATGCCCACTATTTGACCACTAACCTAGATAACTATCACCACTAACATAAATCACTAAACCACTACTATGACTAATTCAATTGAAATAACTAATGGGCTTTAAATTGCAAAACAATAATTCAAGTCTTCAACATTAATTTGGGTTTCACTGCTGGATTCGGCCCAACGGGCATATCAATACTCCCCTTCCCAATTTTGGTCTTGTCCTCAAGACCAAGTTGTGATTGGAGCCCCAAACTCGCTGAAAGAGACGTAGCTTGGAGAAAATATTTAATTCTCCATTTTGGCCAAAAACCAAAAATCATATAACTTTCTTTCACTTTATTGTCAAGAAGAAAGAAATTGAATATTTCTGGTTTGGGGTCAAATAGGTTTACCGTGAATGGAATCAAAGGTTTAAATTGAGGTGATTTTGGTTTATTGCATGAGTATCCAGGTTTGTAAAGGTATAGATGAGTGATGGTAATAGTTGTTGGGATAAGCTTGGTGGTGGAGGGGCATTGTTGTGGTTGTGAGGCGTTACCAGCAAATTGAAATTGCATTTTCGCCACTGGTACAATTTGTGAAATGTGGGGTTGAGTTGGTTTGGTTTTGGCTTGTAGAGGGGAAAGGTGGGGTGGAGTTGGAGCGGAGATGTTAGCGAATTTTGTGACACATGGCATCAATTTTTGATGAGGTTCTTCCAATAAAGCCTCTAGTCGAACAGACCTTTGATTATCCTCGGCCTTAAATTCATTCAGTAAATCGATGATTTTGGAGATGGAGGCTTGAATGGTTGAAGTTTCGATAGGCTCGGGAGGCACGTAAAGTGGATTTGTGCGTATGTAAAAAACGGGAGGGCATAAGTATGGATTATCGTTTCGAATATAGTATGGAGGCATCGTTCGAGAGAATGAAAGCACCATTGATATGTTCCTAAATATGAGTGAGGAACACACTCCAAAAGAGAAAATTAAACTAAAACTAATTCTGAAATCTTTTTCTTTCTTTTTCCATTCTAATGGAGTGACAACATTTAAATACACAAATTAAAAATCTAAAAACAAGGAAACATGCCCACTATTTGACCACTAACCTAGATAACTATCACCACTAACATAAATCACTAAACCACTACTATGACTAATTCAATTGAAATAACTAATGGGCTTTAATTTGCAAAACACTAATTCAAGTCTTCAACATTAATTTGGGTTTCACTGCTGGATTCGGCCCAACGGGCATATCAATACTCCCCTTCCCAATTTTGGTCTTGTCCTCAAGACCAAGTTGTGATTGGAGCCCCAAACTCGCTGAAAGAGACGTAGCTTGGAGAAAATATTTAATTCTCCATTTTGGCCAAAAACCAAAAATCACTAAACCACTACTATGACTAATTCAATTGAAATAACTAATGGGCTTTAATTTGCAAAACACTAATTCAAGTCTTCAACATTAATTTGGGCTTCACTGCTGGATTCGGCCCAACGGGCATATCAATACTCCCCTTCCCAATTTTGGTCTTGTCCTCAAGACCATAAGATATTTAATTATCCAAATCGGCCCAACCGTACAAGACAAAAGCCCAATTAGCTAAAGCCCAATTAATTAATTCCTTGAATTAGTCGTAGTAGTGCTTGGTTTCTATTGAATTAGTAGTGGTAATAGTTCTGTTAGTGGAGGAATAATTATCTCAGATAGTGGGGTTGTGTTTCCCCATTTTTAGGATCCATTATTTCTTGTATTTATGTACGTGAATTTCTTTGGAAAATAATGAAGAAAAAATATTTCAGAGTTAATTTGTAGTTTAATTTTCTCTTTTGGAGTGTGTTCCTCACTCATATTTAGGAACTTATCAATTGGTGCTTTCATCGATTCGAACATGCCTTCCCGTCGCGAATCCGAAAACCCAAATCCTTCCCTTGAACATCATGTCTCTCAACTCGCAGCCACCATCCATTCTATGCAATCTCAACTCGACTCCACAGAACAACTCGCCAAGCAGCTAGCCGACGATGTCAAAAACCGCGAGATCGAAGACATCAAACGTCATGAAACATTACTTTCCCTTCTGTCCAACTTCATGCCCAACAAACCACCCGCCATGGAAAATTCATCTCCAGCAAAAGTCCTGGGCACCAACGCTATTGGCCTTGCCAAATTGGTGGAAGCAAAATTACATTCCACCCATTCTCGGCCTCCTTCGTCCCGTACCCCTTTTCTCACTTCCCCACACCAACAGACACTCACTCCACCCATCTCGTCAATCGATACCAAAACCACAACCTCATTGATTACAGCCCCACCGGCACCAAAATCAACTCCCTCGTCCCTCCCTTACCCTCACCTCACTAGCGCCGAGATACACGACCGCCGAACTAAGGGTTTATGTTTCCATTGTAATGAACGCTTTCAACCGGGCCATAAATGCAAAAGCCCACACTTTCTCGCTATCGCTACGCCTTCTACTGTTGACCTTGTGGATCCCGAATTCCCTATTGACATCCAATTCGAGCCACCTGATCCCGGGATTTCAGCCACACCTGCGCTTGGGCGCCGATCACAACTTGGTCTTGAGGACAAGACCAAATTTGGGGAGGGGAGTATTGATATGCCCATTATCCAAATCGGCCCAACCGTACAAGACAAAAGCCCAATTAGCTAAAGCCCAATTAATTAATTCCTTGAATTAGTCGTAGTAGTGCTTGGTTTCTATTGAATTAGTAGTGGTAATAGTTCTGTTAGTGGAGGAATAATTATCTCAGATAGTGGGGTTGTGTTTCCCCATTTTTAGGATCCATTATTTCTTGTATTTATGTACGTGAATTTCTTTGGAAAATAATGAAGAAAAAATATTTCAGTGTTAATTTGTAGTTTAATTTTCTTTTTTGGAGTGTGTTCCTCACTCATATTTAGGAACTTACCAATTTCTATCAATAATTGCAATTAATTAATATCAAAAGGCTTCTAAGCCTAAGTTTATGTTGTTATTTATCCATCCACTCAGTCTTATAATTCCTATTTAATTTGTTCCACATGAATAATATCAAAATATGCTAATGGTTAAAGATTGGGTTAAAAGAGAAAATGTAAAGTACATGTTATTACATGTAACATGATGCATAACTTGTATCAACTAATAACTATTACAATTTACAATCAATTAACTAAAAAATAGTAATTAACGAATGATAAAAAAGTTCTAACCCAAGATCTTTGATATTTTCGTGACTTAATTTTACCTGTAGTGGTATATTTCATCGATGTATATATTCTTCTTACATACATGTATTGTAGCATATGGATTCCAATTTAGTTTTAACAATGTATACTGGTTTATGCTTTCTAAAAGAGTAGACATTGATTTAATTAAGCGATACCTTTTGCAATATGTACTAAATACTATAAAACTATCCATATTGTTATACTTATACACGATATACATAGAGCTTTCTATACTTTTTTAGTGAGTCTTTTCAATGAAGTTTGTAATATGGATAATAACAATTAACTGAGAGATCAATGCATGCCACCAAAATATATCAATTTTCTTGTGCAACATGAACTGAACCAGACTTATGGTGTCTTTACTTATTTCTTCATATAATTCTATATTTGATTATTGTTTTGTAATTTAATTTTAAAATCATTATATAATTATATAATTTATTGGTGTATAAATTAAAAAAATTAGCTTATAATTAACTTATTTTACTCTTTTATTAGTTGCCAGTTGCCACTAAAAAGTGTAGTTTTAGCACATGCCCAACTAGAAATGTATAAAGAATTGTAACAATTGTTATTTTATAAGCTCCAATTTCCTATATTTGGATATGGAGAGAAAATTTTACTTTTGGTCCAACTGGAGTAGGACCAAATCACTTTTAGTACCGTGATTTTTTTTAAAAGAGTGATCAAGATTAAAAAAATGATAGTCCACTATCAAAGTAATTATATATAGTATGTATAAAATAAAGTATTGAGTTTTACTAAAAGTGGAAAGATTAGTCAACTTCTAATCTTTTCATCTCTTCTTTAATTTCAATTCGATCTACATGAGAAAATTTGGTTTCAATTAATTAAAAAAATAAAACTTTCTAGATATTTGTTAATCTAAGTTGATTCTTTATGAAAATTATTTGTAAGGTTTATTTAGAACTCATATCTAACAAAATGGACGTTGAATTGAATATATAAGATTCTAAGTTGATACATATGATTAAGAGACTAAGTACATTTTTTTTTTAAGGATTATTTATGAATAGTTAACAAATGCTAAGTTAGAATGTACTTAAAAATATTCTGTGTAGCTAAGGAAGAATCATTTTGTATGATGTAATAATTTCTTTAAGTCTAAAACTTTAAATTTATTGAGCATATAAATTAAATTTTAAAAATCTTTGTCTCCAAACTTAGCCTATTTAGAGCATGTATATTTTTCTTTCAAAATTATATTGAACTTTGAACAAAATTTGGAATGAAGTTTATACTATTTCAAATTGATCCAATGAACTTAGCATTTATATTGATATGAAATCAGATTCAAGAGTGTATATACTTGTTTTTGGTTATGAAATCTGAATATACTCAAATGGTTCATAAGAATTCAATAGATTATCGTTGCTCAAGATATTCATTATTCAAATTCATTGGGAAAATGAGCTTCTTTTTAATTTATAATTTTAAGTTTCATGATCTATTAATAATGAACTACATATAAATTTTCAAAAAAATTTCATAACGTTAAGTTATGCACAAATAAAATGATTTCACAATACATTGATATTCTTTTCGTTACGATTTTGTATTATTTCAATATTTTATTAATTATATAGAAGAAAGAAAATAACACCAACACATTTAATTGAGACTATATATATATAATTCAATATTACTGAAGAAGAACAAAAAATATTTTTAAACAATATCGAAGAATATCACGAGTCATCAAAGTCAAAAAATATAAATGAGCTCAAGTTTGAACCTAAAAAATTCACTGGCCTTGACGTGAGCTCAACTCGTTTACATACAACTAATTAAACCCAAAAAAAAAAATTAATACTGCGTATGACAACAAAAAATGTAGTTGAGTTCAGAATAAAGACATCGAGTGATCATAGAAAGAAAAACATGATAAAGTTGTTTTAGCAAGTTAAGAATAAAAGGAAAGGGCAAATAAACTAGAATAAAAAAGACTTAAATATGAAATTTTCAATTATAAGTAGTACCAAAGAATTCAAGTAGGAAAAAAAAAAAAGGGCGCAATTCATTAAAGCACAATTTACATTAGATTTTTAATTTTCAATAAACATATCTTTTTTATTTGATGATTCAATCTTTTCTTTAAATCAATATTTTGTCTTTTAAATGATTAATAATATTTTGAATAGTTATTCACTAAGTTAAATTAAATTACTATTGAAGCATTGAAAATATAACATTCCTGAATTGGTCACATAAATTACTTTAATAAAATCATATGATTCACATGCAACACACATTTAGTAGTATTAATAAAAAAATTCAACCAATGAATATATATACAGCCGGCGCATATGTGAAGAAGATGAAACAACAATTTCAAGTTAAAAAAAATGCTTTGGCTCATGAGTCCTGGGTTTACTTGTTCCTGCTAAACATTTACAAATTTCCAAAGAAAATTTGAAATGAATAGCTCATGCAAAAGAAAATTCAATATAATCCCCTCAAAATCATACAATCCCAAAATACACAGAGCTTACAAATTAAGCAGTAATTTTATAAAACTCGAACTAATTACAAATCCTATGTTTATCCATCAGTTTAACATATTACTACAAAATCTCCATTCTTACATATCTTTGCTGTCAAAATTACATGGGGTTACAAATATTTAATACCTTGTGGCAATGAAATGAAACTATATTTCCAGATTTTATCGACCCATCTAATTTCGAAGAACTATAACTTATGAAGAACTAGCTATATTTCCAATCATTTGGAAGGGCTAGTTTCCAAACTTGATAAGATATTATTGACATCCTCAAAATATGGCCAAGTCTTTTGCTTTTTCTCATCACCCTTGCTTTCCTGTTCAAAACACAAGTAGCACTCAAATTTAGTCATAAAAACTTTTTCAATAAGTCGAAATTATCTTTATCGGTCCATATACAACCAAATAAGGGCTTAACTTTTTGTTTCACAAATTTTAGTACAGATGCATACAAACACATGCAGACTCACAATTATTTAGAAATAGATATAGTTCATTTAAACCCTGTTTGCAAACGTTTGTGCTATTAAAGAAGTGCTGAATTTTAGAAAAAGTTGTCAAATCGGTAAAAAAAAGAAAAGGTTCAAAGTCGCATCTGTTTGCAATACTTGCTAAACAGCAGGAAATATAGAAGCTGATATAAAAGCTCAAAAGCACTTTTTTTTTCAGTTTTTCAAACAGGGTTTTGGTCCACCGCAAAGATTACAACAAGTTCACAAAAATTTGAAAATAAATAACAATCTAACACACGATAATGTTTTGACAGAAGATAATGAAATTGAAACCAACCTCGTATTTTTGAAGCAGGGATGTCCAAAGAGATTTACACTGTCCAGGGCTTCTACTTATCCCATCAGACAGTAAATTCGAAGATATCTCTTCCCAAAGAGCCATACGTCCCTTGAGGACTTGGAATCTGCTATTCAGTTCCCCACGCATTTGGATTAGCTTTTTGATTTCTTCAGGTTTCCATTTGTTCCTTTTTGCTATCTTTTGTTTAGATTCTACTTCATTGTTTTCCTCTTTGCCATTTTCTCTGTATTCTGGTGAGGGTACGAATGACTTCAAAAACTCATCTGACTCATTAGTGCTTGGAGCTTTATCTGATGATTCGGGGTTCAACGTAATTGCTTCATTGTGCAGAATTCTCTCATCATAATCAATATCTGCATCAAGAATTAGAAAATGAGGACCTCATAAAATTAGGTAGTTTTCTTAAACGGATTGAAATATATTCAGTTAAGTCAAAAAATTGAAGAACACTGACTAAAGAAGTACATAGCAAGAATTGATTATAACCTTGTGCAATGCCATTTCCTTCTTCCTCTAGTATACCAATTGGTTGTCTATTCATTTCATTTCCACCAACTGCTTTTCTCAACCCTAAATTCCCAGAAAGTTTTCCACTGATCTCATCAGCAATAACTCCAGCAGGATTTTCAGTAGCAATAGCTATGACTTCGGGTCTTTTGCTACTATATTTCCTCACCATTTTTCTCAAAACCTCGGAAACAGTTCTTTCAATGTGGGCAAGAGGGCAACTTACAGGACAGCTTGATAATGCAGCGTGTGCAGCTTTATGAAGTGCATCCAAAAGTTTCCCTTTATCAAGCCATAAGCAACGTG